>CM066986.1:41341199-43741199 GCA_033977485.1 Hydrangea macrophylla
AAGGGTCCAATCGATTGGGCACTCAAGCTCACCAAAGACTAAGAAAGTACTAGGGGTATATATATATTTAAAAATACATGGTATTACAAATTGATATACCATTGTTCAAACGTTTTATCCCTGACATGCAGTGTGGTGGTTATGTCATTAAAAGCAGGGGGATGGACTGACGTGGTGTCCATAATACGTAGTGTGGCGATTATATAATTAAGAGCGGTGGACGGAATAATGGTGTATCTACAAAGTTGAACTATCGAGTCTGTTTTTCAATCAAGGGTACTATTGTCAGTATTCGTATAACAAGACGTGCATAATAAATGAATGGGTTGAAATAAAGAGAAAGATATTATTAGTAGAACTATACATATATCTTTCATAACTGGTAACTACATTGTGCTTATGATACTGTTTTAGTTTCTACTCACTCAGCTCTCAGTAAGCTGATGGCATTTTACGCCTGGACATTCCCTATCTAGACTATCCTGTTGCTTACAGTGTAGATAGTATACCGTATGGTGACGGCTATTATCCAGAGGAAGGATATGTCGAGGCCGGACAGACAGAAGGAGGAGGCACCGGGGAGGATTGTTACGCTGGCGATTATGTGTACGGCAGTTGAAGAATAGAATAGATATTAATTCCTAGTTAGTTACCGACTTTGTTATTATGTTTTATAGTAAGGCATATGTTGCCTCCTGATTCATTGATATTATGCTATAGACTCTGATGTACTAAGTTCTAGAACTTCTTGTCATGTTTATATAAGATCCCGTTTGTTATCTTTAGAATTTACTGTTTAGAATCGCATGGTGTGGATAATTCAGTGACTTCACCAGTCATTCCTTATGAACCCAAAAAGAAAATTTATTTTTCTCAATTTTTGTTATTCCGAGGCGTGACAGTTTCAAGGAGTTCTAAAAATTATCTCAAAAAATCGATTAAATGACAATAATAAAATATAAAATGTAATTATTTACAAGAGTGATATGACTTTCACATTTGACTTTGATGAAGTGAAGTAAAACCTTTTTCTTGATTTTTTTTTTTTTTTTCATTCTTTGGAGATTTTTTTTTTTTGAACAGCATATGCAATGGTTTTATCATATAAGATAAGATGGTTACAACACCCACAAGAGACATAAACAACACCACACTCAAACTAGCCCAGACATAATTCCCACCCCTAAAACAGAATGCAGTCAGGAAAAACTACATGCACTTGGAGTGCATCTTACGCAGTTAAATAAGCACCCCAACTATTGTTCCTCTCTTTGAACATCCGAAAAACACACACACTCTCAACAAAATTATAATCAAATAATCAAACCCATACTCCCAATTCGAGACACTAAGGCCATTTCGAATGGGCATACTATACTTCATGCTATTGTCAAATTATAACATGACTTTGAAAAATCTTTCTCCAATGGCATGCCAAAGCTCATGCCAAATTATAGCAATGATATATCCTGTGCCAAATTTGGCATGACCTTCGGGATTGCTATAATTTGGCATGATATTTGACACACTATTAGAGATGTGTTTTTCAAGAGTCATGCTATAATTTGGCATGCCAACAAGGCAATGTCTTAACTTTTTCCAATACAAAAAAATAATAGCATTTCATTTAGCATGTACCATTGGAGCATATATGCTAAAACATAGCATTTTAGCACTATAGCAATGCCAAAATATAGGTTTGACATGAAGAAAATAGTATTTACCATTGGAGATGCTCTAAACCCCCACCAGAAGAAAATACCCTCCTCAATGATCATTTCCATTCGCCATAACCACTGACAATCCTAGCAAGATAAAAATAAACCTAGTCACACCACAGCCAAGAATGAAAATTGATACAACACCCAAGTCAGCATGTTGAATATGGAGTCTCAAAAGTTAAAGGCAAATGTATCCAATAGTTCATTAAGATGGATGAAAACACAAGTTTTACATGTTCATTACCAAAGAAAACTATGCCCCCCTCAAGGGCAAGAAGCTCATCAGGAGATTGAACCATTTCCTTCTTTTCATCAGAACTGACTCCTCATAGGAATCCAAAAGAAGCAAATCCATCTAAGCAAGTTCCATCATATCACTCGGAAGTACTAGCCCTGTCATTCAGAAAATCCGAGACATATAAAACCGATCACCCCATTCTTATTGATAATAGAGATTCAAAATTCAATCCCACTACACCACACTTACTTAAAGAGCAACTCACACTATCACACACCCAGCCTAGGCACCCGAAACTCACAATTTTTGGAGATTGTTGAAAAGGATTACATGTAAGTAGGCCTAGACATTGTCTGTTTATTTAATGCACCAAAATTTTCTCCAATTTGTAATTTTCCCCCATGATTTAGCAAACTTTTTTTTAGGCAACTCTCAATTTGGAAACCTTTATTCGGCACATTTAAGGCTCATTTGATAACGTTTTTATTTTTTCTTACTAAAAACATTTTTAAAATTTGGGCAATACCGAAAATAGCAAAAACTCGTTTTCATTTTAAAAAAAAAAACGAAAATGCTATCTCCCGATTAGTTTTAATATGATGAATCCGTAAAAAAAAGAAACACAGATTAGAGCCTTGTTTGGGCTCCATTTGTAGGCCCAATAATCTAATTGGGCTTGCAAAGCACTTCAAGGTCGTTTCTCCTAAAATTACCACTTGGAATGTGTATATATTTATACACCCTTAAGAAAAGAGAGTAAATGGTTATTGAAAGACCATTTTACCCTTTTCATTTGTTCGTTGATTTGGCTTTATTTGGGGCATTCTTGGGACTGAACTTCTAGATTTTCTCAATTTTTGCACTCTTATTTTAAGCGGAAAATGCTAGACCCATACACTGAATCACACACTTTTTCCACACGTAGCTTTAAATACATGTACCATGTGCTGTATAAGTGGGGCACAAGAAAGTGCAAAAAATTCAAATAGCACAAAGTACAAGCATTTAAAGCTGTGTGTGGAAAAAATGTGTGATTCATTGTGTGGGTCTAGTTGTCCTCATTTTAAGCACATTGCCTGATACAAGCTAAAGACCATTTTTACCATTTTTTATGACAGTGACATCACATGAGAGAGATAAACATATCTTTTATGAAGGTTGTGTGAAAAGAATTACTCATTTTTCATTTGGTCTTTTGTTTTGGCTTTATATGGGGGCATTCTCAGGATTGAGCTTCTAGATTTTCTTGATTTTCGCACTCCTATTTTTAAACACATTGCCTGATGCAAGCTGTACATTCCCATTTTGCTTCTTCTTTGTTCATAGATGTCCATTTTTTGAAGGGTATTTCAATAAAAAATTGTTATTAAAGGTGGTGGTTGTACGCTTTCTAGCGTGTTGTATTTGTGTTGGCCATTGTTTCATTTCAGAGATTTCATAGTGGGTCGTGACGTCACCGTCGAGTTGTCAATTCATCTAACCTTTGAATAAACACAATTAAAAAATGTGATATGAGTGATCATGTGATATCTTGGTTGATGGTTTTAGAAGTTCCGGGTGAGATGAGTCATGTGATTGGTGGGGAGGATAAATTATCACATGTGATAGTCACATTCATGTGACCTTTATTATAATTGAAGTTTCATGTGGGTATCACGTGAATCTTACAGTAATGAAGAAATCTCAGTGGTCTTCACAGAGTATAATGGTGTCACGACCCATCCCGCTACGCGCGGAAATAGGACACGTGGCACGCCATCAAAGCTTATCCAGTTCCATTAAAGTCAAATAGTAGCGGAAAACATTATTAAAATCCATTAAAATCAGAGTTATAAAAAGTTTTTTTCAATTGAAACATGTCCAAAGGAAATCAGCTTTGAAAACAGAGGTCCAGTCGACTGTGATAGGGTCCAGTCGACTGTGCCTGGCAGAAACCAAAATCCACCTTTCTCATCAGGTGTCCAGTCGACTGATCAGGGACCACAGTCGACTGAATTGGTCACTATTTGGATCAGTAGCTAAAATAGCACAGTGTCTAGTCGACTGATGTAGGGTCCAGTCGACTGCTTCTAATACTATTCACTTTTAGTGTCTAAACCCCACGGGATCCAGTCGACTGATCCAGGGTCCAGTCGACTGCTCCCCTGCTGGGCAGCCCTGCACATTATAACACAATTCAAGCTCTCCAAATCCAACACCAACACAACCACAACTAAACATTAGCGATTTAAAACATCATAACGGTATTCAAATACAAGATACAGTACCACTAACTAACTCCCAAGATTCTGTTACAACGTATTTTAAAATTCCCAAATCCTTACTACAAGTTTAGAGTTTAAAACAAAAGTATGAACAAAGTAATTTCCCCGGCAATTCTCGACCTCACTCCTCACGCTTCTTCTTGTCTTTCTTCTTACCTGCAATGGAGTAAATCTCCACTGCTCAGCTACATACTGAGCGTACAAGCCTAACATATGCAATATATGAAAAAACATGCTTTAATCTCATAAATCACATAAATAGTCGCTAGGGAGAAAAATACGCCTTCATTCAGTAGCGGCAAGTCCAAGCCTTAAACTGCGATGTCAATGGCTAGTCCAAGCCTACAACCATTACATTCCCCAAGTGCCCTGGCAAGTCCAAGCCTTAAACCATGCACAGTAGCCGTCGCTACTAAAATTCTCAAACATCGAGAAGCTTACTCCGGCATGAATTTGTATAAGACCCCCCTTTGACCCACATAGACAACTCAACGTGCTCGTGTAAATTTAGACATGCTTTTCATAATTTAGCGCGTGCATAATTAACGGGCCTACAATTAACACATGGATTTTGCCCGGATCTCAATTTCGTCGTCGAAATATAAAACATGTATTTCTCTATATTTCACAAGTTAGAACTTCTTACCTCGTGCAATTTCCCCCAAACTTTGAAGGATCGACTGAGAGGCTAATTAATCGTCGGATTTCGAATTTGAGACGATTCCTACAAGTTTATACCTGTTTTTCTCAAATTCCTAGAAATTAGCTTTTTATAAAAATTAGCCAAACATGGCCTAAGTAGTATCAAAACGTAGGTCTTACCTCCACGAGTTCAGATCTTGAATTCGGTGAAAAACTGACGGACGAACGGTCGCCGTTTGTCGTCGTCAAGATCGTAGGAACTAATCTTCTTTCTCTCTCCTCTCTCTAGATATTTTTCAACTTTTGGAGAAATGAAATCTTATCCTCCACTATTTATAGAAAATCTTCTCGAAAATCGTGTTTATCTCCCCGCAAGTTTCTCAACCATCTAATAAATTCCTGAAACTTCACCTACGTCCATTTTATGCCTTTACGAGTGAAAATTATAAATTTCAAAAGTTTTCGACTAAGTCTCGTTTGGATCCAAAATTTACGTCCGAAAACTAAATTAAGTGGAATCTCTACACAACCTACCTTTTTATTTAACGTGTCACTCACATTCTCACCACAGTTCTCAAAATGATATCTAACAGTATCGAGATTACCAAAAATTATACTACACAGGTATAATTCACTATTGACGAAATACCAGATATTTTAAATACCATTTAAATCATGTAAATGTCATTTAACTATGCCAATGCAACATGAAGTGCCATGTTTCTGTGTCCTCCTTGACACCTCACTGTTGACTCACAGTCAACCTCAACTCAATATTAATAACATTAATATTTCCACGTGTTACCACTCTGTCTTATTTTAAAAGTATGCAAATTCTGAAACGGCTGTGACAAATGGTCTCATAAGATCATTTTTCTATGGGAGGAGATTTTTCATTGGAACATTTTTTGTGCACCCAGCAATATAATGAACACGTGCCTTGCACGTGTATGTATTTAATATATATATATACACATACCCTCATTCACCAAATATTTACCACCAATTTTTCTGTGTCTTTTTCCTGTGAATTATGACTTCTCTAGTTACCAAAAAGATCAAATATTAAATTTTCCTTTTCTGTGGAAGTATTACACTAGGACATTTTTGAAGATTGGTTCTTATTTTTAAAAAATATTTTCGTATGCAGTGTGTTTTAGCAATGAGTAGGAGATATTTTGGAAAATGGATTTGATATTGATACCGCTATCAAATACGTTTTTTATTTTTGTTTTTAAAAAAATGAAAACAGGAAATATTACTATGCGAGCTCTTACGTTTTGGAATTTTTTTTTGAAGAGTTTATTTTATGTTGCTCCAAACGACTCCTAACCCTAACTATAGCGAAATAGCCCTTAAGCCCAACTTTAATCCAAAGATCCCCTAATTCTTAACCTTGAGCCAAGCATACTCAACTAAATTTTTTTAAACTTTTTTTGGAAAACCTGCTTTTGGCTTAAGGATACTTTTGGACTGTTTGACATTTGACTTAAAAGCATTTTGTTTAGAAATTGTATACGGAAAATATTATTCTCTCTGTCTCTTTTTTTGAGTTCACCTTTGGGAACTCAACTTATTAAGCGGATAAAAAGAATTTATACCTACTTTTCATAATTGCCCCTAATCATTATAATAATTTTTTTTGTTTTGTCTTGGTGTAGATTTGAAGGAAATGTAATTTTAGAAAGTAAGTAAAAATTGTATATCAATTTATAAAAATAAATACTAATTTTAAGACATTCCAAAATAGAATATAGGATTTAAAAAAAAGGGACGGAAGAGTATGTCTCGGTTAGTAGAAAAGTGCCAGAGATACATTATTAAGTTATTATAGGTGCTGAAAGTACACAGAACTAGTTATTGATTGAAGCCAAGCAGTGATTATTCAACAGTGTTGCTAGGCACAGATCACAAGTCACAGGTTAGCTAGTAAAAAAATAAGAATTAAATTATGAGTTATATTTGGGGCACTAACAATATCCACTAACACTTATTAACACACTTTATTTCTCTTCTAGTGGCATTGTGGGGTCCGCAGTGGACCCTACAGTACCACTAGGAGAGAGATAGAGTGTATTAATGAGTGTTAGTGGATTTTGTTAGTGCCCCTAATATTGTCCTTAAATTATATATAACACGTGGGATCCCAGATAATTAATTGGTGTGAACAATGAGTCGGGCACGCACGTGTGCAAGGAAAGACGATAAGCCAGAAACAACAACGGTCACCAGCCACAAATCTCACACAACAACAGTTTTTTAGCGCGAAAAAAGAGAAAACACCGAAAAGTAAAAACAAAAAAACACTTTTTTTTATTTTCTTCCGAATGCTTTCCCTCAGTCCACCTCTCGTTAGACACGAGAGTCTCTTCATCCGCAGCAAGAAGAACCCCCCGAGAACACACCACTCATGCAAAATAATAAGGTCATCTTCAATCAGCTTGCAAGAGATATTCGAGAAATCTTCTGAGGATTTGAAATCGAATAAGGTGTACTACGATGATTCCGGCCCCTTTCCTTCAATTAGGGCAGCGAAGAGGGTGGTGCTGGTGAGGCACGGGCAGAGCACTTGGAACGAGGAAGGTAGGATTCAAGGTAGCTCTGATTTCTCGGTTCTCACACCAAAAGGTGAGTCTCAGGCCGAGACTTCCCGCCAAATGCTCATCGATGACTCCTTCGATGTCTGCTTCTCAAGGTTCGATTTTATTTGCTCCTATTTCATTCTCAATGGCGAAATTAGGCTTTTGTGGTCATAGACTAAACACTAGCGACGAAATAGTTCGCCGCTGATTATCAGACCTTTCGTCGCCATTGGTACACATTTTGTCCCCAAAAGAGTCATACTTTTTGTTGTACTTTTGCATTAGCGGCGAGCTATTTCTTCGCCAAAAACCATTTCGTTAAAATAAGTGATAACAAAGGCGACAAAATCTTTTGTCGCTAATTCATATTCAGCAAATGCTTTGGCGAGGAAAAAATTTCGTCACCAAATACGAAAATGGTTTATTGTATTAGCGACAATAGTTTTTGTCGCCAAAAATGTATATTGTAGTAAATTGTAATTTTAAAATATGGGAATGCTAACTTACAACACGGCGCCCTTTTAGTGACGAAAAAAACTCTTTTGGCGACGTGACAAATTTTTTTTCACCTTTAGTGATGACATATGTTAAAAAGATTTGTCGCTAAAATTTTTTGTGTTGGTCGGGTGTACAATGCTATCCTATAACCTTCATGTTGTAGGATAGCAGCCCCTTAAAATATATAGAAATCTCCCCAAAAATCCCTATTTACCCAAGTTTTTATAATATGACCCACTCAACATTTAATTATACTGTGAGGTTCACATTATTAGGAAGTTTATTATGATTGGTCCACCTCCCCCATTTAGTGTAAATAATGTTACAATTTTACCCCTTAATATACATACATATATACACGGACTAATATACATACACATATGATTGTATTATTTATGTAACATTTCCTTATATGTAGTCGTCATAAATGCCTAAACTGTAAGAGATAAGTTATTAAGATCTCATGGGATTTAATCACCACTCAGAACATTTATACCATAAACACCTAAACCAGAACATTTTCAAATATACTAATCTGATCAAATTTCAAATATCGTTTTATAATGTGTTAAGCAGTGTAAATTTTTACATTACACATCCAGTGTACAATTTACACTGAAAATATTTTACTGAGAATATGCACTGTCAGTTTAAAACCCATGCTTTCAATCATAGCATCATTTGTTTATAAAAAGGTGGATTCAAATGGATTCAACACTGCAAATATAATGACAAAAGCAGATATACTAAGTAGAACCTGTTTAGATTTTAAACATCAATATTTTTTTACTCTGATAGCAGTGTAATTTTTACATTACACATCTAGTGTACCATTTTACACTGGATGTATTTTACTGAGAATACGCACTGACAGTTTAAAACCATGCTCACAATCGTAGCATCATGTTCATAAAAGGGTGGATTCAAATGGATTTAACACTGCAAATATTATTACAAAAGAGGGATTCCAATATGATTGGTTACACAGTTCCAATATCCCAAAACAAGATTGGAGCAAAATTATACTTATTAACAATTACGTAACCAACTAGTAGAGAGTACTAAATAAAACAGACGATTACGCATATCCCAAAAACATATATTGTTGGGTTCACTAAAAAAACTATATAGAGCCAAAAAAGTAGCTTAATTATAATGTTCATTTGTTTTTTCAAATCAAACAGTGTGCTAATATCAATACACGCTCCTGTTGCTGGGCTCTGTACCAGAGTGTGGAGTGTGACGAACGTGCTCCTGAATCGCGATCCACCCCGTCTACCACATCGGCGTTTTTTCGTCGATGGTGGCTTTGATGAATGAGCTACAATTTCCAAAATAAAAAGCGTATCACTGGAATTTTCATCACCAATAAATATCGTGGTGAAATGAGACAAAATCAAAACTTAGTGAAATATTTATTACAAATGTTCAGATGTTCAGAAATTTGGCAAAAAAACCTTAACTCCCATGTAATGTAGAATTTATCACTACAGAAACTATTCAATCGCACAAATACGAATACCAGTGAAGAATTTAACACTCCATAGCAGTCCTAACATATCGAGCCAGAAATATAAAAAATACAGAAATCAACAACGAACACTATGGAACCAAAAAATACAGAAATTATTCAAAAGCACAAATACGAATACCAGTGAAGAATTTAACGCTCCATAGCAGTCCTAACATATCGAGTCAGAAATACAAAAAATACAGGAATCAACAACGAACACCATGGAACCAAAAAATGCAGGAATCTAAACAATCTAGTGTTGAATTTAGTGAATTTATCCGGATATTTACAAAAACCCATATAATCACAAAAAACCCACACCCAGTTACTCAAAACCCACTTTATCAGTGAACTTTTACACTAACAACATATGATCCAAAAACCCTTATTTCCCAAAATCTTTTCAGTAAATTTTCTTTATGTAAAACGTTTATACAAGTCGAATACACACAAAAGTAGTGTAAAATTTAACAAGAAATCACAAGTAATTTAGTATGAACTGAGTAGTACCAACATGAAGAACATATGTCGAAGATGAAGAACTGAGTAGTAATCTCTCTTCTCTTTCATCATTGTCTCCCCCATTAAAATTTTTGTAATGTATTGATTGATGGGAACAAAGGTGTTGTGGCCGCAAGATTGTCAGAGTAGCCTCAGTGGTGTTTAATCGCCGGAAAAGCTGCTACAAAAATGGAAACCCTAGGTTCCGAAAACCAATGGTGCGGCCAGATCTCAATTGGTCGAACCAGAAAAAGCGGTTCAATGGCCCGCCGGAGCCGTCGATCTCAAAGAGATCGTCAAGTTCTGACAACCTTGTGATGGTTCAGGTGACGATTTTGAGAAGAGGCGAGTCTCACGATCTGAAGATCAAGTCCGATCCTACGTCGTTGAAGAAGAAAATCGATGATTTGATATTGTGTGGGACCGATCAGTTGGGTCCGAATCCAGAAATGGTCCTAAAACATATCCGGATCGGTGATCTGAAACCGACGATGTCGTCGGACGCCGTCAGAAATCGTCGCCGACTTTGGGAAGATGACTAGAATTTCTCAACCCTGAATCTTTGAATACATTTGTGATATGAAAACCCTAATTTTCTCACGATTGGAAATTCAAATCACCAAATACCAAACGTATTTGGTGATTTGAATTTGAAAACCCTATGATCACGGAGTGATCGTGTATGGTATGTGCGCAATTTCCGCCGGAGTTTTGTTTTTGGAAGGGGAAGTTTCTCTGCGCGGGAGATGTATATGGGGGTAATATGGTCTTAATCACATTAGTGGACCAATGACTAAATAGTTTTGGGGGATGTGCCTATTCCAAATAAGGTAGAGCTAATAGGATTTATTACCAGTTATCCCTAAAATATATTATAAATCCTATTAGTTGCTGTTCATCAGACAATAATATTCAATAGCAAAAGAGACACATCACACAACAATATTACCAAAATAGACACAATTGTAGTAAGCATAAAAAGTTCTAATCTTTCTGAGTAACGTTATGACACAACAAGAATTTATATTGTTAATTGTTCACGTGCCCAACAAGAAATAAAAAATTGTTCACTACATAACACAGAAAGACTTTAGTATGTGTTTGGCAGTAAAAGAAAGTAGTATCTGGGCATGCCAAGGGCTTTGTACAAAGACCCAAACGTGTAACCAAACTATCCCTGTGACTACAGGCTCGCTAATCAGGCGACTGTTGGGAAGTCAGAATGACTCTTCCTTAAGGTACTATTACTCTGATGCAAGTAGATAATTATGTAAGTGATGAAAATGAAATTAACGAAAATAAATTGAAATTTAAGTGGAGACATAACAGCATTGCAATAGATTAAGACTAAATAAACCAAAAATGAGAACAGTAGAGAGAAAACGGAATGGGTAAATGCTATGAAGTGGAAGTGTTGAAGGCAAATCTATTTAATTGGGCAATCTAGACATCTAGTAATTGAAGAACTGAATTGAAGTGCACTTAATTGCATTAGAAGTAGAATACAAAAAATACAATTGCAATTTGTCTCATTGTAAGTAGGAATAAATTAAAGTGGGGTATATGTGTAGGATATCTAGCCTGGTAAAGTCAAAAATAGATTTAACTACGTACTTCTCTAATCTAATTATAAACAAGATACCTAGCCTAGAGTTGACTACTCTAACTTAAATCAATCCAAAAATGTTCAAAAGAAATAGAAAAGAAGTAACTTAACAATAAACCATTCATAAAACTCCATGTTTAGGTATTGCAAATTTCTTGTTTCGGGGGGGATGTGGTGTTTCCATAACATTCTAATTCACAGAGCATAATAATATAGACAGAGAACATTAGCTACCAGGGCTTAAGAAAATTCACATGTGCTATAGGTTGCTATACGGGGTAAACGGTCATCCGGGTCCATTGCGGGACTGTAACAGTTATTAGGCATGTAGAAATCTGAGTAGATCACTGTACTTGTACGCTTCAAGTTTAAGACTTTTACATAACGCTAGCAATGCATTTTTAAATCTTGGGAACAAAACACAATGAAGCCATCTATTATTGATTTGACACCTACATATGCTATAACTGTACCCTGTCATATTGATTTAGAATATGAATTCTTAAGCATCAATTTCCATGGGTATTTGAATGATTAATGAATTAATGTTTCACATTCTTAGAACCAATTGTCCATGATTGGTTTTGTATGTTATAGTCCGCTGAATAGGTCAAAGAGAACAGCTGAAATTATATGGGGTGCCCGCAACGAGGAGATGCTTACTGATTCTGATCTGAGGGAAATTGATCTATACTCATTTCAAGTTAGTTGGTTTCTCGATTTTTTTGGACAAAGATAGTTTTTTGTTTAATATGGTTCATTGATGCTTGAAAAATAGGTAGATCCAATAATCGAGGAATTGATACTGATTCCATTGGTCCACTGTAGGGCCTTCTAAAGCATGAGGGAAAGGCAAAGTTTGGAGTTGCTTTTGGTCAATGGCAGATGGACGCTGCGAATTTCAACATCGATGGTCATTATCCAGTTAGGGAGTTATGGGCACGTGCTAGAAGCTGCTGGAGTAAAATCCTCATCCATGAAAGCAGGTCGGTTCTTGTGGTTGCTCACAATGCTGTTAATCAAGCTCTTGTTGCAACAGCAATCGGTAATATATCCTTTCTCTAGTGTAATCTAATGACTGAACTCTTACAACTCTCACTTTAAAGTAGTCCCCTTCTTTGTGTTTGACTTTTCTTCCCATCAATCAGGATTGGGCACCGAATATTTCAGAGTTTTACTTCAGAGCAATTGTGGTGTGAGTGTGCTGGATTTCACCCCACGACCCGAGGGTGGGTCTCCGTGTATATGTCTTAATAGGTTAAATCAGGTATTTGAGCTATTCATTCTTATCTGTTTCTATAGCTGGTCACATTAGAAGGTTTTTGTATAGCTTTCATATGCGTTGATGTGGTTCTTATCTAAAAGTGAAGTACTTCACAACACAGACTTGTCTGTGCTTCTTATCTAAAAGTGAAGTACTTCACAACACAGGCTTTTCTGTTCCTTATGTAGACCAAGCGATGTATGCCCATGGAGTGATCGAGCATTTTCATTTTCAAAAAGTCAAATGCTTTGGGACATCATGTTTTCACCTAGACGATAACTCAGTTGCTTTGATTCTCATAACTGAAAAAATATGAGTTAGAGGAAATTTTGCAAAACTTTGTGATTTAAATTCATCCAAGAATTCCCTTTTTTAACTTACTGAGCCTAGTGTGACTTGTTAGATGCTGTGATCTACTCCCTTCTCTGCTGATATGAAACATGTTTAAACTATAAAATGTAAGAGAAAACATAAGAGAAAATATAAGATACGGAGAAGAGACCAAGATTGGGTGGGTCTCTTATATATCTATTGCATATTGAAGAGTTACAGGAAGGGCCTATTTATAGGCTAGGCCTAAGCTTATAACATGCTATAAAATTTCGATGTTGGACAAACTATACTAGACATATTTGCATATAAACTAACATACATCAACACCACCCTCAAACTCATTGTAGGTGATTAGGAACTCGTTTGACTTTGTCAACTAAATAGCAAAATCGTCCAGGTGTATGTGTTTTAGTGAAGATATGAACAGTTTGAGCATCAGAGCTAATGGAAACCAAATACAGTTGCCCTAAAGAAGATGTTAACGCACAAAGTGATAGTCAAGTATAATATGTTTGGTGCGTTTGTGGAAAAAATTGTTATGAGCAATTTGAATGGCGCTTTGATTGTCAAAGTAAAGGGTGGTGGCACCTGAGTGCGAAATGCCTATATCTTTCAATAACCAACGTAGCCATAAGATCATAGAAGTAGTGTTTGCAAGAGCTCTATACTCAGCTTTAGTACTAGATCTAGCAGCAACGGTTTGTTTCCTCGTATGCCAGGAGATAAGAGAATGACTCAAGAAGAAACAGTAGTTGGTGGTTGAACATCTATCAGTGGGATCTCCAGCCCACTCAGCATCAGAATAGGCGCACAACTCAAGCAATGAGTGGGAAGAGAATTGCAGGCCATGAAACATAGTACCCTTGAGGTATGAAGAACAACAAAATAGTGAGTGCAAAGAGGAACCAACACAAATTGACTCAAAGAGATGAACAACATGAGTGATGTCAGGGCGAGTAACAGTGAGATAAACCGAAATGTTTGTAGTTTGACGATAAAGAGTAGCATCACAGAGGGATGTACCATCAAGAGGAGTGAGTTTCACATTAGTTTCAAGAAGGGTAGATGTAGTCTTACAATCAGTGAGGCCATCTAGCAGGTCATAGATATATTTTGCATGAGAAAGATAATACCCATTAGATGATGAGATGACCTAAGACCAAAAAGTTGCTAATAAGAGGACCGAGGTACATCATCTCAATTGTTGATTAAGGAACTGTTGTAAATTTGTAATCCCTATCGACAAAGCAAGAGAAGAATGATTCCTTCCTCAAAGTTTTGAATGAAGAGAGAGGACTAACAAGGACTAGATGTGAAACAAAAACGACCAATAGTGCTGCTAAACTTGTCAAAACAGGCTGGCATGACGAAGTTTGCAAACTTGGTGAGAGGAGTGAGTTTTACCAGGAAGAGGTTGCATATATACTTCTCTCGAGGATCACCATTGAGGAAAACATTTCTTTCATCCATTTGAAACAACTTCCATCTACGCACACGGCACAACTACAATTGCTAGTAAGCTTTGAACATAAGTAACGAGACTAACTGGAACAAATGTTTCCTCATAATCAATATCATATTCTTGTGCAAACCCTGTTAAGTGAAAGGAAAAGTTGAGAGGAAGAAAGTGAAGGCTTAACCTAAATTAGGTTAGCCAACACAAATATATATTAATAAAGAACAATTACAGAAATACCCGTAGACTAATATTAATACTTATATTCCAACACTCCCCCTTAAGTTGGAGCATAGAGATCTATCATGCTCAGCTTGTTACAAAGATCATAGAACGGCCCTCTACTTAGAGCCTTTGTAAGAATGTCTCCTAGTTGATCACTAGACCTAACAAAAGAAGTCACAATTTGCTTTCTCATAACCATATCTCTGACAAAATGACAATCAACTTCAATATGTTAAGTCTTCTCATGAAACACTAGATTACTCGCAATGTACTTAGCTGCCTGATTATCACAATACATCTTCATAGGTTTTCTACTTGCAAATTCCATCTATTACAGAATAGTCTTCGACCATAACAACTCACACGCAGTATGAGCCATAGCTCTATACTCAGGCTCTGCACTAGACCTTGCAACTACATTTTGCTTTTTGCTCTTCTAACTGACGAGATTTCCACCATCAAACACGTAGAATCCTGGCACTGAACGTCTATCAAGACTATCTCCTGCCCAACTGGCATCTGAGAAACCAAATATCTCTAATTTATCAGAAGGTTTCAACACTAAGCCTTTACTAGGAGCACCTTTGAAATACCTTGAAATACGACACACTGCCTCCCAATGTGATAACTTGGGACTCTACATAAACTGACTAACAACTCCAACAGAGAAGGTGATATCAGGTCGAGTCACGGTTAAATAAATCAGCTTACCCATAACTCTTCTATACCTTCCAGCATCATTGAAGTCTTCTCCCTCATCTTTACTAAACTTTATATTGGAATCCATGGGACTGTCAACAGGTTTTGAACCCATCAATTCTGTTTCATTTAGAAAGTCAAGAACATATTTTCTTTGGGATAAGAAAATCCCTTCCTTGGACCTTGCTACCTCAATACCCAAAAAATAACATAGTTGTCACGCCCCGGAACCACCCAAATGATTCTAAGACACGTGGCACGCCACCAAGGCTCATCACAAGTCATAAAGTTCCAAAGCAAGTTTAAAATAAGCTTAAACCAAAGAAGCTCAACCAACAAAGGACAAAACCCTATCTTTGCAATCAGCCAAAAACCCTGTTTTAACAAGTAGTAAATTCTCATATAACGTTACCAAATCACAAGTTGAATTCAACACTAAAGCTTTAAACCATTTAGAATCAAACCAAAGTCACAAAAATGAGCTTCCAAGTTTAAGCAAGAGTTTTTAAACACTTTAATAACAGTACTAAATATAACCATTTACAACCAACCTATTCAACACCAGTGACAACTACAACTCTTAAGAGCTAGATTATACAAGCTGGTTATTACACGAGTTAAAGATCTAACTAAGTATAAAACTTTGTGGGACACTCCAACAAACTTAACTAGAGATATTACATAAGTCTTGAATTAATCAAAGTATGACTCGTACTACGAACCAGATTAAAACCAATTACAACTATATTGCAAGTTTAGAACTGAAAAGGCAAGTAGCTATTAGCAAGGTTACCATAAACTAGCCAAGCCACTGCCCAGCTCACTTCCCCGATTCCTCGCCATGATCACCTATGATGGTTATTCAATAGCCACTATAATATATAAGCTATATGCTTAGTGAATAATGCCAATCATGAACATGGATAATAAACTTACTCAATTCATCACATTACAAATAACTCTAGTCTCCGGCAAGTACTAGGTCACTCCCACCACTACCGGCTAGCCCGCGGCTCCACTCCCCCAGCCTACGTGACTAGTCATGACCCACGCCCTCACACGTGCTATCCCATAGGCCTCGGGCGGCCGTGGTTGTCACCACAAAGATTACCTCATGGTAGTATAGAACTAGCAATTCCATTGACCCAGGTAGGTAACTCAGCATGCTCATTTAAACATCACACCGTGCTTTTCACAATCAAATTGGGCCTAATTTAACCACATGAATTTTTGCCCAATAATAAACTAAGTAAGCTAATTAGGCATGCTTTGGCATCACAATTGAACCTAACATGGAAATCATCCAGTTATCAAAATTAACATCACTCACCTCTTAGGTTTCGCTCCTAATCACAATATTAGAGTCCTACTATGATCTAGGTACAAATCCTATACAAAAACTACAAGTTATGAGCTTATACCACAAAATGGGTCACAGAAAAACTGTCACAAGACTCAATAAAATTGATATCAATACACTAGTCTCACCTCCAGGAGTCCGAATATATAGTATGTTTTGAAAACCGACATCGTTAGGCGCGTCAATCAGCGTCAAGAGCGACGTCGTCTTCGTCGTCTCAACTCTCGTACTCTTCTCTGTATATGTGTAAACTAGCCGAGATTGGAGAGGAGAAGGATGAAGAGTCATCCTCTTAGGTGTCCTAATTATGTAAGTTCCCCATTTTTATTATGAAAACCCCACTTGTTTTCCAGTTTTGCAATTACGCCCCTACTACTTATGAAATTGTATTAAATCTATCCCAAACCTAAATAGGTATTTGTCTATGTCTCGCATGGGTCCCATGAGTGGTCCCATATAATTAGATGAAGTTGCTAATTAACCTACTAATTATGTAACATGTTCAATTCGTGCTCACAAAGGTACCCCTAACTGACCCCAAAAGGTGGTCATCACCTAATAACATGATATTATTAGCAATAAAATAATAAATCATTTGAGCCTTAATAAACATTTAGGCACATAGAGTATTCCACGTGTTACTGTCACATCTCAACTGGGACTCACCCACATGTCCCAACATAGGACTGCCACAGTGGCCACAATTGGGTTCCCAACTGAACCCCCAAAAACAACTTAGTGGGTTAAACCCACCTCCTATAAGTGTCACATAACACTATGATTAATATTAACTCATGATTATGCATGCTAAAGCAATATTAAATGTAAACCGCGAGAGCGGGTGTTACATCTCTCCCCTCCTTAAAAAGATGTTTGTCCCCAAACTCGTAATACCTCTAGTCTTGAACAAGTACAGGTACTTCTCTTTCATCTCATCCTCTCTTTCTCATGTGGCTTCCTCAACGAAATGATTTCGCCATAGCACCATGACTAAACAAATAGTCTTCGTCCGCAGCACTTGTTCTTTTCTGTCAAGAATCTTGACCGGATGCTCGATATAAGTCAAGCCCTCCCTGACTTCCAACGGCTCTGGAACAATCACTTTATTTGAATCTAACACGCATCTTCGTAACATTGGTATATGAAATACATTGTGCACATTAGCTAATTCCAGTGGCAATTCCAGCTGATATGCTACCGGTCCAACTCTCCCAATATTCTCAAATGGCCCAACATACCTTGGATTTAACTTTCCTCATTTTTCGAATCTTGTAATCCCCTTTGTAGGCGATACCTTCAAGAATACAAAATCTCCAATTTCAAACTCCATCGGTCTTCTTTTCAAGTCCGCATAAGTCTTATATCTACTTTGGGCTGTTTGAAGCTGATGTTGTATTTTCTTTATCTTTTCCATGGTTTGCTAAACAATTTCAGGCCCTATCAATCTTCTTTCACCAACTTCACTCCAACAAAGTGGAGAACGACACTTACGCCCATATAAAGCCTTAAAAGGCGCCATTCCAATACTGGATTGATAACTATTATTATAAGCAAATTCAGCCAATGGCAAATGCTCTTTCGCAATCACCTTTAAAATCCAATACACAAAGTCGAAGCATATCTTCTAATATTTTAATTACACGCTCTGACTGTCCATCAATTTGGGGATGGAAGGTTGTGCTGAAACTCAATTTAGTACCCATCGCTTTCTGCATTCCTTGCCAAAATCTTGATATAAATGCACTATCTCGATATTAAACTATAGATACTGGAACTCGATGAAGTCTCACAATTTCTTGAACATATAATTTAGCTAATTTCTTTGGATTATTGGTCTTGATTGGTAGAAAATGTGCCGACTTGGTTAATCGGTCAACAAACACCCACACACTATTATTTAACTTTCGAGAGCTCTGTAAACCTCCTACGAAGTCCATGGTGATATTTTCCTATTTCCACTCTGGTATATATGTAATGGTTCCAATTTTCCCGCTGGTTTTTGGTGTTCCACTTTTACCCTCTGACAAGCTACACACTTTGCCACGTGCTCAGCCACTTCCCGTTTCATCCTTAACCACCAATAGACTTCTCGCAAATCACGGTACATCTTAGTACTACCTTGATGGATTGAGTACCTCATATTATGCGCCTCTTCCAAAATTACTTCTTTGATACAGAAGAAAGATTGAAGAATAATTGATGATTTTATTCATTCACAATGTATGTATATATACAAGCTAGGAAAAACAGAAAAAGGAGAGAAAAGGAAAGAAAAGAAAAGGAAAGAAACAACTAAAATAAATTACAATCAATCTATTCCTAATCAGTCCGTGAATAAGTTTGACTATAATAAAACTATATTCCAACACTCCCCCTCAAGCTGGAGATGGAACAAAGATATCAATAAGACCCAGCTTGATCCGAGACGACTTTAGGAGAGAGGGACCAACAGACTTTGTAAACATATCAGCAGCTTGATTGGAAGAGGGCACAAACTCTGGGACAATGATTCCAAAACGAACTTTCTCTCTAATGAAGTGAACACCCACTTCAATATGCTTAGTACGTTCATGGAAACTGACTCACCACACTCATAGCAAACGCTATGTCTGGTCTAGTATGAGATAGGTAAATCAGTTTACCAACCATCCTCTGATATCTACATAGGTTCTCCACTTGTATCATCGCTAAGTTTCTGATTTGGGTCCATTGGAGTATCAGCTGCTTTACTACCTAGCATCCCCGTTTCCTGCAACAAATCTGAGACATATTGTCGCTGAGAGATGAAGATCCCATCTTTGGACCTAGCAACGTCAATCCCCAAGAAATATTTTAAGCTCCCCAAATCCTTGATCTCAAATTCTTTAGCAAGATAACTCTTCAACTGTCCCATTCCTTCTAAGTTGTCTCTCGTGAGTATTATGTCATCCACATAGACTAACAAAGCAGTCAACTTATTTTCGGAAGAGCGTTTTATGAAGAGAGTATGATCACCCTGACTCTGTTTGAATCCATACCTGATCATAGCTTGTGAGAATCTGTCAAACCATGCTCTAGGAGATTGCTTAAGCCTATACAGAGACTTCTTAAGTCGGCACACTTTCTCTCTTGTTTTAGAATCCTCAAAACCTGGAGGAACATCCATATACACTTCCTCCTCTAAATCACCATGCAGAAAGGCATTTTTGACATCGAATTGATGTAATGGCCACTCCATGTTCGCTGCAAGAGACAACAAGATTCTAATCGAATTCATCTTAGCCACAGGAGCAAACGTTTCCTGATAATCCACTCCATAAGTTTGAGTGAATCCCTTAGCCACCAACCTAGCTTTGTAACTTTCAATCGTCCCATCCGCTTTATGTTTCACAGTAAATACCCATTTGCACCCTACTGTCCTCTTCCCTCGAGGTAATTCTGTTAATTCCCAAGTACCATTTTTGGAGAGTGCTTTCATTTCTTCAACCATGGCTGATTTCCACTTTAGATCAGAGAGAGCATCCTGGACATTATTAGGAATAGAAATAGAAGAAAGTTTGTATACAAAGGCTCTATAGGATGGAGACAACCGAGAATATGAGACAAAATTAGAAAGTGGATGTTTAGTACATGCTCTAGTGCCCTTTCGGTGAGCAATAGGAATGTCTAAATCATTACTAGAATCTGGATTATGAGCAGAGGGAGTCGAAATACCTGGACTATCATCACTAGAAGAGATTGGCTGTAGTGGGGAAAAAGGAATAGCCTCTATATCTGCTGCCTCTGCCCCAAACCTTTTTCTCGCCTTGTTCTTTGAGTACGTCAGCAACTCTTTCTGCCATTTGTCAAATGCCTCTTCACAGTCCTCTCCATTTTCTACCTCACTCTCTCTTATGCCTCTTCACAGTCCTCTCCATTTTCTACCTCACTCTCTCTTATCTCTTCTCCCTCTTTCTTCCTTGTCTCATTTTCTAGCTCCCCTCCCTCATTAATAAACTGAACAAGAACAAGCATCTCATCCTCATTCTCTCTACCCGGCGTCACTTCCTCACTCTCTTTCTCCCCCTGAAGAGATGGCTATGGAGACTGAAAGTATGAATATGTCTCATACAAAGTAACATCCATAGACACGTACCACTTACGAGAAGGAAGATGATAACACGAGTAGTGGAACCATCAGCAAGACAAATAGATTGGGCAACAGGTGTGAGGGTGGACGAAAAAAGAGATAACTCACCTGTCATATGATCGTTAGCTCCAGAGTCCAGAACCCACGTCGGAGTTCCTGACTTAACATGAAAAGCAGTGGGAGTACCTAAAGCAAGAGCAGCAGTGGTTGTAGAAGAGGAGGAGCCCGAGGATTGCTGAAGAAGAGAACCAAGCTGACTGTTAGAGGATAATATTGTAAATAGTATAATGTTATAATGTCCCACATCGGTTAGATTGTAAAAGTGTAGCTTCTAGCTAAGCCTATATATATTAGGCTCCTCTTGTAATAATTTTTTAATTGAATTCAATATATCATTTTCCTTTCTTTTACATGGTATCAGAGCAACCCGATCTTAGGGTCCGCTCCTTTTGTTATTGCCGATCATAGTTGATCGAGAGTGTTTCTCGTGTTCTATCAATTGCCGGATCTCTATCCAAGATCCGAGAAGACTAGCAGCCCCTCAAACCCTAGCCGTTACCCCCTAAAGTACTGTTCATCGAAATCACTGTTCATCCGAAAGTACTGTTCAGCGCAGTTACTATTCATCGCGGGCACTGTTCATCAGAAAGTTACTGTTCATCCGAAGCTACTGTTCATCCAAAATTTACTAGTTCATCGCAGTTACTATTCATTGCGGGTACTGTTCATCAGAAAGTTACTGTTCATCGCAATTACTATTCATCGCAGTTACTATTCATCAGAATCACTATTCATCGCCCAAAAAAAAAAAAAAAAAAAATTATTTATTTATTTATTTTTTTAATCCAAAGTTATCTTTAGCCCTTATCTATGGAATCCAAAGTCCTTCCCCAACTAACTACACGAAAGTTGAACGGTTCAAATTTCCTTCAATGGTCCCGGGCTGTCAATATTGCCCTCACTGGCTTGGGTTTTGATGATCACCTTACCGAGTCTGCTCCTACCACCGATGAGAAGGCGATTAAGCATTGGAGACAAATGGATGCTCAAATTGTTGCACTTATTTGGAATTCTATGGAACCGCAGGTTGCGGACATGTGTGGTCATTTGGGCACATGTAAGGAGATTTGGGAGTATGCTCATCTCTTGTACTCCAGTGATTTGACTCGGATGTACGATCTCTCTTTTCAGTATTTTCAGTTGCAACAGAGTGATCTATCTGTAACTGATTACTTTGCTTCGTTTAAACGGTTGGTTGAAGAGTTGAATAGCGTCCTTCCTATCACTACTGATGCGAAGGAACAGCAGAAACAGCGTGAACAAATGGCCGTGATGAAATTTCTCGCAGGTCTCAAGAGTGATTTTGAGCCAGTTCAGTCTCAAATTCTTGGTGGTGCCACTCTTCCTTCTCTTGCTGAGACATATCAGCGTGTTTTGAGGAGTACTTCTCGGGATCCGATTATTCCTGTTCCTCCCGTTACCGATCATTCAGCCCTTGTTACTCAGGCTTCACAACATCCTATCGGTGGGGGTGGTGGTGGTGCTCCTCGTCGTGGAGGGGGTTATCGTGGTGGACGAGGAGGTCGTGGTCGCGGCCCCATGCGTCATTGTGATAATTGCAACAAGGATGGTCATACTCGAGAGACTTGCTGGGAACTTATTGGCCGTCCTGCTCGGTTTGCCCATGCTGCTACTACTACTCCTGGTGATACTCATTCTTCCTCTCCAGTTGTGGCTGATCAGTTTTCAGTTTCTCGGGACGAGTATACTCAGTTCTTACAGTTCCAGGCATCTCAGCAGGCATCTTCTCCTAGTACCTCTCTTGTTCAGAAAGGTACCTCCACTGCTTGTCTCACCTCTCGTTCTGCTCCTTGGGTAATTGATTCTGGAGCCACTGATCACCTCACAGGTATATCGACCCAATTTTCATCTCTTGAAAAATCATCCTCATTGCCCCCGGTTACATTAGCCGATGGCTCCTCTATTCCTGTTGAAGGAATAGGGACTGTCTCATTGTCTTCATCCTTGTCTTTATCTTCTGTTCTTTACATACCTCGGTCTCCTTTTAATTTAATTTCTGTTAGCAAATTGACAAAGAATCTTAATGCTTGTGTCTCCTTTTCTCCTGATTCTGTTCTTATTCAGGATTTGACGACTCGGAAGACGATTGGCGTAGGGCATGAATCCGATGGTCTCTACTATTTTGATGGTTCATCTCCACCGCCCACTTCTCCCACTGCTTGTTCTGCTACAGTATCTCCTCACCAGATTCATTGCCTCCTTGGACATCCTTCTTTGGCCAACTTGAAGCTGCTAGTACCTAGTTTGAGTCATTTGTCTATTTTAGAGTGTGAGTCGTGTGATTTGGGGAAACATCACCGTGTCCAGTTTGCTCCTCGAGTTAATAAAAGAGTGTCTTGTCCATTTCAATTAGTACATTCAGATGTTTGGGGTCCACATCGTATAACCTCTATTAAGGGATATCGGTACTTTGTTAGCTTTGTTGATGATTTCTCCAGAATAACGTGGATTTATTTAATGAAAAATCGTTCCGAGTTATTTTCAATATTTTGTGCATTTTGTAATGAAGTTAAAACTCAATTTAATGTTCCTATTCAAATTCTTCGTAGTGATAATGCACAGGAATATTTCTCTCATCCATTCATCACCTACATGAGCAAATGTGGGATGCTCCACCAATCATCGTGTGTGCACACACCTCAGCAAAATGGTGTTGCAGAAAGGAAAAATCGTCACTTGTTAGAAGTCACCCGCACCTTGTTGTTTGAAATGAGGGTTCCAAAATGTTACTGGGGGGATGCAGTCCTTACTGCTTGTCATTTAATTAATCGTATGCCTTCCTCTGTTCTAGATGGATGCACTCCTCATGCTACATTATTTCCTACTGAGTCTCTGTTTCCAGTTAGTCCACGTGTTTTCGGATGTGTTTGTTTTGTCCATCAGCTTACCCCGGGCACTGACAAGTTAGACCCACGTGCTATTAAGTGTGTTTTCTTAGGGTACTCTCGTGTTCAGAAAGGCTATCGTTGTTATAGCCCTACCCTGCGTCGTTTCTTTGTGTCAGCAGATGTTACCTTTTTTGAGTCCACTCCATACTATTCAGAGTCCCACTCTATGAGCGATCCTGATTTTATGCTTCCCTTACCTCTTGCAATACCTCCCACATCCCCTGTCCTTCCCACCCCAGAGGTTTCCTCCCGCCTGGATCGCCCACACTTGCAGACATACACTCGCCGCCCTCGGACCGTTCCGGATTCTGCTACTCCGTTAACCGCCTCTGCGTCTTCAGATCCACCTCCATCAGAATCTGACCTTCCCATTGCTCTCCGTAAGGGTAAGCGCTCTTGTACTTCTCATCCTATTTCCAACTTTGTCTCTTACAATCGTCTGTCTCCTTGTTTTTCTTCGTTTGTTACCTCTTTGTCTTCTGTGTTTGTTCCTAACACTGTTGCAGAGGCTCTTACCCACTCCGGATGGAGACAGGTAATGGAGGATGAGATGTCTGCCTTACGAGATACTGGTACTTGGGACTTAGTTCCTCTTCCTTCGGGCAAGACAGTAGTGGGATGCCGTTGGGTTTATACTGTTAAAGTGCACCCTGATGGCACAATAGATCGCCTGAAAGCCCGCCTTGTTGCCAAGGGCTATATGCAGGTTTATGGCCTTGACTATTCCGAGACGTTCTTTCCTGTGGCTAAGATCACCTCTGTTCGTCTCCTCATTTCTCTTGCAGCCATATATCACTGGCCCTTACATCAGCTTGATGTCAAGAATGCCTTCCTTAATGGCACTTTGTTGGAAGAGGTATATATGGAGCAACCACCTGGGTTTGTTGCTCAGGGGGAGTCGAATATGGTATGTAGATTAAGAAGATCTTTGTATGGCCTGAAACAGTCTCCTCGTGCTTGGTTTGGTAGGTTCAGTGATGTAGTTGCTGAATTTGGACTCCAGAGATGTGGTGTTGATCATTCAGTCTTTTATCGACATACTAAAGCAGGTAAAATCTTCTTGCTTGTATATGTTGATGACATTGTTATAACCGGAGATGACTGCAAGGGTATTTTGGAGTTGAAGTTATTTCTGCAAAACAAATTTCAAACCAAGGACCTCGGGCAGCTTAGATATTTTTTGGGTATTGAGGTTGCCAGGTCAAGTGAAGGGATTTGCTTATCTCAAAGGAAGTATGTTCTTGATCTCCTATCAGAATCAGGGATGTTAGGATCCAAACCTGTGGAGTCTCCTATGGATCCTAACACCAAGTTACTATCAGATCAAGGGGAGTTATTGGAGGATCCTGAGCAGTATAGACGTCTGGTTGGTAAGCTTAATTATCTTACTGTTACTAGACCTGACATTGCCTTTTCAGTGAGTGTCATCAGTCAGTTCATGAGTTCTCCTCGTACCACACATTGGGAGGCAGTGATGCGTATTTTGAGGTATCTTAAAGGAGCTCCAGGCCGTGGTTTATTGTACCAGGATCGCGGTCATATACGTATTGAGAGCTACAGTGATGCTGATTGGACTGGATCTCCTGGTGATAGGAGATCCACTACAGGATACTGTGTTTTGGTTGGTGGTAATCTTGTGTCCTGGAAGAGCAAGAAGCAAACAGTAGTTTCTAGGTCGAGTGCTGAGTCTGAATACAGGGCTATGGCACATACTACGTGTGAATTAGTGTGGATGAAGCATCTACTAGAAGAGCTTGGGTTTACTCAGTCTTGTCCTATGAATTTACTTTGTGACAATCAAGCTGCCGTTCATATAGCTTCCAATCCAGTATTCCACGAGAGGACAAAACACATTGAGGTTGATTGTCATTTTGTTCGGGAAAAACTTCTAGAGAAAGTAATCAATACCGTTCACGTGAAATCCGCGGATCAGTTAGCCGATTTGTTCACAAAAGCATTAGTTGGGACTCGGGTTAAATATATATGTGACAAGCTTGGTGCATATGATATGTATGCTCCAGCTTGAGGGGGAGTGTTAGAGGATAATATTGTAAATAGTATAATGTTATAGTGTCCCACATCGGTTAGATTGTAAAAGTGTAGCTTCTAGCTAAGCCTATATATATTAGGCTCCTCTTGTAATCATTTTTTAATTGAATTCAATATATCATTTTCCTTTCTTTTACACTGACTTTGAATCTGGCCAAGTTGTGACTGAAGCTGACTCCGAGCCTGATGAAGCTGCCCAATATCTGGAAGAGCCCCAGAACCAGTATCAGCAATCGCAGCAAAGCGAGGAACAGGAGCACTATTAGTCTTGCGAGCATACTGTTGCTTCAATTCCGGATGAAGTTTGAAGCACCGATCCTTGGTGTGACCAATACCATTACAATAGCGACAGATAGGTTTCCGACCACCCGGGCGAGCACCAGTATTTGCTGCAAATGCCATCTGATCAAGAACAGGAGGGGGCTCAATAATCGGAGCCAAAGAGGCCTTAGCAGGCTGAATAAGGCGCCTACGGCGCTCTTCACCATCAAGTGTAGCAAAGGCCTCATAAAGAGACGGCAGAGGTGATGTGTTCAAAATCTGAGTACGAAGAGATTCGAACTCTGGTTTCAGACCCATTAAAAACTGATAAGTGTGTAGACTCTCAGACCGCTGGACAATAATTTCTGCAACTTCGGCAGGAAAACCAGAAAGAGGCTCATACTGGGCCAATTCCTCCCAACGAGACTGGAGGAAGCCAAAATAGTCAGCAATACTAAGTCGTAAAGAGTCCTGAGAGGCCTGAGAAATTTCCCGGTGAAGTTAAAAAATACGAGAGGCATTATAGGCATGCACATACATCTTAGTTAGGGCCCTCCAGAGACCAAGTACCGATTCATGGTACATAAAAATCTGATAAATACGATTCTCCATGGAATTGAAGAACCATCCCAGAATAGTGCAATTATCCATATCCCACTGTGCACGCTTGGGATCAGTATCAGCAGGTGGAGCTTCCTTATCGAAAATCCAACCAAGCTTGCCTTTTCCACCAAGATAAAGGCGAAGAGAACGAGACCAAGCAGCAAAGTTTTGTCCATTCAACAGGACACTAGTAACCCGTTGGGCTGGTGAATGCTGCGATACAAAGAGATCCATACGTGGTTGAGACCCAGAAACAGGCTGAACATCCTTGTCAGAGGTGGTCATCGTGAAGAAAAAAAAAGAAGTAAATAAATTCTCAAAGACAGCAAGAAAGAACCACCCAAATCAGCACACGACTATAGGAGGAGCAGCAAAGGGCTACCACAATACACTGGTAGCCAGGAGAATAGAAAAATAGAGCACTCGAAAAGCTTTAAAACATCACAGAGAAAGACCCAACAGGGAAAGGCACAGCACTATAGGCTGTGCAGGGAGGAGACGCAGCACAGAGGTTGCGCAGGAGAAGAGGCGAGGTGGCCTGGGGGTCGCCGGGGTCTGTGAGGATCCGGCGAAGGCTGGGAAGGGTAGGGATTGTGCGCAGAAGGCTGGGAGGGGCTGGTGTGGTGCGGAGAGGTGGTTAGGTGAGGGAAAAGTTGCGGCTAGATGTGGGTGAGGCTAGGGTTAGGTTTTCCCTTGCTCTGATACCAAGAGGAAGTTTAGGGTAAACTATATTCTTATTAATTCACCCAATATGTTACACAATATATACATGAGTAATGAGACAGAAAAAGGAAATAAACAGAAAAGGAAATAAATCAAATAAAAGAGTACAAGGAAAGAAATCAGGAAAAAATAAAATCATAACGATCCTAAGGAATATAACTAAATATTCCAACAGACACCCGAATACACGTGGAGCAACAGGGAAAGGTGGAGTAGTGGGAAACAAGGTGGCATGGGGTGTGCCCCGATCTAGGATGGAAGATGGCATACGGTTAATCAAATGGCAAGCAGTAAGAACTGCATCTCCCCAGAAGATCTTGGGGACCCGCATCTCAAATAACAATGTACGGGTGACTTCTAATAAGTGACGGTTTTTTCTTTCTGTAACCCCATTTTGCTGAGAGGTATGAACACATGAGGATTGATGAAGCATGCCATGTTGTGCCATATATGTTGTAAAGGGATGGGAAAAATATTCTTGTGCATTGTCACTACGGAGAATTTGAATAGGAACATTAAACTGAGGCTTAATTTCATTACAGAATATAGAAAATATAGTAAATAACTCAGAGCGATTTCTCATTAAATAAAGCCACGTAGTTCGGGAAAAATCATCAACAAAACTAACAAAATACCTATACCCTTTAATTGAAGTAATACGATGTGGACCCCAAATATCTGAATGCACTAATTGGAATGGACTAGACACACGATTATTAACTCGGGGAGCAAATTGGACACGGTGATGTTTCCCCAATTGACAGGACTCACATTCTAAAGTAGATAAATGACTTAAACTAGGTACTAGTAACTTCAAATTTGCTAAGGAAGGATGACCAAGACGGCAGCGGATCTGGTGAGGAGACACAGTGGCAGGACATGCTGTTGGAGTTGAAGAGGTAGGCAATTCATCAAAGTAGTAAAGACCTTCAGATTCATGCCCTACGCCAATTGTCCTCCGAGTCGTCAAATCCTGAATAAGAATAGAATCAGGGAAAAAAGAAACACAAACATTAAGATCTTTAGTCAACTTTCCAACGGATATCAAATTAAAGGGTGAACGAGATATAAAAAGGACAGATGATAAGGACAAAGACGGGGATAATTGGACAGTCCCTATGCCTTCAACGGACATAGAAGAGCCATCCGCCAAAGTAACGGGAGGTAAAGAAGAGGACAGTTCAAGAGACGAAAAAAGGGTGGATATACCTGTGAGATGATCAGTGGCAGTAGAGTCAATTACCCAAGGACGAGTACGGGAAGTAAGACAAGCAGTGGAGGTACCTTTCTGAGCAAGAGATGTACTAGGAGTAGAAGCATGCTGGGAGGCCTGGAACTGAAGAAATTGAGAGTACTCTTCACTAGAGATGGAAATCGGATCACCCTCAGTAGGAGCATGAGAAGATGACGAGGCATCACTAGAGACAACAGCATGTGCAAATCGAGCAGGGCTACCAATCAGATCCCAACATGTCTCCTTATAATGACCGTCCTTATCACAATTGGTGCAATGAGGACGACCACGACCACGGCCCCCATATCCACCATGATTACCACCACGGTAACCACCACGGCCACGACGGGGATTACCATCACCCCAACCAGCAGTGGATGGTGGAGCCTGAGTAACTAAGGTGGAATGATCAGTAACAGAGGAATTAGAACCCTGATCACGAGATGTACTCCGGAGAACACGCTGGTAAGTCTCAGCAAGAGAAGGCAGAGAGGCACCCCCTAGAATCTGGGATCGAACAGGCTCAAAATCAGGTTTTAAGCCAGCAAAAAACTTCATAACGGCCATTTGTTTCCGCTGTTCTTGCTGTTTCTTTGCATCAGTAGTAATAGGCACAACACCGTTCAATTCTTCAACTAACCGTTTGAAGGAGGCAAAATACTCCGTAACGGAGAGATCACTTTGCTGCAACTGAAAATACTGAGAGGAGAGATCATAAATCCGAGTGAGATCGCTGGAGAATAAGAAATGAGTATACTCCCAAATATCCTTACAAGTGCCCAAGTGACCGCACATATCCGCAATGTGTGGTTCCATGCAATTCCAAAGGAGGGCAACGATTTGGGCATCCATTTGCTTCCATGTCTTGATGGCCTTGTCATCGGTGGTGGGAGAAGACTCGGTAAGGTGAGCATCAAACCCCAAGCCAGTGAGAGCAATATGGACAGCGCGAGACCATTGGAGAAAATTGGATCCATTCAACTTCCTATTGGTGAGTTGAGGAAGAGCTTTGGATTCCATGGAGAGTATAGATCTCAAGGAAAGAATGAAACCAAACGGAACGAGATCTGAAGTGAAACGAAGTCAAGAAGCTTGTCACAGAAGCGGATCGGAGCCACAAACACCAAGAAAAAGAGACCACAAGGCTGCTGGAGGGTCGTAGGGGGCTGCTGGAGCAGATCGAAGCCACAAAACCAAGAAAAAAGAGACCACAAGGCTGCTAGAGGGTTGCAGAAGACTGCTGGAGGGTTGCAGAAGCCTGCTGGAGGGTCGCCAGAGCTTCTGGAGGATCGCCGGAGGGTGGCCGGTGTCAGGCGAGGGTCGCCGGACTCAGGCGAGGGTCGCCGGAGGGTGGGCTGGTGGTTGAGGGCTGCGGCTGTTTGGTTTTGGCTGCAGCTACTTGGATTTGAAAAGAGGCTGCTGGAGCTAGGGTTTGGCTGCTCCAACTGTTTAGGGTTTGGTTGTGGCTAATTGAACACAACAATGAACAGAAAACCTCTCGAACTTCTCACGGAAATCCGACAACAAGAATGAACTCTCGAACCCTAACTAAGGATCGGCAACAAGATGAGCAAACCCAAGAACGGTTGCTCTGATACCATGTAAAAGTGTGAAATCACAATATATTGAATGAATTAGAAGAAGAATACAAGAGCCTATATATAGGCGTCTAACTCCTAGACTAATAAACTAAGCGATATGGGACAACCCAAAATACAATAATACACACTATTAACACACTATTAACAGTTTCACTCCTGGACTGCTGTGTATTCAAAGTGGATTTGTCTGAATCCGACATCTTGAATCGACACGCAACAAATACCCGCAACAATTGGAAAAACAAAGAAGAAGAGCTGGTTTCAACGGAGACGCAGCACACAATCGTAGCTTAAAGCACCATACAGGAGGCCCGAAAATTAATCATCATTGATCAAGGGTCCATAGAAGGACCAAGAAGCTGAAAGAAAAATTAAACCCCAATCAACTTGCTGTCGGAAAAATGATGGTGAGGGATGGAGGCTAAAAAGTTCTTAGAAGATGGCTCAAAGTGGTTTGGCAAGGGCTAATAGGGCATTAAAGACCCTCGGCTAGGTATGTGTGGGTTGAACAGGGAAAGCCGAAGCCCTTAGGTGCTATGCCTTAGGGTTGCGAAGCCTAGAAGGTTGCGGCTTGCTGCTGTGTGCCCAGGGTGGGCTGCGCTTTGGTGTTGTGAAGCCCTAGGGGGCTGCGGCTTGCTGGTGGGTGCCCAGCGTGGGCTGCGACTTGGTGTAGGGTGCCTCTTAGGGGCTGCGGTTGATTGGTGGAGGCCCAAGGAGGGCTGCGACTGGGTTTTAGGTGGTGGTTGAGATATCTTAAGTCAGCCCCAGGGAAAGGACTGTTCTTTTCCAAGAATGGTCATACGCTAGTTAAGGCCTACACCGATGCAGATTGGGCAGGTTCAGTGATGGATAGGAGATCAACTACTGGGTATTGCACATTTGTGGGAGGTAATATGGTCGCATGGAGAAGCAAGAAGCAAGCAGTGGTAGCAAGATCAAGTGTAGAGACCGAGTTTAGAACTATGGCACAAGGAGTATGTGAGTTATTATGGATTCAGATAGTTTTGGCTGATTTGGGGTTTGGGCCAAAGGACTCAATAAAACTGTACTGTGATAGTAAATTAGCCATTAGCATTTCTCATAATCCGGTCCAACATGATAGGACAAAACACGTGGAGATTGACAGACATTATATAGAAGATAAGCTAAATTGTGGTAGTATTTGTAGTCCATTTGTCAAGTATGGAGAGCAGCTAGTAGACGTCCTCAAAAAGAGTCTAGCAAGTCGTTCGTTTCACTTTATCCTTAGCAAACTGGGAATGAGAGATATCTTCGCACCAGCTTGAGGGGGATGTTGAGTTTTATTAGTTATTAATGTTTTATAATGTTTTTATATTTTATGATTAGTATAGGGACTTACGTGTAATTATTGGTTCCTTTGTTATTATAAATAAAGAGGTCTCACAGTTGTGAAATTAAGCCTTCAATAATATTGTGTAATGTTATTCAACACTAGCTACCACATTCTGCTTCTTGCTTCTCCAAGTGATAAGGTTGCCACCCACAAATGTACAATAGCCTAATGTGAACCTTCTGTCTATCACAGACCCAGCCCAATCTGCATCGGTATAAGTTTCCACTCTACGGTGGTCATGTCTCGCAAAAAATCAAATTCAATCAAGGCAAGGGGTGTTTTCTTGACGCTGAGTCATCCTATTCAAATTTAGCGACCCGTACCCGGAGCTGACTTCAAGTATCTCAAAATTCTGAAGACCACATCCATATGAGTCTCACGGGGAGCATGCATGAACTGACTTACAACACCGACAACAAATGCAATGTCTGGACAGGTGTGCAAAAGGTAGAGGAGTCTTCCCATAAGTCTTTGATATCTCCCTTTGTCTGCTTCTGCACCACTACTATCATCACTTAATTTTTTATTCGAATCCATTGGAGTCACATGCTCTGCTCCCAAGCATTCCAGTTTCCTCCAACAGATCAAGTACATACTTTCTCTGAGAAATGAAAATTCCATGTCTGGATCTAGCAACTTCAATTCCCAATTTCAAACTCACTAGACATAAACTCTTTTAATCTTTTCATCTCTTCTAGATCATCTCCAGTTAGAACAATATTATCAACGTGCACAATCAAGGCAGTAGTCTTAACTTGTGATGAGTGTTTAATGAATAATGTGTGATCAACTTGACTTTGTTTGAAGCCATACCTGAGCATTGCCTGTGTTAATCTCTCAAACCATGCCCGTGGAGATTGTTTCAGGCCATATAATGACTTTCTAAGTAGGCGCACTTTCCCTTCTGTGCTTCCGCGCCTGGTTCCTATTCTTGAGTACCCCAGTGTATCTTTGCGTCCAGTTGTTACGGCTGATCCCACGCACGTATATTCTCGTCGTCCACGCTCTCTAGACCCTCCGCTAGCTTCTTCTCCAGAATCAGGTAACTCGTCTCGTCCTTTAGTCCCTGATATTGTCCCTCCCTGTTATCCTACTCGTATTCGGTACCCCCCCTTCCCGTTTCCTTCTTTCAAGTAGTACAAACCATCCCATTGCCAAGTATGTTTCTTACCAGGGCCTGTCTGATTCCTATTAGTCCTATATCAGTAAGGTTGATTCGGTCTCTATTCCTCGGTCTGTTCATAAGGCTCTTTAGGTTCCTAAGTGGGTGGCTGCTATGAAAGTGGAAATGGATGCCCTCCAAGACAATCAGACACGGGAGCTTGTTGCCCTTCCACCTGGTGAACAAACAGTTGGCTGTAAATGGGTATTTAGTTTGAAGTATTTGGCGGATGGCACTATCGATCGTTATAATGCCCGTCTTGTTGCTAAAGGCTTTACTCAGGTTCTTGGCAAAGATTTCGGTACCACCTTTGCTCCTGTGGCCAAGTTAACTACCGTCCGACTTCTTGTTTCACTAGCTGCTTCCTATTCTTGGCCTCTTCACCAGCTCGATGTAAAAAATGCCTTTCTTAATTGTGACTTGACTGAGACAATTTATATGGATCCACCGCTGGGGTTTTGGAGCTCAGGGGAAGTGTTTGGGGAAAGTTTGTTGCGTTCGAAAATTACTCTATGGTCTGAGCAATCTCCTCGAGCTTGGTTTAGCCGTTTCAGTGATGTGATTCTCAGTATGGGATTTGTTCGGTGTCACTCAGATCATACATATTTTATTCGTCCCCGGTCTCAAGGGCAATGTATTATTATCTCTGTGTACGTTGATGATATTATTATTACTGGTGATGATGCACTGGGGATTGTTCAAGTGAAGCGTGATCTTTGTATGTCTTTTGATATTAAGGATTTGGATTCTCTTCGGTATTTTCTTGGTATTGAGGTAGCTCGGTCTCTCTACTGTATCTCTTTATTCTAGAGAAAGTATTCTCTAGACCTTCTTCAGGTTACAGGTATGCTTAGGTGTAGGCCAGCCTTCTCTCCAATGGATCCAGTTAAGATTTGTAATATAGATTTAGGGTTTGAAGAGAGAATGAAAGAGAATGAGAGAGGTAGAGAAACGTGAGAACAATAGAGAGATTAGGGCTGCTTAATTAGCATACCCATGTACTTTTCATGTATATATATATATATACTACAATCACCAAAAGTAACAATCTACCTTTATTACAAAGATGTGAAAATAATTCACTCTAACACACCCCCTCAAGCTGGAGCATACATATCAAACATGCCCAGCTTGGAAGATAAGTAGCAAAAAGGAACACGAGACAAAGATTTGGTGAGGATATCACCCAACTGATTATCCTAGTGAATATGGGCAGTGGCGATCTCTCTCTTTATTAACAAGTCATGAATAAAGTGGCAATCAACCTCTATATGTTTAGTGCGCTCGTGGAAGATTGGATTATTGGCAATAAAAATAGCAGCTTGGTTGTCACAATACATCTGCATAGGACCAACGACATCAACACCAATGTCTCGAGGGAGAGAACGAACCCATAACATTTCAGAGGCGGTATGAGCCATAGCTCGATATTCAGCTTCAGCATTAGAACGTGCAACAACATTTTGTTACTACGCCGAGTAACCAAGTTCTTACCAACAAATGTACAGTAACCAGAAGTAGACTGCCTATCAGAACGACTACTAGCCCAATCAGCATTACCAAAACCTGTCACAAAAAGAGTAGCAGAAGGTTTGTACAAGAGGCCTCTCCCAGGAGCACTTTTAAGATATTGTAAGATACGAGAAACCGCTTCAAAATGAGGCAAACGTGGTGCATGCATATATTGACTTACCACACCAACAACATAAGTAATATCAGGGCGTGTAACTGTGAGATAAATCAACTTCCCAACAAGTGGGCGGTACCGACCGACATCTGTAAAAAGATCGCCATTCTCACCATCAAGCTTAACTATGGAATCTATAGGGGTATCAGCTGGTCGAGACCCTAAGAGACCAGTTTCAGACAACAGATCAAGACGTACTTCCTTTGGTATAAAAAAATTCCCTGACGAGAACGAGCAACTTCAATCCCAAGAAAGTAGCGGAGAGCACCTAAATCTTTTGTCTGAAAGTTATTTCCTAGATGACGTTTTAAATCAGCAATACCTGTAGAATCACTCCCAAAGATAATATCATCCACATAAACAATCAAGACAATGGTACCCAAAGAGGAGTGTCGAACAAAAACTGAGTGATCATAAGCAGAACGCTTGAAGCCATATGTAAGGACAACAGAATTGAATCTATCAAACCAAGCATGAGGAGACTGCTTTAGGCCATACAGAGCCTTTTATCAGTCGACATACGAGATGTTCTTTACTACTAACAACATAACCAGGTGGCTGATCCATGTAGACCTCCTCTTGAAAATCTCCGTGTAGAAAAGCATTCTTTATATCTAGCTTGGTGGTGCGGGACGATGACATGCCCAAATGTATTACCTCTCAAAAGTTGAATGGTCTCAATTATCTAGCTTGGGCACATGCTGTGAAGATTTTTGTGTGGGAAACGGAAAGTGCAATATTTGACTGATGCTCCACCAGCTAAGGCAGATGCAAAGTATGAGGACTGCCTTTGTGAGGATTCAATGGTTATGGGATGGCTCTGATACCAAGTTAAGATTTGTAATATAGATTTAGGATTTGAAGAGAGAAAGAAAGAGAATGAGAGAGGTAGAGAAACGTGAGAACAATAGAGAGATTAGGGTTGCTTAATTAGCATACCCATGTACTTTTCATATATATACTACAATCACCAAAAGTACCAATCTACCCTTATTGCAAAGATGTGAAAATAATTCACTCTAAGAGATCCAAATCTTAAGTTAACTACAGATATGGGGGAACTTCTACCAAATCCTTCAGTGTATCAACGTCTTGTGGGTCGTCTCATCAACTTGACGAACATAAGACCTGATCTTACATTTGCTGTCAGTATTGTAAGTCAATTTATGTACTCCCCACGTACCTCTCATTTGAATGCTGTCTATCACATTCTTTGGTAGAGAGGAAACTATATTTTCTTATTCCACAATGGTAAAGTACAAGGTATATATATACATCCATGAGAAACTAATAAAAGGAAATAAAAGAAAAGAAAGGAAATACAGATAAGATCAAATCAATCTATTCCTAAAACATCGTGATCCATAAATCACGAGAATAATAATATTCTGAATATTCCAACACTCCCCCTCAAGCTGGAGCGAAGGTATTCACTAATCCCAGCTTGACAATTGACAACTTTAACAGTGAGGGCCCAACGGACTTTGTGAACACATCAGCAGTCTGATCTGAAGAGGGAACAAAGGACGGAGAGATAATACCAGAACGAACTTTCTCTCGGATAAAATGGATATCAACTTCAATATGCTTGGTACGCTCATGCAGAACGGAGTCAGACGCAAGCATTATAGCGGACTTATTGTCGCAAAACAATGTAGAGGGCTCAGACACTGAAAACCCCAATTCTTGTAAAATAGATCGAAGCTACAGAAGCTCACAAGTACCTTGTGCCATAGCACGATATTCAGCTTCAGCTGATGATCTTGAAACTACTGCTTGCTTCTTGCTTTTCCAAGAGATAAGATGTTTACCAAAAAACGTGCAAAAACCTGAAGTTGAACGCCTATCACTCTTGGACCCAGCATAGTCAGCATCTGTATAACATGTGACCCCAGATTGTGTTCCTGCAGCAAAGAAGAGACCCAGTCCTGGGCAAGTTTTCAGGTAACGAAGAATATGATGAACAGCATCCATATGAGATGTACGCGGAGCATGCATAAACTGGCTAACTATGCTTACAGCAAAAGCAAGATCAGGTCTAGTATTGGTTAGATAAATTAGACGACCAACAAGACGCTGATAGGAAGCTGGATCAGATAACAAATCTCCTGACTCAGATGATATTTTGATATTTGGATCCATGGGTGTGGAAGCAGGACGACAACCCATCATACCTGTATCGCTAAGAAGATCCAAGATATATTTCCTCTGGTTCATTGAAATCCCATGACGAGATCGGGCAATTTCAATACCAAGAAAATACCGGAGAGGACCCAAGTCTTTGACATCAAATGTCGTTCCAAGTTTCTCTTTTACCGTTGTAATCCCTGCAGTATCATTACCAGTAATAATGATATCATCAACATAAACAGATAGGATAATACATCGACCATCAGAACGTCGTCGAATAAAGCAGGTGTGATCAGAGTGACACCTAGTGAACCCAATAGATAAAATAACATCGCTAAAGCGACTGAACCATGCCCGAGGGGATTGTTTCAATCCATAAAGTGATTTACGTAGCCGACAGACTTTCCCAGAATACTCCCCCTGAACCCGAAAACCCGGAGGGGGATCCATATAAATGATTTCTTGTAGATCCCCATTCAAAAATGCGTTCTTGACGTCAAGTTGGTGAAGAGGCCAAGACTGAGATGCAGCCAGAGAAACAAGAAGGCGAACAGTATTAAGCTTGGCTACAGGAGCAAAGGTTGCACTGAAGTCTTTGCCTGGAATCTGAGTAAAGCCTTTAGCAACTAGGCGAGCCTTATAACGATCAATAGAACCGTCTGGAAGGTATTTAATTGTAAAGACCCATTTCCAACCGACAGTCTTTTCACCGGGGGGAAGAGAAACAAGATCCCAAGTATGGTTATGCTGAAGGGCATCCATCTCTGCTTGCATGGCTTGGACCCAATACGGATTTTGGAGAGCTTCAGACACAGACCGGGGAATGGAAACTGAATCAACCTGACTAAGGAAAGCTCGATAGGGTTGTGAAAGGGCTGAATAAGAGATATATTGTGAAATAGGATGATGAGTAGAGCAAGCATGACCATACCGATTTACCGGGCGAGAAATCCGGGTAGAACGTCTGACGGGTACAGGAGAAGCTGGACCTGGATCCGGAGAAGGATTTGGTGGCGGAGCATGAGCATGAGTCTGTGGACGCCGTGAGTAACGAAGTTCAGGCGAAGATGTAATTATAGGTGGTAGGGTCACCTCAGAAGGAGAGGAATCAAAGACAGCAACCGGACGAGGTAACTCTTCGGGTACAGTGAGAGGCTCCTGAGGAACAGGAGCGGAGGATGTAGTTGGACCTGCAAAGTAAGGAACATCTTCCATAAAAGTAACATCCATAGAATTATAGAAACGACGACCAACGGGATCATAGCACCTATATCCTTTAGAGAGAGAAGAGTAACCAAGAAAAACACAACGTATAGCTTTATCATCAAGCTTAGTACGAAGAGGGCTGCGATTCTGAACAAAACAAGTGCAACCAAATACACGAGGTAAAATATGAAAGAGTGTACAATTGGGCTGAAGGACATGTAGAGGGGCTTTCCCATTTAAGACACGACTTGGGGTACGGTTAATAAGATATGTAGCTGTGAGAACAGCTAAGTGCCAAAAATATTTAGGTACCTCCATACCGCGAAGAAGGCACCGGACAACAGACATAATGTGGCGGTTCTTACGTTCTGCCACACCATTCTGTTCCGGGGTATAAGTACAAGTGAGTTGTTGGAGGATACCCTTTTTATTAAGTTCAGAACAGAAGTCATTAGAAACGTATTCACGGCCATTATCAGATCGAAGAGCGCGAACAACAGTTTGATACTGAGTTTTAACCATTTGTAAAAATAAATAATGGAAAAACTTCAGATTTCTTTTTAAGTAGATAAACCCATGTGCACCGTGAATAATCATCAATAAACGTAACATAATACCGATACCCATATAAAGCAGTGATAGGGGAAGGTCCCCATACATCCGAATGTATAACATCAAAAGCACAAGGTGCTCGAGACATGCGAGGAATATAAGACGAACGAGTATGCTTAGAAAGTTCACACACCACACATTGAAATTTATGAGTCTTACAGGCTTTTATTAATTCGGGAAAAAGTAAACAAAGGTATTGAAAATTAGCATGTCCTAGCCGGGCATGCCACAACTCTATATTTTTATTAGACAGGGAAATAGAACTAGAACTAGAACTAGAACTAGGTAAAACAGACGCCTGTAAACTAGAGGACAAAAGTGGTGGTGGAGGTTCCCCAAAGAAGTAGAGTCCGTCATGCTCATGGCCCGTACCAAAAATCCTCTTCGAAGTCAGGTCCTGCAAGAGACAACGGTCAGGTAAGAAAATGACAGCACAATTATAACTCTTTGCAAGGCGACTCACGGATAAAAGATTAAATGATAACTGAGGGACATGAAGGACTGAAGACAGAGTAAGCTGGGGGGACAAACAAACATTACCCTTACTCTGGACACGAGTGGTGGAACCATCAGCAATACTCACAGTTTGGTTAACAGGTGTAAGAGGAGACGAAAAAAGGGATAACTCACCAGTCATGTGATCATTGGCTCCTGAGTCCAAAACCCACCTTGGAGTTCCAGTCTTAACATGTAAAGCAGTGGAAGTACCTGTAGCAATGGCCGCTGTGGAAGAAGAGCCAGACTGATGCTGCTGAAGGAGGGAGCCAAGCTGACTCTGAATCTGTCCAATCTGAGATTGAAGCATACTCTGGTTCTGATGAAGCTGGCTAAGATCAGGAGTAATAGGTTCGGGTCTGGTCTCAGCAATAGAAGCAAAGCGGGTTGGACCTGGGTTGCGACTTCGGGTGGCATACTGTTTCTTCAACTCGGGATGGAGTTGGAAACAGCGATCTTTGGTATGACCAACAACATTGCAATGCTTACAGACTGGAGGTTTTCGACCGCTAGGGCGAGAGCCAGCATGAGCTGCAAAGGCCATCTGATCAGGAACAACAGGAGAATCTGAGACTGGAGCAATAGAAGTCTGAATTAATAGGCGACGACGCTCATCACCATCAACAATAGCAAAGGCCTCGTAGAGAGAGGGCATAGGAGACGTGTTCAAAATCTGAGTACGAAGAGATTTGAACTCAGATTTCAAACCCATCAAGAACTGGTAAGTGTGCAGACGATCCAGGCGTAGGACAATAACAGTAGCGGCTTCAACAGGAATATCACCAAGAGGTTCGTACTGAGCCAACTCCTCCCAACGGGACTGTAGATAACCAAAATAATCTGAGACACTCATCCGGAGAGAATCCTGAGACGACTGAAAAACTTCGCGATGAAGCTGATAAATCCGTGACTCATTGCGCTTATGCGCATACATCTGGGTCAACGCATTCCATAAGCCGTGGACAGAAGTGTGATACATGAACATATGATAAATACGAGGCTCCATTGAATTGAACAACCAACCCAGGATAGTACAATTGTCCATATTCCACTGATCGAAGGTGGAATCGGTTGGAGCAGGCTTAGGTGTGGTGCCAAGAAGCCAACTGGACTTGCCTCTGGCACCAAGAAAAAGGCGAATGGAATGAGACCATGCGGCAAAATTTTGCCCATCCATGAGAACAGTAGTCACCCTCTGCGCAGGGGAATGTGGAGTCAGGGACATAGAGAGATCCTGACGTAACTGTGAACCGGTAGGGGAATGATTAGTACCCTTATCCTTATTGGTTCTATTATCAGCCATTATGAACAGTGACTGTGAATAGTAGCCGATGAACAGTGACTGTGAATAGTGCCGATGAACAGTGACTGTGAATAGTGCCGATGAACAGTGATCGTGAATAGTGGCCGATGAACAGTGATCGTGAATAGTATCCCGAAGAATAGTCACGAGCAACAAGGCGCAGAGGAAGATGTAAAGGCTGTTGGACAGAGACAACAGCAATAGCAACAGGCAGAGGCTACCAAAAACACACAAGGTAGCCCAAGAGAAAAATGGAAGCACGAAAGGCCTCTAAATCATCACAAGACCCACGAACGGGGCAAGACGTAGCCTAGTGGCTGCGCAAGGGCTAGCCGAGGCTAACCAAAGGAGAACCGAGAGCCTGGGAAGGCTTGGCCGAGAGTAAGGAGGTGACTAGGGTTCCGGCGCAGATGGGTGATGTGGTTGGTGAGTGGCGCAGGGGGCTGGTGGTGGCAGAGGTGGTGCGGCGCAGGTGGAGGTGGTGTGACTGGAAGAAGAAGAGGCTAGGGTTTTAGTCTCTTTGGCTTTGATACCAAGAGGAAACTATATTTTCTTATTCCACAATGGTAAAGTACAAGGTATATATATACATCCATGAGAAACTAATAAAAGGAAATAAAAGAAAAGAAAGGAAATACAGATAAGATCAAATCAATCTATTCCTAAAACATCATGATCCATAAATCACGAGAATAATAATATTCTGAATATTCCAACAGGTAGCTTAAGACATGTCCTGATCTTGGACTCTTCTTTAAAACAGGAGCATAGTCCAGTCTCTCCTGTTTTACAGATTTAGATTATGCGGGCTCGAAGGATGATAGGCATTCTACCTCTGGCTTCTGTACTTTTCGTGGTAGTCATCTCATATCCTGGAAAAGTAAGAAGCAAGCAGTTGTTTCACGTTCTTCCGCTGAAGCCGAGTATCGTGCTATGGCTCAGGAGACATGTGAACTTTGGCTTCGTTTTCTTCTCAATGAGTTGGGCTTCCCAGTAACAGATTCATCTACTTTGTTTTGCGATAATATGTCCGCTATTGAGTTATCCTCTGAACGAAACACATAGAAGTTGATGTTTATTTCATTCGTGTGAAAGTCCGGTCTGGAGTTGTCACACCGAACTTTGTATCCTCATCTGACCAAGATGCTGATATGTTTACTAAGTCTGTTGGTCCAGGACTTCTATTGTCTTCTCTCGGCAAGCTGGGGCTCGTCGATATCTTTGCCTTAGCTTCAGGGGGAGCGTTGAATCAAGGGATTTTATTCCTTATTTTATGTCTTATTTATGGGTCATGTTGACCACCCTTATTAGTCTTTATTTTCCATTATTCTCTTTCCTTTTATTTTCTTCTCTATAACAGTACATATACATGTCATTATACATGTGTTACAGAGAGCTTCTCATCGGACCTTTTAAAACTTCTATTAGGGTAAACAGTAACTTCGTGTTTTATGTATGTTCGATTTTTAAATTTTTTTTCAACATGTTCTGTAACTTTAACTCATTGATGCAGACCCCAGGTTCACCCATTGCTGCTGGAAGTTCTGCTGGAAGAAAAAGCAATAAGCGGATCATACTTGTCTGTCATGGATCCTCACAAACTGAATCGGAGGTATGAAAGGATAGTAACTAGCAGCTGTTGATTTGTTATTTTATTCATGCTCTGATGGTTGCTTGGGTGTGATCCATTTTAATTAAGAATTGAAAAAGGAAGAAAGGTTCGGTTGGTAGTCTAGTGACTTGTTCTCCTTTACGTTTTATTGAAGGACGACCTCTAATAGTTTCTTCTGAAACTCTAGTTTTGTCTTAGAAGTATAATTGAAGTGATAGTTTTGATTTGTGGTGTCGTTCACAACCAGAGATGTGACTGTCTGATCAAAATCAAGTGATAAAGATTGCAAGATTGTAAAATTTGAAGTATGATACTGTGTATAGAATGAGCTAAACACATCTATCCTGTAAACTCATGTGTCACAAATCATCCCGTCACCCATATGGTAACCACGTGTCCAAAATGGGTCCCTCATGTCCTCACGAGTAAGAATGATGGTCCACGGAATCATCTAATGGGCCTCTGGTCTTACTCGAGTCGGGCCCAACCATTGAATAGAGTCCTACAAGGGCTCTATCCCTGGTGTTGCGTGGAAGAGACCTAACAAGGCTCATGAAGCCCAGGAAGAAGTTTTTTATGTAAGGACTGTAGAAACAATTAGGGCAAAAACTTAGAAGACCATGACAGTCTTCTCTCTTTTATTATATGTCCAATAATAGTCAATAACAATAATACCCTTATGTAGATTAATAAAAGAAAAAACATAACATAAAAATTAAATAAACTCTTAACACCCCCTCAAGCTGGTACAGAAATGTCCCTTAAACCCAGTATGCTAAGGGCGAAATGAAACAGTCTGCTTCTAACTCCCTTTGGGAAAATGTTTGCAAGTTGATCACCAATCTTCACAAACGGAGTACAAATCACCCCACTATTAGTATTTTCCTTGATGAAGTGCCTGTGAATCTCCACGTGTTTAGTTCTATCATGCTACAGGGGATTATGAGCGATGCTGATTGCAGATTTATTATCACAATATAGTCTCATAAACTCATGGTGATCAAGTTTCAAGTCAGTTAACAACTTGATACAAAGTAGTTCACAAACTCCTTCAGCCATATCTCTGAACTCGGCCTCTGCACTGGTTCTAGCAACCACATTCTGCTTCTTACTTCCCCAAGTGACAAGGTTGCCACCTACAAAAGTACAGTAGCCTGATGTGGACCTTCTGTCAGTTACCGAGCCAGCCCAGTCTGCATCTATATACGCTTCCACTCTATGGTGGTCATGTCTAGCAAAAAATAAACCCTTACCCGGATTGGACTTCAAGTATCTCAAAATCCTGAAAATGGCATCCATATGAGTTGCACGAGGAGCATGCATGAACTGACTAACCACACTGACAGAAAATGCAATGTTTGGACGAGTGTGTGACAGATAGATGAGTCTTCCCACAAGCCTCTGATATCTTCCTTTATCTGCCTCTGCTCCACTACTATCATCTCTATGTTTCTGATTAGAATCAATTAGGGTATCACACGCTCGGCTTCCAAGCATTCCAGTCTCCTCCAACAGATCAAGTACAAACTTTCTCTGAGAAATAAAAATTCCATATCTAGATCTAGCAATTTTAATTCCCAAAAAAATACTTAAGAGCTCCTAAATCTTTTATTCCAAACTCACTTGACAAATATTCTTTTAATTTTTTCATCTCTTCCAAATCATCTCCAGTTAGAACAATATCGTCTACATACACTATCAATGCAGTCACTTTACCCAGCGATGAATGTTTAATGAACAATGTATGGTCAGCTTGACTTTGTTTGAAATCATACCTAAGTATCGCATGTGTAAACCCGGATGCATCATTGTCGGTGATAATAATATCGTCAACATATACGGAGATAATAATACACCTCCCTTGAGGCTGGCGACGAATAAAACACGTGTGATTTGAATGGCACCGAATAAATCCCATACTAAGAACCACATTGCTAAACTAATTAAACCATGCTCGTGGAGACTGTTTCAAGCCATAAAGAGACTTTCGGAGGCGGCACACTTTCCCAGAACACTCGCCCTGAGGCCGAAATCCCGTTGGAGGATCCACATAAATCGTCTCAGTCAAATCACCATTCATAAACGCATTTTTAACATCAAGCTAATGAAGTGGCCAAGAACAAGAAGCAACCAGCGAAATAAGAAGTCAAACAGTGGTTAACTTAGCTACAGGAGCAAAGGTGGCACCAAAATCCTTACCAGGGACCTGAGTAAATCCCTTGCCAACCAAACGAGCCTTATATCGATCAATAGACGCATCTGCCAAATATTTCAAGCTAAACACCCATTTACAACCAACCGTGCGCTCACCCGCTGGAAGAGCAACAAGTTCCCATGTCTGATTGCCTTGTAGAGCATCCATTTCTGCTTGCATGGCAGCCACCCACTTAGGATCCTGGAGAGCCTCATGAACAGACCGAGGAATAGAGACCGAGTCTACGTGAACAGACCGAGGAATAGAGACCGAGTCTACGTGACTATTAAATGAGTGATAAGACGCAGACAAACCCTGATCAGAAACATACTGGGAAATAGGATGGTTAGAACTATCAACCATAAGATAACGAGCAGGGGGCGGACGGGCACGGGTAGGATATCGGGGAGAAGCAATATCAGAAGAAACTACAGAAGGTAAGGGAGGATGAGAGATACCTGAATCCGGAGAAGACATTGGCAGGGGAGCAGAGGGGTGAGTACGGTGGGAGTAAACCTGTGATGGATCACTACTGATAACAGGAAGCAAAGAGACACCGGGGGAGTCAAGACCGGGGTCAAGAATAGGAGTAGGCCTAGGTAGCGAAGAATCCTCGGCCATAACAGGCTCCACCGATGCTTCACCTACGGAAGAAGGAGAACCTAGAAAAAAATGAACAGTTTCTAGAAAAGTAACATCCAAAGAGTGATATAAGTGACGAGTCACAGGATCATAACATCGATACCCCTTTGACAAGGTGTAATACCCCAAAAATACACAACGAACAGCCTTATCATCAAGTTTAGTGCGAGTAGGACTCTTATTTTGCACAAAACAAGTGCACCCAAAAACACGTGGCAAGAGAGGAAAGAGAGTGGCATCAGGCTTAAGACTATTCAAAGGGGTTAATCTAAATCCATACTTAATTTCAAGACGAACAGGCTCGGTTCCACCAGCGCTAACGGCATCAACAAGCAATTTATCGTTCATAGGGAGACACTTTACTAAAACTTTTTTCGAATCCTTGACAGGTTGTGAGTACACAAAACCGTATTCCTCCCCAAATTCATTCCAGTGTTCGATCCCCACCTCATCTACGCACCAACACACGCGCATATATAAACAATATATATAAATATATAACTAGAGAGAGAGAGAGAGACAGATAGAGAGAGAGAGAGAGGAGAGAGGCGAGGGGGTTACCGGTGGAGGGAGAGGAGTGGGCTTTGTCCAACAAGGCGGCGGAGCCGGTGGCATTGAGGACGTAGCCGGCGGAGAGGAAGGAGGCGTGGATGGCGAAGGCGACCTTGTCGTGATCGTTACGAAAGGTAGGCCTCGAAGCCCAAATCACTGCCATCACAGATTGCTCTGTCGCCATTGATTTTCTTCACTGTTTTGATCTCTGCGACTGTAGAGGAGAGAGAGAGAGAGAGAGAGAGAGAGAGAGAGAGAGAGAGATTGATTTCGCTCCGGTGAAGAATGAAGAGGTTTAGCGGTTTTTGCACCAAAGTGTCCGAAGCTATAAATACGTGTCAGTTTGGCTGTGCGTTTTGGCTAACTAAGCGTAAACCTTTCCTAAGCAGAGGCTAAGCTACTTTGATTTTCAAGTTTTTTATTTGTTTATTTTGCTAAATTCAAGATTTTTATTTGGGAAACTGATAATTCTCGATAAAAAAAATAAAATAAAAGAAAGAAGAGGAACAAAAAAAAGAAGCAAATAAAAGTGACTAGCCACGAGGTTTCCTACTACTTTTTTGTCAATATATATGTCCAATAACAGATACATAGTGACTCAGATTACATTGGTTAGTCAAGTTGAGTCAGTCCTAGCTGATGCTAATTTTAGTATTGTTCCATTAATATGAATCCTATCCCAGAACTGAATCGGCACTCTTTTTTCTGTGTTGACTACCTATATTTATAAATAAATAAACTACCTTATTCTGAGTTAACTTATCTAATGCACCTAATAAATGGCCCAGGGTTCATGACTTCATGTACAGAAATCTTAAAATCATACTCATGATCCCATAGACGTAGTAAGTTGGTGCTCTTCAAAAATGCCTAGTATTGTTAAATTAGTTCAATGGGAAGGATTATTTTTCAGTTTTAGCTGTCAAAAGTGTTGGACATTGTAGTGTTAACGAGCATACTAACTGTCTTAGCAATTCTGAAAATTTCTCTGAATTTGTTGTTCACCATCTTTTACACCAACTATGTTAAGCCATATGTGATCCTTGTTCTCAACATTGGTGTAATAGTTTTGGATAAATTCATAGTATTTGAGTCTGAGAAAAGCTCCTTTTGGAAAAAAAAAAAAAAAAAGAAGAATGCCAAAACTTAAGTGAGGCTCCGGGTAATGGCATTGTGGAATCTCGTGAATAAAACTTTCACTAGAAGAAAATATGTTGGTAGTATGGCTCTAGATGAACCCTGAGTATTGAGGAAAAAGAAAATATGGATAATCTTGGCGATAATGCATGTTTTTTTTGTAGTGCAACACAGAAATCAGGAAAACTTGTGCATATTTATCACCTCTATGTGCGAAAGGGTGAATAAACCATTGTGGCGAAACGGTAAAAATGCTTTTGTGGCATCAGAAAGGAGGGATGTGCCCAAGATTTTGATTATGATCGTATATGAACTAAGATGCACTGAAGTTTGAGGTTGGTCATATTTGAATTTCTGTTTTAGAATGAAATTTATTAGACGCATATACCAAATTCCTCCTGATAATTTATTCTAAGATGTTTTCTTTTGCTAATATCCATATGATTTGTTCTTTCGGTCAGGAATTCACACATTCTGCGAACCTCAGAGATATTTTCTGTGATCAAAGTTTGGCATATCCATTTTTCCCACCACCTTAAGCAACATGCTAAACTTCTTTCTTTGCATGTAAATCCTATGATAGTCTGCTTGTTAAATTTGTTGAGTACTAAATTGGCTATTACATGTTTGAGAGAAGTAAGAATTATACTGTCTTGGTTGACCTCTGGTATTATCCTGCACTTGTTTCGTTTCACTTGTTCATTTGTGAACTTATGAGGTTAGTTCTGTACTCGTGTAATAGGCTAGTAGTCCTTTATCCGGAGATAGGCCAATGAACATGCTTGGGATCATACAGGTAAAACAATTTACTTGTTTACGCTAGATGGTCACGATGTTAAGGTAGTAGGATCTAATCTATTTCTTGAATGCACAACAGTCCCAGAAAATTGCAGAGTTACTTCTTGATTTGAAGGTGAATACTGTTATGTGCAGCCCTAAGACGGCCTCAATGGAGACAGCCAAGTCCGTCTCCAGAGTAGGTTCATCCCCAAATTATTTATGGAATGCGGTGATTAATAAAATCCCGGGTAACTACACACCAATTAGATGTTTGGTCTGTCATCTTCCAATTATAACAATTTGATCCCTTAACCTTTGTGTCAATTGCAATGTTCGCCCTCTGTTGGCTTCCCTAAGAGAAAGTTATAGAAACTCGTCACCTGGTGCCACGTGGTGCAATTTCAACCTTCCACTTGATGTGTTTCTATCACTGTTTCAAAAGGAATGTTATGGTGACGGAATGTTGACTTTGCAATTGACCTAGAGGTTAAGGGACCAAATTGTTCTAGTTGAAAGATGAGGGGAATCGGTGTATAGTTCAATGGTGCAAAATATATTTTTTCCCAAAATCCTTGAATAGAATATCTATTTTTCTTTTTTCCTTTCAAAGTTCATCAAGTTGGCTGACATGATTATAGGTTCAAGAAGCTGCAGATTGCTTGGGTGCTGACTGTGTGCCACGCTATGTAGAAATGAAGCAGATGGAGGAACTCGCTGTTGAAACAATCCTTCAGCAATCAAAAAAGGTAAAATTATTATTTGATCAATAATTATTTCAGTTATGCTATGTTGGTGCGAAAAAGATGGACACAGATAGAAGTATATAATCATCTGGAAGAGGTTAACTAAAAACATTATAAATTACAGAAGTAGGTTAAATGAGAGACTTATTTGGGTATGCAATGGTTGTTACATGATGTGTTGGAATTTTTCCTTTTCACCATCAACATTTACCAGGTAAGCAGGGCATTGGTGAGTAAAATACCAGTTCTGAAACTCTTTTTCCACTTGAAAATCTAGAGATCTCATATAATTATGTGTTCAGCTGCAGTGAATCTTTTTATGGAAGATCTATTGGATTGCTCTTTCTATGCTCTCTTTGCTTTTCTTTTAAATCCTTGTTGATTAATAAAAAAGAATTGGAGAAAGAGGTTATTTTTATTCATGTACATCTCCGGTATATAATATATATAACCTAACAAAGAACTAGAACTAAAAAGAGAATAAATCATAAATAAAGGAGATTAAAGAAAATAAGGAAAGAAATAAAAATGGTCAACATGACCAATAAATACAGCGATATTATATCCTTATTCCAATACTCCCCCTCAAGCTGGAGCAAAGATATCAACGAGTCCCACCTTGACAAAAGATGACTGTAGCAGTGTAGGACCAATTGATTTTGTGAACATATCGGCCGTTTGATCAGATGAGGGAACAAAGCTTGGTGTGATCAGACCTGAATAAACTTTTTCCCGAATAAAGTGAATATCAACCTCTATGTGTTTCGTTCTCTCAGGAAGGACAGAGTCGGAAGATAGCATGATAGCGGACTTATTATCACAGAATAACGCTGATGAGTCCATTACTAGAAAGCCCAACTCAGTTAGAAGAGAACGAAGTCAAAGAAGCTCACTTATACCCGGAGCCATGGCACGATACTCGGCCTCAATTGAAGACCGGGAGACATTCCATGATATGAGATGACTTCAACGAAAAGTACAAAAGCCTGAAGTGGAGCGTCTATCACTCTTTGACCCCGCATAATCTGCATCTGTAAAGCATAAGAGGCCTGACTATGCTCCAGTCTTAAAGAAAAGCCCAAGACTAGGACATGTCTTAAGATAACGGAGAATATGATAAACAGCATCTAAGTGGGATGTACGCAGTGAGTGCATAAATTGGCTCACAACACTAACAGCGAATTTAAGATCAAGTTTTGTGTTCATCAAATAAATGAGACGACCCACAAGACGTTGATACACTAATGGATCTGGTAATAATTCCCCTGATTCTGCTGACAACTTAAGATTCGGATCCATAGGAGTAGAGGCAAGCCTACACCCAAGCATACCTGTATCCTGAAGGAGATCAAGAGTATACTTTCGCTGAGATAGGGAACTACCCTGACGAGACCGAGCAACTTCAATTCCTTGAAAATATCGTAGAGGATCCAAATCCTTGATGTCAAACGACATCCCAAGATCAAGTTTCACCTGGATAATACCTGGAAATCCAGTAATTATGATGTCATCAACATAAACAGAGATAATAATGTGTTGTCCCCCAGTCTGGCATTAAATAAAGCATGTCTGGTTGGAGTGACACCGAACAAACCCCATAGTCAGAATAACATCACTAAAACAGCTAAACCATGCTCGGGGAGATTGCTTAAGGCTATAGAGGGATTTTTGAAGCGACAAACTTTTTCCGAATACTCCCCCTTAACTCGAAAACCTGGAGGTGGATCCATGTAAATAGTCTCGGACAGGTCACCATTAAGGAATGCATTCTTAACATCCAGCTGATGGAGGGGCCAAGAATAGGAAGCAGCCAGAGGAACCAGAAGGCGGACTATAGTTAATTTAGCCACGGGGGCAAAGGTAGCACCAAAATCTTTACCCGGAACCTAGGTGAAGCCTTTAGCAACAAGACGAGCTTTATATCGATCGATAGTACCATCCGCCAAATATTTCACACTGAAAACCCACTTACACCCAATTGTACCTTCACCAGAAGGGAGTGCAACTAGCTCCCAAGTCCGATTATGCTCAAGGGCATCCATTTCCGCCTTCATAGCTGTCACCCATTTAGGATTCTGGAGAGCTTCATGGACAGAGCGAGGAATAGAGACTGAATCAACCTGAGTAAGAAAAGACCGATAGTAATCTGACAATTCCTGATAAGAAATGAGATAGGGGCGACGAACACGGGTAGGATAATGGGGAGGAGCAACATCTGAAACTAAAGGAGGAGGTGGGATACCTGATTCCGGAGAAGAAGCTAGCGGAGGGTCCGGAGAGTGTGGACGACGAGCATACACGTGTAAGGGATCAGTCGTGATCACCGGGGGCAAAGTTACACTGGAGGACTCAAGTATAGGAACCGGGCGTGGAAGGACATAAATATCTTCCACAACAGTCTCCATGGTAGCTTCAGGAGTGGGAGAAGAACCTGTAAAAAAAGGAACAGTTTCTAGAAAAGTGACATCCAAAGAGTGATAAAAGTGATGAGCGACAGGATTATAGCACCTATACCCTTTGGACATGGAGGAATACCCTAAAAAGACACATTGAACAGCCTTAGCGTCGAGTTTAGTACAGGTAGGACTTTTATTTTGAACAAAACAGTCATACCCAAATACATGTGGGACAATAGGAAAGAGGGTACTATCAGGCTTAAGGATATGAAGAGGGGCCTTGCCTTGTAGGACACGACTGGGAGTTCGATTTATAAGGTAAGTGGCAGCGAGAATAACCATGTGCCAGAAATACTTGGGAACACATATACCATATAAGAGACAACTAACCACACATAATATGACGATTTTTACGTTCCGCCACATCATTCTGCTCAGGGTTGTAAGGACAAGTAAGTTGTTGGAGAATCCTACTTTTATTAAGTTCAGACCTAAACCCATCCGTTATATACTCTCTACCATTATCAGACCGAATGTTACGCACAACAGTATGAAATTGGGTTTTAATCATTCGCAAATTTTTTTTTAAAGTGACTGAAAACTTCAAATTTTTTCTTCATGAGATAAACCTAAGTACAACAAGTATAAACATCAATAAACGTGACATAATCCCAATGTTGAGATAGGGTCGTGACAGGTGAAGGCCCCCACACATTAGAATGAATAAGATCAAAGGCACTAGGTGCTCGGTGCATATGGGGAATATAGGTAGTGCGAGTATGTTTTGATAGTTCACACACAACACATTTAAAATTAGAATCCTAGCGAGCTTTATTTAAAGAAGGAAATGACAAACACAAATACTAAAAATTCACATATCCTAGATGAGCATGCCACAACTCTAATGTGTGAAGAGAAAAGACATAGTTATTCGAGACTGGCAAAACATTATTCGAGATTGGCAAGACAGAAGCTTGTAAACTGGATGAGGACATGTTATTCGAGACTGGCAAAACATTACTCGAGAATGGCAAGACAGAAGCTTGTAGAATGGATGGCACCCTAAAGACGGAGGATCACCGATGTAGTAGAGACCGTCACGCTCATACCCCCTGCCACAAATCTTCTTCGAAGTCAGGTCCTGCAAATAACAACAAATGGGTAAGAACACAACAACACAATTATGGTTTTTTGCAAGACGATTAATAGAAAGAAGATTATTGGCAAAATTAGGGACATAGTAAATCGAGGAAAGAGTGATGTCAGGAGACAAGCGAGCATCACCCTGAGTCAATGTTCTAAAAATCGCTAGGCGCTAGTCAGGCGGCGGAGGGGGGGCATAGGTGGACGCCTAGGCGGGGCCTAGGCAGATTTTTTTTATAAATAAAATTAATTATGTAATAGATATATATACAAGTTATGTGGTGTTAATTATAATAATTATAGATTTGTGGTTCAAATAATAGATATATATATGTATATATATAATGGTTATGTGGTGTTTTTTGGAAATAAGTAAAGATTATTAGAAGGTTTTAATATTTAAAAAACTATTAGGGATCTCTCCATAATTAACTTAAACCTTAAGTATATATATACTAATGTGAAGAGTTTTTTTTTCCAAAGAGTCAGACCCAAATAAGACTTTCTAGCATTCTCACCCTAGCCCGCCTAGTACCGCCTAGCCCGCCTAGGCCCCACCTAGAGGCCGACTAATCCACTGGCCGATTTTCGCAAACGCCTAGGGAAAATCTCGGCAGCCGGGCACCGCCTAGCGCCTAGGCGGCTGCCTAGGCCGATTTTTAGAACACTGCCCTGAGTATGCATGGGGATAGAAGACCCATCTGTAATACGGACATACTCATCAATGGAGGTAAAATGAGATGTAAACGTGGAAGGCTCACCAATCATGTGATTATTGGCACCTGAATCCAGAATCCAGAGAGGATGATTTGACTTACCATGAGGAGCGGTAGGAGTACTTGCAGCAATAGTGATCGTGGAGCCAGAAGAAAATGGGGCCAACCAGACACTCGGTCACCCAAACATAGAACAAAGAGCACTAAAATGGCCGGGCAAGACGGGTAGCCCAAAGTCTACTAAATAGAGCCGAGGAGCTCGGTGGTGGCGCCGCTGGTTGGGTAAGGCAGCAGCGACACAGAGGAGGGAAGGTGTCGGCTGTGGTGAGGCTTGGTGGTGGTTGACTCAAGGAGTGGAGGTGGTGGAAGGAGTCGGCGCATGGGTGGTGGTGGAGAGTTAGGGTTAGGGAATTGGTGTTGGCTCTGATACCAAAAAGAATTGGAGAGAGATTATTTTTATTCATGTACATCTCCGGTATATATAACCTAGCAAAGAACTAAAACTAGAAAGAGAATCAATCTTAAATAAAGGAGAATAAAGAAAATAAGGAAAGAAATAAAAATGGTCAACATGACCAATAAATACAGCGATATTATATCCTAATTCCAACAAATAATGATAGAAGTTAGCTATGTTCATGGAATGAATATAAAAGAGTTTTGGGAAAATGTAATATTATTCATGTACATCCCCAAGTATGCATAGAATTACAAGGTAAGCAAAGAAGGAAAGACAATAAAGAAGAGAAATTAATCTATTTAAATGTGGTCAGCATGACCCAAAATGACACAATAAAATCCGGGATAAAATCCCCTAATTCCAACACAACCCCTCAAGCTGTGGCGAAGATATTGACGAGACCAAGCTTGCCAAGAGACGAATGTAGAAGTGCTGGATCAACGGACTTAGTGAACATATCAGCAGTCTGACCCGATGAAGGAGCAAAGCTCAGTGTGATGACTCCTGAGCCATGGCATGGTACTCGGCCTCAGCAGAAGATCGAGAGACAACAACTTGCTTTTTTACTTTTCCAGGAGATATGATGACAACCTCGAAAAGTACAAAAACCAAAAGTAGAGCGTCCATCACCCTTTGAATCTGCATAATCAGCATCAGTAAAGCAGGAGAGACCTGATTGTGCTACTGTCTTAAAGAAAAGACCAAGACCAGGACAGGTCTTGAAATACCGAAGAATATGATAAACAACATCAAGATGTGAAGTACGTGGTGTGTGCATAAGCTGACTCACAACACTAACAGCAAAAGTCAAATCTGGTCTTGTGTTCGTCAAATAGATAAGACGACCCACAAGGCGCTGATATACAGAGGGATGTGGTAGCAATTCTCCTAATTCAGTGTCAACTTATGATGTGGATCCATAGGAGAAGAAGCAGGTTGACATCCAAGCATCCCTCTATCTTGGAGGAGATCAAGGGAATACTTCCGTTGAGATAACGAAATACCTTAGCGGGACCGGGCCACCTCAACACCAACAAAATACCTCAAAGGACCCAAATCTTTAATGTCGAACAACATTCTAAGAGAAAGCTTCACTTGTACAATACCAGACGCATCATTTCCTGTAATAATAATATCGTCAACATAAACAGAGATAATGATGCATTGCTCTTTCGAATTACGACGAATGAAACAAGTATGATCGGAATGACATCGAAAAAATCCCATAGTAAGCACCACATCACTAAACCGACTGAACCATGCACGAGGACACTGCTTCAATCCATAAAGAGATTTTCGGATGCGACAAACTTTCCCCGAACACTTCCCCTAAGCCCGAAAACCAGGAGGGGAATCCATATAGATAACCTTAGACAAATCACCATTAAGAAAAGCATTCTTGACATCAAGTTGATGGAGAGGCAAGAATAGAAGGCGCGTTTAGTGGCAAAAGGGTTTTACACAAACGTATGGTATTGATTACTAGGATACTTTTGCCCCAGTCACAAAGATTAATTCAATCTGTGTCTTACTATCCCTAGCTGTTAGTCTTGACTGGCCCTTACACCAGCTAGATGTAAAACACGCATTCTTAAACGGGGATTTGAAAGAGGAAGTCTTTATAAGCCTACCATCGGGGTTTGAAGAACATCTTGGTGAAGGGAAAGTGTGCAGACTAAGGCTTAGTTTGGCCCCCACGTGGCTTTTTAAAAGGAGCTTAAGAAATTTATTACTAAGTTGCTTGATAATTTTATACAAGTGACACACTACTCTTCAAAAAGACATCATGAAACCAAAAAGCAACCTTGAGCTTTTCAAAGCTCTATTTTTAAAAGCTCCATTCTAGAGCTTTTAAAAACTCCCCCCAAAAAAGCCCTAAGTTCAATTTTTGCAAAGCTCATAAACTAGTTACCAAATGAATTAACATGGAATTGTGCTTTAAAAAAGGAGAAGCACCACAATGGGGGCCAAACTAAGCCAAGAAAATCCTTGTATGGCCTCAAACAATCCCCTAGAGCATGGTTTGAGCGATTTGGAAAAGTTGTAAAGGGCAATGGATATGCACAAAGTCAAGCAGACCATACTATGTTCTATAAGCACTATATAGAAGGGAGGATTGCTATTTTAATTGTTTATGTTGATGATATAATATTAACAGGTATTGATCATGATAAGCTCAAAAGACTCAAAAAAGTTCTTGCTTATGACTTTGAGATCAAGGACTTAGGAGTCTTAAAGTATTTTCTTAGAATGGAGTTCGCCAGGTCAAAAAAGGGTATCTTCGTGTCTCAACGAAAGCATGTACTGGATCCTCTTGGAGAGACAGGTCTACTTGGTTGCAACGCAGCAGAGACACTAATTGAACCTAATTTGAAGCTCCAATCTGCTAACCCGAAGTTGTGAAGAACATGGAACAATTTTAGAGGCTAGTTGGTAAACTCTTTAATCTATCGTATACCCGCCCAGATATAGCATTTTCAGCGAGTGTGGTAAGCCAATTTATGCAATCACTAGGTCCAGAACACTTCGAGGTGGTGTACAGAATCCTAAGCCACTTGAAAGGATCACCAGAGAAGGGCTTGTTATTTGGAAAGCACGGTCACCTACAAATTGAAGTATATACAAATGCAGACTGGGCTGGGAGTATAACCGATAGAAGGTCAACCTCTAGCTACTGTACTTTTGTTGGAGGAAACCTTGTTACTTGGCGTAGTAAAAAGCAAAATGTGGTGGCATGAAGCAGTGCTGAAGCCGAATTTAGATCAGTTGCCCACGGAATTTGTGAGGTGATGTGGATTAGGAGAATCTTAGATGAATTAAAGGTCCGAAGTCCCTCTCCGATAAAGGCATACTGTGATAACAAAGCAGCAATCTCAATAGCACATAACCCTGTTCTTCATGACAGAACCAAGCACGTTGAGGTAGACAAGCACTTCGTCAAGGAGAAAATAGAGAACGGGCAGATTTATATGACCCCTATACCAATTGATGAACAGATTGCAGATGTTCTTACAAAGGGACTGTCCAAGAAACAATTTGAGAAATTTATGGGCAAGTTGGGTATGGAAGATGTCTTCTGACCAGCTTGAGGGGGAGTGTTGGAAAAAAAAATATTCAGCTAAGATTTATTGCTGATCTGACTGAGATTAATTGCTGATCTCTAGGGATTGCCTAGTTGTTTTTTATGCTTAATATAAGCTAGTCAACTCTGTAAATAAAGGAAATTAGCTGTAAGATTGTTTTATTCCTTTTTTAGTACCTTGTACAATCTATAAGTAGTGTATGCATATATTACTTTGTGTATCAATGAAATATAATTGTTCACAGAAACAATTGTTTCCTAATTTCTTGATTGTTCAGAATTACAAAGAGAAACACAGAATTTCGAAAAATGCATTAAAAAAAATACAGATGCTACAGTGCATGATCATACATCTTTAAAGCAGTCCAAAGTCCATGAATGGTATTGTGATACATAAACATATTATAGATCCGTTCATCCATCGAATTAAACATCCAACCCAGAATGATAGAATTATCAGTAAAACACTCTTCAAACTTCGCGTCAAATTCTGCGGGCTTTACCTCCTTCCCAAGTAGCCACCTGATTTTCTGTTTGCCTCCAAGATAGAGACGAAGAGAATTAGACCATGCGTGGAAATTTTTTTCATTCAGCAGAACACTAGTGACCCTGTGAACCGGTGAACGGGAGTCGGATGAGACAGAGAGAGATCCGAACGAGGAACAGCGGGAGCAGTAGGGTTGACCGGAATAATATTCTTACCAATATCAGTCATAATGCTGTGAAGAATAACCAAAAGATAGATTTAGACGTGCCGGAAAAGAAATTACCAATATTGGCAACAAAGACAATCAAAGCCGGAAACTCGGCGGACAGAGGTAATCGGAAACTCGGTTACCCGACTGACAGTTAAGAGCACACAACTTGCTCTAATACATCACACAAAAGCTCAACATGGGCTTAGAGGCACAGCCGGAAGGCTGCAAGACTGCTGAGGTTGCTCCGCAAGTGATGGAGGCTCGTGTAAGTTGCGGCATAGAGTGGTGGTGGCTGGGTGGGTGCTGGCTGGTTGTGGTGGTGTCGGCTGGATTGTAGAAGTCTGGGTGGGTGTCGGCTGAACTGGTGGAGGTGGCTTAGGGCTTCGGTTGGTGGTGGTGTCTGCGGCGCAAGGTGGTGGTGGCTTGGTATTGTCGGCTGGCTGTGGTGTAGTGTAGGGTTGGCTCTGATACCAAAAAGAGTTTTGGGAAAAGATTATATTATTCATGTATATCCCCAAGTATATATAAAATTACAAGGTAAGCAAAGAAGGAAAGACAATAAAGAAGAAAAAGGAAAGAAATAAATCTATTTAAATGTGGTCAACATAACCCAAAATAGCACCATAAAATCTGGGATAAAATCCCCTAATTCCAACAAATATATTCGTGCACACACACACAACATATATATATATATATATACAGCCGATCAAATGTAGACCAAAAAAGACGGACCAAAGAGCGGATGACTTTTTGCGATGAAAATGTTGCTCTTTGCGACGAAAATTTTCGTCGCTAAAAAAATTGATTTTTTGCGATGAAAATTTTCTTCGCAAAATGCGACATTTTCGTCGCAAAAAGTCAGTCCGCTCCTTGGTCCGTCCTTTGTGGTCCGTCGGAGATCCGGACTGTATATATATGTATGTATATATATATATATATAGAGAGAGAGAGAGAATAGTGCTGCCTGAGTTCGTTTTGTCTAATTTTAATCCACTTTTTCTCGTATAGGATGAGGTGGGCATTGCACATCTTCAGTCCGGTTGGGTCAATAAACTTGGGGATGGAGTAATAACAGCATTATGGGAACAATCGGGTAATGCTTGGAAATCTCTGTTGGATGAACTATCTGATCCACAGGATGTTGTCGTAGCGGTTGGCCATCCTGCGGTTCACATTGCGCTGATCGGCCACTGCCTAAATTTGACAAAGGAATGGTTAGGATCATTTCATCTTGATGCAGGAAGCATCAGTGTCGTTGATTTCCCTGATGGTCCCACTGGAAGAGGTGTGATCCGCTGCATAAACTATACCTCCCATTTGGGTAGGTGGTCAATCCCCATTACACGGTCCACACAGGAGGATGAAGAGTTCTGACAGTAAATATATATAACAAGTGAAAAATACTTTGGGTTGCCTATTTTTAACTGTTAATAGAAATTTGAGTTCATCTCCAAATTTGTTATTTCACTATACTTTGCTTGTACTACTTTAGAAGCAGATGAAGAAGATCATCTCAAATCCATGCAACAAATTTGTTGTTGTGAACTGGTCCTTCACTATATTAATATTTTCAATTTGCTGCATCAAATTTGCTATATCAAAGTTTGGTTCTCCAAGCAAACGGAGAAAACCTTACACTTTTATTATTATTATTCTAATTATTTTGTGAAGTCTTTTACTTTTTGGGAGTGGCGGACCCGGGAATTTATTTAGTGGGGGTGAAGCTGTTGATTAGGATTGTATACGAGCTGAGCCGCACAATAAGCACTTGGGAACATGTCCGATAAAGGCTCAGCTCAGCTGTTTTAATAAGCAAGTCAAGCTCAAACAGGCATGAGCTCGGCTCGATAGAGCTTGTGAACACGTTTATATAAGGCTCGTTATTAAATCTCACGAAAAAGCTCGTGAATAGGCTTGATAAATGCTTGTATAAGTTTATATATGTAATCTATTTAATATGTAGTTTTGGTAGGCTCGTAAAAAAAGTTCGTGAATAGGCTTGATCAGGCTTTTGTACTTGTTATCTGTATATCTGTTATAAACTATGTAGTTTTAGATGGCTCATGAAAAAGCTCGTGATCAAGCTTGAATTTCAAGCTCGTTTAGTAATCAAACCAAGCTCAAGCATACATGAGTTCGGCTCGATCTTGACTCGTTTAATAAACAGCCAAGCTCAAGCCTGAATTTCTGTATAATAAACAAGTCAAGCTCAAACTCACTTGAGTTTAGCTCGTATGCACCCGTATCGACGACTATGAAGTATAATTTTTTTTTCCAAGAATTAAAACACACACACACACACAAAGAAGGAAAAAGAAAAAAGAAAAAAAGAAAAAAAAAGTATTTAAAAATACCTAAGAAGTTCAACACATGTTGGAATGACTGATTTTATGTTAGAATTGGCTGATTTTATAATGACATGATTCTTATCTTTTTTTTTTTTTTTTTTCGGAAATGGGTAAATATACATGATTCTTATCTGTATTGGTCATGTTGACCATCTTTATTGTCGTTAATTCTCTTTTATTTCATTTTTATTATCTTTCCTTTTATTCTCTTTTTGTAAAGCTATATACATAGGGATGAATATGAATAAAATTAATCCCTTTTCTCCTTTTTTCAAGTCAACAAAACGTGAAAATAACATGATAAGTTGATTACAATACTCCTCTTCACATTAAATCTCGTTATTATCTCTAAAAAGCTTTCTAGTTAGCAAAATAGTTCGGCAAAGTCTAATTTTTTTTTAAAACTATCATATATAAACTATTTTTTTCAAAAATTGAGTGGGGACGACCATCTCCGCTCCTTCATAGTGTGGACCTGCCACTGCCTATTTTGGCAACAATCAAATATTGTAGATATTACATTTTCTGCTTAAGTTTAACGCAATTAATTTGTCGTGTATAGAGCAACACAACAAATTCGATATTCAGATTTGCTGGGTGAATATAAGATTGCACAACAAATTTGATGGAAAATCAAAATTTATGCTTGTGTTGGAGTTCAAATATGCTCGTTTCCTCCTTATTCTTCACAAACAAGTCCTCTACCTGTTCTCCACTATCCTCACCGATCAATCTAGTACGTAACTCTTTCGAGTTCAAAGATGCTTTAACATTGACTAGAGAGATATCATCCTGTCTGTACAATATGGAAATAACAAACGAATCATATGAAATTGGTACTGAACACAAAAGAATAAGAGCCTCATCCTCCTCGTGAGCCTTCACGTCATTGTTTCTTTAATTCCATGACAATTTTATTAAAATTATCAAGGTGTTCGTTCATAGACATGCCTTCTGTCATCGCTTCAAATACACCGGTTCGTGAGAGACTTCTTCATCTACAAACTTTCAAGCTTGTCTCACAACCCCTTGGTTGTTTCTTCGTCGGCACCTCCCTGAGAACTGCCTCCACCAGACACAACTGGATAGCACTATGGGCCTTTGCGTCCATGTCTATTGGTTTCTCTTTGGGTAACTTGGCTGCTTCCTCAACGTCCAAAATCTTTGTCCACTCTTATTGTCTCAACAACGCGCGCATCTTGATATGCCTAAAGTTGAAGCTATTCATACCATCAAACTTATCTACATCGAGTTTTGGAGACGCCATCGAACTTGGAAGCTCTGATACCACTTGTGCACAAGACCTCCAAAACACGAATTCGTATATAAAAGGCTGAAAACAATGATAAGAACAGTAATCACAAAAGACACAAAATATATGTGTAACCGCACTTGCCTACATCCAAGGGTAAAGCACAACTGAGAAGTCTACTATATGAAGGAGAAGATTACACTGAACGAATTTAAGCTCATAACCTGGGAACACCCCAAAAGCCAAACACAATAGAAATTCCCCTCTCTCTCTCTCTCTCTCTCTCTCTCCTCACAAAAGACTCTCCGAATGGTGCACGCTATGTGTCTCACACTCACACTTCTTCTGCCCCAAAAACGTCATTTGAGATCCCCTTTTAAAGCCCAAGACGTCCAAACTAGTTTAGGAGGCTGAAAGACATTTCCTAAATAAATTTAGGAAAAAAAGGTTCGTGCGACCTCCGCTCAGGCAACCTGGTCACTGAATTTTCTGAAATTTTGCTTTTCGTGTCTCTCAATGCGGGAGCACAGCGCCACTGCCTCTCTCGAGCGGCTCACTAGGACGAGCTGCCCCAACTTTCCTAAAGCCAAGCCACTACTAAACATAAAATCTACAATCATGATAACTACATCAATAAGGCGATTCCAAAGGCCATGGAGCAATAGTGCAGTGTGACTTTGAAGAAGTAAGGTTGAAATTGGACTCACTTGGAGTTCACTGGTTTGTGGATTTGAATCAGGTGTGAAAATTAATTGCTTTTCTTGGTTAGATTGGTGAATTAATAATAGAAGCAAAAATTTACTGGATTAATAAGACCTACTTTGAGGGGCAACCCTTCTCACATGAAGAGGAATAAGAGTAGAAAACAAAGTAGCATACCTCTGCAGTGGTATCACCGTCCATTTATTTGCTAAGGTAACTATAATCAAGATCAAACTGTTTGCACTCAAAATATGTATTTTTTAAATAAATTTACAATGACCGAATTAATGGTATGTATAAACCGTATATGATTTCTGTATTCAGACCAAAGGGACTGGTTTTATACATTAGTGGCTAAGTAATTTGGTCAAAATTAGTTAGGCCGAATATGTAAGCTCTTAATCGGCCTAAGATAATTATAGCCATCCAACTACACTGGTGGGCCATGAGCCAATGATTTGGCTACACATGTCATATTTTGGGAATATCAGTGTACCCCATATGTCAAACATAATGAAACATTCAAGCCAGTGGGACCTAAAGAATTGATGGCATATGGGCCATGCTCTAATAATGACCATCAACAATATGGAGCACACCTCAATCGCCATTCGGGCTGATCAATATGTTGGCTTTATGTCTTGTTCAGTTTGATCAGTATTTGGCCACTTCAAGTTAATTTAGCATGGCTTGATTTTGTAACACCTGTCGTGCGGTTTATATTTAATAGTTGAGTAATATTTGGGGCACTAACAACTTTCACTAACACTTACTAACACACTCTATCTCTCTCCTAGTGGTACTGTGGGGTCCGCAGTGGGCCCCGCAGTACCACTAGGAGAGAGATAGAGTGTGTTAGTAAGTGTTAGTAAAAGTTGTTAGTGCCCCTAGCATTGTCCTTAATAGTTTTAGTATGCATAATTACGAGTTAATGATAATTATAGTGTTATATGACACTTGTTCGAGGTGGGCTTAATCCAGTAAGTTGTTTATGGGTGTCCAGTTGGAAATCCAGTTATGGCCAGTATGACAGTTCCAAGTTGGGACATGTGTTGATGGGACGTTCCAGTTGAGATGAGACGATGACATGGGAAATATCCTAAGGCCCTGTTTGGTTTGCATGGAAATGAATGTATACAAGTAAATAGATTCCAAGTAATCAGAATTCATGGAAAGAAATCTGTTTTACATTCCATTATATTATTTGGGTAAATAATTAATTTGATAATGGAAACAGGATAGATTCCAATTCAAATGTTTGGTTTATTATAATTTAGTTGGAAATTGAAACAATATTCAAATAAGTAAACTAAATTTTCCCTATGTATTTACTACACACATATATAAACGTATATATATATATACATATGTATTAATCAATAAGATCACAAAATTGAAATATAATAAAATCAAAATTTTTAAATATAACTTAATAAAATTTTTTAAAATAATTAGATAAGGTCAAAAGATAAAGATCAAGTTGGTTGAATATCTCTAATGTTTAGCCTTTTTTTTTCTCTATTCCTAAGGAAAGGACTCTCATTACCACCTCTAGATAAGGAATGAGTTTCCTTAATTTTCTAAGAAACTACTTCCATTTGTAATTAATTCCAATATGGATTCCAAACCATTTAAATGTACCAAACTTAAGAAAGTGATTCTAGGGAATGAGTTTCCTCCATTGTATCCCTTTCGTGCAAACCAAACGGGGCCTAAGTGCTTAAATGTTTATTAAGCCTTAAATGATATATTATTTTATTACTAATAATATCATGTTGTTAGTTGAAGATCACTTTTGTGGTCAGTTAGGGTACCTTTGTAAGAAAGAATTGGACACGTTGCATGAATAATAGGTTAATTAGCAAAATCAAATAATTATATGGGATCACTTATGGGACTCATGCGAGACTTAGACAAATACCTATTTAGGGTTGGGATAATTTTAATAAGTTTCATAATTAGTAGGGGTATAATTGCAAAACTGGTTAAACCTTGTGGAGGCTTTAATAGAAACTGAAAATCCTTATAATGAGACACGTAAGAGATGACTCATCTCTTCTGTTCTTCACCTTAGTTAATAAAGTAGAGAGAGATACAGGAGATATACGAAAATTGCAACGGAAAGACGACGAGCTTCTTAATGACGATTGACGCGCCGAATGACGACGGTTTTCAATTTTGACCGCATATTCGAACTCCTGGAGGGGAGTCTAATGTGTTAGTACCAATTTGAGTAAGTTCTATGATAGTTTTTCTGTGACCTATTTTGGACTTTTAGCTCATAACTTGTAGATTTTCGTACTGAATTTGTACCAGGATTGTAGTAGGACTGTAATCTTAAGACTAGGAGCGAAACCCAAGAGGTGAGTGATGTTAATTTATAAATTTTGGATGATTTTCATGTTTGGTTCAATTGTGATGCTAAAAGCATGTCTAATTAGATTAATTTTTATATACTTAGTAGTAGTTGTAAATCCATAGTGTAGAACTATGCAGATTTTATTAGTAAGGCATGGATTTGTGATTGTACGGTGTGATGTTTAAACGAGCATGTTGAGTTGCCTATTTGGGTCAATGGAATTACTAGTTCTATACCACCATGAGGTAATTAATGTGGTGACGACCATGATCGCCAGAGGCCTATGGGACCGTACGTGTGAGGGCGTGGTTCATGACTAGTGACGTGGGCTTGGGGAGTGGATCCGCGAGCTAACCAGTAGTGTGGGAGTGAACTAGTAATTGCCAGAGACTATAACTTCATGTAATGTGTTGAATTGAGCTTGTTTATTATTCATGATCATGATTAGCACTGTTCACAAAGCATATAGCTCATATGTTGTAGTGGTTATTGAATAACCATTGTAGGTGATGTCGAGGAAACGGGAAAGTGAACTAGGTGGTGGTTTTCAGAACTGTTATGTTCCTGTGGACGACTTTGATTTTGTAATAGTTAGGACTTCTGTAATATATTCAGTTTTTCATAATTGCAGTCTTATTACTTCTAGTTGACTAGTACTGTGTGGTGTGGACATTTTGTGATATTCACTCGTCATTCCCTATGGACTCAAAAAGGAAATTTTTTTTCTCTATTTTTATTATTCCAGGGCGTAATAGCATGACACGCAACCTACATGATTCCTATTCTCCCAGTCTCGCTCGGGAAATAAGAAAGAAGAAAAAGGGAAGAAAGTAATGAACAGAAACTAGGCAAAGGGAAGACTTACAGAGAAAAGTGGACAGAAGAAAGCTCGGGAAGTTGAGTCGGGAATTTTCCTTTGAACCACTCAGTATTTCCTCTCTATGGACAGCAGAAGAAATGAAAATGCCTAAGTGCCCTTTATATAGGTAGCACAAACGGTCCAGATAATCCCAAATCCAACGGCCTAGGACTTTTCCCACCTAAGCACCCGATAGTTGGCACTTCGGGCAACCTAAGCGGCGCTCTGAGAAACGTGCGCATTTATTTCATGATGTGACGGTTCGGTTCGCTCGTGGAAGTTTAGTTACCCTTATACCAGCCTGGTTGGATCCTGACCAGACCAACCCTTTGTTGACACATGGCAAGTCAGACCCCGAGCTCCCGAGTCATCAGACTGGGTTAACAACCCGAATTATTGAGGTGACCGGTCCGACCCTGAACAGTGTTCTCGAGCTACACAAATTTCCAAGCCTCATTAAATGAAGTATCTGTTTAGCCTTTGAAATGGGGGCAGCTGATACGCCCAAATTTGGTTCTACTACATTCCCGAGTAGTTCTACTTAGTGGCCCGCCTCTACCCGGGCTAAAGTACGCCCGACTGCCTGAATAAACATCATCCCGAGTAGTTAGGGTCATCTAAGGCTACCTCGTCCTATAACACGAGGCCCAGACAAAGAAGAAGCCCGACCTCTAGGTCGGGATAGCCACGTCCCATCATAATGCAAGTTGGAATTAGCTTGGCATACCCAGGGGTGCGTCCTGACCTACTCGAACTCCAGCAATTTCCTAAACCAGCTAGGAAGCCTTCTAGATACGCATAACCAGTTTCCTTATCAAACTAAGAAACTAGCCGAATTTGTAGCAATCTTCGCAGGTTGTTAATTAGTTACCTAATCAAACCCAAACGCCTTGTAAGGGAAAAGGGTCCTCCCATCTTTATAAGGAGGGATCTCGAGTTCAATTGAATTAAAACAATCCTACATTGTCAAGCCTCTCCCTAGAAACCCTAAACATCATCCTTGGAAGGCCAACCCTTGGTAGTTCTCGTAACCATTGTTGAATCACCAAGTCCCTACAGTAGTTTCTTATACTTAGTGGAAGTGCTCTGACACAGACATGCATGCAGGTTCCTTCGTTAACAGGGTCGAACCACATACAAACTATCTTTTTTTTCTCTCTTTCCTCTCTACTATCTGCTTTAATCACTCTAAGATCCCTTCACCAAAAATTGCATTATCAGCAATGCTACTAAATTTTTATTCCAAAAGTGCTTCCCAAACGATGTGGGAATGGGGCCAGTTAATCAACTTCCAATCAAAATTCAAATGGTCACACTATTGGGATTGTACCCTTAAACCGATTACTTTATATGTGAGACATTATGACTTTTATATTTATGGATATCAGTTTACATTTTATTTAATTTGTATGTTTCATGAGATGAATGTTTAATTGTTTGTAATACTTAAATATTGTTTCAAGTAATTTGTTTGTATGTATGAGATGTATACCAGGGTGATACAAATTACTATTTCTCAATGTTTAGAATTGTCATAGTTGATGATGAGATCAATCTCATCAGGTTTATGTTGTAGCATGATTAACTACCATTGGATGGAGTGATGTACCTCACTCACTAGAGTGTGTGACTCTTAGTTAATATGTTGATGCTTAAAGTGCATTGACAGACCATGAGGTTTCCTATTAACATTAATTAATGTCAACAGTTAATAGGAACTCATAACCTGTAAATGATACGTGTTCTTAATCTTGAGACGGACACAAGTCGTGTGTATGGTTGCTTTGACTTACCAATCAGTGGGGTCTACAAGATCAACACCTGGGTATCTTGGGTAATCGTATTGCATGATGTTGTGAACGTATATTGTCAAGATAGAATCTACCCTCTATAATAGAGTAAGCATTCCCTAGAGAATGTCGCCAAGTTGAACTACAGTCTTGTTGATTAAATAGTTATCGACATGTTTGGTAATCATGAGAGGTGAATGAGACTCAAGGAATGAAAGATTTATTCACAATTCAGGTTGACAGTTCTGGTTATCCGACTACCTGAATGTGAATAAGAATGTTGAAGGTAGATGAACATTAGTATCATCTGACAAGTCTAGTTACCACTTTGAATATGTTCTTATGCATCGGAGTGCAGTTATCTTTATTTAGTGGTATTAATGTTAACTGATCTATTAATTAATTCTCTGATTAAAGTATTTAATTATAGTAGAATTAATGACTGATCTAAGCCGATAATTAAGAACTTAGGAGGTCCCATTCTTAGCTCCATAGAATAATTGGAAAGGCAGGACGAGGTGAACTAATCGATTAGATGGGGTCCAATCGATTGGTAACTATTCAATCGATTAGATGGGGTCCAATTGATTGGTAATGATTTAATTGATTGGATGGGGTGTCAATCGATTGGACGGGTCCACTCGGTTGAAACATAGGTCGGTTAGAAACCATATAAATAGGAGGACTTGCGAGACAGAATATACTGTTCGTCATTATAAGCTCTCAAAAAAGTCCAGACCTATTTCTAAGTTCTCTAGGCCTTTCTCATCTCTCTATTAGGGTTCCTACAAGCCCTAGCCTTCCGGGAAGCATTCAAGAAGGCATAAGGGTGAACACTTGCTAGGAGAAAGCTGCTAGATATTCAAAGAGATGATTTTCTAAATTGGGTTCAAGACCATAAAGATAAAAATTATCTCTTCCAGGCATTAATAAATTCAACAAGAAGTAGATCTCACATACTAGAAAAGTTTTGAACTTTATCTTCCACTGCAAAATTAAGGTCTCGAAACCTAAATCCAAGAATTGGTATCAGAGTCACGCTTATCCGAATATAATTATGCGTTTGGAACACTACAGTTTGATTTGCATGTTGTTTTTATTACTTTCTGAAACTGCATCGACACACATTTGTTTCCACAGCAGTTTCGCAGTAGAAAACAGATCTGTGTGGTATTGGATACAAACGGAGTTTCAATCGATTGGATGGATTCAATAGATTGGACTAGGTTCAATCAATTGGAAGAGTTTTCTCGGTCCTAAATTCTCACAGTTTTGAAAGTTCGAAAAATTCTTAATTTTTAGCATATAATACTATTCTGGAAAATATTTATTCAATTTCTGATACTTTTATTCCAATTGATTAGAATGGGTCCAATCGATTGAATGGGTTCAATCGGTTGGATGAAGACAATGAACATAAGATGTTGTTTTAAAGCACTAATTACTTCATGAAGTGTTTATGAATTATGTGAATTAGTTAGGTGTTCCAAAGAATATAGTATATTGTTGTATGCATGTTTGTGTATAGCTAATCTATTACAGGTTGCCTTATCTCTCATGGCAAAGTATGAATGTATGTTGTAAATTTAATTTAAAGTTTTGATTTTATCAAGGCAATGTAAAGGGCATTGTGACTTCAATCATGCGAATAGGAAAGTCACAATGGTTTCCCTCGCCTTTGTTTTATTCTTTTCTTAGATCAATTGTAAACTTCGAAAGCGGTATAGGAAATTGATGTAATAAACAGAATAGGATTTTTCATGAAGATGAAGATGTCGTCCAATCACCATGAAGATGAAGCTTGGAGCAAAACCAAGAAGATGGATCTATAGAAGATAGAACCATTAGAGATAAAGGCACAAAATTATGTCATGATTTATTTTGTTTATGTTTTTGTGGTGGTTGTTTATATTGTTGATATAATGAATGCATGGGTATGAAAAACGTTTTCAAAATAAAAGCAAAACTCGTTTCAAATACATTAGTAGATTTTTTATATTTATGGGTAATGTTGGAAAATTAATTTTCAAAAGCAAAATCCTTATTTTCAAAAATCTAGTGGGAGTGGGATTTATATTTATAACTCCCACAGCCTTCCATTAACAAGTTCATTGTAACATGAATGCAATACTCCGTGTCATTCATTTATGGATGATCATTCCATTTGGAGGGTATCACATTCATTGGCTACTAGATATGAACTTCCTTTGGATAGAATCAATGAGACGTGTTAGAGGGTGACCGACATTCGGAGGCGCTACTTGAGATGGATTTCATTGGAATCTAGTTAATGGTGAACACTAACTAAGCTACGGGTAAGGGACTTCATTCAGAGCATTATTTAGAAACTTTGAGACCAAATTGTCAGGAGTCATAACTTGTTTTGCAAGAGTTGCATAGTGGATAAGTCATGATGGGATTCCCAATCAAAAGTTAAATAATGACTTTAATTTGGAGGCTTCGTTTATTGTTTTGATATTTTGCCGAATTTGTTTATAAAGTAAAAGTTTTACAGGATTCTTCTATTTTATATAGTCAAATTATGATGTCCATATTTATAATTGTCTTTATTTATTTTTTAAATTATATATGTATGTATTAGTCCACTTGCAACCATTCTCACTCAGAACAAACTAACTAGAAATTATTTCACCAAATAGAAAAGAAACCTAGATATTGTGTTAACTGCGGAAGATCACATATAGGTTCTTACTGAACCCTATCCTGAGGAGCCGACAACAAATGCTGCGGCGGCTACTAGATGGGCCTATGACAAGTGGAAGAATTCAAATAGATGGCTCGTCGCTACATGCTTGCCCCTATGGTTGGTGTGTTGCAACATCAATTCCAAACGAACGACTCTACTGTTGCTATCATGACTAGACTCAAAGAAATGTTTGGGAAGCATGGCCGACCTACTAGACAGATCGCCATGCAGCCAATCGTGAGTGCAAAAATATTGGAAGGAACTCTAATTAGAGTGCACTTTTTAAAAATGATAGCACTTTTAAATGAATTGGAGACTTTGGGTGCTAACGTTGATGCACAAACTCAAGTTGATAAGATCATCAACTCCTTGCATGTATGCATCATTTGCTCAATTTGAACTTAATTATAATATGAACCAAATGGATTTTTGCATGAGCAAACTGATGAGCTCTCTACAGGAAACTGAAGGGGTGATCAAACCTGGGGGAAATGTTCTGAACGTTGAGAAGGCTTCTTCTTCCGAATCTGACCAAAAGAGTAAGAAAGGAAAGAAGAAGAAGTCTGGTACTAAGGGTCCAAAAGTTGGACCTATCCCAGAGATTGGGAAGTCTAAGGCTAGATGAAAGGGTAAGGCTAGTGGAAACGGCAAAGGAAATTATTTCCAATATAGGGAACCAGGCCACTGGAAGAGGAACTCTCTGAAATACTTAGCTACCAAAGTTGCAGGTATGATTGTTACACAAGTTATTGAAGTAAGTTTTATAATGGATACTTCAAATACTTGGTGCATTGATTTTGGTGCGACTAATCATGTCTGTAATTCATTGCAGGCGTTCAGATCAACCAGGATGTGTAGTGATGGGGAGATCAAGGTGACTTTAGGTTCTAGTGCAACTGTTTCAGCAGTTGCAATAGGAGTAGTAGTTTTAGAATTCTAGAATAAAATGTCTTTAGTTTTACCAGGTGCACTGTACGTTCAAATATGAAACATAATTTAATTTTAGTTGTAAAATTATCAAATAATGGTTATTTTGTTTCTTTTGGAGCTGAAGTGGTTGTTAGAAGAAATAGTTCTTTTAAATGTTCTGGTATGAAATTAAATGACTTATATATGATCACTCGCATTATTTCTAATGAATCTAAAATTGAACTTAATAACTCAATGGTTAATTTAACATCTTAAAGAAAGGAACCTTCTTCTAATCTAACAAGACTTTGGCATACGAGGCTAGGTCATATCAATCTAAATAGAATTAACAGATTGGTCAAAGATGGAATCTTAGACACTTTGGTTCTTGAACCAATGCTGATCTGTGAATCTTGTATAGAAGGAAAAATGACCAAGAGGGCCTTTCTCGCGAGGGTTAATAGATCAAATAACTTGTTGGAATAAGTACATACTAATGTATGTGGAGCAACAAACATTAGAGCACGATGTGATTATGAGTATTTTATCACATTTACTGATGACCACTCTAGATATGGATATATTTATCTGATGCAACATAAGTTTGAAGTCTTTGAAAAGTTCAAAGAGTTTCGGGCCAAGGTAGAAAAGCAATTGGATAAACATATCAAGGCCATTCGATCAGATCAATGTGGCGAATATCTCTCTAATGAGTTTATTGATTATTTGGTACAGGATGGGATCTTGTCACCATTGACTGCACTCGGCGCGCCTTAGCAAAATGGTGTAGCAGAACGAAGGAATCAGACACTTTTAGACATGACTAGATCGATGATGAGTTATTCAGAGTTGCCATTGTTCCTTTGGGGGTACGCTTTGGAAACTGCATTGTACATTGTTGGCCCAAATATGGAAACCTTAGAGGGGAGTGAATAAGGTTTTAGCGGAAAATGAACCTTTTTAAAAACCTTAATAGCAAATTAAACATAATCACAAGCAATGAAGTAAAGAGAGAAGGGAAAAAACACCTGCAAACCAAGTTTTTCAAGTGGTTCGGCAATCCGCACACCGCGGCCTACGTCCACCCCTCAAGAACAGCTCTTGAGGATTCCTTTAATGCGACCTACTTTAAGGGTGTAGATCAAACCGTTACAAGAGTCTTCCAAAGAAGAGCACCTCTTCTTTGCATACATGGGTTACTAACCCTTACTACAAATGAAAGCTCACTACAATTTGCCCTCTCAAAAATTGCAATTGACATCTAGAGCAAATTGATTTTTCATTCAAACTAGGACTCAATTGTGAATGATGATTAAACAAGTTGTTTGAATGATTTTCCTTCATTACCCAACCCTTAAAATCACCCCTATATATAGCTTTTCAACATATATGACCGTTAGGAGTGTTGTGGGTGTAAAAGCAATTTTTGGAAAGTTTAGAAAACTAGTCGTTATGTGTTTCAAAGCGATCCAGTTGACTGAAAAATCGATCTAGTCGACTGAAAAGTTTGTAGTAGTAGCTACCTTTTAAAAATAGAAAACAGTCGACCTTTTTACAATCCAGTCAACTGGAACAGTACCTCTGGTCGACTGGACATAATCTCTGGTCGACTGGACATGAAATAAATCAGTCGATTGGTTTTTGCTGGTTTTTTTTTGCAGACTAAGCCTCTTTACTAAAACGACCATAACTCCTTCTACAAAACTCATTTTTGTGGTCCGTTTGAAGATTTGAAAACTAGATTCAAATACCTTTCCAACCATATAAAACTCAACATCTAGTTCTTACCAATTAGATCAAGTTTGGCTTTAAAGATGACCTATCTGCGCAAAGGTCTTTGTTTTAACTTAGCCACTGGAAAACTTTTGTGAAATGCGAAAACTTTCTCTTTTATTAGCGCCCGATATGAATTTAATTGAGTGGTCTAAGTATGCTTAGGTCCTTGAAAGTATTTTAAAGTATGAGAGCAAGGAACTTAAAGTCCAATTAAAGTTACTTGAGCCCCTATGAATGATTGATTAAGATGTTTACAAATAAATCCTAGTCTTCAACCAATGATGAAAAGAACTTCAAGTCTTCAAGCTTGATCCTTGTTGAGCTCTATCACTTTTGGACTTCACCATATGCTATCTCATAATCTCAAACAAAGTTAGAACATGTAAACGCATAAATCAAGAGATTAGTACAATGAAAATGACACGATGATTCATTAGAATAGAATCATTAAGAACATGCAATTATCACTAGAATTGTTATCATCAAAACAAACATAAATAATGCCTTAAATAAATTCAAGGCTAATATACATACTAAATCATGTTTCAAACAAATGTGTCCCTAAGACACCTCTGGAGTTCTAGAGTGGGCGTAAGCCTTTTTTATACTATTTTTAAATTTAGGGGTGACCGGCACATGTGTTGAAGGGTAAGATGAGCAAGTTGGAAACACTATCGGAAGTATGTTACTTCGTGGTTTATCCAAGGACCACCTATGGATGGTATTTTTATGATCTAAGAGAATAGAAGGTGTTCATTAGCATGAACACAATTTCTTAGAGGATGATTATATCATGAACCATAAACCCAGAGGAAGGATTGTTTTGGAGGAAGTAACAAGAGATCCCTCTAATTCCCCAACAGTTAATGACAATTCAGAACACGAAAATAATACATCTTCACATGTTTCTACATCGATACCTCATCGTAGTGGGAGGATAGTCAGTCACCCTGACAGATACATATTCTTAGGAGAAGTTTTTAAAGCTGTCTTCGTGGACTCTAAATTTGATCCTACCACATACGAAGAAGCAATGGCCGATGTTGTTCGGGTCATTGGTTAAAGGCAATGAAAATTGGGATGGAGTCTATGGACTCCAATCAAGTGTGGGAACTTGTAAATGCACTAGCTAATATTAAACCCATTGGTTGTAAGTGGGTCCAGAGGAAAAGAGGATCAGATGGAAAGGTAGAGACCCTTAAAGCTAGGCTTGTAGCGAAGGGTTATACTCAGAAAGAGGGCATCAATTATGAGGAAACCTTCTCACCTGTAGCCATGCTTAAATCCATAAGGATTCTCTTGTCAATTGTTGCATCTCGATTACAAGATCTAGAAGATGGATATCAAGACCGCATTCTTGAATGGCAATCTTGATGAGGACATCTATATGCAGTAAATAGAGGGCTTCATAGCTGACAATAAAGATACAAACTGTAAAGATCCATTTATGGACGTAAGCAGGCATCTAGGAGTTGGAACAATCATTTTGACCAAGTGGTCAAGTCATTAATTTCACTCAAAATCTGGACAAACCTTGTGTATACAAGAAGTGTGAAGAGAATGCAGTAGCTTTTCTCGTACTGTATGTTGATGATATACTACTCATTGGAAATGATGTAGGAATGTTATCAACAGTCAAAATTTGGTTAGTCAGTACTTTTGATATGAAGGGTCTAAGAGAGATGAGCTATATTCTTGAGAAAAAGCTCTTTCGAGATCGGAAGCGAAGAGTAATGGAATTATCTCAAGCTTCTTATATCGATAAAGTACTGACTAGGTTTTCTGTAGACAACTCAAAGAAAGGTTTATTACCTTTCAAGCATGGTCTACACTTCTCCCAGATCAGTGTCCTAAGACACAAGAGGACAGGGATCGTATGGCGGGATACCCTATGCTTCGGGAGTGGGTAGGCTCATGTATGCGATGTTGTGCACTAGGCCGGATATTTCCTTTGCCATAGGCATAGTTAATAGATATCAATTCAATCCTGGTCCAGAATACAGGACAGCCGTTAAGCATATTATTAAGTGCTTGCGAACGACTAAAGATTACATGCTTATGTATGGCGGGGATGAGTTAGTTCCAGTTGATTACACCAATTTTGACTTTTTTTTCAGATAAGGATTTAAGGAAGTCAACATCCGGACATCTCTTTACCCTAGGAGGGGGTGCTGTTAGTTGGATGAGCATTAAGCAAAAATGCCTTGCAGACTTAACTACAGAAGTTGAGTATATAGCGGCTTGCGAAGCTACATAAGAAGCTATTTGGCTCAAGAAGTTTCTTATGGAACTCAGAGTGGTACAAGCATCATTGTCACATATTACACTTTATTGTAATAATAGTGAGACAGTGGCTCAGTCCAAAGAGCCAAGGAACCACGGAAAGAGAAAGTATGTAGAGAGGAAGTATCATCTCATTAGAGATATAGTTCAGCGTGGAGACATAACTTTCACCAAGATTGCCACTACAGACAATCTTGCAGATCTGTTCACGAAGGCCTTACTAAAGAAGGTCTTTGATCATCATCCAGATAGTTTAGGTCCCAGATGTAATTCTAGTGGGTTATGAGTACGAGTGGGAGTTTGTTGGGATTATGCCCTCAAATTGATTACTTTATATATAAGACATTATGACTATTATATTTATGGATATCAGTTTACATTTTATTATGCATGTTTCACAAGATGAATGTTTAATTTTTGTAATCCTTAAACATTGTTACAAGTAATTTGTTTCTTTGTATGTATGAAATGCATACAAGGGAGATACAAATTACTATTCCTCAAGGTTTAGAATTGTCACAATGGATGATGAGATTGGATATCTCATCAGGTTTATGCTATAGTATGATTAACTACCATTGGATGGAGTGATGAATCTCATTCACTAGAATATGTGACTCTTAATTAACATACTGATGCTTAAAGTGCATTGACGGACCATGAGGTTTCCAATTAACATTAATTATTGTCAACAGTTAATAGGAATTCATAGCTTGTATACGATACGTGTTCTTAATCTTGAGACGATTACGAACACATGTCGTGTGTATGGTTGATTTGACTTTCCAATCAGTGAGGTTTACAAGATCAACACCTGGGTATCTTGGGTCATCGTATTGCATGATGTTGTGAACGTATATTGTCAAGATAGAATCTACCCTCAGTAATAGAGTAAGCATTCCCTTGAAAATGTCACCAAGTTGATTACTAAAAACTGCAATCTTGTTGATAAATAGTTATCGACATGTTTGGTAATCATAAGAGGTGAATGAGACTCAAGCAATAAAAGATGTATCCACAATGTGGGTTGGCAGTTCTAGTTATCCGATTACCTGAATGGAAATACTAATGCTGAAGGTAGAGGGACACTAGTATCATCTTACAAGTCTTGTTACCGCTTCGGATATGTTCTTATGTATTGAAGTGAAGTTATTGTTATTTAGTGGTATTAACGCTAACTGATCTATTAGTTAATTCTATGATTAAAGTGTTTAATCACAGTATAATTAATGACTGATCTAAGCCGATAATTAAGAACCTAGGAGGTCCCATTCTTAGCTCTATAAGAATACTTAATTGGAAAGGCAGGAAGAGGTAAACCAATCGATTGGATGGGATCCAATCGATTGGTCACGATTCAATCGATTGGATGGGGTCCAATCAATTAAAAATTAGGTTCGTTAGAAAACTTATAAATAGGAGGACTTGCGAGACAAAATATATTGTTTGTCGTTTTAAGCTCCCCAAAATGTCCAGACCTATTTCTAAGTTCTCTAGACCTTCCTCATCTCTAAATTAGGGTTCCTACATACCCTAGCCTTCTGGGAAGCATTCAAGGAGACATAAGGGTAAAAACTTGCTAGGAGAAAGCTATTGGACATTCAAAGAGAAGATTTTTTGAATTGGGTTCAAGACCATAAAGGTATGTTCTCTCTTCCACGCATTAATAGATTCAATAAGAAGTAGATCTCGAATACTAAAAAAGTTTTGAACTTTATCTTCTGTTGCAAATTTAAGTTTTCGAAACGTAAATCCAACATACACTGTATTAGACCTGACCCTACTTTCACATCATTTGGGAAGCACTTTGGGATAGAAATTTAGAAAGCATAGCATTACTCTTGAAGATAATATCAAGATATTATGGAAGCATATCTTTTGCTTGCAAGGGAAAAAAGAGCATCGAGATCAGATATGGACTACATTCATATTATGGGAGGATGAAGTTTCAAAGATATGGAAGATAAAATATGGCATATTTATTATCAGATTAATTTTAAAGATCAACCTGCCTTATTCCACACCCCCATGGCCGCTATAAATACGCAGGCTGGACAGATTATCAAATCACCCTGCGTCTCAAACACAACTCCAAAAATACATCCAAATAGCATTCTTAGTTTTTAGCAAATAAAAGCATCCCTTTTATTTTCTTTTTAGGCTTCTTAGCAATGTCATTTACATTTCTTGTAATCTCTTTTTCTATCAATTAAATAAAAAGTATGTTTGATTTAATTTCTCTTTTTTGCTTTTTCATTACTTTTTGGCTTGTATGCTTCAACATTGCCATAGGGCTTTTAGGTGAGGCTTTTTCATTAATTTCTCGCCTTTCACAATTGCCAGTTAGAAGATAGATTTTCAAACTTTATGCAACACTTGCATAAGTATTTTTAGGAAATTTAGTTTGCATTTGACAGCTCTGGCACGTTCGAGCAAAAAACATAGCAAACATAAACACATGCAGCGATTTAAGCATTCCTAAAATCATGCAGATAAAGTAGCTTACAATCATAATGCTAATTTAAGGCTGCTAACTGCTAAGTCAAATAGTGGCTAACAAAGTGAACGATGACCAAGGGTGGAGCGAGGATTTTAATTTAGGGGCTGAGATTGGATTGAGTGCATACATTGATGAATTTATACGGGAGAGACAAACATTTTTTTTTTGGGGGGGGGGGGGGGGGGGTCAATTTATCCATATTTTTGGATTCGATTTTCGGAATATCATTTCTTCTTTTCCATAGTAAGTGATATGTCCAAAATAATCTAGCTATGAAGACAGTGCCACATCACCCAGAGGCGCCAGTTATTCCGGTAAGGGTGCCCCCCCCGTGGGGCCAAGCATTCCCGAGGTGTTTATTCAGACTGCGCGGTTCACACCAACGGACCGGGCATGAAGGTCGCGGCATCCTGCGATCCCGACCTGTCCAGCAGTTTCCTAAATCGACTACAAGTCTGCGAAAGGGAATATGACAGTTTCCGTAACCACTTAGGAAACTCTCCTAAAATCATGCAAATCTATTGTGATTAGATTAGGCTTCCTAATCCTATTAACTTACCATGTAAGGGTACTCTTGCATCTATAAAAGAGCCCACCTACCCTATTTATAAGGATCCCTAATCCGATTATTATTCTCTAAGCTTACAAGCATTCAGCAGAGAACTCACCATCAATACGCATACACCCGGCCGGTATTACTGGTAGTGCTACCCACCTTTGTTGGCTCACCAGGCCCACCGGTGATCTGCTAGTGAGAGCGCACAGACGCAACCGTGGACGTAGGTTACCTCGTTAACGGGACCGAACCACATACAAACTATTCTTATCTCTTTTTCCCTCTCGAAACCTCTCTTACCAGTTTTAGGCATCATTAGTTTGGCACTGTCTGTGGGAAACAACAGTCTTCTCATCAACAAATTCTTGACTGATCAACATGCCGCCAAAGACGGTTAAGAAAGCCGCTAATCTGACCGGTCAGGAGAACCTGCAGCCTGAGCAGCAGGCTGCCTCCATAACTACCGAGCAGATAACGGCAGCGCTGGCACAACTCTTGGAGGGCTAGCGCCGAACACAGGAACAGATTGAGGCGCTTTTGGCACGACAGGAGAAGCGTCCTGCATCACAGAATCCGCTTGAGAAGAGCGCCCCTATTCAAAGGCCCGCTCGAGCATGAAGGCAAGCCCATTCCGCCCCGGTGTCCCCACCGAACCGGGAACACCCCGGTGATGGAGAGCACAGCCATGCCACCAGGCGCTCGCAGATACAACCTCGGCCTAATCCTCACCGGGTGGAGGATGCCAGAACTATTATCGACCGGTGGCGTGCGGCCAGAGAGGAGGAGTTCGGACGGGGAGCTCGGGGATCGGCCAAGGACCCTCCGACCCTGAGCCGAGGGGATCTTAGGCACACGCTTTCCCGGACCCAGAGCCGGGCCCCATCCCCGAAGTCGACGCTCTTTGAGGAAGAGGCCTCGTCATCCGACCTAACCTATCACTCGGATACAGAGAGGAGGACCGAGCGGGATGACGTAATGGCCCAGGTCGAGGAATTGTAGCAGAAAATTGAGAGGTTGAACCGCAAGTCCGGCCACGACCTCACCAACACGGAGACTGAATCACCCTATACCGCTCGAGTGACACGGTTTCCGATTCCCCATAAGTTCAAACCCCCTCACCTCAGCCCCTACGACGGCACAGGGAGTCCGGTAGACCACATCCGCACTTACAAGGCTCAGATGGCACTGGTCACCACAGTGGACGAGCTACTGTGCCTGGCCTCTTTGAGCCCATCAAGCTAAGGCTGCCCGAGAACTTCAAAATGCCTGAAATTGACCGTTTTGATGGAACAGGGAATCCAAAAAGTCACATCAAATTGTGCATGAGCATCTTCCAATCGATGGGCTGCACTCATGAGCACATTGCGATGTTGTTCCTGCAAACCCTTAAGAATGCCGTACTATCCTGGTTCCTAACCCTTGAAGCCTCCAAGACCCGAGTCTAGGAAGACGTTGCTAGAACTTTTATTAATCACTACTCTTACAACCAAGAGTTTGATATCACCATCCGGGATCTAGAGACTACCAGGCAGAACTTCAATGAGTCCTTCACTGCGTTCTTGAGCAGATGGAGGAATAAAGTAGCTCAAATGATCCACAGACCTGTTGAGAAAGAGCAAGTACGTATGCTGGTCAAGAACATGCAACCAGTATATCATGACAAGCTATTCTACCAATCCATCTCCACATTCGAAGAGCTATTTGAAATAGGCACCAGAATAGAGGATGCCATCAGAGAAGGAAAGTTCAAAAAGGATGTACCCCAACACCAGTCCAAGAGACCTAACTACTCCCTGGACTCCCCGGATATCAATGCACTTAGCAACCAATCAATGGCCTGCGCCCTCCGTCCATACCAGTCCATTCCGCCAAATCATCCAAAAGGCCCTTGCGAATTCTCCAAACTTGATGTTCCTCTTTCTACAGCCTTGGACCACCTACTCAAAAAGGGCCACCTGCAGCTCCTCCCTCATAAGCCACTACCAGATCCTATACCCTCCCACTACAATATGAGCCTACGATGTGCTTATCACCAAAATCTAGGCCATACCACCGATCAGTGCATCCGCCTCCGCCATGACATTCAGAACCTTATAGAAGATGTCCCCTATCCTAATCCCATCCACTATCTTGGCTTGGACCAACCGATCGAATGATCCCTTCCGTCGATGCTAATGAATGTTGAAGCTACACAGTAAAGTGATGGTGTTTGGAACTTCTGCTAAAAAATAGAATAAGAATAATAAATGGGTTGCAAAGACACTCCATTTGAGACCGGGTCGAGTCAAGTTGAGTCTGCTCTATGTTCCGAGTCCATTTCAATTCTAGTCTTATGATCGAGTCTGTCTGTCATCAAGTTATTAATAAGTCTGTAAACCTTCTCTATTGATGGAATGAAATCTCATTTTGCTTAATCTGATGTGCCTAGTCATAAATGCTTGAATCACTAAACTGAAGTGTCACTTTTCAAATTACCATGGATATTACTCTGCTAATAATTTTTCTACAACAAAACAAAAAAAAATCCTGAAAGGTTAAAGTCGATTTCACGCTGACACTGATGAAGAGCTGAGAATTGAATAGTCTTACTTTAAGAATTTAAAGATACTCTTACCTCAATCTTGAAAAGACCTACTTGAAACTGACTTGGGGCTTGCCCAACACCCTTTTTCCACCATTTCGAAGCCTTAAGCCCAATCCAATTGGGAGCCACGCAATCTGTCCGATTGAAAGCAATGCAAACTTAGCCCTTGATGGTAGCCAAACATTTCAGTGAGTTTCATCTCCACTTTCAAAAAAAAAAAAAAACAAAAAAACAAAAAAAAAAAGAAAGAAAAAGAAAAGAAAAGAAAAGAAAAAGCTCGCTAGGTTGAAAACCCGAAAGGGCACCTAGGCAAAAGTTAGAGCTGAAAAAGGTGTTGATTTCCAAAATCTGACCCTAGCCAGTCAAAATGTTGGAGAAAAATTTTGATGAAACAAATGAGAGAATCATACGCTTCAAGATACATCTTAAGAACGTGCCAAGATCACATTTCAAAAGGCGCGGAATGACCACAAATAAATTCCGAGAGCTGACATGCACATTCTGGAATTCTGAGATTGCGATTGAAAGATTTCACAAGAATCGACTACATTAAAAAGCAAAATTGACTGGCTAGGTGAAAGTGAAAAGGACCATTCCTCAAAACAAAACAAAAAGAAAAAGAAAAAGAAAAGAAAGGGAGATTGAAACTAAATCCTTTTATTTAAAGCTACCACAAGTGGCTCAAGTTTGAACTTCTTTGACGATTGGTTTGAAAAACCCTCATACCTCATACCCCTTATTTCAGACCTTGCCTTGAACTACGCTCGACCTGATTCCCACTTGGGGATACATAGGCAACCACATCGGTTCGGTCGACACCATCATAATAAAACCAATTTCTTTCAAGACCATGCTTTGAACTACGCTCGACCTGATTCCCGCTCGGGGATACGTAGGCAACCACAACGGTTCGGTCACCCCACCTACCTAAAAATCAACCCGCTTCTTTCCGACCATGGCCCGAACTACATTAGACCTGATCCCCACTTGGGGGTACATAGGCAGACTTTCAAAAAAGAAAAAGAAGGATGGCTCGCTAGGCCAAAAATCTGAAAGGACGTCTAGGCAAAAATTAGAGCTAAATCCAAAGTAAGCAATAACAAAAGAGAGAAAATAGCTCGTTAGGTCACCTCACTGGTGCCTAGGCAAAAGTTATGAGCATTTGAGAGATTAAAGTCACGGTCCTTGCCTCAAGCTAGAAATCACCTTCCACACTAGGGGCAAACTTTGGCTACTCGCCTCGTTTGCTTGACTTTTACTATCTACCCTTCATACAAGGGGCAAACTTCGGTCACCTACCTCGTTTGCCCAAAACCTTCAATAAACCATCATCCAAACTAGGGGCAAACTTCGGTCACCCACCTCGTTTGCTTATGAATCCCACTTTGTCCACCTCAAACTAGAGGCAAACTCCATTTGCCTAACACAATCCATTCACACCGAGGGCGAGTTTTCAAGTTTCCAAGTTGTTTTGAAAATTTTGAAATAGAGCATCTTTTACTCTAAAAGCTAAGGCACTAATTCAAAGCACTTCCTGGGAGAAGTAAAAAATTGACTAGATCACTAGGGAGGAATTTTCAAAAATCAGATTTATCAGCAAAGTGCTACCATGTTAAGATGAGTGGTGAACACCAAAAGAGAAATGGTACATCGTTTATGACAAAAGCACATCAAGTTTTGACAGAACGAGCTTGTTTCATTTTTGGTGTCAAATGTGTCGTCCTCGTGCGTCAATGTCTGTCAAGTTTTTGAGTCTGTTGTAGTCTCAAATGTGCAAGTCAACAGTGAATAATAAAATTTTCAAATAAATTTATAAAGAACATGCCAATACAAGCAGGAGTACCAAACACCATTACTGCACCGGTTAAGGCGTTAGCATGAGAAGCGTCCAAACTTAGGGCAAATGCGAATTTCATCCCTTTCCAAACCATCAAAAGTTGACCATCATCTTCTTGCAACATAAGTCCATGAGTGGCTGTTGATCTTCCTTCATGCAACATAAGTCCATGAGTGGCTGTTGATCACCTTCCCTCGTCCATGCAACATAAGTCCATGAGTGGCTGTTGATTACCTTCCCTCGTCCATGCAACATAAGTCCATGAGTGGCTGTTGATTGATCTCGAATTGGGCATCGCAAAGATTTGATCAACCGCGAGAGATACAGAGATGGATCCCGGTTCTGGGCCAGCAAGATTTGATCAACTATGAGAGATTCGAATTTGAATACTGGTTCCCGGTCAAGAGAAGTAGTCGCTTTATCCCCAATAGATTCAGTTTAATCCCCAGCAGGCATATCGATTTGTACATCGTCAGTTTAATCTATGACAGTCACAGTAGTTCACTGTCGACTCGTCATCTCAATTCGTACATCGTCAGTTCAATCCATGACAGTCATAGTAGTTCACTGTCGACTCGTCATCTCGATTCGTACATCGTCAGTTCAATCCATGACAGTCACAGTAGTTCACTATCGACTCGTCGTCTCGATTTGTTCATCGTCAGTTCAATCCATGACAGTCATAGTAGTTCACTGTCGACTCGTCATCTCGATTCGTACATCGTCAGTTCAATCCATGACAGTCACAGTAGTTCACTGTCGACTCGTCGTCTTGATTCGTACATCGTCAGTTCAATCCATGACAGTCATAGTAGTTCACTGTCGACTCGTCATCTCAATTCGTACATCGTCAGTGCAATCCATGACAGTAACAGTAGTTCACTGTCGACTCGTCATCATCAGTCCAATCCATGACAGTCACAGTAGTTCCCTGTTGACTCATCACCTTAATTAATGCACGGTCAGTTCTTCTGATCACGGTTAGTCCAACCGTTGGTCCAACCCATGACAGTGACATAGCTCACTAACTACTCATCATCTCGATTCGTGCATCGTCAGTATATTGTGTCCATCATTCTCATTCAAAATCTTGGGCTTCCATTGATGGTGCTTCCGTGTCCGTCGCTTGACATCTCTGGTTTTCATGTCTTGAGTTCTTAGGGTTTCTATGTCCAGGACTTCCATGTCCATCGGTTATCTGTCAAAATTCATCTTTGATTAACATCCTCAGGGACCCCACATCTGATTACATTCGCTTGCAAAGCACACTTCCCAAAATTCAGAAGTTTGCTCCAAGACCCAGAGTCTTCAAACCTTGGTGTCCCTATTCGGGTCAATAACTGCATCACAGTCAGAAATACTAGCACGACACAAGTCCACTTGGAGTGGTACACCCCACAGCACCAATTCATGCTAGGATCAGAACACTAGACATGATAGGACTTAGGACAAAATTCATATCACATCCATGTATAGCATATCACTCTAATAGCATAGCATCCGCCTGATTGTTGTGTATGTGCATGTGTGATTTATTCCTTTGTGCCCTGAACTATGTCCTGGTCTGATTCCCCTTGGGATATGTAGGCAGCTCACGTAGAGCGCAACCAGCACTAGCCTCAGCATCATTGTATCTTTTGCAACGCTTTTATCCTAAATCTATAGCCTCCAAAAAGACCTGTCTCTTTAAAGCTTTGGCACTCGCTTGCGACATGCGTTGCTTCGCAAGTTCATGCCAAAGAGGAGCAAACTGTAGACACCCCATTTTGTTGGCTAACAGATTTAGGAGGCCACAAGCATGTCAAACTTCGATGATTAGAAAGATCGGATTTTCAGAGATTGCCTCTAACTCTCAAGAAGTCAAAGAATTTGCAAATATGACCAAAATGCTCCTACAAGCCCAAAACTCTCCAGGATTGGCCTAGAATCTCAGAAATCATTGATGTTGTTCCAAACAAAAAAAAAGGTATTTTAAAAGCTGAATATTTGAAATCGTAAGCTCCCAGAGACCCCCTGAAGTCCCGGAAGTTTCCAAAAAGTCTCCGTTGACCGGTTTGACTAAGGTTTGACCAAGGTTGACCAAGGTTTGACCAAAATCATCCAAATTCACCCAAAAGTTTCGAGATCATTCTAGATCATGTGAAAAGTCTTAAAATATGTTTTAAAAGAAAATCGGATGGAAACGTCAGTCTTTGGAGGCTCCCAGAACTTCCCGGAATTTCCTGAAAGTGCACTGTTTGACTGATTTGACTGCAAGTTTGACCAAAAATCAAAATCGTCTTTTCGACATTGAAATATTTTTATCAAATACTAGAGGTCAATAGCTTTCCAACGGTATATCGCACATAATTTCTGGATCTAAAACGAATTTGTTATGAATTTCTGAAGGTGAAAAATGCGATTAATTCGGCTTTTATCGCGAATACCGCAAAACTTTCCAGAGTGACCCAACTCCAAACTATTTTTTTATGGAAAGTAGACCTCAATACCTTTCCAACGGTATATAACAATCTCAATTTGAATTTCGTATGAATTTTCTGTGGATTTCCGACGAAATAGGGCCGTTTCGCGAATTTCGGGAGTTCTGGGGGCCAAAATGCAATTTTTGGTCAACGGGGGAGTTGACTGCTGCGGCGGCACTGGCCCACTACCATGGCGGCAGTGTCCAAGTGCCGCGGCGGCACTCTGAGTGATTTTTCATTTTTGGTTAATTTTTGGGTTTTAATTCAAATTTTCAACAAATAAAACGACATAGTTTTGATTATTCCGGGATTTTGGACCAATTAGAGACTTTTTAAAACCCAAAATACCTCCCCAAGTTGGCCTATAAAGGAGACCCATTTACTTCCATTTAGGGGAGAGCTTGGAAGCCATTAGAGAGAGATATAGAAAGTTAGGAAGAAATAGAGAGAGAAATCAAGATCTTCTTCTTCAAATCCAAGCCAAATGTGAGTTTTTTTTATTTAGTTTTCTAAAAACTAAACTTTTATTTTCAAGCTTTCAATCCATCTTCTTCATCTTCTTTGAGTTTCCTATGAGTTAGAGAGTGATGTACTCACCCATATACACACACTAGTCGATAACCCGTGCAAATGCACGGGAATTTGTCTAAAAAAAAAAATTTTTTTTTGAAAGAAAGGAAAATGAATGTATGTCCAATTAAATAGCAAAAATAATCAACTTATAAGACACAATAATTCAAAAGAACTAAAAATTTTGCAAAATGTCCAACTGCCATATTCAAATGTGTCCAAGATGCCTTTGAATTGTTCAAAATTTCAGTCGATTTTGGATTGGGAAAAGATTCCAAATAAAGTATACTAACATGGCTGAAAACAATTTGCTGAATTGTTATGAAAATTAATTATAAAACAGAATACTCCTTGATCCCTCTGAGTACCTAACCGAAATTCAAAATTGCAAAAAAATTTCAAGAGTCAATCGCATAACAATCTACTGTAAGTGTTCATTTCAAAATAACATGACAAACTTACACTCAAACAAACAAAACAAATATGATAGTCAACATATAAATGAGTATACCTGCTACAAGTTGTAGGTACTTTTCTCCAAATTTTGAGTCTTTTTTCAATAATCTACTGCAAGTATTGTTATTACATGTAAGTACAAACTAAAATGGCAAATATCAAGAATTGTATATGCTTACTTGGGATAGATGCATATCCTAGGCAGCAGCAAAGCTAACCAGCGATTTTTTTCCCTATCTAACTTTGCTAGATTGTCCCTGCAACAGATAATACATCCGATTAGAATTGCACCATGGCCACAGGATGTCAAAAAACAATCTTTGTTAGATGTCAAAAGGATCCAAAAAAGAACATTCAACAAATTGTCAAAAAAGAAATGGTAGTCGATGGTTCACATAGGAAAGCTAGAATATGAAAAATTATGCAATAAATAAGGGGATTATGAAGACTGTTTTGTGGGATAGCAAAAGGCTTACGTTGGGACTTTTAAAAGGGAATTTAAAGGGACTAAAAAGTTTGAAATATATTATAAAACAAATAAACAAAAACATAAAAACCAAAAAATGAAGTAATAAGCTAAAGCCAAGGAGAGCGCCACGTGGCACTCTAAGAAAAGGGAATTTGACTTTTATATATAGTTAATAGATAATAGATTTCCCACACTACACCACATGCACTATTAATAGATATTTTGGGGATATCAAAAGTTGCAAATTAAAAGTTTTATTAAAGTCATTTAGTATATAAATCACCCAATAAAGGAAAAAAAAGGAAAAAAAAAAAAAAAGCCACATAGGAAATTTGGAGGAAGGAAAGGGATGCCACTTGGCATAGCTTAGAGAAGGCTTTTGGCCTTGTCTTTTATATATATATAATAGATATGAGAGGTTGAATGCTTGTGGTTCCACCATTGAATATCATCTATTGATTTGTTCATTTGCTTGCTTATATACAATGTTCATCTCTTCTTACCTCATTTCTTTTTTTATTTTATTTATTTACTTACTAGTTCATCATCATGTAGATGATGACATGAAGTTTGAGGTGAGTGAATCCTTATGGATAGTAGCTCTTGACCTCAAAAACATGTTTGATAGATGATGATTATAACTTCAATACCTCCAAGGTATCCTTGAAGTTATGTTCAAATAAAAATGAATCTCTCCAATAATATTGGGGGTTCTTGATGATGAGTTTGATGTTGATACTCCAAGAGGTTATAATCTCTATTTGATGTTGAAAATATACTTTCAAAACCTCTATTTCAAAACCCCTCTCAATCCCTCTCATTTTGATATCAAGAAAGAAAACTCAAGTTTTTCCCAAAATCTTCAAAACAGTGAGTCAAAACAGTGAGTGATCTGAGTTCAAAGATTTCTCTAGAACTCAATGCTCAATGTATGGATGCAAGACCACTTGGAAAGTCTTCCTAACTCATTAGATAACACCCATGATTTTTGTTTTGACTTGGAAGTACTTGAAAATGGTCCATTTGGACCCAAACATTCCTTCCAGACATTCTGCCTCTGCTGTCACAGCAGCTTGTTTAATTTCCTACTTCTTTTTCAGAAAACCTTTCCAAAAGGGGTGGTCCCAACTTATTTTTCCCTTAAACGTCCATGTCTTAGGGAAATATCTGTATAAAATGGGCCCCTAGATCATTTGTTTTCATTTTCTAAGATTTTTCAACATATCAGTCGACAGTACGGACTCTGTTTCTGAGTGACCTTCATTGTTTATGTGATTTCTCTCAATCTGTGATATTTATTAAAGATTTTCTTTTTGGGTTGTGTTGTAGACATAATAAGGAGTATCTCCATAAAACATCATTCATTGAAAACATTCCTAACCCCTCTTTTCCATTTTCACAAGATCATGTTACTGTTCTGTCTACTATTCACAGCAAGCTCATTTTAACTTTCATTCTTTAATTTGATGCTTATATACATTCCAAATTAGTTCATATCTTAGGAAGTAGTTCATACTACATTGGTACATATCTCATGTTGATTTCATTCATTCATTCATACACATTCTAGACTTCTAAGTCATTTTAGGAATCCATGAACACAAAACACACTACAACCTTGGCACATTCTAGATATATACATTGCATCCATGCAAAGATTTGGGGTTTTTGTAACTCCTAATCTAAGAAGATTATAAGGAATAATTATGGTCACACGTTCATGCTTCCCCTCGACCTAATCATCCTTTCTCATCCATCCCGGGGATTGAGAGATCTTCTTTTTCTCAAAGAATAACATGCATCATAATAGCTTGCTAAGCATATTTTGATTTCTTTGATCATTTGCTTCAAGAACAGTTCATATCCCCTTAGATTAGAAAAACTTTATTACATGATATGTGATTAGACGATTTTTCCTAGGTTTGTTTGTGTGATCTTTCACTTTACATTATATGATATTTGACTTAGATCTTATGAATGATATTTTATCTTTAGATCTTCCATTTCAAGTTTCTTATGTGATGTAATATACTATCATAGTATTAATTGCCGAACCATATATAGTATAAGATGATTATTTGGATGCTAATTGAGGCCCGTCGAGAGACGGGGCGAGTTGAGGGTGTTTTAGTCGTGACAAAGGCTCCTTCCTCTCTCGTACCAAAACCCCGAGCCAAGTTCTTTGGTTATGAAGGGCCGGTGCCCTTTATCCATTTGGGTGAGTCAAAATTAGGTTTCTTGGTTCCTTAAAGACCAAGTGGCGACTCTGTATCTGTTTTCGAAAGACCTTCTTTTCTTCGAAATCAACCTCTTGTTTTCTTTCAAATCAATTTCAAAACAAAGGAAAATCAATTCCGAAACCCCGAAAACAAACAGGAAAAACCGGGAGTGGACGACGGATTCCGCGTGTCCACAGGCACGAAAGAGGCATGCTCGGACATCCTAAGCGGATGTCTGGCAGGTCCAATCCACCGGCTCCTCCCCAACCGATGTTCTAATATTCACATCCGATGACCTGCAGTGCGTCCACTGCCCCCATGATGACCCGCTAGTAGTGACGCTTTCTATAGTAAACTATATGGTCAAGAGAGTGCTGGTGGACATAGACAGCTCGTCCGACATTATGTTCACGTCGGCATTCGATCAACTCGGGATCGCCAGGGATCGACTCCAACCGGTTGCTACCCCCCTGGTAGGATTCAACAGCTCCAGCACACAATCGCTCGGGACAATTAAGCTTCCAGTTCTCATGGGGACCTACCCTCAACAGGCCTCCATGTTGACGAATTTCGTGATTATAAAAGCCCCGTCGGCCTACAATGTCATCCTTGGCAAGCCGACCCTCAACAAGGCCTGAGCAATCATCTCCACCTACAGCTTAATAGTGAAGTTCCCGACCCCTCAGGGACCCGGATGCTTGCGTGGAGATTAGACCATTGCCCAGAGTTGGTACGTCAGCTCGTTACGCCGGGTGGGCAAATATCGAAATATTAAACGTTCAAGAGATGGACCCCGGGACCAGAGCGACGCGGTAGGTCCGGTGGAAGAATTGGAAAGTGTAGTGCTGAATCCCGAGTATCCTGACCGTACGGTCAGCATTGTCACCTTACTGGATCCTGGCCTGAAGGAGAAACTGACCCAGTTCTTGAGGCAAAACCAAGATGTTTTTGCTTGGAATCACGAGGATATGCTCGGGATTGACCCCCGAGTGATGTCCCATTGCCTCAACATCAGTCCAGATTACAGGCCTGTAAAGCAGAAAAGGAGGGGCATGGCCCTCAAAAGACAGAAGGCAGTGAGTGAAGAGGTCGAGAAGCTCCTCAAAGCCCACTCCATACGAGAAGTCCACTACCCCGACTGGCTAGCCAACGTGGTAGTTGTCAAGAAAACCAGCGGGAAGTGGAGGATGTGCGTGGACTTTACCGATCTCAACAAAGCTTGCCCCAAGGATTGCTATCCGCTACCCAGGATAGACCTCCTTGTGGACTCCACGGCAGGTCACTCACTTCTCTCATTCATGGACGCTTACTCGGGGTACAACCAGATCAGTATGTACCTCGGGGACGAAGAGAAGAAGGCGTTCATCACCGACCAGGGCACGTACTGCTACAAGGTGATGCCATTCGATCTCAAGAATGCCGGGGCCACCTACCCATGCCTGGTCAACTACATGTTCAAAGACCTCATTATGGATGATCTGCTGGTCAAGAGCTGGGACGAGCCCGACCACCTCGAGCATCTGGCCGGGGCCTTCAGCATTTTGAGAAAATTAAGGATGAGGTTGAACCCGACCAAATGCACCTTCGGCGTCTCGTCCGGAAAATTTCTGGGCCACTTAGTCAACAGACGGGGGATTGAGGCAAACCCCAAGAAGATCAAAGCCATCATCAACATGCGGTCGCCCAAATCAACAAAGGAGGTTCAGAGCTTAGTCGGACGAGTGGCCGCATTAAACAGATTTGTCTCCCGAGCTACCGACTGGTGCCTGTCATTCTTTAAAATCCATCGCAAAGCGTTCCAGTGGTCAGAAGAGTGCGAAGAGGCGTTCCAGGAACTCAAGAAGTACCTGGCTTCCCCTCCTCTACTCTCAACACCCGTGCCCGGGGAAGAATTATTTTTATACTTGGCAGTGTCACCATCCGCAGTTAGCTCGACACTTATTCGGGAAAAGCACGGAATACAGTTCTCAGTGTACTACACCAGCCGGGCGTTACAGGGCGCAGAGAGCAGATACTCCCACATCGAAAAACTGGCGTTCGCCCTTATCACCTCGGCCCGAAGGCTCCGCCCTTACTTTCAGGCCCATGCCATTGTGGTCCTCACAGATCAACCTCTCCGCAGAATCCTCAGCCGTCCAGACACGTCCGGGAGACTCGTCAAGTGGGCCTTGGAGTTGGAAGAGTTTGAAGTGATCTACCGACCCCGGACAGCCATCAAGGGACAAGCTGTGGCTGACTTTCTGGTTGAGTTCACATATCCAGAAGACCCGGTTAAAGAGGCCGAGCCACCGACCTTACCGCCCGGGTTACACTCTGATATCCCTACCTGGGTACTGCACGTGGACGGTTCATCCAATCAGCAAGGCAGTGGGGCAGGAATCATCTTAACTACCCCCGATGGCATCCAACTTGAATATGCATTTAGATTTGGGTTCCGTGCCTCCAACAACGAGGCCGAATACGAAGCCCTACTGGTCGGACTGCAATTGGCCGTTTTTATGAGTGCACAACAGATCTAGGGATACAGTGATTCTCAGCTCGTGGTCAACCAGGTTAACCAAGAATATGAATTGCGGGAAGATAAAATGGTAGCCTACTTGGCCCTTGTCCGAGCGGTTTCGAAGAAGCTCTGAGGATTCTCCATCACGCAGATACCGAGAGAAGAAAATACCAGGGCCGACCAGTTGGCTCGCCTCGCTTCGTCTTCTGAGTCAGACTTGCCCGGGATACGGATACAATACCTACCCGAGACGAGTGTGATCAACTCAAAAGGCATGGAGGTAGACCCGGTCACCCTGGGACCCAGCTGGATGGACCCGCTCATGACGTTCTTGACAACAGGGGTGCTACCAAACGACAAAGAAGAAGCCCGCCGGGCCAAATAGCGGGTGGCACGATACCACATTGTTGACGGCATTCTCTATAAGAGGGGATTCACTATCCCGTACCTCCGCTGTGTTTATCCTGCGTAATTCCAAGCTATACTATGTGAAATCCATGAAGGAGTGTGCGGGAACCACATTGGAGGCCGGATACTCTCCAGAAAGGCCCTACTGCAAGGTTATTACTGGCCAACCATGGTCCGGGATTCCCAGGAGTACGTCAGAAGATGTGACAAGTGTCAACGATACTCTCCCATGATCAACCGACCGGGGGAGATCCAGACACCAATCCACAGCCCCTGGTCGTTCGCCCAGTAGGGCATCAACATTGTCGGTCCCCTGCCAATGGGAAAAGGACAAGTCAAGTTCGCCATCATCGCTGTTGACTACTTCACCAAATGGGCAGAGGCCGAGCCCTTGGCGACAATAACCGAACAGAAAATGGAGAGTTTCATGGAAAGGAATATTCTTAGTAGGTTCGGCATTCCCTGGGTCCTGGTCAGCGATAACGGTAGGTAGTTTGACACCCTTATATTCAGGCAGTTCTGCTCTGGATACGGGATATTGAATCATTACTCCTCCCCCAAGCACCCACAAGCCAACGGTCAAGCCGAGGTAACCAACCGAACAATCTTGCAGTCAATCAAGACAAGGCTTGAAGGCGCCGAAGGACTATGGGCTGAAGAACTACCGACCCTCCTGTGGGCCTACCGCACTACACCCTAGGCGGCAATAGGCGAAACCCCGTTCTCTTTAACCTACAGATTTGAGGCGGTGGTCCCCATAGAGCTCGGGTTGCCTACATATAGGGTGGCTAACTTCAGTGCGCCGGACAACGAAGAAGCTCTCCGGTCAGAACTGGACCTAGTGGAGGAAAAAAGAGACCAAGCCTATCTGAGGGTGGCAGCCTACAAACAACGGGTTTCTCGATACTACAACAATAAGGTGAAGAACCGCAATTTTCAAGTCGGAGACCTCGTCCTCAAGGCAGTAAACCAGTCTACCCGAATCCCGAGCCATGGGAAATTGGGGGCAAACTGGGAAGGCCCGTACAAAGTAACCCGGATCACTTGACCGGGAACTTACTGGCTACAAAGTATAGATAGCATGATCTCTCTCATCCTTGGAACGTGCAACACCTCCGCAAGTATTATCAGTAGCATTGGGCCACGGGAATTTAGTACTGGTAGAGAGATTTCCTTTTGTAGCTCTGATTGAGCAATAGCAATAAAATTTTGTTTTTAATAAAATTGGAAAGTTTATTTTGCAAAATTACTCCTGTCGGTACACCGTGCAATGCAGAAAAGTCCTCGAGCCTAACCTCGAGGCACCAAAGACCTTGGCTAACAACCAAGGCATAAAAAGACCTCGGGCTCTGAACCCAGGCACCTAAAAGATCTCGTGCTCCGAACCCAGGCACCTAAAAGACCTCGGGCTCCGAACCTAGGCACTTAAAAAGATCTCGGGCTCCGAACCAGGACACAAAATGACCCTGCAACCACCCATGTTCCAGGTCGGTTACCTATGTTCGCTCCTTAACACACCCCCGCCTTCACAGGACGCTCGGCTGGCAAGGGGATACTAGACCTAAACAGGAAATTACACAAGGCTTTACCTAGGTCCAGCCGATGACGGGGTCAACCCCCTAGGTGGCCGACGATGGCAAGCTCCAAAAGGATCCTGCAACCACCCATGTTCCAGGTTGGTTTCCAACGGCTACTACTTCCTGCACTCCCGCCTTAGCAAAATGCTTGGGGGGCAGGGGAATATTAGGCCAAAATAGAAAATCACACCGGTCATTAAAAGAACTTGGACGATATTCCCAAGTACTTACGGTGACAAGAGATATTATCCCGGACGGTAAAACAGGATACACCTATGATACACCGGGACATCTCGGACGGTAATACATGGTATTCCTATAATACACCGGGCGTACCTTCTAAACAGGTCAGAAAGACTAGGTGTTCTATTGGTTAGGTCCTAAAACATTTGCTAAGGCAGGTGTTAGGTTGGCCAAAAACCGAGCGAATACTAGTAATTAAAACAGGTACAGTACAGAAAGAAAGACTATTAATGGAAAGTTTGACCTCGAGGCCCTTTTCATTAATTAAACTAAAACTGTACAAAGCCTGGGGGGGCAGTTGTAGTAGCCTCCCCAGAAAGAAAAAAACTACAAAAAAAAAAAAAAAACCTAGTATGCCACCACCATCTCTCCCTCCTCCGCGGCCTGCTCATCAACTGAGGGGTCCCCGGTCGGTGCAACTTCAGCGGCGACCTCGGAGTCAGCCGCCCTTCTAGTAACTGGACTCCGCTTAGGAATAACCGGACAAGTCCCAGTCAGGATTGTCAGCAGCAACCCGCTTCTTCAGGTCCGCGTAGCCTGTGAGGAACCCAGCCTTGAATTCCTCCTCAGCTTCCTTGGCTTCAGCCTCCCGAGCAACAGTGAGCTCCAAGAGCGTGGCCGTCATAGCTGCAAGATCCTTCTCAGCAGAGATCCTCCCGACCTCCGCGGGTGCAGCTCTAGTTTCTGTAATCTGCTCGGCGGCGATCCTCCAGGCCTCCACTACTGTAGCCTTAGCTTCCGTAACCTTCCGGGCGGCCCGCTTGGTTGACAGGGTATCACGGACCCCCCCGAGCTCCAGGGCAGTTGCCCGAGATTTTTCTTCCTCCACGGTAAAGGCAAACTCTGCGAACTCCCGGGCAGCCCTCTCCACGGAGAGGTTGGCCTCTGCAGCGGCCAACCTCTTAGTAATGCCGGGAAGGGTGGTCTCGACCCTAGCAGTAATATAGCCAATCTGTAAGAACAAGACGATGTCAGTATATGCATTGACGGAAAGCTAAGGTTCACACTGCAAAGAGACTTACCATGTGGCTGATGCTGTGCAGGCAACCGATGATGGCCTCGGGGCCGAGCAGGGTGCACTTGTCGATTTGACTCTGCAACAGCCCGGGCCGTACTCTTCCGCGGACTTCGTCAGCCGTCTCGACCTCCGGCCTTGAATAGGGGCCCGCGCGAGCTTCCTCCATGGTCGGAAAGGAGACCCCGGATGGTTTGGCTACTGGGAGAAGTGGGGGAGGCTCATCGATGGTTACGCTAGGAGGTGGTGGTGGTGCATCAATTGTTACAGTGGGCGAGGAGGTAGCAGCAGCTTCCTTCCCAGCCCGAATGGATATCCCCCGGGAAATCCTCTTCAGGGGTTGGCCCTCGGCAGGATCCGGCTTCCTCCTCTTCTGGCCAGCCTGGGCCATCAAGGTTGCCTCCTTCTCCTTCAACGCCACCGCGTTCTTGGGAGCCATTTCTGCAAAAACCCGAAGCATGTTAGAATTCAGCAAAGTACCAACCTAATCGGACGGTCAAGAAATAGTATTTACTAGGGATGATCGCCGGGAGAACAGGAGCTATGAAGCGCCAGGACTTGTAAGAGATCTTCGGGCTCCCCGATCGAGTCAGTACCTTATTAATATCAGTCGGATCCTCCACCAGAGATAGGATCCTCGCTTGTATCTCGTCAGGAAGGCTGGGCGAGTCAACTGCTCCCACTGCAAGGCAAACACACAAATGGGTTAGTCAAGGCAAGACAGAGAGACTAAGCAAGAAAGAAAGAGTCCTTGGGCTTACTCCTCAGCTTCCCCGCCAAGGAGGTCCTCAGCTGAATGCCCGACGCCTTCTCACACAAACCTAGGGTGGACACTTGGAAGAATTTCTTCTTCCATCCCTTGTTGTTGCTCGGGCAGTTAACAATTATCTTCCGCCCCTGCCTGGCCCCGAGCGAGAAGAAACTAGCCTCCCCGTGAACCTGGAAAGGCCCGTGGGTCCAGAAGAACTCCTGCAATGTGAGCTCATACCCGAGGACTTGGGGCCACAAGGATATGTACCCCATCAGATATCGTCAGCCGTTCGGCGCGAGCTGCCTGGGAGAGATCCCGAGGTAGATGAGTGCATCCCGGGCGACTGGGTGGATAGGCAGACGAAGGCCCACCATGAAAGCGTCCTCATACAAAGTGACGAAGCCCGACTCGTGGTAGTAGGCTCCGCCATCATGGACGGCAAGAGAAAAGGGACCGGGAAGCTCATACTTGTCCCTGATTCGATCCAAGTCAGGACCTCGTAGGGTACTAACAATGGACTCACACGCGAAGACGACTCTAGGACTGTTTGGCACAGACCCTTCATCGCCTGACCCCCGAGACGTCGAGGCTACGGGAGAATCCCGGTGCGCCTCCTCGTGAGACGCTGTAGACACCCCATTTTATCGGCTATCAGATTTAGGAGACCCATAGCTTGGTGGTTCACAATGATCGAAAAATGACTCAAAAGGACTCTTGGAAGTTGGTTCTATTTCTCAAAATGCTCAGAATGACCAAAATGCCCCTGAAAGCCCCAAAACTCCCAGGTTTGGTTCCAAAGTTCTGAAAACATGCTAGGTCATAAGAAAAGCAATAAAATAAGTTTTTAAGCAAAGTCGGACGAAATCGTCAGCTCCTAGAGACCCCCGGAAGTCCCGGAAGTTCCCGGAACGTCCCCGTTGATCGGTTTGACCAAGGTTTGACCAGGTTTGACCGAGTTTGACCAAGTTTGACCAAAATCGTTTGAATTTACCAGAATCATTCTAAATCATGAGAAAAGTATTAAAACAAGTTCCAAAAGAAAATCGAGCGAAAACGTCAACTCCTGGGAGCTCCCAGAGGTTCCCAGAACTTCCCGGGGATCCCAGGTTTGACCAGTTTGACCAGAATTTGACTTTGGAATCGGGGCACCGAAATAATTTTCAAATATTTTTCATGGATACTAGAGGTCAACAGCTTTCCAACGGTATATCGCACATAATTTCTGGATTTAAAACGAATTTATTATGAATTTCCAAAGGCGAAAAAGGTGATCAAATCGGCTTTTATCGCGAATACCACAAAACTTTTCAAAGTGACCTATCCCCGAATTATTTTTTATGTAAAGTAGACTCCATTACCTTTCCAACGGTATATCACAACCTCAATTTGGAGTTCGTATGCATTTTCTGTGAATTTTGGACAAAATAGGGCCTTTTCGCGAATACCGGAACCTCTGGGGGCCTAAACGTAAATTTCTGGGCATCTGAGGAGCAGTGCTGCCGCGGCACTGGCCCACTGCCGCCGCGGCACTCAACCAGTGCCGCCGCGGCACTCAACCCTCGCAGAGTCCATTTTTGTAATTTTTTTGGGGGTCCAATTTGATTAATTGAAAGTCAAAACGACATAGTTTTATGTTCACAGTTGTTTGGGACCAATGGGAATACTTCTAAAACCCCAAAACCACCCCAAATTGGCCTATTTAAACCCCCCATTGCTCTTCATCTTGGGGGGGCCAAGTGCAAAGCTTGAAAAGTTGTAGAGAAGAAGAGAGATAGAGATAGGTTTAGAAGAGAGAAAGGGAGCTTCTCCCATTGATTTTCCATAAGAAAGTGAGTTTTATTCTTGTTTTCTTCCATCATCCTTCTATATACTTCACATTCAAAGTCCACTCCAACCCTCATTCTTGAGCATTCATGAGATAGGAAGCTACTTCCATGTCCAAATGTCAAAATCTATGAGTGAAACACCAAGCTACAAGTCCAAAATCACATTGATTATCATCTATTGATTGCTATTTACTTGCTTTGATTATATATATGTTCATCTCTCCTTATCTCATTTCTTTTTCTTTTCTTTATTTACTTACTAGTTCATCATCATCTAAGTGATGACATGAATTTTGGGGTGAGTGAATCCTTATGGATAGTAGCTCTTGACCTCAAAAACATGTTTGATAGATGATGATCATAACCTCAATACTTCCAAGGTATTCTTGAAATGTATTGAAGTTATGTTCAAAAAATAAAAACAAATCTCTCCAACAATCTTGGAGGTTCTTGATGATGAGTTTAATGTTGACATTTTAAGTGGCTATAATCCTTATTGAGTATTGAAAATGTGCTTTCAAAACATCTATTTCAAAACCCCTCTCAATCCCTCTCATTTGGTTTCAAGAAACAAAACTTTGTTTTCTCCAAAATCTTCAAAACAATGAGTCAAAACAGTGAGTGAGTTGAGTTCAAAGATTTCTCTAGAACTCAAAACTCAACATATGGATGCAAGGTCACTTGGAAAGTCTTCCTAACTCATTGGAGAACACCCATGATTTTTGGTTTGACTTGGAAGTACTTGGAAATGGTCCATTTGGATCCCAATATTCCTTCCAAACATTCTGATTTTGCTGTCACATCAGCTAGGTCCACTTCCAACCTCTTTTACAGAAAACTTTTCCAAAAAGGGTGGTCCTAACTTATTTTTCCCTTAAAATTCAATGTCTTAGGGAACTTTATGTATAAAATGGGCCTCTAGATCATTAGTGTTCATTTTCTAAGATTTTTCAACATTTCAGTCGACGGTACGGACTCTGTTTTTGAGTGACCTTCATTGTTTATATGATTTCTCTCAATATGTGATAGCTATTCAAGATTGGCCTTTTGGGTTGTGTTCTAGACACAATAAGGAACATCTCCATAAAAAATCATGCATTGAAAACATTCCTAACCCCTCTTTTCAAATTCCAAAAGATCATGCTACTGTTCTGTCCACTATTCACAGCAAGTACATTTCAACTTTCATTCTTTGATTTGATGCTCATATGCATTCCAAATTAGTTCATATCTTAGGAAGTAGTTCACACTACATTTGTACACATCCCATGTTAATTCCATTCATTCATTAATACACATTTTAGACTTCTAAGTCATTCTAGAAATCCATGTACACAAAACACACTACAACCTTTGCACATTTTAGATACATACATTGCATTCATGCAAGATTTGGGATTTTTGTAACTCTTAATCCAAGGAGATTATAAGGAATGAACTTGATCACATATTCATGCTTCCTCTTTGATCTAATCATCCTTTCTCATCCGTCCCGGGGATTGAGAGATCTTCTTTTCCCAAAGAATAACATGCATCATACTAGCTTGTTAAGCATATTTTGATTTCTTTGTTTATTTGTTTCAAGAACAATTCATGTCCCCCTTTAGATTAGGAAAACTTGATTAATTGATATATGATTAGACAATTTTTCCTAGGTTTATTTGTGTGATCTTTCACTTCGCATTGTGTGATATTTGGCTTAAATCTTATGAATGATATCTTATCTTTAGATCTTTCATTTCAAGTTTCTTATGTGATGTAATATACTATCGTAGTATTATTTGTCGAACCATACCTAGTATAAGATGATTATTTGGATGCTAATTGAGGCCCGTCGAAAGACGGGGCGAGTTGAGGGTGTTTTAGTCGCGACAAAGGCTCCTTCCTCTCTCGTACCAAAACCCCGAACCAAGTTCTTTGGTTATGAAGGGCCGGTGCCCTTATCCGCTTGGGTGAGTCAAAATTAGGTTTCTTGGTTCCTTAAAGACCAAGTGGCGACTCTGTATCTGTTTTCAACAGACCATTTTCTTTTCTTTGATCCAAGTCAAATTCCTTTTCAAAACAATCTCAAACAAGAGAAGCGGTGGAAGCCCGGTATCCACAGACGCCTGTGCAGGTATTCTACCCTCACTATGCCGGTCAGAGGAGGCCGATGAGGGAGGATCTGGGCTTGTGCTCATAGTCCCTGACCGCAACTGTTCGTCTTCCGACCGGGACGACGAATTGAAATCAGAATGGGACATTACTACGTCTGTGGAAGACCTAAGGGGCAGACGACCTAGGAATGGGTCAAGAATTCCTAGTCTAATGTACATGGGAGGTAGATCTAACAACCTAAAGGGCAGGTCATACAAGACTCGAGAAGAAAGACAACACTCTCTCAAGACTCTCTCGGGAACCCCCGTTCGGTCAATCTGCTCTAGTGGACCCCCATACTGAAAGAAGTGACAAAATTAAAAAAGAAGAAATCCCAGGCTCGCTCTAACCCAAGTGGGTTCACTCCCTCCAGCTTTGTTTAAGAAAAGAAGAAGACAATGAAGAACAGAGGATAGAAAGGAAGGACTTACAAGATTTAGCGCAGAAAAGGACTCGGGAACCTTGCTCGGGAATCTTGGTTGCTCTCAAACCGCTCGGGAAAATCTCTCAGTTGGCAGCAGGAACTGAAGAAATGAGCCGAGTGTTCCTTATATAGAAGTAGCGGACGGTCCAGATCAATCAGATCCAACGGCTCAGGATTTTTCCCGCCAAGAACCGTCAGACAACTGTCACCTCGGGCACGTGAAGGGTTGCCTTGAAACACGCGTATTAAATGCGCGACGTGACGGTCCGGTTACCATGCAACTGTTCGGTTACGTCCGAACCAATTCTGCTGGATCCTGACCAGGCCATTTACTCCCTGACACGTGGCAATACCCACACCCGAGCTCCTTCCTGTACCGGTCGGTTACCTCACCGGGGGATCTGGAGTGTGGGCCACATCCCGAGTAGCGCTCCCAGACCACATCCGGATGGTTTCCAAGAAGCCACTGATTTTTGAATCCTCACCCGATGGCATATCCAGTCAGTTCCGAAATTAGGGGACAGCTGATATGTCCAAAATAGTCTAGCCATGAAGACAGTGCCACATCACCCAGAGGCGCCGGTTATTCCGGTAAGGGAGCCCTCCCGTGGGGCCAAGCATTCCCGAGGTGTTTATTCAGACCGCGCGGTTCGCACCAACGGACCGGGCATGAAGGTCGCGGCGTCCCGCGATCCCGTCCTGTCCAGCAGTTTCCTAAATCGACTACAAGTCTGCGAAAGGGAATATGACAGTTTCCTAAACCACTTAGGAAACTCTCCTAAAATCATGCAAATCTATTGTGATTATATTAGGCTTCCTAATCCTATTAACTTACCATGTAAGGGTGGACTCTTGCATCTATAAAAGAGCCCATCTACCCTATTTACAAGGATCCCCAATCCGATTATTATTCTCTAAGCTTACAAGCATTCAACAGAGAACTCACCATCAATACGTATACACCCGGCCGGTATTACTGGTAGTGCCACCCACCTTTGTTGGCTCACCAGGCCCGCCGGTGATCTGCTAGTGAGAGCGCACAGACGCAACCGTGGACGTAGGTTACCTCGTTAACGGGACCGAACCACATACAAACTGTTCTTGTCTCTTTTTCTCTCTCTAAACCTATCTTACCAGTTTTAGGCATCATCAGTAAGGTTTGATCACTTCTCGTAATTTGTAAAGTTTGAGTGATGGTAATGGTAGGGATATATACTAAAAGTTATGCTTTATGCAGTTAATTTATTATTCATTTAATAAAATCAGTTATTCTATTTTTATAAGAATTTGTGTGGACAATATTTGTATTGTATTTTTTATTTAATATTATGCATGTGTGTCTCTCATTCTACATAGTAAGTGGTTTGGTGTGTAGAGTTTGGTTTACACACGAAAGATCAAACCACTGGATCTTGTAGAATGTAAGATTTTGGTTTACAGTCTTAGATGGGTTTGGACACACCATTGGTAGGACTGCAACTTGGTGTTGTAGTAGGTTTGTCTTAACTTCAGGAAACGTTATAGTTTCAACTCACTATGCTGGTACACTTTATGTATTAAACAGGACCGACTTGGGGTAATTATCTTTATACTGACTTATAAGATAATTAATACCTCATGGCTATTATGAGTGCTTATGCTCTAAATCCTAAGTTAATTTATAGACACATACATTTGATATTTACACTTTGATCCCTAAAAGAGTGAGATTCTTAAATGGGTCAATATCTCATTGGATTGGGTGACAATATTGATTGTGTGGTGGACATAAATTAATGATGAAATCCATGTCTCAATTTATGGGATTGATGATATCCCCTTGAGAAAGCTTATAAGTTTTGATTATGTCAAACCTTGCAGGTGGATTTTGTATCTGACATATCAAATAAGCTAAGTAGAGAATCTCAAGGAATTTTAAGAGATTAATTAAATATAATTGTCAGTAATTATATTTGATTAATGGATATCTGTATTCTTAACGTGGGGAGATAATAAGCATTTAATAACATGGAACTCGAAGTATATTTTTGAGATAAGGGTAGGAGTGCAATTATAATTCTTTAGTGGTGTGAATTATAATTAATGAAAATAGGAATCTGATTTAGTTCGAATTGGGGTTTCCTAATTCCGTAAGGAAGCCTATTCCTTATTGACTTCTTACGGTCCCTATCGTAACCTATATATATGCTGCTTTGGCTCTCCTCTCAGTTTGCGTTTTTTCATATAGAGTATTATAACTCGAAATAAAAAAGAGAGCGTAAAAAGGGAGAGCAGAAACTAAAAGGATTTCGATAGAGCCCACACTCAGTTTGATATTCTGGCAGCAGAGGAATACGGTAGAAGATCGTGAGCTGTTTTCGAGCCCGTGTTCTCGATTCGTCTACTACAACAATCCGTTTTTGCAGTTTAAGGTTACCCTAGTTCCTCCCTTGTATTGTTATTATAGCTTTCACATAAATTTTTGCAGTAGCAACTTATACGCACTGTTAACGGATTTTGAGAACGCAGTTTCCTAACAGGTAAAATAATTTGGGTTAGACTAAATTAAGAAGTGATGAGGAAATATGATGGAACGAATATTTTAGGAGTGTGGATTTACAATTGGCCGAATATGCTAGACATATTAATGAACTAAGAGAAGGAGTTGGGCCATATATTTGGGGTTGACTAGATTATCATTGAGCTAATATAATGTGTTTTGCTTGAATTATACAATAATTTGGGTTCAATTAAAATGAAAAGTAGGAAAGAGAAGGCATTGTGTCAAACATTAGAGTAGACTAAACTACAATTAAACTAAAAATTACATGTAGGTAAAAAATTCAAATTTTGGGGGAGGGGGCTATTTCACGCCTCCGCCCTTGCATCAGACAAAATCGGACAAGGGATGTCAGTGTGATTTTTAGAACATGATTTAGCAGATGCTCTAGGAAATATACTAATCATATTTTCTCACATTACTTAAACTTCCTTAAAAGTGGAGATTAAGCCTCCTAGACTTTTGGACTACAATGAAATCATTAAGATTTTTTTCAAATAGCCCATAGGGGGATTAAGTGTCAAAATTAATCCCATATAAGAGAGTTTAAGTATCGAAATTAACTCCACATAAAAAGGTAAAGTGTAAAAAAAAAAATAATAATAAAAATAGCCCCACATAGGTGGGTTAAATAGCAGGATTATAGGGGGTTAACTCCAAAATTGACCTCACAAAGGGGGGTCAAGTGTTAATCCTTTTTGCCAATATTAGAATTTTTATCAGTTTTGATGGAAATTTTAACAGTTTCATTTTATTCCAAAACCACAGAGGGTTAAGTGTACACTTTTGAAGCACAATGGAGTAAAATGAAAATGGGCATAACCGCAAGGGCGTAAAATGGAATTAACTCAAAAAAAATAAAAATGGTAGGCATTGGGGTTATACTTGTCACCACCCAACCTAAGTGAAAATGAGTCTAATCATAAGGGGTAAAATGTAATTAATAATTTTTTTTCTTTTTATTTATTTATTTATTATTAATTTTTTTTTTTGAGATGGGTGGATGCTTGTCAACGGAAATTCAGTGTTTCCACATGCATATGATAAGAGAGAATACATTCGGATAGCTAAAAGTGAAGACCTAAAGTTGCCCCCTATGCTACTTTCTTGCATTTGGAGGAGCATACATAAAGTGTGCTACTAGAGAGGGGCCCATAATGTCTGATAGACACCACAATTGTCACATGGAAGGAAATCAAAGAAAATAGGAGAGTAAAAAGGGTAGTTTGAATTCTTGAACTTCACACCCATTTGCACTTTTTGGTCTCTAATTTTGGGAAAATTTTATAGTGGAGCAAGTTGGTTTCGCTGATATTTGGGCGAAACCACAATCCACGTAAAAGAATTGAACTAATGTTTTGTTGGTTGGACTTTCCTGTACTTAGTTTGGACTTTGATTAACTTAGTTTGCACATTTCTTAGCTTAGTTGCACCCGGTCAGTCTTTTGAGTGAATATACACAGTGAACATTTTTTTTGCCTTAAAGAACTAGCGCGCCGCTCCGCTGACCCGCATGTTCGTTTTGCTAAAAAAACATGTTCACTGGGTATGTTTATTGAACCCTATTCACTTAAGAGCCTCACCGTGGTTGCACCTTGATAAAGTTTGAGCAAATTGAGAAAAAGCTAATGCGCAATTAATGCTATGTCGGTTTGACCTTTCTTAGCTTAGTTTTGACCTTTCTTAGTTTAGTTTTTGTACCAATGTTATCTGCAAAGGAATGCCAAGCTTTGTTATCAAGGTACAAATAATTTCTTAATAAAATCCAAATGTTGCTTAATAAAGTCCAAAGGTTGGTTATAAAGTCCAAAGATTTGTATGAAATGTACAAACCAATATTCAAAACCACTTTCAAAACCACCTTTGCCATGTGACACATTAGGATCAACCATCTTTTCCATTCAACGACTGACAGTGAGGTGCAAAAAGCGTTCCACCTGGGCGAAACCGACTGCCCCACTGTAGAATTTCCCCTAATTTTTAACTCAAGCAATTTGTTAATCAAGTTCTCAAACATGTTGTAGTGACACTCTTCTGTCAGTATAAGTATATGATCATAAGTTTTGACAGAAATTATAGCAATTTTTTTTTTTGGAGAAATTACATTGTGTGATCATTGCGGAAGAGGATCCTCGGCAGCAATCAAGGCGTTGTCGTGTTGAGCACCAATAAGTGCTTAAAGCACGCCAGCACCACACTCTTTGCATTTTTCATTTTTTGCAAAAGAAAAAAAAAAAAAAGAAGGAAAACTTGGTGTGCTGGCATGGCAATACTTCATTGGTGCGGCTAAATAAGTAGCACCCTTGGGTGCTGTCTACGATTCTCATCCGACACTTGTATAACTTCTACTATGATTTTAGCATTTTATGGTCCCACGCGAGTTCTACAATAATGAAGAGTTCATAGTAGTCCTAATGTGACGGTCACATAAAATAATTTTTCATTTTTCAGGGTCAACTTGGGCACTTTACTGTAAAATTCAATACTTACTTTTGAGGAGATGAAATAAAGTTCAAGTGGTGTATGAGAAAAATGCTGCTCCAAGTAAATACCAAAAAAAAAAAATGGAAGCTTCACGTTCATTGTCTCAAGATACATTCAATACAATTATAGCAACAGTACAAAAAAGCAAAGAGAATAAGATATTATCAAAAGGTTCCATGGTTGTGGCAATAGAAATGACCTTATCCTCTGCAAAAAAAAAAAAAAAAAAAAAAAAAAAAAAACATACAAACAAGCATACGCAAATGTCATTAACTGTTCCATAGAGGAAAAACAGAAACTAGCATTCTTTTTGTTTCTGACATAAAAAATTGTAGATAGGAATAAATTCTTCCAACAAAATCTATTACATGACAAAATCATTTTTAATCCTATTTTCTTAAACTTGACTTGTACTAGTACTAGCATATAAGATCATAAACGTATGAGTAATATTAGATATACCTAAAAAAAAGACACCTAAAAATGTGGAATACTAAAACTCTTCTTTTATAATTACAAAATTAAAGAACATAAAATTATATTTTATTTCAATAATTTCATTAACACATCGGCAGCTGAACAATTTAGGTGTCCAAAACTGGTGTACTTAGCATTTTCGTATATGTCTAATATCCAGAATTAATGAAGGAACATAATTCCAATATGAACTGATATATGCACGTTCATAAAAATTGCATATGTATATGCGCAGTGCATTCATATCCACGTGTATGCATATACATATATATATATATGTTCATTATATCTAGGTTAATTAATTCATTGCATACGATTCTTTTTAAATGCAAATTAAGCTTATTTTTTTTTTCGTACAAGTCATTTTAAACATTTTCTCAACCGAATAGCCAAAGAAATAAAAATTTGAAGCAAACAAAAGCTACTAGTAGTAATTGATTTGTAGGTGAGTTGGGATAACTTACTACACTCCTTGGGATGGCAAATGCACCTCAATCCAGCACCACAATTTCCATTTGGCTTTGTACACTCATCACATATATTTGGAACATGGTCTGGAATGTCAAAAGAAATCCTAGTTCCCAGCATAAATCCTTCAATTCCTTTATCATCATCATCATCATCACCCAATGATTTCTTATACACTCGCGTGTAATGCGAGCAATTCAAATCCTTGGGATGAAAGCCCTTTTCCATTTCTCCAAGATCATCCACAAGCAAACATGAATTGAATTTACAACCATGAAAGCTAGTAGTGCATGAATTTCCTAGTGATTTCTTGTAATTTGTTTGGTTTGAGCAGTTAAAGAGAAGTAGGGAGTTGGGTTGAGGAAGGTGAGGGAAACCCGCGGAAAGACGAGAAGCAGACAGAAAGTTGAGTGAAGAAGAGCAAGTAGTGTGAGAAATTGTGAGAAGTTTACTTGTGTAATTAATGGATGAGATTGGAAAAAGACCAATAGAGGTTCTGAAATAAAGCTTCTGAGATTTACAGAGGACCATGTGGTTTAATATTGAGGACTCCACAGGATTTTGAGGAACGAAAGGTGTTTGGATTCTAATTTTCCCACAGAAGAAGCTTGTCTCTGTATGTTGGGTTGTGGATTTGAAGAAGAAAAGGCTGAGTGTGAGGAGAGAATGAAGGATATGGACTTTCTTCAAGGTTTGCATTTTTTTTTTCTTTGTCTTAATTTCCTGGTTAATTTGATATTTCAGAGAAGAAGAAACTTCACAATGTTGGTTTTCTTTATTTTTGGAAATTGAAAGGGTTAAAACTAAAAGTTAGAAGAACAAAGAATCTACTTTTTTGATTTTGTTTCCTCTTTCTTTTTTGGTGGTATCACTTTCTGACTAGTCTACTTATCTAATTTATTTAAGGATATATGTTAGTTTTGTCCACAGGAATTTGGCATCTTTTTTCTCTCCTTTCTTTTACTCATGATCTCTTTATACATTCTGCTCTAAGCGTGGCTACACTACAAACTCGAATGTACGTGAACACCTTACGTAAAGGTTCTTGTTAAGTTATCAACTACTTAAAAAACTTAAGTTGTTAGTATTTGCACATAAAACATACATTTTTTAAATTCAAAGTTGGTAGAGGCCGATTCGAATATTTTAATCGGACTCATGAGACTGATAGAAAAAATTAACGGCTAAGTGACTGGTTTCTTGCCATCGGGCTGATTATTGTTTGATCGGGCTTCATTCTATCGGGCTCATCACCATTTCATCGGGCTGCTACACAAAGTGGGCCCTGCTTCAATATGGCTGTATTGTATCGCCATCGGGCTAGCACCTTTGCTCACTCGGACTCACCATGAGATCGGACAAACCACTGTTAAATTGGGCTGATTATCATTTGATCGGACATCACTGCGATCAGACTGCCCAGCTTTGGGTATTTATTAATTCAGTCTTGCTAGGCCTTATTTGGCAGTTCAGTGCCATCGGACTGTGTATGTGATAATATCGGGCTTCCATTATGCTTGCACCATCGGGCTGCCACCTCATTTCACTGCACATATCAAAGTGAGCTGGCCACTACATAGTTGTTCCAAATTGACAACTTATTCTGTGCAGTCAGTATTCTAATCAATTTGGGAAGAGTATCAGTCCCTACAAACTCTTTTAGTTGATATGATCTTATTAAGGGAAATTATATTAGAGATAATATCAATCAACTTTGGGAAGATATTATCACATATGGAAAGATAATATTAATATTATCACTTATGGAATATTATGTTATATTGGGAGATAATATTATCTGATTAGGAAGTATATATCTTTTACTTGGAGGGGAAGTCAGCCGAATGAAGCATATATTGAGACCAGATTCAAGCTGTATATATATATGGGTGTATATATATTCTCGCAGATATGGGAGGTTTCAAGATATAGCAGCTATTATCAGTTTATGGAAATAAACTGGTAATTTTTACAAGATAATGATTCATCGATTATTTTCTACCTTATCTAGAAGACCTCCATGGCCGCTATAAATCAGCAGGCAGGCCAAGCAGTCAAATCACTCCGCGTCACTTCGACAAACCACATTCAACCGCATCCCAATGCATTCTTAGTTTTAGGCAAATAAAAGCAGTGTTTTATTTTCTTAGCATCTCAATTACATGCTTTGTAATTCTTTTCTACAATTAAATAAAAACATGCTTTTTATTTAATATCTCTTTGCTACTTTCCATCACTTGTATGGCTTGTGCGCTTCAGTACTGCTATAGGATCTTAGGCCAAGGGTACTTTCCTACTTGGCCATCACAATCGTTTTGTTAGAAGTCAGATTCTATAAGCCTTGAGTAGCACTCACTCAAGCAATATAGGAAATTAGTTTGCACACATCGAGCCCGTTAGGCTCTGGCACGCCCGCGCATATTACATAGCAAACAATTTGGCACGCCCGGTGGGACAGCCAAGTGATGAGCCATGCATACACTGAAGCATGGCTACACTTTTACAACAACCAGATTGGTTGACGGAATGAGTCAATACGCCAACTTCGCGAAGAAATCTATCGTCTCTACAACGATAGATATTGGAATGAAACTGGTCATCTTTACAATGAGATAGACCGTTTTGAGGCCGACACGCGATTTTTTAATCAAGAAATCGGCCTCCTCAAAGATTCAAGTGGAGTTGATGAACCGCCGCCCGAGAGAAATTCGTTCACGTCTCTAGATGATTTTCTATACGGTGACTGGCGAAAGAATCTAGTTTGTGACAACATTCTTTGTGCTCTTGAAGATATGAAGGTGCACTCGAGAGAACAGCAGGCAAAGCTTAGCCGGTTTGAAGAAGACACGAAAGCAAGCCTGGCAATACTAGAGGCTCAAGGGCAAAAGATCGAGTTATTCTTAGAGTCACGACAACGGCCCGAGAAGGCCGATGTTTCCACTCCAAATCAAGAGACTGATGACTTTGGTCATCTTGATTCCACGCTGTGCAAACCGCTCGGGGGGCAAATTCAAGATGAGCCTCAAAATTCTATTGAGGCCGAAGAAGAAGAGTGTGATAGGCCGAGTGATCCCCTATCGGCCATAGAGCCTCCTAGTGATGAGGAGGACGATGATGAAGACCCCTTTGATGACGAAGAAATTGACGATGAAGGGCTCGGGGGGCAAGCTTCGCAGAGACCGATTGAAATTAAATCGGTCCATAAAGTTTTTAAAAATATTCCTTTGAGGAAACTCAGCCTCAAGGAATTGTTCAAATATATCGGTCTCTTTGTAGTGACCGATTATTATTTTTATTTTAAGCCAATTAATTATTTGACTTGGGTTGATTTACATCCACGATGGCTGTGTGGATGTCACCAAAAATTAAAGGTTATTTGGTGGCTATTTTTACAACAGTGTTACTATCGAGGAAGACTGAAAGGTGCTGAAGATCGGACTGAATTAATTCAGTCAGTAGGCTATTTGGACTCACAAGACCGGAAGCTAGAATAATAATATAAATAAATAAAGTAATGCTAGAAGGATGCTTGGGATGCTGAATCGGACATAGAGGCCGATGGTGTAGTGTCAGAAGTGCTTGTATAACAATCAAGTGGTGAGCCCGATGGAAAGGAAAGATACATCGCCTTTTGTCCTTATTCAGTTTAGTTGAAAGAGGGGCGTTATGATAGTTGCAATAATTACAATCGGTCTCATAGGTAAGACCGATACCAATTTTTATGGAATAATCGGGCTTCAGGTAAAATATGGCCATTCAAAATTTCACTTGCTTGTATTTTAAACGGCCGGGGGGGCAATTGTTTGCACCTAAAAAATACATTTTTTAAATTCAAAGTTGGTAGAGGCCGATTGGAATATTTTAATCGGACTCATGAGACCGATGGAAAAAATTAACGGCTAAGTGACTGGTTTCTTGCCATCGGGCTGATTATTGTTTGATCGGGCTTCATTCTATCGGGCTCATCACCATTTCATCGGGCTGCTACACAAAGTGGGCCCTGCTTCAATATGGCTGTATTGTATCGCCATCAGGCTAGCACCTTTGCTCACTCGGATTCACCATGAGATCGGACTAACCACTGTTAAATCGGGCTGATTATCATTTGATCAGACATCACTGTGATCAGACTGACCAGCTTTGGGTATTTATTAATTCAGTCTGGCTAGGCCTTATTTGGCAGTTCAGTGCCATCGAACTGTGTATGTGATAATATCGGGCTTCCATTATGCTTGCACCATCGGGCTGCCACCTCATTTCACTGCACATATCAAAGTGAGCCGGCCACTACATAGTTGTTCCAAATTGACAACTTATTCTGTGCAGTCAGTATTCTAATCAATTTGGGAAGAGTATCAGTCCCTACAAACTCTCTTAGTTGATATGATCTTATTAAGGGAAATTATATTAGAGATAATATCAATCAACTTTGGGAAGATATTATCACATATGGAAAGATAATATTAATATTATCATTTATGGAATATTATGTTATATTGGGAGATAATATTATCTGATTAGGAAGTATATATCTTTTACTTGGAGGGGAAGTCAGCAGAATGAAGCATATATTGAGACCAGATTCAAGCTGTATATATATATATGGGTGTATATATATTCTCGCAGCTATGGGAGGTTTCAAGATATAGCAGCTATTATCAGTTTATGGAAATAAACTGGTAATTTTTACCAGATGATAATTCATCGGTTATTTCCTACCTTATCTAGAAGACCTCCATGGCCGCTATAAATCAGCAGGCAGGCCAAGCAATCAAATCACTCCGCGTCACTTCGACAAAACGCATTCAACCGCATCCCAATGCATTCTAAAACATCCTTTAGCATTCTTAGGATTAGTTTTTATTTTTCTTAGCTTTTAATTACATCATTGTAATTTCTCTTGTCTTCCCAATTAAATAAAAATGATCTTTTTATTTAATTTCTCTTGCTTGTTTTCATCACTTGCTAGGCTTGTATGCTTCAATACTGTCTAGGGACTACAGGCCAAGGGTACTTTCCTACTTGGCCATCACAATCGCTTGTTAGAAGTCAGATTTTCAAAACCTTGTGTATCACTCACACAAGTGCTTTAGAAAATTTTGTGTTTATTAGTTTGAGTCTACCTAACAAGGCTCTGGCACGCCCGAACAAAAATTACAGCAAACAGTTAGAGAATGTGTCTAACAATGTATATCAAGCTTCAGCAGCTCTGTTTGGTCTAAGTAATTTGAAAGAGAAAAGAAAAAGGAAAGAAAAGTGAGAAGGAAAACTATTTCCCTAATATCTAACTACATACATAAATGATATAAACAGTTCAAAACTTATCAAAATATGATAGAACTCAAAAAAAACAAACAAAAGAAAAAAAGAAAAAGAAAAGTGACTTGCAAAATATAACGTTTTTAATTTTTGTTTGACTATCTTCTCTTCAGCTTCCCATTTTCTCATAATTTTTCTTTATATCTAAACAAAAGAAACGTTTTCTTTTGTGTTCTTTTTTCTTTTCTTTCTAAATTCATGAATAAGGAGAGCCTAATGGAGTCCCTTCCCCTCCCAGCTAACTGTGTGTGGCTCACAAGAGATATTAACCTTCCCCTCAATTATGTATAAATCTAGGTTGAAAATAAATTTAGAGCTACCTAAAGTGTGGCAGACAAAATGATAACATGGGACAGTAAAAGTTAAGACTAATTTGCTCTTTTTGAATCACATACAACCTAACGAATTGGTGATCCAAGAAAGTCAAAAGGCTCTTTTATCTTTCACAAATCTAGATAGAGACTGCTAGATTTAGGCTTTTTTGGTTCATGGATTTCTTCGAGCAAAAGAAAAGGGACAAAAAAAAAAAAGAAGAAAAATTAATTTTTTTGTGTTTTTTTTTGTGTTTTTCTTCATGATTAATTAATATTAAAAACTAAATTTTATTCAAATAGAATCATAACATATGAATAAAGGAAAAATGACTCACAACATTCATAATGTTTAATTTAGTACTCAACTTATTCTCCTTTCTTTTATATTTTCCTCATCATTTTTCTTATTAACCAAACAAAAGAAAATATTTTCCTCTATATTTTTCTTTCTTTTCCCTCGCAATCCAAAAACCAAACAAAACCTTAATGATGTGAATTTTGGACATAAAATCATCTCCAATGGGCACGCTAAATCTCATCCTAATAGCATGACCCCCAAAAATCTCTAGTGTGCCAAAGATCATGGCAAATGATAGATAATACTATGCTCTGTGCCAAATTTAGCATGATCATTGACCTTTGTTGTAATTTGATACGAGATTTTGTACTCCCAAGGATAGACGCTTTTAAAAACCAGAACAAGTTCAGTTTTGAATCTAATTCTAGAAAATTGGACCTAGTGTTCTGGATTTTGTTTATTGGTTCCGAAACAATAACACGTTTTCATGTTTGGTATAGTTGAATCTAAAGTTGGGAGTATAGAACAATATTACCCGAAAGTAGAATCTGTCAAATTTCTTTGGGTTGAGTTGCGGGTCTCGCTCTCTTTAAGACGTTTTGCGGCTCTACCCAAATAGTGCAAGTAGTTCGTCAACTTGCCACGCCGTCCTCATGATAAAATAGCCGAAAAATCACCTCTGTCTCAATTTATTTTTGCACGAAAATAGATTAAAAAACTTTAACACCTTTTTCAGATTGATCGCTTGATAACAAGAAGCAAAGAAGATACGAAGACTCAAGAATATAAGGAACAATTCAATTGAAATACCACACATTGAATAATTTTTCTCTCTACCAGTACTGACTAGGAAATGGAACAGTGAGCAGTTTTGGAGCTTTGCTCTTTTTTGGAAGTAATGATCACTTTGTTGACTCTGTATTTGCATATGAAGTAGTCTTATATAGGCAATGAAATATAAATGTTTGGAGGTTTTAATGTTTTTAACTGTTGCACAATGAAACACCACATTTCACCTAAAAAAAACGTGAGGAAAAACTGTGGTTTTTAAAAAAACTTTCAATCCTTTTTTAAATGAATATTTTTCAAAAATAAATAAATAAAAATTCTCTTATATTTCCAAATACACTCTTATATGTATATTATATATTACTATACACAACAATTCTCCACTTGTATTTGAAAAAAAGAAATTTAAACTTTGTCGAGCAATCAATCATAGGATTGTGCATAAGTAAAGGTATTTAACTTCTTTACATAGTGATGACGATTCAGATTATAGTAGAGTAACTTGTAGTTTTGAACTCTATTTCTGACAACACCCTATACACAACCCTACTAAGGTGTAGTATAAAGTCATCGCTTTATGGTCATATGCTTTCTGAAGGAAAAACAGGTTTAAAATTATTTTTAAACATGCAGCGGAAATATTGAGTTATAAAAAAAAACTTATTGGTAGCCCAGGATCTACTACTCGTCAATTCCATAGATGCGTATACTAAGGAGGGAGAGGAATTATACCTCAAGTCTTAAACCTAATTCTGATTTTCTTTCTCCTTGATGGTGCAGCAGTCTGCACTAGGTTGTCTTCACCCTTATGACTCATACGGATGCCTGCCGGAAAGACTAGGGTTGGTGGGAACCCTAATAGAGAGGATAGTGAAGTTTTTGGAGCTCTAAAATAGTTTCTGCAGCTTTTAGCGTGTCAAAAAGACGAACTCTTTATTCTTGGATGCAGCTGCCCTATTTATAGATTCCCAGAACCGACCTAAAGTTCAAGCGATCGAAGTGGCTTCGATCGATCTAACGTTCGATCGATCGAACAATCTTCGAGCGATCGAACCTGTCCAGACTTGAATCGATCGAGACAACTTCGATCGATTGAACCTGTCTAGACATCATCCTCATGTGCCTTTCTAAGTATTCTGGCGGAGCTAAGAGTAGGACCTCCTAGGCTCTTTATTGTTGGCTCAGACTAGTTGTTAATTCCCATGACCAAACTCTTTGATCAGCAAATTAACCAACTGATCAGTTCACGTTTACTCCACTATAAAACGATATATAACTGAACTCCAACGCAAAAGAACATATCTGAAACAATAACTAGACTTGTATGTTGTACTACTGTCCTTCTACTTTTAGTATTCGCAATCATATTCAGGTAGTCAGATAAACGGTTGCTGTCAATCTGAATCATGATTACTTCTTGTATTCCTTGAGTCCCATTCACCCCTCATGAGTACCAAACATATTGATAACTACTTATCAACAAGACTGCAGTTCTCAGTAATCAACTTGGTGACATTCTCAAGAGAATTGTTACTCTGAATCAGAGGGTAGATTCAATCTTGACAATATATGTTCACAACCCCATGAACATGACATACCCAAGATAACCAAGTGTTGATCTTTTATAGACCTCACTGATTGGTAAATTAAAGTAGCCATATCCATAATTTGTGTCCATAATTGTCTCAAGATTGAGAACATGTACCTTATACAAGTTATGAGTTCCTATCGACTATTGACAGTCTTGAGTGTCAATAGGAAAACTCAGGTCTGTCAATGCACTATAAGCACTAGCATATTAACTAAGATCTAGACTCTAGTGATTGATATTAATCACTCCATCCAATGATAGTTAATCATGCTACAGTGTAAACTTGATGAGATATTGAGTCTTATCATCCACTATGACAAGCTCTATGTATCAAAGAATAATAATTCGTATCTCACTTGTATGTGTCTCACACACACACGAATTACTTACTATGATACTTAAGGATTAACATTCAGCTCATGAAAGAAATATACACAATGAAATGTAAAGCTGATATCCATATATTAAAATGTCAATGTCTCATAAAGTAATGGTTTGAGGGCACAAACCTAACAACCTCCCACTTGCACTCACATCCATACAGGATTACATCTGAGACCTAGATTATCTAAATGACGATCAAAGACCATCTGTGGCAAGGCCTTTGTAAATGAATCCGCAAGATTGTCAGAGGTGGCAATCTTGCTGACAGTCACATCTCTACGTTGAGCAATATCTCAGATTAGATGATATTTTTGCTCTACGTGCTTTCCCTTTCCGTGGTTCCGTGGTTCCTTGGCTCCTTGGACTGAGCCACTGCCCCACTATCATAAAAAATAAAGTGTAATAGGTGATAGCGACGCTGGTACCACCTCGAGCTCCATAAGGAACTTCTTGATCCAAACAGCTTCCTTTGCGGCTTCACAATCAGCCACATATTCAGCTTCTGTAGTTAAGTCTGCAATGAATTTCTACTTAATGCTCCTCCAACTGACAGCACCACCTCCCAAGGTAAAGAGATGACCGGAGGTCGACTTCCTCGAATCTATTTCTGACATAAAGTCTGAGTTAGTGTATCCCACTGGAATTAACTTACTACCACCGTACATAAGCATGTAATCTTTAGTTCTTCTCAAGTACTTAAAAATATGCTTAACGGCTGTCTAGTGTTCTGGACCTGGATTCGATTGATATCTACTAACCATGCTAACATCAAAGCAGATATCTGGTCTAGTGCATAACATCGCATACATGAGACTTCCCACTGCCGAAGCATAGGGAACTCCTTCCATGCGATTCCTCTCCTCCTGTATTTTTGGACACTGGTCCTTAGAGAACGCTAACCCATGCTTGAAAGGTAACAAACCTTTCTTTGAATTATCCATTGAAAACCTAGTTACCACCTTATCGATATAACCAGCTTAAGATAATCCCATTATATTTCGCTTACAATCCCGAAAGAGCTTTATTCCAAGAATATAGCTCGCCTTTCCTAGATCCTTCATATCAAAAGTACTAGCTAGCCAAACCTTAACCGTTGACAATGTCGCTACATCATTCCCAATAAGTAGAATGTCGTCAACATAGAGCACAAGAAAAGTCACCACTTTTCCTTCACACTTATTGTATACACAAGATTCATTCAGATTCTATATGAAACCAAACGATTTGACCGCTTGGTCAAAACGAATGTTCCAAATCCTGGATGCCTGCTTAAGCCCATAAATGGACTTTTGCAGCTTGCATACCAAGTTACCTTTTCGACCAGCTATTAACCCTTTTGGTTGCTGCATATAGATGTCCTCTTCAAGATTGCCATTTAAGAATACAGTCTTGACGTCCATCTGCCAGATCTCATAATCTTGGCATGTAGTAATGGATAAGAGTATTCTGATGGACTTGAGATCCTCTTTTCCTCTTGTAGACCCACTTGCAGTCAATGGGTTTAATATTGGCTAGAAGTTCTACAAGATCCTAGACCTGATTGGAATCTATAGATTCTAATTCAGCCTTCATAGCTTTGACCCAATGAGCTGAGTCTACATCAGCCATTACCTCTTCATATGTGGTAGGATCAGATCAGATTCGATGGAGACAACTTAAAAAACTTCTCCTAAAAACATGTATCTATCAGGCTGGCTGATAATCCTCCCACTACAACGAGGTACCGATGCAGAAATGGGTGAAGAAGTGGTATTTTCTTGATTTACATCATTATCAACTGCGGGTTGGACTGAGTGCTCACCTTCTATTTCTCTCAGATCTATCCTTCTCCTAGGTTTATGGTTCATGACATAATCATCCTCCAAGAAAATAGCATTTGTACCAACAAACACTTTCTGTTCTCTTGGATCATAAAAGTACCATCCATAAGTACCCTTTGGATACCCTACAAAGTAACATACTTCTGATCTAGAATCCAACTTGCTCATCTTTCCTTTCAGCACATGTGCCGGACTCCCCATATTTGGAGATGTTGCAAAGAAGACTTGCGCCCAATCCACATCTCCCGTGGTGTCCTGGGAATAGATTTGCTTGGTACTAGATTTAGTATGTACGCAGCGCTTTCCAAAGAATAACCCCAAAGGAATAAAGGTAACTCTAAATAACTCATCATTGACCTAGTCATGTCTAAAAGAGTCCGATTCCTTCTCTCCGCTACTTCATTCTGCTGAGGCGTACCAGGTGCAATCAATTATGATAGAATCCCATTATGTACGAGGTGATCAATAAACTCATTAGAGAGGTACTCGCAACCTCGATCAGATCAAATGGCCTTGATATGTGTTCCTAATTGTTTCTCTACTTCAGCCCTAAACTCTTTGAACTTTTCAAAGGCTTTAGACTTGTGTTACATTAGGTACACATATCTATACCTAAAGAGGTCATCTGTAAATGTTATGAAATACTCAAAACTACCACGTGCTCTAATATTTATTGGTCCACACACATTAGTATAAAATAATTCCAACAACGCATTAGTCCTATTGCCCTTTGCAGGAAAGGGCCTTTTGGTCATCTTTCCATCTAAACAAGACTCGTAGACTTCCATTGGTTTAAGAACCAAATCGCCTAAGACCCCTTCTTTGACTAGTTTGTTAATCCTATTAGATTGATATGGCCAACCCTCATATGCTAAAGCTTTGTTGGATTAGAGGAAGGTTCTTTTCTTATAGATGGTACAGTTACCACTGAGTTATTAAGTTCTATCCAAGAGTCTTTAGAGATATTGGGAGTAATCACATACAAACCATTTAATTTAACACCAGAACAAATAAAAGAACCATTTCTTTTAATCACAACTTCATTTCCAAAATGAAAAGAATAACTATTGATGATGCCTAAAACTGGTAAGAAGGGTTTAGAGAGAGAAAAAGACAAGAATAATTTGTATGTGGTTCGGTCCTGTTAATAAGGTGACCTACGTCCACGGTTGCGTCTGTGCGCGTTCACTAGCAGATCACCGGCGGGCCTGGTGAGCCAACAAAGATGGGCGGCACTACCAGTAATACCGGCCGGGTATATGCGTATGATAGTGAGTTCTCTGTGGTATCCTTGTTAGCTAGAGAATTATTTTTGGATCCCTGTTGACAGGGTAGGTGGGCTCTTTTATAGATGCAAGAGTCCACCCTTACATGGTAAGTTAATAGGATTAGGAAACCTAATCTGATTACAACTGATTTATATAATTTGGGAAAAGTTTCCTAAGTGGTTTAGGAAACTGCCACATTCCATCTTGCAGACTTGTAGCTAATTTAGGAAACTATTGGATAGGTCGGGATCACGGGACGCCGCGATATTCATGCCCGGCCTGTTGGTACGACCCGCACGGTTCTGACAAACACCTCGGGATTGCTCGGCTATTGGCGCCTGTACTGGAGTAACCGGCACCTCTTAGTGACGTGGCAGACTGGCTTCATGGCTAGATTATTTTGGGACATATCAGCTGTCCCTCATTTTCGGAACTGACTGGATGGTTCATCGGGTGAGGATTCGAAAATCAGTATTGCCTTGGAAACTGTTCGGATATCCTCCGGGAATGCTGCTCGAGATGGGACCCACCTTCCAGATCACCCGGTGGAATAACCGATCGGTACAGGAAGAGGCCCGGGCAGTGGTATTGCCACGTGTCAGGGAGTGATTGGCCTGGTTAGGATCCAACGAAGTCAGTTCAGATGTAACCGAACAGCCACGTGGTAACCGGACTGTCACGTCATGCATTTAATGCACGCGCATTTTGAGGTGACTTTTCATGATCCCGAGGCGACAGCTGTCTGGCGACTCTTGGAGGGAAAGATCCTGAGCCGTTGGATCTAATCGATCTGGACCGTCCGTTATTCCTATATAAAGAATACTTGCTCATTTTTTCAACTCCTATTGCCAAGTGAGAGAGTTTACCGAGCAGTTTGAGAGCATACAAGTTCCCGAGTAAGATTCCCGACCTCTTTTCTGGGCTAACCTTGTAAGTCATTCCTTTCTGTCTTCAGTTCTTCATTCTCTTCTTCTTTTCTGAACAAAGCTGGTGGGAGCAAATCCACTTAGGTTAGAACGAGCGTGGGATTTTTTCCTTTTTAGGATTTGTCATTTCTTCCAGTTCGGGGGTGCGTTAGAGTAGTTTGACCGAACGGATGTTCCCGGGAGAGTCTTGAGAGAGTGTTATCTTTCTTCTAGAGTCTTGTACAACCTGCCCTTTATGTTGTTAGATTTGCCCCCTCTGTACACCAGGTTTGGAGTCCTTGACCCATTTTTAGGTCGTTTACCCCCTAGGTCCATTGTATACGTAGACATGTGCCACTCAGACTTCAACTCGTCGTCCCGATCAGAAGACAAGCAGTCGCGGTCAAGGTCCTTGAGCGTAAGCTTAGATCCTTCCTCATTAGCCCCCTCTGACCAGCATAGTGAGGAAAGGATACCTGCTCGGGCATCTCCCGAGGAAACGCTCTGGGATTCCCCCATGGCCTCAACATCTCGAGGTTCAGGCAATAAGGGATCTGTACCGAACAGTCCTGGAGTCGTCTTCTCATGTGAATCCATTGTTAGTACCCTGCGAGGTCCTGATTTGGATCGGATCAGGGAAAGGTATGAGCTTCCCGGACCCTTCTCTCTTTCTGTCCACAACGGTGGAACTCACTTCCATGAGTCGGGCTTCGTCACTTTGTACGAGGATGCCTTCATGGCAGGCCTTTGCCTGCCTCTCCACCCAGTTGCCCAGGACGCGCTCATTTACCTCAGGATCTCCCCCCGCCAGCTTGTCCCGAAAGGTTGACGATATCTGATGGGGTGCATCTCCTTGTGGCCCCAAGTCCTAGGGTATGAGCTCACCTTGCAGGAGTTCTTCTGGATCCACCGGCCTTTCCAGGTTCACGAGGAGTCTGGTTTCTTCTCGCTCGGGGCCTAGCAGGGGCAGAAGATAATAGTGAACTGCCCGAGCAACAATAAAGGATGGAAGAAGAAATTCTTCCAAGTGTCCAGCTTGGGGCTGTGTGAGAAGGCGCTGGGTGTTCAGTTAAGGACCTCCTGGGCGGGGAAGCTGAGGAGTAAGTCCGACCACTTTTCTTTCTTGATTAGTCTTTCTATTTTGCCTTGACTAACCCATTTGCATGTTTTCTTTGTAGTGGGAGCAGTTGACTTGCTAAGTCTTCCCGACGAGCTCCAAGCGAGGATCTTGTCTTTGGTGGAGGACCCAACTGACATCAAGTAAGTGCTGACCCGGTCGGGAAGCCCGAAGATATCCTACGAGCCCCAGCACCACTTCATAGCTCCCATCCTCCCGGCGATCATTCCTGGTAAATACCATCTCCTGACCATTCGGTTTTCTTTTTACTTGGTACTTTGCTGAATTCTGACATGCTCTCTGGTTTTGCAGAAATGGCTCCCAAGAGCGCGGCAGCCCTGAAGGAGAAGGAGGCGGCCCTGATGGCCCGAGCTAGCCAGAAGAGGAAGAAGCCAGACCCCACTGAGGGCCAGCCCCTCAAGAGGATTTCCTGGGGGATTTCCATCCAGGCTGAGAAGGAGGCAGCTGCTGCCTCAACGCCCGTCGTAACGATTGCTGCGCCACCACCACCACCTCTTGCTGCCAAACCATCCGGGGTCTCCTTTTCGAGCGTAGAGGAAGCTCGTACGGGCCCCTCTTTAAGGCCGGAGGTCGAGATGGCGGACGACATCCGCGAAAGGGTACGGCCCGGGTTGCTGCAGAGTCAGATTGACAAGTATACCCTGCTGAGCCCCGAGGCCATCATCGGTTGGCTATACAGCATCAGCCACATGGTAAGTCTCTTTGCAATGTGAACATTAACTTTTTTTCCATGCGCATACTGACATTTTCTTGTTATTGCAGATTGGCTGTATTGCGGCCGGGGCTGAGACCACCCTTCCCGTCGTTATTGAAAGATTGGCCGTTATAGAGGCTAACCTTTCTATGGAGAGGGCTACCCGGGAGTCCGCGGAGTTTTCTCTTACCATGGAGGAAGAAAAATTCCGGGCAACGGCCCTGGAGCTAGGGAGATCAGTGACTCTTTGTCAATCGAGCAGGCCGCCCGGAAGGTTGCGGAGACTAAGGCTGCAGCCGCGGAGGCCGGAAGGATCTCCGCTGAGAAGGACCTGGCAGTTATAATGGCCATGCTCTCGGAGCTTACTGCTGCTCAGGAGGCTGAAGCCAAGGAGGTTGAGGAAGAGTTCAAGGCAGGGTTATTCACGGGTTACGATGACCTGGCGAAGCGGGCTGCTGTCGACCACCCTGACGGGGACTTGTCCGGCTACTCTTGGGTAGAGTCCAGTTACTAGAAGGAGGTCAGGCTGACCCCAAGGTCGTCGCTGAAGCTGCACCGGTCGTGGACCCCTCTGTTGAAGAGCATGCTGCGGAGGAGGGAGAAGTGGTGGTTGTAGACAACTAGTTTTCTCTCTTTTTGTTTTTGTTGTAGTTTTTTTTTTCTTTTTTGGGGAGGCTACTACAACTACCCCCAGGCTTTGTATAGTTTCTTTTTTAATTAATGAAAAGGCCCCTGAGGTCAAACTTCCTTTCCATTAACTGTTTCTTTTATCTGTACTTTGCCTGTTTGTAATTGCTAGTATCCACTCGGTTTTTGGCAGACCTAACCCCTGCCTTAGCAAATGGTTTAGGACCGTAACCAGTAGAACACCTAGTCTTCCTGACCTATTTAAAAGGTAATAGCTCAGTATGTCATAGGAACTTGTCCTGTTTAGCGTCCGGGATCGCCCAGTGTATTATAGGAATACCTTGTATTACCATCCAGGATGTCCCGGTGTATCATAGGTGTATCCTGTTTTACCGTCCGGGATATTATCTCTGGTCACTCAAAGTATATAGGAATATCTGCTAAGTTCTTTTAGTGACCGGTGTGATTTTCTGTTTTGGCCTAATATTCCCCTGCCCCCCAAGCATTTTGCTAAGGAGGGAGTGCAGGAATGAGTGACCGTAGGAAACCGACCTGGAACATGGGTGGTTGTAGGGTCCTTTGAAACTCGCCATCGTCGGCCACCTAGGGGTTTGCCCCCGTCGTCGGCTGGACCTAAGCAAAGCTTTAAGTAATTTCCTGTTTAGGTCTAGTATCCCCTTGCCCCCCGAGCGTCCTGTGAAGGCGGACGCGTGTTGAGAAGCGACCATAGGAAACCGACCTGGAACATGAGTGGTTGTAGGGTCCTTTTGTGCCTGGGTTCGGAGCCCGAGGTCTTTTTAGTGCTTGGGTTCGGAGCCCGAGGTCTTTTGTGCCTTGGGGTTAAACCCGAGGTCTTTGGTGCCTCGGGGTTAGGCCCGAGGTCTTTTGTGCCTGGGGGTTGGGCCCGAGGACTTTTAAGCATTAAACGGTGTACTGACGGGAGTAAATTTGCAAAAGTAAACTATTTAATTTTATTTAAAAATAAAAATTTATAGCGTTTGCTCAATTAGAGCTACAAAAAGAAATTTCTCCATCAATAATAAATTCCTGTGGCCAAATGCTACTGATAATACTTGCGGAGGTGTTGCACTTTCCTAGGATGAGAGAGATCGTGCCCATCCATGCTCTGTAGCCAGTAGGTTCCTGGTCGGTTGACCCGGGTTACTTTATACGGGCCTTCCCAGTTTGCCCCCAACTTCCCATGGCTCGAGATCCGGGTAGACTGGTTTACTGCTTTAAGGACGAGGTCTCCGACTTGAAAACTGCGGTGCTTCACCTTGTTATTGTAATACCGCAAGTCCCTTTGCTTGTAGGCTGCCACCTTTAGGTAGGCTTGGCCTCTCCTTTCTTCCACCAGATCCAGCTCTGACCTAAGGGCTTCTTCGTTATCTGGCGCACTGAAGTTGGCCACCCGATATGTAGGCAACCCGAGCTCTGTGGGGACCACCGCTTCAAATCCGTAAGTTAAAGAGAGCGGCGTCTCACCTGTTGCCGCTCGAGGTGTTGTGCGGTAGGCCCACAGGAGGGTCGGTAGTTCTTTAGTCCATAACCCTTTGGCGCCTTCAAGCCTTGTTTTGATTGACTGTAAGATTGTCCGGTTGGTTACCTCGGCTTGACCGTTGGCTTGTGGGTGCTCGGGGGAGGAGTAATGATTCAGTATTCCGTAGCCTGAGCAGAACTGCCTGAAGATAGGGGTGTCGAATTGTCTGCCATTATCGCTGACCAGGACCCTGGGAATGCCGAACCTACTGAGAATATTCCTTTCCACGAAGCTTTCCATTTTCCGTTCGATTATTATCGCCAAGGGCTCTGCCTCTGCCCATTTGGTGAAGTAATCAACAACGATGACGGCGAACTTGACTTGTCCTTTTCCCATCGGTAAGGGTCCAATAATGTCAATTCCCCACTGGGCAAATGGCCAGGGGCTGTGGATTGGTGTCTGGAGTTCTCCCGGTCAGTTGATCATGGGAGAGTATCTTTGACACTTGTCACACCTTCGGACATACTCTTACGAATCTCGGGCCATGGTTGGCCAATAATAACCTTGCAATAGGGCCTTTCTGGAGAGTGCCCGGCCTCCGATGTGGTTCCCGCACACTCCTTCGTGGATTTCAAACAATATTGCTGGGACCTGTACGGGGTGAACACAACGGAGGTATAGGATAGTGAATCCCCTCTTGTAGAGAATGCCGTCAACAAGATGATATCGGGCCGCCCGGTATTTAACTCGACGGGCCTCTTCTTTCTCGTCTGGTAGCACGCCTATCGTCAGGAACGTCACGAGCGGGTCCATCCAGCTGGGTTCCAGGGTGATCGGATCTACCTCTATGCCTTCTGAGTTGATCACACTTGGCTCGAGTAGATATTGTATCCGTATCCCGAGCAAGTCTGACTCAGAAGAAGAGGCGAGGCGAGCCAACTGGTCGGCCCTGGTATTTTATTTTCTAGGTATCTATGTGATGGAGAATTCCCGGAGCTTCTTGGAAATCGCTCGGATTAGGGCCAGGCTACCATGTTGTCTTCCCGCGCTTCATACTCTTGGTTAACCTGGTTGACCACGAGCTGGGAGTCGCTGTATCCCTGAACCTGTTGTGCACTCATAAAAATGGCCAACTGCAGTCCGACCAAGAGGGCTTCGTATTCGGCCTCGTTGTTAGAGGCACGGAACCCAAACCTTAGCGCGTATTCGAGCTGGATACCGTCGGGGGTAGTTAGGATGATTCCTGCACCACTTGTTTGCTGATTGGATGAACTGTCCACATGCAGCACCCAGGTAGGGATATCAGAGTGTAACCCGGGCTGAAGGTAACTCTTCAACCGGGTCTTCTGGATATGTAAACTCAACCAGAAAGTCTGCCACGGCTTGTCCCTTGATGGCTGTTCGGGGTCGGTAGATCACTTCAAACTTTTCCAACTCTAAGGCTCACTTTATGAGCCTCCCGGACATGTTTGGATGGCTGAGGATTCTGCAGAGAGGTTGATCTGTGAGGACCACAATGGCATGGGCCTAAAAGGACAGGCGGAGCCTTCGGGCCGAGGTGTAAGGGCGAACGCCAGTTTTTCGATGTAGGAGTATCTACTCTCTGCGCCCTGTAACGCCCGGCTGGTGTAGTACACTGGGAATTGTATCCCGTGCTCTTCCCGAATGAGTGCCAAGCTAACCGCCGATGGTGACACTGCCAATATAAAAATAATTCTTCCCCCGACACGGGTGTTGAGAGTAGAGGAGGGGATGCCAAGTACTTCTTGAGTTCTTGGAACACTCCTTCGCACTCTTCTGACCACTGAAATGCTTTGCGGAGGATTTTAAAGAATGGCAGGCACCGGTCGGTAGCTCGGGAGACAAATCTGTTCAATGCGGCCACCCATCCGGCTGAGCTTTGTACTTCCTTCGTTGATTTGGGCGACCACATGTTGATGATGGCTTTGATCTTTTTGGGGTTTGCCTCAATCCCCCGTCTGCTGACTAAATGGCCCAGAAATTTCCCGGACGAGACGCCGAAGGTGCATTTGGCCGGGTTCAACCTCATCCTCAATTTTCTCAAAATGCTGAAGGCCCAGCCAGATGCTCAAGGTGGTCGGGATCGTCCTGGCTCTTGACCAGCAGGTCATCCTCATATACCTCCATATACTTTCCAATTAGGTCTTTGAACATGTAGTTGACCAGGCGTTGGTAGGTGGCCCCGGCATTCTTGAGACCGAATGGCATAACCTTATAACAATACGTGCCTTGGTCAGTGATGAACGCAGTCTTCTCTTCGTCCCCGGAGTACATGCTGATCTGGTTGTACCCCGAGTAAGCGTCCATAAATGAGAGGAGTGAGTGACCTTCCATGGAGTCCACAAGGAGGTCTATCCTGGGTAGCGGAAAGCAGTCCTTGAGGCAAGCCTTGTTGAGGTCGGTGAAGTCCACACACATCCTCCACTTTCCGCTGCTTTTCTTGACAAGTACCACATTAGCTAGCCAGTCGGGGTAGTGGACTTCTCGTATGGAACATGCTTTGAGGAGCTTGTCGACCCCCTCACTCACTGTTTTCTGCCTCTCAGGGGCCATGCCCCTCCTTTTCTGCTTCACCGGTCGGCAGTCTGGACTGACATTGAGTCGATGGGACATTATCCGGGGATCGATCCCGGGCATATCCTCATGACTCTAAGCAAAAATATCTTGATTTTGCCTCAGGAACTGAGTCAGTTTTTCCTTCAGGCCGGGCTCCAACAGGGTACCAATACTGACCGTGTGGTTAGGGTACTCGGGATTCAACGTCACGCTTTACAATTCTTCCACCGGACCTACCGCGTCACTCTGGTCCCGGGGTTTAATCTCTTGAACGTTTAATATTTCAGTGATAGCCTCCCGGCGTAACGAGCTGACATAGCAACTCCGGGCGGTAATCTGATCTCCACGCAAGCATTCGGTTCCCTGAGGAGTTTGGAACTTCACTATTAAGCTGTAGGTGGAGACGATCGCTCTGGCCTTGTTGAGGGTCGGCCTGCCAAGAATGACATTGTAGGCCGACGGGGCTTCTACGATCACGAAGCTGGTCAGCACGGAAGCCTGTTGAGGGTAGGTCCCCATGAGAACTGGAAGCTCGATTGTTCCGAGCGGTTGTGTGCTGGAACTATTAAATCCAACCAGGGGGGTAGCAACTGGCCAGAGCCGATCCCTGGCAATCCCAAGTTGATCGAATGCTGACGTGAACATGATGTCAGACGAGCTGCCTGTGTCCACTAGTGTCCTCTTGACCATATAGTTGGCTATAGAAAGCGTCACTACTAGCGGGTCATCATGGGGGCAGTGGATGCCCTGCAAGTCGTCAGATGTGAATGTTAGAACATTGGTTGGGGAGGAGCCGGTGGATTGGACCTGCCAGACATCTGCCCGGGATGCCCGAGCATGCCTCTTCCATGCCGATTGTGAATCCCCTCCGCCAGACGTTCTTCCGGAGATCACGTGGATGTGGCCAAGTGGTGGTGGCTGATCGGGAGCTCGGGTGTTCGTCTATCAGCTATGGTAAACTCCGCGAGGTGTCCTTGCTTGATCAACTTCTCTATTGCTATCTTTAATTTAAAGCAATCCTCCGTTTCATGGTCGTGATCCCTGTGCTAGCGGCAGAACTTGTCCCGATTCCTCTTACCGGGTGGGGCTCTGAGTTTAGCTGGCTGCTAAAGCAACCTCTGCGCCTTTGCGGCAACCATAACTTCCTGTATGGGCCGGGAGAGGGTTGTGAAAGCAATCGGGGGCTAACCCCGGGCATCCTTCTGATCTTGCTTGGGCCTCTTTCCCGAGCCCTTCTCGAATCCTTCACGCTTGCACTTGGCCTTTGGGGATTCGTCTCCCGCCTGGCCGGCGCGCTTCGGCTTTAGGAACTCCTCAGTATCTATGTACTTTTCAACCCTCTCTGAGAGCTCCACCAGGGTTGCCGGTTGATCACGATGGAATGACGTGGCGACCTTGGTGTATTGAACTCTCGAATAGAAGGCCATGATTGCGGCCGTTTCATTAAGATTGCGAATCTGGAGCCTTTGCAGGTTGAAACGGTCCACATACTACCTTAGGGACTCCCCTTTGCATTGCTTGACGGTCAGCAGCTGAGTGTCTGGCTGCGACCGATCGAGAATCCTGACAAACTGGCTGATGAACAGCTTGCTGAGGGCTTTGAAATCATCGACCGTCCGGGGCTTTAAAGCATGGAACCAGTGTGTGGCTGGCCCCTTGAGGGTACTGGGAAAGGCCAGGCACAGTAGCTCGTCCACCGTGGTGACCAGTGCCATCTGAGCCTTGTAAGTGCAGATGTGGTCCACCGGACTCTCTGTGCCGTCGTAGGAGCTGAGGTGAGGGGGTTTGAACTTCTGTGGAATAGGAAACCATGTCACCCGAGCGGTATAGGATGATTCTATCTCCGTGTTGGTGAGGTCATGGCCGGACTTGCGGTTCAATCTCTCAATTTACTGCTGTAGTTCCTCGACCTGGGCCTTTACGTCATCCCGCCCGGTTCTCCTCTCTATATCGAGTGGTAGGTCAGATCGGATGATGAGGCCTCTTCCTCAAAGTGCGTCGACCTCGGGGATAGGGCCCGGCTCTTGGTCCGGGAAAGCGTGTGCCTAAGATCCCCCTGGCTCAGGGCCGGAGGGTACTCGGCTGATTCCCGGGCCTTCTGTCCTGACTCCTCCCCTCTGGCCGCACGCCACTGGTTGATAAAAGTCCTGGCTTCCTCCACCCGGCGAGGATTGGGTCGAGCTCGTTTCTGCGAGCGCTTGGTTGCTTGGCTGCGCTCCCCATCACTGAGGCGTTCCCGGTATAGTAGGGACACCGGGGCGGAATGGGCTTGCCTTCGTGCCCGAGCGGGCCTTTGAATAGGGGCGCTTTTCTCAGGCTGATTTTCTGATGCAGGACGCTTCTCCTGCCGGGCCAAAAGCGCCTCCATCTGCTCCTGTGTTCGGTGTTGGCCCTCCAAGAGTTATGCAAGTGCTGCCATTATCTATTCGGTGGTCATGGAGGTAGCCTGTTGCTCAAGCTGTAAGTTTTCCTGACCGGTCAAAACAACGGCTTTCTTACCCATCTTTGGCGGCATGTTGATCAGTCAAGAATTTGTTGATGAGAAGACTTGTCATTTCCCACAGACGGTGCCAAACTGATGATGCCTAAAACTGGTAAGAAGGGTTTAGAGAGAGATAAAGACAAGAACAATTTGTATGTGGTTCGGTCCTGTTAACAAGGTGACCTACGTCCACAGTTGCGTCTGTGCGCGTTAACTAGCAGATCACCAATGGGCCTAGTGAGCCAACAAAGATGGTTGGCACTACCAGTAATACCGACCGGGTATATGCGTGTGAGTTCTCTGTGGTATGCTTGTTAGCTAGAGAATTATTTTTGGATCCCTGTTGACAGGGTAGGTGGGCTCTTTTATAGATGCAAGAGTCCACCCTTACATGGTAAGTTAATAGGATTAGGAAACCTAATCTGATTACAACTTATTTGTATAATTTGGAGAAAGTTTCCTAAGTGGTTTAGGAAACTGCCACATTCCATCTTGCAGACTTGTAGCTGGTTTAGGAAACTGCTGGATAGGCCGAGATTACGGGACACCGCGATCTTCATGCCCGGCCTGTTGGTATGACCCGCACAGTTCTGACGGACACCTCGGGATTGCTCGGCTGTTGGCGCCTGTACTGGAGTAACCGGTACCTCTTGGTGACGTGGCATACTGGCTTCATGGCTAGATTATTTTGGGACATATCAACTATTATTCCACAAATTTGAAATTGAAATTAAAATACGTCTCATTGAAGGGACATAAAGTATATCTGATAAAATCAAAACTTTACTATCTAGAAATTCTAAAACTACGACTCCTGTAGCAACTGAACATACGGTTGCGCTAGAACCTAGAGTAAGTATGGTGAGCTAGAACCTAGAGTAAGTATGATCTCCCCATCACTACACCTCCTGGTTGATCTGAACCCCTACAATGAATTACAATATGTTAGTCGCATTAGATTCAATGCACCAAGTGTTTGAAGTATTCATTTTAAAACTTACATCAATCACATGCGATTCAGTCATACCTTGAACTCTTGTAGCTAAGAATTCTGGACAATTCCTCTTCCGGTGGCCCTTCTTACCGCATTGGAAACACTTTCCTTTACCTTGACCACCCACCTTCCCTTTGCCCTTACCTTTTCCCTTAGATTTTGCAATCTTAGGGACTGGTATAACACTTGGACCACCAATGCCAGCCTTCTTCTTCCCCTTCTTTCCTTTTGGTGTAGATCAGGAGGAAGAAGAACTTTTCTCAATGTTCAAAACATTGCCCCAAGGTTTGATTACCCCTTCCGCTACTAATAAAGAACTCATTAATTCGCTCATTGAAAAATCTATTTTATTCATATTATAGTTTAGTTTAAATTGAGAAAATGACAACGACAGCGTATTGAGGATCATATCAACTTGGGTCTGTGCATCAATGTTGGCACCTAGGGTCTCTAGCTCGTTCAAATAAACAATTATTTTTAAAATATGTTCTTTGTCTAGAGTCCCTTCCGAGATCTTAGCACTAATTATCTTCTGCATAGCTAGCTACTTGGTAGGCATGCCATGCTCCCCAAACATCTTTTTCAGGGATTCGATAATGTCACTGGCATAATTGTTTGACTGAAATTGTTGTTGCAACACACCAGCCATTGAGGCCAGAATGTAGCAGCAGGCCATTCCATTCGACTTCTTCCATTTATCGAACTCGCTCCTGGCAGCTGCAGAAGCATTTGCCGCGGGTTCTTCGTGGCATGGGGAGGTGAGGACATATATGTGATCCTCCGTAGTTAATACGATGTCAAGGTTTTGTTTCCATTCTGTGTAGTTATTTCCAGTTAACTTGTTTTGAGTGAGTATGGTGGTAAGTGGACTAACTGTAGATCCAAACATTATGAGTTTATGAAAATATCAAAAGACAAAATAAATATGGATATCAGATTTTGACAGTTTGAAATAAAAGAATTCTTAAAACTCTTATTTTTAAAACAAAGTCGCTGGAATATTGAAATGAAAGAATGAAGCCTCCGTGTGGTGGTCAACGTTCGATCTTTCGATTGATCATGACTTGTCTGCTATGCAACTCTTGCAAAACAAGTTATGACTCCTGAACCTATTTGATCTCTAAGTTTCTGAATAATACCCCGTATGGGATCCCTTATCCATAGCTTAGCTAGTGTATACCATTAACTAGGATCCAATCACAACCGCCTCAAGTAGCGCCTCCGTATGGTGGTCACCCTCGAACACGTCTAATTGATCCTATCCATAGGAAGTTCACATCTAGTAACCAATGAGTAGTGTACCCTTCGTATGGAATGATCACCCCTGGCGAGGTGACACAGAATGCACTACTCATCTTACAATGAACCGTTAATGGAAGATCGTGGGTGTTATTAATAAGACTCTCTCCCACTAGATTTGGTAGTAAAGGATTTTACTTTTTTAAAATTGTTTCCACACATTAGCCATAAACATCTAATGTTTACTTATGTGTTGAAATGGTTTTTGAATTTTATTTTAGAAAACTTGTTTTACATGCATGCAAGTAGTAACAATATAATTAAATGCCAATCACAACTCAGCACATATAACAAAAAAAAAATTGAACCAAAGGCATTCATATGCCTCTATCTCCCAAGGCTCTATCTCCATAGAACCTCCTCCTTGGTTTGATTGCCTCCAGCTCCATCTTCATGGACTACAGCTTGCTCCTCCATCAATATTCTAATTCTATTACATTGGTCTTATGTTTCTTTCGAAGCTTACAATTTATCTAGAAACTAGGTATTGCCTGTGCCCGAGGGCACTACCGACCAATTCTAACTATTTGCACTCAGCCCGTAAGTAAACTCCATGTGCCTTCATCACTTACTATAATTCGTATGTACTTCAAAAAGGGAGAGAGAGAACATGATCCACTAAAATTCCAAAACACCACAACTGATTTTTTTTAAAGGACATTATAAACTCACTGGCCGAGTAGAATAAAAAAGCTTACAGTGCAACTTGAATCTAAAAGGATTGCATGCCAAGCATAATAAAAGTGTACAAATGTACATTAATTCTATCGATTTTTACGACACTTCCAATGCAGGCCAAAATTTGACAGTTGTGCTTTTAGTAAGTAATGCCCTTCAAATATTGTTCAAGAATCAAAATCAATGTAGACGGACTATCTTCAGCAAACAATTGAATTTCTGTCTAAAGATAATTTTTAGCAAGAGTAATTCTAGAGCCAACTTGTAATACCCTGTATTTCTGTTTTATAATATGTGAATAAGACCCTGTGTGTTTCTTTTAATACTTGTATGAACTTTGCCTTACCTTTGGTATAATTTTTATACCAATCGATTGATACTTTTATCAATGGATTGGAGCATTAATACCTAATACCAATCGATTGAACTTTATACCAAGCGATTGCTTATACCAATCGATTGACTCTTATACCAATCGGTTGGAGGTAGCTGGGCAGATTCTTTTGCTCTGGCTGGGGTTTGTCCACGTGAACACTTCCCCATATATATATATGCAACCCAATCTCGCCCATTTTCTATTTTCAAAAACTAGAGAGTGAGAGGGAGTGCTTGTGTGTGTGTGTTTATATATATATACTCATATATATACACACATTTATACATATATTCATACACTCACACACACACATCCATGGACTGAGACAAAAAGAAGAAAGAAGAGAAGAATAAAGAAAAAGATAGAGCAGAGGAGAGAGAGAGAGCCACCATTGAAGCTCCAAGCTTCATTACACATTCCCAAACACACCCTAGACACCTAAGGTGAGTTTTAAACTCACTTGGTAGCTTTATATTGATGTTAGAAGGTGTTTTGAACAAAGAAATGGAGTGTAAACCATGTATTCCCGTTTATATGTTACTGGACAGTCTTCACTGTGAAGAAGACGAAGTACCAATCGATTGGTACTCTTACCAATCGATTGACATCTTTTAGGTCCTAATCGATTGACACTTTATGCAATCGATTGGCATGGATTATGATCCAATCGATTGAACCTTTTTCCAATCGATTGATACTACTTTTATACCAATCGATTGGAAGTTTCAGAATACTGTTTTCTTATAATAACTGTTTAGTTGTTTATTTACTGTTCAGTATTTCCCAGCATGCTTTATTATTGTAATACAAACATGATAATGAGTTAATGCGGCGTAGGATCGTAGTAATAACAAGATTAACAGATAATGTTTGTGATGTTAGATAACGGAATAGTCGTGAATCCTTTGGAGTTAATGTTCATTTCATTCAGAGTAGTTGGGCCACATTGGGATTGTCATGTATCGATGATAGAGTTGAACTTAAGTAGGTTTGCTAAGATTCGGGAACATTGTGTGGGCGGGCTTTGGTCGATCATGACAGACGAAGGTGTCTATGACTTGCGGTGAACCGGACCATTGGCCCTAAGATAGCCAGATGATCTAATCATATGTTCTTAAAAGCGGTAGACAGACGAAGGTGTCTATGACATGCGGTGAACCGTGATCACTGGTAGACGTCGCTAAGTCGTGGCATAGAATGATGTACTATTGTTTAAAGCGTTATATCCCGGACATGCGGTGAAATGTGCATATGTTCTTAAAAGCGGGGGATGGACTAACGTGGTATCCATGACATGCGGTGAATTGTGCACATGTTCTTAAAAGCGGGGGATGGACTAACGTGGTATCCATGACATGCGGTGAACTGTGCATATGTTCTTAAAAGCGGTGGATGAGCAATGGCGTATTTATAGAGTTGAACTATTGTCAAGTCTGTTTTCCCCATCAAGACGTGTTATCGGTCTTAAAATGAGTAAGACATTAGTAATCGGATAATCGATTTGATGTAAAGGAGTTAGCCTCACTAAACTCTAACTTGGTTACTGTTTATAATTTGTAATAACTTCAATAGTTGATACCCTGTTAGTATCTAACTCACTCAGCTTTCATTATGCTGATGGCATTTATGCCGCTGGACATTTCTATGTTCGAGCGCACCTTGGTTATGACTATACAGGTGAAGGGCCCGCAGGAGAAGACTACCATGCTAGTGACGACGTCCCCGTAGAGAATTTCCCCGACGGAGGTCAGACCGAAGAAGACTACTACACCGAGGACTACATTTACGCCAACTAAAGACTAGACTAGAATTGTAGCTAATTGTCTTTACCGTTTTAGAACCCTTTTTGTAGTCAGGCATATGTTGCCTTGACATTTGTACTTCCGCTGTCTTATATTTGATTCGAGACTCTGATGTGTAATAGTTAGTAACTTCTGTTGACTTTATGTTACGTTGTGATCAGAACCTAGACTTCATTGTTGTTACACTATTACTTCTTGTTGCTTAGTACTGCGTGGTGTAGACAATCATGTGACTTCACCCGTCGCTGCCTTTGGACCCAAAAAGGAAATTTTTTTTTCTCTATTTTTGCCGTTCCGGGGCGTGACAGGATTTTTGGTATCAGAGCCTAGGTTTTATACCTTTTTCGCTCACAGATTGTCCCACACCAATTGGTCCTAGAGCCTTGAGATTCTATAGATGAGTATTAAGATTAGTTCTGACTTAAGGTAGTCCCTTTTCAGGTAGCATGGCACCGCCGCTGTTCGTTCCAAACGAGTTTGGAGGACACTATGTGTATGAGAGGAGTATTGAACCAGCAGATCCACAGTACTATGCCTGGAAGGTTAGGCAGAGAGCTATTGCAGAGACAGAGCGAGACATGCGGATTGAAAAGCAGAGATTTGGGACCCAGGACCAAGAAGTGATACGTTAGGAGATGATCTACCGCAAGGAGACCTTCAAATGCATCGAGGAGGATTCTCTACTGATGTTACGGGACCGTTCTTCATACCAGGTTCTACTTGCAGAGATTAGAACAGCGCCTCCACCACCCCCAATAGAGCCACCACCCCAGACACCTCCACCCCCACTAGAGGAGGACATGGCTGATGCACCCCCAGCAGATGAGGGGATGGAGGATGATGAGAGCAATGGCGACGATGAGCAGAGGATGACGATGAGGAGATGGAGGATGAGGAGGACGAGGACACCGATGACGAGGAGCCGGAGTATGATCCGGGGGAGGAGGACCCCGAGGACCCAGCCGGTATGGACGTGCCAGTTGGTGTAGATATCGTAGTTGCAAAGGGTTATCCGATAGGGGAGGATGAGGTAGCCGCAAATGATGATGCATGTGATGATGCAGTAGTACCAGTCTTACCAAGAGGAGTTATAGTACAGCTGGCAGCTGAGTGGGCTGCAGAGATGGCTGCACATCCCCATGGATTTGAGATTGGAGCGCCGGAGTTGGCACATGCTATGGTACAGGCTGAAGCACTTGCAGCTGCATTTGATGCAGCCCAGGCTGACATGGCCGCTGATGCAGGAGATTTGGGAGCTGTTGTGGAACATGATGGACCCAAGATGATTGAGGATGTTGTGATAGAGGATGAGGACATGATGGATGACGATGATATGGATGAGGATGATGTTTTATCTGAGGTTTCCCCAGAGGATGAGTCTTCTATGGATCCGATGTGGACAACTTTTGAGTCCAACACCTTTAGGACTTGGACTTTTATGTTTGACTTTAGGACATGTTGTCCACTTACTTTTGATGCTTACATAGACAGCTATTGACCATAGCCTTTTGTATAGGTAGCCACCAGTAGTGGTCTTGTGTATATCTTCCTTTTGTTTAGATCTTGTATAGGACCATGTACTATGCGGTACACAGATGATCTATTGTGTACTCCGCTGTACATCTTTTGGGTATATATATGGCAGATCGTTTCTCTTGGTTATTTCTGTTATCGTCTCATTATTATGCTATGATTATGATTTTGATTCATGTTATGCTTTCTGTTATTTAATTATGGTCATTTCCCCGAGAAGATTGTCAACTAATCGTTAGACCCTTCATAGGTACACCTCACACGGATCACTATGGTGGGACCCACAAGGAACCAAGCATGACTGGGAGCACCCATTCCTGAGGGTATGGACCCAACTGGAGTCTTCGAAGCCTTTATGCAACGGATGGAGCACATCGGCGATACCTATAATCATGCCACCAACAACAATGGCAACAACCACGTTGTCCCTCCAAGACAGGCATGCGATAAGCTATTGGAATGATTTCGTGGCCTGTGACCCGAGAAGTTCGACGGCATGGCAGAGTCCTGGAAAGCAGAATAATGGATACGAGAGTTGGAGCTAATCTTTGAAGCCCTGGAGTGCAGTAAGCTTGACAAGAGACGTCTAGCCGCATTTCAACTGACTTACTCCGCTGCGAACTAGTGGGAGGTCGAGAGAGCCACGATTGGGATTGACGCTGCAAGGAGAATGCCTTGGGAAGCATTCAAGACTCGATTTCTCGAGAAGTATTTCCCTGAGGACGAAAGAGACCAACAAGAGAGGAATTTCCTGAGTCTAACCCAAGAAAACTGGACAGTCAGGGAGTATACTACACAATTCGAGCGACTTTCCCATTTCACTCCGCATATGATAGACACCTCCGCCAAGAAGGTCAAGCGATTCCACCAAGGACTCCACCCACACCTCCGGCACATGATAATAGGCCATCTAGGCCAGTCGTTTAAAGGGATTGTCCGTCTTGCTTCAAGTTTGGAAAAGGATGCTTACTCTGTGCAAGGACCATAAGCGAATCGACCTCCACCCAGGACCTTCCAACCAAGGAACTTTCCTGCGCAATCATCAAGGAACAATCAGGGATAGAAACCCCAGACCAACAAGTATCAGGGAACCAAACGCACATGGGATGGGACAAGGAAGCCCCAAGCTAATTTTCCTCGACAACAGAATCAACAGCGAGGACCACCTCAAGCACAGCCCGCCGCATAGCGACAAAACACTGATGGATGTTTCAACTGTGGAATGCCCGGACATATTGCAAGGTATTGCACAGCCCGCAAGACCAACCGCCGTAATGACCTCGTCTGCCGCAACTGTAACAAGCCTGGTCACATGAGCAAGGATTATCGAGCACCACGTGGAGGCTACTATGGAGCGCCTGCTCAAAGACAGCAAGGACAGTAAGGATAGGTTAGGGTGAATGCCATCATCCCTGACAATGCAGGGTATAATGCTGAGGAACAGCAGAACTTGGAAGGTACACTCATTTTATTTAACTGTTAAGTTATAGCTTTGTTTGATACCGGTGCCACCCGTTCTTTCATAGCTATTATGATGGTAGGTGATTTGGGTTTGCTACCCCTAGCACTTGAGCTGACCCTTAATGCCGTTTCGCCCTTAGGAGTATCTGTTAGGTTAGGTAAGGTGTGCAAGGATTGTCCCTTGACACTAGAGGATAGAAATCTCCCGGCAGACTTGATAGTCTTGTCAATGTCTGAGTTCGACGTGATCCTAGGAATGGATTGGATTACTAAGTATGGTGCTAACCTGGATTGTGTTAGTTGGACCATTGTCTTTTCGACGCCTGGTTGCCCGCAGATCAGATTTCAGTGCCAACCGTTGAGCGACATGTTTATCACGAGCTGCCTAGCCACGATTAAGACTTCAAGCACAGAGCTTACTATCAACTAGATCCCCGTTATTCAAGACTTTGAAGATGTGTTCTGAAGTATCTCAGGACTTCTACTGAAGAGAAAGATAGACTTCTGCATTGAGTTAGCACCAGGAACGTTGTCGATTTCCAAGACCCCATATCGGATGGCGCCAACAGAAATGTTAGAATTGAAGAAGCAAGTTCAGGAACTTGAAGACATAGGTTTTGTTCGCCCAAGTACGTCACCTTGGGGAGCACTAGCTCTATTTGTGAAAAAGGACGGAGAGCTACGACTCTATATCGACTACAGGGAGCTGAATAAAGTCACAATCAAGAATAGATACCCACTTCCCCGGATAGACGACCTGTTTGATCAACTGCAAGGATCAAGGATATTCTCGAAAATTAATTTGCGTTCAGGATACCATCAATTGCTAGTTCGATCGAGAGACATACCAAAAACTGCCTTCAGGACGAGATATGGACACTACGAATTTTCAGTGATGTCTTTTGGATTGACTAATGCCCCGGCAGTATTCATGGACCTAATGAATAGAGTATTCAGACCCCATCTGGATCAATTCATTATAGTATTCATCGATGACATTCTAATTTATTCAAGGACAGAAGAAGAACATAAGAAGCATCTACAAATTACTCTACAGACTCTTAGAGACAATAATCTGTATCCGAAATTCAGCAAGTGTGAATTTTAGCTTCAGGAAGTTAAATTCCTGGGACATATGATATCACAGGATGGGATTTCTGTAGACTCATCTAAGATTGATGCAGTCTTGAGCTGGAATAGAGCAACCAATGCGACCTAAGTTAGGAGTTTCCTTGGATTGGCTGGGTATTATCGGAGATTTGTGGAAGGATTCTCTAGAATTGCAGGACCGTTGACAAGCCTGACTAGAAAGGAGACGAAGTACGAATGGACTGATAAACATGAGGATGCATTTCGGGAATTGAAAGAGAGACTAACCTCAGCACCCGTGCTTGCGATACCTAAGAGTGGTGAACAATTCATAATCTATAGTGATGCATCACACCAAGGACTTGGTTGTGTGCTAATGCAAGAGGGGAATGTCATCGCATACGGATCAAGACAATTGAATCTGCATGAGAAGAACTATCCGACGCACGACTTATAACTAGCTGCAATCGTGTTTGCCCTGAAGATTTGGAGACACTATTTGTATGGATAAAAGTTTGACTTGTTCTCAGATCACAAGAGTTTAAGGTACCTGTTCTCTCAGAAGGAGTTGAACATGCGACAACGGAGATAGATGGAACTACTCAAGGACTATGACTTCTCTTTGCAATACTACCCGGGTAAAGCAAATGTTGTAGCCGACGCTCTGAGCCGGAGGCCTCGCCTTTTGGTTGCTTCGATTTTGATTAGAGAATGGCGAGAATTGGAGACGTTAGCCGAATTCGACCTTCGACCAGTGGAATCAGGAGAAGGACAACACCTTGGATGTCTTAGCGTGCCAACAGTCGAACGAGGATTTTAAGTTATGGTTTGCCAAGATGTCCGCAAAGGAACCAGAGATATGGAGTATTAGTACGGACGGAGCACTGAGATGCAAAGGTAGACTCTGTGTGCCAAATGACGATGGTCTCAGGAAGGACATTCTGGATGAAGTACACAAGTCAAGGATGACTATCCACTCAGGAGGAAACAAGATGTATAAGGACTTGAAGAGAAACTTCTGGTGGGAAGGAATGAAGCTAGAAGTGGCCGAGTATGTATCGCAATGTCTTATTTGCAAACAAGTGAAGGCAGAGCATCAGAAACCACCTGGACTCCTACAACCGCTACCGATTCCCCAATGGAAATGGGAGCACATCACCATGGATTTTGTGGTTGGATTGCCAAAGTCTCAGCAAAACCACGACGCTATTTAGGTAATAGTGGATCGACTCACCAAGTCAGCACATTTTATCGCCTACAGCATGAAGTACCCTGTTGAAAGATTGAGCCGGATGTATCTACAGCAAGTTGTGCGACTGCACGGTGTACCTGTCTCAATAGTTTCAGATTGAGATTCACGCTTCACCGCAGAATTCTGGAAAAGCCTTCAGACAACAATGGAAACTTCATTGAATTTGAGTTCAGCCTTTCATCCATAGACAGACGGTCAGACAGAACGAGTCAATCAAGTGATGGAGGATATGTTGCGAGCCTGTGTCATTGAATTTGAGAGTTCATGGTAGACGCATCTACCTTTGATCGAGTTTGCCTACAACAACAGCTACCACACGAGCATAGGGATGGCGCCGTTTGAAGCTTTATATGGAAGACCTTGCCGATCGCCGCTATGTTGGGCCGAAGTCAGAGATACCCAACTACTTGGGCCTGAGATGATTCGAGAAACCAACGAGAAGATCCAGATTGTACGAGAAAAGATGAAGGCAGCGCAATCCAGTCACAAGAGCTATGCCGACAAGCGACGAAAAGATCTAGAGTTTGCAGTTGGAGATCATGTGCTACTCAAAGTCTCGCCAGTTCAAGGTATCGCTAGATTCAGACAGAAGAGAGGCAAGTTGTCACCGTAATTCATTGGACCATTCGAGATCCTAGAACGTGTTGGGAAGGTTGCTTATCGACTTGCATTGTCGCCGAAGATGTCAGGAGTGCACAATGTTTTCCACACTAGCATGTTGAGGACGTGTGCCCACAACCCAACGCACGAGATCAGTTTTGAAGATATCGAGGTGAACGAGAACGCGACCTACAACGAAGGACCAGTGCGTATTTTAGACCGAGGAGTGAAGAAGCTCAGAAACAAGGAGATTCCGCTAGTGAAGATTCAGTGGAAGCACCACGACGAAGGAGAAGCTTCATGGGAATTAGAGTCGGAGATGCGAGAGAAGTTTCCATTTTTGTTTTGAACCCTACTTACTTCAGATTTCGGGGATGAAATCTTTAATAGGTGATGGATGATGTAATACCCTGTATTTCTGTTATATATTATGTGAATAGGACCCTGTGTGTTTCTTTTAATACTTGTATGAGCTTGGCCTTACCTTTGGTATAATTTGGATACCAATCGATTGACACTTTTATCAATCGATTAGAGCATTAATACCTAATACCAATCGATTGAACTTTATACCAATCGATTTCTTATACCAATCGATTGGCTCTTATACCAATCGATTGGAGGCAGCTGGGCAGATTCTTTTGCTTTAGCTGGGGTTTGTCCACGTGAACACTTCCCCATATATATATATGCGACCCAATCTCGCCCATTTTCTGTTTTCAGAAACTAGAGAGTGAGAGGGAGTGCTTGTGTGTGTGTGTGTATGTTTATATATATACTCATATATACACACATATATACATATATTCATACACTCACACACACACATCCATGGACTGAGACAAAAAGAAGAAAGAAGAGAAGAAGATCAAAAAGAAGAAAGAAGAGAAGAAGAAAGAAGAAGACAGAGCAGAGGAGAGAGAGAGAGCCACCATTGAAGCTCCAAGCTTCATTACACATTCCCAAACACACCCTAGACACCTAAGGTGAGTTTTAAACTCACTTGGTAGCTTTATATTGATGTTAGAACGTGTTTTGAACGAAGAAATGGAGTGTAAACCATGTATTCCCATTTATATGTTACTGGACAGTCTTCACTGTGAAGAAGACGAAGTACCAATCGATTGGTACTCTTACCAATCGATTGACATCTTTCAGGTCTCAATCGATTGACACTTTATGCAATCGATTGGCATGGATTATGATCCAATCGATTGAACCTTTTTCCAATCGATTGATACTACTTTTATACCAATTGATTGACCTCTATACAAATCGATTGGAAGTTTCAGAATACTATTTTCTTTTATTAACTGTTTAGTTGTTTATTTACTGTTCAGTATTTCCCAGCATGCTTTATTATTGTAATACAAACATGATAATGAGTTAATGCAGCGTAGGATCGTAGTAACAACAAGATTAACGGATAATGTTTATGATGTTAGATAACGGAATAGTCATGAATCCTTTGGAGTTAACGTTCATTTCATTCAGAGTAGTCGGGCCAAATTGGGATTGTCATGTATCGGTGATAGAGTTGAACTTAAGTAGGTTTGCTAAGATTCGGGAACCTTGCGTGGGCGGGCTTTGGTCGATCATATGTTCTTAAAAGAGGTAGACAGACGAAGGTGTCTATGACTTGCGGTGAACCGGACCATTTGCCCTAAGATAGCCAGATGATCTAACATATGTTCTTAAAAGCGGTAGACAGACGAAGGTGTCTATGACATGCGGTGGACCGTGATCACTGGTAGACGTCGCTAAGTCATGGCATAGAGTGATGTACTGTTTTTTAAAGCGTTATATCCCTGACATGTGGTGAACTGTGCATATGTTCTTAAAAGCGGGGGATGGACTAACGTGGTATCCATGACATGCGGTGAACTATGCATATGCTCTTAAAAGTAGGGGGTATCCATGACATGCAGTGAACTGTGCATATGTTCTTAAAAGCGATGGATGAGCAATGGTGTATTTATAGAGTTGAACTATTGTCAAGTCTGTTTCCCCCATCATGACGTGTTATCGGTCTTAAAATGAGTAAGACGTTAGTAATCGGATAATCGGTTTGATGTAAAGGAGTTACCCTCACTAAACTCTAACTTGGTTACTGTTTATAACTCGTAATAACTTCAATAGTTGATACCCTGTTAGTATCTAACTGACTCAGCTTTCATTAAGCTGACGGCGTTTATGCCGCTGGACATTTCTATGTTCCAGCGCACCTTGGTTATGACTATACATGTGAAGGGCCCGCAGGAGGAGACTACCATGCTAGTGATGACGTTCCCGTGGAGAATTTCCCCGACGGAGGTCAGACCGAAGAAGACTACTACGCCGAGGACTACCTTTATGCCAACTGAAGACTAGACTAGAATTGTAGCTAATTGTCTTTACCGTTTTAGAACCCTTTTTGTGGTCAGGCATATGTTGCCTTGACCTTTGTACTTCTGCTGTCTTATATTTGATTCGAGACTCTGATTGTAATAGTTAGTAACTTCTGTTGACTTTATGTTACGTTGTGATCAGAACCTAGACTTCATTCTTGTTACACTATTACTTCATGTTGCTTAGTACTTCGTGGTGTGGACAATCATGGGACTTCACCCGTCGCTGCCTTTGGATCCAAAAAGGAAATTCATTTTTCTCTATTTTTGCTGTTCCGGGGCGTGACAAACTTTTTGCTCACAAACTTTTTATGTGTCTTATCTCTCTCTTGATGGGTCCCACTAACACTATAGGGTCCACTAATACTGTGGGACCCATCAAAAGAGAGAGAAATGCACAAAAAAAGTTGTGAGCAAAGTTGTGAGCAAAAAATCAATAATGATGCACCCACACCTCCAACCACATCCCCAACCACATCCTTGCTTTAAATGCATGTACCATGTGCTGTATATGTGGTGCACAGAAAAGAGTGAAAAAATCAAACAGCATAGGGTACATGCATTTAAAGCATAGGATGTGGTTGGAGGTGTGGTTGAAGATGTGGGTGTATCATTGTCGGTAAAAAAATTGTGCCCAAAGTATTAGACAGAAATTCAACTATTTGCAAAAAGCAAATAATGCCTCATACTATTTGGCCAAATAGTATACATGATCTTTATTTTCTACACAATTTCCGTAACAAATTGACCAAGTCCATGAACTTTTCAATATCAGCACCAATTCAAGCAACTCAATATACATTTTTAAATACAATCGCAGATGCAAGTTTGAGCAGAGAATGATAAAAGAAAAAATAAAAATCAGTCTATTAAACACAGAAAATAAAGGAAATGTTGGATATGGATTTAATGTGTTGACTAAATTATGTTACATGTTTCTCTAATTCAACTGCAGTATTATTGCAAGAACTGGATAATATCATTTCTTTTCTTCCTTGGCATGGTTTATAACCACCTACTCTGGTAGACATCATGGGTCAAGTGTTTTCCATATGTGAAGATAAAGAGAAAGAACAAATAAAAGCATAAAAAGAATATTATTACAATACTATGCATTAAAAGCAGAAAGAACAAATGCATTAATATCTAAGGTCTTTTATAAATTTAGAGGAAAAAAATGTGAATCCCATAGCATTAACACAGAGGGGTATGCTATGCTTTCCAACTTTGACTCACAAATTTCCCAAATGCTTTGTTATTTGTTTTACATGCACTTAAATATGTAATACCACCGCACCAATAAAAACGTTAAAAGTAATTTGGGAAGCATTGTATTATTTTAAAAGGAATGCCAGCTTCTCAATTGTTAATTTACCAGCATAACTTTCGGAAATTTTATAGATAGCTAGGATCAACATATGGTGCCAAAATTCAATTTTTGTAGAACATGAGATAACTGGGATGATCAAACTCCATCGAAACATCTAAAAGTTAGAAACTGCATCTATATAAACCATTAACAAAAAATAGATGCATGGGATAATGTGAGTATAGAAATATGGAAAGGTAAATTGAGAAAGGATCATCCGGGAGAAGATTGATATTGTGACAATTCAGTTATATTTTGTATGTGATAAGATTGATATTGTGACAATTCAGTTACATCCTAGTCATATTTTGTAAATTGAGAAAGGATCATCCGGGAGAAAGTATAGAAGTAATGAAAAGTAAATTGGGAATTTTGGGATTAATGGAAAACGTGACCGACCATGTAATAGGAAAGTAATAAATGGGATGGGATTAAATTGGGAGAAATAATACAAGGAAAAGTCAGGAAATGCAAATTGGGATTTTTGGGAGTGTGATTGTGTTGATTAGTAGAAATTGGCATTGAATGCATAGATTATGTTGGTTGGAGGTAATATAATAGTAATAATAACAACAATAATAATAATAATAATAATAATAATAATAATAATAATAATAATAATAAAAGGAAAAGTAGTAAATGACATTAAATTGGGGAAAATAATAAAAAGGAAAAGTAATAAATGATATTTCGGTCACAATCCACCTCAATAGCTCTAAATTTGGGCGAAATATTTTGAAAAGAAAATACCCCAAACCCCAAATGGAATGTCAGTAGGCTGTTTGAGAATTTTTTCTCAATAAATAGTATCAATTTTTTTTTATCTTTTTATTTCTAACCCCAAAACAGAACAATCCATGCTTATTAATACTTTGAACAACTGGCCAAGAATAAGAACAAAAATAAAAACAACTTTCATAAGAACAATTTTTGTCTTTCTGTTTCTGTTTGATGGAAAGCAGCTGACCAAGAATAAGAAAATTCAAGCAACACATAAAATGGGGATTGAACATAAAATATGAAAATTCTAGCGATTGCCTTTGAATTACCCCCAAAATCCCAACTCACTGAAATCATAGCTTATATCAAGAGAAAGATTTTAGGGAGAGAAAGTGCTTTCTAATTACCCCCAATCCTTTTCAAAGATTCAATTTTATTTAATAATTTAATAATACACCATTTCCCTCACAATTTTTTGCATTTTAACAACATAGGGTGGTTCAGAAAAATATTGCTTTTGACTTGAAGGCAGTTTCTTCTATTAAAATAAGAAGATAAAAGAGAAGTTGCCACACAGGGTGGTTCAGAAAAATTTCAAACTAATACAAGAACTCTAGAAAAGGTAAGGGTGCTAACGTACCCAATCTCAAACCAAGTGAGGGAAATGATATCTGGAATATTTCCATAAGAACTCATGGTGTAGCTATGTACCTTCAACTAATGAAGAAAAAAAAAAGTGCGATATCTGAAAAATTGAAGGAAGAAAAGATTAGCATGTACCAAATTTAAAAATAAAAATAAAAATCCTTTTCTAACTTAGTGAAAGATATGAGAAAATCAAATAAATAGGAGATATCTTATATCAGCGCATGAGTTATTTGAATCTAAATTTTGTTCACAAATGTTTTCTTGCAACAAAAATTCAATAGCACTATTTAAAAAGAAAAGTGATTTTACCTGATTGACAATAGGGGTAAATATGTGCTTTGATTAAGGGGCTGTTCCACAAATCTTCCACATTTGCATCCTGAAATTGAAAAAACTCTAGTCAACAAAATGTAGAGAAATGGTCAGGGTTTATCTTTCTACACAAAATGATAAGCACTACACAGCTAGATCCATTAGAATCAACAATCAACAATCAACATGAAACCCCTTAAAGTTAGAAATCAAAATTTTCTCACCTAGCCTTGCAATCCAAAAAGCCCAAAAATTTTAGTTTCTTCTCACCTTCGAAATTCAAAGCCCTAGAATCATAGAAATTTAAAAAGGGATGAATCACAAATTAGAAACCACAATTCTGAAACCCCAATGAATATCAAAATCACTATCATCTTACCTACCAATCGTCGATTTCAAGAGCATGTACCCGCGTTGGAACATAGAGGATGATGATTTTTGCGAAGAGTGTACCCATCTTCAACTCAGAACAGAGGATGATGATTTTGCGAATAGCATGTACCCGAAAATGACAACGGTAACGACGATGACCCAGGTGTCGTGGAGTGCTTCATTCTGGTCATGGTCCAGTGTTGGTGGTGGTGGTTGAGAGATAAGAAGAAGAAGAGATACAGAGAGTGCTGAGATCGAGAGAGGGAGAAAGAGAGAAATTGGTAGAGAGAGAGAGATTGGAGGGATGTTAATTGGGCTGTGTCTAGGTTAATTACTCACACATTACTCTCACACGCTAAAATACATCATCAATTATATTTATACCCAACAAAATGGCCCAGTCAGTATCCTAGTCATATAAATCACATCCTAGTCATATTTTGTATGTCCTAGTTGGACAAAGTCCTACAATATAATATAGATAGAAATCAACAACAAGAAAATAAAGAAGGCTAAGGAAACCGGTGCGACTTTCCTATTCGTAGAATTGAAGTCGCAGCACCCTTTACACATGCCTTAAAACCAAACCAATAATTAAATACAATAATCACCAAACAAAAACATTGAAATATAAAATAAAATATTTGTTGATGACCGGTGCTATGGGAGATAGCGGACTAATCTTGCTGCAAAAAAGGGTTAGTCGTATGCACATCCACGCATATATAACAAATATGTGTAACTATTAGAACCCTTAATTGATTCACATAGGGCATAAACTCTTTACGCACTGAATTAGAACTCAAAACAACATCTCACTTCTCTGTCACACTTTGATCGATCGAAAAAGGTTCGATCGATCGAACCTTCGATCGATTGAACATAGGTCAATCGATTGAACTTTCAGTTTCACAGAAAGGTTTGAAAAATTTCATAGCATAATTAAAAAAAAACAAAGTATACATTTTAAAAATGTTAAAATTGTAAACTGAACACTTGGACAAAGAATCACTCTAGATCGATTGAACACCATTCGATCGATTGAACAGAACCTAAGTTTGATCAATTGAAAATAGTTCGATCGATTGAGAACAGACGTTTCGATCGATCGAGACTATTTCGATCGATCGAATCCATCATGCATCCAATGCAATCACAAATTTGTATGTTACTGCGTAAACACTACAGAAACAGATCTGTGACGATGCAGTTTCAAAAACTGTTCTAAAAACAATATGCAAATCAAAACTAGTGTTCCAAAACGCATCTATAGATCCAAACAAGCATGACTTAGATACCAATTGAAGGAAAAATAGGTTTAAAATTATTTTTAAATGCGCAGCGGAAATATTTTGTTATTAAAAAAAACTTATTGGTAGCCCATGATCTACTACTCGTCAATTCCATAGATGCGTATACTAAGGAGGGAGAGGAATTATACCTCAAGTCTTAAACCTAATTCTGATTTTCTTTCTCCTTGATGGTGCAGCAGTCTGCACTAGGTTGTCTTCACCCTTATGACTCATACGGATGCCTGCCGGAAAGACTAGGGTTGGTGGGAACCCTAATAGAGAGGATAGTGAAGTTTTTGGAGCTCTAAAATAGTTTCTGCAGCTTTTAGCGTGTCAAAAAGACGAACTCTTTATTCTTGGATGCAGCTGCCCTATTTATAGATTCCCAGAACCGACCTAAAGTTCAAGCGATCGAAGTGGCTTCGATCGATCTAACGTTCGATCGATCGAACAATCTTCGAGCGATCGAACCTGTCCAGACTTGAATCGATCGAGACAACTTCGATCGATTGAACCTGTCTAGACATCATCCTCATGTGCCTTTCTAAGTATTCTGGCGGAGCTAAGAGTAGGACCTCCTAGGCTCTTTATTGTTGGCTCAGACTAGTTGTTAATTCCCATGACCAAACTCTTTGATCAGCAAATTAACCAAATTAACCTCAGCTCTTGAACCCAATTCTGATTTTCTTTCTCCTTGATGGTGCAACAGCCTCCACTAGGTTGTCTTCACCCTTATGACTCCTACAGATGCCTGCCAGAAACACTAAGGGTAGTTGGGTACCCTAATAGAGAGAATAGTGAAAGTTTGGGAGCTCTAAAATAGTTTCTGCATCTTCTAGCGTGTTAAAACATCGAACTCTTATTCTTGCATGCAGCTGCCCTATTTATAGATTCCCAGAATCGACCTAAAGTTCAAGCGATCAGAGTGGCTTTGATCGATCTAAAGTTTGATCAATCGAACCATCTTCGAGCGATCGAACCTGTGAAGACTTCAATCGATTGAGACAATTTCGATCGATAGAACATGTATTGACATCATCCTCATGTGCCTTTCCAAGTATCCTGGCAGAGCCAAGAGTGGGACCTCCTAGGCTCTTTATTGTTGGCTCAGACTAGTTGTTAATTCCCATGACCAAACTCTTTGATCAGAAAACTAACCAACTGATCAGTTAACGTTTACTCCACTATAAAACGATAACTGAACTCCAACGTAAAAGAACATATCTGAAGCGATAACTATACTTGTATGCTATACTAATGTCCCTCTACCTTTAGCATTTGCAATCATATTCAGGTAGTCGGATAAACGGTTACTGTCAACCTAAATCATGATTACTTCTTGTATTCCTTGAGTCCCATTCACTCCTCATGATTACCAAACATGTTGATAACTACTTATCAACAAGACACCGGTTCTCATTAATAAACTTGGTGACATTCTCAAGGGAATGCTTACTCTGAATTAGAGGGTAGATTCTATCTTGACAATATATGTTCACAACCCCATGAACATGACATACCCAAGATACACAGGTGTTGATCTTTTATAGACCTCACTGATTGGTAAGTCAAGGCAGCCATATCCACAGTTTGTGTCCATAATCGTCTCAAGATTGAGAACACGTACCTTATACAAGTTATGATTTCCTATCAACTATTGACAGTCTTTAGTGTCAATAGGAAGACTCAGGTCCACCAATGCACTATGAGCACTAGCATATTACATAAGAGTTAGACTCTAGTGATTGAGATTAATCACTCCATCCAATGGTAGTTAATCACGCTATAGTGTAAACCTGATGAGATATCCAGTCTCATCATCCACTGTGACAAGCTCTAAGTATCAAAGAATAATAATTCATATCTCACTTGTATGTATCTCATACACACATGAATTACTTAAGGATTAACAATCATCTCATGAAAGAAACATACACAATGAAATGTAAATATGATATCCATTAATTAAAATGTCAATGTCTTATAAGTAATGATTTAAGGGCCCAAACCCAAAACATTCCAGTATAGCGAATGCTCTAGAGAATTTGCCTAAATTCCATAGGAAACGGCCACACTTCCACATTCACATAGGTGAGTCAAACAAGATACTCCTATAGCTAGGTATCCTACTCTATAGAGTTTAGATCTCATTAAGAGTTACGAATAACTCATCCTTCTATCGCTTCAGGATGACATGCTTCTTAAGGGATGGACTCGGAGTGTAAACCCCGTATTTATATAATAGCATGAATCAACTCATATCACTTCGTAACTTGTTATTACCCTTGGAACCTATTTCTTGGGATCTCCAGTCTATAGGTTGGGTTACCATCACAAGTGATACTCAACTCTCTATGGACTTTAGTCCCATCCCTTTCGAGGTTTTCCAAACCTTATCACGAGCTAACCCTTTCGTCAAAGGATCAACTATATTATCCTCAGACCGTATATGATCCACTCTTATAGCCCTAGTAGAGAGAAATTCTCTAACTGTGCTGTGCTTACGACGTATTTGTCGCCTCTTATCGTTATAAAATTGGTTCTCTACTTTTGCAATTGCCGCAGTACTATCGCAGTGGATCAAAACAGCTGGTATCCATCTCTCCTATAAAGGGGTATATGACAGAAGGCTTCTCAGGTAACATGCCTCGTCACTAGCAGTAGCTAGCGCTATCATCTTTGATTTGATAGTGGACTGAGCCAAAATAGTCTATTCTTAGACTTCCTTGAAAATACACCCCTAGCAATACTAAAAACGTATCCACTGGTGGCCTTGGAATCATCTGAAAGGGTAATCCAATCAGCATCGCTATATAGGGCTGCAAGTCAGGCGGGTCAACCCGCGAGAAGCCTGAGCCCGGCCAGAAAATTCCCTGGCTTGGGCCTATAATACTTTCATAGTGGGCGGGCTTGGGCAGCAATTTGGAAGCCCGAATTGAATTCGGGTAGGCCTTGGACAAAAAATTGCTAACCCGTGGAACACGAGACCAAGCCCAAATTCTATTTATGTATTATTTTTGACATTATATTCTAGTATTTTTTTGAAAAATAGATTTGATACTCTACTTATTGTTGTTTACATACTAAAAATCAATTTGCACCAAAAAAAAATTGTAATTCAGGGTCGGACTCGGGTTATAGAACTAATTCACAAACCGGGCTCAGGTTGACAAGTTCGGGTTTATGTCGGGCTCAGGCTCGGGCTTGGGCGGACTGCTTGAATTTGGGCTCGGGCCTGGGCAGAGCCAAAACCCTTTGGATCCCGCCCGAGTTCCACCCCTATCGCTATATCCTTCAAGGACAGCGGAAAACCTCTCATAGTGTAATCCATAATCATCTGTCTTTTTAAGATAACGCATGACTCTTTCAACAGCATGCCAATGCTCAATACTAGGTCTGCTAGTAAACCTACATAGTACTCCCACAGCATAAGCTATGTCAGGTCTAGTGCAATCAGTGGCATATCGAAAGCTACCAATGATGCTGTCATACTCAGTCTGTCTAACACTGTCACTAGTGTTCTTGAACAACTTTACACTAGGATCATATGGAGTACAAGCAGGTTTACAATCAAAGTAATTATATTTCTTAAGAATCTTCTTAATATAGTGAGATTGATCTAAAGAAAGTCCCTTTTCAGACTTAGTAATTTTTATTCCAAGGATTACACTAGCTTCACCCAAATCTTTCATGTCAAAGTTTGCACGTAAAAAAGTTTTAACATCATTTACAACATGAATATTTGAGCCAAAAATAAGCAAGTCATCAACATACATGCATATGACAGTGCAAAGATTATTATCAATTTTATATTAAATACACTTATCACTTTCATTAATCTTAAACCCGTTAGAAATGACTAAGTTGTCAAATTTTTCGTGCCATTGTTTTGGAGCCTGCTTAAGTCCATAAAGAAACTTATCTAACTTGAACACTTTATTCTCTTGACCTGGGACTATAAACCCTTCAGGTTGATCCATGTAAATGTCTTCATCTAAATCAGCATTCAAGAAAGCAGTTTTAACATCCATTTGGTGTACTACTAAGTTATGCACAGAAGCTAAAGCAACTAGTACTCTAATGGAAGTTATTCTCGTGACAGGCAAATAAGTATCAAAGAAATCTATATTCTCTCGTTGCCTATAACCCTTGGCCATAAGAATTGATTTATATTTATCAATAGAACCGTTGGGTTTCAGTTTCTTTTTAAGAATCCACTTATACCCAATTGATTTACAACCAGGTGGTAAGTCAACTAAGTGTCATGTACTATTAAACTCAAGGGAGTCCATCTCATCTGTTATGGCTTCTTGCCACAAGTCGGAATCTATAGACGATAAAGCATCTTAGAGGGTGTACAGATCCTCCTCAACATTATAAGTATAAAAATCAGGCCTAAAGTCCTTAGTGATTCGGGCCCTTTTACGCTTTCTAGGTTCTATTTCATGCTCATTAGATTCGGCACGTTTAGGCACATTACTAGATGTCGAACCCCCACTATATCTCAATTTAAAAGGAAATTTAGTTTCGTAAAAATCAACATTTTTTGATTCTATGATAGGCTTTACTATTAACAACATATCTGATAAAGACACACTCATGCTCTACTAGCTAGTTTAGTCCTTTTAGGGTATGTAATACGCATATAAGCTAAACACCCCCAAGTACGAAAATAAGAAACATTTGGCTTCTTATTCTTCCAAAGTTCATAAGGGGAAAATTTTAGTTTTAGAGTTAGGAACTCTATTTAGAACGTAGCAAATAGTTAAGAGAATTTCCCCCCACTAGTATGACGACGCACTTGAACTAAGTCATATGGCTATTATAAGTTTGGTGTAAGTCCTATTTTTCCTCTCAGCTTTTCCATTCATTTCGGGGGAATAGGGAGTTGTTTTCTCGTGAATAATACCATGAGATGCATACAAGGCTATAAACTCATTAGTGTCATATTCACTACCTCTGTCACTACGGAACCTCTTAATCTTTCGATTAAATTGATTTTCAACTTTGGTTAAGAAAACTTTGAAAAAATCAAGTACTTTACTTTTATTTTTCATAAGATAAACAAAAGAATAATTTGAGCAATCATCAATAAAAGTGATAAAATATCTTTTACCATTTCTAGTTAAAGTACCTCAAATTCACATATATCGGAATGGATTAAATCTAGAGGTTCTGATTCCGTAATGATAGACTTATGGGGAGTTTTAGTAATTATTGCTTGACTACAATATTTACATTTATCAAAATCACTCATAGATAATTCAGGAATAAAACCTAATCTACTCATATTTTTAATCAAGCGTTTGCTAATATGACAGAAACGACCTTGCCAAACATTAAAAGAAGAAAGCATATAAGCAGAAGTAGAAGCTTTATTCATCTCAACATTATGCTATGTTTGGTTTGAGGGAAGAGGGGAATGAAGGAGAGGGGTGGATGGAAGAGAGGATGGAAGCGATTAAATTCACTTGTTTGGTAAGATGGAAGAGAGGAGAGAAGGGAAGAGGGGAGGGATGCTACTTTCTTCCAGGCCCACAAAATTCAGTCCATCCAAAAGTGGACGGATTAGGAGAGAGAAAATGCTTCTCTTGGCTTTTGACTTTTTTATCCTTAAAAATAATGGCATCTATTTTAATGTAAGGATATAATAGTAAAATATACAATATTCCATTCTTTCCTTCCTCACTTCCTTCATGTTTAACCAAACACCAAACATCCTCGGTGGTAGCACTAGTTTGTAGGTGACTTTGCCCACATGCTCCAAGATCTCAAACGGTCCAATGTAGTGAGGTGACAACTTTCCTCTCTTCTGTCCTCACAACTCCTCGAATCAAAGATACTTTAAACAAGACATGCTTTCCAACATTGAACTCTTTGTCTCGTACAAGTCTGCGTAGCTCTTGTATCTATCTTATGTTGCCTTCATCTTCTCTCTGACAATCACAATCTTTTCATTGGTTTTTCGAACCAAATTTGGGCCTAGAAGCTTGCCATCTCCAACATTTTCCCAACACAACTATGATTTGCAAGGTCTTTAATACAACACTTTGAAAGGTGTCATTCCTATGCTTGAATGGTAGCTATTGTTGTAGGCAAATTCTATCAATGGGAAATAAGTTTCCCAAAATCTTTCGAAGTCTAGCACGCAAGCTCAGAGCATATTTTCCATTACTTGGTTCATTCGCTCTGTTAGCTTCCAATAGAAGCCTTAACTTGTTGACAAGTTAAGCATTCTGACACATACTTGGAAACTTCTTTCTTCATGCCTTCTCGCCAGAAAGTCCTCTTCAGATCTTTGTACATCTTCGTCCCTTCAAGATGTACAGCTAGTCTTGATCTGTATACTTCTTCCAAAATATCCTTCCTGATATCATCTATGACTAGCACAATAAGTATGTTCTTGAATCTGTACCCTCTGCCACTCCCAATATTCCAATTGGTTGGATCCTTGGCTGCCATCTCGTCAAACCACTGGCTTAGTCCTACATCTTTCTGTTGAGCCTCTATGATCCGATCGATGAGTGTAGCTTGAGCTACCAAGCATCCTAAATCCTTTCTTCTATAGCTTCAACATATTGAATTCCAAACTCTGCCATTGTCTCAAGAGCTTGCCACTCTCTAATCATAAGTGAAGCAACAGGATTGTGAGGCTTTCAGCTTAAAGCATCTATGGCTACATTTACTTTACCAGGTTGGTATTGCAACATATAGTCATAATCTTTCAACAACTCCATCCATTGTCTCTACCTTATGTTTAGCTCCTTCTGCGAGAATAAATATTTCAAGCTCTTATGATCTAAAAATAGATCAAATTGCTATCCAAATAGATAGTGTCTCCATATCTCGAGTGCGAACACAATGGCTGCCAACTCTAAATCATGAGTCAGGTAGTTCTTCTTATGCGGCTATAGTTGCTTAGATCCATAAGCAATAACTTTCCTATCTTGCATGAGTACACACCCTAAACCTTGATATGAAGCATCGCTAAATGTAATAAATCTCTCTCCACTTCTCAGAATAGCTAGAATTGGCATAGAAGTCAATTTCTCTTTCAACTCCTGAAAAGTGCATCCGTTCTTATCTTGCCGTTTAAACTTGGTCTCCTTCTTCATCAGACTAGTGAGTGGGGCTGTAATCTCGAAAAACCCCTCCACAAAGTGACGATAATACATAGCTAACCTAAGAAAACTTCTAATCTCTGATGCATTTCTAGGTTGGTTACAATTCAACACTGTGTTAGTCTTTACAGAATCCATTGAGATACCTTCCTGAGAAACATGTCCTAAGAACTTAACTTCCTTGAGCCAAAACTTTCATTTGCTGAACTTGGCGACAAGCTGGTTGTCTCGAAGGATCACGATGTATAAAATGAGTATCTGAGAATGATCATCAAATGATTACTATAGGACAATCATAGTAATGCAATGACTAAAGGCATAAGGCTTTCAGGGTAGGACATAAGAAATCTTGTCTCATGAGCCAATAATTTAGGTGAAGTCTTAATGATAAAAGTTAAGAAGAATTCGTGAAATGAAAGGAAATGAAGACTAGTTTACAAAGGGGTAGTTGAACAAATACAGAGAGCTCCTTTGTAATAATGTCAAGGGATACGCACTTGCAAGAGTTGGTCAAACGGTCGACAGTCTAAACGATTCATAAAGATTAATTTAACAGATCATAACTCCAAATGACTTACAATGAGTGGTTTATAAATGAATTGTTGGAATCGATTTACATGAGGATAAGTCTAAAGAGGTGGCTTATAGCATTAGAAAGCAAATGAATTCACAATTGGATTTATCACTGATCAGAATGATCCAAAATCTTGTTAAGTAAAATCAGAGGGGACAATGAATAACTGTCAAGTAGTGGAACAATAAAGGACGTCCCAAGGTTCATCATAAGAATAATTGATCTAACGCAACCAATGATAGAAAAATAATGGGTTTACTCAAAGGGAGTTAAATCAGAGAGATGGATCTAATTACTCGGCCTTATCTGGTTTTAATTTATAACTTGCACAAGATGTTGTGAACACGAAACGTATCTTCTCTTGGTAGGCCCTGTGCGATCTGATTGTTGGCTTGAAGGTGGAATGCAGTCCTCATCTTTACTAATGTTCCTAGTGCGAGTTGTTCATTGTGATTGAACGTGGTCGATGTCAGCAGTCTATGAGGTCGTTCGGTCTGTCAAAGGTACATTCCACTCTCGCATCTTTTCCATCGACTCGGGTATTTAATTAAATCAATATCTCATGTGCTCCTTGCTATAGAAAAGCATTGTCGTTGTGTGCCCTCAACATCCAATAGTCCTTGAGAAGATGACACTTCTTGCTGTCGTACTAGCAATTGAAATCTGGTCGGCGGTAGATCTTGGGAGTTTGACAATCTTTGTGCATGTGTCCTGGTAGCTTGCAAGTGTAGCAGACGTTGTAAAGATTTGCACGTTCTTATGTATGAGTTGGTGCCCATAAGGTTATCCTAACTTATCCTATTTCGTACATTGCATACTATCTAAGTAATATAGACCAATCCAAGCGTATAAGGTGTCTATCTATCCACAAGGCCTATTTGTATTTCTATATATGACTAGGGAATTTTGATTTCTAAGTTTCGTGCTATGACGTTATCTAACTTACAAGTGGAACCACTCAATTAACATATAATTTAAGGTGATGAAGTATCTTTTCCTTAGTCTTTCTAGACTCTAGGCTAAGGTGACTGTTTCGAGATTCATCTTAGGAAATTCGTCAAAGCCTAAACATCTTGTCGATATAACAAGTCGTCCTAACAAAATATCTAAGGAAGCTATCCACATAAACTAAGTGTCTATCGTCTAACGACTAACCTTATATCCTTCGAAGATGTCTGGTATTATGTACGGATCCATAACTTACCTGCTTAACAAAACTAACTATGACCAGTATTGGTCTAAGAAATCTTACGGTTTATAGCTTAAGTGTGTTGGACAGATGGTAAAGCCTAAACCTAGGCTCTGATACCAAAAATACCTATCACGCCCCGGCGTAGCCAAAATATGGAAAAATTTAAAATTTTCATCTTGGACCCTAAGGCACATGACTGGTGGAAGTACCGAATTGTCCATGACCAAAATAATAATAACTAAATGCTATGACAAAAGGGTAAAAGAAACATCTACTACCGGAATATATCACAATGAAAGGCTATAACGGTACTGGCTAATTAAATACATAAGAGTCTTATGGCTCTCGGCCTTACAAAAACTGTTACAAAAATATGATAAGTCTTCTGATTACAACAAAAAAAATATTCACAAAGGAAAGCTATTGGTCTTCTTCCAAACTCGCATGACCATAATGTTCTTCAGTATAATCTTCTTCCACGTTATATTCTTGAGTAGCTCCATAGCCTGTGTTCTTGTGACCTGGATAAGCTGGACATGGGAATGTCCAGCGACATGAACGTCGTCAGCTTATAAAAGCTGAGTGAGAAAACTAAATCAAATGGAACTTATATAGTAAAGCACAACAAAGATACCCTTATTGCTTTTTAACACGTCTTTTAAGATCTTTGCGTTCTGACTGTCGGGTTATAACTACCAATATACCCGACCACGTATTTGAAAAGAAAATGTCCAACTGAGAAAACTTGTCTCGACATTCTTAACGCCACTATCATCTATTGCCAACATCCGACATCATTTACTAACCCAAATACATCCCTTACTAACTAAACCATCTTTCATTTACCAAAACACCTTCCACCAACCGAAACATCATTTAACAACCACCTCGTCACAAAGAACCGAAGTGTTAGGGAGTGCAAGAATATCCATTCCATCACAAAGAACCGAAAGGAGTCTTCACTCTAAGAAACACCACTTCGCCATTATGAAGAACCGAAGCATTTACGGAGTGCAAGAACATCCATTCCATCACTAAGAACCGATAGGAGTCTTCACTGTAAGAAACTTTACTTCGCCATCATGAAGAACCGAAGCGTTTATGGAGTGCAAGAACATCCATTCCATCACTAAGAACCGAAAGGAGTCCTCACTCTAAGAAACACCACTTCGCCATCACAAAGAACCGAAACATTTACGGAGTGCAATAACATCCATTCCATCACTAAGAACCAAAAGGAGTCTGTACTCTAAGAAACACCACTTCGCTATCACGAAGAACCAAAACGTTTACGGAGTGCAAGAACATCCATTCCATCACTAACAACCGAAAGGAGTCTTCACTCTAAGAAACACCACTTCGCCATCACAAAGAACCGAAGCATTTATGGAGTGCAAGAACATCCATTCCATCACTAAGAACCAAAAGAAATCTTCACTCTAAGAAACACCACTTCGCCATCATGAAGAACCGAAGCGTTAACCATACCCCCTTTGGTCACGAAGACCCGAAAGGATACACAATACTCATCACTTCACAACCCATCAAACACATCCTTTGCTCACTATCCCAGCCTCTGCGGATTGGTTTACCTATCCATCACTTATCCTTGACATACGCTGCTCTTAACAAAGCACAATCAATCCTTACATATCCTTGACCGCATTCGCGTCACTCGTTCTGTGGTTTAATTTGTTAATAACTTTCATTTACACATACAAGGTTGCATTCCTACGTCTGTTGTTCTTTTATTTATATATATATATACCCATGAAGTCAGAATTAACAAGGTCATTCAGCTTATGGCTTAAATAGTTCCCTAAAGAAACTTTTCCCGAAAAAACTTCTGAGAAACCGGTTTCTCCCATAAATCGGTTTCTGGTGCTAGATTCCCAAATCCTCTATTTTTATGCAATGTACAATCATTTAAGCTCAGGGTATGCCAATTATATATTCCTATGAGTAGTATAACATTTCTACAATAGTGTACATACTCCATATATATCCAAGCATGGGTCTATGTACAACTAATTCAAGCTTATGTTAAGATTTCAAACCATCATCTTGGTTATACTTATAAAATACATGCATGGGTTCATTATCATGTCTATAAAACTAACAAAACTACACAGACCCTTAACATACTCATCTATTCGATAGCACTACCATAGCACAAGATATTCATAACCACACAGGTATCGGAGAACAAGCATCATCAATCAATACATCATACAAGTAGTTGTACAATCTGCCAGGAATTAATTTTACTGTGTCGACTAAATTGATCAGATTTATTTGGGCATGATAAATAGCTTTGTAGATCAAACTCAAAACTAGAACATTGTAGATAATTGGATTAGCTTCGTGTACAAAAACATCTAGCTTCAATTACACTTTTGAGCTGCTCAAAATATTTATTTTACTTAGACATTTCTATATTTTCGAACTGCTCTGTCCCGGATTTATAGTACTGCGTTGCATGTGCATTTCACCTATAAATTAGTGATTTCTAGACTGAGCTATAGAAGAGTTATTTGTAGATAAATGAGTTAGCTTTCTCCACAAAAACACCTAGCCTTAATCCCATTTTTGAACAGCTCACAATCTTCATTTTGCTAAACAACATTCTGCTAGAAGTTTCTGCTTCTCAGATTGATAATACTACGTTGTACATACATTTCACTTATGAAGGAATGATATTTAGACTAAGCTATAGAAGAGTTATTTGTAGAAAATTGAGTTAGCTTTCTCCACAAAAAAACTAGCCTCATTCCTATTTTTGAACTACTGAAAATGTTCATTTTGCTAAACAACATTCTGCTGGAAGTTTCTGCTTCCCAGATTTGAAAATTTGTCTTGCATGTCAGGGAACTCTCAAACTCTACATACTATATATGTTCTAAAGTGAGTTAGTAAACTCACCAAGTCTTGAAATTGAGCTTGGGCTTTGGATTTGAGCTTAAGGAAGCTTGAACTCAACTTCAATGGTGGATGTTCCTTCTTCTTCTTCTTCTATTCTTGATTGTGTACTTCTTCTTCTAGGGACTCTTGTAGGTCTTCTAAAACTTCTTATTACAGATTATAAGTCCCCATGATGGCATATATAAGTATATGGATGTGTATAGGTGTATAGTGAAGGTGTAGGCAAGAGAGGGAGATGAACTCTTAATTTTTCTTCCTAACTTTCTTCTTTCTTTTCAAGAACTAAAATTCCCAACACTCTTTCTAATCTAAGTGCAGATTATGGAGCCTAAAAATGTCAAATGAGTGCATATGTATGTTTATATAGCAAGGGAGGATGGGCATGTGTCTCCATGAATGCTTGCATGGAGGGCCATGTGTCCTTCTAGTGGACAAATGTCACATGGAGTGATGACAAGTGTAGGGGATGATGCATGGGGCTAGCCATGTGGGTCCTACCTTGGGCTTTGTGCCACTACCTCAGTTTGTGTGCAAATATTCTTGATATGCGCGTCAGTTTTGGTTTATGTGCAATCAGGTATTACTTCTATTGTCCGGGTCCAAGTACAGAACTAAGTTAAGTCTTTCTATGGTAGAGTCGGTGCGGTGATTACAGTCTAATTAGTAATTACATTACACTGATACGGTCACACAAATAAAATAATAATATAATAATATATCAGATATGGAAATTCATAATACTATTGAACGTAGAAATTACAAGTATTACAAATCATAGATTAAGGCTACCGGATCCATAATAGTAACTATTACTATTCTTATATAATCAAGACAAAATAAAAAATATAGCAGAACTGCCAAACTCGAGCACTCAAGGAGCTCAAGCGCTCTAGCTAAGCGCGAGTGCTCGGACTTGATAGTAAACAGATTCTTGTTTTAATGATATATGCAAGTCATGAAAACTTGTAAAAACTATGTATCAAAGATTCTAAGTGAGAATCTATGCTTACACAAGCTTAAACTATGTTTGGATGATCATATAAACTACCAATTAATTGGAAAGGTACTTGATCATGGTTTCATTACATATGTAGAAGCTATAATTTCATATGGATCATATGCATGGATGTAAATTCATATAAATACTGATCCTAGAGGTTTCTAAGTGAGAAGTTATACTCACCAAGTGATAAGAGGTGTTTGGATGATGAATTTATAAAGCTTATGCTGAGAAAGATCTTGAAATTGAGTAGTAGAGCTTCAATCTCCTATTTGATCATGTAGATGACTAAAATCAACACTTCCACCTTAGTCTTCATCTTAATCTTTGGCAATGTAGCACATGCATGTGTGTAGAATTGTATGGAGATAAAATCCTAAGCTTGCATGTGTATAGATGAAATAGTGTGTGTGTGTGTGTATGTGTATGTGTGTGTGTATGTGTATATGTATGTGTGTGTGTGTGTGTGTGTGTGTGAATGCTTAAGAAAGCATAAGAATTCTCCCTCATCAAACTCTCTCCCTCTCTCTCTCTCAGTCCCTGTGTTAAAAATGTAGAAATGTTGGAGATATGCTGGGTATTTATAGATTTCTAAGGACCTAGGGAAAAAACAATCATTTCACTTATTTATAAGCTCGAGTGCTCGCGTGGTTCAAGCGCTCGGGACTCGAGAGCTCCAGATCCTCAAGCGCTTGAGGTCCCTTTTCCATCAAGGCCTCCCCAAGGTCTCATACATATATGCCAACATACGTAAATCATTATGAACATTAATGAATAAAAAACAAATCTTATTATATATAACCGAGAGGATTACATAGAGAAATATAAAAATTCAGGAAAGACATAAGAAAATATAGGTGCTACATGGATTTATGAAGATAGAGCCATGGGAGATGTAGGCATTTTAAATGTCTTTGTTTTATTTTAGTTTTTTTTTTTGTTTTTATATGCTTGTTTGTGATTGGAGTTTTAAACATTGTTATGACATGCATTTAAAAACAAGTTTTTAAATAAAAATCAAAAATCATTTTCAACACATTAGTAAACATTGGATGTTTATGGGCAATGCGAAGAAACTTTTTGAAAGAAAAATCCTTTACTATCAAATCTAGTGGGAGAGGGACTTACAAATAACTCCCACAATCTTCCATTACCGGTTCACTATAAGATGAGTATTGCATTCTATGTTACCCGGTCATGGGTAATCATTCCATACAGAGAGTACACTACTCATTGGTTACTAGATGTGAACTTCCTATGGATAGGATCAATGAGACATGTTAGAGAGTGACCACCATACGGAGGTGCTACTTGAGGCGGTTGTCATTGGATCTTAGTTCTTGTTGCACACTAGCTAAGCTATGAATAAGGGATCCCAGACGGGGCATTATTCAAAAACTTAGAGATCAAAATAGTTCCAGAGTCATGACCTATTTTGCAAGAGTTGCATAGCAGACAAGTCATGATTAATTGAGAGATCAAAAAATGACCACCATACGGAGGCTTTAATCTTTTGTCTTGATATTCCGGTGACTTTGTCATTAAATAAGAGTTTTACGGATTCTTTTATTTCATGCTATCTAAATTCTGATATACATATTTATTGTGTCTATTTTGTTTTTTAGTATTCATCATGTCTTCTACATTCATTCCACTTGCTACTATACTAACTCAAAATAAGTTAATTGGAAACAACTTTATTGAATGAAAATAGACATTGTTCTTACTGTAGAGGAACACATATATGTCCTCACGACCCCTTGCCATGCAGAACCTATGGCAAATGCTTCGATATTGCCAAACATGAGATTGATAAGTGGAAGAAGTCCAATAGGATGACTCGTTATTACCTATTGGCCTTTATGGCTGGTGTGTTGCAACACTAGTTCTAATTGAACGATCCCTCTAGTGCCATCATGACCTCCCTCAAAGAAATGTTTGGGGAATATGGTAGGCCTACTAGGCAGAATGCTATGCAAAATATCATGGGTATGAATAATGTTTGAAGGAACTCAAATTCGAGAGCACGTTTTAAAAATGATAGGTTATTTAAATGAACTAGAGATTCTAGGTGCCAACATTGACATACAGACCCAAGTTGACATGATCCTCAACTCGCTGCCTCAGTCATTCACTTAGTTTAAATTAAATTACAATATAAATCAAATGAATTTTTTATGAGCGAACTGATGAGCTCTCTTCAGGCAATAGAATGGGTGATCAACCTGGGGGCAACATCATGAGCGTTGAGAATGGCACTTCTTCTCAATCTGCACCGAAAGGCAAGAAAGGGAAGACAAGGGCTATCACTAGTGGTCCAAGTGTTGGACCAGTCCCAAGATTGAAAAATTTAGGAGAAAGGGAAAGGGCAAAGGGAAGGTAAGTGGTCAAGACAAAGGAAAGTGTTTCCAATGCGATGAGAAGGGCCACTGAAAGAGGAATTGTCCATAATTCTTAGTTAGAAGAGTTTAAGGTATTATCGAATCATATGTGATTGAAGTAAGTTTTATAACGAATACTTTGAACATTTGTTGCATTGATTCTGGTACGACTAACTATATTTGTAATTCGTTGCAGGGTTTCAGATCAACCAAGAGGTGCAGCGATGGGGAGATCATGCTAACTCTAGGTTCTAGTGCAACCATTTATGCAGTTGCTATAGGAGTTGTAGTTTTAAAATTTCTAGACAACTAAACTTTGATTTTATCAAATGTACTTTACATCCCATTTATGAAACGTAATTTAATTTCGGTTTCAGAACTTTTGAATAAAGGTTATTCTTTCTCTTTTGGAACTGAGGTTGTGATCAAAAGAAATGGTTCTTTTGTGTGTTTTGATCTTAAGTCAAACGGTTTGTATGTGATAACTCCGAACATTTCGAAAGGTTCTGACATGGAATGTAATAACTCAGTGGTAACTGTGCCATCTAAAAGAAAGGAGTCTTCTTCTAATCCAATAAGGCTTTGGCACATGAGGCTTGGCTATATCAATCTAAATAGAATAAATAGACTAGTCCAAGAAGGGATCTTAGGTGATTTGGTTCTTCCGCCAATGGAAGTCTGTGAATTGTGTTTAGAAGGAATAATGATCAAAAGGTCCTTTCTTGCAAAGAGCTATAGGACCAATGCATTATTAGAATTAGTTCATATTAATGTGTGTGAAAACAATAAATATTAGAGCTAGAGGTGGTATTAGTATTTTATAACATTTATTGATGACCACTGACAACGTCCTTCTAACACGTTTTCATATTAACACCAAAGTCAGGTGATTGTACAAGTAATAATGTTCTGGTAAGATCATGTCAAACCCACAGGGAATGGTAAAAAGATTTTTAAGATAGAAACTATTTTGTCCCTAAAAGGAAAATAACATATGATGGATTTTTGGGGTTTTTCCTAAACTACTAGTTCTTATATTTTTGTAGTAAAACTTAATTAAAATACAATTTTTTTAGTAGTTTACGATAAAGATTATAACACAACACATTAAAAATAGACTAGCTAAGATGCTAGTAAGAAAAGGAAGAAAAATGAGATAATAGCAAGACTCACATGAAATGAACTTTTTGGATTTTATTATAGGAAAAGATGGAAATAATACAATAATTTTATCTAAGTTATCTAAAAACAGGAAATATTAATTAACTTGGGAGAAATGATTTAAATGGATTAATTGGGAATATGCAAATCAACACTAGATCACACAACTTTTGTGCATTTAAAAGAGTTTGGCATTTTAAACAGAGTTATTCTTTATTTGAAAATAAAAAACTAGTTGAAGTCATATCAAGTGTGTCAGGTTTGATATGAAACGATGTCATTTAGTTAACAGAAAAATAAAGAGGCAATCGGACAGTAGCCAGGTTCGAACTCAAGCTTGCGGATGTGGATTATTCGGCACTCAATCCCCACCACTCTGCCACTACATGATTACCTGTCCATTAATGGATAGAAATATATATATACATGTACTTGAAATATAAACTTTATTAAATAAATTATTTTGTATACTAGGTGTTTTTTATGACAAAAGGCATAGTTTGACAATTCACATAATTAAATTCTTAGTTCAAATACGTAATCTTTTGAAGCCCAATATAGCTATAGTCTATGAATACGTTAAATAGTCATAAACTATAGATATTTTTGGCCAGATATTGAAAAGCAATCCATCTAGATAAATTTGCCCATTTAAGATTAGTGCACAGAAGTTGTGAAATCTGAGTTTTTATTGCATATCCCCAATTAAAGTTTTAGCCTAATATTTTCGGAATTGAAACACAAGCAGTAAAATACTATGTCAAAATAAAATACTAAACTTTTAACCTTGATTTCTTGTTGGGTCTCAATAGATGAACTCCAAGAACACAAGCAAGTTCAAACCAAACCCTAATCTAATTTGGGAGTGGAATATGGATAGGGTGTGTATACTTGGGGCTCTAATAGGTGATTATAACAACTATGTAGTAAACAAGTCTAAAGTTTAATTGGAAATTGTGTCGTACAATGAATGGAATTTTTGTTACAAGAACTAGAAATTTGCGATTCCAAACTATTTTAGGGAACATCTACAACTACTAACTATACTGAAAATATTAATAAAACTAATATCTGAAAACTAATTTTTCAAATAGTAGATGAAAATATTTACAGAGATTTTTGAATTTGAAATCATCAATTACAGAAAAGAAAATCTTTACAACTTTTAGAAATCAAACAAAGAAAAGCTTAAATTTCTGCATGGTAACTTTGGCAATGAACTTATTCCTATGGTTTTTTTTCTCTTTTTTTCTCCTCTATTTTCTATCTCTGTGGTCGTGTCTTGTGTGGTTGTGTGTTCTCCTCTCCTTCTTCCAATGGTTGGTATTTATACACGAAGATGCTCTTGAAGGAAGGTGAAGACGCATCATTGAGTTCGTCACTCGAATAGGATGAAAGTGAGGTTTGCCCATTTTTTTTTCAATATTCATCCATTTTTTCTTCTAACACCATTTTGAATAAATCTAGAGAGAGAGAGAGAGAGAGAGAGAGAGAGAGAGAGAGAGAGAGAGATTCCCAATATGTTACATATATCCGTAGAATTTTCATTGTCAAGGCATTGAATGCCTTGTTTCATTTTTCTTCATGGTTGTTTTTTCCTTTGTTTGTTTTTTATTCTTTTCTACGTCTGGTATTTGGCAACGTAAATTTCAATAAGCACAAATGAACATGGGAGATAATCCTGTGTGTTTGCTACTTCTTTCCTATTGCTTTAATTCAATAAGCACATAATTACACACATTTGAGTGGTATCATCATTAAACCATATTATTTCCAAAATGCATGTAAATCTAGGGATTTGGGGATTAAATGAGCACTATATAGCACATGAATATGCAATATTCATTGCTTGTCACACCCCTCAACTAGCTTATTGCTAGTCCCTAGCAATGATGTGAAAGGGAAATTGTTCTAAAAGTTATTAAAAGTAGGAGTAGATTACGGAAAATAAAACCTAACTCACTGTCGTAGGAATCACGATTGCATTTAGCATATGCAACAAGCCGTCAAATCCCTTGGTTGCCCCTAGTGGACGAGTGTTGTCTCGTGAGAGTTTGCAGTGAATATACCTACAAAATTCAATTTTAAATTTCAAAATGTAAAAATAAAAGTGGATTTTCTCCTTTTACAACAGATAGGATTAAACTTGGCAATAAAATAAAATTTTCAAGTATGTAATAGTAATGCAACACATACACTCACAGTTTGCCAATGGCAACAATTTTTTATACTCTTTAAACTTATAGTGTGTGCTTGAAAAATCAAGCAGCTGATCTTAACTTCAAAGTTTACATAACTAACAGCAGTCATAAAACTTGTAATTTTAACTCAAATCTCACTAGGATTTCACTCTTTTAATGAGAAACTCTCAGAAACCGGTGTAGAGAACATCTCACATGGTAGAAAAGCAAAGACAGGGAAGTTGCTTCCATTTTGATGACTCAATATATAGGTATTTGGACTACAATAAGTCTCATGAAAGGATACTTAGCATTAGAAGAGCGATCTACCGTGGAGAACATCCTTATGACTTAAATTTAAAAATCAATTTCTTTTAAATTATTAGGACTTTAACTGGTATTGGGTAGAAATTAGATTGGGAGATTTGGGGTGTATTTGTTCTAAGCATGTGATTGGAGTGTTTGTGCAATGCATTCCAATCTCTTCTTTTTCTTATCATTTTTATCATTTGTACCGTCTTTTGTCAGTTTCTTTTTCTTTTCTTTTTTTTACCACTCCTTTCTTTCTTTACCACTTCTTTCTTTTCTTGCAATATCATTACAGTCCAATCACATACTTCGATATAGAAGTGAGGTTTGCACTCCCAGGTGGAGTAAGGCATGATTTAGAGAGAACTAAGAATAAGGAAGTATAAGGTGAAGGGATGTGCGTTTGAAAGAAAACATGGCCTAAATCATTTTCAAAATAGATTGACTTTGCTCATTTAAGCAATTTAGAAGTTCTAATTTTGGTAAATCCAGAACGTTCTCTTCTAGTGATTAGTCAAAAAGAATAATGAGACTTTCAACGAGTGATATGACAAGGAGAATGACACTGAAAGGAACAATAATCCTCAGAAAAGAAGATTGGTACAAAAACTCACATGGATTAATTAGTTTCCACTACTTGTCTTTAAACAGCATAGTTTATGTTTACTAATCTATTTGGATTCAGTAAATATTCTCACACTATTGCAGTATTTAAAGAATAAAGAATTCTTAGCATTTGAAAGTAGTTAAACATGTGATAATGTGTTGTATGCTATTAACATACCCAAAATAACATTATTGTGGCACCTATAGAAAGAGGCTACGCAATCCAGAGCATCCAAGTTGTCACGATTGCCATCCACCTCTAGTAAAAGAGATGGGTCGAGAACCACTAGAAAGCTAAGATGCCTATAAGAGGCTAGGAGATAACTTTGTATTTACCTAGATTTTGCTACCTCCAAGGTCAAACATTGCACTAGATAATATCTGGTGACGTTGGGTTCGTTCAAATTACTCCTATTGAACTAGTTAATGAAAGCCAAATGTACACGTAGGATCATTTTAAAGTCTGATCTAACTTAAAATTATTTAATGTGCTAAAAATGAATTTAAAAAATAAAATGAAGGATGGGAAACCAAAATTCATTTAGGTATCAAAGGATCCAGTCTTCTTTCTTAACCAAAATTTTCATTTGTTTTGATTTGAATTGTCTTTTGTAACAGTAGTAAACTTTAAAAGAAGTGCCATTGAGAGCAATTAAACCAGGACATTTTTCTCTATAACAATTCAAACACCATCCTAGCCTTTTAGTTTTTCTTTTGATGGCATAAAGGCTAGTGCCATGAAATGGTTTGTTCTGCTCAAAAACAAGTGAGCGACCCATTAACATCTGGTCATCGACTATCGGATATATTTTTTGTATTCTCAGCCAACAAGAGAGGCTAGACTCTACCCTACACACCTTCCAACTATCAACCAAGAACTAATTAAAGAGAGCTTAGAGGGGGTGGGTGGGAAAATTATTTAAAAACTATATTTATATTAAGAAATATTGTATATTTTTTCAAAAACTAAAAAAACTAAAATTGTTTTTTTTTTTCAAATTCTAAGAACTACTTAAAAAAACTAGGGAAAAAAAACTACATGTTTCTTTCTTTCTCTTTTTTTCTTTTCTTTTTTTTTTTTTTTAAGGGAAACACAATATTATAATAACAATAATTAGGAAAATAACAAAGTAAAGTTCAAAATGCATAAGACCGGTAAGTAGCGCGTCGTCCATTTTTGTAGTTTAATACTGAAATGGAGAAATATCACCTACCACACAGAGATTTGAGAACCTAGTAGGGCTGTGGATCGAGTGGTATTTCCAAGCTTCTTTGGTGATCACTTAAAACTTATGGATTTCATTTTTTATTAAATAATGGTAAAATAAAAATCTAAAATAAAACTATGTCGGATCGGAAAAAAGAAAAATAAAATAAAGTAAAATTAAAATGAAATCAGGTTTTTCTCTAGATTATAGATCTTACCTTTAGTGATCGATATAGTGGATCTTGATTTTGGATCAAAGAAAACAAAGAAAATGGAGAAAATGACAGATCAGGGGAAAGAGGGAGAGAGTGTTGCCGCAAGTCGAAGAGAGAGGGAGAGATCGCTACGGTGAGAGGAAGAAGAAAAAGAAAGGAAGAAGAGAGAGATGGGGAATGTTTTTAGGCTTTAAAGCCGTATCTATAGCCATTTTCTCTTTTTCAGTGTAGCTCTCCCTAAAAAAAAACTTATCATATTTTTAAATTTTGTCAAAAATAATTTATGAAATAAGGATAAAACAAACATGTTTAATCATAAAACTGTACCAACCCTCCTCCCCCCCCCCCCCCCAACTGAGTCTGACATTGTCCTCAATGAGTAAGATGAAAAAAAGTAAGGAGAAGTTAAAGATAACACCTATAATAATAAATAAATAAAAAAACAAAGAAAAGATAGAATAATGATGACAAAATTAACTCATATATATAATATAAAATAAATGTACAATCACTGTGCTAAGATAAAGTTACCAAGAATCACTGTACAATCGACATTTTAAAGTGCAGTTTAAAAGGATCGATCTTGTGTTCAAATTTTGCTATCTGGCAGTTTTAGCAGCATAGTTTTTAAGCCAGCAATACTTCTGGTATGCCGTTTTATTTTGGACTGTAATGGGATAGTTCAACCATACAATTTAGTACATTTATTAGATAGCATTATTTGAGATTTGTAAGACTTGATAAAAAAAAATCAAAACTCATAATCTTTTATAGAAATAATAAGTGCAAGTGGTTCTAACACTTAAAACACAATGATAATATTTTTTAATATATATAACAAAAAGAAAAATACAATAACAATAATACGAAAGACAAGAATTCCATAACGTATCTAGATGTTGCCTAAGGTTAATGCCCATGAAAAGCGACCATTTTGAGGTCTAGGACAGTAGACTTGAAACATTAAATAGGTGTCATAGTCAAATACGTCGGGATCATCATATAGTGTTACTTCCATGAATGTATTATATCTGACAATGAACCTTTGAGGAATGAATTGTTCAACAAAGATTGGGAATAGAGAGTCTCCCCATTCAAGTAGGTGAAAAACCAATTCTTCTGGAAGGCATATCTTAACAGTTCTCCGTCAATAACTCTAGTTAATAAACACCCCCATCCAAAAATAGTGTCATTTTTGTCATAAATGGGGAATTGTTCTAAGGATGTCAGGTATCGCTCCCATTTGTTTTCTTTAGATTCGTTACATAATTCTTGGAACATCTCATATTGAGCTTGTTCCTATTCATCGTAATTTGTACTAAAGTTTTTCCAGTCCTCTAATTCATCATACCCTGGTGTACTCCCCCAGTGTGGATCTTGGTTAGGATCTTCTAAAGTTGGGTAATTTCCTTCGATGTAACTATTCATTAATAGATTATTAATGGACCTAGCGTAAAATATCTCATCATCGTCAGATTCTAAATATTTGAATCTTGGGCTTGTATCATCAGTTGATAGAGTTCTTTCCTCTGATGGATCGTCGTTATTTTTATTAGACAAGCTAGGTTGGTCTGATCCTGAGTTTGCACCTTCTATAGTGGATTTATCATGTTGGAATGGGTCCATGTCTTAGTATTACCTATAGAATAAGATAATATGCTGAGAAATAATTCTTGGAAAATATTAGATAGTAAAAAAAAAGGAAAATTAAAACTAAAATAAAATTCCTACTATGTACAATTCTAATCATGATTTAAGAAATTAAGGAGCATTATAGTTAGGGTCCTCCAAAGGAATGGACTCCAACTCAGCTTCAAAACCTTCTAAGAATAGCTTTAATCTACACCCATTAACTTTAAATGTATGTCCATCTTTAGGGTCCTCAATCTCAACAGTTCTATAAGGATAAACATTTTTGACTATATACAGATCAGTCCATTGAGATTTCATTTTCTTTCTAGAAAGATGTAGTATTGAGTTATATAATAGAACTTTTTGAGCGGGGGTAAATCTTTGATAAACAGGAGTATTAAGACATTTTTCTGTAGAGTACCCCATCATATGACATGTACTGGAAAGTTATAGTTTTTTCTTAGATAGAGGAGGATTAGCTTTCTCCAATTTAAAAGCTTTTAGCTTATGAGTTAATTCTTCAATTTTTATTACAAATTCATCTTCTGATTGTGATTGCTGTAAACATTTGGCCTTTAGCAATTTATTCTTTTTCCCATTGGGAAGCATTATCGCCTAGCCAATCAATGTATGATTCAACTTCGTCATTATTTTTAAGAAATTCCCCTTGACATAGGGCTTCAATTAGTTCCTTTGACTCTGCATCTAATCTTTAATAAAAGAAACTAATTAGACGTCATTTTTTAAATCCATGATGTGGACAAGTTAGTGGAAGATCCTAAAATCGTTCCCAATCTTCAGGGCATGGTTCATTTTCTTTTTGAGTGAAAAGTTTAATTTGTCGCATTATGGTATTATTTAAATTTCTTTGATAGAATTTTTCTAGAAATGCTTCATTCATATCATGCCATGAAATTTTAGATCCAAGACGGAGAGATAAAATTCAAGTTTTAGCTTTTTCTTTCAAAGAGAAGGGAAAAAGCTTGAGATGGACTATTTCAAGAGGACAAGTTTGATTAGCAAACGTACCACAAATGTCTTCAAATTCACGAATATGAACATAAACTTATTATGTTTTTATTCTGTGGAAAGTTGGTAAGGATAGTAGCATGCTATGTCTAAAACGAAAATTTGCTACATGTTCAGGTAAAGTGATGTAAGAAGGAGTGATGTTTCTTTCTAAGATAAATAGATCACGTAAAGAGAGTTGTTCACGCTCTGGTAAAACAAGTTGTGGTATATTATTCCCATGTTCACTATGAGCAGCATCAGCTATTCCTTCTATGCCTTCAATTTCAACCATTATCCTAGAAAATTGTATACTAGATGAATTAGAATAAATATTAGTATTAAGTGGCACTTGATATAATGCTTCAGTAGTATCTAAGGACATATGAAGTAAAAAAAACTAAGTTTTGAAAATATTATTATTATTATTTATAGCTAAGCAAAAAAAAAAGGTTTAATTTTTTTTATATTTTTTTTATAGACGATAGGTTTATAAATGCATATATATGTCTTTTTGTTTAGAAGATGGACATGTACATACTTATGAATATATATTTATTAAAGAAAAATTATCTATAGTTTTATTATTATTATTATTTTATGTTATAAATTTTTTTTTTAAAAAAAACTAGATTATTTATAAGGTAGAATAGGTAAATATATCTATTTGTATATATAGTGGGAGAAATTTTTTTAGACCTAACTTATTTTTTTTTATAATTTTTTTTTTATTTTAGCCGTTCTCCTACAACGGTGCCAACAACTTGACGACGTCCTACTAATGCGTTTTCTTATTAACACCCAAGTGTAGGTGATCGTACAAGTAATAAAATTCTGATAATATCAGGTCGAACCAACAGGGAGTGGTAAAAAGATTTTTTAGATAGGAAGTAACTATTTTGTCCCCAAAAAGAAAATAAAAAATGATGGATTTTTAGGGCTTTTCTAAACTACTAGTTCTTATATTTTTGTAGTAAAACTTAATTAAAATGCTATATTTTTAGTAGTTTAAAGTAAAGATTTTAACAAAACACATTAAAAATAGACTAGCTAAGATGCTAGTAAGAAAATAAAGAAAAATGTGATAATCGTTAGATTCATATGAAATAAACTATTTGTATTTTATTATAGCAAAAGATAGAAATAATGTAAATAGTTAATCTAAGTTATCTAAAAATATAAAAAATTAATTAACGTGGGGGAAATGATTTAAATGATTTGGGAATGTGCAAATCAACACTAGATCACATAATTTTTGTGCTTTTGAAAGGGTTTGGCATTTTTAAACAGAGTGATTCTTTATTTGAAAATAAACTTATACCAGTTGAAGTCATATCAAGTGTGTCAGGTTTGATATGAAACGACGTCGTTTAGTTTAAAGAAAAAATAAAGAGGCAATCGGGCAGTAGCCTGGTTCGAACTCAAGCCCATGAACGTGGGTTGTTCGCCACTTAGTCCCCACCACTTTGCCACAACACGATTACCTGTCCATTAATAGATAAAAATATATAGATATAGATATATACATATACATATACTTAAAATATTAACTTTAATAAATAAATTGTTTTGAAAAAAGGCATGGCTTGACAAGTCACATAATTAAATTCTTATTTCAAATACATAATCCTTTGAAGTCCAATATAGCTATAGTCTATGAATATATAAAATAGTCATAAACTATAGATAGTTTTTGCCAGAAATGGAAAAACAATCCATCTAGATAAATTTGCCCATTTAAGATTAGTGTAGAAAAGTTGTAATTTCTGAGTTTTTATTACATATCCCCAATTAAAGTTTTAGCGTAACAGTTTTGGAATTGAAATTGTCTTCTAAATAACCTTGCAAAGATAAATTAAATAAATGAATCTGTTTTCTAAATAACCTTTTAAAGATAAATTAAATTGGTGTACACAATCACTGTCCAATTAAGATTACGGTCATAACACCAAGGTATGAGTGAAAACTAATATTAATATACTTTTTCTTCAATTAACAATAGTTGGGATTGAATTTGTGGAATCTGCAAAAATAACAAAGTTTAGTACAACTAAGCTAATAAAACATAAATAAATTGAAATTCTAGGTCCAAATAAAATACTAAACCTTTAACCTTGATCTCTTGCTGCGTCACAGTGGATGAACTCCAGGAACACAAGCAAGGACAAACCAAATCTTAATCTTATTTGGGAGTGAAATATGGATAGGGTGTGTATGCTTGGTGCTCTTATAGGTGATTATAACAAACAAGTGCAGAGTTTAATTGAAAATTATGTCATTTAGTGAATGGAATTTTGTTACAAGAACTGAAAATTTGGGTTTCAAACTATTTTAGGGAACATCTACAACTACTAAATATACCAAAAATATTAATAAAACTAAAATCTAATGTAACAATCCTAAAATTTCGAAATGTGTAAATAATTATTTTAATTACTAATTTCAGTTAGCAATATTATATGGGTGTGCCTTGGTAAGACACGTGTTTGCAAATTTTTAGTTAGGAGAACTCATGAATTAAATTGCTAGTAGGCATACTTAATTTGTTAGTAATACCAGTAATATTTCCCTGGTTGTTTTGTATTAAAATTTCTAATGTTTCATTATTATTATGACATGAGATTTCGAACTTTAGTTAAATCGTGCGATAGATTATTGTATGACTGAGTTACAATTTTTGTAGAATAACGAGTTTAGTTTTGGGTAGTGCTTATGGGCCTGTGAATGTGTTAAATTGTGTTTTTAATATTTAAATTAAGTGCCAAGGGTTATGGGTACCCGTTGGGCTAATTATTTTGTCACTTTAGAATGCATTTTCGTGCCCATATGAAGCCTTTTTGTGAGCCCGTAATATATGTGTTGTGTGTGTAGTATACATATACATATATTAAAATCCTAGCCCCCATATTAACAAAAAAAAAAAGGGAAGAAAAGAAAAGAGAGAAGAAGAGAGAACATACGTTTATGTGTGTGTGTGTGTGTGTGTGTACCCTTTTGCCAGTGGCTTTGTGATTAAGCTGGCCTAAGCCTTATGCTCGACTTAATTTATAGACGTCTAGGCATATTGACCGGCCTTCCGTTGTTTATACCTGGTTTGGTTGATACCCCAACCAAACTGGCACTGGAGTGAATGTTGGTTGTATGTCCGGGCACACATGGAATATATGTGTGGGTTGTACCATGGAGGGTGGCCAAGTGGTGAACCTAGGGAACACAAAGATAAATTTAATGCTAATAAATAATGAAAATGGATTATTTCATAAGACTGATAAGCGTGAAATAATGAACGCGACGTTTAAGTTAGAATGTGGACGGCTTATGTATGGAATTATTTGCTTGGTTTGTGATCATTCGATCTACAGGATGGTGGGCTCACTAACTTAAATGCAGGGCTGGCTCACCATAGATATCCGACGGGCAAGTATTCGATTAGTATTAGTTGGATTTGGGACCATTGCCACCACATTGAAGGAAACTACTATTCTGTCCTGAAATGTGTGTGGAACTACTGTTCTAACTCGACAGAGATTATATGTGATGGCGTTGCTTATTTTTTTGTGTGACGATAATGTTTAAGGTGTTTTGGTTATATTTTCTTTGTGAGTATTTTTGGGAGTCTATGGGACACTGCTGTTCCCTAAGAGTCATTTAATATTTTTGGTTAACTCATACCAGTATTTTATATACAGATCCGGGTGCGTAATGCATTCGGGGTGTTTCTATATGAAACGTAGTCGAATGTACGTGCAGGTTTGTAATGGAGAAGATTTTCTATGGAGCTTTGTCTATGTGAAGAGATTGTTGTAGTGCCGCTTCTTATCATAGTTTTATTTAATTTCTTCTTTTACTTGAGGTTTATTTATGGTAATGTAGGCCATGTTTATATAATTGCTATAAGGATTGTATATTGGGTATTGGGACCGTTGTAGTTGCTCTGACTAGAGGTTGTAATAGAGGTTATTCTTTCATAGCTTTAATTGTAAATGAAAAGATTTTTATTATTAATGAGAATTAGAAATGTTTACTCAATTTTCGTTTGTCAATTTAAGTGATTTAGTTGATTTAGCTTTATCCAAATGAATTTGAGAATTTTTGGAACCGTGTGAGTTATTTTTTTAAAATGGAAATGTGGTGGTTTTGTTTTAAAAAGAAATGGAGATTTATTATAAATGTTTTAATCAAGTTTGTAAGAACATCTATTTTCATTAAAAAGCTTTAGGGTATATATCACCTACCTCCCTTGAGATTTGGCTTTAATACACATACTTCCCCTCACGTTTCAGAAATCTCACTTACCTCCCTTATTTTAAAATTTTAGTATTAGTTTCCCCCCTTCTTTTAATAAATCTTTAGAAAATTTAAGAGAATCTAATACTAAAATTCAGAAATAAGGGAGGTAAGTGAGATTTCTGAATCGTGGGGGGAGGTATGTGTATTAAGGCCAAACCTCAGGGGAGGCAGGTGATATTTACCCAAAGTTTTAATAGGATGGGCTTCGTGGTGTTCACTCAGATAGTTGGGCAGTCGAATAGTAGTCAAGATTTAGTTCTATGCTGATTATTTGGCTTTCCAACAATGGGGGTGTGACATCTAAAAACTAATTTTTCATACAGTAGATGAAAATAATTACAGAGATTTTTGAACTTGAAATCATAAATTACAGAAAAGAAAATCTTTCAACTTTTAGAACAAAATCAAACAAAAAAAATCTTAGATTTCTACATGGTAACTTTGGCTATGAAATTCTTCCTATGGTTTTTTTTTTCCCTTTTTTTTACCTCTGTTTTCTGTGTCTGTGTTTGTGTCTTGTGTATTTGTGTGTTCTCCTCTCCTTCTTCCAAAGCTTGTTATTTATAGACAAAGATGCTCTTGAAGGAAGGTGAAGACGCATCATTAAGTTCGTCAATTGAACAGGGATAAAAGTGAGGTTTGCTCATTTTTTTCAATCTTCGTCTATTTTTTCTTCTGACACCATTTTGAATCAATCTGCACACACACACACACACACATACACACACACACAGATTCCCAATATGTTACATATATATATGTAGACTTGTCATTGTCAAGGCATTGAATGCCTTGTTTCATTTTTCTTCATAGTTATTTTTTCCTTTCTTTGTTTTTTGTTCTTTTCTAAGATTGATAGTTGGCAAAGTTGGCAACGTAAATTTCAATAAGAACAAAAGAACATGGGAGATAATCTCGTGTGTTTGCTGCTTCTTTCATTCCTTTTATTGCATTATTTCAACTTCATTTTTACCAAAGCATATAAAATATGTAAATGCACATAATTATACACATTTGAGTGATATCATCATTAAATCATATTAATTCTAAAATGCATATAAATGTAGGGATTTGGGGATTAAATAAGCACCATATCTATTATATTAGCACATGAATATTCAATATTCATTGCTTGTCAACCACTCCAGGTATGGATATATGTACCTAATGCAGCACAAGTCTAAAGCCATTGAAAAGTTCAAAGAGTTTAGGGATGAAGTGGAGAAGCAGTTAGATACACATATCAAAGCCATTCGATATGATTGAGGTGGCGAGTACCTCTCTAATGAGTTTATTGATCACCTCATACAGAATGGGATTCTATCATAGCGGACTGCACCTGGTACGCCTCAATAGAACAGTGAAGTAGAAAGAAGGAATCAGACTCTTTTAGACATGACTATGTCTATGATGAGTTATTCGGAATCGCCATTATTTCTTTAGGGTTATACTTTGGAAATTGCTATTTACATACTAAATCTTGTTCCAAGAAAATCTGTTCCTAAGACACCACGGGAGATATGGATTGGGTGCAAGCCTTCTTTGCAACATCTCCAGATATAGGGGTATCCAGCACATGTGCTGAAAGGGAAGATGAGCAAATTAGAGACTAGATCGAAAGTATACTACTTTATAGGGTATCCAAAGGGTACTTATGGTTGGTATTTTTATGATCGAAGAGAACACAAAGTATTTATTAGTGTAAATGTTGTTTTCTTGGAGGATGATTATATCATGAACCATAAACCTAAGAGAAGGATAGATCTATAAGGGATAGAAGGAGAGCCCTTGGACCCACCAGCAATTAAGAACAATATAAGATAGGAAAATATGACATCTTCACCAATTTTCGTACCGGTACCTCATTGTAATGGGAGGATAGTCAGCCAGCCTAACAGATACATGTTCTTAGGAGAAGTTTTGAAGCTATCTCCATAAAATCTAAATCTGATCCTACCACATATGACAAGGCAATGCTGATGCTGATTCAGCTCATTGTGTTAAAGCTATGACGACTGAGATGGACTCTATAGACTCCAATCAGGTCTGGAATCTTGTAGAAACACATACCAATATTAAACCCATTGGCTGTAAGTGGGTCTATAAGAGGAAAAGAGGATCTGATGGACAAGCTGTGACCTTTAAAGTATGGCTTATAGTGAAAGGTTATACTCAGAGAGAGGGCATTGACTATGAGGAAACCTTCTTACCGGTAGCCATGCTCAAGTCCATCAAAATACTCTTATCTATTGCTACATACCTTGATTTTGAGATCTGGCAGATGGACGTCAAAACTACATTCTTAAATGGCAATCTTGAAGAGGGCAACTATATGTAGCAACCAGAAGGGTTCATGACAGGAGGAAAAGGTAAGTTAGTATGCTAGTTGTAAGAGTCCATTTATTGACTTAAGTAGGCATCCAAGAGTTGAACATTCGATTTGACCAAGCGATCAAGTCGTTTGGTTTCATACAGAATCTAGATGAACCTTGTGTATACAAGAAATGTGAAGGTAAGGTGGTGGCTTTTCTTGTGCTTTATGTTGATGACCTTCTACTCATTGGGAATGATGTAGTGGCATTGTAAAGTCAAAGTTTGGCTAGCTAGTACTTTCGATATAAAAGATCTTGGGGAGGCGAGCTATATCCTCGGGATAAAGCTCTTTTGAGATCGTAAGTGAGGGATAATAGGATTATCTCAAGGCAGTTATATCAATAAGTGCTAACTATGTTTTTAATGGATAATTCAAAGAAAGGTTTTCTACCTTTCAGCCATGGTCTTGTGTTCTCCAAGGAACAGTGTCCTAAGACACAGGAGGAGAGGAATCGCATAGTAGGAATTCCCTATGCCTTAGCAGTGGGATGTCTCATGTATGCAACGTTATCCACTAGACCAAATATCTACTTTGTCGTTGGCATGATTAGCAAGTATCAGTCGAATCTAGTCCAGAGCACTAGACAACTGTCAAGCACTTTCTTAAGTACTTGAGAAGGACTAAAAATTACATGCTTATGTATGGTGGGGATGAGTTGATTCCAATAGGATACACTGACTCGGAATTTATGTCATATAATGATTCGAGAAAGTTGACATCTGGACATCTCTTTACTGTAGGAGGTAGTGCTGTTAATTGGAGGAGCATTAAGCAGAAATGCATTACAGACTCGATTACAGAAGCTGTGTATCTAGCTGCTTGTAAAGCTACGAAGGAGGTTGTTTGTCTCAAGAAGTTTCTCATGGAGCTCGAGGTGGTACAAGCGTCATTGTCACCTATTATACTATAATATGATAATATTAGGGTAGTGGCTCAGTCCAAGGAGCCAAGAAATCACGAAAAGGGAAAGCATGTAGAAAGGAAATATCATCTCATTCGAAGATATAGTCTAACGTGGAGATATGACTGTCACCAAGATTGCAACCACTGAAAATCTTGTGGATCCATTTATAAAGGCCTTACCGCAGAAGGTCTTTGACCGTTATTTAGATAGTCTAGGTCTCAAATTGAGTTCTGATTGATTACGAGTGCAAGTGGGAGTTTGTTGAGATTGTGCCCTCAAACCATTACTATATGCATGAGATATTGATGTTATATATATGTATATCAGTTTGCATTACATTATATGTGTTTCATGAGATGATTGTTTGTAATCCTTAAATATCATATTAGGTGATTCGTGTATGTGTGAGATACATACATGTGAGATATATGAGATACAAATTACTATTCTTTGTTGCTTAGAACTTGTCACAGTGGATGATGAGACTGGATATCTCATCAGGTATACACTGTAGCATGGTTAACTGTCATTGGATGGAGTGATAAATCTCAATCACTAGAGTGAGAGACTCTTAGCTAATATGCTAGTGCTTATAGTGAATTAATGGACCATGAGCTTTCCTATTGATACTGAAAACTGTCATTAGTTGATAGGAAATGAAAACTTGTATAAGGTATGTGTTCTTAATCTTGAGATGATTATAGACGCAGACTGTGAACATGGCTGCTTTGACTTAAAAATCAGTGAGGTCTAAAAGATCAGCACCTAGGTATCTTGGGTATGTCATGTTCATAGGGTTGTGAACATATATTGTCAAGATAAAATCCACCCTCTGATAAAGAGTAAGTATTCCCTTGAGAATGTCACCAAGTTGATTAATGAGACCTGCGGTCTTGTTGATAAGTAGTTATCAACATGTTTAGTAATCATGAGAAGAGAATGAAACTCAAGGTATGGAAGAAGTAATCATTGTTTAGATCTGACTACCTAAACATGATTACGAATACTGACAGTATAGGGACATTAGTACAACCATACAAGTCTAGTTATCGCTTCGGATATGTTGTTTTGCATTGGAGTACAGTTATCATTTTGTAGTGGAGTAAACTTTAACTGATTAGTTACTTAATTTAGTGATCAAAGAGTTAGATCATGGGAATTAATAACCGATCTGAGCCAACAACTAAGAACATAGGAGGTCCCACTCTTAGCTCTAAGGGATGCAAGAAGACAAGAGAGAAAAGAGATCAATCGATTGGTAGGGCAATCAATTGGACCTCAGGTCGGTTAGAAATACTTATAAATAGGACACCTACATACAAAATATGTTTACTCGTCATTTTTGAAGCCCCAAGTTTCCAGAAACAATTCTATATTAATGTTTCAGAATTTTAATAAGGGTAATTGGGTAATTTCGCATATTCTGTGTGGACTGGTATTTTAATTTACTGTATTTAAGTTTTTCAGAGCATGATTAAATTATTTTATTTTGTCTTTCATATGCTTTAGAAATTAAATTCTGTACCCGTGGATGTGTTTATTTAATTTTGGGGTTACACCGTTGGGTCAGACTGTCCGTTTGGGTATCAAAACATTCAGTATTGACCAAATAAGTGATGTGGGTCCCACCCCACACCACTATAGCCGGCCACCCCTCCTCTCCATTTCATTTTAACGTTAGTTTTTAGGATTAGAAACATTCATCTTCATCTCTTCTTCTCTTTACACTTCAAGAGCCATGAAAATTCAAAGTTCTTCTTTCCCCTTGGGTTTCCTTCTACAAGATTGCAAGAGAAGCTCAAGAAGTTCTTTATCTAGCATCTCTAGCCATCCTAGGGCTTGGAATCATCATTTGGTAAGCTTTCTAGAAAACCCCCAAATTCTAGGGTTTCACTAGATTTCGAAATTTTGGGTTTTGATTGAACTTCTCTTCTCTTTTATAGCTTCCTTGGAGTATATAGAGTATCTCTTTCACATCCTAACCATTTCTATGGAGGATTTCTAGTGTGGGTAAGTTTTCCCAATCTCTAGCAACCTAGGGTTTAATAGCTTTATGTTTCTATCCTAAACTTGGGTTGTTATTGCTTAGTGTAGTCTTCTTGAAGCATCCTTCAAAATTTGGCAAGCTTTGGAGCTACTTGGGTTTTTCTATTCTAGCTCTCTTGAATATTTCCTTGTTTGGAAGCTAAGCATTGAGGTAGATTTACATTGTGCAATTATATATGTTATACTTGCCTAAGGTGTTTGAGTTCATATATATGTGCAAGGAGATAATTTAGACACATGCAATGGGTATTTCCCAAAGTTGTAATGTAAGTGTTGTATGCCAAATTGTGGAATTATATGCCTTGGTTGTACTAGTTGAAAGTTTGGGGTGTTAAATGTAATTAAAATGAAGTTATGAGAATAATTTAGACGCATGCATTAGGTTTTCCCCAAAGTTGTAAATTTAGGGTTATATGCCTAATTGTGAATTTACATGTTTTGGTTGTTCTGTAATTGATTATGTGATGCTAGACGTGCCTAGGATGCTCCCTTTATGTGTAAAAGCATGTTAGGACGTTAGTTTAGAAATCCTTGTTAGGAGTGCTATATTATAAATTTTAATTTAACTCTTGATGTCTTTAATACATGTTCAATATGCAAGAATTATTGGGTTCATTATTTTGTGGGAGCATCTATGTTGTCATTTTAAACATTTCATGCATTGAGGCCAAATCGGCAAACATTCAAATATCACGACATAAAGGTTTTATTTGAAAAAAGAGAGAAAAATCCCATGTGTGGGAATTTTGGTTTAAGAAATCCGGACGTGGGTTGTGATGTGAGACAGGGAGAATGACCCTTAGAAACATTCAAACTCCAAACTATATTCAGGTAGCTCCCGGAAGTTGGTATGCTACACTCCATGCGTGGGTGGCTCATGGTCCGGTAACGAGAGAGATGTGCATTTGTCACGCATAGCCTTGCGGCTTTAAACATTTCATGGTAGCCATGGTGGCGATTCATTGCACCTCATCTCATTTTAGTCATGGATAGCATATAGATTTGTTACAATGTTGTCTACGAGCTGTCGTTCTCATAAAAACGACAAAACATTTTTCAGGTGAACTTGATAATGGAAAAAGGGCACATGTGACCCGACGCGTAGACGTTGATGCATTTTGTTCTATTTTGAAGACTCATGCTTAGATATGCACATGGATAGTTCCCATGTTAATTTAGCCTTTTGGCAAGAATGTAATAGTTTAGTGCACTAAAGAAAATTGTTGTATTATTCTTGTTCGAAACTTCTTGGGCATAGACCTCCATATTTTGTCATTGGGAAGCCGTGTTGTAATTTTGATGGACAAGTGTTAGTCCTCATTTTTTTTATACTTGTTCAACTTATTTATGGTATATAATTATGTTTCCAAGACCGTAGTTTTCCTTGTAAGGTTTTATGTTTGTGTGTTAAGTTGAATCCTTGCCGGATTCGGTTGTGTTTGGTTTGTCCTTACCGGACTCTTCGCATTTCAATGGAATCCTTGTCGGATTTACACTTTTGCTTTCAAATGAAATGTTCAAAAATCTCTCCCATTCTCTTTCTCTCCTCTCCCCTCTTTGATCTCTTTCTCTTTCTCAAATATCCTCTCCTTTTTCTTATGTTGGAATTATGTATATATATACTTTAAAAATGTTTCCGAATGTGAAAATACATATGTGTGTGTGTTTAGAATACATTCCCTCTATATCTCTCCTTATCTCTCCCTATACCTCTCTCCCAATCTCTCTCCCTCCCATTCTTCCTCTCCTTATCTCTTTCACTTCTCGTTTTCAATAAATTTCGAGTACATGAAGTTCCGTTTGGTCTAGGCACGTGTTATATGTCATGTAGGACTCGTTTAGTCATATATCGGTGTTTAAACTTGAGGATTTAGCATAGTTGGGAACATTCCGAAATGCTGTCAAAAAGCTGTCAAAAAAAACTGCTACTGTTTTTTTTGTTTTCTGCCCAAACGGTGAAGATTTGGAAAAAATGTCATTAGACGAAAGTTGTGCAGAATCGAATTTTACATGGACCTACGCAGACAGAATGTAAAAATTTTAATGACATAGTCACTTACAGATGTTTTAAAATTCAGCAATTATCCAAAAAATGGTCCTTTATCAATTTTTTTGTATTCCTTGAACTAGTTCTTGTTCGGATAGCCTCTTTATTAATATTTCAAATGCTTTTACCTTTATTTGACTCGTTGATATGTAAGTCCATTTAGGCTTATGTGTTTGTAAGTCATCCTTGTAGGAATCCCCGTGGGATCCTAATGTCGCTTCCGCATTTTGTGATTGTATTTTAATTCTTTTCTCTCTATCTTTTCTCTTTCCTCGCGCTTCGGTTTTCGGGGCGTGACAGATTGGTATCAGAGCTAACCGGGTTTGAATACCTAGGGGCTATGGGTGTTTGCTTCGGGCTTATTCCGTTTCCTTCGACGCTTAAGTTTGTTTATTGCCTTCCGTTTATTTCAGTGAGATTTTTCGTTGAGACGATATTATGTCGTGTGGGCATGCGTAGAGGTTGAATTCCTTCGAGACCTACATGGTTACATATTTAAGGTGTTTACGTGTTTCACATTCAACGTAGTATATGCTTACATGTTAAATGTTTACATACTCCATGGGATGACATTAGTCCTCCTATGAGTTGCTTAATGTAGTTAATAGTCATTCAATTCCTCATTCAATGCTAATTGTTTTAACTATGCCACCGTTTACTTTACATATGAGATGTCGCATGGGCATTTTTTTTTTATTGAGTGAAAGTCTTTGGAACTTTTGTGCTTACGTGCCCAGTTTACATGTTTCATGTCTTACGTGTTATGTGAGTTCATATGAAGCCTACATGCTCTATGTATTGTGTTGTGCATTTCTTTTGGCTATGATATAAAGAGTGCGTATTTCATGCAAGGCAAGTATAATGCTAACATGCTTAATGTTGATTACCTTCGAGGCTAGGTATGTATATGCTAAGTGCTTACATGTCAAAGATTACATGTTCCATACCCAATATGCTAAGTGTTTATATGATTTTCAATCGTTCTAATATGTATTGATGTATATTGAGTAATGTGATCCCGTATTGTTGATGAGCATACTTCTATGTGAATTTGATGTTTATGTTAAAGTTTACACATGATATGTGTACATGTTCTACGTGCTATGAGCTTATTGGTTCCAACATTTATATATGTTCAGGGTACATGCCAAGTACATTAATGTTTGACGTGCCCATACAGTTATGTTATAATCGTGCATATTCTCAGTGCTATGTGTTCCCCTGGGGCATGATAGGCATTGATTAGTATGAATCATGATATAAATTGCTTAAGGTTGCTAGTAATCCATATTGATGTTGATTGCCCTTCCTATACTAACCTTGCTGTTTATGTTAAGCATCGAGTTGATTTACAAAACAATATGGTATCATCGTTCACAAATGTAAATGGAATTATGAAGGGAAACGTTTTATGTTATATGTGAACATGATTGATGTTGTGAGCTATGTGATCTCATGCTAAGTATGCGTGTCCTCTAAGTAATGTGTGAATTTATGTTTAATCTATTAAGATTCGTGCCTGGTTCACGTGGAATTGTGGCTTGAGTACGTATTTATAATTTGGAGTACCTTGGTACTATTTGAGGAGGACCTTCGAGTAGACGTTGTAACTTTTCAATCAGATTTAAGTGGGGGTTAGTGTTGACTACATCGACTTTAGGGAGTATGTTATGGGACACCCTCAGCCGACTATTTCATGAGCAGTATTTCCCGTTCGTAGTTCATCGAGCTAAGAGGATTGAATTTCTGAAACCTTCGTTAGGGAGCCGTGACAGTTTCTGAGTATGAGGCAAGTCTCATTTTTGATATAACATTGGACAATAGAATGAAGTTAAGAACTTTTGAGAATGGACTTCGTCCAGGCCTACGCGCCAACGCGGTTGGATTCGAGTTGAATGTACTTAGTAAAGTGGTTCAGAAAATATTAGTAATTGGGTATTTGAGTTTGAATAAAAGAGTTAGAGAACTTCGTGCACCGACTAAGAACAGTCAGTTGGACCAACCCCAGTTCGTCCACCTTATCAGTAGACTTGTAGGCCACCTTTTTTACCACCACAGCCAACTCCTTCAACTCAGATTTTTGGGCCGAGACTTCCTAGGGAGACAATAAGGACAGTTTAATCTTTTTGCCGTCGCATCTTCCGTGGGTAATACCGATGCTTCTGTAATCTGAGGTAAGTTGTTCGTGTTTAGTCCAGTGCCACTATGCCTGTAGATATCACCGCATTGCATCCCTTGGGATACCACCTTGTGCATCATCATTGAGTTGAGGAATGAGTCGTTCGGTTCCTACATTGTTAGTTGCTAATTGATACTTCTGTTGGAGGCTTAGTTCCCTTGGATCGAGTGTGTCGTGGCTACGAGCTGTGATAGCTGACCAGTACACCATCTTTGATTTATGATTGTGAGTATGGACTAGTGAGTACTTGCCAAGCACTTGTGACTTGTTTCGAGAGGAAGGTAGCTTTTACATTACCATTCGGGAATCTAAGTTGTTTCATGGGTGATCGTATAGAGACTCCGATATATCCACTTCACAGTTGGTATAACTGTAAAAGTCATATTGACTCCTTAAATAGTTTGTTTTGTTTTCCAATGAGAATGGACCAAATTTGATTGAGTTCTCTCCCGTTGTGGGTTAGTACACCGATGTGTTCCCTGAGGATTTGTATGGCTTGTCGCCTATCCGTGAGAATTGAGTTGTGTCAGACAAATACCCAGTACTTCATCTATTTTGATGCCGCCGTATTATATGACATCCGCAGGGTTGAAAGAGTTTAAGACTCAGTTGGAGAACTTACAGGTTAGCGATTGCATTTGTCTTAATCAATCTCCGTGGAGATTACCCATTTCCCTGTACCAAGAAGATAGATGGTTCGCTTAAGTTGAGTATTGCTTATGACATCGAATCTTGTGACTATAAGAATCAGTAGATCCTTTTGACTAACTTCGTAGTTCAATGTGTTTAGTTTCAAAGATTGATTTGAAATAGAGTTATCACCAGTTGCGCACTAAGGAACGTGAGATTCCTAAGACTACTTTCCACCCACGTTACTGACATTGTGAACCCCTTGTTATACCATTCAGTTTGACGAACGCACCTGCTGCTTTAGTAGACTTGATAAGCCGTGTGTTTAATCCTCGCCAGGAAAAGTTTGTGATTGAGCACCGATGACTACATATGCTAAATTATCTGAGTGTGAATATTGATTATCCGAGGTAAAAAGTTTCTTGAATACGTCATTTTTGGTAATCGAGTATCCTCAAATCCTTCTAACATTGGGACCATTATAGATTTGCTTTGTATATGAGATTCATGGTTTCTCAGGACTAATAGGTGACTACCATTACTTTGTTGGCAACGTTTCCCGTTTGGCAATTAACTTCATTGACTAAAATAGAGGTGAACTTTGTTGAGATGCTTTGGGTGAGAATGGGTTATACCAAAGTTGCAAAACTTGATAGACTTCGGCACCTGTTCTTGTGAGCATTGAGTGTAGGTTGATTGAACTATACCGTATACTTCCTGAACGTGGATTGAGCTACCTAAGACTTGGGACTAGGAGACATCACATATGAAACATTTCTGACTCAGAGAGACATTAATTTGGGACAACGCCGTTGGGTAATTATAACTGTGACTATAAATGTAACTTTAGTTGACCTTGAGACTTGAATTGCATTGCCACCCGAGCTAGGCCAACGTCGTGACAAAGAAGTATGACTATGACTCAGCTTCCTTACCTATGCAAGAGTGGAAAATGTTGAGACTCGTGTGTACCCTAGTGTATTTATCGGTGCAAGAGTGGAGAATATTGAGACATTGTGATGACTTTGAGAATTGTGGTTCAGAGACTTTTGCCCAAATTTTCTCGTTTGACTTGAATGTGTTATCGAAAGTTTTGACTTGAAGTTGTTAGCAGTACAGAAACTCGATGATGAGACCATTGCCTTGACATTCCGTATGCTTATCGGAGACTCAGGACAGGGTTGGACTTTTGGTGACATTAGAGGTTTGAGACCTCGAGACCGAGTGTTCATTCCCGTTGCTTGCCGTGGAGATGTGTTGAAAGAGTTCTACCATTCCCGTTTCGCCACACATCCGGAGATGTACCATGATTTGCATCGCTAGTATTGATGGAAAGGGGTTAAAGAGGTCTATTGTTGAATTTATTTGATTTTCCAGCAGGTAAAGACCGACACCAGAGAATCACAGGTTTGTTACAACCGTTTTCAATTACCTATTACAGCATTTCTAGGAACTTTGCGTAAGGACAACACTCTTTTAGATCCTTGCAGATCATTTGGACCACATCTACACGTTCGTTACCGTTCAGAGTGACCGACATCGTAGTTTCCAATAGTATGATTCATGTCTGTACGATCATGAGATGTCGTTGTGTATCAGTGTTGATGTTTTTAACTGTGATACTAAGGTTGTATTTCCTTCCTGGCAGAATATGCAGTAAACATGGGGTATTCAGCTCCTTCTATTCCGATTGATTTTAGAAAACATGTTGAGAGCAGTGTTATGACACTTAGTAGTAATTGGGAGGAATAGTTTCTGTCAGCCGAGTTGCATCCAAAATCAGTTACCAGATGGCACCGTTTGAGGCATTATATGATTGTCAGTGTCGATCTTCCTTGTGTTGGGGTGAGGTAGATGAGACTATCCTTCATGGTCCTGATATGGTTAGAGAGACTTCAGAAAAGATTAAAGTAATTCATGAGAAGTTGATTTCAGCTCAAAGTCGTCAGAAATTGTATGCCGACCGTCGTCGTCGAGCGTCCGTGTTTGAGATTGCTATCCTGGGTTGCAGGATTTGATCAAGTGGTAGGTTAGTATTGCGTTTGTTGAACCGTTTGAAATCCTTGAGAAGATGGTACAGTTGTGTATTGTTGGACTCTTCCGCCTCAGTCGTTGAGAGTGCACAATGTGTTTCATGTATAGATACTCAGAGAGATTGTGACCGTCTCATATGTTTGATTGGACTGTAGTGTCTCTTTGTGAAGACGTATAGTATAAAGAGAAGAACAACCCATTCATACAGTTGAGAAGAAAGACAGTGTGTTGTCCATCATGTTGGTAAGGATTCTTTGGCATCATCGTAGTATTGCCGAGGTAAGAGTGAAGCGAGGAAAAGTTACCCTCACCTATTCCCGAGTAGTGTAAACTTCTTGTTGATCGCCTTTCTTCTGCTTTGTTGGCCTAAGGTTTAAGCAAGACGTTGCTCCCTTCTTGCGCTTAGTTGTTCCGAATTCCGGGACGGAATTCTTTTAAGGGGGGTAGACTGTAATGTTTCAGAATTTTAATAAGGGTAATTGGGTAATTTCGCATATTCTGTGTGGACTGGTATTTTAATTTACTGTATTTAAGTTTTTCAGAGCATGATTAAATTATTTTATTTTGTATTTCATATGCTTTAGAAATTAAATTCTGTACCCGTGGATGTGTTTATTTAATTTTGGGGTTACACCGTTGGGTCAGACTGTCCGTTTGGGTATCAAAACATTCAGTATTGACCAAATAAGTGATGTGGGTCCCACCCCACACCACTATAGCCGGCCACCCCTCCTCTCCATTTCATTTTAACGTTAGTTTTTAGGATTAGAAACATTCATCTTCATCTCTTCTTCTCTTTACACTTCAAGAGCCATGAAAAATCAAAGTTCTTCTTTCCCCTTGGGTTTCCTTCTACAAGATTGCAAGAGAAGCTCAAGAAGTTCTTTATCTAGCATCTCTAACCATCCTAGGGCTTGGAATCATCATTTGGTAAGCTTTCTAGAAAACCCCCAAATTCTAGGGTTTCACTAGATTTCGAAATTTTGGGTTTTGATTGAACTTCTCTTCTCTTTTATAGCTTCCTTGGAGTATATAGAGTATCTCTTTCACATCCTAACCATTTATATGGAGGATTTCTAGTGTGGGTAAGTTTTCCCAATCTCTAGCAACCTAGGGTTTAATAGCTTTATGTTTCTATCCTAAACTTGGATTGTTATTGCTTAGTGTAGTCTTCTTGAAGCATCCTTCAAAATTTGGCAAGCTTTGGAGCTACTTGGGTTTTTCTATTCTAGCTCTCTTGAATATTTCCTTGTTTGGAAGCTAAGCATTGAGGTAGATTTACATTGTGCAATTATATATGTTATACTTGCCTAAGGTGTTTGAGTTCATATATATGTGCTAGGAGATAATTTAGACACATGCAATGGGTATTTCCCAAAGTTGTAATGTAAGTGTTGTATGCCAAATTGTGGAATTATATGCCTTGGTTGTACTAGTTGAAAGTTTGGGGTGTTAAATGTAATTAAAATGAAGTTATGAGAATAATTTAGACGCATGCATTAGGTTTTCCCCAAAGTTGTAAATTTAGGGTTATATGCCTAATTGTGAATTTACATGTTTTGGTTGTTCTGTAATTGATTATGTGATGCTAGACGTGCCTAGGATGCTCCCTTTATGTGTAAAAGCATGTTAGGACGTTAGTTTAGAAATCCTTGTTAGGAGTGCTATATTATGAATTTTAATTTAACTCTTGATGTCTTTAATACATGTTCAATATGCAAGAATTATTGGGTTCATTATTTTGTGGGAGCATCTATGTTGTCATTTTAAACATTTCATGCATTGAGGCCAAATCGGCAAACATTCAAATATCACGACATAAAGGTTTTATTTGAAAAAAGAGAGAAAAATCCCATGTGTGGGAATTTTGGTTTAAGAAATCCGGACGTGGGTTGTGATGTGAGACAGGGAGAATGACCCTTAGAAACATTCAAACTCCAAACTATATTCGGGTAGCTCCCGGAAGTTGGTATGCTACACTCCATGCGTGGGTGGCTCATGGTCCGGTAACGAGAGAGATGTGCATTTGTCACGCATAGTCTTGCGGCTTTAAACATTTCATGGTAGCCATGGTGGCGATTCATTGCACCCCATCTCATTTTAGTCATGGATAGCATATAGATTTGTTACAATGTTGTCTACGAGCTGTCGTTCTCATAAAAACGACAAAACATTTTTCAGGTGAACTTGATAATGGAAAAAGGGCACATGTGACCCGACGCGTAGACGTTGATGCATTTTGTTCTATTTTGAAGACTCATGGTTAGATATGCACATGGATAGTTCCCATGTTAATTTAGCCTTTTGGCAAGAATGTAATAGTTTAGTGCACTAAAGAAAATTGTTGTATTATTCTTGTTCGAAACTTCTTGGGCATAGACCTCCATATTTTGTCATTGGGAAGCCGTGTTGTAATTTTGATGGACAAGTGTTAGTCCTCATTTTTTTTATACTTGTTCAACTTATTTATGGTATATAATTATGTTTCCAAGACCGTAGTTTTCCTTGTAAGGTTTTATGTTTGTGTGTTAAGTTGAATCCTTGCCGGATTCGGTTGTGTTTGGTTTGTCCTTACCGGACTCTTCGCATTTCAATGGAATCCTTGTCGGATTTACACTTTTGCTTTCAAATGAAATGTTCAAAAATCTCTCCCATTCTCTTTCTCTCCTCTCCCCTCTTTGATCTCTTTCTCTTTCTCAAATATCCTCTCCTTTTTCTTATGTTGGAATTATGTATATATATACTTTAAAAATGTTTCCGAATGTGAAAATACATATGTGTGTGTGTTTAGAATACATTCCCTCTATATCTCTCCTTATCTCTCCCTATATCTCTCTCCCAATCTCTCTCCCTCCCATTCTTCCTCTCCTTATCTCTTTCACTTCTCGTTTTCAATAAATTTCGAGTACATGAAGTTCCGTTTGGTCTAGGCACGTGTTATATGTCATGTAGGACTCGTTTAGTCATATATCGGTGTTTAAACTTGAGGATTTAGCATAGTTGGGAACATTCCGAAATGCTGTCAAAAAGCTGTCAAAAAAAACTGCTACTGTTTTTTTTGTTTTCTGCCCAAACGGTGAAGATTTGGAAAAAATGTCATTAGACGAAAGTTGTGCAGAATCGAATTTTACATGGACCTACGCAGACAGAATGTAAAAATTTTAATGACATAGTCACTTACAGATGTTTTAAAATTCAGCAATTATCCAAAAAATGGTCCTTTATCAATTTTTTTGTATTCCTTGAACTAGTTCTTGTTCGGATAGCCTCTTTATTAATATTTCAAATGCTTTTACCTTTATTTGACTCGTTGATATGTAAGTCCATTTAGGCTTATGTGTTTGTAAGTCATCCTTGTAGGAATCCCCGTGGGATCCTAATGTCGCTTCCGCATTTTGTGATTGTATTTTAATTCTTTTCTCTCTATCTTTTCTCTTTCCTCGCGCTTCGGTTTTCGGGGCGTGACAGATTGGTATCAGAGCTAACCGGGTTTGAATACCTAGGGGCTATGGGTGTTTGCTTCGGGCTTATTCCGTTTCCTTCGACGCTTAAGTTTGTTTATTGCCTTCCGTTTATTTCAGTGAGATTTTTCGTTGAGACGATATTATGTCGTGTGGGCATGCGTAGAGGTTGAATTCCTTCGAGACCTACATGGTTACATATTTAAGGTGTTTACGTGTTTCACATTCAACGTAGTATATGCTTACATGTTAAATGTTTACATACTCCATGGGATGACATTAGTCCTCCTATGAGTTGCTTAATGTAGTTAATAGTCATTCAATTCCTCATTCAATGCTAATTGTTTTAACTATGCCACCGTTTACTTTACATATGAGATGTCGCATGGGCATTTTTTTTTTATTGAGTGAAAGTCTTTGGAACTTTTGTGCTTACGTGCCCAGTTTACATGTTTCATGTCTTACGTGTTATGTGAGTTCATATGAAGCCTACATGCTCTATGTATTGTGTTGTGCATTTCTTTTGGCTATGATATAAAGAGTGCGTATTTCATGCAAGGCAAGTATAATGCTAACATGCTTAATGTTGATTACCTTCGAGGCTAGGTATGTATATGCTAAGTGCTTACATGTCAAAGATTACATGTTCCATACCCAATATGCTAAGTGTTTATATGATTTTCAATCGTTCTAATATGTATTGATGTATATTGAGTAATGTGATCCCGTATTGTTGATGAGCATACTTCTATGTGAATTTGATGTTTATGTTAAAGTTTACACATGATATGTGTACATGTTCTACGTGCTATGAGCTTATTGGTTCCAACATTTATATATGTTCAGGGTACATGCCAAGTACATTAATGTTTGACGTGCCCATACAGTTATGTTATAATCGTGCATATTCTCAGTGCTATGTGTTCCCCTGGGGCATGATAGGCATTGATTAGTATGAATCATGATATAAATTGCTTAAGGTTGCTAGTAATCCATATTGATGTTGATTGCCCTTCCTATACTAACCTTGCCGTTTATGTTAAGCATCGAGTTGATTTACAAAACAATATGGTATCATCGTTCACAAATGTAAATGGAATTATGAAGGGAAACGTTTTATGTTATATGTGAACATGATTGATGTTGTGAGCTATGTGATCTCATGCTAAGTATGCGTGTCCTCTAAGTAATGTGTGAATTTATGTTTAATCTATTAAGATTCGTGCCTGGTTCACGTGGAATTGTGGCTTGAGTACGTATTTATAATTTGGAGTACCTTGGTACTATTTGAGGAGGACCTTCGAGTAGACGTTGTAACTTTTCAATCAGATTTAAGTGGGGGTTAGTGTTGACTACATCGACTTTAGGGAGTATGTTATGGGACACCCTCAGCCGACTATTTCATGAGCAGTATTTCCCGTTCGTAGTTCATCGAGCTAAGAGGATTGAATTTCTGAAACCTTCGTTAGGGAGCCGTGACAGTTTCTGAGTATGAGGCAAGTCTCATTTTTGATATAACATTGGACAATAGAATGAAGTTAAGAACTTTTGAGAATGGACTTCGTCCAGGCCTACGCGCCAACGCGGTTGGATTCGAGTTGAATGTACTTAGTAAAGTGGTTCAGAAAATATTAGTAATTGGGTATTTGAGTTTGAATAAAAGAGTTAGAGAACTTCGTGCACCGACTAAGAACAGTCAGTTGGACCAACCCCAGTTCGTCCACCTTATCAGTAGACTTGTAGGCCACCTTTTTTACCACCACAGCCAACTCCTTAAACTCAGATTTTTGGGCCGAGACTTCCTAGGGAGACAATAAGGACAGTTTAATCTTTTTGCCGTCGCATCTTCCGTGGGTAATACCGATGCTTCTGTAATCTGAGGTAAGTTGTTCGTGTTTAGTCCAGTGCCACTATGCCTGTAGATATCACCGCATTGCATCCCTTGGGATACCACCTTGTGCATCATCATTGAGTTGAGGAATGAGTCGTTCGGTTCCTACATTGTTAGTTGCTAATTGATACTTCTGTTGGAGGCTTAGTTCCCTTGGATCGAGTGTGTCGTGGCTACGAGCTGTGATAGCTGACCAGTACACCATCTTTGATTTATGATTGTGAGTATGGACTAGTGAGTACTTGCCAAGCACTTGTGACTTGTTTCGAGAGGAAGGTAGCTTTTACATTACCATTCGGGAATCTAAGTTGTTTCATGGGTGATCGTATAGAGACTCCGATATATCCACTTCACAGTTGGTATAACTGTAAAAGTCATATTGACTCCTTAAATAGTTTGTTTTGTTTTCCAATGAGAATGGACCAAATTTGATTGAGTTCTCTCCCGTTGTGGGTTAGTACACCGATGTGTTCCCTGAGGATTTGTATGGCTTGTCGCCTATCCGTGAGAATTGAGTTGTGTCAGACAAATACCCAGTACTTCATCTATTTTGATGCCGCCGTATTATATGACATCCACAGGGTTGAAAGAGTTTAAGACTCAGTTGGAGAACTTACAGGTTAGCGATTGCATTTGTCTTAATCAATCTCCGTGGAGATTACCCATTTCCCTGTACCAAGAAGATAGATGGTTCGCTTAAGTTGAGTATTGCTTATGACATCGAATCTTGTGACTATAAGAATCAGTAGATCCTTTTGACTAACTTCGTAGTTCAATGTGTTTAGTTTCAAAGATTGATTTGAAATAGAGTTATCACCAGTTGCGCACTAAGGAACGTGAGATTCCTAAGACTACTTTCCACCCACGTTACTGACATTGTGAACCCCTTGTTATACCATTCAGTTTGACGAACGCACCTGCTGCTTTAGTAGACTTGATAAGCCGTGTGTTTAATCCTCGCCAGGAAAAGTTTGTGATTGAGCACCGATGACTACATATGCTAAATTATCTGAGTGTGAATATTGATTATCCGAGGTAAAAAGTTTCTTGAATACGTCATTTTTGGTAATCGAGTATCCTCAAATCCTTCTAACATTGGGACCATTATAGATTTGCTTTGTATATGAGATTCATGGTTTCTCAGGACTAATAGGTGACTACCATTACTTTGTTGGCAACGTTTCCCGTTTGGCAATTAACTTCATTGACTAAAATAGAGGTGAACTTTGTTGAGATGCTTTGGGTGAGAATGGGTTATACCAAAGTTGCAAAACTTGATAGACTTCGGCACCTGTTCTTGTGAGCATTGAGTGTAGGTTGATTGAACTATACCGTATACTTCCTGAACGTGGATTGAGCTACCTAAGACTTGGGACTAGGAGACATCACATATGAAACATTTCTGACTCAGAGAGACATTAATTTGGGACAACGCCGTTGGGTAATTATAACTGTGACTATAAATGTAACTTTAGTTGACCTTGAGACTTGAATTGCATTGCCACCCGAGCTAGGCCAACGTCGTGACAAAGAAGTATGACTATGACTCAGCTTCCTTACCTATGCAAGAGTGGAAAATGTTGAGACTCGTGTGTACCCTAGTGTATTTACCGGTGCAAGAGTGGAGAATATTGAGACATTGTGATGACTTTGAGAATTGTGGTTCAGAGACTTTTGCCCAAATTTTCTCGTTTGACTTGAATGTGTTATCGAAAGTTTTGACTTGAAGTTGTTAGCAGTACAGAAACTCGATGATGAGACCATTGCCTTGACATTCCGTATGCTTATCGGAGACTCAGGACAGGGTTGGACTTTTGGTGACATTAGAGGTTTGAGACCTCGAGACCGAGTGTTCATTCCCGTTGCTTGCCGTGGAGATGTGTTGAAAGAGTTCTACCATTCCCGTTTCGCCACACATCCGGAGATGTACCATGATTTGCATCGCTAGTATTGATGGAAAGGGGTTAAAGAGGTCTATTGTTGAATTTATTTGATTTTCCAGCAGGTAAAGACCGACACCAGAGAATCACAGGTTTGTTACAACCGTTTTCAATTACCTATTACAGCATTTCTAGGAACTTTGCGTAAGGACAACACTCTTTTAGATCCTTGCAGATCATTTGGACCACATCTACACGTTCGTTACCGTTCAGAGTGACCGACATCGTAGTTTCCAATAGTATGATTCATGTCTGTACGATCATGAGATGTCGTTGTGTATCAGTGTTGATGTTTTTAACTGTGATACTAAGGTTGTATTTCCTTCCTGGCAGAATATGCAGTAAACATGGGGTATTCAGCTCCTTCTATTCCGATTGATTTTAGAAAACATGTTGAGAGCAGTGTTATGACACTTAGTAGTAATTGGGAGGAATAGTTTCTGTCAGCCGAGTTGCATCCAAAATCAGTTACCAGATGGCACCGTTTGAGGCATTATATGATTGTCAGTGTCGATCTTCCTTGTGTTGGGGTGAGGTAGATGAGACTATCCTTCATGGTCCTGATATGGTTAGAGAGACTTCAGAAAAGATTAAAGTAATTCATGAGAAGTTGATTTCAGCTCAAAGTCGTCAGAAATTGTATGCCGACCGTCGTCGTCGAGCGTCCGTGTTTGAGATTGCTATCCTGGGTTGCAGGATTTGATCAAGTGGTAGGTTAGTATTGCGTTTGTTGAACCGTTTGAAATCCTTGAGAAGATGGTACAGTTGTGTATTGTTGGACTCTTCCGCCTCAGTCGTTGAGAGTGCACAATGTGTTTCATGTATAGATACTCAGAGAGATTGTGACCGTCTCATATGTTTGATTGGACTGTAGTGTCTCTTTGTGAAGACGTATAGTATAAAGAGAAGAACAACCCATTCATACAGTTGAGAAGAAAGACAGTGTGTTGTCCATCATGTTGGTAAGGATTCTTTGGCATCATCGTAGTATTGCCGAGGTAAGAGTGAAGCGAGGAAAAGTTACCCTCACCTATTCCCGAGTAGTGTAAACTTCTTGTTGATCGCCTTTCTTCTGCTTTGTTGGCCTAAGGTTTAAGCAAGACGTTGCTCCCTTCTTGCGCTTAGTTGTTCCGAATTCCGGGACGGAATTCTTTTAAGGGGGGTAGACTGTAATGTTTCAGAATTTTAATAAGGGTAATTGGGTAATTTCGCATATTCTGTGTGGACTGGTATTTTAATTTACTGTATTTAAGTTTTTCAGAGCATGATTAAATTATTTTATTTTGTATTTCATATGCTTTAGAAATTAAATTCTGTACCCGTGGATGTGTTTATTTAATTTTGGGGTTACACCGTTGGGTCAGACTGTCCGTTTGGGTATCAAAACATTCAGTATTGACCAAATAAGTGATGTGGGTCCCACCCCACACCACTATAGCCGGCCACCCCTCCTCTCCATTTCATTTTAACGTTAGTTTTTAGGATTAGAAACATTCATCTTCATCTCTTCTTCTCTTTACACTTCAAGAGCCATGAAAAATCAAAGTTCTTCTTTCCCCTTGGGTTTCCTTCTACAAGATTGCAAGAGAAGCTCAAGAAGTTCTTTATCTAGCATCTCTAACCATCCTAGGGCTTGGAATCATCATTTGGTAAGCTTTCTAGAAAACCCCCAAATTCTAGGGTTTCACTAGATTTCGAAATTTTGGGTTTTGATTGAACTTCTCTTCTCTTTTATAGCTTCCTTGGAGTATATAGAGTATCTCTTTCACATCCTAACCATTTATATGGAGGATTTCTAGTGTGGGTAAGTTTTCCCAATCTCTAGCAACCTAGGGTTTAATAGCTTTATGTTTCTATCCTAAACTTGGATTGTTATTGCTTAGTGTAGTCTTCTTGAAGCATCCTTCAAAATTTGGCAAGCTTTGGAGCTACTTGGGTTTTTCTATTCTAGCTCTCTTGAATATTTCCTTGTTTGGAAGCTAAGCATTGAGGTAGATTTACATTGTGCAATTATATATGTTATACTTGCCTAAGGTGTTTGAGTTCATATATATGTGCTAGGAGATAATTTAGACACATGCAATGGGTATTTCCCAAAGTTGTAATGTAAGTGTTGTATGCCAAATTGTGGAATTATATGCCTTGGTTGTACTAGTTGAAAGTTTGGGGTGTTAAATGTAATTAAAATGAAGTTATGAGAATAATTTAGACGCATGCATTAGGTTTTCCCCAAAGTTGTAAATTTAGGGTTATATGCCTAATTGTGAATTTACATGTTTTGGTTGTTCTGTAATTGATTATGTGATGCTAGACGTGCCTAGGATGCTCCCTTTATGTGTAAAAGCATGTTAGGACGTTAGTTTAGAAATCCTTGTTAGGAGTGCTATATTATGAATTTTAATTTAACTCTTGATGTCTTTAATACATGTTCAATATGCAAGAATTATTGGGTTCATTATTTTGTGGGAGCATCTATGTTGTCATTTTAAACATTTCATGCATTGAGGCCAAATCGGCAAACATTCAAATATCACGACATAAAGGTTTTATTTGAAAAAAGAGAGAAAAATCCCATGTGTGGGAATTTTGGTTTAAGAAATCCGGACGTGGGTTGTGATGTGAGACAGGGAGAATGACCCTTAGAAACATTCAAACTCCAAACTATATTCGGGTAGCTCCCGGAAGTTGGTATGCTACACTCCATGCGTGGGTGGCTCATGGTCCGGTAACGAGAGAGATGTGCATTTGTCACGCATAGTCTTGCGGCTTTAAACATTTCATGGTAGCCATGGTGGCGATTCATTGCACCCCATCTCATTTTAGTCATGGATAGCATATAGATTTGTTACAATGTTGTCTACGAGCTGTCGTTCTCATAAAAACGACAAAACATTTTTCAGGTGAACTTGATAATGGAAAAAGGGCACATGTGACCCGACGCGTAGACGTTGATGCATTTTGTTCTATTTTGAGGACTCATGGTTAGATATGCACATGGATAGTTCCCATGTTAATTTAGCCTTTTGGCAAGAATGTAATAGTTTAGTGCACTAAAGAAAATTGTTGTATTATTCTTGTTCGAAACTTCTTGGGCATAGACCTCCATATTTTGTCATTGGGAAGCCGTGTTGTAATTTTGATGGACAAGTGTTAGTCCTCATTTTTTTTATACTTGTTCAACTTATTTATGGTATATAATTATGTTTCCAAGACCGTAGTTTTCCTTGTAAGGTTTTATGTTTGTGTGTTAAGTTGAATCCTTGCCGGATTCGGTTGTGTTTGGTTTGTCCTTACCGGACTCTTCGCATTTCAATGGAATCCTTGTCGGATTTACACTTTTGCTTTCAAATGAAATGTTCAAAAATCTCTCCCATTCTCTTTCTCTCCTCTCCCCTCTTTGATCTCTTTCTCTTTCTCAAATATCCTCTCCTTTTTCTTATGTTGGAATTATGTATATATATACTTTAAAAATGTTTCCGAATGTGAAAATACATATGTGTGTGTGTTTAGAATACATTCCCTCTATATCTCTCCTTATCTCTCCCTATATCTCTCTCCCAATCTCTCTCCCTCCCATTCTTCCTCTCCTTATCTCTTTCACTTCTCGTTTTCAATAAATTTCGAGTACACGAAGTTCCGTTTGGTCTAGGCACGTGTTATATGTCATGTAGGACTCGTTTAGTCATATATCGGTGTTTAAACTTGAGGATTTAGCATAGTTGGGAACATTCCGAAATGCTGTCAAAAAGCTGTCAAAAAAAACTGCTACTGTTTTTTTTGTTTTCTGCCCAAACGGTGAAGATTTGGAAAAAATGTCATTAGACGAAAGTTGTGCAGAATCGAATTTTACATGGACCTACGCAGACAGAATGTAAAAATTTTAATGACATAGTCACTTACAGATGTTTTAAAATTCAGCAATTATCCAAAAAATGGTCCTTTATCAATTTTTTTGTATTCCTTGAACTAGTTCTTGTTCGGATAGCCTCTTTATTAATATTTCAAATGCTTTTACCTTTATTTGACTCGTTGATATGTAAGTCCATTTAGGCTTATGTGTTTGTAAGTCATCCTTGTAGGAATCCCCGTGGGATCCTAATGTCGCTTCCGCATTTTGTGATTGTATTTTAATTCTTTTCTCTCTATCTTTTCTCTTTCCTCGCGCTTCGGTTTTCGGGGCGTGACAGATTGGTATCAGAGCTAACCGGGTTTGAATACCTAAGGGCTATGGGTGTTTGCTTCGGGCTTATTCCGTTTCCTTCGACGCTTAAGTTTGTTTATTGCCTTCCGTTTATTTCAGTGAGATTTTTCGTTGAGACGATATTATGTCGTGTGGGCATGCGTAGAGGTTGAATTCCTTCGAGACCTACATGGTTACATATTTAAGGTGTTTACGTGTTTCACATTCAACGTAGTATATGCTTACATGTTAAATGTTTACATATTCCATGGGATGACATTAGTCCTCCTATGAGTTGCTTAATGTGGTTAATAGTCATTCAATTCCTCATTCAATGCTAATTGTTTTAACTATGCCGCCGTTTACTTTACATATGAGATGTTGCATGGGCATTTTTTTTTTTATTGAGTGAAAGTCTTTGGAACTTTTGTGCTTACGTGCCCAGTTTACATGTTTCATGTCTTACGTGTTATGTGAGTTCATATGAAGCCTACATGCTCTATGTATTGTGTTGTGCATTTCCTTTGGCTATGATATAAAGAGTGCGTATTTCATGCAAGGCAAGTATAATGCTAACATGCTTAATGTTGATTACCTTCGAGGCTAGGTATGTATATGCTAAGTGCTTACATGTCAAAGATTACATGTTCCATACCCAATATGCTAAGTGTTTATATGATTTTCAATCGTTCTAATATGTATTGATGTATATTGAGTAATGTGATCCCGATTTGTTGATGAGCATACTTCTATGTGAATTTGATGTTTATGTTAAAGTTTACACGTGATATGTGTACATGTTCTACGTGCTATGAGCTTATTGGTTCCAACATTTATATATGTTCAGGGTACATGCCAAGTACATTAATGTTTGACGTGCCCATACAGTTATGTTATAATCGTGCATATTCTCAGTGCTATGTGTTCCCCTGGGGCATGATAGGCATTGATTAGTATGAATCATGATATAAATTGCTTAAGGTTGCTAGTAATCCATATTGATGTTGATTGCCCTTCCTATACTAACCTTGCCGTTTATGTTAAGTATCGAGTTGATTTACAAAACAATATGGTATCATCGTTCACAAATGTAAATGGAATTATGAAGGGAAATGTTTTATGTTATATGTGAACATGATTGATGTTCTGAGCTATGTGATCTCATGCTAAGTATGCGTGTCCTCTAAGTAATGTGTGAATTTATGTTTAATCTATTAAGATTCGTGCCTGGTTCACGTAGAACTGTGGCTTGAGTACGTATTTATAATTTGGAGTACCTTGGTACTGTTTGAGGAGGACCTTCGAGTAGACGTTGTAACTTTTCAATCAGATTTAAGTGGGGGTTAGTGTTGACTACATCGACTTTAGGGAGTATGTTATGGGACACCCTCAGCTGACTATTTCATGAGCAGTATTTCCCGTTCGTAGTTCATCGAGCTAAGAGGATTAAATTTCTGAAACCTTCGTTAGGGAGCCGTGACAGTTTCTGAGTATGAGGCAAGTCTCATTTTTGATATAACATTGGACAATAGAATGAAGTTAAGAACTTTTGAGAATGGACTTCGTCCAGGCCTACGCACCAACGCGGTTGGATTCGAGTTGAATGTACTTAGTAAAGTGGTTCAGAAAATATTAGTAATTGGGTATTTGAGTTTGAATAAAAGAGTTAGAGAACTTCGTGCACCGACTAAGAACAGTCAGTTGGACCAACCCCAGTTCGTCCACCTTATCAGTAGACTTGTAGGCCACCTTTGTTACTACCACAGCCAACTCCTTCAACTCAGATTTTTGGGCCGAGACTTCCTAGGGAGACAATAAGGACAGTTTAATCTTTTTGCCGTCACATCTTCCGTGGGTAATACCGATGCTTCTGTAATCTGAGGTAAGTTGTTCGTGTTTAGCCCAGTGCCACTGTGCCTGTAGATATCACCGCATTGCATCCCTTGGGATACCACCTTGTGCATCATCATTGAGTTGAGGAATGAGTCGTTCGGTTCCTACATTGTTAGTTGCTAATTGATACTTCTGTTGGAGGCTTAGTTCCCTTGGATCGAGTGTGTCGTGGCTACGAGCTGTGATAGCTGACCAGTACACCATCTTTGATTTATGATTGTGAGTATGGACTAGTGAGTACTTGCCAAGCACTTGTGACTTGTTTCGAGAGGAAGGTAGCTTTTACATTACCATTCGGGAATCTAAGTTGTTTCATGGGTGATAGTATAGAGACTCCGATATATCCACTTCACAGTTGGTATAACTGTAAAAGTCATATTGACTCCTTAAATAGTTTGTTTTGTTTTCCAATGAGAATGGACCAAATTTGATTGAGTTCTCTCCCGTTGTGGGTTAGTACACCGATGTGTTCCCTGAGGATTTGTATGGCTTGTCGCCTATCCGTGAGAATTGAGTTGTGTCAGATAAATACTCAGTACTTCATCTATTTTGATGCCGCCGTATTATATGACATCCGCAGGGTTGAAAGAGTTAAAGACTCAGTTGGAGAACTTACAGGTTAGCGATTGCATTTGTCTTAATCAATCTCCGTGGAGAGTACCCATTTCCCTGTACCAAGAAGATAGATGGTTCGCTTAAGTTGAGTATTGCTTATGACATCAAATCTTGTGACTATAAGAATCAGTAGATCCTTTTGACTAACTTCGTAGTTCAATGTGTTTAGTTTCAAAGATTGATTTGAAATAGAGTTATCACCAGTTGCGCACTAGGGAACGTGAGATTCCTAAGACTACTTTCCACCCACGTTACTGACATTGTGAACCCCTTGTTATACCATTCAGTTTGACGAACGCACCTGCTGCTTTAGTAGACTTGATAAGCCGTGTGTTTAATCCTCGCCAGGAAAAGTTTGTGATTGAGCACCGATGACTACATATGCTAAATTATCTGAGTGTGAATATTGATTATCCGAGGTAAAAAGTTTCTTGAATACGTCATTTTTGGTAATCGAGTATCCTCAAATCCTTCTAACATTGGGACCATTATAGATTTGCTTTGTATATGAGATTCATGGTTTCTCAGGACTAATAGGTGACTACCATTACTTTGTTGGCAACGTTTCCCGTTTGGCAATTAACTTCATTGACTAAAATAGAGGTGAACTTTGTTGAGATGCTTTGGGTGAGAATGGGTTATACCAAAGTTGCAAAACTTGATAGACTTCGGCACCTGTTCTTGTGAGCATTGAGTGTAGGTTGATTGAACTATACCGTATACTTCCTGAACGTGGATTGAGCTACCTAAGACTTGGGACTAGGAGACATCACATATGAAACATTTCTGACTCAGAGAGACATTAATTTGGGACAACGCCGTTGGGTAATTATAACTGTGACTATAAATGTAACTTTAGTTGACCTTGAGACTTGAATTGCATTGCCACCCGAGCTAGGCCAACGTCGTGACAAAGAAGTATGACTATGACTCAGCTTCCTTACCTATGCAAGAGTGGAAAATGTTGAGACTCGTGTGTACCCTAGTGTATTTACCGGTGCAAGAGTGGAGAATATTGAGACATTGTGATGACTTTGAGAATTGTGGTTCAGAGACTTTTGCCCAAATTTTCTCGTTTGACTTGAATGTGTTATCGAAAGTTTTGACTTGAAGTTGTTAGCAGTACAGAAACTCGATGATGAGACCATTGCCTTGACATTCCGTATGCTTATCGGAGACTCAGGACAGGGTTGGACTTTTGGTGACATTAGAGGTTTGAGACCTCGAGACCGAGTGTTCATTCCCGTTGCTTGCCGTGGAGATGTGTTGAAAGAGTTCTACCATTCCCGTTTCGCCACACATCCGGAGATGTACCATGATTTGCATCGCTAGTATTGATGGAAAGGGGTTAAAGAGGTCTATTGTGGAATTTATTTGATTTTCCAGCAGGTAAAGACCGACACCAGAGAATCACAGGTTTGTTACAACCGTTTTCAATTACCTATTACAGCATTTCTAGGAACTTTGCGTAAGGACAACACTCTTTTAGATCCTTGCAGATCATTTGGACCACATCTACACGTTCGTTACCGTTCAGAGTGACCGACATCGTAGTTTCCAATAGTATGATTCATGTCTGTACGATCATGAGATGCCGTTGTGTATCAGTGTTGATGTTTTTAACTGTGATACGAAGGTTGTATTTTCTTCCTGGCAGAATATGCAGTAAACATGGGGTATTCAGCTCCTTCTATTCCGATTGATTTTAGAAAACATGTTGAGAGCAGTGTTATGACACTTAGTAGTAATTGGGAGGAATAGTTTCTGTCAGCCGAGTTGCATCCAAAATCAGTTACCAGATGGCACCGTTTGAGGCATTATATGATTGTCCGTGTCGATCTTCCTTGTGTTGGGGTGAGGTAGATGAGACTATCCTTCATGGTCCTGATATGATTAGAGAGACTTCAGAAAAGATTAAAGTAATTCATGAGAAGTTGATTTCAGCTCAAAGTCGTCAGAAATTGTATGCCGACCGTCGTCGTCGACCGTCCGTGTTTGAGATTGCTGTCCTGGGTTGCAGTATTTGATCAAGTGGTAGGTTAGTATTGCGTTTGTTGAACCGTTTGAAATCCTTGAGAAGATGGTACAGTTGTGTATTGTTGGACTCTTCCGCCTCAGTCGTTGAGAGTGCACAATGTGTTTCATGTATAGATACTCAGAGAGATTGTGACCGTCTCATATGTTTGATTGGACTGTAGTGTCTCTTTGTGAAGACGTATAGTATAAAGAGAAGAACAACCCATTCATACAGTTGAGAAGAAAGACCGTGTGTTGTCCATCATGTTGGTAAGGATTCTTTGGCATCATCGTAGTATCACCGAGGTAAGAGTGAAGCGAGGAAAAGTTACCCTCACCTATTCCCGAGTAGTGTAAACTTCTTGTTGATCGCCTTTCTTCTGCTTTGTTGGCCTAAGGTTTAAGCAAGACGTTGCTCCCTTCTTGCGCTTAGTTGTTCCGAATTCCGGGACGGAATTCTTTTAAGGGGGGTAGACTGTAATGTTTCAGAATTTTAATAAGGGTAATTGGGTAATTTCGCATATTCTGTGTGGACTGGTATTTTAATTTACTGTATTTAAGTTTTTCAGAGCATGATTAAATTATTTTATTTTGTATTTCATATGCTTTAGAAATTAAATTCTGTACCCGTGGATGTGTTTATTTAATTTTGGGGTTACACCGTTGGGTCAGACTGTCCGTTTGGGTATCAAAACATTCAGTATTGACCAAATAAGTGATGTGGGTCCCACCCCACACCACTATAGCCGGCCACCCCTCCTCTCCATTTCATTTTAACGTTAGTTTTTAGGATTAGAAACATTCATCTTCATCTCTTCTTCTCTTTACACTTCAAGAGCCATGAAAATTCAAAGTTCTTCTTTCCCCTTGGGTTTCCTTCTACAAGATTGCAAGAGAAGCTCAAGAAATTCTTTATCTAGCATCTCTAACCATCCTAGGGCTTGGAATCATCATTTGGTAAGCTTTCTAGAAAACCCCCAAATTCTAGGGTTTCACTAGATTTCGAAATTTTGGGTTTTGATTGAACTTCTCTTCTCTTTTATAGCTTCCTTGGAGTATATAGAGTATCTCTTTCACATCCTAACCATTTCTATGGAGGATTTCTAGTGTGGGTAAGTTTTCCCAATCTATAGCAACCTAGGGTTTAATAGCTTTATGTTTCTATCCTAAACTTGGGTTGTTATTGCTTAGTGTAGTCTTCTTGAAGCATCCTTCAAAATTTGGCAAGCTTTGGAGCTACTTGGGTTTTTCTATTCTAGCTCTCTTGAATATTTCCTTGTTTGGAAGCTAAGCATTGAGGTAGATTTACATTGTGCAATTATATATGTTATACTTGCCTAAGGTGTTTGAGTTCATATATATGTGCTAGGAGATAATTTAGACACATGCAATGGGTATTTCCCAAAGTTGTAATGTAAGTGTTGTATGCCAAATTGTGGAATTATATGCCTTGGTTGTACTAGTTGAAAGTTTGGGGTGTTAAATGTAATTAAAATGAAGTTATGAGAATAATTTAGACGCATGCATTAGGTTTTCCCCAAAGTTGTAAATTTAGGGTTATATGCCTAATTGTGAATTTACATGTTTTGGTTGTTCTGTAATTGATTATGTGATGCTAGACGTGCCTAGGATGCTCCCTTTATGTGTAAAAGCATGTTAGGACGTTAGTTTAGAAATCCTTGTTAGGAGTGCTATATTATGAATTTTAATTTAACTCTTGATGTCTTTAATACATGTTCAATATGCAAGAATTATTGGGTTCATTATTTTGTGGGAGCATCTATGTTGTCATTTTAAACATTTCATGCATTGAGGCCAAATCGGCAAACATTCAAATATCACGACATAAAGGTTTTATTTGAAAAAAGAGAGAAAAATCCCATGTGTGGGAATTTTGGTTTAAGAAATCCGGACGTGGGTTGTGATGTGAGACAGGGAGAATGACCCTTAGAAACATTCAAACTCCAAACTATATTCGGGTAGCTCCCGGAAGTTGGTATGCTACACTCCATACGTGGGTGGCTCATGGTCCGGTAACGAGAGAGATGTGCATTTGTCACGCATAGTCTTGCGGCTTTAAACATTTCATGGTAGCCATGGTGGCGATTCATTGCACCTCATCTCATTTTAGTCATGGATAGCATATAGAATTGTTACAATGTTGTCTACGAGCTGTCGTTCTCATAAAAACGACAAAACATTTTTCAGGTGAACTTGATAATGGAAAAAGGGCACATGTGACCCGACGCGTAGACGTTGATGCATTTTGTTCTATTTTGAAGACTCATGCTTAGATATGCACATGGATAGTTCCCATGTTAATTTAGCCTTTTGGCAAGAATGTAATAGTTTAGTGCACTAAAGAAAATTGTTGTATTATTCTTGTTCGAAACTTCTTGGGCATAGACCTCCATATTTTGTCATTGGGAAGCCGTGTTGTAATTTTGATGGACAAGTGTTAGTCCTCATTTTTTTTATACTTGTTCAACTTATTTATGGTATATAATTATGTTTCCAAGACCGTAGTTTTCCTTGTAAGGTTTTATGTTTGTGTGTTAAGTTGAATCCTTGCCGGATTCGGTTGTGTTTGGTTTGTCCTTACCGGACTCTTCGCATTTCAATGGAATCCTTGTCGGATTTACACTTTTGCTTTCAAATGAAATGTTCAAAAATCTCTCCCATTCTCTTTCTCTCCTCTCCCCTCTTTGATCTCTTTCTCTTTCTCAAATATCCTCTCCTTTTTCTTATGTTGGAATTATGTATATATATACTTTAAAAATGTTTCCGAATGTGAAAATACATATGTGTGTGTGTTTAGAATACATTCCCTCTATATCTCTCCTTATCTCTCCCTATATCTCTCTCCCAATCTCTCTCCCTCCCATTCTTCCTCTCCTTATCTCTTTCACTTCTCGTTTTCAATAAATTTCGAGTACATGAAGTTCCGTTTGGTCTAGGCACGTGTTATATGTCATGTAGGACTCGTTTAGTCATATATCGGTGTTTAAACTTGAGGATTTAGCATAGTTGGGAACATTCCGAAATGCTGTCAAAAAGCTGTCAAAAAAAACTGCTACTGTTTTTTTTGTTTTCTGCCCAAACGGTGAAGATTTGGAAAAAATGTCATTAGACGAAAGTTGTGCAGAATCGAATTTTACATGGACCTACGCAGACAGAATGTAAAAATTTTAATGACATAGTCACTTACAGATGTTTTAAAATTCAGCAATTATCCAAAAAATGGTCCTTTATCAATTTTTTTGTATTCCTTGAACTAGTTCTTGTTCGGATAGCCTCTTTATTAATATTTCAAATGCTTTTACCTTTATTTGACTCGTTGATATGTAAGTCCATTTAGGCTTATGTGTTTGTAAGTCATCCTTGTAGGAATCCCCGTGGGATCCTAATGTCGCTTCCGCATTTTGTGATTGTATTTTAATTCTTTTCTCTCTATCTTTTCTCTTTCCTCGCGCTTCGGTTTTCGGGGCGTGACATTTCCATAGCACTTTCTCTCTTTAGTTGGGCTCTAACTAGTTTTAGTCTTTGCGAGAGCATCCAGAGGAGGCATAGGAGTGAAGATCATCTAGAGGAATCTGATGGAATCTCGAGCAAGAGGAATCAATTGAAGTTTAATAAGCGCAAAAGGTATTCTTCTTCTTTACATGTTACTAGATTCACATGAGTAGTAGTTTCTGACACACAAAGTTTTAAACCTAATCTTCCGCTATGTGAACATGTTTTTATAGCATGTTACCTTCACTAGGTTCTTTATTGTTGGTTTAGATTAGTTATTAATTCCTATGATCAAACTCTTTGACCTACGAACTTACTAATTGATCAGTTAACATTAACTTCACTACATAAAGATAATTACACTCCAATGCAAAACAACATATCTGTAGCGGTCACTAGACTTGTATGATTGCACTAATGTCCCTCTACTATCAACAATCATAATCATATTCAGGTATTCAAATAAACTGTTACTATCAGTCTGAATAATGATTACATCTTGTATTCCTCGAGTCCCATTCACCTATCATGATTAACAAACATGTTGATAACTACTTATGAACAAGACTATAATTCTCATTAGTAAACTTGGTGATATTCTCAAGAGAATGCTTATTCTTTGTCAGAGTGTAGATTCTATCTTGACAATATATGTTCATGACCCTATGAACATGACTTATCCAAGATACCTAGGTGTTGATCTTGAAGATCACACTGATTCATAATTCAAAGTGAATACATTCACAGTCTGTGTCTATAATCGTTTCAAGATTGAGAACACGTGCCTTACACAAGTTATGAGTTCCTATTAACTATTGACAGTTTTGAATATAATGTCAGTGGGACAGCTCATGGTCTGTCAATGCACTACACACATTAGCATATTAGATAAGAGTCTTATACTCTAGTGATTGAGATTTATCATTTCATCCAATGGAAATTAATCATGCTACAGTGCATATGTCACACCCCGATTTTTGGACAACCAAATATTTAATCCAGAGCATGTATCTAGACTAATATTCAATTTCCAAAACCCCGAGAGTGACACCCTCACACAGACTAATAGATAATTATTGAAAATAGTATTTTATACTCATTAAATAAGTACATGTGATTTTGTGTTTAAAGAAAAACTCTTTATTATTAAACTTGTATTCCCAAACATTCATTTTCATTATAAAAGAAATTAAACTCCATTACACATATTATATCCTTTCGTTTTACAAATGAAATATTAGGTTCATTCAATAAAACCCTCTTTACAGAGTTCAGCGGAAAGAAAATAAATAAGCATAAAATCCATACATCCATTGGTCAGAGCAACTACAACGTTCCCAATACCCAATATATAATCCTTATTACAATTATACACATGTGGCCCACACTGCCAGAAATAAAATAAATTACAACAAAAAAAAGTACAACTCTAATACTAAACAACACCGCGACCATCTCTTCACCCAAACAGAAGCTCCAAATCAAATCTCCATATACTAAACCTGCACATACATTCAACTACGTTTCATATAGAAACGCACCCGAATGCATAACACACTCGGGTCAGTCACATGACTGGTATGAGTTAAACAAAAATAACAAAATCTGAGGACTCTATCCTGAACCCGTCGACTACAAACCACATTACAACACTATTAGGCCAAGAAAGGTAGTTCCACACACATATTTGGACAAAAAGAGTAGTTTCCATTTATGTGATGGCAAGTAGTTTCTTGCTCAAAATCCAAAGTTACTACGAGTTTTATACTTACCTCGGATATCTATGGTGAGCCAGCCCTGCATAAAAGTTAGTGGACTCACCATCATGTAAATCGAATGATCACAAACCAGGCGAATAATTCCATACATAAGCCGTCCACATTCTAACTTAAATGTCGCGTTCATTATTTCACGCTTATCAGTCTTATGAAATAATCCATTTTTATTAGTTATTAGCATTAAATTTATCTTTGTGTTCCTTAGGTTCACCACTTGGCCACCCTCCATGGTACAGCCAACACATATATCCCAGGTGTGCCCGGACATACTACCAACATCCATTCCGGTGCCAGTTTGGTTGGGTTATCAACCAAACCAGGTATACACAACGGAAGGCCTGTCAATATGCCTAGACGTCTAACAAATAAGCCGGGCATAAGCTTAGGCCAGCTTGATCATGAAGCCACTGGCAAAAGGGTACACTCAACAAGTCGAGCTACCAAAAAAATATATCACATAACGGGGAGCGGTGAACACTAAAGAACTATGTTGCAATTATCACTTATCGTTCGTATAATCCCCAATAATTGTGAATTTCACGTTTATCACATAGTTCCGTCTTATCATCCAATCACATCTCTAACTTTTAGATGCATTCCAATTTCTTACAATAAAGGGTTTTATTAATTAACCCATAACAATCTTCTCTCCAAAATTTCCAATCAATTACAAGATCCCAAATATACTATTCAACGTATCTAATTTACTCCTTTTTATCAAAATGACCACAAAATAAGGTCAGTTATTTCAGGTACAATAACCTCAACCTAACATTCAATATTATATGAGAATTCATGTATCTCTAAGTTATTTTTGTTAAGTCATACGAACGAATAAAAAAACACAACGAATCATATTTATCCAATTTTGTACATTTTAATATGCTAAAAACTGCTACTGAAATCTTCAATTTCTGCCCAAACGGTGCAGCATCAAGAAAAACTCCATTAGACGAAAAGTGTGCAGAATTGCGTTTTACATAAGACATGCGGACAGAATGTTTAAATTCAAAGTCACGATTTTCTAATAATTTTTTAAAGTTTCTGCAACTGTGTGAATTACAAAAAAAAAAAAAACAAATTTTACATATACTTCTTAATTAACATAAATATTTCACATGTGGTTTTATCAAACTAACTATTCACCTAACCCTTTTGAATACCCTAATGTTATAATCACAAAGTCACACGAAAGGGAAAGAAAATATCTAGATTACTTCAACAATAACAATGTATCCATTAGTAAGATTTAACACTAACAATTAAATTAAACATGTACTAATTTAATTTACTCCTGCATACACGCATATATACATACTTGTATATATATATACTCGGATACACAAAATTTAACTCACCTCGTTGATAAAAAATTGACCACCACGAATGCTCCGCGATTCCCCACGTGCCCATGAACCCTAGACCCTTCTCTTTTTTCTTCCCTCTTCTTCTTCTGCTTCTCTTCTCTTTCTTTCTCTCTCTCTCTCTCTCTCTCTCTCTCTCTCTCTCTCTCTCTATTGTGGCTGTGAATAGAGATGTGGGTTTTTCTTTTTCTTTTGTGTAATATTACCTAACCTAATAAAATATTATGTTTTGTATATAACTATATTTCACACACACAACACTTATCAATAAAACACACACAAACATGTAAATCCCGTTTTTTGTCTAAGGGTCTCACAAAAAGGCTTTATATGGGCCCGAAAATGCATTCTAAAGTAACAAATGATTAGCCCAATGGATACCCATGACCCCGGGCACTAAATTTCTATACGCTACTTCAACATTTTTTTAGGTGTCACTAAGATACATACATATAGTTAATGTCTAATACTTCAAAATAATAATATAAAAATTACTAAAAGCACGTAGAAAAATTGGGTTGTTACAATATACCTGATGAGATATCCAGCCTCATCATCTACTGTGACAAATTCTAAGTATCAAATAATAGTAATCCGTATCTCACATGTATCTATCTCATACATACATGAATTACCTACTATGATACTTAAGGATTACAAACAATCATCTCATGAAACATACATAATGTAAATGTAAAATGATATCCATATATAAGATGTCAATGTCTCATGCATACAGTAATGGTTTGGGGGCACAATCCCAACATTTGGACCTTCACAACATGTATTTGTACTTCTTTAAGAAGCATTTGAACATTCACTTGTGTTTGTACTTTGTTAGGAAGCATTTGGACCTTCACAACATGTGTTTGCATATTATTATGAAGCATTTAGAACCATTACAGGATGTGTTTGTACTTTCTTAGGAAGCATTTGGACATCTAGAGCATGTCTTTGTATTTTTTGATGAAGCATTTGGACCTTCACAACATGTGTATGTACTTTATTAGGAAGCATTTGAACATTCAAAGCATGTATTTGTAATTTGTGAAAAAGCATTCGGATATTCATAGCATGTGTTCTCTAATTAGTTATACCATTCTGTTTTTATGCAGTGCATGGGTTGTAGATTATTTCTACTTTATTAAAAAGCTTTTATAATGTTTCTACATTACTGTAGGAAGAAGAGCCTAGTAGTGGAGAAGGGGGTGTGTACAAAACAAGTTTTTCTTTTGTACCACTATAATATTTTGTGTCTTTGATGACTATCAATTTCCACACTGCAATGTAGGACCAAAAGTCCTAACGAAAGACTCCATAAAAAAAATATTCCTTGAAGGCGTCCCAGAAGAGCTCGAGAGACAAGAAACATGATTCTCCAGTTGACAATGTGGGTATGTATGGAAGAAAATTTATGTAGTTAGGATTGTTTTTGTTGAATGAATGTGTTTTACCGTTTTAATTTTTTATTTTTATTTTTATAAATGTAGTATTTCTTGCTCCATATACTTGTGTAGAAAGAAAAAAACCTTAGGCAGTGCCGATTTTTGAGGAACGACAAATGCGGACGGCCTATGAGGTTTTCGACGGATAATTGTTTTTACTAAGCCTGGTAAACCTGGTCAAGGATGTGGCCACCTTCAATACATATAATTGGGGCCAGTTCACCTTTGACTACCTTTTTGACGGTGTGTCCATGTCACACCCTGAAAGCAAAAATAGGAAAAAAAAATAATTTTTTTTTCTATTTTGGGTCCGTAGGTCTGTGGCAAGTTGAATATCTCATGATTCTCCACAACTAAAGAGCCGATAACATAAATAACAAGCAACATTAATACGCGTGGTGGTGTAGGCATACTACATAATAACATCAACAATGGTGTCATACACTTCATTGTTACACCATCATAGAGAGAAGGAAATAAGGGAGAATAGTAGCTTGGGCATAAGCCCTACAACATAATAATAAGCATGGCATCGCAGTGCCTCTACCTAACAAAAGATAAGTAATCTAAGAGTCTTTCATTCCCGCTAGCTAGCTCGCTTAGCCATAATCTTCTTTTGCGTACTCCGCTTCTGGGTACTCTGCCTCTGCAATATCTGGATATTTGATTGTCCAAGGAATGAAAGTCGTCAGCTTTACTAAAAGCTGAGTGAGTAAACCAACTACACTGAACAGGCTCAAAAAATACTTGTTAAACCGTTTTAGAAATAAAATACTCCTTTCTCTTTATGCTTTAGAAAACATACATTATGTCTTGTTTACTCTCAATTTCATCATGACTCATCCGTTAGGAAGCACTCAATGATAGTATTCATTCTTGGAGGTACGGATGACATCAACTGATTGATCACGTTGGACTATTGGTCCAATCTGACTTGATGAATCCTCTTTAAACTTCAGGTTCAATCTCTTTCAACTAGACTTACTTTGGATCACTGACCCAATCTATACTGACTTGACTATTTGCATGCATTTCGCTATGGATGTCGTTGGCCTGGAATATCATAGCCCAAATGGCCTATGGGCTACCCTCTTATCATCTTTAGCCCAACTGGCCACTCAATTCTATCTCTTGTCATCTTTAGCCCAATTGGCCTCATTACTGAGGAACCCCCACTTTATTCTATTCAACCTTGGTTAACTTGTCATCTTAACCCCAAATGGCCTGCTTACTTGACATCCGAGCCCAAATGGCATGTTAACCATCTCAACGCAACTAAACTTGATGGCACTGATGAGGTACTACAATCGCTCTTGTCACTCTGGCATTTATAACAAATAGTACCGCTGAAGTACGACTACTCTTGGCATTGTTGCCCTTATGACCACAGTGACATCTTGACAACATCATAGACTCGTTACTCTTTTGTGGATGAAACACAAGAACTAGACCGATGGACATAATTATCTCGTTATCAGAGTTAACACAACTTTCATGACGTCATCTAATGCATGGGGTACGAGTCGTTAATGCACATTTTTCTCAGATTATCGTACTTAAGTACGTCTCACGTTACTTTCAGTGTGTACGTATCTCACACGTATGCGTCTTCTAATTTACTCCATTCTTTACTTACTATAGAAAACATGTTCTTTATAAAATCAGTAGACTCAAGCGCTCGGGTTAGCTCAAGCGCTCACCTTTGTAAATCTTGAAATTCCTTCTTCTTTCATTAAATAAGTTGTGCATTAGAAAGTACTACTCAATTAGCATATAGTACAGCTTTATTCAATCACATGTAAAACACATATGCCTAGTATATCTCAAGGTATAACTTTTACAACACATAATACAACCAACATACTATGGATCAACATAAACTAACATGCAACAACTCATTCTTTCAAGTACTACTGAACTCCAATGCTTAGGCTTCTCGAACGCTCAGGCTTAGTCTGTTTATTAAGCTCGAGCGCTCGAGTTTAACTATTTCTTAGCAGTTTGGTTGTTTCATAATAGAATTTCATTTTAACGACAAATGAATGTGACATGCAGGCTATAATCTCATCAATTAACTTAAAAAAAAATGGATTAAGAGCGAGTATGAATACTCACAAGATGATGATCATGAGATGACGATGGTGATCAAGCTCAAAGGTGACTTTAAAACAAGTTTCAAGAATTCAACCTTCTTCTTCTTAACTTTGATCCTCAGGAGTTTAGTACCAGAACCTTATGCAAATGTTTAAGGGTGTATATATGCATGTGAGGGTGGTTGGATCATCAATTTGAAGACATACAAGTGTTTATACATGAGTATGTGTGTGCGCCAATGATCTCTCCAGGCTCTCTCTCTAAGCTATCAGAATAAAGGAGTTAACAAACGTAATAAATGCTGGAAAACATTAGGTATTTATAGAGCTTTCCAAGCCTAGGGGCAAAATAGTCTTTTCACTATATTTTTAGCTCAAGCACTCACGTTAGCTTGAGTGCTCCTGTCTCGAGCGCTCTGACGCCTCGAGCTCTCGGGGATCCTGCTGCAAATAACCTTCTATTATTTTAAGAGTTCAAGAGTTAAGGAAATAAGTATCATATAAACTATTATCAAAGCTCAACCTTAAACGAACGTAACTTACATATACGAATACTGAAATACTGAAATATATCCATATTCAGATAATTATAGGCAAAAGAGCCGGTGTTACATCTTTCCACCACCCAACAAAAGATTTTGTCCCGAAATCAGAGCTAAGACTCACTAAACAACTCTGGGTACTTCTCTCGCATGACGGACTCCATCTCCTATGATGCTTCACGCTCGTCTTGATGCTTCCATTGTACTTTCACCAACAGAATCTCCTTGTTCCTCAGTTTCTTGATCTCCCTTCCCAAAATTTGTATGGGTCTCTTTGTGTATGACACTCGACTATCCACTTTAATAGCTTGAAGTCAATCTTGTGTGTCGATTTGTGTATGCACTTCCTTAGCATGCTGATGTGGAACACATTATGTACTCCAAACATCTTTGGCGGTAATGCCAACCTGTAGGCGACCTTACCTATGATCTCCAAATTCTTGAAAGGTCCAATATAGCATGGCAAAAGATTTCGTCTCTTTTATCCAAACCTCACCACTCCTCTTACTGAAGAGACTTTTAGCAAGATGTGATCTCCCATGCAGAATTCCAGGTCCTTACGGTGCTTGTCTGCATAACTCTCTGTTTTCTTTGGGCTGCCTTCATCCTTTCTTTCACTATTTCAATCTTCTCGCTAGTTTCTCGCACTATATCTGGTCCCAAAAGCTTACCTTATCCAAATTTGGCCCAATAAAGGGGTTAACGACACGGTCCTTCCATACAACGCTTCGAACGGTGCTATTTTGATGCTTGATTGTTAACTATTATTGTAGGCGAGATTGATGAGTGGCAAATGCATCTCCCAAGTACTTTTAAAGTCAATCACGCATGCTCGCAGCATATTTTCCAACACTAGATTAGTCCTTTCAGTTTGTCCATTAGTCTGGGGATGGAAAGAAAAACTCAACTTTACTGAAGTCCCCATAGCTGTTTGAAGACTTTCTTAAAATTTGGTGGTAAAGCATGAATCACGATCCGAAACAATCGAAATAGGCACGCCATGAAGCCGAACAATCTGTTGCAAGTATAGTTAACTCATCTTCTCGACTGGATATGTCATATTGTACGCAATAAAGTGCATGGACTTTGTGAGTTAATCCACGAATACCCAAATCACATCATGGTTTTGTTGCGACCTTGGCAATCTAACGATAAAATCCATAGAGATGTGGTCCCACTTCTATCCTAGTATGAATAATGGTGGGTAAAAGTCCTAATGGCTTTTGATCCTCATCCTTAACCTGCTAGTAGGTAAAACACTTCGATACGTGCTCCACAACGTCTCTTTTCATACCTTCCAACCAGAAGTTCCTTTTTATGTCCTTGTACATCTTTGTACTCCCTAGATGAACCGTCAACCTTGACCTATGTGCTTCATTCATCACTTTTTCTTATAATCCATCGTCCTTTGGCACACACAGTCTGTCTCAACATCGAAGACTTCTATCTTGTCCAATTCTCCACTCTTCTAGATCCTTAGCTGCTGCTTTCTCAAACCACTGCCGCAGTCTTTCGTTCTTATTCTGAGCTTTAAACATGCGCCTAGTAAGAGTCAGCTCTGTAATAAGGCATCCAAAATGCTTTCCTTCTTCTAAATCCACGGCTTGGATATCGAATTATGCCTTTAATCATTAACAAGGCGAGTGTGCTATAGGGTTTTCTGCTCAAAGCTTCTGCGACCACATTCGCTTTACTAGAGTGGTATTACAAAATGAAGTCATAGTCTTTATGTAATTCCATCTAGCGTCGCTGTCTCATATTTAGCTCCTTCTGAGAGAATAGGTACTTGAGGCTCTTATGATCAGAGAATAGATCAAACTTTTCTCCGAACAAGGAATGCCTTTAGTTCTTGAGGGGTAAAATGATGGCTGCCAATTCCAGGTCATCCATTGGGTAGTTCACCTCACGCGGCTTCAATTGTCGCGATCCATAGGCAATTGAGCATGCATTTAAGTCCTTGACAAGAATCGTCACTATAGATTGTAAATCTTTCTCCACTGGTTGGTATGGTAAGCACTGGCACTGAAATCAACCTATCCTTTAAATCTTAAAAAGCGCGTTCATTCTTGTCTAACCATTCATACTTTGAATCCTTGTTCGTCAAGCTAGTCAAAGGTGCAACTATCTTTGAAAATCCTTCTACAAATATCTAGTAGTAACCTGCTAATCCAAGGAAACTCCTTACCTCTGAGGCATTAGATGGCCTAATCCAATTCAAGACAACGTCAGTCTTAGATGAGTCTACCGAAATCCTTAATGAAGAAACTACATAACCCAAGAACTTCACTTCCTCCATCCAGAACTCGCACTTGCTAAGTTTAGCATATAATTGATGATCTTTGAGTGTTTGTAATACGATCCAAACATGTCTCTCATGCTCCTCCTTCGTCTTTGAGTAAATCAATATATTATGAATAAACACAATTATGAACTTATCCAAGTATGGTCAAAATACCTTATTCATCAAATCCATGAATACTGTAGGGGCGTTAGTGAGGCCAAATGACATCACCAAGAACTCAAAATGACCACATCAGGTTCTAAAGGTAGCCTTCGGTATGTCTTCCGGTCGAACGAGCAGTTGATGGTATCCCGATTGAAGGTTTACCTTCAAAAAGCTTGTGGCTCCCTGTAACTAATCAAACAGATCATCTATCTGAGGGAGGGGATACTGATTCTTAATCGTAACCTTGTTTAAGTCTCCGTAGTCAATACAAAGTCAAAGTGATCTGTCCTTCTTCTTCACAAATAGCACTGGCACTTCCCAAGGCAATGTGCTCGGTCGAATAAATCCTAAATCTTCTAATTTTTGAACTTGCTTGTCTAGTTCTTACATCTCTGTCTGGGCTATCCAATATAAGGTCTTAGAGATTAGCAACGTCCTTGGTACCAACTCTACACAAAAGTTAATCTCCGTCTTAGGTGGTAATCTAGTGATATCTTGAAATACCTCAGGGAAATCTCGCACCACGGGTATTTGGGTCATGGAACTATCGATGCTAGAGCTTCCTATAATAGCTAAACGACTAGTTAGAAATGCTGCGCTTGAGGGGTTACACTAAAAATGGAAAGGTACGCTTTCAGGTAAGAAGAACAAAATTAACTTACTAGTACAGTCTAGCTTAGCATGGTACTTCATAAGCCAGTCAATTCCCAAAATCACATCAAACTCTTTCATAATATAATCAAATCTGCCAAAAGGATTTAATCTTCTAAGGTTAAAGTGCAACCCTTGCACACCTTACTCAACTTATCTGCCACTCTTGAGGGAGAAGCTGTATTAAGGATAGCCTTAAGCACCTGGGGTTCTAATTCCAACTTCTGAACAAGTCTAATAGCGATAAACAAATTCAAAGCTCCAGTATTAAATAATACTTTAATCCAACTACCGAGCAACATAAGCGCACCTTCCATATTCTGCAGCACTTCCTCTTCATAGCTGGCCTCTTTCGAAATAATAGCATTAAGCCTAGCCTATCTGGGCTTAGCTTGAGCAGTTGCTCCGTAGTATCCTCCTAGTGGTGATCGACAGTTCTTGGCTATGTTCCCTTACTTGCCACAATTGTAGCATATAGGCTTCTTCAGGCATTGGCAATCCATAGCGAGATGTCCTGGGATCCCATAGTTAAATCATTTTCTAGATCTTCCTCTGGTTGTACCGGGTGGTGCAGTTATCTGTTTACAAGGAAAAGTCAGCTAGGACTTCTTGTCTCCATTTCGGTCCTCTTCGTTCCTTGAAAATGGACCAGGGGTCTTGGCACAAGCTCTCCTCTTATAGGGGGTCGGGTAACCGATTTCTTAGGTCCTTGATATTTGTCTTTGTCTATTCCAGACACCAATCTCACCAATGCTTCTAACATCATACCTAGATATCCCAACATTATGTGGTGTAGATGGGAATTCAACCCTCAGTGGTACCTCTTGATCTTCTTTTGAGGAGTATCTATCTGGTGCTGGGCAAAATGAGATAACCTCTCAAATTGCGTGGAATACTCGCGCACCGTCATGTTAGCCTGAGTCAGGTTCATGAACTCCCTCTCTCTTTGGTCCTTCTCCTCCTTAGAGAAGTGTTTCTCCAAAAACCTCTCCTTGAATGCAGTCTATGTTATCCTCTCTAACGCTTTAGCTCCCATTGTTGATTTCTCAGACTCCCACCAATCTTCAGTAGCACAGGTGAGCTAGAACGTAGCTAAACAACGCTTCTTTTCTTCTTCGTACCTCATCTGTTCGAAAATGCGATCTAGGTTCCTTATCCATTTCTCTGTCTACCAGGCTTTACTGGTTCTTTCAAATAAATTAGGACAGAGAGCTCTGAATTTCTCAAGTATCTTATCTCCAGTGATTGGCGACTGTGGTGCAATTTGGTGGTTATTACTATGGTTTTTTTTGTAGTTTCCTCGATGATCGTCGTCGATATGCTCTAAGCATTGCAAAAAAGCTTCAAAGGCTCTAGTAGGATCCATATTTTTGGGAACAAGGGTCGTTCCTTGTCGGTTCCTTGTGTTTCGCATCCCGTCATCCATGAACACCTACACAACTATCTCATCGTCACTTACTAACTCTCGGGGTAAGATACAATGCATACAATCCAAATGGATCAGCTTCTAAAATGATGAACGTAAGCAACTAGTAAGAACTAGTACTCGGAGACGGTAACAAGCAAAAGCACATTGCTCATGTACATAGTCAAAAACATTTACAATGTGGTAGGGTTTGGTTCTTTACATCACATCTATATATACCACTACCCTCAAAACATATACAACATGTACACCAAAAGAAAGTGGGCTACATGCCCTGATCAACTGAAATAAGAGATCTAGATCCTCAAAATTCAATCCCAGAAGTGCTCATCATCTGACTCGAGTGGAGGTGGCTCATCAGCTGGAACATCAATCTCCTCTGGTGGTACCCAGTCTAGCCATAAACTCATCCACCATCTCCATGATTGGGTCATCCTATATCTGAACATCTAGCTCCTACTCATCTCTCAGAAGCTAATCTCCATCAATAATGTGCTATAATAGAACATGTCCTGCAGTAAAACCCTGAGGTACCTAAGCTACCTCAAAATCCCCATCATCATCCTTGTCATCCATCATATCATCCTGTCCATCAACCTCATCATCACCATCAACCTCATCATCACCAGGGTTCTCCTCTGGCTCTTCCTCCTGATCGTCATCATGGTCGTCCTCATGATCCTGCTCATCCTCAGGCTCATCATTGGCATCATGCTTATGCTCATGCTCATCTTCATCATCATCTCCATCCCCCTCGACCTCTATAGGATCATCGTCACCCTCCTCAGGCTCTATCTTTGGCTCCTCGGGATCCTTGTCATCATCATCCTCAGCATCTACATCTTTGGATATGTTCTTTTGCGTTGGAGTTCAGTTATCATTATATAGTAGAGTAAACATTAACTGACCAGTTAGTTAGTTTGCAGATCAAAGAGTTTGGTCATAGGATTAATAACTGGTCTGAGCCAACAATAAAGAGCCTAGGAGGTCCCACTCTTAGCTCTGCTAGGATGCTTGGAAAGGCACAAGAGAATCTTGTCATGAGAGGTTCGATCGATCGAATAGGTTTCGATCGATTGAAGTCTAGGCAGGTTCGAGCGATCGAAAGTAGTTCGATCGATCGAAAGTTTGATCGATCGAAGGTTAAAGTCGGTTTTAGAAATCTATAAATAGGGCAGCTATGTACATGGTTTAATAATCATCGTTTTTCCTATACGAAAGCTATAGAACCTGTTTAGGGCTTCCCAAACTTTCTTATCTTCCTTATTGGAGATACCACCATCTCTAGTCTCTCCGGGAAGCATCCGCAGGAGTCATAAGGGTGAAGACAACCTAGTGGAGGCTGCTGTATCACCAAGGTTGAAGATTTTAGAATTGGGTTCAAGACCTGAGGTATATTTCTTCTCCCTCTTATTAGTACGCATCTATAGAATTAATGGGTAGTAGATCCGGGTATACTAATGAGTTTTTGAAACTTAATCTTTCCGTTGTGTGTTTAAATTAATTTAAACATGTTTTTCCTTTAATTGGTATCCGAGCCATGCTTGATTGGATCTATAGATGCATTTTTGAACACTAGTTTTGATTTGCATGCTGATTTTAGGATTGTTTTCGAAACTGCATCGTCACAGATCTGTTTTTGCAGTGCTTACATAGTAGAATACAAATCTATGATTGCATTGGATGCATGATAGATTCGATCAATCGAAGTAGTCTCGATCGATCGAACTTCGTCTGTTCTCAAGCGATCGAACTAATTTCGATCGATCAAACTTTGGTTCTGTTCGATCGATCAAATGGTGTTCAATCGATCGAGAAATATTCTCTGTCCAGGTGTTCAGTTTACAGTTTTAAAGATTTAAAATATATACTTTAATTTTTTTAATTATTCTATGAAGATTTTCAAACCTTTCTGTGAAACTGAAAGTTCAATCAATTGAACTATGTTCAATCGATGAAAGGTTCGATCGAACGAACCTTTGTCGATCGATCGAAGTGTGACAGAGAAATGAGATATTGTTTTGAGTTCTGATTCAGTGCATTAAGAGTTTATGTACTGTGTGAATCAATTAAGGATTCCAATGAAAGTATATACATATATATATTTGTTATATATGCTTGGATTGTGTATGACTAATCCTTTTGTAGCAAAGTTAGTCCCCTATCTCTCATATCACCAAGATTAGTTTTATTATTGCATTTATTGTTGGTTTGGTTTTAAGGCATGCATAAAGGGCGCTGCGACTTCAATCCTATGAAAAGGAAAGTCGCACTGGTTTCCCTAGCCTTCTTTATTTTCTTATTGTTAATTTCTATTTCTAGATAAATTGTAAGCTTCGAAAGAAGCATAGGACCAATGTAATAGAATTAGAATATACATGAAGATGGAGGAGCAAGTCGTTGTCCATGAAGATGGATCTGGAGGTGATCAAACCAAGGAGGAGTTTCTATGAAGATAGAACCATGGGAGAAAGAGGCACATGAATGCTTTTGTTTCAATTTTAGTTTTTTGTTTTATGTGCTTGATTGTGATTGGAAATTAATTATATTGTTACTACTTGCATGCACGTAAAACAAGTTTTCTAAAATAAAATTCAAAAACCATTTCAACGCATTAGTAAACATTGGATGTTTATGGGTAATGTGTAGAAACAAATTTTCCAAAAAGAAAAATCCTTATTTACTAAATCTAGTGGGAGAGGGTCTTACCATAACACCCATGATCTTCTATTAACAATTCATTGTAAGATGAGTAGTGAATTCTGTGTCACCTCGCTAGAGGTGATCATTCCACATGGAGGGTACACTACTCATTGGTTACTAGATGTGAACTTCCTATGGATAGGATCAATCAGACGTATTAGAGCTGACCACCACACGGAGGCGCTACTTGAGGCGGTTGTGATTGGATCTTAGTTAATGGTACACACTAGCTAAGCTATGGATAAGGGATCCCACACGGGGCATTATCCAGAAACTTAGAGATCAAATAGGTTCTGGAGTCATAACTTATTTTGCAAGAGATGCATAGCGGACAAGTCATGATTAATAGAAAGATCGAGTGTTGACCACCACACGGAGGCTTTATTCTTTCGTTCCGATATTCCGGCGACTTTGTTTTAAAATAAGATTTTAAGGATTTTTTTATTTCAAACTGTCGAATTCTGAAATCCATATTTATTTTGTCTTTTGATTTTTTCAATAAATTATAATGTCTGGATCTACTTTTAGTCCACTTGCCACCATACTCACTCAAAATAAGTTAACTAGAAATAACTACACTGAATGGCAACTAAACCTTGACAACGTCCTAACTGCGGAGGATCACATATATGTCCTCACCACCCCATGCCCCGAATAACCCATGAAAAATGCTTCGGTAGCTGTAGACACCCCATTTTGTTAGCTATCAGATTTAGGAGACACATAGCTTGGTGGTTTACAATGATCGAAAAAGACTCAAAAAGGACTCCTGGAAGTTAGTTCTATCTCTCAAAATGCTCAAAATAACCAAAATGCCCTTGAAAGCACAAAAACTCCCTAATATGGACTAAAAGTTCTAAAAACATGCTATGTCATAAGAAAAGTGATAAAATGGGTTTTGAAGCAAAATCAGATGAAATTGTCAGCTCCCAGAGACTCCCAGAAGTCCCTAAAGTTCCCAGAATGTCCCCGTTGACCGGTTTGACCCAGGTTTGACCAAGTTTGACCGGGGTTTAACTAAAATCATCCAAATTCTCCAGAAAGTTGAGATCATTCTAGATCATGTGAAAAGTACTAAAATGAGTTTTAAAAGAAAATCGGACGAAAACGTTAGCTCCTGGGAGCTCCTAGAGGTTCCTAGAACTTCCTTAACATCCCAAGTTTGATCGATTTGACCTAAAAGTTGACTTTGAAACTGGAGCGCCGTGTCATTTTTCAAACATTTTTCATAGATACTAGAGGTTAATAGCTTTCCAACAATATATTGCACATAATTTCTGAATTCAAAATGAATTTATTATAGATTTCCGAAGGTGAAAAAGACGATCAAATCGGCATTTATCGTAAATACCGCAGAACTTTTCAACGTGACCTGACTCCAAACTATTTTTTATGAAAGGAAGACTCCATTATCTTTCCAACAGTATATCACAAACTCAATTTGGAGTTCGTATACATTTTCTGTGAATTTTGGACGAAATAGGGCCTTTTTGCGAATACCGGGACCTCTAGGGACCTAAACGTAATTTTTTGGGCATCTGAGGAGCAGTGCCATGGCGGTACTGGGCAACTGCTGCGGCGGCACTCATCCGCAGCAGAACCCATTTTTGTAATTTATTTTGGTGGTCCAAATTGAATAATGAAAGACCAAAATGACAGTTTTTATGTTCACAGATGTTTGGGACCAATGGGAGCACTCTTTAAATCCCAAAACCACCCCAAATTGGCCTATATAAACCCCCCTTAACTTCTCATTTAAGGGGTGGCAAATGAAAGCTTAGAAAAGTTTTAGAGAGAAAAGTTATAGAGATAAGGTTAGAATAGAGAGAAAAGAAGCTTCCTTCTTTGATTTTCAACTAAAAAGTGAGTTCTAAACTTTGTTTTCTACTTCATTACTCTTATTTACTTCACATTAAATACATCCACCCACCATTTTTGTGAGTATTTATGAGATAGGAAGCTTCTTCCATGTCCAAAGTTACCATATATGAGTGAAACATCAAGCTATAAGTCCAAAATCATCATGAATATCATCTATTGATTGGTACCTACTTACTTGTTCATATATTTCTTCATCTCCTCTTACCCCATTTCTTTTGATCTTTTTCATCATCATCTAGATGATGACATGAAGTTTGAGGTGAGTGAATCCTAATGGATAGTAGATCTTGGCCTCAAAATTATTTTTGATAGATGATGATTATAACCCCAATACATTCCTATGTATTCTTGAGGTTATTTCCAAAATAAAACAAACCTTTTTAATAATCTTGGAGGTTGTCTAAATGAATTAGAGGTTGATATTATAAGTGGTTTTAATCCTCTTTAAGTTTTGAAAATATACTTTCAAAACCCCTATTTCAAAGCTCTTCTAAAATCCCCAATTTTTGGATTCTTAGGAATAAACTTTGTTTTCTCAAAAAAAAAATCTTCAAAACAGTGAGCTACTTAAATTCAAAGAATTATTCTGAGTTGAATATTCAATATATGAATACAATACCACTTGGAAAGTCTTCCTAACTTGTTGGAGAACACCCATGATTTTTTATTTAACTTGGAAAAACTTGAAAGTGGTCCATTTGGACCCAAACATTCATTTCAAACATTCTGCTTTTGCTGTCACAGCAGCTAGGTTGACGTTCAAATTGTTTTTCAGAATACTTTTCCACATGGAGTGGTCCCAACTCATTTTTTCCTTGCGGTTCAGTGTATTAGAGAACTTTCTGTATAATATGGGCCTCTAGATGTTTTATTTTCATTTTCTAAAATCTTTCAACATTTCAGTCGACGGTACAGACTCTGTTTCTGAGTAACCTCTATTGTTCATATTATTTCTCTCAATCTGTAATAGTTATTGAATATTGGCTTTTTGGTATGTGTTCTAGGCACAATAAGGATGATCTACATAAAAAATCTTCCATTGAAAACATTTCTTATCCCACTTTTCAATTTCTACAATGTCAACTCACAGTTCTGTCCACCATTCACAACAAGTATACTTTTACTTTCATTCTTTGATTTGATGCTCGCATGAACTCCAAATTAGTTCCTATCTTATGAGGTAGTCCTTACAACATTTGTACATATCCTATGATGATTTCCTTTATACATTCATGCATACTCTAGACTTCTAAGTCATTTTAAAAAGTCCATGTACACAAACACACTACAACCTTTGCACATTCTGGAATCATACTTTGCATCCATGCAAGATTTCGAGTTTTTGTGACTCCTAATCTAAGGAGATTATAAGGAATGAACTTGATCATACATTCATGTTTCCCTTCGATCTAATCTTCCTTTCTCATTCGTCTCGGGGATTGAGAGATATTCTCTTCTCAAAGATTAACATGCATTATATTAACTTGCTACGCATTTTATTTATTTATTTGATTAATTTGTTTCAAGAACAATTCATGTCCCCTTTAAATTAGGAAAACATGATTACTTGATATGTTATTAGACAACTTTTCCTAGGTTTGTTTGTTTGATCTTTCACTTTGCATTGTGTGATACTTGGCTTAGATCTTATGAATGTTATTGTATCTTTTGATCTTCCATTTCAAGATTCTTATGAGATGTAATATACTATCATAGTATTAATTATTGAACCAAACATAGTAAAAGATGATTATTTGGATGCTAATTGAAGCCCGTCGAGAGACAGGGCGAGTTGAGAGTGTTTTAGTTGTGACAAAGGCTCTTTTCTCTCTCGTACCAAAATCCCGAGCCAAGTTCTTTGGTTATGAAGGGACAGTGCCCTTTATCCATTTGGGTGAGTCAAATTAGGTTTTGTGGTTCCTTAAAGACCAAGTGGCGACTCTGTATCTGTTTTCAATTGACGCTTTTTTTCTTTCAAATCAATTTCAAAACAAAGGAAAATAAATCCCGAAACCCAGAAATGGGAATGGGGGTGGGCTCACGGAGGCCGTGCCGGCTATTAAATTTAGGAGACCCATAGCTTGGTGGTTCACAATGATCGAAAAAGACTCAGAAAGGGCTCCTGGAAGTTAGTTCTATCTCTCAAAATGTTCAAAATGACTAATATGCCCTTGAAAAGTCCAAAAACTTCCGGATTTGGACCAAAAGTTTTGGAAACATGCTATGCCGTAATAAAAGTGATAAAATGGGTTTTGAAGCAATATCAGATGAAATCGTCAGCTCCCAGAGACTCTCGAAACTCCTGAAATTTTTCGGAATGTCCCCATTGACCGGTTTGACCCAAGTTTGATCAAGTTTAAACGGGGTTTGACCAAAATCATCCAACTTCTCTAGAAAGTTTCGAGATCATTCTAGATCATGTGAAAAGTACTAAAATGAGTTTTAAAAGAAAATCGGACGAAAATGTCAGCTCCTGGGAGCTCCTAGAGGTTCTTAGAACTTCCTGGAGATCTCAGGTTTGACCGATTTGACCTAAAAGTTGACTTTGAAACCAGTGCGCCGTGTTATTTTTCAAACATTTTTTCATGGATACTAGAAGTCAATAGCTTTCCAATGGTAAATCGTAATTAATTTCTGAATTCAAAACGAATTTATGATAGATTTCTAAAGGTGAAAAAGACGATTAAATCGGCTTTTATCGCAAATACAGCAAAACTTTTCAAAATGACCTTACTCTGAATTTTTTTTTTTTTTTTTATGAAAATTAGACTCCATTACCTTTCTAATGGTATATCACAAGCTATATTTGGAGTTCGTATGCATTTTCTGTGAATTTTGGACAAAATAGGGCCTTTTCGGGAATACCGGATCCTCTAGGGGCCTAAACGTAATTTTCTAGGCATCTGAGGAGTAGTGCCGCGGCAGCACTCAACCCTCGTAGAACCCATTTTTAAAATTTATTTTGGGGGTCCAAATTGAATAATTAAAGACTAAAACGATGTAGTTTTATGTTCACAGATGTTTGGGACCAATGGAAGCACTCTTTAAATCACAAAACCACCCCAAATTGGCCTATATCAACCCCCCTTGACTTCTTATTTAAGGGGTGGAAAATGAAAGTTTAGAAAAGTTTCAGAGAGAAAAGATGTAGAGATAAGGTTAGAATAGAGAGAAAAGAAGCTTCCTTCTTTGATTTTCAACTAAAAAGTGAGTTCTAAACTTTGTTTTCTACTTCATTACTCCCATTTACTTCACATTCAATACATCCACCCACCATTTTTGTGAGCATTTATGAGATAGGAAGCTTCTTCCATCTCCAAAGTCACCATATATGAGTGAAACATCAAGCTACAAGTCCAAAATCATCATGAATATCATCTATTGATTGCTATCTACTTGCTTGTTCATATATATGTTCATTTCCTCTTACCACATTTCTTTTGATCTTATTCATTATCATCTAGATGGTGACATGAAGTTTGAGGTGAGTGGATCCTAATGGATAGTAGCTCTTGACCTCAAAAAAATTTTTGATCGATGATGATTATAACCCCAATACATTCCTATGTATTCTTGAGGTTATTTCCTAAATAAAACAAACCTTTTTAATAATCTTGGAGGTTGTCTAAATGAATTAGAGGTTGATATTATAAGTGGTTTTAATCCTCTTTAAGTTTTGAAAATATGCTTTCAAAACCCCTATTTCAAAGCTCTTCTAAAATCCCCAATTTTTGGATTCTTAGGAATAAACTTTGTTTTCTCAAAAAAAAAATCTTCAAAACAGTGAGCTACTTAAATTCAAAGAATTATTCTGAGTTGAATATTCAATATATGAATACAATACCACTTGGAAAGTCTTCCTAACTTGTTGGAGAACACTCATGATTTTTTATTTAACTTGGAAAAACTTGAAAGTGGTCCATTTGGACCCAAACATTCATTTCAAACATTCTGCTTTTGCTGTCACAGCAGCTAGGTTGACGTTCAAATTGTTTTTCAGAATACTTTTCCACATGGAGTGGTCCCAACTCATTTTTTCCTTGCGCTTCAGTGTATTAGAGAACTTTCTGTATAATATGGGCCTCTAGATGTTTTATTTTCATTTTCTAAAATCTTTCAACATTTCAGTCGACGGTACAGACTCTGTTTCTGAGTAACCTCTATTGTTCATATTATTTCTCTCAATCTGTAATAGTTATTGAATATTGGCTTTTTGGTATGTGTTCTAGGCACAATAAGGATGATCTACATAAAAAATCTTCCATTGAAAACATTTCTTATCCTACTTTTCAATTTCTACAATGTCAACTCACAGTTCTGTCCACCATTCACAACAAGTATACTTTTACTTTCATTCTTTGATTTGATGCTCGCATGAACTCCAAATTAGTTCCTATCTTATGAGGTAGTCCTTACAACATTTGTACATATCCTATGATGATTTCCTTTATACATTCATGCATACTCTAGACTTCTAAGTCATTTTAGAAAGTCCATGTACACAAACACACTACAACCTTTGCACATTCTGGAATCATACTTTGCATCCATGCAAGATTTCGAGTTTTTGTGACTCCTAATCTAAGGAGATTATAAGGAATGAACTTGATCATACATTCATGTTTCCCTTCGATCTAATCTTCCTTTCTCATTCGTCTCGGGGATTGAGAGATATTCTCTTCTCAAAGATTAACATGCATTATATTAACTTGCTACGCATTTTATTTATTTATTTGATTAATTTGTTTCAAGAACAATTCATGTCCCCTTTAAATTAGGAAAACATGATTACTTGATATGTTATTAGACAACTTTTCCTAGGTTTGTTTGTTTGATCTTTCACTTTGCATTGTGTGATACTTGGCTTAGATCTTATGAATGTTATTGTATCTTTTGATCTTCCATTTCAAGATTCTTATGAGATGTAATATACTATCATAGTATTAATTATTGAACCAAACATAGTAAAAGATGATTATTTGGATGCTAATTGAAGCCCGTCGAGAGACAGGGCGAGTTGAGAGTGTTTTAGTTGTGACAAAGGCTCTTTTCTCTCTCGTACCAAAATCCCGAGCCAAGTTCTTTGGTTATGAAGGGACAGTGCCCTTTATCCATTTGGGTGAGTCAAATTAGGTTTTGTGGTTCCTTAAAGACCAAGTGGCGACTCTGTATCTGTTTTCAATTGACGCTTTTTTTCTTTCAAATCAATTTCAAAACAAAGGAAAATAAATCCCGAAACCCAGAAATGGGAATGGGGGTGGGCTCACGGAGGCCGTGCCGGCTATTAAATTTAGGAGACCCATAGCTTGGTGGTTCACAATGATCGAAAAAGACTCAGAAAGGGCTCCTGGAAGTTAGTTCTATCTCTCAAAATGTTCAAAATGACTAATATGCCCTTAAAAAGTCCAAAAACTTCCGGATTTGGACCAAAAGTTTTGGAAACATGCTATGCCGTAATAAAAGTGATAAAATGGGTTTTGAAGCAATATCAGATGAAATCGTCAGCTCCCAGAGACTCTCGAAACTCCTGAAATTTTTCGGAATGTCCCCATTGACCGGTTTGACCCAAGTTTGATCAAGTTTAAACGGGGTTTGACCAAAATCATCCAACTTCTCTAGAAAGTTTCGAGATCATTCTAGATCATGTGAAAAGTACTAAAATGAGTTTTAAAAGAAAATCGGACGAAAATGTCAGCTCCTGGGAGCTCCTAGAGGTTCTTAGAACTTCCTGGAGATCTCAGGTTTGACCGATTTGACCTAAAAGTTGACTTTGAAACCAGTGCGCCGTGTTATTTTTCAAACATTTTTTCATGGATACTAGAAGTCAATAGCTTTCCAATGGTAAATCGTAATTAATTTCTGAATTCAAAACGAATTTATGATAGATTTCTAAAGGTGAAAAAGACGATTAAATCGGCTTTTATCGCAAATACAGCAAAACTTTTCAAAATGACCTTACTCTGAATTTTTTTTTTTTTTTATGAAAATTAGACTCCATTACCTTTCTAATGGTATATCACAAGCTATATTTGGAGTTCGTATGCATTTTCTGTGAATTTTGGACAAAATAGGGCCTTTTCGGGAATACCGGATCCTCTAGGGGCCTAAACGTAATTTTCTAGGCATCTGAGGAGTAGTGCCGCGGCAGCACTCAACCCTCGTAGAACCCATTTTTAAAATTTATTTTGGGGGTCCAAATTGAATAATTAAAGACTAAAACGATGTAGTTTTATGTTCACAGATGTTTGGGACCAATGGAAGCACTCTTTAAATCACAAAACCACCCCAAATTGGCCTATATCAACCCCCCTTGACTTCTTATTTAAGGGGTGGAAAATGAAAGTTTAGAAAAGTTTCAGAGAGAAAAGATGTAGAGATAAGGTTAGAATAGAGAGAAAAGAAGCTTCCTTCTTTGATTTTCAACTAAAAAGTGAGTTCTAAACTTTGTTTTCTACTTCATTACTCCCATTTACTTCACATTCAATACATCCACCCACCATTTTTGTGAGCATTTATGAGATAGGAAGCTTCTTCCATCTCCAAAGTCACCATATATGAGTGAAACATCAAGCTACAAGTCCAAAATCATCATGAATATCATCTATTGATTGCTATCTACTTGCTTGTTCATATATATGTTCATTTCCTCTTACCACATTTCTTTTGATCTTATTCATTATCATCTAGATGGTGACATGAAGTTTGAGGTGAGTGGATCCTAATGGATAGTAGCTCTTGACCTCAAAAAAATTTTTGATCGATGATGATTATAACCCCAATACATTCCTATGTATTCTTGAGGTTATTTCCTAAATAAAACAAACCTTTTTAATAATCTTGGAGGTTGTCTAAATGAATTAGAGGTTGATATTATAAGTGGTTTTAATCCTCTTTAAGTTTTGAAAATATGCTTTCAAAACCCCTATTTCAAAGCTCTTCTAAAATCCCCAATTTTTGGATTCTTAGGAATAAACTTTGTTTTCTCAAAAAAAAAATCTTCAAAACAGTGAGCTACTTAAATTCAAAGAATTATTCTGAGTTGAATATTCAATATATGAATACAATACCACTTGGAAAGTCTTCCTAACTTGTTGGAGAACACCCATGATTTTTTATTTAACTTGGAAAAACTTGAAAGTGGTCCATTTGGACCCAAACATTCATTTCAAACATTCTGCTTTTGCTGTCACAGCAGCTAGGTTGACGTTCAAATTGTTTTTCAGAATACTTTTCCACATGGAGTGGTCCCAACTCATTTTTTCCTTGCGCTTCAGTGTATTAGAGAACTTTCTGTATAATATGGGCCTCTAGATGTTTTATTTTCATTTTCTAAAATCTTTCAACATTTCAGTCGACGGTACAGACTCTGTTTCTGAGTAACCTCTATTGTTCATATTATTTCTCTCAATCTGTAATAGTTATTGAATATTGGCTTTTTGGTATGTGTTCTAGGCACAATAAGGATGATCTACATAAAAAATCTTCCATTGAAAACATTTCTTATCCTACTTTTCAATTTCTACAATGTCAACTCACAGTTCTGTCCACCATTCACAACAAGTATACTTTTACTTTCATTCTTTGATTTGATGCTCGCATGAACTCCAAATTAGTTCCTATCTTATGAGGTAGTCCTTACAACATTTGTACATATCCTATGATGATTTCCTTTATACATTCATGCATACTCTAGACTTCTAAGTCATTTTAGAAAGTCCATGTACACAAACACACTACAACCTTTGCACATTCTGGAATCATACTTTGCATCCATGCAAGATTTCGAGTTTTTGTGACTCCTAATCTAAGGAGATTATAAGGAATGAACTTGATCATACATTCATGTTTCCCTTCGATCTAATCTTCCTTTCTCATTCGTCTCGGGGATTGAGAGATATTCTCTTCTCAAAGATTAACATGCATTATATTAACTTGCTACGCATTTTATTTATTTATTTGATTAATTTGTTTCAAGAACAATTCATGTCCCCTTTAAATTAGGAAAACATGATTACTTGATATGTTATTAGACAACTTTTCCTAGGTTTGTTTGTTTGATCTTTCACTTTGCATTGTGTGATACTTGGCTTAGATCTTATGAATGTTATTGTATCTTTTGATCTTCCATTTCAAGATTCTTATGAGATGTAATATACTATCATAGTATTAATTATTGAACCAAACATAGTAAAAGATGATTATTTGGATGCTAATTGAAGCCCGTCGAGAGACAGGGCGAGTTGAGAGTGTTTTAGTTGTGACAAAGGCTCTTTTCTCTCTCGTACCAAAATCCCGAGCCAAGTTCTTTGGTTATGAAGGGACAGTGCCCTTTATCCATTTGGGTGAGTCAAATTAGGTTTTGTGGTTCCTTAAAGACCAAGTGGCGACTCTGTATCTGTTTTCAATTGACGCTTTTTTTCTTTCAAATCAATTTCAAAACAAAGGAAAATAAATCCCGAAACCCAGAAATGGGAATGGGGGTGGGCTCACGGAGGCCGTGCCGGCTATTAAATTTAGGAGACCCATAGCTTGGTGGTTCACAATGATCGAAAAAGACTCAGAAAGGGCTCCTGGAAGTTAGTTCTATCTCTCAAAATGTTCAAAATGACTAATATGCCCTTGAAAAGTCCAAAAACTTCCGGATTTGGACCAAAAGTTTTGGAAACATGCTATGCCGTAATAAAAGTGATAAAATGGGTTTTGAAGCAATATCAGATGAAATCGTCAGCTCCCAGAGACTCTCGAAACTCCTGAAATTTTTCGGAATGTCCCCATTGACCGGTTTGACCCAAGTTTGATCAAGTTTAAACGGGGTTTGACCAAAATCATCCAACTTCTCTAGAAAGTTTCGAGATCATTCTAGATCATGTGAAAAGTACTAAAATGAGTTTTAAAAGAAAATCGGACGAAAATGTCAGCTCCTGGGAGCTCCTAGAGGTTCTTAGAACTTCCTGGAGATCTCAGGTTTGACCGATTTGACCTAAAAGTTGACTTTGAAACCAGTGCGCCGTGTTATTTTTCAAACATTTTTTCATGGATACTAGAAGTCAATAGCTTTCCAATGGTAAATCGTAATTAATTTCTGAATTCAAAACGAATTTATGATAGATTTCTAAAGGTGAAAAAGACGATTAAATCGGCTTTTATCGCAAATACAGCAAAACTTTTCAAAATGACCTTACTCTGAATTTTTTTTTTTTTTTTATGAAAATTAGACTCCATTACCTTTCTAATGGTATATCACAAGCTATATTTGGAGTTCGTATGCATTTTCTGTGAATTTTGGACAAAATAGGGCCTTTTCGGGAATACCGGATCCTCTAGGGGCCTAAACGTAATTTTCTAGGCATCTGAGGAGTAGTGCCGCGGCAGCACTCAACCCTCGTAGAACCCATTTTTAAAATTTATTTTGGGGGTCCAAATTGAATAATTAAAGACTAAAACGATGTAGTTTTATGTTCACAGATGTTTGGGACCAATGGAAGCACTCTTTAAATCACAAAACCACCCCAAATTGGCCTATATCAACCCCCCTTGACTTCTTATTTAAGGGGTGGAAAATGAAAGTTTAGAAAAGTTTCAGAGAGAAAAGATGTAGAGATAAGGTTAGAATAGAGAGAAAAGAAGCTTCCTTCTTTGATTTTCAACTAAAAAGTGAGTTCTAAACTTTGTTTTCTACTTCATTACTCCCATTTACTTCACATTCAATACATCCACCCACCATTTTTGTGAGCATTTATGAGATAGGAAGCTTCTTCCATCTCCAAAGTCACCATATATGAGTGAAACATCAAGCTACAAGTCCAAAATCATCATGAATATCATCTATTGATTGCTATCTACTTGCTTGTTCATATATATGTTCATTTCCTCTTACCACATTTCTTTTGATCTTATTCATTATCATCTAGATGGTGACATGAAGTTTGAGGTGAGTGGATCCTAATGGATAGTAGCTCTTGACCTCAAAAAAATTTTTGATCGATGATGATTATAACCCCAATACATTCCTATGTATTCTTGAGGTTATTTCCTAAATAAAACAAACCTTTTTAATAATCTTGGAGGTTGTCTAAATGAATTAGAGGTTGATATTATAAGTGGTTTTAATCCTCTTTAAGTTTTGAAAATATGCTTTCAAAACCCCTATTTCAAAGCTCTTCTAAAATCCCCAATTTTTGGATTCTTAGGAATAAACTTTGTTTTCTCAAAAAAAAAATCTTCAAAACAGTGAGCTACTTAAATTCAAAGAATTATTCTGAGTTGAATATTCAATATATGAATACAATACCACTTGGAAAGTCTTCCTAACTTGTTGGAGAACACCCATGATTTTTTATTTAACTTGGAAAAACTTGAAAGTGGTCCATTTGGACCCAAACATTCATTTCAAACATTCTGCTTTTGCTGTCACAGCAGCTAGGTTGACGTTCAAATTGTTTTTCAGAATACTTTTCCACATGGAGTGGTCCCAACTCATTTTTTCCTTGCGCTTCAGTGTATTAGAGAACTTTCTGTATAATATGGGCCTCTAGATGTTTTATTTTCATTTTCTAAAATCTTTCAACATTTCAGTCGACGGTACAGACTCTGTTTCTGAGTAACCTCTATTGTTCATATTATTTCTCTCAATCTGTAATAGTTATTGAATATTGGCTTTTTGGTATGTGTTCTAGGCACAATAAGGATGATCTACATAAAAAATCTTCCATTGAAAACATTTCTTATCCCACTTTTCAATTTCTACAATGTCAACTCACAGTTCTGTCCACCATTCACAACAAGTATACTTTTACTTTCATTCTTTGATTTGATGCTCGCATGAACTCCAAATTAGTTCCTATCTTATGAGGTAGTCCTTACAACATTTGTACATATCCTATGATGATTTCCTTTATACATTCATGCATACTCTAGACTTCTAAGTCATTTTAGAAAGTCCATGTACACAAACACACTACAACCTTTGCACATTCTGGAATCATACTTTGCATCCATGCAAGATTTCGAGTTTTTGTGACTCCTAATCTAAGGAGATTATAAGGAATGAACTTGATCATACATTCATGTTTCCCTTCGATCTAATCTTCCTTTCTCATTCGTCTCGGGGATTGAGAGATATTCTCTTCTCAAAGATTAACATGCATTATATTAACTTGCTACGCATTTTATTTATTTATTTGATTAATTTGTTTCAAGAACAATTCATGTCCCCTTTAAATTAGGAAAACATGATTACTTGATATGTTATTAGACAACTTTTCCTAGGTTTGTTTGTTTGATCTTTCACTTTGCATTGTGTGATACTTGGCTTAGATCTTATGAATGTTATTGTATCTTTTGATCTTCCATTTCAAGATTCTTATGAGATGTAATATACTATCATAGTATTAATTATTGAACCAAACATAGTAAAAGATGATTATTTGGATGCTAATTGAAGCCCGTCGAGAGACAAGGCGAGTTGAGAGTGTTTTAGTTGTGACAAAGGCTCTTTTCTCTCTCGTACCAAAATCCCGAGCCAAGTTCTTTGGTTATGAAGGGACAGTGCCCTTTATCCATTTGGGTGAGTCAAATTAGGTTTTGTGGTTCCTTAAAGACCAAGTGGCGACTCTGTATCTGTTTTCAATTGACGCTTTTTTTCTTTCAAATCAATTTCAAAACAAAGGAAAATAAATCCCGAAACCCAGAAATGGGAATGGGGGTGGGCTCACGGAGGCCGTGCCGGCTATTAAATTTAGGAGACCCATAGCTTGGTGGTTCACAATGATCGAAAAAGACTCAGAAAGGGCTCCTGGAAGTTAGTTCTATCTCTCAAAATGTTCAAAATGACTAATATGCCCTTGAAAAGTCCAAAAACTTCCGGATTTGGACCAAAAGTTTTGGAAACATGCTATGCCGTAATAAAAGTGATAAAATGGGTTTTGAAGCAATATCAGATGAAATCGTCAGCTCCCAGAGACTCTCGAAACTCCCGAAATTTTTCGGAATGTCCCCATTGACCGGTTTGACCCAAGTTTGATCAAGTTTAAACGGGGTTTGACCAAAATCATCCAACTTCTCTAGAAAGTTTCGAGATCATTCTAGATCATGTGAAAAGTACTAAAATGAGTTTTAAAAGAAAATCGGACGAAAATGTCAGCTCCTGGGAGCTCCTAGAGGTTCTTAGAACTTCCTGGAGATCTCAGGTTTGACCGATTTGACCTAAAAGTTGACTTTGAAACCAGTGCGCCGTGTTATTTTTCAAACATTTTTTCATGGATACTAGAAGTCAATAGCTTTCCAATGGTAAATCGTAATTAATTTCTGAATTCAAAACGAATTTATGATAGATTTCTAAAGGTGAAAAAGACGATTAAATCGGCTTTTATCGCAAATACAGCAAAACTTTTCAAAATGACCTTACTCTGAATTTTTTATTTTTTTTATGAAAATTAGACTCCATTACCTTTCTAATGGTATATCACAAGCTATATTTGGAGTTCGTATGCATTTTCTGTGAATTTTGGACAAAATAGGGCCTTTTCGGGAATACCGGATCCTCTAGGGGCCTAAACATAATTTTCTAGGCATCTGAGGAGTAGTGCCGCGGCAGCACTCAACCCTCGTAGAACCCATTTTTAAAATTTATTTTGGGGGTCCAAATTGAATAATTAAAGACTAAAACGATTTAGTTTTATGTTCACAGATGTTTGGGACCAATGGAAGCACTCTTTAAATCACAAAACCACCCCAAATTGGCCTATATCAACCCCCCTTGACTTCTTATTTAAGGGGTGGAAAATGAAAGTTTAGAAAAGTTTCAGAGAGAAAAGATGTAGAGATAAGGTTAGAATAGAGAGAAAAGAAGCTTCCTTCTTTGATTTTCAACTAAAAAGTGAGTTCTAAACTTTGTTTTCTACTTCATTACTCCCATTTACTTCACATTAAATACATCCACCCACCATTTTTGTGAGCATTTATGAGATAGGAAGCTTCTTCCATCTCCAAAGTCACCATATATGAGTGAAACATCAAGCTACAAGTCCAAAATCATCATGAATATCATCTATTGATTGCTATCTACTTGCTTGTTCATATATATGTTCATTTCCTCTTACCACATTTCTTTTGATCTTATTCATTATCATCTAGATGGTGACATGAAGTTTGAGGTGAGTGGATCCTAATGGATAGTAGCTCTTGACCTCAAAAAAATTTTTGATCGATGATGATTATAACTCCAATACAATCCTATGTATTCTTGAGGTTATTTCCTAAATAAAACAAACATTTTTAATAATCTTGGAGGTTGTCTAAATGAATTAGAGGTTGATATTATAAGTGGTTTTAATCCTCTTTAAGTTTTGAAAATATGCTTTCAAAACCCCTATTTCAAAGCTCTTCTAAAATCCCCAATTTTTGGATTCTTAGGAATAAACTTTGTTTTCTCAAAAAAAAAATCTTCAAAACAGTGAGCTACTTAAATTCAAAGAATTATTCTGAGTTGAATATTCAATATATGAATACAATACCACTTGGAAAGTCTTCCTAACTTGTTGGAGAACACCCATGATTTTTTATTTAACTTGGAAAAACTTGAAAGTGGTCCATTTGGACCCAAACATTCATTTCAAACATTCTGCTTTTGCTGTCACAGCAGCTAGGTTGACGTTCAAATTGTTTTTCAGAATACTTTTCCACATGGAGTGGTCCCAACTCATTTTTTCCTTGCGCTTCAGTGTATTAGAGAACTTTCTGTATAATATGGGCCTCTAGATGTTTTATTTTCATTTTCTAAAATCTTTCAACATTTCAGTCGACGGTACAGACTCTGTTTCTGAGTAACCTCTATTGTTCATATTATTTCTCTCAATCTGTAATAGTTATTGAATATTGGCTTTTTGGTATGTGTTCTAGGCACAATAAGGATGATCTACATAAAAAATCTTCCATTGAAAACATTTCTTATCCTACTTTTCAATTTCTACAATGTCAACTCACAGTTCTGTCCACCATTCACAACAAGTATACTTTTACTTTCATTCTTTGATTTGATGCTCGCATGAACTCCAAATTAGTTCCTATCTTATGAGGTAGTCCTTACAACATTTGTACATATCCTATGATGATTTCCTTTATACATTCATGCATACTCTAGACTTCTAAGTCATTTTAGAAAGTCCATGTACACAAACACACTACAACCTTTGCACATTCTGGAATCATACTTTGCATCCATGCAAGATTTCGAGTTTTTGTGACTCCTAATCTAAGGAGATTATAAGGAATGAACTTGATCATACATTCATGTTTCCCTTCGATCTAATCTTCCTTTCTCATTCGTCTCGGGGATTGAGAGATATTCTCTTCTCAAAGATTAACATGCATTATATTAACTTGCTACGCATTTTATTTATTTATTTGATTAATTTGTTTCAAGAACAATTCATGTCCCCTTTAAATTAGGAAAACATGATTACTTGATATGTTATTAGACAACTTTTCCTAGGTTTGTTTGTTTGATCTTTCACTTTGCATTGTGTGATACTTGGCTTAGATCTTATGAATGTTATTGTATCTTTTGATCTTCCATTTCAAGATTCTTATGAGATGTAATATACTATCATAGTATTAATTATTGAACCAAACATAGTAAAAGATGATTATTTGGATGCTAATTGAAGCCCGTCGAGAGACAGGGCGAGTTGAGAGTGTTTTAGTTGTGACAAAGGCTCTTTTCTCTCTCGTACCAAAATCCCGAGCCAAGTTCTTTGGTTATGAAGGGACAGTGCCCTTTATCCATTTGGGTGAGTCAAATTAGGTTTTGTGGTTCCTTAAAGACCAAGTGGCGACTCTGTATCTGTTTTCAATTGACGCTTTTTTTCTTTCAAATCAATTTCAAAACAAAGGAAAATAAATCCCGAAACCCAGAAATGGGAATGGGGGTGGGCTCACGGAGGCCGTGCCGGCTATTAAATTTAGGAGACCCATAGCTTGGTGGTTCACAATGATCGAAAAAGACTCAGAAAGGGCTCCTGGAAGTTAGTTCTATCTCTCAAAATGTTCAAAATGACTAATATGCCCTTGAAAAGTCCAAAAACTTCCGGATTTGGACCAAAAGTTTTGGAAACATGCTATGCCGTAATAAAAGTGATAAAATGGGTTTTGAAGCAATATCAGATGAAATCGTCAGCTCCCAGAGACTCTCGAAACTCCCGAAATTTTTCGGAATGTCCCCATTGACCGGTTTGACCCAAGTTTGATCAAGTTTAAACGGGGTTTGACCAAAATCATCCAACTTCTCTAGAAAGTTTCGAGATCATTCTAGATCATGTGAAAAGTACTAAAATGAGTTTTAAAAGAAAATCGGACGAAAATGTCAGCTCCTGGGAGCTCCTAGAGGTTCTTAGAACTTCCTGGAGATCTCAGGTTTGACCGATTTGACCTAAAAGTTGACTTTGAAACCAGTGCGCCGTGTTATTTTTCAAACATTTTTTCATGGATACTAGAAGTCAATAGCTTTCCAATGGTAAATCGTAATTAATTTCTGAATTCAAAACGAATTTATGATAGATTTCTAAAGGTGAAAAAGACGATTAAATCGGCTTTTATCGCAAATACAGCAAAACTTTTCAAAATGACCTTACTCTGAATTTTTTTTTTTTTTTTTATGAAAATTAGACTCCATTACCTTTCTAATGGTATATCACAAGCTATATTTGGAGTTCGTATGCATTTTCTGTGAATTTTGGACAAAATAGGGCCTTTTCGGGAATACCGGATCCTCTAGGGGCCTAAACGTAATTTTCTAGGCATCTGAGGAGTAGTGCCGCGGCAGCACTCAACCCTCGTAGAACCCATTTTTAAAATTTATTTTGGGGGTCCAAATTGAATAATTAAAGACTAAAACGATGTAGTTTTATGTTCACAGATGTTTGGGACCAATGGAAGCACTCTTTAAATCACAAAACCACCCCAAATTGGCCTATATCAACCCCCCTTGACTTCTTATTTAAGGGGTGGAAAATGAAAGTTTAGAAAAGTTTCAGAGAGAAAAGATGTAGAGATAAGGTTAGAATAGAGAGAAAAGAAGCTTCCTTCTTTGATTTTCAACTAAAAAGTGAGTTCTAAACTTTGTTTTCTACTTCATTACTCCCATTTACTTTACATTCAATACATCCACCCACCATTTTTGTGAGCATTTATGAGATAGGAAGCTTCTTCCATCTCCAAAGTCACCATATATGAGTGAAACATCAAGCTACAAGTCCAAAATCATCATGAATATCATCTATTGATTGCTATCTACTTGCTTGTTCATATATATGTTCATTTCCTCTTACCACATTTCTTTTGATCTTATTCATTATCATCTAGATGGTGACATGAAGTTTGAGGTGAGTGGATCCTAATGGTTAGTAGCTCTTGACCTCAAAAAAATTTTTGATCGATGATGATTATAACCCCAATACATTCCTATGTATTCTTGAGGTTATTTCCTAAATAAAACAAACCTTTCTAATAATCTTGGAGGTTCTCTAAATGAATTAGATATTGATATTATAAGTGGTTTTAATCCTCTTTAAATGTTGAAAATATACTTTCAAAACCCCTATTTCAAAGCTCTTCTAAAACCCCCAATTTTTGGATTCTTAGGAATAAACTTAGTTTTCTAAAAAAAAAAATCTTCAAAACAGTGAGCGACTTAACTTCAAAGAATTATTCTGAGTTCAATACTCAATATATGAATACAATACCACTTGGAAAGTCTTCCTAACTTCTTGGAGAACACCCATGATTTTTGGTTTGTCTTGGAAACACTTGAAAGGGGTCCATTTGGACCCAAACATTCATTTCAAACATTCTGCTTTTGCTGTCACAACAGTTAGGTTTACTTTTAACTTGTTTTTCAGAATACTTTTCCACATGGAGTGGTCCCAACTCATTTTTTCCTTGAACTTCAGTGTCTTAGGGAACTGTCTGTATAATATGGGCCTCTAGATATTTGGTATTCATTTTCTAAAATTTTTTAACATTTCAGTCGACGGTACAGACTCTGTTTCTGAGTAACCTCTATTGTTCATATGATTTCTCTCAATCTGTAATAGTTATTGAAAATTGGATTTTTGGAATGTGTTTTAGACGGAATAAGGATGATCTCCATAACAAAATGATGCATTGAAAACATTTCTTACCCCACTTTTCAATTTCTACAATGTCAACTCACTATTCTGTCCACTATTCACAGCAAGTATACGTTTACTTTCATTCTTTGATTTGATGCTCACATGCACTCCAAATTAGTTCATATCTTATGAAGTAGTCCATACTACATTTGTACATATCCTATGATGATTTCCTTCATACATTCATGCATACTCTAGACTTCTAAGTCACTTTAGAAAGTCCATGTACACAAACACACTATAACCTTTGCACATTCTAGGATCATACATTGCATCCATGCAAGATTTGGAGTTTTTGTGACTCCTAATCCAAGGAGATTATAAGGAATGAACTTGATCATACGTTTATGTTTCCCCTCGATCTAATCTTTCTTTCTCATCCGTCTTGGGGATTGAGAGATCTTCTCTTCTCAAAGATTAACATGCATCATATTAGCTTGCTAAGCATTTTTTTGATTTCTTTGATTAATTTGTTTCAAGAACAATTCAGGTCCCCTTTAGATTAGGAAAACTTGATTACTTGATATGTGATTAGACGATTTTTTCTAGATTTGTTTGTTTGATCTTTCACTTTTGCATTGTGTGATATTTGGCTTAGATGTTATGAATGATATCTTATCTTTTGATCTTTCATTTCAAGATTCTTATGAGATATAATATACTATCATAGTATTAATTATCAAACCAAACATAGTAAAAGATGATTATTTGGATGCTAATTGAGGCCCGTCGAGAGACAGGGCTAGTTGAGGGTGTTTTAGTCATGACAAAGGCTCCTTCCTCTCTCGTGTCAAAACTCCGAGCCAAGTTCTTTGGTTATGAAGGGCTGGTGCCCTTTACCCATTTGGGTGAGTCAAATTAGGTTTCGTGGTTCCTTACAGACCAAGTGGCGACTTTGTATCTGTTTTCAACAGACATTTTCTTTTCTTTCAAATCAATTTCAAAACAAAGGAAAATAAATTCCGAAACCCCGGAAATGGGAACGGGGGTGGGCTCACGGAGACCGCTTCGACTATCAGATTTAGGAGATCCATAGCTTGGTGGTTCACAATGATCGAAAAAGACTCAAAAAGGACTCTTGGAAGTTAGTTCTATCTCTCAAAATGCTCAAAATGACCAAAATGCCCTTAAAAGCCCAAAAACTCCCTGATTTGGACCAAAAGTTTTGGAAACATGCTATGTCGTAGGAAAAGAGATAAAATGGGTTTTGAAATAAAATCAGATGAAATTGTCAGCTCCTAGAGACTCCCAAAAATTTCGAAAGTTCCCGAAAAGTCCCCATTGACCGGTTTGACCTAGGTTTGACCAGGTTTGACCGGTGTTTGATCAAAATTATCCAAATTCTTCAGAAAGTTCTGAGATCATTCTAGATCATGTGTAAAGTACTAAAATGAGTTTTCAAAGAAAATCGGACAAAAACGTCAGCTCTTGGGAGCTTCTAGAGGTTCCTAAAACTTCCTGGAGATCCCAGAACTCCTAGAGGGGAACCTTGACTTCTCATTTAAGGGGGGGTAAAGTGCAAAGCTTGGAAAAGTTGTAGAGAGAATGAAAGATATGCTTAGAGTTAGAAGTGAGAAATGTAGCTTCCTCCACTGATTTTCTATAGAAAGTGAGTTCTAAACTCAAGTTCTTCCATTATCCTTCTGTATACTTCACATCCAAACCCTCTCTAACCATCATTATTGAGCAATCTTGAGTTAGGAAGCTACTTTCATATCCAAATGTCAATATATATGAGTGAAACACCAAGTTACAAGTGCAATATCTCAATGATCATCATCTGTTGATTGCTTATTTGATTGTTTACATATTATGGTCATCTCTTCTCACCTCATTTCTTTTTTTATTTTTCTTTGATTACTTACATGTTTATCATCATCTAGATAACATGTTGTTTGAGGAGAGTGAATCCTTATGGATAGTAGCTCTTGACCTCAAGGACATGTTTGATGGATGATGATTCTAACTTCAATACATTCATATGTATTATTGAAGTCGTATTCTCAAACAAAACTATGTTTGTGCAAACAATTTTGGGAGTTCTTGATATGAGTTCAATATTGATATTTCAAGTGGTCATAACCTTCATTTAAATGCTGAAAATGCACTCTCAAAACCTCTATTTCAAAACCCCTCATAAATCCCCCTTTTTGATTTTAAGAAATAAAACCTTGTTTTCTCAAGAACTCAATACTCAATGTATGGATAGAAAACTACTTGGAAAGTCTTCCTAACTCATTAAAGAACACCCATGATTTTTTGTTTGGTTTGGAAACACTTGGAAGGGTTCCATTTTGGCCGAAACATTCATTCCAGACATTCTGTCTATACTGTCACAGCAGCTAGGTTGACATTCAACTTGTTTTTCAGAAAACGTTTTCAAACGAAGTGGTCCCCAACTTATATTTCCCTTGAACTTAAATGTCATAGGGAACTTTCTATATAATATAGGCCTCTAGATGTTTTGTTTTCATTTTCTAAGATTTTCAACATTTCAGTCGATAGTACGGACTCTATTTCTGATTAACCTCTATTGTTTATATGATTTCTCTCAATCAGTAATAGTCATTGAAAATTGGCTTTTTGATATGTGTTCAAGACACAATAAGGATAATTTCCATAAAAAATCATGGACTAAAAACATTTCTAACCCTAGTTTTCTATTTTCACAAGATCAACTCACTGTTCTGTCCACTATTCACAGCAAGCATACTTTTACTTTCATTATTTGATTTGATGCTCACATGTACTCCAAATTAGTTCATATCTTAGTAAGTAGTCCATAATATATTTGTACATATTCTATGATGATTTCCTTCATGCATTCATGCATATTTTAGACTTCTAAGTCACTTTAGAAAGTCCATGTACACAAACACACTACAACCTTTGCACATTCTAGGATCATACATTGCATCCATGCAAGATTTGGAGATTCTGTGACTCTTAATCTAAGGAGATTATAAGGAATGAACTTGATCATATATTCATGCTTTCCTCTCAATCTAATCTTCCTGTCTCATTTGTCCTGGGGATTGAGAGATCTTCTTTTCTCAATGATTAACATGCATCATTCTAGCTTGCTAAGCATATTTCATTTTCTTTGATTATTTGTTTCAAGACCACTTCATGTCCCCTCTTAGATTAGAAAAGATTGATTACTTTATATGTGATTAGACAATTTTTCCTAGGTTTATTTGTGTGATCTTTCACCTTTACATTGTGTGGTATTTGGCTTAGATCTTATGAATTATATCTTATCTCTTGATCTTCCACTTCAAAATTCTTATGTGATGAAACATATTATCATAGTATTATATGTCGAACCAAACATAGTATAAGATGTTATTTGAATGTTAATTGAGGCTTGTCAAAAGATGGGGTGAGTTGAGGGTATTTTAATTGTGGCAAAGGCTCATTCCTCTCTAATACCAAAACCCTGAGCCAAGTTCTTTGGTTATGAAGGGCCGTTGCCCTTTATCCATTTGGGTGAGTCAAATTAGGTTTCTTGGTTCCTTAAAGACCAAGTGGCGACTCTGTATCTGTTTTCAACAGACCTTTTTCAAATCAATTTCAAAATAAAGGAAAACGGGGGTGGATTCCCGAATTCCGCGTGTCCACAGTAGCTGCCAGATGCGAGTTCGAGAATTGGAGGAAGTAAAATGGAATGGCCCATTGCTACATTCTGGCCTCAATGGATGGTGTGTTGCAACACCAATTCCAGTCGAACAATTCTGCCAGTGACATTATTGCATCCCTAAAAAATATGTTTGGGGAGCATGGGCAGGCCAGCCGGCCAGATAGGTAGCCATGTAGAAGATAATGAGTGCTAAGATGTCAGAAGGGACTCCAGTCAAAGAACATAGTTTAAAAATGATTGGTTATTTAAACGAACTGGAGACCCTAGGTGCCAACATTGATGCACATACCCAAGTCGATATGAACATCAATACGCTGTTGCCGTCATTTGCTCAATTTAAACTGAATTACAATATGAAAAAAATGGATTTTTCAATGAGCAAATTAATGAGTTCTTTACTAGTAGCGGAAGGGGTGATCAAACCTGGGGGCAACGTTCTGAACATTGAAAAAAGCTATTCTTCTTCCCGATCTATGCCGAAAGGTAAAAAAGGAAAGAAGAAAGCTGGCACTGGTGGTCCAAGTGTTGGACCGGCCCCTAAGATTGCAAAATCTAAGGGAAAAGTTAAGGGCAAAGGGATGGTGGGTGGCCAAGGCAAAGGAAAGTGTTTCTAATGCGGTGAGAAGGGCCATTGGAAAAGGAACTGTCCAGAATTCTTAGCTACAAGAGTGCAAGGTATGATTGAATCATATGTGATTGAAGTAAGTTTTATAACGGATACTTCAAACACATGGTGTATTAATTCTGGTACGACTAACTATATCTGTAATTCATTACAGGGGTTCAGATCAACCAGGAGGTGCAGTGATGGGGAGATCATACTTCCTCTAGGTTCTAGCTCAACTGTATTTGCAGTTGCTATAAGATTCATAGTTTTAGAATTTCTAGACAATAAAGTTTTGATTTTATCAGATGTACTTTACGTCCCTTCAATGAGACGTAATTTAATTTTAGTTTCTAATATATTGAATAATGGTTATTCTTTTCATTTTGAAACTAAAGTTGTGATTAAAATAAATGGTTCTTTTATTTGTTCTAGTGTTAAATCAAATGGTTTGTATGTGATTACTCCCAATATTTCTAAAGATTGTTGTATAGAACTTGATAACTCAATGGTAATTGTTCCATCTAAAAGAAAGGAACCTTCCACTATTCCAACAAGGCTTTGGCATATAAGGCTTAGCCATATCAATCTAAATAGGATTGGCAGACTAGTCAAAGTAAGGTCTTCGGTGATTTGGTTCTCGGACCAATGGAAGTCTGCGAGTCTTGTTTAGAGGGTAAGATGACCAAAAGGCCATTTCTAGTAAAGGGCAATAGGACCAATGCATTGTCAAAATTAGTTCATACTGATGCGTGCAGACCAATAAATATTAGAGGACGGGGTGGTTATGAGTATTTCATAACATTTACTGATGACCACTCTAGGTATGGTTATGTGTACCTAATGCAGCACAAGTCTGAAGCCTTTGAAAAGTTCAAAGAGTTTAGGACTGAAGTGGAGAAGCAATTAGGAACACATATTAAGGCCATTCGATCTGTTCGAGGTGGCGAGTACCTCTCTAATGAGTTTATTGATCACCTCATATAGAATGGGATTTTGTCTTAGTTGACTGCACCTGGTACGCCTCGGCAAAATGGTGTAGCAGAGAGAAAAAACTAGACGCTTTTAGATATGACTAGGTAGATGATGAGTTATTCAGAGTTGCCATTATTCCTTTGGGGTTATGCTTTGGAAGCTGCTGCATACATACTAAATCTGGTACCAAGCAAATCTGTTCCCAAGACACCACGGGAGATGTGGATTGGGTGCAAGCCTTCTTTGCAACATCTCCAAATATGGGGGTGTCCGACTCATGTGCTGAAAGGAAAGATGAGCAACTTGGATTCTAGATCGGAAGTATGTTACTTTGTATGGTATCCGAAGTGTACTTATGGATGGTATTTTTATGATCCAAGAGAATAGAAAGTGTTTGTTAATACAAATATTGTTTTCTTTGAGGATGATTATATCATGAACCATAAACCTAAGGGAAGAATAGACCTAAGAGAGATAGAATGAGAGCCCTCAGTCCTACCCGCAGTTGATAAAGATGCAAATTAAGAAAATACCACTTCTTTACCCATTTCTGCACTGGTACCTCGTCGTAGTGGGAGAATTATCAGCCTGCCTGATAGATACATGTTCTTAGGAGATGTTTTTAAAGCTGTCTCCATAGAATCTGAATCTGATCCTGCCACATATGAAGAGGCAATGACTGACGTAGACTTAGCTCATTAGGTTAAAGCTATGAAGGCTGAATTGGAATCTATGGATTCCAATCAGGACTAGGATCTTGTAGAACCTTTAGCCAATATTAAACGCATTGGCTGTAAGTGGGTCTACAAGAGGAAAAAAAGATCTGATGGATAGATTAAGTCCTTTAAAACTAGGCTTGTAGCAAAATGTTATACTCAGAGGGAGGGCATTGACTATGAGAAAACCTTCTCGCCGGTAGCCATGCTCAAGTCCATCAGAATACCCTTATCTATTGCTATATGCCTAGATTATATGATCTGGCAGATGGACGTCAAGACTGCATTCTTGAATGACAATCTTGAGGAGGACATCTATATATAGTAACCAGAAGGGTTCATGCTGGTTGGAAAGATAACTTGGTATGTAAGTTGCAAAAGTCCATTTATAGGCTTAAGCAGGCACCCAGGAGTTGGAACATTCATTTTGACCAAACAGTCAAATCGTTTGGTTTCATACAGAATCTGGATGAACCTTGTATACACAACAAGTGTGAAGAAAAAGAGGTGGCTTTTCTTGTGCTCTACATTGACGACATTCTACTCATTGAGAATGATGTAGCGGCATTGTCAACGGTCAAGGTTTGGTTAGCTTGTACTTTTGATATGAAGGATCTAGGAGAGGCAAGCTATATTCTTGGAATAAACCTTTTTCGGGATCGTGAGCGAAAGATAATGGGATTATCTCAAGCTGGTTATATCAATAAGGTGCTAACTAGGTTTTTTATGGAAAATTTAAAGAAAGTTTTGTTACCTTTCAGGCATGGTTTAGCGTTCTCCAAGGACCAGTGTCCAAAGACACGGGAGGAGAGGAATCGCATGGCAGGAGTTCCCTATGCTTTGGTAATGGGAAGTCTCATGTATGCGATGTGATGCACTACACCAGATATCTGCTTTGCCATTATCATGGTTAGTAGATATCAATCGAATCTAGGTCCAGAGCACTGGATAGCCGTTAAGCACATTCTTAAGTACTTCAGAAGGACTAAAGATTACATGCTTATGTACGACGGTAGTGAGTTAATACCAGTAGGATACATTGACTCGGACTTTATGTCAGATAAAGATTCAAGAAAGTCGACATCCGTACATCTCTTTACCTTGGGAGGTGGTGCTGTTAGTTGGCGGAGCATTAAGCAGAAATGCAATGCAGACTCAACTACAGAAGCTGGGTATGTGGCTGCTTGTGAAGCCGCAAAGGAAGCTATTTCGCTCAAGAAGTTCCTTATGGAGCTCGAGGTAGTATCAACGTCGTTGTCACCTATTACACTTTATTATGATAATAGTGGGGCAGTGGCTCAGTGCAAGGAGCCAAGGAACCACGGAAAGGGAAAGCACATAGAGTGGAAATATCATCTAATCTGAGATATTGTTCAACGTGGAGATGCGATTGTCAGCAAGATTGCCACCTCTGATAATCTTGCGAATCCGTTTAAAAAGGCCTTGCCACAGAAGGTGTTTGATATCATCTAGATTGTCTAGGTCTCAGATGTAATCCTGTATGGTTGTGAGTGCAAGTGGGAGTTTGTTGGGTTTGTGCCCTCAAACTATTACTTAATGTATGAGACATTAGCATTTTAATATATGGATATCAGCTTTACATTTCATTATGTATGTTTCTTTCATGAGATGATTGTTAATCCTTAAGTATCATAGTAGGTAATTCGTGTGTGTATGAGATACGAATTATTATTCTTTGATATTTAGAGCTTGTCACAGTGAGACTGGATATCACATCAGGTTTACACTGTAGCATGATTAACTACCATTGGATGGAGTGATTAATCTCAAACACTAGAGTGTTACTCTTAGTTAATATGCTAGTGCTTATAGTGCATTGACGGACCTGAGTTTTCCTATTGACTCAAGACTGTCAACAGTCAATAGGAACTCATAACTTGTATAAGGTACGTGTTCTCAATCTTGAGACGATTATGAACATAAACTGTGGATATGGTTGCTTTGACATACCAATCAGTGAGGTCTATAAAAGATCAACACCTGGGTATCTTGGGTATGTCATGTTTATAGGGTTGTGAACATATATTGTCAAGATAGAATCTACCCTCTGATTCAGAGTAAGCATTCCCTTGAGAATGTCACCAAGCTGATTGCTGAGAACTGTAGTCTTGTTGATAAGTAGTTATCAATATGTTTGGTAATCATGAGAGGTGAATGGGACTCAAGGAATACAAGAAGTATTCATTATTCAGGTTGACAGTACAGTTATCCGACTACCGAAATATGATTACGAATGCTGAAGGTAGAGGGACATTAGTACACCATACAAGTCTAGTTATCACTTCGGATATGTTCTTTTACGTTGGAGTTTAGTTATCATTTCATAGTGGAGCAAACATTAACTGGCCAGTTAGTTAGCTTGCTGATCTAAGAGATTGGTCATGGGAATTAACAACTCGTCTGAGCCAACAATAAAGAGCCTAAGAGGTCCCACTCTTAGCTCCACTAAGATGCATGAAAAGGCACAAGAGGATCTTGTCATGACAGGTTTGATCGATCGAACAAGTTTCAATCGATTGAAGTCTAGGCAGGTTCGAGCAATCGAAAGTAGTTCGATCGATTGAAGCCACTTTGATCAGTCGGAGGTTAAAGTTGGTTTTGGAAATCTATAAATAGGGCAGCTGCGTACAAGGTTTAATAATCGTCGTTTTTCCTATACGAAAGCTGCAGAACCTGTTTAGGGCTTTCCAAACCTTCTTATCCTCCTTGTTAGAGATCCCACCATCTCTAGTCTCTCCAGGAAGCATTCGCAGGAGTTATAAGGTGTGAAGACAACCTAGTGGAGGCTGCTGTATCATCAAGGTTGAGGATTTTAGAATTGTGAGGTATATTTCTTCTCCCTCATGTTAGTACGCATCTATAGAATTAACGGGTAGTAGATCCGGGCATACCAATAAGTTTTTGAAACTTAATCTTTCCGCTGCGCATTTAAATTAATTTAAACCTGTTTTTCCTTCAGGTACAACTTTTACAATACATGATACAACCAACATACTATGGATTAACATAAACTAACATGCAACAACTCATTCTTTCAAGTACTGCTGAACTCGAGCGCTCAGGCCTCTCGAGCACTCAAGGTTGGCCCATTCATTAAGCTCGAGTGCTCGGGTGAGCTCGTGCGCTCGGGTTTAACTGTTTCTCAGTAGTTGTGTTGTTTTATAACAGAATTTCATTTTAACTTCAATGCATGAGACATGCAGGCTATAATCTCATCAATTAACTTCAGAAAACCTGGATTAAGAGTGAGTATGAGTACTCACAAGATCTAGATGATTAATTGGATGCAAAAGATGATGATTGTGAGATGATGATGATGATCAATCTCCAAGGTTACTTTAAAACATGCTTCAAGTCTTCAACCTTCGTCTTCTTAACTTTGATCCTCAGGAGTTCAGCTCCAGAACATCATGCAATTCAATCTCTAATCATTTTCCCATACACGTCAATGTTAGCTTTCATTCTATAAACTAGCTTACAACTATTTTTAGTCTCTTGATTGCTAAGATATAAAGTTGAATAAGTAAAATAACTTTTCACAAAAAAATATCAAAATAAAAAGAGATGCAACACATAAAATAAACGGAAAAAAAAAATATTTCCCCCTGTCCTATATTTTGAGTCATGTATTCCATTTTGGGATTTCCCAAAATTATGTCCATTTTTGAAATGTTAGTGCATCTTTTTCTAATTTTACCCTCGCTACTAAAGGTAAAAGGTAGAAAGAGAAGATATAATAGGGGCAATTTTAGAAGAATGTGTTTTATTTTTTTGCAATGATGATGTTTCCTTAATAAGTTCCGTTACCAAAGATTAACTATAAATATGGGACGGATCGATTAAAATTTTATCATTTAATACATACATAAATAAAGAGCTATATGTACAATTATAGATTTGGCCCATGATATAAAAACATATATCAAATATCAAATATCAAAACACCAGATGCAAAATATCAAAGACCCGATGGCTTTATTTATGAAATAAAGGTATAACAAAGAATTTAATAATAACATTAATACACAAAGACTAAATACAGAAACTCAAATACAGCACAATACCACAAGGAAGTCTTCTTCTATTTTATACAAATCACCGATCACGTCATGCCCCAAAACTTTAACCCTATCCCTTTTGCCTTCTGTTTTTTCCTTCATTACCTTTAATGATTCGGTTTAGAAACCCCAATGACCTTGTACATGAAAGAATCGTGAACATTGACTGAAATATTAAGGTTGGATGTGAGAAAAAAATGCTAGGAAGAGAGAGATCATATGTATTATCTGTGAGAGAAAATGCATATATATATACACACACGCATAGAAAGAGAGAGATTGAAGTAATGAATTAAAAACAAACTTTCATCATAAGATTTTTATTTTTTAATATGGCAGTGGGTCATTAAAAACAACTTCAGGGTGTACCATAGGATTACTTATTTTAGTGAGTAGTAGAGATTGAAGCTTTTGCTTAAAGCAATAAATTATTACACAGGAAGTGATGGAAAAACAGGTTTAAATTAAGTTTTAAACACGCAGCGGAAATAGGTCAAGTTACAAAACTTGTTGGTGTCCCAGGATTTACTACCCGTCAATTCCATAGATGCGTACTACCATAGGGGACAAGAGTTATACCTTAGTGTCTTGAACCCAATTCTGAACTTCAACTTTCAGATGCCTCCACTAGATGATCTTCACCCTTATGACTCCTGCGGACGCCTGCTGGAAGGACTAGGGTTGGTGGGAACCCTAATATAGAGTATAGGAAGGTTTGGGAAGACTATTATAGTTTTTGCAGCTTCTGCGTATAAGAACGACGATCAAACTTTTCCAGAACGCAGCTGCCCTATTTATAGATTTCCAGAACTGACCTAAACTTCGACCGATCAAAGTGACTTCGATCGATTGAACCTTCGATCGATCGAACCATTCTCGATCGATCGAACCTGTCATGCTTCAATCGATCGAACTTGTCTTGACAGCTTCCTCAAGTGTCTTTCCAAGCATCCTGGCGGAGCTAAGAGTGGGACCTCCTAGGCTCTTTATTGTTGGCTCAGACCAGTTTGTTAATTACCATGACCAAACTCTTTGATCAGCAAACTAACTAACTGGTCAGTTAACGTTTACTCCACTATAAAACGATAACTGAACTCCAACGCAAAAGAACATATCCGAAGCGATGACTAGACTTGTATGGTGTACTAATGTCCCTCTACCATCAGCATTCATAATCATTTTCAGGTAGTTGGATAACTGTTACTGTCAACCTGAATCATGATTACTTCTTATAATCCTTGAGTCCCATTCACCTCTCATGATTACCAAACATGTTGATAACTATTATCAACAAGACTGCAGTACTTAGTAATCGACTTGGTGACATTCTCAAGGGAATGCTTACTCTGAAACAGAGGGTAGATTCTGTCTTGACAATATATGTTCACAACCCTATAAATATGACATACCCAAGATACCCAGGTGTTGATCTTCTATAGAACTCACTGATTGGTAAGTCAAAGCAGTCATATCCACAGTCTGTGTTCATAATCGTCTCAAGATTGAGAACACATACCTTACACAAGTTATGAGTTCCTATCGACTGATTGACAGCCTTGAGCGTCAATAGGAAACTCAGGTCCGTCAATGCACTATAAGCACTAGCATATTAACTAAGAGTTACACTCTAGTGATTTGAGATTGATCACTCCATCCAATGGTAGTTAATCATGCTGCAGTGTACACCTGATGAGATATCCAGTCTCATCATCCACTGTGACAAGCTTTAAGTATCAAAGAATAGTAATTCGTTTCTCATTATATGTATCTCATACACACACGAAATACTTACTATGATACTTATGGATTAAACAATCATCTCATGAAAGAAGCATACATCATAAAATGTAAAGCTGATATCCATATATTAAAATGCTAATGTCTAATACATATAGTAATGGTTTGAGGGCACAAACCCAACAAACTCCCACTTGCACTCATAACCATTCAGAACTACATCTAAGACCTAGACAATCTAGATGACGATCAAAGACCTTCTGTGGCAAGGCCTTTGTAAACGGATCAGCAAGATTGTCAGCGGTGGCAATCTTGGTGACAGTCACATCTCCACGTTGAACAATATCTCGAATAAGATGATATTTCCGCTCTACGTGCTTTCCCTTTCCGTGGTTCCTTGGCTCCTTGGACTGAGCCACTGCCCCACTATTATCACAATAAAGCGTAATAGGCGACAGCGACGCTGGTACCACCTCGAGTTCTATTAGGAACTTCTTGAGCCAAACAGCTTCCTTTGCGGCTTCACAAGCAGCCACATACTCAGCTTCTGTAGTTGAGTCTGCAATGCATTTCTGTTTAATGCTCCTCCAACTGACAGCACCACCTCCCAAGGTAAAGAGATGACCGGACGTCGACTTCCTCGAATCTTTATCTGACATAAAATCCGAGTCAGTGTATCCTACTGGAATTAACTCACTACCACCGTACATAAGCATGTAATCTTTAGTCCTTTTCAAGTACTTAAGAATGTGCTTGACGGCTGTCCAGTGCTCTGGACCTGGATTCGACTGATACCTGCTAACCATGCTAACAGCAAAACAGATATCTGGTCTAGTGCATAACATCGCATACATGAGACTTCCTACTGCCGAAGCATAGGGAATTCCTGTCATGCGATTCCTCTCCTCTTGTGTCTTTGGACACTGGTCCTTGGAGAACGCTAAACCATGCCTGAAAGGTAACAAACCTTTCTTCGAATTATCCATTGAAAACTTAGTTAGCACTTTATCGATATAACCAGCTTGAGATAATCCCATTATCTTTCGCTTGCGATCTCGAAAGAGCTTTATCCCAAGAATATAGCTCGCCTCTCCTAGATCCTTCATATCGAAAGTACTAGCTAGCCAAACCTTGACCGTTGACAATGCCGCTACATCATTTCCAATGAGTAGAATGTCGTCAACGTAAAGCACAAGAAAGGCCACCACTTTCCCTTCTCTCTTCTTGTATACACAAGGTTCATCCAGATTCTGTATGAAACCAAACGACTTGACCGCTTGGTCAAATCGGATGTTCCAACTTCTGGATGCTTGCTTAAGCCCATAAATGGACTTTTGCAACTTGCATACCAAGTTACCTTTCCGACCAGCTATGAACCCTTCTGGTTGTTGCATATAGATGTCCTCCTCAAGATTGCCATTCAAGAATACAGTCTTGACGTCCATCTGCCAGATCTCATAATCTAGGCATACAGCAATGGATAAGAGTATTCTGATGGACTTGAGCATAGCTACCGGCGAGAAGGTTTCCTCATAGTCAATGCCCTCCCTTTGAGTATAACCTTTCGCTACAAGCCTAGCCTTAAAGGTTTCAACCTTTCCATCAGATCCTCTTTTCCTCTTGTAGACCCACTTACAGCCAATGGGTTTAATATTGGCTGGAAGCTCTACAAGATCCCAGACCTGATTAGAATCCATAGATTCCAATTCAGCCTTCATAGCTTTAATCCAATGAGCCGAGTCTACATCATCCATTGCCTCTTCGTATGTGGCAGGATCAGATTCAGATTCTATGGAGACAGCTTCAAAAACTTCTCCTAAGAACATGTATCTATCAGGCTGGCTGATAATCCTCCCACTATGACGAGGTACCGGTGCGGAAATGGGTGAAGAAGTGGTATTTTCTTGATTTTTATCGTTATCAACTACGGGTTGGACTGAGGGCTCTCCTTCTATCTCTCTAAGATCTATCATTCCCTTAGGTTTATGGTTCATGATATAGTCATCCTCCAAGAAAACAGCATTCGTACTAACAAACACTTTCTGCTCTCTTGGATCATAAAAATACCATCCATAAGTACCCTTTGGATACCCTACGAAGTAACATACTTCCGATCTAGAATCCAACTTGCTCATCTTTCCTTTCAGCACATGTGCCGGACACCCCCATATCCGGAGATGTTGCAAAGAAGGCTTGCGCCCAATCCATATCTCTCGTGGTGTCCTGGGAACAGATTTGCATGGTACTAGATTTAGTATGTATGCAGCGGTTTCCAAAGCATAACCCCAAAAGAATAATGGCAACTCCGAATAACTCATCATCGACCTAGTCATGTCTAAAAGAGTTCGATTCCTTCTCTCTGCTACACCGTTCTGCTGAGGCGTACCAGGTGCAGACAACTGTGACAGAATCCCATTCTGTACGAGGTGATCAATAAACTCATTAGAGAGGTACTCGCCACCTCGATCAGATCGAATGGCCTTGATATGTGTACCCAATTGCTTCTCCACTTCAGCCCTAAACTCTTTGAACTTTTCAAAGGCTTCAGACTTGTGCTGCATTAGGTACACATATCCATACCTTGAGTGGTCATCAGTAAATGTTATGAAATACTCATAACCACCCCTTGCTCTAATATTTATTGGTCCACACACATCAGTATGAACTAATTCCAACAATACATCGGTTCTATTTCCCTTTGTAGGAAAGGGCCTTTTGGTCATCTTACCCTCTAAACAAGACTCGCAGACTTCCATTGGTTCTAGAACCAAATCGCCTAAGACCCCTTCTTTGACTAGTCTGCCAATCCTATTTAGATTGATATGGCCAAGCCTCATATGCCAAAGCGTTGTTGGATTAGTGGAAGGTTTCTATCTTTTAGATGGTACAGTTACCACTGAGTTATTAAGTTCCATATTAGAGTCTTTAGAAATATTAGGAGTAATCACATACAAACCATTTGATTTAATACCAGAACATATAAAAGAACTATTTCTTTTAATCACAACTTCAGTTCCAAAATGAAAAGAATAACCATTATTCGATAAATTAGAAATTGAAATTAAATTACGTCTCATTGAAGGGACGTAAAGTACATCTGATAAAATCAAAACTTTATTGTCTAGAAATTCTAAAACTACGACTCCTATAGCAACCGCAGAAATGGTTGCGCTAGAACCTAGAGTAAGCATGATTTCCCCATCACTGCACCTCCTGGTTGATCTGAACCCCTGCAATGAATTACAGACATGGTTAGTCGCACCAGAATCAATGCACCAAGTGTTTGAAGTATCCGTTATAAAACTTACTTCAATCACATGTGATTCAATCATACCTTGAACTCTTGTAGCTAAGAATTCTGGACAGTTCCTCTTCCAGTGGCCCTTCTCACCGCATTGGAAACACTTTCCTTTGCCTTGGCCACCCACCTTCCCTTTGCCCTTACCTTTTCCCTTAGATTTTGCAATCTTAGGGACTGGTCCAACACTTGAACCACCAGTACCAGCCTTCTTCTTCCCTTTCTTTCCTTTCGGTGTAGATCGGGAAGAGGAAGGGCTTTTCTCAACGTTCAAAACGTTGACCCCAGGTTTAATCACCCCTTCCGCTGCCAAAAGAGAACTCATCAATTCGCTCATTGAAAAATTCATTTGATTCATATTATAGTTAAGTTTAAATTGAGCGAATGAAGGCGACAGCGAATTAAGGATCATATCAACTTGGGTCTGTGCATCGATGTTGGCACCTAGGGTTTCCAGCTCGTTTAAATAACCAATCATTTTTAAAACATGTTCCTTGATTAGAGTCCCTTCCGACATCTTTGCACTCATTATCTTTTGCATGGCTACCTGTCTGGCAGGCCTGCCATGCTCCCCAAACATCTTTTTCAGGGATGTGATAATGTCACTGGAAGAATCATTCGATTAGAATTGGTGTTGCAACACACCAGCCATTGAGGCCAGAATATAGCAACGAGCCATTCCATTCGACTTCTTCCATTTGTCGAACTCGCGTCTGGCAGCTGCCGAAGCATTTGCCGCGGGTTCTTCAGGGCTTGGGGCGGTGAGGACATATATGTGATCCTCCGTAGTTAACACGATATCAAGATTACGTTTCCATTCAGTGTAGTTGTTTCCAGTTAACTTGTTTTGAGTGAGTATGGTGGCAAGTGGACTAAATGCAGATCCAGACATTATGATTACTGAAAATCAAACAAACAAAATAAATATGGATATCAGAATTTGACAGTTTGAAATAAAAGAATCCTTTTAAAACTCTTATTTTGAAACAAAGTCGCCGGAATATTGAAACGAAAGAATAAAGCCTCCGTGTGGTGGTCAATGTTCGATCTTTCGATTTATCATAACTTATCCGCTATGCAACTCTTGCAAAACAAGTTATGACTTCCGAACCTATTTGATCTCTAAGTTTATGAATAATGCCCCGTGTGGGATCCCTTATCCATAGCTTAGCTAGCGTGTACCATTAACTAGGATCCAATCACAATCGTCTCAAGTAGCGCCTCCGTGTGGTGGTCACCCTCTAACACGTCTGATTGATCCTATCAAAAGAAGTTCACATCTAGTAACCAATGAGTAATGCACCCTCCGTATAGAATGATCACCCCTGGCGAGGTGACACAGAATGCACCACTCATCTTACAGTGAACCGTTAATGGAAGATCGTGGGTGTAAATAATAAGACCCTCTCCCACTAGATTTAGTAAAAAGGATTTTGCCTTTTTTGAGAAAATCTGTTTCTACACACTTCCCATAAACATCTAATGTTTACTAATGTGTTGAAAACGGTTTTTGAATTTTATTTTAGAAAACTTGTTTTGCGTGCATGCAACAATGTATTATACGCCAATCACAAACCAAGCACATAAAACAAAAAACTAAAATGAAATATAGGCATTCAAACAATGCCTCTATCTCCCATGGCTCTATCTCCGTAGAACCTGCTCTTGGTTTGGTCGCCTCCACCTCCATCTTTATGGACAACGGCTCCTTGCTCCATCTTCATGGATTTTTCTAATTCTATTACATTTGTCCTATGCTTCTTACGAAGCTTATAATTTTTCTAGAAAAAGAAATAGCAACAAATAAAAATAAAAAGGCTAGGGAAACCGGTGAGATTTTCCTTTTCATAGGATTGAAGTCGCAGCGCCCTTTACATATGCCTTAAAACCAAACCAAAATTAAAACAACACACCAATCTCAAAACATTCAAACACAAAAATAAATGCTCTTGGTGCCATAGGAGATAGCGACTAACTTTTGCTGCAAAAGGGTTAGTCGTACATGCATCCACACATACATAACAAATATATGTAACTGTTGGAACACTTAATTGATTCACACAGTATATAAACTCTTTACATACTGAATTAGAACTTAAAACAACATCTTACTTCTCTGACACAGTTCGATCGATCGAAGACCGTTCGATCGCTCGAACCTTCGATCGATTGAACATTGTTCAATCGCTTGAACATTCTGTTTCACATAATAATTTGAAAATTTTACAGAATATTTTAAAATTAAAGTTTTTAATTTCAAAAGTATTAAAAACTGTGAAACAGAGAACTTGACAAAGAGTCTGTCTCGATCGATCTAACTATATTCGATCGATCGAACACCAGAACGTTTCGATCGATCGACAACTGTTCGATCGATTGAGTACAGAGAGTTTAATCGATCGAGATTACTTCAATCGATCGAACCCACCTTGCATCCAATGCAATCACAGATTTGTATACTGCTGCGAAAACACTGCAGAAACAGATCTGTGACGATGCAGTTTCAAAAACAGTTCTAAAATCAACATGCAAATCAAAATAGTGTTCCAAAAAACGCATCTATAGATCCAAACGAGCGTGGCTCTGATACCAATTGATGGAAAAACAGGTTTAAATTAAGTTTTAAACACGCAGCGGAAATAGGTCAAGTTACAAAACTTGTTGGTGTCCCAGGATTTACTACCCGTCAATTCCATAGATGCGTACTACCATAGGGGACAAGAGTTATACCTTAGTGTCTTGAACCCAATTCTGAACTTCAACTTTCAGATGCCTCCACTAGATGATCTTCACCCTTATGACTCCTGTGGATGCCTGCTGGAAGGACTAGGGTTGGTGGGAACCCTAATATAGAGTATAGGAAGGTTTGGGAAGACTATTATAGTTTTTGCAACTTCTGCGTATAAGAACGACGATCAAACTTTTCCAGAACGCAGCTGCCCTATTTATAGATTTCCAGAACCGACCTAAACTTCGGCCGATCGAAGTGACTTCGATCGATCGAACCTTCGATCGATCGAACCATTCTCGATCGATCGAACCTGTAATGCTTCAATCGATCGAACATACTTCAATCGATCAAACTTGTCTTGACAGCTTCCTCAAGTGTCTTTCCAAGCATCCTGGCGGAGCTAAGAGTGGGACCTCCTAGGCTCTTTGTTGTTGGCTCAGACCAGTTTGTTAACTACCATGACCAAACTCTTTGATCAGCAAACTAACTAACTGGTCAGTTAACGTTTACTCCACTATAAAACGATAACTGAACTCCAACGCAAAAGAACATATCCGAAGCGATGACTAGACTTGTATGGTGTACTAATGTCCCTCTACCATCAGCATTCATAATCATATTCAGGTAGTCGGATAACTGTTACTGTCAACCTGAATCATGATTACTTCTTATAATCCTTGAGTATCATTCACCTCTCATGATTACCAAACATGTTGATAACTATTATCAACAAGACTGTAGTACTCAGTAATCGACTTGGTGACATTCTCAAGGGAATGCTTACTCTGAAACAGAGGGTAGATTCTGTCTTGACAATATATGTTCACAACCCTATACATATGACATACCCAAGATACCCAGGTGTTGATCTTCTATAGAACTCACTGATTGGTAAGTCAAAGCAGTCATATCCACAGTCTGTGTTCATAATCGTCTCAAGATTGAGAACACGTACCTTACACAAGTTATGAGTTCCTATCGACTGATTGACAGCCTTGAGCGTCAATAGGAAACTCAGGTCCGTTAATGCACTATAAGCACTAGCATATTAACTAAGAGTTACACTCTAGTGATTTGAGATTGATCACTCCATCCAATGGTAGTTAATCATGCTACAGTGTACACCTGATGAGATATCCAGTCTCATCATCCACTGTGACAAGCTTTAAGTATCAAAGAATAGTAATTCGTTTCTCATTTTATGTATCTCATACACACACGAAATACTTACTATGATAATTATGGATTAAACAATCATCTCATGAAAGAAGCATACATCATAAAATGTAAAGCTGATATCCATATATTAAAATGCTAATGTCTAATACATATAGTAATGGTTTGAGGGCACAAACCCAACAGGAAGTACACAAATGAAACACCACAAACTTAATCTTGTCAACCGAAAATAAAAGTGAACTTTACATGTAGGAGATTGAGAAGTAGAATGAGGTCTGATATTGTTTGTGATAAATTTATCCAGCCAATGAGAAAGTGCCACGAGGGATTTGACATGGCAAGACAGTTAACTGAGTGGGAAGTGAAATGGGGTGAGTTACTAGTAGTTTGCCATTTCAATCTGTTTAAAAGAATAACTGCTAAGGGACACGTGTTGATCATTGATGAATAACTGAAGATAGGTGTTAACCCAAGGCAGCACCACGTGATTGAAGTAGTTATCAGTTAGATGAAGAAGGACTTTGAGGCCTCGATAATTATAAATAGAGGAAGTCTGTGATCAACAGGAGATCTCTCGATAAACATCAACCAATACACTTCCAAACCTTTGCAAATATTGTAATTTTATCAATACTTTTAGAGTTTGAATTAGAACACCTTCGAATTTATCTTCAAGGTTAGATTGTAGTTTATTTTACTTAATAAAATAGTCTATTAATTTACTATTTTCCTTTACTATTCTTTCACAGGAGTAGTTATACATTACTTAGTTTGAGTTCTTTAACTTGTCATATCTTTACACGTTTGAAGTCCTTGTTAAGGCATCGAATGTCACCACAATCTCCCTGGTGAGGCGCAGTTTGGATACTTATTACATGACACACATTGGCAACTTGCTCGCCTGGCACGCTCGCACTTATATAATTCCACTTATACCCTTAGAGAAATTTTCCAACCAAACATTTTTTGGCACACCCAATGGGACCCTAGTGCAAAAGATGACAAACAAAAACCATCGAAGCAATAGGTCTGCGGATAACGCTAATACTAGTGTTAATAATGCTAAAACTGGTGGTTTTCCACACCAAGATCCACAAAGCAGCAATACTAGGAATCATGTGAACAATGAAACTCCAGAAGTAGGAATTGAAAGTTTGAATCCATTTCCAAATGATGGAAATGTTTGGTTTAGGAGTTCATCATGATTTGGTGAATCAATTGACACCAGTGTTTGATCATTTGGGAAACATGATTCAGAATGTTAATACTCTGATCACTTCCCTTAATAACAACATACCACACTTTTCACAAGTAATGGTGCCAAATGGAAATCCTTCTGTGGTTTGATAGAATGGAAGAGATTATACTCATGGCTTATTTTAGCCAAATCCTTTGATTCATGCAAATGGGCCTCCTTTTAGGCCTAATTCACAAGAAGGCTTCTATGTCTGTCGTTAATCCTACTAATCCAATGTTCAAAGGGATGCAAGGGTATCATATAGGACATTGTCAAGATCAGATCTATAGACCAACGAATGTCGAAGAACCTAGGCCAAGGAAAAATATAGTAGGCTAAAATAGAAGAATAAACAACAATCCTATATTCAAACCAGACCCTACTAGAATAGGTGTTGGTCGAAGAAACGAAAATCCTAGGAGGATGGATAATGATCCTCGGCCACCTCCAATACCAACAATGACTCCTATGGGTCAACCAGGTGATCAACAACCACCCAACATGGTTGAGAGAAATGACATAATTAATTTAATCCATGAAGTTTGTGGACCCATGGCTCAGGGTGTACAAACTCCAATATATAGGAAGCCTTATCCTAACTGGATTGATATGATTGAATTCACTAGGGGATTCAAGTTCCCTACCTTTACTATATTTGCTGGAGATGGGAGTCAATCTACAGTTGAACATATAACAAAATTCATCAGTCAGTGTGCTGATGCAGGAAATAATGAATATCTTAGACTTCGTTTATTTTCTAATTCATTAACATATACATCATTCACATGGTTTATCACTTTGGTTCCTAATTCGGTCCATAATTGGATACAAATGGAAGATTATTTCCATACTCAGTTTTTCCAAACAGAATTAGAAGTTTCTATGGCTAACTTACCCAGGCTCTGCCAAAAACCTGATGAAAAGGCAACCCAGTTCATAAATAGGTTCAAGAGGTATAGAAAAAAATGTAAAATCATTTTGCCAGAGCCTAAATTTGTTAAACTGGCTCAAAATGACCTCGAATTTAGACTTCGGAAGAAGTTTGATGCATTAGAATTTAGAGATTTCATTGAATTAACTGCTCGAGTATCTAGATATGAAGCTTTGCTAGAAGAAAAAAATGAAAGGAATGCTTCTTCATTAAAAACATATTATAAAGATCCTAATTATGAAATATATACTGTAGAAATAATAGGAAAAGAACCTTTCATATGTCAAAGTCTTGTGAAGAAAAATATTTCTACTGAGTCATATAAATCTAAAGGATCATTCAAAAAATATTCATTCGATGTTTATAAACTTGATGAAATTTTTGATCATTTGCTAGAAGGAAAAATAATCAAATTGTCTAATGAGATAAAATTACATTCTAATAATGAATTAAAAGGTAAAAAAATATTACAAGTGGCATAATTCCTGGACTCATTCAACTAATAATTGTACTAGTTTTCGAGACAGAATTCAAGACTTGATAAAGAAAGGAAAGTTGAAGTTCCGTGACAAAAAAATTGGGATCGGCAAAGATCCATTCCCAGTAGTACAAGAAGTGTCCCTCAATGTTCATAATATTTTCCTTGAAACTCTTGTCAAAGAAAGGGAAAACTCAAAAGAAGAGGACCAAAAGAAAAGGTTTGAAGAGGTAGCAAAAAAGAGTCTTGAATCTCCTACTTTCAACCAAGAGTATACAAAAAACTATGTATTGGTTGTGGAAAAAGGTAGGCTAAGATCTACGATGAAAGGATTGAGGCTAAAACAGGCACAAAAGAACAATCAACCTTTATTAGAACAAAAGAGGATGAATACTTCATATGAATCTCCACTTCGGCCAATCATGAATGTTGGGAGAGAACAATTCAAAGGTCCAATTTACCAAGCTTCAATGTGCGCTGAACCAGTGACAACAAGGTATTCTCCAAGTCCAATGGCTCATTTCAGAGCCAATTATTCGAGGAATTTTCATGTTGGTATTTCTGTTTGACCACCAAGGAATATGTAGTATGTGAGGCCAGTTACATCTCATGTACCAAAGAAGTATCATATGTCACAAAGAGAAATACAAGCCCAATATATACAATCAAAATTAGTACCAGCTAATGTGGTACAAGTCGAGATGGGTATGGCAACCTCGAATTCATCACCAAAAGTTGGGAAAACATCATAATCAGATATGCCTGCATTGATACCAGGAGTACCAAATTAGTTTGTCATGCAAGATGATAGGATCAAAAACATGATGGATCAACAAGGGTCTCAAAACAAAAATAGGATGATCAAACCTCCACAGGTTGAGATGAATACATGGCGTGTACTTCAACATCCTAGAGAAAAGAACCAAAAGATGGTTCCTATGATAAATAGGACTCAACAAAGAAGACTTCAAAGGAAATATACCACGTGGAAAGAGTTTTCCAACATGAAAACTCAAGGCCAAAAGTTGGAAAGTAGGATCGAGAAAGATCTTGGTGGTATTTCGATTCCTAATCCTAGATTTGATCATAATATAAAGGCAGACAATGATACTATACTATGTTTGAGGAAAGTATCATTAAGGCCGAAGTTATAGAGTTGGAAAAAGCCATGAGTATTGATGGAGGCGATGAAGAAATGACAGCAGTAGAATCCCATGTTTTGGGAAATACTGAGATTAAGCATGATGGTGAAATTATCAAGAATGGGAATATACACATCCAATTTGGCACATTTCCAGAGCAGATGGAAATCAACACTACCACTTTTACATTACCAAAGGTCTTCACAGCAAAAGAAGATCAACAAATGGATGAAGAAATGGAAATGGAAGCATCTACTGAAGATGTTTTTGAGGTAAATTTTCTTATATTCATTTTTAGTGATTGTAATCTTGTATATTCATTCAAAGAACCATCACTAGAAATTACTAAACACCTCAGACTATTGTATATAAGAGCTTGGTTAAGTATGGTTCTTTTAAACAAAATATTGGTTGATGATGGTTCTGCTATCAATATTATTCCTTTGAGTACTCTAAAGAAAATTAATAAACAAGGCTCAAAATTAGTACAGACTCCCATTATGATATCAGGTTTTGTAAGTGATAAAAAAGATATACTAAGGGAGTAATACCTATTGAAACCATAGTAGGTTCGAATAAATCCAAAACTGCTGTCTTTGTGGTTGATGCTAATCCTTGTTATAATGCCTTACTAGGAAGAGATTGGATTCATGCTAATTGATGTATTCCTTCTGTAATGCATAAGAAATTATTGCTTGTGAAGGAAGATCGTTAAATTGAAACAGTGAAGGCTGATACCCAGCCTTTCCATGCTAGCTCTAACTGCATCGAAGCCTAATTGTATCAAGAGAATGTCAAACCAATTGACCTTAAAGAGTCAGAAGATGAATCCCCATAGGAGAATTGGGATGTTTTGGCTGATATGCCATTTGGTTCTTTGGAACCATTGGATCATGACAAGGTAATTTAATGACACACACATCTATAGAAATAAAAGATGTGGAAGAGACCATTCGACTAGTCTTACAAAAATTAATGATGGAAAACTTAGAATCAAGAATTGAAAAAGATTCGACCATAAATTGGTCAGATTATGTCTTCAAAAAATATCTACAAAATTTAAAGGATATTGGCAGGGAAGAATTATCAATAATGCAAGAAAGTTCTATACAAGAAGAGTCACAAGATCCTTTATTAGAGATCAATTTAGGATCAGAACAAAAAAAAAAGAGTTAATTATATAAGTTCTAAACTTGAAAAGTGCGACCAAAATAAACTGGTCGAATTATTAAAAGAATTCAACATTGTTTTGCTTGGGATTATGATGAATTACCAGGACTCGAAAGAAGTTTAATGGAGCATAAGTTACCTATCAAGGTTGGATATAAACCAGTGAAACAGCAACCTCAAAGGATGGTACCAAAAGTCACGATGAAGATTAAAGAAGAAATCGAAAGACTGCTCAAAGCAGGTTTTATTAGGACTAATAGGTATGTCAAATGGCTTTTAAATGTTATCCCAGTTATGAAGAAAAATGGGAAATTAAGAGTCTGTATTGATTACAAAAATCTTAATCTAGCCATACCTAAGGATGAATATCCTTTGCCAATAGCTGATTTATTAATTGATAGATCTGCTAGAGATACTATAATGCGTATGATGGATGGTCACTCAGGATACAATTGAATATGTATTGCTGAGCAAGACATTCATAAAATAATATTTAGGTGTCTAGGGAATATAGGTACCTTCTAGTGGGTACAAATGCTTTTTGGTCTGAAGAATGCAGGAGCTACTTATCAGATGGCTATGAATGCCATTTTTCATGATATGATTTGAACATTTTTAGAATGTTATATTGATGACATAATTGTTAAATCAAAATCATTTGATGATCATCTAATGCACATGAGATTAGCATTCGACAGAATGAGGTTTTTCAAACTGAAATTAAATCCATTGAAATGTGCATGAAAAATGAATTCAAGTGGATAAGAATAAAGCTCAAGCAATTATTCAAAGTAAACCCACATCGACCAAAAAGGAATTGCAAATATTCTTAGGACATGTTAATTTTATTCAAAGGTTCATTTCCAATACTGCTGGAAAAACTCTGATATTCTCTCCTTTATTAAAATTGAAGGATCATGAAGAATTAAAGTAGGAAGACAAACACCAAGCTGCATTTCAAGCCTTGAAGGATTATTTGGTGAAGCCACCAGTGTTAGTGACTCCAAGAAAAGTTAGACCTATGAAGTTGTATATCTCAGCAGCAGAAGCATCAATTGGGGTCTTATTAGCCCAGGATAATGATGATAAAAAAGAGTAGACTGTTTATTATCTTAGTAGGTTTCTAAATCCTTTCGAATACAAATATTCCTTTATGGAAAACTATGTTTATGTTTATATTTTGCAGTAATGAAATTGAGATATTATCTTCTTCCTACTGAAGTCTATATTATTACTAAGTTCGATTAAATTAAGTATATGTTGATTCGACCTATATTAAGGAATCGAATTGGTAAATGGATTTTGACTTTGTCAGAATTTTGTTTATTTTATGTACCACAAAAGGCTATAAAAGGACAGGCCTTAGCAAATTTTTTGGCTGATCACCTAAATTGCCTTGAAACAGAAGGCACTTATGAAATTTGTTATATCACTATTAGCCCATGGAAATTATGGTCCGATGGATCAAAAATTGAATTTGCTGCAGGTATTGGGTTTATTATTGAATCACCTGAGAAGATTAAAACCAAATATGGTTTTAAACGTGATTTAACTCAATGTATAATTAAGTTAAGTATGAAGCTCTGATTATGTGTCTCGAAACTATTTTAGATCTTAAAGCTACATTTGTAGATGTTTTTGGAGATTCCCAATTAGTTATAAACCACATGAATGGGGAGTATAAATGTATGAGTAGTGCTTTAAAGATATATTATGACATTATAATAGATTTATTATCTAAATTTGATAATGTAAACCTCTTACATATTCCTAGAAGTTTTAATGAAGAAGCCAATGATGTGGCTCAAAAGGCATCTGTATTTAGAGCAAGTGTGGAATATGTTGAGATGTAACAAGTTACTTATAGGAAATTGTTGCCTATATTGGTGAATAGATTTCCTTTTGTTAACATCTCAAATGCTGAGATTCATGATGATTGGAGGAAACCAATCATAGATTATCTTTTAGGGTTAGATGGAAAGCCTAGTCGAAGTATCAGATTGAAATATGTCAATTATATCATGTATAGTGGAAGATTGTTTAAAAGGGTAAGTGATGGATTACTACTTGAATGTTTAAGTAATCTTGAAGGAATTGAGACTATAGCTCAAATTCATGAAGGATTATGTGGTGCTCATCAATCTGGAATTATAATGAGATGGTTACTTCAAAAGCATTGTATTTACTGGCCAACAATCTTAAAAGATTGTATTGAATTTGCCAAGGATGTCAAGAATGTCAAAAATATGGTCCTTTGAAACATTTACCAACTATTGACCTTCAATATATGGTGAAACCTTGGCCTCTTAGAGATTGGGTCGTTGATGTGATAGGAAAAATTAGTCCTCCTTCTTTGAAAGGTTATGGATTCATTATTGTAGACATATTATTTCACTAAATGGTTAGAAGCAGAACCCATGCAAACAGTGACTCAAATGGCAGTTATCAAATTTTTAGAAAACATAGTTTATAGGTTTGGTATCCCTCAGACCTTTGTATCTGACAATGCTTCTATATTCAAAGGGGATGTGGTTGCTTTTGCAAGTAAATTGGAAATTACAATGTCAAAATCAACCCCATATTATGCCCAATCTAATGGTCAAGCTGAAGCAACTATTAATATCATTAAGGAAAATACGGCTAAAGTCATAAAAAATAATCCAAGGATGTGGTATGAAATTTTTCCAGAAATATTATGGGCATATAGAACTTTGAAACGAATAAGTACAAGGGTGTCTCCCTATGCTTTAACTTTTGGTCATGAGATAGTTCTATCAATTGCGATAAAAGTTTATTATCTTCAAACTATGAAGCAGAATCAATTATCCTTGGATGATTATCAAACATCAATGGCTATTGAATTAGAAGACATTGATGAAGAAAGAGTCAAGGCTCTTAATAATATCCAGATACAAAAGAAAATAACAACAAGAGGATATAATAGAAAAGTTTAGCCTAGAACCTTTGATGAAGGAGATTTTGTTTCGAAAACAATATTGTCGATTGGATCTAAAGATCCAAAGTATGGGAAATGGTCACCTAAGTGGGAAGGTCCATTCCAAATCCACAAAGTTTTTGAGGGTGTATTTTACCATTTGAAAATTTTAAGTGGTTATGTACATGTAAGAAAAATCAATGGTAGATTTCTCAAACAATATTATCAAATGATTTGGGAAGCAAGAAACCTAGAATGACAATGTGTCATTCAAATAATATCATATATTCACATTCGAAGTAATTACAAACCAGATTTTGGTAAGTTACAAAATTCTATGGAATAGTCCTTTACACAAATTTACCTATAAACTGAGCCTTTAGTCTAAAATTATCCCAAGATAGGGTATATAATTTTGACTGACTAAGAATGAATTTTTTCCTAGAGATTGATTCTTGGTTCTCCAAAGGCTTAGATTCAAACTCTATCTTCAAAAACAAAAGCTTTGCTCTAACATCTTCCTGATTGGTCTTCAAAGCATTCAACTTAGTTTCCACAAGCTCGAGTTCCTTTAAAAGACTCTCTTTTTACAGAAAGTTTATCAATAGCAATGTTGCTCTCATTAAATTCTTCTAACATCTGATTCATTACAAGAGTCTTTTTTGTCGTATAGTCCATGTTGACCTCCAATCTTTTCATTTCTTCGATAACTTTTTCAAGAAGAAAACAGTTGAAATCAAAGGTTGACATAAGCTCTAAAATTGCTTCTTTGTCTGGGATAGAAATTTCAGAACTGTATAATATGAATTGACAGAAAATTTTCAAAGCCTTTTGCACTTCTTTATCTTCAAAAACTTCAAATGGAATTTTATTAAAAAGCCTCAATGTAGCAATTGCTGCTATTGGGTCTATCGAAGGCACCTTTGGCTTACTTTGGCCTATCATTTGTTGGAAAAACTCCTAAAAATCAGTCGAAACAGTGTCCTCTATCTCCAGAACATATTTTAAACTATCTTTGAAATCTGTTACTTCTTCTGGAGTAAGATTGGGAGGGAGAGACATTTGAAACATCTCAGAGCTTGAAGGAACTGAAGCAGCATAAGATGCAGAAGGGCCTTGTTTTGCAGCAGCTTTGGGATCAGAACTTGTGCTGGTCTTCGAAGGACCAATTTTAATTCTAGTAACAGGCTCAGTCTAGTCAACAAAAGATAAACATTCATTTGAAATATGTTTATGAAGAAAGACAAAAACATAAAGAATGCTAAGAGAATTTGAATGACTTACCACTAGATGATATTCGAGCAATAAAGGTTGAATATCCTGTGAAGGGGATTCCTAAACTTCTGAAACTTTAGGACTATGAGGTTCTGCTTGTGGAATCAGTGAAGCAGTATCAGATTCAGGTTCCACCTTCAAAATGGGAACTGCTGGAATGGGAGTTTCCCCACTGATCTTCGAGCTAGTAAATGGTTCGAAAGTTGATTTGGCTCTCTTCCTTTGAATGAGTTGTATGGTAGGGCTCAAATATTCTTCTTCTTTAGATTCCTTGCTTCCAATTATTTAGGGAGGACTCTTTGCAGGAAGAATTAGTCTTCTTTTTGGTCTGGAAGGTGGAAGAGCAGGAGCTGAGAATCTATAGGAAATTGGGATAGTAGGTGCAGCCTTCGAAGTTTTGGGTTTTGATGAAGAGCTTTCACCAATTGCTTTCCCTATGTTACAAAGTTTAAACAACATTAATTAGAAATTCTTTTCATTATTTAAAAGAAAAGAGATTGAATTGGCAAACCATTTACCGTTTGTCTTCAAATCAAGGTGCCTCAAGAGATGACATTTATCCATTGACGCTGATATCAGATTCTCCCACCAGCTCAACAAGGCAGGTGTACAGGTTGTGTATACTAGTAGAGAAGTGAACTCTAGGTTGCTAACTTTTTTCTAATAAGCTGCTAATACAGCAGTTACCACTGATTCTGGTACTCTCGAAGTTGTTATATAAGCCATAAAGGTATTGGCTTGACTTCTTATTGGGAAAGGAATTGATTGAGTGAGTCCGAATTGTCTTGAGAATTGGTTGGGAAGATAGAGCTAACCATAAGATTTAACACTGAGATTGTTTCCAAAAAATAAATTTCTGCTAATCAAAAAACTTCCTCATGCATCTTTCAATTCGATTACATTTGCTGTTCTATCCAAGATATGACACAGCCATATGGGGGAAAGAGGAGTATTGTCCTTAGACAGAGAAAGGTTGGAAGAGGTCATTTGACCTTACCGACGAGAGGTCGAAGAAGAAGGAAAGTGATTCTTTGAATGATTTTTCAATAGTAGGTAATAAAGCAAAGAAAAGTCCATGAGGGACAAGATTTTCTGTAAGTCCTAAATTGTGGATTTCAGGAAAATAGGCATAAAGACATAATTGCGAAATCCAGAAGGGACCACCTTCAGTTGGGAGAAAGGGGTCATAACACATGTCAGAAAAAGATCAATATAGAGATACTAGTATAAAAGGAGTCATTCTAGTTTGATTTAAACATGCATGAATTTTTATAATTCATTGAACTAAAAAAGAAATACAAATTACAGACATAATTGATAATAAAGTAGAAACCCATAAGACACGAGATTGTGAAACATATCCCAATAATAAGCAAAGTACTCTGCCTCTATTTCTATCTTGAGACTTAAGTTCCTGGCTTGCAATGTCAATTTATCTTCACTTCGAAGAGTGAAATAAGCAGCCTTGAGTTGTTCTTCATACTGATGTAACCTAGAATTGATCTTGGCTAAGGCTTTGCGATGACCTCGAAGTTCTTTGGCTAAAGGAGTTTTACCTCAAAGAGATATGCCAGCAGCTTTGGCTTCATCTTTGAGATACGCAATTCGACCTTCGAGGTCAGGCTTCGAATAATAGGAAACATTACTCTCTTTATCAGAGCTTCCACATCCATAGATGTATTTGTCTTTAAATTCTGATACTTCATCAAGAAGTTCCATTGGACCTCCCTTGAAATCGTCATACAGATCCATCAAGTAATTTAAGTGTTTAACACTTTTTTGATGATGGGAATACCACCTTACATGAGTAGGTAAGGTTTAATGAGTGAAATCAATTTGGGTTCAAACAAATGTTAAAATGCTCCATTCATGGCATAAGATATGGCAACTCCATTCAAAATTGATTTGAGCCTTTAGTTCTTGTAATATGGAGAATCAGAGATGTGAGAAGGCTACTAGAAGCCTTTGTGCTTGAATAATTAAGCATGAGGAAGGTGATAAAATAGGAGGAGTATGTTCGAATACAGGACCATTCTTGCACAATTGGTCTAATTTTAAGAAAGGATCACTTATATCCTCAAATGGGTCAACCATTTGAACCTTTAGGTTAGGAAAGTCTAGCATAGAGCAATCAAAAAGAAGCACTCTTTCCTTGTAATCTTTTTTAAAAAGTTTACATTTGGAAAAGAAAGGTAAGGAGTAGTGCTCGTTGGAAAACTTTTCATGATATGCCCTTGCATATGTGTGAATAGGAGGCCTGCCTTGGGGAGTTGAGGCATTACCTCTGTGGAATCTTTCTCCAAGAGGACTGGTAGAAGATATTAGCTAGGCATTCAACAAGTTTTGTTCTTAAGAAAGGCGATTTGAAAGAGGATAATTTGGTTTTATTATTCTACTTTGAATGATTCCTTCTGTTTTAGGATATTCGAAGTTTGGATGAATAATTGAAGGTAATGTGATTGGTGTTTCAAGGTTCATGCCTTTGTAATATCCTACACCTTCACCATGGGAAATGGGTTGTTCCCAAGCAGGAGGGAATGTTTGAGAATTGTAAATTGATTTTAGAGGGCTCGAAGATGAAGTTTGTTCTGATGACCATTCATTTGGTCGGTTTAACATTTTATGCCATTTTTCCCACTTTGAGTAGGTGAATAGTTTGTGAAGAATCTCAGGAGGATCCTAATTGGTTCGATAAGAATTTTTAGGCCATTTTGTTGACAAAATTACTTCTTCAAGAAGGTCTAAAGGAAAACGATCAATAGTATCAAACGAAAACTGAGAAGAAGACATGTTTAATGAAGTAGGTTCGAAATGATAAGTCAAGTTGTAATTACAAAGACTAAGCAAAGATGGTATGATAATAGTAGCCAATGTGAAGATAGATGCAGATTTGAGCCCTCAATTTAACCATGTTTAGAAGGTTGCATGAAAATCTTAACTGTCCAGCATGATCTTGACACGATCGCCATTATCTTTTTCGAATTAAAAGGAAAATGGCACAGGGGGGTAATCTTTGTGATAAATTTATCCAGCCAATGAGAAAGTTTCATGAGGGATTTGACATGGCAAGATAGTTAACTGAGTGGGAAGTGACGTGGGGACAATTACTAGCAGTTTGCCATTTCAATCTGCTTAAAAGAATAACTGCTAAGGGATTGTGTTGATCATTGACGAATAACTGAAGACAGGTGTTAACCTAAGGCAGCACCACGTGATTGAAGCAGTTATCAGTTAGAAGAAGAAGGACTTTGAGGCATTGACAATTATAAATAGGGGAAGTCTGTGATCAATAGGAGATCTCTCGATCAACATCAACCAATACACTTCTATACCTTTACAAATATTGTACTTTTATCAATACTTTTAGAGTTCAAATTAGAACACCTTTGAAGTTATCTTCAAAGTTAGAGTGTAGTTTATTTTACTTAATAAAATAGTTTGTTACTTTACTATTTTCCTTTACTGTTCTTTCATAGGAGCAGTTATAAATTACTTAGTTCGAAGTTCTTTAACATGTCATATCTTTACACGTTTGAAGTACCTGTTAAGGCATCGAATGTCACCACAATCTCCCTGGTGACGCGCAGTTTGGATACTTATTACATCACACACATTAGCAACTTGCTTCCTTGGCACGCTCGTACTTATAAAATTCCACTTATACCCTTAGAGGAATTTTCCAACCAAACAGATATCATAAATATATAGAAAAGTGAAGAGAAAAATAGAAAGGATGGGAAAGCTCTCCTAATTTTTGCTCTCTTGAAACTTCACAGAGAAAAGAATACCTGATTACTCAAACTCATTAAATAAGTAGTGTTTTGATCTTGCAGTTGTGTGAAACTTGTGCAACACAATCAGAGAAGTAGTGAGCTTATTAAATAATTTTTTCTCTATAGAATTTTCGTAGCATATGATATATGTCCATATATAAGATATCACATTTTTAGTTAGTTACCATATAGCAGACCTTTAATATGATTAAAATTTTGGCCAAAAATACCTCATATTATACTCTAGTTTTAAAGACCAATACATTTTTATTTTTATTCAAAACTCCATGATTGCAGAAAATTAGACACATCAACTGTTTGACCACTTCAAATGAATTATATCATGACAAAAAATAACCTTGAGAGAGTTTTATAGCATTTCACAAAGAGAACGCATGATACACAAAGATAATTTAGAGAGAGAGAGAGAGATTATGTTAGGGGGCAGTGGCTAGAGGAAGAGGGACGAGGCAGCAATTGTGGAGTCTAGTGATGGAGTCACGGGACCGATGTACGAGGTAACGAGATCTTTCTCCCTCTCTTTTGATCTTTGACAAACCCTAGGTTGCAGCCATGGCTGGTGAAAGTTTGATCTCTCGATCTGCCCCAAACCTTGGTAAAGGATTTTCAGGCAACCGAAATGACAAAGATGAAGATAGATGATTTTGATGTTTGGTTCAATCCTCGTCTGACAAATCATGTGGTCAAGTCTTTTTTGGATGTGAAGTGGTGATTCTCCATATTTCGTTCTAGATGGTTGGTTTTAATTGATCTTTGCTAGAGATAAGGATAAAAAAGAAAGATCCAATCAAGAATTAGAGTTTCAGGAGTGAATTTGTTTGTATAAATATGTATATGTATACATCAGAGTATGAGGTTTGTCCTCATTAATCTAAAATAATTTTTTATATATATATATATATGCATACATCTGAGTATGAGGTTTGTCCTCATTAATCTGATATACTTTTTGTACGAGATTGATTGTCTATCCTCTCACTCCCAAGTTTGTCCTCATTAATCTAAATTATTTTTTGTATGAGATTGATTATCTATCCTCTCAATCCTAATCCCATCGAGAGAGCTAATATGGGGTTTGTTACCTAATTAGATCTTCATAATATTTCTGTGAAATTTTGCATGACTATTGGTTATGTGAAATTCATGTGGGCATTTTGAGTTATGTAAAATTTCACATAACTAGTTACTCCGTATGAGTTGTGTGAATTTTTGATGTGGATTTGTTGTACACCTTGTTTAGCCAAGTTTTTTGCGCTTTGTTGTTATAAATTTCACACAACTATAAAGTTATGTGAATATTTAGATGATGGAATAAATTTCACAACATACTAACATTGGTATGTGTTTGATAGATCTCGTCTTATAGATTTTGGAAATACAAATTTTACAAACAAAAAAAAATTGATTTCTAGAATGAAATTTCACATTAAAAAAAGTTGTGTGAATTTCACAGTGAAAAAAGTGGTGTGAAATTTTCACTATCTAATTCTAGAGAAACAGTGAGATTACCACTCTCTCTCTCTCTCTCTCTCTCTCTCTCTCTTAAATTCTATCTTTTTGGAATGAAATTTCACATTGAAAAAAGTTTCACATAAATTTTTTATGAAAAATTTCACATAAAAAGGGACCACACATATTCATCAATTTGAAAATTTGGAAGGGAAATAGAAGAACAAAGAAGTTTCAGATGAGAGTTTGGATATCGTGGGAGAGTTGTGTATACACACAATCATGTCAAAATTGGGACCCATAGACACAACAACAGTGGCGTGCAACTTCTATTTCAGACCTTTTCAAAAGTCAGGTTTATGTTCCCTTTGGTTGTGAGAAAATGTGGAGTAAATTTCACATTACTTTTTTTATTTCACAAATTTTGCATAACTAGATATGTGAAAATTTGCATGACTTTTTATTCCCCAATTTCACATACTTGTATATGTGAAATTTCAAATACTGAGGTGAACTTCACATGACTTCTTTTTCTTTTCTTTTCTATTTTGCAAATTTAACATAACCAGTTACGCAAAATTTTAGATGCTGGAGTGAATTTCACGTGACTTTTTTTTTTGACAAATTTTACATGTCTAGTTATATAGATGAAATTTCACACAACGTCAAACTTAACACGAGACCACTACACCAAACGATCAAATAAAAAAAAGATATGTAAAAATTTACATAACTTTAATAATGTGAATTTCACATTACTTTTTCTTTTAACAAATCGCACATAACCAAATTATGTGAAAATTTGTGAAAACAAGGGTCATGTGAAATTCACTTTAGCATCATGAAAGGAAAATCAATTATTCCCATATTTCACATGACTTTTTTTTCCCAAATTTCACATAACTAATTATTGAAATTATAGATATTGGATTGAAATTCACATGACTTTTTTCCCCCAATTTTCACATAACCAGTTATCTAAATTTTTCAAACGCAAAAGTGAATTTCACAAGTCTTTTTCTGTTCATAAATTTTACATAACTTTTTTTGTTCACAAATTTTACATCACCAGTTATGTGAAATTTCACATAACATTGTGTGAAATTTGATTTGTGTATGTCAAAAGGTTTGCAAACAATGTTGACTCAAAACTAAATACATTAAACAGTGTGTGAAATTTCACACAAAAAAGTATGTGAAATTTTAATTCGAACAGATTTATGAAATTGCATAGAATTTCATTTAATTAATTTTGTGAAATTTCACATAACGAGTTATGTGATTTCCATTCTTTCTCTTACTCACACTATCTCTTTAGGATGAAATCTGGCGTTGAAAATGTTATGTGAAATTTTACAATGAAAAAATTTGTGAGAAAGTAAAACAAAAGTGGATTGGTTTAGGCTTTGTTTGAGAGGTATTTTTGTGCTTTGCTGCTTGTGTGTAATTTCATACTGAAAAAAATAAAAATTTCACACAATTATACTATATCACCATACATCATTGTGAATATCATTGTCAATAAATTATGTAATTTATATGTTCAAAATTTCACATTGCAATACTAATACAATTGAAATTCATCTATAATGTGAAAATTTTGTGAAAATTTTGATTATAGAAACGTAAGTTACCAGTATGATACTATGAGATTTAGGCATTGTCATTCAAATGCTTAAGTTTATACATCGTTAACATTTAGATTGGTAGTATACAATAAAAAATAAAAAATAAAAAATAAATTTTTAAAAAAGACCCATTTCCAAAATATACGATACATGATTACATGGTCAAGACTATATGATACATATATCCAAAACATATGATTCACAATTTGTATCTCAAAAATAAAAAAGATGAGTTATGTTGCGTCTTTGGTGTTTTCGAGCAGCTTCTCCAATCTCTTGACCACTAGCATGATTCAGTATGGACCCATCGTGCTGTGAAACATCACCATTGTAAATAAATTTATCGGACTCTTCGTTACTATCCCCGCTATTGAGGTTGAATTGTCATCGATTGTTGATACACTGTCTTCAACAACATAATCCTCACTTTCTTCCATTTAACTTTCAGCATTGTCGATGACATCATGAACATTCTCATATTTTCTGGTTGACATTCCCTTTACCTTCTTTGCAACTGGTTGCTCAATCTTCCCACTCTATTTGTAAATGGGCCATTTACAATTCTTTCATTAAACGTCATCTCCAGCTTGAAAGCATTGACCTATGAATTATTTGGAAATTTCATAAGAAATTTTAGAGAAAAGTTCATAGTTCGAAATCATGGAAAATTTGCACTTTCACCTGCAGAATTTCACATGTTTGATATCTAAATATCACAATATTAATGGTGAAATTTCTTATGTTAAACCACATGCATCACGAAATCTAAGTTGTTTGAACATACATATCAGTATAGAGCAAACCATGTATTCATTAATGAATTTGAAATTTCTAACTAACAACTAATAAATTTCATATGTTTTTATTCATCTAATTAGTTGAACAAATAGTTTGAAATTTCTCACTGTCAAATGAGATATTCAGTAGTGCTAACCATTAAATTTCATATGAACAAAGTCAAAGCGACTGGGGGTGAGTGCATTGGTCACCTCACTAAAGTCTAGGGTTGATATACCCCTACTCAACATAAGCCAGTTTAACCTTATTAAGTCCCATTGGACAAATTGTGGAACTACCATGAGCTTTCTGTGACTCTTCTAGGGAATAGTTTCCTAAATAAGCAGTCTAATTAAAGTCAACAACTCAATCGTCCATTGGGCTATATGAAATTTATCGTTTCTACTAGATATGAAGATTATAATTAAAAACAAGATTTTTGCTAAAACGAGATATTTCTCGTATGTTATATCTGTGAGTGTATGTGAAATTGTACATACCAAATATTTTGGAATTGCAATGAGAAATATCGATTTCCCCCAAGATGAGTAATCCCCCATATATTACATATGTTAGTGGATGAAGAATTTCATATATCTCAGCGTTGGTTTTGTAATGAGAATTTTGTAACCAAATTGTCATTTGAAATTTCACATTATAGAATCTCGCATCTTCATATATTTTTAGGTTATGATACTAAAATTTCTTTAGAACATGATAACACTAAATTTCCCAAAATCAGTGAAATTGAGTTCAATCATAGGAAATTGATATTGAGAATTATCATCTGATACAATTTCACACAATGAAGTAAGAAATTTCCCAACATCACCGGACGTATATTTACCTGCGATTTGTGTAACAACATTCTAGTGTCGTGTTCCAAGGAACCCCAACTTCATTGGGAAATTTATCAACATCAAAATGCAGGGAATTGATTGAAAAGCAAAATAAACACCAAAAAACTACGTTTTTTAAAAAGCCCAGGAAGCAATCAAAAAACGAGGTAACGAAAGCCTATTTTTTTTGTTCCTTTTTTTTTTTATAAACAAAAGCAATTGTTGAATAGGAGAGAAACTTGAACTAGTTTTCAATCCAAATTACATGTTCATGAGAAATTTCAGATAGATGGTATGAAGAATAGAACCCTAAATCACGTACCTTTTTTCCCCATTTAATTCGTCGTCAACGTGATCGTGGTGGTGATGATGATATATAGAGCTTTTCTGAAACAGTTCTCCAATCTGAGATCGATTATTGTTTGAAAGTCAAAAAAACCCTAATTTTTCATCTTGGATTCAAGAATCAGGGACGACAACTGGGTTTTTGGAAAAAAAAACTATCACGTTAGATGGTACACTATAAACATACGGTATATGTGTTGGAGGGCATTTTCATCTGAATAATTACACTAGGACTAATAACCATGAAGTTGTTTGGGTTGGAGCTATTAGCGTAAAAGCCTGCTAAATTAGACTTATTAATAATTGTCCTAAATATGATTTCAATAAAAAAAAAATGGATTTGAAGATATTGGTGAAAGAAGAGAGAGAGAGATAGAGAGAGAGAGAGTGAGAGAGAGAATACAATTGTATTGTATTGATGTAATAAGGTGTACAGAGACCGGCCTTTATATAGGCTTTAGAGAGTGTAGTAATGGTGTAGTACAGGGGTAGTACAAAATGAACCTAAACTAAGTATATGTTAATGTATAGAATAAACATGAATAAGGAAGGAAAGGAAATTATTCTAACAGCCCCCCTTAAACTCAAGGTTGTAAGATCGAAATCATCTTGTGTTTGGAAACTAGGTCCTGAAGACGTCCTAGATGATGAGCTTTGGTGAAGATATCAACAGTCTGATCAATGGAAGAAACCAAGATTAGTCAAATGGTGCCACTAGTGAGATGGTGATGCACAAAATGACAATTGATTTCAACGTGCTCAGTGCATTCATGAAAAACATCATTTTGAGCAATCTAAATAGTACTTTGATTGTCATAATGGATAGTAGTAGAAATGGAATGATTAACACCCAAGTCCTCACGTAGCCAACGGAGCCAGAGTGGTTCTTGAGTAGCATCAGCTAGGGCTCGATATTCTACTTCTATACTTGAGTGAGCAACAATAGTTTGCTTTCTACTTCGCCAGGAGATAAGAGAATCACCAAGAAAGAAGTAATACCCTATAGTGGATCATTGATCAATGGGGTCTCCTATTCAATCTGCATCAGAGCAAGCACGGAGCTCGAGTGAGGAATGAGCAGAAATATTATAGACCATGAAACATGGTTCCCTTGATATAATGAAGAATACAAATAACAATAGCATAGTGAGATGATCGAGGGACCGAGAGAAATTTGCTGGCAATGTGGACTACATAGGCAATATCAAGTCAAGTAACTATGAGATAGACTAGACTCCCAACTTGCTGGCGGTATAGAGTGGGATCATCTAGAAGAGTAGAATCCATAGGTATGAGCTTAGAATTGAGCTCAAGAGGTGTAGGACTAGTCTTGTTGTTTGTGATTTCCGCACAAATAAGACGATTAGAAGAGTACTTGGCTTAAGAGGGTAATAACCGTCAGAATTGGAAGTGATCTCAAGTCCGAAAAATGGATTAGCTTGCCTAGATCTTTCATTTCAACATGCTGGTTTAGATGAGTTTTGAGACCCAGAATTCTAGATGTATCATCTCCAGTGATAATCATGTCATCCATGTAGAGGAGAAGAAGTATAATGCCCTGATTAGTTTGGCAAATAAATAGAGCTGAATCATAGGAGCTAGCTATAAGACCGAAGCTCTCAACAATTGTGCTGAATTTTGCAAACCATGCTCGTGGAGCATGTTTAAGGTCGTATGGAGCTTTGCGGAGTTTGCAGACTTGGTGAGATTGATGAAGATAACCAAAAGGAGGACACATATAGACTTTTTCTGTAAGATCACCATTGAGGAAAACATTTTTTAAGTTCATTTAGAATAAATCCCAATAGAGGACAACAACTACGGCAATTAGGCTGTGAATAGAGGTAAGACGAGCAATTGGGGCAAATGTTTTCTCATAATCAATTCCATATTCTTGTGTAAAACCTTTGTAAATCTAATTAAATCCCATAGCATTTTTCCCACTTGGTAGTTCCAAAAAATCCCATGTGTAATTTTGTTTTAGTGCCTGTAATTCATCATCCATTGCTTTTTGCTAAAGAGGATTAGAACTTGCATCACGATAAGATTGAGGTTCATAATGAAAAAGTATTATAGAAAAAGAAAAATAGTCACGAAGATAAACAAAAGGAGTTTTTATCCAATCACTTCATCGGAGAGGTGGAGTAGGTGTAGGAGCAGGTTTATCAATCGGGGCAGGCAGCTCAGGAGAGGGCAAGATGGGTAACTTAGGAGCAATATCAATAGGAGCAAGTACCTCAGGAGATGTGGACGTGGCAGAAGCTTGATCTGTAGATGTGTTTCTAGAAATAGGTCTACCAAAGGATTAGTAAAGAGTAGAGGAGTAGTATCGGGTGAGATGGACATAGAAGAGAACATCTTGTGTTCCCAGAAGATAACATGTCTAGACACACAGAGACATTTAGAGTAAGGATCCCAACACTTGTATCCCTTGTGTTCAATACCATATCCAAGGAAGCAGCATAGGCGGGAATGAGACTCTAATTTAGTACATTCATGAGGTTGAAGAAGAATAAAGCAAGCATTGCCAAAAACCTTGAGTTTACTATAATAAGGTGAATGACCATAGAGTTACTAATGTGGAGATTGATTGCCAATTATTGGGGATGGAACACGATTCTTGGTATAGATAGTTGTAAAAGCGATTTTTCCCCAAAAACGTTGGGGAAAAGAGGCTGATGTAAGGAATGTATGAATAATGTTTAGAATATCTCGGTGTTTCAGCTCAGCATGACCATGACCATTTTGTTGGGCGGTGCCTAGGCAAGAACGATGTAGGAGAGAACCATGTTGGCGTGCGAAATTAAGAACTCCAATATCAGTGTACTCAGCAACATTGTTTGCACGAAAAACTTTGATATTGCAGGAAAATTGAGTTTTAAACATAGTAACAAATCAAATTATAGTTGAGGCAGTTCAGACCGATTACGCATGAGAAAAATCTAAGTATCACGTGAATAGTTAGTAATAAAAATAACAAAGTATCTTGATCCTCCCATAGTGACTGTGGGAGAGCGCCCCCAACCATTTGAATGAATTAAGTCAAAAGGAGCAAAAGAAAAAAAATCACTTTTATTGAATTGCAATGCTATTTGTTTTGAAAGTTGACATGGGAGAGAACCAAATATTTCCTTATTAACAAGTCCTAAATGATCTCTAGAAACTAAAGGTTGCAGATGACCAACAGAGGCATGGCCAAGACGAGAGTGTTAGGGACTAATAGGAGAACTTGAGGAGACTAGAGCAGTTGTCTGAATAGAATGTGAGTTAGGATTTGGAGATTGATAAGCTCAAAGAGTAGTCCAACTTTAAGGCCTATTCCAAGAGTCTGTTCCATCTATGGATCCTGCACACAACAACCAAAGGAGGAAAAAAGAATAGTAAGACCAAGATCACACAATTGCGCAACAGATATAAGATTTAGAGTAAGTGTAAGAATGCAAAAAGTATAAAGAAGTGATGTATCAGAGGTGGAAGCCATGCCTATAGGCTAACCAACATTAGAGTACCATTAGTGGCTTGAATAGTGGGTGTGTGCGCGGCAAAAATTATGGTAGTAAAAAGAGTGATTCGGTGTCATATAATTACAATAGCATGAGTAAAAAAAACCAAGATGAATTACCTGAAGTAACGGAGACAGCATTAGGAGTGGGATTACCAGATTGAGCGAGGAATTGTTTGACAATATCTTCTACGTGAGAGGTAGTAAGCCCTTTTGGCAAAAGCATTGGATGATGAATGGTCATCTGTAGTAGCAGCAGATTTGGAGGAACCACCTCAAGGCATGGAGTGTTGTTTGGCAGGGTTTTGGGAGCAGTCATAGTAAAATTGACTTGGACCTTGCTTATAACAGTTTTTACAAGTACGGACACGACAATCCAAGAGAGCATGTTAAATTATTTTGCAATAGTTGCACCATGGTTTGGAGGAGTCAATGGTAGGGGTAATAATGTTTGGATTGAGAATGATTCTTGGATTGGAAATTGGATTGCGAATGATTTTTGGGTGGATACCCCCAATGAGTAGCAAGGACAGTGTCAGAAGGAGGTCCTTGTATCAGGTGTTTTGTGAGGATGAAGACGAGTTTCCTCGGAGAGAATTTCAATGACTGCTTGATCTAAAGTCGGTAACAGACTTCGATGAAGAAGAGATGTGCAAACATGTTCAAAATCATCATTAAGAGGCATAAAAAGAGAACTAGGCACTGGCAACCTCGATATAAAGAGAACCTCTTGGCATTGGTAGGATCTATAAATTCAGGCTCGGAAGATGTGAGTTGCCAAACATAATGTATTTTAGAGAGAAAACTGTTGATTGTTTGCCTGGGTTATTACTTCATGCGGTGGAGAGTGCTTAAGAGTTTGTACTGCTACGCTAGATCAGCTGTCATGCCCAGGTGTAGCGAAAATTAGAGGAAAATAGAATTTTCCTATCCAGATCCGTGAGCCATGACTAGTTACATTACTAATTTATCCTTGAAAATATTGTAACATGGTATTTGTGGACCACGCGTGGGTGCGCTGTTCTATCCTTCCTTGACAGTGTCCCGGGACGGATCTAAGGAGCACACTTCAAGAACTAGAACTCCTCATGCGATCCTAGTGACAAAGAGTCGCAACCTAATTCTTATAGGGAATTAGGAAATCAAATTTGTCTCGCCCAAAATTGAATAAGGTTGCTCGCCCTTCATCACCAGAAACAAGGTTTGGGGGTCTTGGTATGAGAGGGGAAGGAGCCTGAGTAGAACTAAAGCACCCCCTCCTCGCCCTACCGAACAATAGGCCTTGATTCAAATAACCTTGTTCTTAATTCATAATATTGTTTCCTCAATCATGCTAGATAATATATACATGGCAAAAGGAACATCTAATAAAATCATTTCAAGAGATTAAATTAAGTAGCAATCGGATGCACATGCAATACAAGAGAGAGGTATACTCATAGTGGCTAGTCCAACCCGGAACCGATGCAAATAAAGGAAACATGTTATGATATGCAAAAGGGAACAAAAAGACTTACATTGGGTTGACTCAATCAGAGTCGCCAAAAGCAAAAGAAAGGAAACGTGTAATGCAATCAAGCAACAATCCTAGATAAGACGTCTCTAATATATAAGCACATAAATGGAGACTATCCTAAAGGAATCGTGTCGTTGAAGACAAAGTTGTAAACCTAGAAATTAAAAAAAAAAAAAAAAAAAGGGTAGAGATAGTTCGAGATACATGGGCACTAAGCCACATGTAGATGAGGCAAACCCACAAATCAAAGTCCGGATCCAGGGCATTCAATTCTCTACACTAAGACACCAAGGAATGCCCAAGCATTGCAAAAATACAAGCAAACAAATGATATGCATGATAAATAAGAAGAAGATGTCATCAATCAAATTTCCAATTTCAGTAACCTCTGATGAATCCTATCAAAAGTGATCTTAATCATAAGCTGGGTTAAAATACTTTTGCAAAAAGTTAGATACATGTCTTAGGGAACTTTTCCAAGAAGTAGGAGCTCATTAGCATTTTTGAAGTTCGTGAAATAAGAGTTTTGGGAACAGTGGATCAAGACTGTTCACTGTTATTGTAAAACTCATAATTAATTCTATAAAAATCATATGAAGCTCTATTTGGTGTCAAACGAAAGCTATTTCATTGTAGTTTATGACAAAAACAATCCCATGGACATTTGATTATCATAAGATCTCTGAAAAAATATTTTGACCAGACTCTGTTATTCTGGAAATTTGGTATCATTTGACAAAGAAATGCAAGACATAAAAGAAGTTCATGAATCATGTTAACCAAGTTGATCTATGCTTTTAATCTCTCATCCATTTATCCTAGATAATTTCTAAACCAAGTTTTATTCATCAATTATTGTTGAGTGATCAAGGTATAACCATTTTGTATACATAAGCATGATTGTAGTTAAACATAGAAAATTTCAGAATAGTTGTATTAACTTCAAACGATTAGAAATGGTCTTAACTCGATCGTATGCTCACGATTTTACATCCAAATATAGATACATGAGTCGGGAATCATCCCCAAATATAACTATTGTAGATTTTCTGAAATTCAAATACAAAGAGACGATGTTCAATCTATCAACCAATTTCTCAACAATTTTTAAAAGTAGCATATGGATCCTATTGATTCTCAAAACGGATCGAATGAAAGCTAATTCTTCAAAGTTTACCCCAAAAATTTGAAATCCTTCAAACTATAGGTTTTGATGGACAAAATCCTATGGACAAAACCAATCTATTTTGCTAAATTTTAACTAATAAATTTTTTAGTGTGAGAAAAACATCTTAGGTGTTGGTTTAAGTTTATTAGAGAGATCAAACTCATAGATCAACTTGATTATCATGATTCGTAATTAATTTAGCCCTCAAGTTCTATGAAGAACTTTGGATCATGGATCAAAAGGACTTACAAATATCCTCTTGGAGATGAAATTCAATAGGAATTCTAGGTAATAGGAACAATCAAGAGAAAGGAAAGATCATAGGAATCATCCTTCACATAGATTATATTTCCAAACCATCATAGAATTCAAAGTAGCTACATATATATATGATCATGTATGAATGGATCTAAACTAAATAGAAGAATGAAATCAAAATTGAAAATCAAAGTGAAAATCAATTTCTAAATATGAATTATCAACAAAATCAAGGAGGACTTGGATCTAGCTATGTGAGTGTGTGAATAACTAGAGAAGAAGAAGATGAGTGCTCTAACAAAGAAAATAAAACTAAACTAGATACAAATCTTATAGATCTATATATAAGAGTAAGAATTAGAGATTAATTATGATGTTTACCTCTAGGAGGATTCTCAATTATGTAATCAAAGTTGATTTGAAGGATCTTCTTCTTCAAGTGTTCTTCAAGTTCTTCAAGCACCCATCCATGGTGGAAGTTAAGGAAGGCAATTGATGTCAAGTTTATTATCCAGTTCTCTAATCTAATTATCTTGAGATTAGTTTTAAGGTAATTCCATTCACAATTCGCTATTCTCTCTCTAGGAATCTCTTGAATTCAAAGTGTATGTGATTGTATCTTCAAGTAGATTCAAGGTGTGCTTATGGATATTCAAAGGCGATCTCACATGAGATTGAAGGAATCTATATATAGAGTTTTGAAAACTTAACTCTTATGTTTTAGGGTTAAAAAGGGGATTTTAGTGATCAGAAAAGGGTTAAAATGGCCATTTCAGTGCCTAAATGCAGTTTCTGGGCAATTTCGTCACTATGGGAGGCCTCTGGAAGGGTCTGGAACTCGGAAAGCTCAATGGATATCACCACCTATAGGTGGAGAATTAGGGGGGACCCACCACACCACATGTGGGACACGCCATCTCTTTTTTCTTATCCCCTGGTTGCCTTCATGCCCTGTTTCAAAAATTACATGCACTGCTTTTCCAGATTTTCGTAAAAATGCTTTTTAGTGTCTGAAATCATCCGTTCACGTACTGTTGGAAAGCTGTCAAGTTGAATTCCAGTATAAAAGTATTCCAAGAGGATTTAAAATGAGAATTCAAGTTCAATTGAAGTCCGAGAGTCCTCTAAAACTTTCATCGTCTTTTTGAAATTAAATGACTTCTGATTCAAAATTGCATCTCAATGTGCATTGATTATGAGTTTTTATTTGAAATTGAATCTCTAGATACCTAGAATACTACATTTAGAACACTTTATGTTCATATAACTCTGAGTGAATATGAATTCTGGGAGACGATTTTGAAAAAATTGGGATTTATGCATAGAAAAGGGCTTTTCTGGCTCGAAGTCACTTTTTGAAGTTCAATCTTCTAATTATGTGGAATCTAGTACCTTCTATGGGGTACTTTTCATCATTGAATCCTTTAAGACATTGTTCACCATATATCCTATCAGTGGTAAAAATTGGGTGTCTACAGTTTGCCCCTCTTTGGCAGAGCTTGTTGTGAACAACGTGAACTGCAAGTGAGTGCCAAAGCCAGAAGGCACCCAATAATCATACTGAGAGGTGTTAGGGAAAAAAAACAAAAGTCCACAAAAATCAATAAATTCAAATCTGAGAAAATCAAGAAATTACGAAGGCAAAAATGCAATACAATGCTGGGTAGATGCTGCTAAATCGAAGTTGTTGTTGGTCGCGCTCCATTGGAGCTGCCTACGTATCCTTTCCAGGAATCAGACCAAGGTGTAGTTCACACGTGCACGAGGAGACAAAAAAAAACACAGCATAAACAGCAACACAGATGAAATGCTCCTATCCTAGTATGCTGATGCAGTATGAAAACGTTAATATGCAATCTCTCTCTCTCTCTCTCTCTCTCTCTCTCTCTCTCTCTCTCACAAATGGTAATTTTTTTTTATATGATGCTTTCATGATCTTTATATGAAGTAGAGGGTGTCTACATTCTTTGGAAAATCTGCAAAGACTGGGTGATTATCTTTGATGATATGCAGAAGCTGAGTCTGAGGGTTCGTCTTTGACGATAAGCAGAGGTTGAGGCTAAAGGATTTTCTTTGATGATTTTTGGTACGATTCTCAAATGAAGAGGTCATCTCTTTTTGACGACTTCAAATATTGAGGGTGTCTCCCAATGACGACTTTTAAAAGTAGAGGGTGTATCGTTATAATGACATTCAAAAGTAGATGGTGTCTCCAAACTATGACTTTAAAACGTAGAAACAGTAATCATATGATGGTTTATAGAGGGCGTCTCCAAACGACAATTTTCAAAGGTAGAAGGAATCTCCTTATGTTGACTTTGCAGCGGGCGTCTCCTTACGATGACTTTTGGATGGAGAAAGTGTATTCATATGATGGTTTTGTAGAGGGCGTCTCCAAACGACAACTTTCAAAGGTAGAGGGAATCTCCATATGATGACTTAGTATAGCGCGTCTCCTTACGACGACTTTTTGAAGTAGAGGGCATCTCTTTACAATGACTTTGTGGAGGGCATCTCCTTACGAACACTTTATGAACTAGAGGGCGTCTGCTTACGTTGATTTTCTGATATAAAGGGCATCTCCTTATGATGACATCTCAAATGTTGATGGCATCAAAACGATGGCTCTTAAAAGTTGAGGGCGTCTCCAAACGACGACTTTTAAAATTTGATGGTGTCTCCTTACCACAGTATTTCAGCAGATGCTTCTGCTAGCTCAATCGATCCAACATTCCTTCTAAACAAAGGTATAAAATATGCTAATTCAAAAGTGTTCACAAATTATGACCCATCTCTGAAGGTTGACAAGTACCAATTTCTGGCAAAATAACTAATTAGCGGATATCCATTCTGATTCATGGATTCTTAAGATGTACCCTTCTTCTTGAGGCAATTCAAATTCACAAATTCTGAAACATGCCCTCTTTCTTGAGGCAATTCTTGGATGATGTCTGAAAGTTCTTTGCTGGGGAGATTTCTAGAATTCTAAGATGCGAGATCATAACAAACCCTCGAACAAAGCAAGTTCTGAGTATATTTTGATGTAAGAGAGGCAAGGGCTCATATTCTGGAATCTCTGCTGATTCAAGATCTGAGACTCATATTAGTGCTTCGACCAACTCATGCAGGTTGGGTTCATTCCGACCTTTCCTGAATATCTTGACCCTGGTTTGAAGATCATGTCTTCCGATTTGCCCTTCTGAATTAACTCTATTTCTCACCAACCACTTGATTCTTCCACTTAACACTTCATCCTGATTATAATTGATTGATTTAATAGTCGTGTTTGGAACTTCTGCTCGTATTCACCTTTGGATGCTCTTAAAATTTGAAAATTCATTATTCTGGACCCACGCACTCGAGATCACGATAGACTAGATGACGATAAACTTCACCACAATAGAGGTTGACAGACATTGTCACAGGAAGATGACATTCTTGAAATAGAAGTTTAGAGGAGAAAACATAATTTGCCATGACTTAATGTGCGTTTGTACTGTTTGACGTATCTCTTTGGTTTTCATGCGCACTTCTCATCTTAGTACGATAATACTCAGCTGATAAAGTAATGCTTTGAAAATACTCCATATGGATCTCAATCAATCTTTTGTTTCTCTGAAATGTGCTTCGAATTAGTGCGTTAGCTTATAGATTAAGAGATGATTCATTTCAAATGTATTCAAAGATATGCTTGACAGGTCAGGATTTGCTTATAATGCAGAAGGGGGTACAGGTGAACAATGTTTGCCCCTAGTTGACGGGGATAAATGAGAGCTTAGGAAAACACAATTTGCCCCTAGTGTGGCAGTGATATCTTTGAGGTTTCGGGCAAACTAAAAGTTTGCCAATGGTCAGGGACCGAGAGCTAAGAAAGCTCGCCTACTTATCCCCAAGTGGGAGTCAGGTCCAAAGTAGTTCGGCCAAGTCTTGAAAGAAGGTATTTGAGATGTGGTTGAGTGTTTCAAGAGTAGTGACCGAACCGAGTAGGTTGCCATTGTATCCCCAAGTGGGAATCATGTCAAGCGTAGTTCCTCGAAGGTTGGAGGTTTTGAAAGAACAAGGATTCAAGAATTATGGGGGATTTTCAAGCCATGTCATCAGATAGATCAGGTCACTTGGGGACCTGTGGTGGCGTTGAAAGAAACTGAAATACCTCTCCTTTTTCTTTTCTGTTTCTTCTTTCTTGTTTTTCACGATTGATTCGTTTCACCTTTCTACTAGACATCCAATTTTACATCACTCATCATATATATATATATATATTTATAGTGCAGGATTAGCCCTTCAATTTTTGAGCTTACTCAAAGAGATTATAATTCAAAGCTTTGGGACAATTCATATTCTCGATTTCTCGATCTTATTCATTCTCCTTCCTCTTCTTCTCTTCTTTCTTTTCTTTTCTCTCTAAAGTTTTGTCTAGCTAGGATCAGGTTATTGAAAACAACACGCAAAATTTTCTTTTTTTTTCATGCTCTAACTTTTACCTAGGCGTCCTTTTGGGTTTTCATCCTAGCGAGCCTCTTTTTTTTTTTTTAGAGAAGTAGTTTATTTGAAATGTTTGGCTACCATGAAGGACAAAGTGTACATGGCTTTAGACAGGTTTGAATGGCTCATTTTTCTGAGCTCAAGATTTTGAAATGGGAAGATAAGGGAATTAAGCTAGTCCCAAGTTACTGTCAAGCATATCTTTTCAAGATTTAAGCAAAAGCATCTCAAGATTCTTAAAGTAAGACTAATCAATTCTTAGATTTGTTCGGTGTCAGCAAAAAATCAACTTTGGTCCTTTCAGGATTCTTTTCAACGCAAAAAATTATCAGCAATGTATTTTTCACAATAATCAAAGAAATGACACTTTCAGCTTAGTGATTCATTCATTCATGACAAGGCGCATCAAATCAAGAAAATCAAGATTTCATTCCATTGCTTAGAAAGAGAAGGATTATAGTACTCAACATAGACTTAAACACAACTTGATGATAGACAAACCCGACAACAAGACTAAAAATTGACTCGACTGGACTCGACTTGATCTCAAGTGGAGCATCACTGTGAATTTCTTATTCCTCCTAAACATCTGTTTGGCTTCAACAAGCAGCTGTTTCCAAACATCATCACAATACCACCCTTTGTAAGCTTTCCCAAGTTCTTCATTCTTTAACAAAGGTTCGAATTCTTTGGCTAATTCCTTGGGCCTTTTGAAGTGGAGGAATGATGATACCCTTTTTGATCAAGTCCTGAATTGCGTGCTTGAGTCTCTAGCATCTATCTGTGCTATGCCCATGGCTTTGATGGAAATCATAGTAGTACTCTATCTTGAAGCTTTATAGAAGTGGATCAGGCTCTAGCTTGGGTTCCAGCTTCTTCAAGTACTCTTCCTCTAGTATTTTTTCAAGTGCGCTACTCAAGGACATTCCTACCTTAGAAAATTCTCTCTTCTCTTTGTGATACCCTTAATACTGGTTTGCCCTTGCAACTCGAGTATTCTTCTTTGGCAATTGTGGTGCCCATGCATCACTATCAAGCAATGGATTGTTCAAATAAAGAGGTCCTTTAAACTTTTTTGAAGGCCTCGCATTGGGTATATCAAGCTTGTGGTCATCAATTCTTCTACTCTCGCGGGCCACATTCTCTAGTATACCACTCGTGGTGAGCTTGTTAAGGATTTCCTGATCCAAAGTTTGTATTATTAGATTAGCCAATCTTTCAAACCACTCATTATCATCACAAGGTGCAAGAGGTGGAGTCGGAGGTGTTGTGTCAACCAATTGCTTCATCATACCCATCATTTTCACAAGTAGTTCACTAATTTGGTTGATAGTAGATTCCATAGAAGTCATCCTAGAATCCATATTGGCTTCATGTGTCATCTTTCCACCCTAACTGATTCGGCTGATCTTTTGCCAAACTCTAATTTGATCAATCTACTATTCGAAGCTTTTGACCCAGGAAGGAGCACAACTCTTTTGTTCTATCTTTTCTTCTCTGGTTTATTTAGGGATTTTCAAATAACTAGGTATCTTTATTGCAAAAGAATTTTCAAAGAATGATATTTAAAAAAGTGGATTTACAAAGATGGAAAATCAAAGATGGAAAATCTTGTCCTTTTCAAAAACATTTTCTAAAATCAAAGAAATCTTTCTAAAAAAAGTTAAAAAATCAAAGAATGATATTTAAAAAAGTGGATTTACAAAGATGGAAAATCAAAGATGGAAAATCTTGTCCTTTTCAAAAACATTTTCTAAAATCAAAGAAATCTTTCTAAAAAAAGTTAATTCAAGTTTCAAAATTCTGGAGAAAATAATTCTTTTCTTTTTGAAAGTATATTAGGGACGTCACACTCGTGACTCATATATGCAATTCTTGTGTAGTGTATGCAATGCAGATGAAATGCAATCTAATCTAAATGCAATACAGCTTAATCTAGCTTAGACCTAGCATATCAGCACATAAACACACAAGATTCCTTGAGTATGCTAATCATCCTATTAATCCAATCCTTATCCAAGGATTTTTTTAGCTTTGAAATTCTTGATGGCTCATGTTTGCAAAATTGAATTTTTCTGGAAAATCTTGAATGAAAGGGGAAGATTTGTGGTTTTCAAAAGTGCTTTTGAACCATCAATGCATGAGGTGTGAAATGATGATTCTTGAAAATCAAGGTAGGAAATTTGAATTTCTAAAATCTGAGAGGAAAAAATTTAAATTGAATCATCAAATTGTGAAATCGTGACTTTTGAAAATCGAGGTAGGAATTTTGCAATTCTCTAAAATCTAGGGACAATTTTTTGGAAGGATTTAGTGAAAGTGAATTTCAAAGCACATTTTCAAAAGGGATATTCCCAGAATTTTCAAAGACTTAGGGTTTTTCAAAGAAGTGCTTATATTTTCAAAATTTTCAAAAATCGTCCCCGAATAATGATTGGATGTTTGAATAAAGACCATACTACTCTAGAGGAATCTACCATACAAGGTTTGATGATGCCTTCACATACACGTCCTCATCATCCACATAATCCCTTATAGGCAAACGCAAATAATTCATCACATCGTCCTAATCAAACATGATAATCAAGATTCTAATTGACGGGTTCTATAGAAACTATATGCAAAGACCGAGTTTTAGTCTCACAAAATTTCCATTAGCAAGCTCAGCAGTGTGGGTGACCACCTCCCTGAGGGCGTGCCCTTCACACATAGGCTCTATATACCACACGTGGTACAAGGCTAACTGTAACTACATGCTACCAAAGTTTTTTGACAAATGGAGGAAAGAGGGCCCCCTATCCACAAGGCAATGGTCTCATGCATACGCGGTGAAAGAACAGTTCAAGTGCAAATATAGGCCGAAACAACACGATTTTTGAATTAATAACAAGGATATTTATTGGCTCAATTCAAACCCTCAAAGAACAAGAAACCATAAGTTTCATGTCCAAATCCACCTAATTTTTATAGGAAATTAGGAAACCAAATTTGACTCGCCCAAAATTGAATAAGGTTACTTGCCCTTCATCACTAGAAACAAGGTTCACGGGTCTTGGTACGAGAGGAGAAGGAGCCTGAGTAGGACTAAAGCATCCCCTCCTCGCCCTACCGAACGGTAGGCCTTGATTCAAATATCCTTGTTCTTAATTCATAATAGGTGTTGTTTCCTCAATCATACTAGATAATATATACATGGCAAAAGGAACATCTAATGAAAATCATTTCAAGAGATTAAATCAAGTAGCAATCGGATGCACATGCAATACAAGAGAGAGGTATACTCACAGTAGCTAGTCCCACCCCGGACCGATGCAAATAAAGGAAACATTTCATGATATGCAAAAGAGAACAAGAAGACTTACATTGGGTTGACTCAAGCGGAGTCGCAAAAAGAAAAAGAAAGGAAACATGTAATGAAATCATGTAACAATCCTAGATAAGACATCTCTAACATATAAGCACATAAACATAGACTATCATAAAGGAATCATGTCGTTGAAAATAAAGTTGTAAACATAGAAAAATTCCAAGAGAAGGGTAGAGATAATTCATGATACATGGGCACTAAGCCACATGTAGATGAGGTGAACCCACAAATCGAAGTCTGGATCCATGGAATTCATTTCACTACACTAAGACACCAAGGAATACCCAAGCATTACAAAAATACAAGAAAACAAATGACATACATGATAAACAAGAAGAAGATGTCATCAATCAAATTTCTAGGTTCAGTGACCTCTAATGAATTCTATCAAAAGTCATCTTAAACTTGATCTAGGTTAAAATCCTTTTACAAAAAGTCAGATACATGTCTTAGGGAACTTTTCCAAAAATTAGGACCTCATTACCAATTTTGAAGTTCGAGAAATAAGAGTTTTGGAAATAGTGGATCAGGACTGTCCACTATTATTGTAAAAATTATAATTAACTCTATAAAAATCAATTGAAGCTCTCTTTGGTGTTAAATGAAAGCTATTTCATTATAGTTTATGACAAAAATAATCCCCTGGACATCTAATGAGCATAATGTCTCTGAAAAATTCTTTTAGCTAGACTCTGTTGTTCTGGAAATTTGTTATCATTTGACAAAGGAATGCAAGACATAATAGAAGTTCATGAATCATGTTAACCAAGTTGATCTAGGCTTTTAATCCCTCATACATTTATCCTAGATGATTTCTAAACCAAGTTTTAATCATCAAATGTTGAGTGATCAAGGTATGACCATTTTGTATACATAATCTGTTAGGGATATATACTAAAAGCCATGCTTTATGTAGTTGATTTATTATTCATTTAATAAAATCAGTTGATCAATTTTTATGAGAATCTGTGTGGGCAATGTTTGTATTATATTATTTATTTGATATTATGCATGTGTGTCTCTCATTCTATATAGTAGGTGGCTTGGTGTGTAGAGTTTGGCTTACACACAGAAGATCAGGCCATCAGATATTATAGAATGTAAGATTTTGGTTTACGGTATTAGATGGGATTGGACACACCATCGGTAGGACTGCAGCATGGTGTTATAGTAGGTTTGTCTTGACTACGGAAAACGGTATAGTTTCAACTTACTATGCTGGTACACTTTGTGTATTAAACGGGACTGACTTGGGGTAATTATCTTTATACTGACTTATAAGATAATTAATACCTCATGGCTATTATGAGTGCTTATGCTCTAAATCCTAAGTTAATTTGTAGATACGTACATTTGATATTTTCACTTTGATCCTTAAAAGGGTGAGATCCTTAAATGGGTCAATATCTCATTGGATTGGGTGGCAATATTAATTGTGTGGTGGATATTAATTAATGATGGAATCCATGTCTCAATTTTGGGATTGATGATATCCCCTTGAGAAAGCTTATAAGTTTTGATTATGTCAAACCCTGCAGGTGGATTTTGTATCCGACATATCAGATAAGTTAAGCAGAGGATCTCAAGGAATTTTAAGAAATTAGTTAAATGTGATTGTCAGTAATTATATTTAATTAATGGATATCTGTAATCTTAACATGGGGAGATAATAAGCATTTAATAACATGGAGCTCGAAATAAATTTTTGAGATAAGGGTAGGAGTGCAATTATAATTCTTTAGTGGTATGAATTATAATTTATGGAAATAGGAATCTGATTCAGTTTGAATTAGGGTTTCCTAATTCCATAAGGAAGCCTATTCCTTATTGACTTCTTATGGTCCCTACCGTAGCCTATATATATGCTGCTTTTGCTCTCTCATCAGCTAGCGTTTATCTATATAGAGAATTATAACTCGGAATAGAAAAGAGAGCGTAAAAGAGGGAGAGCAGAAAACAGAAAGGATTTCGAAAGAGCCCACACTCAGTTCGATATTCTGGCAGTAAAGGAATACGGTAGAAGATCGTGAGCTGTCATCGAGCCCGTGTTCTCGATTCGTCTACTACAGCAATCCGTTTTAGCAGTTTAAGGTAACTGATGTTGTCAGAATCAAGATATAAAAGTATTCTTTACTTTTCAAAGGATTTGCAGTGTGGAAGTAAAGGTCGAACCCACAGAGATTGATTACTACAACTACTTAATTTTAAAACCTAAGTCTAATTAATTAGGAAAAACGGAGTTTGATTTGAATTTAATTAAACTAATAACAAATAAAAATAAATCTAAACTATGAAAGCAATTAAAATTGTTTTAATAAATATTTAAGGGAACCTAGGATTGCAAATCCACCACTAGTTTCATAATAGGAATATTTATGAATTACTTTAGCTTATTACATTGGATGAATATGGGGAATTGTAGCTACAAGCCCAATTCCTCCGACAAGAAGATAATCATGGTTCAAGCACCAACATAATCCATCTGCGGATAGCACGAATTATCTCACACTAAACTAGGGTTGTGATCTAATCCGTCTAACCTAGGCATGGGCTATTCGGATACTTGATAGCACGAATCAATAAAGCACCATCACATGTAAACAATCTAAACAAGCACAGCAAGAATAGATCGTTGAGCACATCACAGTCAAAATAGATCTAAGACAAGAATAAATTCTGAAAGCAATGATTTAATCAATAGAAGTACGATTTGTTTATAAAAATCCTCTAAACATGTGACTGTCATCCATACATAATAAAACTAAAATAAAAACATAAATAAAACCCTATTACTCATCTAGGGCTTCATTGAAACCCTAGATCAATGATCTAAGCTGCCATAGGAGTAGTAGATAGCAAGAGGTTGATGGAGGAGGCCATGGAAACCCTTGGTCTTCTTCTTCTTCTCCTTGCTCCCCTCTCTTCAATGGCTGGAAGTATGGTTGTAGAATGTGTGTATAATAATTGCCAACACTCTAATTGAGTAAATTTAGAGTTTATATAGAGTTTATACAAGCTTTGGAAGGCTTCCTAACCCGAAACGAACTGAAACGCATGTAATTTACAGTCTGGACGTCGTTTAGCAGTTTCGTTTGCACAGGAGTCTTCAGTATACTGAAATACGCAACTTTGGTTTTTGGGCATATCGCGCGAGCGGGTCGCGCGAGCGCGACATTTGGCTTTCGCGCGCGCGGATCGCGCGAGCGATTTCTCGGATTTCGCGGGCGCGGGTCGCGCGCGCGACTTGGTTTTTTCAGCTTCTTCAACTATGCTTTTTCACCCTGTTTAGCCTGGTTTAGATGATTTCTTCCAAAACCTGTCAGAAACTAGAAAACGAAGTAAAAATATACAAAAACAGGATAAAAAGGTACTAACAAATGCGCGTTAAAGCGTATAAATAGGATTAGTTCTCTCCCGATCACACCCCCAAACCTACATTTTGCTAGTCCTCGAGCAAAACTAAAATAAAAACTACTAATAAAAATCTATTCCATTTTCGTATGGATCACGATTGCATTTAGCGTATGCAACAAGCCTTTTAAACCCCTAGGTGTCCCTAGTCGGACGAGTGAAGTCTCGTGAGGGTTCTCGTCAACAAGTTACCCACAACCATCTTTATTAACTTAAAATTTTAAAAACTTTTATTAAAACGAAAAACATAAAATTCAATACTCCTTATTATACAACAAAGATTCGAAATAGAATAACGAACATAAAGAAACGTAATCAAACGTTCACCTATATCATGAGAAACAATCAAGTGCATGCATCGTGTAAATCAATAGAGTTTCTCATAAAATTGCACGTGTGTGATATGGTAGTCAAATGAACACGCGCTTGTCATAAACTTGGAATATAACTCGGATGACCATCTAACTATGTTTCGACTACGAATCTCACAATGTCAATTACACTCTAAAATGAAACACTCAGAAACATGTGTAATTTTTCTAATATATGTGAGTAAAGGAAATATATTTTCAAAACGATAAATGCTCACATATGACTCGAAAAAGACGCATGACACGAAAGAACAGTAGTCTCATGGATAAGATGCCAATAATCAAGAGAAATTAATCATTACCATGTTTTAATCCCTCTCCCATCGTTTTCATATCCAAACCATGTTTCCTAGAATCAAATAGGACTTTTTAAAGGTTGTAATGTGGCTCAGGTAATGAAAAATGATAGAACGGATTAATTGGGTAGGTTTACGAATGGCATTGTAAGGCATGTTCGATCTCTTTCATTCATCTTTTCTACCAACTTTTCATCTTTTCTTTCTCTCCATTCCTTTTCATTCATTTTCTTTCATTTTTTTTTTATTTTCAACCCTTTTTCCTCTTTATTATTTTTTTTCAATCTTTTCTTTTCCTTTTCGTTGCTTTTGAAACGAATATTCAATAATTAACAAGGCAAACCCCAAACATCAACTTATCTTCTTTTTCTTCTTCTTCTCAATCACACATCGCCTTAACAACACTAAAAGGTGACGAATCTTTCAGTGGTGAACTCCAAGTTGGTCAAGTTGGAGCAAAAACAAGGATAATGGTAATTTAAGAAAGAAATGGCATTTCAATGGCTCAAAGGGCGAACTAAGGAAATTTTTCATTTATTGGTCGGTAATAAACAAAGAAGGCCTATAATCATGTCCTATGGTTATATGGTTCTTCAACATGTACGACAGAAGATTATTTAGCATGGTAGTAACTATTTTAACTTGACTATCAACCCAAACAAGAATACTGAGACTAATCAACAAGTAGATGCGCTATTTCAATGAAATTCGACAAACACAATATGTATTTATAACCCTCTAAATAGAAAAGATAGGCTCAAAAGCTCACCGGGTCTAGTCTCCACCATGTGTTATCTAGAAATCCGAATCATATTATAGTTCACAACCAACATGTATTCAAGTGACTACGTGCAGTGCATAGGTTTATGTGCAAATCTATGATATAAAACTACGATTCAAACAATACATAACTTAAAACATTTCATCATAACTTTAGTAAATGTTTAATCACATCTTCCCTTGTTTATCATTCTATAACAAATCACATTACATACTAAGAAGTATCGGATTAAAATTGCAAAAACCGTAGGTAACATCGTTTATTTAAACACACTTATTGAAAATTTTAAAATTTTAGTGCATAATAACGTGCATGTGTGTGCATACCCCCAAACCTAAACCTTTCATTGTCCCCAATGAAACAATAAAACGAAATAAAGGAGAGTACATAAGATAGGAACGATAATACCTCGATTTCGACAATGGCAAACAGGTGAACACAAAGGAATATGACAATAAAGTTCAATGTTACCTGTGACTACTAGATAAATGAAAAGAACTACAAAAGAATAGTAAAAGGAAATGAAACCAAAATTTAACAAATAAATCTAAAATCTAAGTTAAACTAAACTAAACTAGCAAAAGGAAAAGACATAAAACGAAAAAGTATAAATATAATAAGGAAAACACTAACTAACTCGATCTAAAATTGACGTAATCAACAAAAACAGAAACGTAAACATTCCCAGAACAAGTATGGGGGACGATACAAGAAAACAAAAGAAAAGATGCAGAAATGAGGGAATCGCGCGCGCGAATTCCCAGAAATTTTTTTTTTTTTTTTTTTTTTTTTTTTTTTTGTTTTTTCAATCTCGCGCGAGCGAGGTACCCCGCGCCCGCGAATCCAGGCGCGAGGAGAACCTGAGGCTCATAATAAAGAAAAGCAAAGAAAACCACCTAAGGCACAAACTCGCGCCAGCGGACCGCGCGAGCGATGTCTCGCGCGAGCGGGCCGCGCGCGCGAGAATGGATTTTTCCACTTGTAGCATTTATTTTATGTATATAAATTAAAAATAATTGTATTCCAACCCCCAAACCTATCCAGCATGTCCAAAACAGACACAAACAGACCCAAACACAACCAAAAATAAGGAAAACAAACGACACTAAGCTTGGGTTGCCTCCCAAGAAGCGCTAACTTTTACGTCTTTAGCTAGACCTTCCTAGCATAAGACTCATGGAGGCCGTATATCGGACTGTGTACCCCTAAGGATGTCAGGTAGAGCTCGATGGTAAGCAGAAATAACATCGCTTTGAATTAAATCAATTAACGGTTTGTCATTATGTTCGAATCGATTTCTTACCTTCCGAGTAGATTCCGCATTAGGGTCCACGAGATTAGGATTCATCCACTCATCATCGTCCGCTATATTGTTTCCCGCACTTATATTTATTACGTTCGTAAGTTCAATATTTCGTTTAACCTCACATTCTGCCTCACATAGGTAATCGTCGTCTTTAGAAGGTTGATCCATAGCATTAAAAATGTTTAATTTTACGTTCATGTTCCCAAACGACACTTTCATTACCCCCGTCCGACAGTTAACACGTGCGTTAGCGGTTGCTAAGAATGGACGGCCCAGAATGACAGGAGTATGTTTCCTAACATCTAGCACCGGTTCAGTGTCAAGGACCATGAAGTCGACAGGATAATAGCATTTATCAACTTTAACCAAGACATCCTCGACGATTCCTCTAGGTATTTTAATCGAACGATCCGCTAGTTGAATAGTAGCGGCCGTAGGTTTCAGTTCACCTAAACCTAATTGTTTATAGACATGATAGGGTATGAGATTAACACTAGCTCCTAAGTCAAGAAGAGCCCTATGGATGACAGTGTCACCTATGACACATGAAATAGTAGGTGTACCGGGATCCTTATACTTCGGAGGAGCGTGTTGAAAAATTGAACTAACTTTTTCCGTGAGGAAGACCTTTTTAGGAGTATGACTACGTATTTTGTGCTTTTGTGTACAAAGGTCTTTTAGACATTTAGCATAGGCGAGTATTTGTTTTATAGCATCGAGGAAAGGAATATTTATTTTAACTTGTTTGAACACCTCGAGTATATCCTCAACCTTAGACCCTTTCTTAGGTAAATGTGACGGTCCCTCAACGTTTGGTGGATATGGCATTCTCGGAATATAATTCGTTGAGACCGGTTCATTTTCTTTTCTACTTTGATTCACATCCTCACCCTTTTCTTTATTCAAATTTAAATTTTTACCTTTCTCACCCCCATCCGGAATTACAACAACTTCCTCATCTCGAGTAGTCGTCCTAGTCGAAACAGCGTTCACGCTCTCACTCGTACTACCCACTGCGTATTGCCCCTTAGGTTGCTGAGTAGGTTGACTCGTCGTCTTACTCTCAGTTAAACGGTTTAATGTATTAACTACTTGTCCCATTTGGGACTCTAGCTTTGCGATAGACTGAGTGTGAGAGTGCACTAACTGAATTACCGACCCAAAATTTTCAAGTGAGGCCAACACCTTCTCCTCGAATGCACTATTACGTGGAGGTGGAGGAGGTGGTTGGTATTGACCTTGTTGGTATTGGGGTCGGTACGTATTTGGAAAATTAGTCGACCTAGGATTATAATTATTCTGTGGGAATTGTTGCATAGAATTAACGTGTTGTTCAACAAATTCCGGGAATTGAGATGCAGAAGGACATGCAAAGATATTATGGAACGGTTCAGAACATAATGCACATACTTCTAAAGAGGGTGGATTAGACGTTTTGTTCATTTGCATAAGTCGGTCAAGTTTTCTATTTAATTCTTGTATTTGAATTGATTGACTTGACTCAACTGTCACCTCTCGCTTAGGTTGAAGGTACCCCTCAGAACGTACCGACACAGCCTGATGCATCGAATTCTCGCTTAGTGTTTCAAATATTTTCCAGGCCTCGTCGGCGCTTTTGTGTAGGAAAGTTCCCGCACAAACGGCATCGACGGTATTCCTAACAGAGGGAATAAGCCCCTCGTAGAAGACTTGAACCAATTGCCACTTGGGCACCTGATGATGTGGACACGAACGTAATAATTCTTTAAATTTTTCCCACGTGTCATAAAGTGATTCCCCATCTTGCATTACAAAATTAGTTATATCTTTTCTTATCTTATTTGTACGCATAATAGGGAAAAACTTTTGTAAAAAGGCGGTGTGTAAGGCTAACCATGTTTTTATTGTGTTTGGCTCCAAAGATTGAAGCCAATACTTCGCTTTGTCTCTTAAGGAGAATGGGAAGAGCCGCAATTTTAATTCATCATTATTTAGGTGTTGTATTTTCAAAGTAGAGCATATACCCTGAAAATCCCCTAAGTGTTGGTAAGGGTCTTCATTTAGACGGCCATGGAAGGAAGGTAGTAGCGAGATGGTAGACGACTTTATCTCAAAGTGAGATGCCGTCGCCTCCGGTAATTCGATACCAGCTTGTGGCGTGTAAGTAGTAGGAATAAAATAATTTATAAGTGGAGGTGGTGGCGGTATATTAAGATTATTCATATTAGCTCCATCATTTTGATTGTTATTGTTATTTCCTCCGTCAGCCATTTTAATCGGTTTAATTTGAAAAGTTCGAGTTTTCCTTAACCGTTCACGGGTACTCTGAATTTCGGCCTCAAACAACGACGACGGAATCGGAGTTGATTCGTCGTCTTGCAACCTAGCTCTAGAAGCTTGGGTTGTGGACTTACCAGTTCTTAAGGTACGTTCAAGTTCAAGATCGAAAGATTTTAAATCTGGTTTATTTGAACGTGTACCTAACATAAACTAAAACAAAAGAAACGAAACTAAAAACAAAGACTGACTCAAATTAAAAAAAAAACAAATAGCGAGCAATCACGCAACTAAGATAACAAGCACTCAACTACTATGATGCATGCAAATTATCCTGTAATGCAATGACCGCGTCAAGCCCAGCGCCCCGGGTTTCCTAGCTAATGCAGTGCAATTAACCTTAAACTAATGCAAATAGTGCGTCACAGCGCCCTGACTTACAGCGGTTTAAAGCGAATTCCACAAGAAGCAATTTATTTTATTTTATTTGTATTATTTTTGCGTAAGCTCCTTTGATGTAATTAGCCGCTCCACTCGGAAACGTTGACTACAAAATAAAAGAAAACAAGTTAGTAACTAAAAACAAAAACGGAAAATAAGAAAAATAAAAACTAACCTAATATTTACAAATTAACTAAACTACGATTATAAAACTAAGAGTAGTAATGCAATCCCCGGCAGCGGCGCCAAAAATTGATGTTGTCAGAATCAAGATATAAAAGTATTCTTTACTTTTCAAAGGATTTGCAGTGTGGAAGTAAAGGTCGAACCCACAGAGATTGATTACTACAACTACTTAATTTTAAAACCTAAGTCTAATTAATTAGGAAAAACGGAGTTTGATTTGAATTTAATTAAACTAATAACAAATAAAAATAAATCTAAACTATGAAAGCAATTAAAATTGTTTTAATAAATATTTAAGGGAACCTAGGATTGCAAATCCACCACTAGTTTCATAATAGGAATATTTATGAATTACTTTAGCTTATTACATTGGATGAATATGGGGAATTGTAGCTACAAGCCCAATTCCTCCGACAAGAAGATAATCATGGTTCAAGCACCAACATAATCCATCTGCGGATAGCACGAATTATCTCACACTAAACTAGGGTTGTGATCTAATCCGTCTAACCTAGGCATGGGCTATTCGGATACTTGATAGCACGAATCAATAAAGCACCATCACATGTAAACAATCTAAACAAGCACAGCAAGAATAGATCGTTGAGCACATCACAGTCAAAATAGATCTAAGACAAGAATAAATTCTGAAAGCAATGATTTAATCAATAGAAGTACGATTTGTTTATAAAAATCCTCTAAACATGTGACTGTCATTCATACATAATAAACTAAAATAAAAACATAAATAAAACCCTATTACTCATCTAGGGCTTCATTGAAACCCTAGATCAATGATCTAAGCTGCCATAGGAGTAGTAGATAGCAAGAGGTTGATGGAGGAGGCCATGGAAACCCTTGGTCTTCTTCTTCTTCTCCTTGCTCCCCTCTCTTCAATGGCTGGAAGTATGGTTGTAGAATGTGTGTATAATAATTGCCAACACTCTAATTGAGTAAATTTAGAGTTTATATAGAGTTTATACAAGCTTTGGAAGGCTTCCTAACCCGAAACGAACTGAAACGCATGTAATTTACAGTCTGGACGTCGTTTAGCAGTTTCGTTTGCACAGGAGTCTTCAGTATACTGAAATACGCAACTTTGGTTTTTGGGCATATCGCGCGAGCGGGTCGCGCGAGCGCGACATTTGGCTTTCGCGCGCGCGGATCGCGCGAGCGATTTCTCGGATTTCGCGGGCGCGGGTCGCGCGCGCGACTTGGTTTTTTCAGCTTCTTCAACTATGCTTTTTCACCCTGTTTAGCCTGGTTTAGATGATTTCTTCCAAAACCTGTCAAAAACTAGAAAACGAAGTAAAAATATACAAAAACAGGATAAAAAGGTACTAACAAATGCGCGTTAAAGCGTATAAATAGGATTAGTTCTCTCCCGATCAGTAACCCTAGTTCCGCCCTTGTAGGGTTATTGTAGTTTTCACGAAAATTTTTTGCAGTGCCAACTTATACGCGCTGTCAATGGATTCTGGGAACGCAGTTTCCTAACAGTGGTATCAGAGCAACGTTGATATAGCATGTGAACTCCTTTATGGAGGCATAGGATTTGTATGTATTGGATCCCACGCTTGATTGATGCGTGGTTAATTTACTGCAAGGGAAATGTTTGGTACACACACTTTTTGACACATTTTTTGACACACTATGCTTTAAACACATGTACCTTGTGCTGTTTGAATTTTTTACACTTTTCTATGTACCACTTACACAACACAGGGTACATGCATTTAAAGCTGTGTGTCAAAAAGTGTGTCAAAAAGTGTGTGTATGTAGCACTACTCTTACTGCAAATATATAGCATGTGAACTCCTTCACGGAGGCATAGGGTTTATGTAATATATCTCAAGTAAATCTGTGAAGATGGTTCGTGAGAGCAGTTTTACAAGCAGTTTTCGACAGCAATCTAGAAGCAGTTTCAGAAGGCAGTTTCAGAAGACTGTTTCAGAAAATAGTTCTGGAAGGCAGTTGCTGATGGTAAATCGGATTTAGCTTCCAGGGCGGTGCCCCGGAAACCCCGTGGGGGGGGCGCTGCCCCCTTGATCCCCGTGAGCTGACCGGCAGCTCGACCCCCGTTGCGTAGTGGCGACATAGAGCTAATCGAGTTCAATGAAGATTTCTTCACAAGAGTTGCAGCTTGACCATAATAGTGGGATTCGTATTTTATTGTGGTTTCCTTATTTATGTGTGATTGAATGATTATTATTGTTTCATGTTTAATGAATAGGACAACATGGATAATTATTCCAAGACCAATTTCAGATGTCTAGCTGCATGTTTAATTTATATTAATTTAAAATGATGGACAACTACATGTGTATTTAGAAATAAAACTAATTCCATAATTTGAAAACATAAGTACTTATTTTCTAAAATCATGAGAATAGAATAATTTTATTATCTACACATGTGGGTTTCACTAGTAAGGATGAATTAATCCTTGTCAAGTATTCCATTATTTTTTATTAATTAAATTAAAAGTTTTTTCTAAAAAAATTATAACCCTCAATTTTTTTTTAAAATTCTAAGTGGGAGAGGGAATTTATCAAGTATAAATCCCATGGTCTCCATCACTAGTTTGTAGATGATATGATTAATTTTGTGTGATGGATCTAGTGTCATCCTCCCTATCGGATGTAGTTGATCATGGAATCATCAGTACAAACTTCTTTAAAAGAATATTTTGGGTGATTGTTAGTGTGGGTCACCTCTCCATCAGAGGTGTTCCTCATGGAACTCTTGACCTAGAATTAAGTGATGGTATACACTTAGCTATAAATAATAAAATCCTCTCCATCTGAGTCACTGTTATTATTTATAGGACCAAAGCAAGTCAGCAGTTTAATTTTATTAGGCAAAGTACATTGCCTCGATAGTAAAATTAAAAGACAATTGTCTATCTGAACAAATGATGGATAGTATATGGCTTCCCATCGAGTCATACTATTCGCAGTGTATCAGGTTGCTAGCGGATTCCTTTCAAATATGGTAGAGGGAACCAATATTTTCAACTCGAATCCATAGTAATTTTTGTCCAAACGTAATTATTTATGTTATGTGATTCTCAGGCTTTTAAATGGGTACTTTCTATCCACTTGCTGTTATACTTAAAGAAAACAAACTTACTGGACCAAACTATATAGACTGGAAAAGGAATTTGGATATTGTGTTAACTGCTGAAGAGTACAAGTTTGTGCTTACTGAAGAATGTCCTGAGCAACCTGGTGAGGGGGCAACCGCTGAGGAAACCCAGGCTCACAAGAAATGGGTCAAGGCTGATGAGATGGTGCGGTGTTACATTTTGGCATCCATGTCAAATGTGATGCAACATCAGCATCAGTCAATGGCCAGCGCCTATGACATGATGGAGAGCCTTCGAGAGATGTTCGGGGATCAAAATCGTGCTGCTAGGCAGGTTGCCATGAAAGACTTGATGAACACAACCATGGCTGAGGGGACGCCTGTAAGGGATCATGTTCTTAAGATGATATCTCTTCTTAATGAACTAGAGATCCTTGGAGCTACAATCGACGGGGAAACCCAGGTCGATATCGTATTCCAGTCACTGCCAGAGTCTTTTAAGTAATTCCGCCTCAATTACAACATGAATAAATTTAAATATACCTTGGCGGAGCTGCTTAAAGAACTCCAGGCAGCTGAGGATCTTAACAGAAAGTTAGGGAGTGCTCTTGTGTTTGAGAAAGGTTCTGCTTCAAAGCCGAAAGGCAAGAAGAAAATAAAAAATGCTCAATAGAAGGTCGCGGGTCCTCCGCCAATCCAAAAGCCACGAGGACAACCGGGAAAGCCTAAAGGCAAATATTTTGTTTGCAAGCAGCCAGGACACTGGAAGATGCAATGTCCAGTTTATCTCGCCAGACAGAACAATCAAGGTAAATCTCATTTACTAGTTGTTGAATCGTGTTTAGCGGTCCGATCTACCGGTACATGGTGTGTAGATACGGGAGCCACTGATCATGTATGCAATTCTTTGCAGGGGTTCCAGGGAACCAGGCAGCTCAGTGATGGAGATATTTATCTATATATGGGAAATGCTACGAGAGTAGCAGTAGTTACAGTAGGAGATCTACATATTAGTTTTGGTAGAGATAGAATTTTAATATTAAGAAATTGCTTTTATGTACCTTCTATTAGAAGGAATTTAGTTTCAGTTTCTAGTTTAGTAAAGAATGGATATTCAGTTCATTTAATAAAGTAGTAGTTATTAAAGAAAATAAACGTTTTATTTGTTCTGGTCAATTGGTGGATGATCTTTATATTATAAATCCTATCTCTCCTATACTGCAACTTAATGAATTGATTAACACAAATAGTCTGCCATTTAAGAGAAAAGAACATTCGAGGATGAACCAAACGCATCTTTGGCACTTACGCCTTGGTCATATTAATTTGAAAAGGATTCAAAGACTGGTTCAAAATGGGCCATTAGGCTCATTGGAAGTGGAGGCACTTCCAGTCTGTGAATCCTGCTTGGAAGGTAAAATGACCAAGAGGTCGTTCTCAGCCAAGGGCTATAGAGCTAAAGAGCCGTTAGAATTGGTTCACTCTGATTTGTGTGGTCCTATGACTGTCCAAGCAAGAGGGGGATTTGAGTACTTTGTCACTTTCATCGATGATTACTCACGATATGGGTACATTTACTTGATGCGGCGTAAGTCTGAATGCTTTGGGAAATTCAAAGACTTCAAGGCTGAAACGGAGAAGCGTCTAAATAAATGTATCAAGACACTACGATCTGATCGTGGTGGAGAGTACCTCTTGGGAGAGTTTAGGGAATACTTATTGGAGCAAGGGATTACATCCCAATTGTTTTCACCCCATATGCCTCAGCAGAACGGTATAGCAGAAAGAAGGAACAGGACTCTCATGGACATGGTAAGATCTATGATGAGTTACTCGAATTTACCAATTTCCTTTTGGGGACACGCATTAGAGGCAGCTGCATACATTCTAAACTTGGTACCATCTAAGTCAGTACCTACTACTCCTACGGAATTGTGGACTGGGCGAAAACCTAGTCTGCGGCATATTCGGATCTGGGGTAGACCAGCACATGTGCTAAAAGGGAACGCAGAAAAGTTAGAATCAAGAACAGAAGTATGTTTCTTTGTTGGGTATCCAAGAGGAACTAAAGGTGGTCTGTTTTATAGTCCTAAGGATCAGAAGGTTATTGTTAGCACCAATGCCACATTCTTAGAAGAGGACTATGTTATGGACCACAAGCCCAGAAATCGTATTGTTCTAGAGGAAATGAGAGGAGAGACACCGAGACATACTTCTTCGATACCAGCGGTACGAGAAGAAACACCACAAGAAAGAGTTATCGATATTCCATTACCACGTCGTAATGGGAGGATTATCGAAACTCGTGTAGATCCCGAACCAACCATTAACACGCAGGTTCCTGAACCAGTACAACGTGTAGATAATGGTGTATTAGGTTCAGAATCTTCACAATGAAATATCAGTGATGCACAGACATGGGTTGTGCCTCATCGTAGTGAGAGGGTTATTATTCAACCTGACCGGTATATGTTCTTGGGAGAGTCTTATGACCGGGTCCCTGATGAACAAGGTACCAACCCCTGTAACTATAATGAAGTACTCCAAGATAAAGATGCAGATCTTTGGCAAAAGGCTATGAAGTCTGAAATGGAGTCCATGTACTCCAATCAAGTCTGGGATCTTGTAGAACCACCCAATGAAATAAAACCCATTGGATGTAAGTGGATCTATAAGAAGAAGAGAGGAGCAGATGGTAAGGTGGAAACCTTTAAAGCAAGGCTTGTTGCGAAAGGGTTCACTCAAAAAGAAGGAATCGATTATGAGGAAACTTTTTCGCCGGTGGCAATGCTGAAGTCTATCCGGATTCTCTTATCTATTGCTACACATTTCGATTATGAAATTTGGCAAATGGATGTCAAGACAGCATTTCTAAATGGAAATCTTGACGAGTGCATCTATATGATGCAACCAGATGGGTTCATTGCGAAGGGCCAAGAACACATGTTGTGCAAGCTTAAGAAGTCCATTTATGGACTTAAGCAGGCATCTAGGTCTTGGAATATCCGCTTTGATCAAGCAATCAAGTCATTTGGTTTTGATCAATGTGCGGATGAATCTTGTTTGTACAAGAAACATGATGGAAGAGTGGTGGTGTTCTTAGTACTTTATGTGGATGATATCTTGCTAATCGGATACGATGTGGGGGTATTATCTTCTGTAAGGGTATGGTTATCCAGTCAATTCAATATGAAAGACTTGGGAGAAGCCAGTCACATCCTAGGGATCAAGCTTATGTGAGATCGCAAGAATAGGATGTTGGGCTTGTCACAAGGCACTTATATTGACAATATTCTTGCAAGGTTTAGCATGCAAGATTCCAAGAAGGGATTCCTTCCCTTCAGACATGGAATTACTCTATCTAAGGATCAGTGTCCTAAGACACCTGATGAGATAGAGAAGATGAAGGCAGTTCCTTATGCCTCGGCAGTAGGAAGCCTAATGTATGCTATGCTATGTACTAGACCTGACATCTGCTTTGCTGTTGGCATGGTTAGTAGATATCAGTCTAATCCAGGGCAAGAACATTGGACTGAGGTGAAAAATATTCTCAAGTACCTGAAAAGGACTCGAGACTATATGTTAGTTTACCAAGCAGACAGTCTTGTACCCATTGGGTACACAGATTCTGATTTCATGTCAGATAAGGATTCCAGAAAGTCTACCTCAGGATATGTGTTTACCCTAGGAGGTGGAGCCATTAGTTGGAGGAGTATCAAGCAGTCATGTATTGCTGATTCTACCATGGAAGCCGAGTATGTGGCTGCTTCGGAAGCCGCTAAAGAGGCCGTTTGGCTCAGAAACTTCCTTATGGATCTAAGAGTGGTACTTGCGGTACAATCGGCTATTACCCTTTATTGCGATAATAGCGGAGCGGTTGCTAACTCAAAGGAACCAAGGGCCCATAAGAAGGGAAAACACATTGAGCGTAAGTATCACCTGATTCGAGAGATCGTGCAAAGAGGTGATGTTGAAGTGACCAAGATAGAATCAGCAAATAACCTGTCAGATCCTTTCACCAAGAGCTTACCGGCCAAGACTTTTGACAGTCATGTAGAAGGGATAGGAGTGAGGTGTGTCGCTTCATGGCTTTGAGTCTAAGTGGGAGATTGTTAGGGATATATACTAAAAGCCATGCTTTATGTAGTTGATTTATTATTCATTTAATAAAATCAGTTGATCAATTTTTATGAGAATCTGTGTGGGCAATGTTTGTATTATATTATTTATTTAATATTATGCATGTGTGTCTCTCATTCTATATAGTAGGTGGTTTGGTGTGTAGAGTTCGGCTTACACACAGAAGATCAGGCCATCAGATATTATAGAATGTAAGATTTTGGTTTACAGTCTTAGATGGGATTGGACACACCATCGGTAGGACTGCAGCATGGTGTTATAGTAGGTTTGTCTTGGCTACGGAAAACGGTATAGTTTCAACTCACTATGCTAGTACACCTTGTGTATTAAACGGGACTGACTTGGGGTAATTATCTTTATACTGACTTATAAGATAATTAATACCTCATGGCTATTATGAGTGCTTATGCTCCAAATCCTAAGTTAATTTGTAGACGCGTACATTTGATAATTTCACTTTGATTCTTAAAAGGGTGAGATCCTTAAATGGGTCAATATCTCATTGGATTGGGTGGCAATATTAATTGTGTGGTGGATATTAATTAATGATGGAATCCATGTCTCAATTTTGGGATTGATGATATCCCCTTGAGAAAGCTTATAAGTTTTGATTATGTCAAACCCTGCAGGTGGATTTTGTATCCGACATATCAGATAAGTTAAGCAGAGGATCTCAAGGAATTTTAAGAAATTAGTTAAATATGATTGTCAGTAATTATATTTAATTAATGGATATCTGTAATCTTAACATGGGGAGATAATAAGCATTTAATAACATGGAGCTCGAAATATATTTTTGAGATAAGGGTAGGAGTGCAATTATAATTCTTTAGTGGTATGAATTATAATTTATGGAAATAGGAATCTGATTCAGTTTGAATTAGGGTTTCCTAATTCCATAAGGAAGCCTATTCCTTATTGATTTCTTATGGTCCCTACCGTAGCCTATATATATGCTGCTTTGGCTCTCTCATCAGCTAGCGTTTTTCTATATAGAGAATTATAACTCGGAATAGAAAAGAGAGCGTAAAAGAGGGAGAGCAGAAAACAGAAAGGATTTCGAAAGAGCCCACACTCAGTTCGATATTCTGGCAGCAAAGGAATACGGTAGAAGATCGTGAGCTGTCATCGAGCCCGTGTTCTCGATTCGTCTACTACAGCAATCCGTTTTAGCAGTTTAAGGTAACCCTAGTTCCGCCCTTGTAGGGTTATTGTAGTTTTCACGAAAAAATTTTGCAGTACCAACTTATACGCGCTGTCAATGGATTTTGGGAACGCAGTTTCCTAACAGTGGTATCAGAGCAACGTTGATATAGCATGTGAACTCCTTTATGGAGGCATAGGATTTGTATGTATTGGATCCCACGCTTGATTGATGCGTGGTTAATTTACTGCAAATATATAGCATGTGAACTCCTTCACGGAGGCATAGGGTTTATGTAATATATCTCAAGTAAATCTGTGAAGATGGTTCGTGAGAGCAGTTTTACAAGCAGTTTTTGACAGCAATCTAGAAGCAGTTTCAGAAGGCAGTTTCAGAAGACTGTTTCAGAAAATAGTTCTGGAAGGCAGTTGCTGATGGTAAATCGGATTTAGCTTCCAGGGAAGTGCCCCGGAAACACTGCGGGGGGGCGCTGCCCCCTTGATCCCCGTGAGCTGACCGGCAGCTCGACCCCCGTTGCGTAGTGGCGACATAGAACTAATCGAGTTCAGTGAAGATTTCTTCACAAGAGTTGCAGCTTGACCATAATAGTGGGATTCCTATTTTATTGTGGTTTCCTTATTTATGTGTGATTGAATGATTATTATTGTTTCATGTTTAATGAATAGGACAACATGGATAATTATTCCTAGACCTATTTCAGATGTCTAGCTGCATGTTTAATTTATATTAATTTAAAATGATGGACAACTACATGTGTATTTAGAAATAAAACTAATTCCATAATTTGAAAACATAAGTACTTATTTTCTAAAATCATGAGAATAGAATAATTTTATTATCTACACATGTGGGTTTCACTAGTAAGGATGAATTAATCCTTGTCAAGTATTCTATTATATTTTATTAATTAAATTAAAAGTTTTTTCTAAAAAAATTATAACCCTCAAATTTTTTTTAAAATTCTAAGTGGGATAGGGAATTTATCAAGTATAAATCCCATGGTCTCCATCTCTAGTTTGTAGATGATATGATTAATTTTGTGTGATGGCTCTAGTGTCATCCTCCATATCGGATGTAGTTGATCATGGTATCATCAGTACAAACTTCTTTAAAAGAATATTTTGGGTGATTGTTAGTGTGGGTCACCTCTCCATCAGAGGTGTTCCTCATGGAACTCTTGACCTAGAATTAAGTGATGGTATACACTTAGCTATAAATAATAAAATCCTCTCCATCTGAGTCACTGTTATTATTTATAGGACCAAAGCAAGTCAGCAGTTTAATTTTATTAGGCAAAGTACATTGCCTGGATAGTAAAATTAAAAGACAATTGTCTATCTGAACAAATGATGGATAGTATATGGCTTCCCATCGAGTCATACTATTCGCGGTGTATCAGGTTGCTAGCGGATTCCTTTCAAATATGGTAGAGGGAACCAATATTTTCAACTCGAATCCATAGTAATTTTTGTCCAAACGTAATTATTTATGTTATGTGATTCTCAGGCTTTTAAATGGGTACTTTCAATCCACTTGCTGTTATACTTAAAGAAAACAAACTTACTGGACCAAACTATATAGACTGGAAAAGGAATTTGGATATTGTGTTAACTGCTGAAGAGTACAAGTTTGTGCTTACTGAAGAATGTCCTGAGCAACCTGGTGAGGGGGCAACTGCTGAGGAAACCCAGGCTCACAAGAAATGGGTCAAGGCTGATGAGATTGTGCGGTGTTACATTTTGGCATCCATGTCAAATGTGCTGCAACATCAGCATCAGTCAATGGCCCGCGCCTATGACATGATGGAGAGCCTTCGAGAGATGTTCAGGGATCAAAGTCGTGCTGCTAGGCAGGTTGCCATGAAAGACTTGATGAACACAACCATGGCTGAGGGGACGCCTGTAAGGGATCATGTTCTTAAGATGATATCTCTTCTTAATGAACTAGAGATCCTTGGAGCTACAATCGACGGGGAAACCCAGGTCGATATCGTACTCCAGTCACTGCCAGAGTCTTTTAAGCAATTCCGCCTCAATTACAACATGAATAAATTTAAATATACCTTGGCGGAGCTGCTTAAAGAACTCCAGGCAGCTGAGGGTCTTAACAGAAAGTTAGGGAGTGCTCTTGTGTTTGAGAAAGGTTTTGCTTCAAAGCCGAAAGGCAAGAAGAAAATTAAAAATGCTCAATAGAAGGCCGCGGGTCCTCCGCCAATCCAAAGGCCACGAGGACAACCGGGAAAGCCTAAAGGCAAATATTTTGTTTGCAAGCAGCCAGGACACTGGAAGAAGCAATGTCCAGTTTATCTCGCCAGACAGAACAATCAAGGTAAATCTCATTTACTAGTTGTTGAATCGTGTTTAGCGGTCCGATCTACCGGTACCTGGTGTGTAGATACGGGAGCCACTGATCATGTATGCAATTCTTTGCAGGGGTTCCAGGGAACCAGGCAGCTTAGTGATGGAGATATTTATCTATATATGGGAAATGCTACGAGAGTAGCAGTAGTTGCAGTAGGAGATCTACATCTTAGTTTTGGTAGAGATAGAATTTTAATATTAAGAAATTGCTTTTATGTACCTTCTATTTGAAGGAATTTAGTTTCAGTTTCTAGTTTAGTAAAGAATGGATATTCAGTTCATTTTAATAAAGTAGTAGTTATTAAAGAAAATAAACGTTTTATTTGTTCTAGTCAATTGGTGGATGATCTTTATATTATAAATCCTATCTCTCCTATACTGCAACTTAATGAATTGATTAACACAAATAGTTTGCCATTTAAGAGAAAAGAACCTTCGAGGATGAACCAAACGCATCTTTGGCACTTACGCCTTGGTCATATTAAGAGAAAGGTATGAGCATAGAAATCATCCTTCTCATAGATTGTATTTCCAGACCTTCATAGAATTCAAAGTAGATACATATATGTAATCAAGTATACATAGATCTAAACTAAGTAGAAGAATGAAATCAAAATTGAAAATCAAAGTGAAAATCAATCTTTAATTATGAATTATCAACAAAATCAAGGAGGACTTGGATCTAGCTATGTGAGTGTGTGAAGAACAACAGAAGAAGAAGATGAGTGCTCTGACAAAGAAAATAAAACTAAACTAGATCCAAATCTTATAGATCTATATATAAGAGTAAGAATTAGAGATGAATTGTGATGTTTACCTCTTGAAGGATTCTCAATTATGTAATCAAAGTTGATTTGAAGGATCTACTTCTTCAAGAGTTCTTCAAGTTCTTCAAGCACTTATCCATGGTGGAAGTTAAGGGAGGTAATTGATGTCAAGTTTATTCTCTAATTCTCTAATCTAATTATCTTGAGATTAGTTTTGAGTCACATTTCACTATTCTCTCCCTAGGAATCTCTTGAATTCAAAGTGTATGTGATTGTATCTACAAGTACATTCAAGGTATGCTTAAGGATATTCCAAGGCGATCTCACATGAGATGCAAGGCATCTATATATAGAGTTTTGAAAACTTAACTCTTAAGTTTTAGGGTTAGAAAAGGGATTTTAGTGAATAGAAAATGGTTAAAATGGCCATTTTAGTGCCTAAACGCAGTTTCTGGGCAATTTCCTCACAATGGGAAGCCTCTGGAAGACTCTGGAACTCAAAAAGCTCGATGGAGAATACCACCTATAGGTAGTGGCTTAGGGGGAACCAGCCACACCACGTGTGGGACCCGCCATATCCTTTTTCTCATCCCATAGTTGCCTTCATGCCCTGTTTAAAAAATTACATGCATTGCTTTTCTAGATTTTTCTAAAAATGCTACTTGGTGTTCGAAATCATCCATTTACGTACCATTGGAAAGCTGTCGAGTTGAATTTCAGTATAAAAATATTCCAAGAGGATTTGAAATGAGAATTAAAATTCAATTGAAGTTCGAAAGTCCTCCGAAACTTCCGTTGTCTTTTTTAAATGAAACGACTTCTGTTTTAAAATTGCTTTCAATGTGCATCAATTTTGAGTTTTTCTTCGAACTTAAATCTCTGGATACCTAGAATACTGTATTAGAACTCTTTATGTTCATATAACCCTAAGTGAATATGAATTCTGAGAGACAATTTTGACAAAACTGGGATATATGCATGGAGAAGGGCTTTTCTGAGCTTGAAGTTACTTTCTGAAGTTCGATCTTCCAATTATGTGGAATCCAGTACCTTCCACGGGGAAATTTTCATCATTGAATCCTCCAAGACATTGTCTACCCAAAATCCTATCAGTGTGGTCAAAATTGGGTATCTACAGTATTACATAAGAAGGAATTATAAAACGTCTAATGGTATTCATGGGGGAAATTTAAGTGTTTGCTACCAAGCTATTACAAGAGTTCCAAATGAAAACCATAAAAATATAAGTTTGGGCGATCAATGCCACTTAAGTTATTATAACAGATAAAAGATAGTTCTAAAGCATATATGAAGTCCTAATATGATAATAGACTAGTGATTCTTTTGTTCAGCTGGTATATCCATGCTCTTCATCAGCGTACTCTTCTGAATAGTCTCCCTTAGGGTAACCTTCCTGATAGTTCCACTCTTGAGGATCAGGATACACTTCTTCATGGTTGCCTGGATAGGCTTCTTCATTATAATCTAGATGTAATATGTCCAGGGCAATAGAGCTATTAGATTTTGAAGCTAAGTGAGTTGGTCTAACCGATCACTCCTAATACAAGCGATAATAAACAAGTACAACAAATATCTCAAACTAAACATTTGATAAGTATATAACATGATAGCATAAGTGAGATAGTGATGACTCAATGCACTATCGGTATATTTGACTTTACTCAGACACCATCACTGACTCATGTGACTTGTTACATTACTAGTGCAATGCTGTTAGCTTAGAGTAAATGATCACGTTGCTATCATCAACTATTAGGGCCCAATTGTAGTTTTTGTTTAAAAGACTATAATCACTTTAGTCTTAGGTCCTTGTAACCTTACCTGGAGAATAGAATAGTTACAGTGCTATCGTCGCCTAACGGGGCCCAATAGCTTCACATGTGTAACCATTGATTCGAATGAACTATTTGGACCACCGTGGTCCACTCAAACATGTGTGACAATATAATTTGGTTAGTCTCCTCGACTACCCATGTAGATGTCAACTTTGACATCACGACTCGACTACGTTCATATGATCATTCATGCGAGTGTATAACGTATAACATAGCAAGCATGAACCATAACGACAATTATGAATTAAGTATGAAATAGAGTTATCTAGACATGCATTTTCATATAAAAAGTTTATCTTTAACATACGCACATATAATACTTATCAAATATGTCCACACAAGACACACAGGATACTTATATAATACACGTGGAATATTTCTATAATATACCAAGTGAGTTAGGACAACTCACCTTGATGCGAATTCGCGAATACAAGTATTGCTTTGGTCCCTACAATTGATATCAATATATAGAATGGCGATTAACATTCATTGTATTTATAAGGGTATAATGGTAATTGTGCAGAATGGGTTCCTAAACCTCAACATGATGATCCTGACATCATTATGAGTCTAACGCCATTGACGACTCAATTCGGAGTCCGTCATATAAAATGGTGGGTTTCCTATACCAGTGTGGGCCCTAATAGTAAGCTGTATTTTTGACTGAGTCAGAGAGTCACTAATATATACCATTCTAGAAATTTAGAAACTGACTGCGTATATATATCATTCTAGAAAATTAGAAACTGACTGCGTATTTTTCTGAGCTACGGTTTATTTGTTACGAATTATTGAAATCCTAATTATGTAATTATAGTTTACGGAGTCCTATAATTATAAAATACATTTTAGGAGTATATTTGGTCATAAGGAATATTTTGATTAAATAATAGACCTTAAAATAGGCTAGTGGTATTTTTCTCTTGATTTTCGGAAATGGTTTGGTATTCAAATTAAGCAAAAGACAACTCAACGGATCCTTCATAAATAGTTAAACAATATTGAAAATACTAAAGTTTAAAAATTTATAAAACAAAGGCATTAGGCCTTAGGAAAAATTAATATAACTTTCCTCTATTTTAAAATGACCATTAGATATTTATCACCAAATTATTTAAATTTAAAGCAAATTCTTCTTATTTATTTTGACAAAATCAATAATAACTATAACATATAATTAGTACATTATAATACCAGGATAAAAGAATACTATTTAAAATAATTTTTTAGAACATTAAAATTTAATTTTGTTATTTAAAACTATTTTTAAATATTTTAAAGCTATTAAACAATAATAATATATATCTATTTGTTGAATTAAAAATTAATGATCATTGTTTATTTAAAACTAAGTAAGTAATCAGTATTACATATATAAATAATAATTTCAGAATATTAGAAATGTTCAATAATAATATTCTAGAATTTAAAATGGTACAAAAACTATTTTAACACAATTAAAAATATATAAAATCTATTTATTAATAAAACAGATTAACAAATAACTAATTAATAATTTATATATATTCGCGGGTCATCCCGATCTGAGTCAATCCAAATAGATCATTCGTTTACAAACCAAGAGAGTCCAACTTCAATAACTCGCAAGTCAACCCAAACCCGACCCGACACAAAATAGTCAACCCGTTTATGCTAATATATGAACCCAACTCGAATTCCCACTGGTTTACCTGAATTCGATCCAGACCCACTACCATACCTTGATCTGTACCCAACCCAAACGAATCAGGTACAATTCGATGCCAAACGATGTCATTTGGATTAGTGAGCCCATGGGTTTTAAAATAACCCAATCCATTCACTTTACCCGACTTGTATACACATGCACACATACACACACACACACATATATATCCATACCTGATCTGACCCGAATTAATTGTTTTAACCCCAATTCCTTTTAACTTCTTCGGCGAAGTATAGCCACCGAAAAATCGGGGCTCATCGGAGATTCTTCCAAAGGCCATATCTTGGTCGTCTCTCCATAGAAATGGGTGAGACCAATGCCAAAATGCTCAGTTTGACCTCCTCTACAACATAGTGTAAGCTTAGGTCTCAGTTCATTCGTTTAAGGGTTCTACTAGTCCATTATTCTATTCGGCTAAAGTGGGAATTATCCCTTGCATGGCCTACCAAACATATATCAAATGAAAAAAATGCTCGAGGGGGATCCTTCGGGTCTATTTTGTTGTATTTTGATGAGTTTGGGTTGTGATTTGAGAATTGAAGCTCTATGGAGCTTCAATGGTGGCCGGACTGGTTACAGAGTCCAAGGCTTTGTTTGGTTCATGTTTGGGGTCTGAGTGTGTGTATATTAATACATACAGAAACCGAATTAGTCTTGGTTTCACTTTCTCTCTCTAGGGTCTCCTCTTTTCTTCTTCTTCCTCTCCACCTTCTTCTTCTGTTCTGTGTGTGCTGAGGGTTATGTTGAGTAAGAGTACAGTGGGGGTGAGACAGTGAAGGGTGAATGTTGTGTTGCTATGCTTTCTCTCTCTCTCTCTCTCATTCTCTCTCTCTCTCTCTCTCTCACTCTCGGTGGTTCTCTTTCTCTCAAAGGTCTCATATATATATATACCCAAAAAATATACATACACACATACGCACACAGATTTGTAGATCTAAGTGAAGTTGATGGAGGGATGTGAGAGGGATTGAGAGGAGTTGATTTAGTGGTGATGTTCCGTCAAGTAGAGTGGGGGCTCGGGTGGAGGAAATTAATGTACAATGCAACAAGGTAGTCACCTTGGGTAGGTTAGGTTGTACTTGTATTCTCGTTTTTGTATAATCCTGTTCTTGTTTAAAACTATGTACCGTACAGTCTAAGTTTGATACTGATTTTGCGAGTTTGCGTGACAAGTCAGCACGGGCCTGTAAACTATTGTCTAAGTTATAAATTTATAAATACGCAATATTTATATAGGACACTGGAAATAAGAACCAAATACTGGAGTCTATTTTATTAAACTTAGAAATTTAGCAGGTATTACATCAGCAGTGGTGTAACACTTTGCCAGAAAGTCCCAAAGAGATTTGGCAGTGGTGAATCTACCAAACTAAAGACTAATAGGGGTAGCACTAGTGTTATACACCCAAGTAATGATCTTGTGGTTTTGTTATCCCAATTCTCTAGCCTGTCATTGAATTTGACTTGAGCTTCTCCTTCGGCCTGAGTAGGTTCAGTGATATTGCCTGTGATAATGTGCCAATGTTTATGTCCCCACAGAAAACTGGACATGGCTTGAGCCCGAATTATGTAGTTAGCTCCATCCATGATGGAGATGGATTGAGATGCTTCAATTTGCTCCATTAGTGAGTAAGAAAGGAGGAAAAGTATGAAAGCAGGTCCAAGAAGACAGAATTTGACCAAACATAGGTCAAAAATGGATTTAGAAGGCAAAAATTAGCTAAGAACCAGTCAGAGATGTGGAGAACTAGGGAAAATAAGTCCCAAACAAGTGAGGGAGGTGGTCAGAGCAGAAAACCAGAGAGGTAGGGCTGATGTCATCAAGTGGAAATGGGTTCTGGGTCAGATTCTAGGTCTGATTTGGGTCTGGGTCTGGACCAGATCCGGGTTTAGGCTGGGTTGGATCCGAATCTAGGTTCCAGATCGATTTCTGGTTGGATCCAGGTTGGGTCGAATCTATATATATATATATTTTAGGGTTTAAAAGTGAATATAGAGATGTAAGGGGGTTGCGAGTTGGAGAGGATATGAGGCAGATTGTGGATGTTTGATGGCAACAGATGATGATGGTGGTTCTGGATGGTGGTGGTGGCTGCAATAGCAGTGGTGTAGGTGGAAGGGAGAATGGTGGTCAGTGATGGTGTTTAGCGATGGAGGTGATAGATGGTGGTTCTAGATAGTGTGGCTATTAGGGGTTGTTTGATGTTTTGATTTGGATGGCGCAGTGGTTTATGAGTAGGAATTGTTTTAGTTTTTCTTTTGGTGGGGCCGTTTGGTTGAATTGATGTAATGGAAAAGACATAAATCTTATAGTGATGATGACAGTGGTGATCAATATTTGTATATTCAATATTTATTTGGGGTAAATTGGTGGCAGAAGATGATGATGATTATGGTGTGTTGGTCAAAGTTGATGATGGTGATGATGATGGTTGAAGTTGGGGTTGGTTTCAACATGATGGATGTTTGACAAAGATGAAGGGCTTGTTTGGTTGAAGAAAGATTGGTCAGGCTTCGCTTTGATACCATGAAAGAAGAGATAGAGAAAGGGACTACAATTATATTGTATTGATGTAATAAGGTGTACAGAGACCAGCCTTTATATTGGCTTTAGAGAGTGTAGTACATTGGTGTAGTACAGGGGTAATACAAGATGTAAGGTACAGAATAAACATGAATAAGGAAAGGAAATTATTCTAACAATTGGCATTGTGACTGTGGTGAAAAGTCGATGATACATAATATTAATTTGTCAATATTGATGAGTACACAATTTCCAAAACACTATATTAAGAGTAATGTTATCTATCCCAAATTTGCAACTCAAGTATGGTTCGCAACACGGGTGACAGTGGGTCCACTTGATTTTGATTCAACACTATTGAAGTGGTCTAACCGTTATCGAAGGTGGTCCCACACTCACTTCCACATATGTTGAAACTACATTTTGGATACAAAATTTGGGAAATGATGTGCCAAAGATCATGGCAAATGATAATAATCTATATTATGTGCCAAGTTTAGTATAAACTTTGACTTTTGCTGTAATTTGACATGACTTTTCATACACGATCCAGGGGGAAAAATTTTCAATATCACGGTTGCATAATCCTACATGGTATAACAAGCAAATAAGGAGTCTGTATGAATCCACTAGGCCCCTATTTCCTAGGGATTCCTTCTCCAACGCAGCAAAAATTTGAAATATGTGAAAGGAGATAAATAGTGACATGGTATAACTGTTCCATTCAATATTGCTCCATCCAGGGGGTGGATCATGTGATAATTTGACATGCCAACATGGCAATGCCTCAACTTTTTCCAATACTAACAAAGATACAATATTCTGTTTGGATTATACCCAATTTGTGGTTGAGTGCTATCTTGATGACAATGATCCAAAATGACTGAGGCAAAACCAATTGGAAGAGTCTCTAAGCATTATTATAATTTCTTGCATCATCCATTTCTATGCATTTCTATCCAAATATCCAAAGTTATCAACTGAAAGTGCATAACTTTCAATCTCCAATCATTTTCCCATAAACTTCAATGTTTAATTTAGCATTCATTTACAATTATTGGTAAATTTATGAATCTTTTTCTAATTTTAGGATTATTTTAAATACCAGATGACAGAATCCTTTTAAAAACTAGAACAACTCTGGTTTTGAATCTAATTCTGGAAAATTGAACGATGTGATATGGATTTTGATTGCTATTTTTGAAACAAGAAACGTGTATTCATGTTTGGCATAAAAACCATAGATGTCACACTCAACGGTAGGAACAAGAGCGAAACCCACACTGAAAGAAAATCGTATGGAACCCTTAAAGGTTCGCACATCAGAAAAGAAAATTTTAATAGTTTCCTAAAACCCATGATCAAGTCTATGATATATACAAAACACATAAAAGATTCATTGGGGGTTAATCAGATAGTTACCCTTGATATATGGTTTACAAAGCTTTCAGATCATTGTTTGCTCTGACTCCTTTTGGCATCCTTGTGTACAAGGTCCACTTGAATCGTCCAAGCTGAATTAAATCTTTTGGGTAATGAAAATATTTATCAAATCTGGATTTAATTTTATGTTCTCAGTCTAATTGATATTACTCTTTCTAGTGAAATTAGAAAACCCTTTTCTAAATGTCACTCGACATTGGCCAGGGAACTAATTAACTTGAGTTACATCTTAGAAGATCATATAAGACATTCTGTATTTACTTGAGAGTGACGGATTCCTTATTGTACATTCACATGCCTCTATGTGCAACTCATTGCACCTGACAATACATGAATATGCCTCTAGTGAAAACATAAACACCACACACTATTAAAGTGTACCAACCCACACATAAGGCAACCATGATGTCTTAGGTCTAAGGATCACTTGTATTGCTGTAACTAAGAACAACCAATTGATAGATAAATAAAACTCCCTCTTTATGTCCTTTACAATTGACCACTTTCAGTGAAGTTGCTCTCTAACAAGCACCCACATGTCTGTTCCAGTGTCCCCACACTGATGACTTAAGACTAGTCATACTTTATCAAATAAAATAAATATGACACATGTTAGTCTAACTGGATTATTAAATGTACAACTTAATAATACTACGATTAAGAACATTTTAAGATTAAATTTACCAAGAAGTATAAGGTCTTCTTTCTTAACTCTTTAGGTACATATCTTCTCAACTTTACCTTTATGGACATATCATTCAGAATAAACAAAAATAGTTATCATGATAAATAATAAACTTGTCCTTTGATAACTAATGAGACTATTAATGAACATAATATCCCCGAAACACTCTTCCAGTAATTGGCTTTTAGGGCATGCTACTAACACACACATCTCACATGGCGAAATAGACTTGGATGAACAAATAAATGGAATTTCGACTCCGGTTTGCAAGTTACGCAATTCCTTTTTTTTAATATATTATATTTACATTCGATTGTTAAAAAAAATTAGCGACTGGTGTTTTTTTTTCATTTTCGGATTAGGAGGCACTAGCACCTGCATCTTTTATTCTAGATTTTTATTATGGTATTGTCCTTAAGACATATTTACGATATTGTTGTAATGGTTTATTTTGACATCTTTTAATATTGTTGTTTGTAATAACTATGTTTATAAAAAAAATTACTAGATTGAATGTGGCAGGTTTAGAAGTTGATTATTAAGAATAAAAAATTGATTATTATGCACGCACCGGTGTGTGGCAAATATTGATTATTTGTGACAAATGTACATGGCTGGTAATTAAAGTACTTATTTGTGATGCACCTAAGCGACGCTAATAATCAAATTTTTAGTGATGCAGACTTTTTTTTTCCGTCTAAGAAACTTATTAGCAATAGTCATCTTGAGTACTTGTCATGCACTGGTGCATCACCAATAGTAATATTATTTACAACACTTTGACAACGTCACTATTTACTATATGCTTGGGTATCTATGACCCAAGCATTAGCAAACCTCAGGTGACGTGCTAATCATGTTGCTTAAACTTTAGTGACGCTTGTTTTGACTATTAGCGATGCATGGGAGCATCACAAATAAAGTTGTTTTCTTGTAGTGAAATAGTCAAAGATTAGGTCTCCAGTGATGAAGACTACTACTGGTTCATGGATTTTTTCCTTTAAATCTAATTTTGAACCTTTATGGGACTGTTTTGTCAAGCTCCAATCAATTGTGGGAAAAAATTATTATAAAATTATTTCACTTGTTTTTCTTACAAACACTATCTAATGCCACAACCTAAAGCTAGGATCTCTCTTTCGGATGATTCCCCAGCTAGCCTTGAAAAGGCAACAACAAATATCTAGAGCTCCAATAACCACAGTTTTGCCAACTGACATATCCGTAGGATTTGTGCTAGGTTACCTGTTGTTGACTTCTTGAACCTTGAACAAGTGTCTATGGAACTAGGATTGTGGAGGAATTATCCATGCTTTGCGGAGAGATTTAAGACAATGTTGAAGGAAATGCCCATGATTTTAATAAAAAAATGTCAGAGCACGCTATTCTAGTTTGTCCACTATAGGGAATTTGTGATTGTAGATAAATCACTACATGCCTCTCCTATTCTCTTCAATGAGTTGGATGGAAATAGTATTATCGTCAGAGCATCTTGCTTGGGTCTCCTCTATTATGCACGTTTGAGGGACTAGAGCTGCTACTATGTTGTGAAACTGAGTACTATGTTGCATAGGAACGTTTTTCCTTTTCAGCGGAATGAATTATACATAGTCAATTCTAAGGATACTACCCTAGTTGGCTTGTCATGTTACTTCAATACTGACTTCGAATTTAAGGTCATTATCATTGGTCCTTATGCTCCTCCTAGTTATAGACCATTCAGTTCATTTAGATATAGGATATACAACTCTTTGATAGACCAATGGACATCGTTTGAGGCCCTTAGAAATAACAAGTTCATCGAATTTATCATCACTCAATGTGTATTGTTCAGTGGATGCTTCCATTGGATAACCGAAAGCTTCTCCTACATTATTTTTCTTGATGTGGATAAGCAAATTTGGGGACAGGTTGGTCCACCAAATAATTTGATGGTCAAAGGATCCCATTTGCATTTATTAGAAATGGTTGATAGCATGTTGTTGTTCTTGACATCTCAGTAATTTATGGACAGTTGGGTGCTGGATGATTATGATTCTAGAAAATGGAAGGAGCATGACAAGGGGATTGCCATAATAGGGTTGAACTTCTTCCCTATCAATAGAGTGTTGAACTGATCATAATGGTCTACAGAAATCGAGTATGATTATGTTCGTCATAGTCGAAGTTGGATGATTTGTGATCTTGGCTGTGTGTGAGAGTGTTTGATAGTATATGTAGTGTCTTTGGCTAGAAAATTTGGAAATGAAGTCGGCAATAGTAATTTCTCTCATATTTATTTTACATTTCAAGTTCTCAGAAAAAAAAGAAGGAAAAAAAAAGAGATGGCACTGGATGGATCAATGGATGATGAGATGAGACGAGGTGGTTAGCACAGAATGAAGAAGCACTGTTATCTGCGACATGGGTCATTGGGCACCAGATTCAGAAGTAGCATGTCATGACCTTGGAATTTTCCAAGTCTTTTGTGTGGCACTTAGACGATCGTTTGGTAGTGATGCTAAGTCAGCATGAATCTCAAGAATGAAAGAGTGAGGCAGAGAAAGCACAAGAGAGTTTAAGAGAATTGATATTATATTGATTTAGAGAGAATGTTTACAACTTTGGTGGAAACAACTCTTTTAGTGGATGCCTTTGACAAATGTGACCGCCTCTATTTATAGGCACCACTCTTACAAATGAATGGTTTAGATCTTGCCATATGTCTGTGATCTATAAGCCATGAAGGTTCTAGAATATACTCTAGAAGCTTCCCACCTCCATACAACAATACTCTAAATCTACTTCTAGAACTATCCATACAAATATCCTAGATATCTACATTCATACAATATACATGACTTTTATAGGAAGTTCTTGATAATTCCATAAGCCTCCACATCTTTCCATATTTTTCTAGAACATTGTATAGCCCTTTAGAATACTCTTGGTCATTCAAAAATTCTCTACAACACTCTAGAGTCTTCCAATTTCTCCACAGTCCTTGTCACACTATAGAGAGACTATCTCGTGAGTCAGAGGATGCGTACCATTTGCTCGATGAAATATGCGGTCTGTGACAAGAAGCTCATATGATCTACCAAGGTAACCCCACTACCACATGTATTTGGGAACCATTTGTGAAACAAAATTTGGGAAGCATAGCATTACTCTAAAATTGCTAGAATGTTCTCCTAACCTAAATCAGGAACTTCATATGGGTATACAACTAGGCTCTGTTTGCAAGTTCTGAAAAAGGATTGGATCCAGACCATTCTCATTTTAACCTACTTTATTCAAAAAAAAAATTAAAATTCATAATCAAATGTTTTGATTGATGAAGAAAAAGTTTTTAGGCTATTTTGTGTACGTAAAAATCACTTACAATACACACATAACTATCTAGAACTAATTATCCTTAGAATTATTACTAAATCAATTTATAAATTACCTTAAGCGCCACCTAACTAAAAAATTGAAACCGAGCAACATGATTTATTGTTCATAACACTTGCCCTAGTCCCCCCATTCTTGTAAGGAAAATGATATGGAATAGGCTTTGTTGCATTTTGTGTCAAGTTGGTCCTTATTCTTTGATTCTTGTTCCAATTTAGTCCTTTTACTTCCTCTAGACATATAACTATTATAAAAGTAACCTCTAGTGTTTACAGATTTCTAGAAAATACCCTTTTTTTATTTAACCTCTAGGGTTGAGATCCGGCTCGATGAGACCTATTAACAGGCTAGATTGCTCAGTGTCTACGAAGCTCACTTTTTTTTTTCAGCTGCTAATACATGAAGTTTACTAATTATACATTATAAGGACTTATGTATCCTATTAATAACTCTTTTAAGTCTTCAAGTCGATGTAGTCCTTTTACAAGTTCCAATCTATATGACATTGTGGACATGCAAAATTTCACTTCTTGATTGTTTTGAAAACGTTTTGAAAAGGAAAAGTAAAGGTCTATTGAAAACAGATACAGAGTCGCCACTTGGTCTTTAAGGAACCAAGAAACCTAATTTGACTCACCCAAACGGATGAAGGGCACCTGTCTTTCATAACCAAAGAACTTGGCTCGGGGTTTTGGTACGAGAGAGGAAGGAGCCTTTGTCATGAATTAAACATCCTCAACTCGCCCCGTCTTTCGACGGGCCTCAATTAGCATCCAAATAATCATTGATCGGGAGAGAACAAATCCTAATTATACGCCTTAATTCACATTTGTTAGCTATTTTTATCCTGTTTTTGTGTAGTTTTACTTTATTTTCTATTTTCTGTCAGGTTTTAGAAGAAAACAAAGAGATCTGGTTAAATAAGGTGAAAAAGTAGGCAGAAAGAAGCTGGAAAAAGCCCTTCGCGCGAGCGGCCCGCTCGCGCGAGATCCCAGAATTCGCTCGTGCGTCCCGCGCGCGCGACCTTCCCAATTACGCGCTCGCGCGGCCCTCTTGCGCGATCCGTACAAAAATCAAAGTTGCGTATTTGGATATTCTGAAGAGTCCTGTGTAACCGAAACTGCTTAATGACGTCCGGATTGGAAATAACAGCTGTTTTAGCAAGTTTCGGGATAGAAAAGCTTCCAAAAAACCCTTGTAAACTCTATATATATATTTAGTTTTTACATTTTTGCGGGGTGACACATTCTTTCATAGAGAGCTTTGGAAGGCAAGAGGAAGTAGAAGAGCAAGTTTGAAGGTCTCTAATGGCTTCCATCAAATCAATCTTCATGCTTTCACCCGTCATGAGCAACTAAACTCCTAATCTAGGGTTTCAATGAAACCCTAGCTATGTAAAAGGGGGATTTTCTATGGTTTTGTACTCTAGGATTTTATGTTTTGGCATAGTGATTGTATGTTGGTGGATTATTTATATATAATCAGTTTTTAATGTTAATAATCAAGAGTATTTTGGATCTATTCTTGTCTTAGATTTTTCCTTATGCTTATTGAACTCAATAGTCCTTGATTTCTGTGATTGATAGGAGTATTTAAATACAATGGTGCTTATGTGATTGTGATGTTTATATCTTTTATAAACATAACTATCCAAACATAGAACTTAGAATAGGAAGTATAGACCCCCGATGCATAGTTAGTGGTGGATTTGTAATCCTAGATCTCATCTATTCATACTTAAATCAATTTTCAATTTAGCATACAAATTTACTTAGATTTAATTCTAGATTCTACTTCCACAATTTCATATTTTAATTCATAGTTTAAATTAGTAGTAGCAATCAAATTTTAAACCAACTAAACTTCGGATTTCCTTATAATTAAATAGATTAGATTTTAGTAATTAAAGAATAAAAATTCATCAATCTCTGTGGGTTCGACCTTTACTTTCCCTACTGTAAATCTCTAGAAAAGTAAAGTACACTTTTCATATCTTGATTTTGACAACATCAATTTTTGGCGCCGTTGCCGGGGATTGAAATAATTTTTGTCGTTAATTAGTAGAATCATAATCTACTTAGTAAACATTAGCGTCTATTTTACCTTCTTTATTTTTAATTTCATTATCGAGTCGCTAAAATTACCCTTGTTTGCAGACTTTAAAGTATCAATTCCAGCACAATCGAGTGGAGCAGCTGTGCACGTCAACGGAGCTTTCGCGGACCTTAAAGAAGAATAAATTGCAATCAATTTAAAATCACCAAGTAAATCCGTTATTTAAATTTCACATCGAACCACTGTAATTCAGGGCTCTGAGACACAATACTTGCATTAGGGTAGGTGTGGAGTGAGCATTGCATTAGCTAGGAAACCCGGGACGCTGGGCTTGACGCGGTCATTGCATTACATGATAATTTCATGCATCACATTAGTCTTGTGTGCTTGATTGCGTGTGAGAGTTAACAAGTTGCGATTGTGATTGTGATTGCGCTTCTAGGTTTTTTAATTGAATTAAATCCGCCTAATCTTGAACTTGAACGCACACTTAGAATCTTTAGGTCATCAACACAAGCTTCGAGAGCTCGGTTGATGTTAGACAACGAGTCCACACCGGAACCGTCATCTTCGTTTGAATCAGAAATCCGTAGTACCCTTAACCGTTTAAGAAAAACTAAAATGATAAAAATCGAACCTATTCCAATGGCCGATTTTGGACATAACAGGAATAATGGAAACAATCATAACAATGGGGATAATCTTAACATACCCCCACCACCACCGTTAAAGGACTATTTTATTCCTACTGCCTACACACCACCGTCATGTATTGCATTACCGGAAGTGACCGCAGCCCACTTTGAAATCAAATCGTCAACTATTGCGCTCCTTCCTTCATTTCACGGGCGTGTTAAGGAAGACCCTTATAATCATCTAGGTGAATTTTAGGGTATCTGTGTGACTTTAAAGATTCAGAACTTAACAGATGATGAGTTAAAAATGCATCTTTTCCCGTTTTCTCTTAAAGACAAAGCGAAGTACTGGCTCCAATCTTTGGAGCCAAATTCAATAAGAACATGGGATGAGTTACAGACTGCGTTCCTACAAAAAAATTTCCCCATCACTAGAACGAATCAGATTAGAAAGTCAATAACTAATTTCACAATGCAAGATAGGAAAACACTTTACGATACATGGGAACAGTTTAAAGAACTCTTACGTTCTTGCCCTCATCACCAGATACCCAAATGGCAGCTGGTGCAAGTCTTCTATGAGGGATTAATTCCTGCCGTTCAAAATACTGTCGACGCTATTTGTGCGGGGACGTTCCTCCACAAGAGTGCCGACGAAGTATGGAAGATATTTGAAACATTAAGTGAAAACTCTATGCACCAAGCAGTATCCGTACGACTTGAGGGACACCTTATACCTCACCCAAAGAGAGAGGCTAAAGTTGAGTCTAATCATTCATATGAAATTCAAGAACTAAATAGAAAAATGGACAAACTTATGATGATGGGCCGCATGCAAGGCCCACCTCCTCCTACTGAAGTATGCCAGTTTTGCTCAAATTCTTCGCATTCGACATTAGCATGCCCGTCCGCGTCCCAGTTCCCGAAATTTGTAGAACAACATATAAATGCTGTCCAACAATTCCAACGACCCAATTATAACCCCGCGGGTTATAAATCGGACTCGACATGGGGATCTCACCCGAACCTTTCATGGAACTCTAATGGTGAGAAACCGTATTCGAAACCCGATATGACGAATTTTCCTAATGCGTATAGGCCACAATCTAATCAGTATAAGCAGCCTCAAAATCAACAAAATCAATACCAACAGTCTCCCTTCCGCACTAATCCTCCTAGGGATAAAACTTTCGAAGGGAGCATGTTGGCGTCATTAAAAAACCTAGAAGCGCAATCACAATCACAATCGCAACTTTTTAACTCTCACACGCAATCAATAGCTAAATTGGAATCGCAGATGGGACAACTTGCCAATACCTTAAATCGTCGTAATGATGGAAAGCTACCAAGTTAACCGGTCCAAAACCCCAAGGGACAATATGAGGTGAGTTCGGCGAGTGATCAAGTTAACGCGGTGTCGACTAGGACAACTAAACGTCCTGAGGAGGTCGTACCTCTTCCCGAAACGAGAAAGGATAAGGGTAAAGAAAAAGAAAAGGGTGAAAAGGAAGAGAATATAACCCCAGTTTCAAAAGACGCTAATCCTGTAGTATCTACTAAAACATCTAAAGTAGCGAATCCTTCCAATTATGTGCCCAGAATGCCATTCCCACCGAGCGGGGAAGCCTCGGCTCACTTTACTAGAAAAAGCACGAAACTGGAAGATATTCTCAAAATATTTAAAGAAGTAAAAATCAATATTCCACTGCTAGATGCGATTAAACAGATACCCCCGTATGCTAAGTTCTTAAAGGATCTATGCACTCAGAAGAGAAAGTCCAGAAACCATTTATCTAAGAAAGTCTTCCTAATGGAAAATGTTAGCTCCATGTTTCATAACAACACTCTAAAATACAAGGACCCCGGTACTCCAAACATCGCTTGTCACATCGGTGATAAATACATTTACCGGGTTCTTCTTGATTTAGGAGCGAGTGTGAATCTGCTACCCTATTCCGTATATGAACATTTGGGTTAAGGAGAACTAAAACTGACTGCGGCCACCTTACAATTAGCCGATAGGTCAATTAAAGTTCCACGGGGGTAGTAGAAGATGTATTGGTCAAAGTTGATAGATGCTATTATCCGGTCGATTTTATCGTTTTCCTAGATGCTAGTAAACAAGTCCCCGTTATTCTAGGACGCCCTTTCTTAGCCACGGCTAATTCGATTATTAACTGTAGGACTGGTGTGATGGATTTAACTTATGGTAACATGACCGTGCGTCTTAATGTTTTCAATGCATCTAATCAACCATATAGAGGGGATGAAGAGGCAGACTACTATGCTATAGCCTTAATATACGAATTAGTTGAAGAGGCAGTGCCTTTTATGTTGACTAAGGAAGCTTTAGAAGCATGCCTATCTCATTTCAATTTTAATGATTTCAACATTGATACAAATATTGAAGATGTAAATACTTTATTGGAATCAGTACACACGGCTGATGAGCTTCCATGGAAACCTAAAATAGAGGCTTTACCGCTTCTTGCACATGAACCAGCCTTACCATCCATTGAGTGTCCTCCAACACGCGAACTAAAACCATTGCCGGATTCTCTGAAATATGCATTCCTAGGATCTAATGCAACCCTTCCAGTTATAATCGCGTCAAATTTAACTAAAATTTAGGAAGTACAGCTGATAGATGTTCTAGGTAATCATAAAAAGGCGATTGGATGGACGGTTGCCGATTTAAAAGGAATTGACCCGTCAGTTTGCATGCATAGAATAAATTTAGAAGAAAATGCTAAACCATCTAGGGAAATGCAACGACGTCTCAACCCTAACATGAAAGAAGTGGTTATGAAGGAAGTTATAAAACTCTTAGATGCCGGTATTATCTACCCGATCTCCGATAGCAATTGGGTCAGCCCAACTCAGGTTGTCCCAAAGAAATCAGGTATTACGGTCGTACCAAAAGAAAAGGGAGTCCTTATACCCACCCGTCAAACTACTGGTTGGCGGGTATGCATAGACTATAGAAAACTTAATACGATGACTCGTAAGGATCATTTTCCTCTTCCATTCCTCGATCAAATCCTAGAACGTCTGTCCGGTCAGAGCTATTATTTTTTCTTAGATGGATACTCTGGTTACAACCAGGTGCCCGTTTATCCTGAGGATCAAGAAAAGACGACGTTCACATGTCCCTTTGGAACCTTTGCCTACCGTCGTATGCCGTTTGGTTTGTACAATGCCCCGGCAACCTTTCAACGGTGTATGATGGCAATTTTCTCGGACATGCTTGAGAAATTTCTTGAAGTATTTATGGACGATTTCTCCGTGTTCGGATCTACATTTGATGAATGCTTCCAAAATCTTACAAAAGTCCTCGCCCGTTGCGAGGAAGCAAATTTGGTATTAAGTTGGGAAAATAGCCATTTCATGGTTCAAGAGGGAATAGTCTTGGGTCACGTTGTTTCCAAGCGAGGTATAGAGGTTGATAAAGCAAAAATTGAGTTAATAGACAAACTTCCACCGCCATCATCCATTCGTCAGATCCATTCCTTCCTAGGTCATGCCGGCTTCTATAGACGATTTATCAAAGATTTTAGTAAAATTTTATGCCCCTTATGCAACCTGCTTGCCAAGGATGTTCCTTTTGTCTTTGACAATGAATGTCTGAAGGCTTTTGAAATGTTGCAAACCTTACTATCTACAGATCCGGTAATCCAATCCCCTGATTGGTCATTATCGTTTGAATTGATGTGTGATGCTTCTGATTATGCTGTTGGAGCTGGTTTGGGACAAAAAGTTAATAAAATCCCTCACATAATTTATTATGCGAGCAAGACACTAAATGATGCACAATTAAACTATACAACAACTGAAAAAGAATTACTTGCAGTTGTGTTTGCCCTCGACAATTCCGTTCTTACTTATTGAGATCAAAGGTTATCGTGTATACGGATCACGCCGCATTACGTCATTTGTTGATTAAGAAAGAAACGAAACCGAGATTAATCTGATGGATTTTACTCCTTCACGAGTTTAATTATGAAATACGTGATAAAAAGGGTTCTAAAAATGTTGTAGCTGACCACTTGTCACGAATTCTTGTAGAATCTAACGATATTACCCCTCTAAAGGATTCGTTTCCAGACGAGCAATTATTTGCTTTATCTCCTGTAAACCGTCCGTGGTTCAGTGACATCGTCAATTTCTTAGCTACGGGACATATCCCGAATACATGGTCTCGTTTAGACAAAGATCGGTTCTTTTCTTAAATTAAACATTACTATTGGGATGACCCACTGTTATTTAAACATTATTCTGATCAAATTATACGACGTTGTGTTTCGGAAAGTGAGTTCAAATCCATATTAAATTTTTGTCACTCTCTAGAATGCGGAGGTCACTTTGGAAGCCGTCGAACGGCCGCTAAAGTCCTCCAAAGCGGATTGTATTGGCCAACACTGTTTAAAGACGCACATGAATTCTATCAGAACTGCGTACGTTGCCAACAAACAGGGAACATGTCACATCGTGACGCGATGCCCATGACCCCAATCCTTATTATAGAAATATTTGATGTGTGGGGCATCGACTTTATGGGTCTGTTCCCCTCGTCTTGTGGTTTCAAATATATTTTAGTCGCAGTCGACTATGTTTCTAAGTGGGTGGAGGTAGTGGCGACGAGAACCAACGACCATAAAGTTGTGGTTCAATTTATAAAAGATAACATATTTTGTCGATTCGGTACGCCATGGGTAATTAAATGCGATGGGGGAAAACATTTCTGTAATCGTTACTTTGAAGCACTCGTCCGGAAATATTACGTCACTCATAAAGTTGGAACCGCGTACCATCCGCAAACCCAAGGCCAAGTTGAAGTTTCAAATCGAGAAGTAAAAAGTATATTAGAAAAAACGGTACATCCAGACCGTAAAGATTGGTCGCAACGACTGACCAATGCGCTTTGGACATATCGTACAGCTTTTAAAACTCCTATTGGGATGTCTACTTACCGACTAGTATTTGGAAAAGCATGCCACCTGCCGGTCGAACTCGAACATCGATCCTATTGGGGCGTAAAAACGCTTAACCAAGATATAAAAGCGGCAGGATGTCATCGTAAACTTCAATTGCAAGAACTTGAAGAATTGAGAAAGGATGCGTATGAAAATTCGAGAATCTACAAAGAACGATCTAAATCTTTCCACGGTAAAATGATTATAAGAAAGAATTTTGAGGTTAGACAACGCATCTGGCTGTTTAATTCAAAATTAAGGTTGTTCCCGGGTAAGCTACGGTCCCGATAGGACAGTCCATTTATAATAACACAAGTATTCCCACAGGAAGCAATTGAAATCCAAGCTACAAACGGTGGAACACCGTTTAAAGTAAACGGCCAATGGCTTAAGCCGTATCGAACCGAGAAAATAGAAGAGAGAGAAATCGAATCTATAGATCTGGTAGATCCGATCTATTTAGACTGAGCAGTTGCATCGGTCGAGCTAATGACGTAAAACTTAGCGCTTCTTGGGAGGCAACCCAAGCTTTAGTTAGAATTTTATTCAATTTTGTACACTAGTTAGTAGTATTTGGCCAGTGTCTGAGCTTCTAAAAACCTAAAAGATGAAAATTTGAAATTATAGAACATTTATACAAGACAACAGAAAAGAAAAATGAGAAACCAACATCTCGCGCGCGCGGTCCGCTAGCGCGAAACGTCGCTCGCGCGGTCTTGTCGCGCGAGATTGCCCGTTAGACAAAATTTTAGAAAGTTTTTTATAAGAAGCCTCAGCTTCTGTTCGCGCCTAAATTCGCGCCCGCGAGAATCTCGCTGGAGCGGGCCGCTCGAGCGAAGTGGTGACATAGAAAAATTCTTCAAACGTACAAAAAAAGAAGCCTCAGCTTTTGATCGCGCCTAAATTCGCGCGAGCGAAACACTCGCTGGAGTGGTCCGCTCGAGCGAATATGACGCTTGAAGAAATTTTTTTATTTTGAAACTAAAAAAACCAAGCCTCAGTTTCTCGTCGCGGAGGGATCCGCGCGTGCGAGGCTCGCTCGCGCGGTCCGCTTGCACGAGGTTGCCTTCCCTTTAAATATAGGGCTGAGCCCTAATTTTTGTCAGATTTCCTTTTCTCTCTCTCTCTCTCTTCATTCCCTCTTTCTCTCTCGCGATCTCTATCTCTACTTCTATCCTTCCTCTCCACCACAAACCACCACCACACCGCCGCCGATCGTCATCACCAACCACAACCACAACCTCACCGGAACGTTACCGCCGCCACTGCGAAACAACCGCCGCCGCCGCCAAACGCGCACAAATTCGCGGTCAAAACCCCTCCCTTCATCTTCAATCCGCCTTCACAGGTACACATCCCTCATATATAGATATACATACATATATAGATAGATATATACATATATCTATATTTATTGATTCATATATATACACACACTCACAATCTGACCCTAAATTTCATACTATCCCAAACCCTAATTTCAGTATATATATACATCTATATTCTTGTATACATATGACCACACACGAATTTTTTATTTGATATATACAGCACTTATCTTTTGATATTTGTTTGGGTAGAGCACAATAGGGTTTGTGAATTTAGGGTTTGTGAGTCAATTTGCACTCAGGACTTGCTTAAGGCTTGAATAAACACAATCGATTAAGATCTATTGCTTGAGCTCTACATATACATATACAGATTTCAATACATTCATCTATAAACACACTCACTGGTTATTTAAGTTTTGTGAGTTCAGGAAGGAAATTCTTTAAAATTCACATACAAATTTATACATATATATATTTTAAAACCCGAACCCTATATTTTAAACCCTGCTGTTCATACGCAAGCTACTCATAGATCTCCACATATGTATGAGTCAGGGTTGATACAATTGGGGGATTTCTAGACCCCTACATTTATGTTGCCATATGTATACATATATATATACAATTATATCTAATCACCCATACACACGAACATCAAACCCAAATTTACATCCACATACATTCTCATGAACACCTGTGTTCAATTTGAACTCAATTATTGATTCGGGTTTGATTACGCAAAATTCATTGGAAATTGTGACTTAGTCCATATTCGAAAAAAGTGTGGATGCATTAATGATTTCCCATACTTTTAAATCTTAGGAGTCAAATTTAATCCACATTTATACATTCAAATCCATCTTAAAATTACGAACAGTTTGAATTATAACGCAGTAAGTTCACTAAGTAGGCACATTGGAATTCACACATGCGTTGAATAAATCCCATACCCCTGAATTGTCCTTAATTTAGATAACCAGAATCTTAATTAGGATTATACCACTATAACTAAGACTTTCATGCAAATACGTGTGTTACTTTGATAGATAGTGCTCATATACTATGCTCGTTCTAATTTCAAGATAATAGTGAAATTCTAAGATCGAATGTAGAAGTCAATTTACTACAGCATTACTTCATTATCCATTGGACCTGGAAGTTCTATGAGCACGTTTGAATAAACATTTGAACCTTGAGACTTTCAACACACATTTAAATCCCCGTTTACTGTTAGAATGTTCCTATGTCAACATAGTTTTTACTTTCCAAATTCTTTAATGCGTCGTTAACTTCACGAATGTCGGCCAGTCAATGACGTTAAAAAAGCTTGTAAATATCACATGGGCATCTCAACCAAAACCTTGTCGTCAACTATGTTACTATCGTTAATTTATTTCTTTACATTGATTATAAACACGCGGCAAGTACCCCGCGACTTGCCGCAAATTGTGTGCCGTTGTCGGGACAGTGGGTGAGAAGGGATCGGCTCTTCTCACAGTTGCTGGGTGTTCCCCCGTGAACCCCAATTTCTTTTACAACTATTGAAATTATATTGATGGTGTCCCTTGCTGGGACGTTTTTCTTTGCAGGTGTCCCATTCCCCCTTTCCCTTTCATTTTCTTTTTCTGGGCATAGACCAATTTTAAAGCCCGCATTTTCAAATTTTTTCTAAAATTTTCACACCTTTCTTTTCAAAATGACAAAACGCACTGTAAAATCCGCGTCCAGTTCCCAACCATCTCAGAAAAGGTCGAAAGGAAAAGAAAAACAGACAGGCCCACCACCACTACCTCCCCCAGATGACCCAAACCCCAATGAATTAGGCCCTAAGTATGCCACCCGCGGCCTCAACCACGAGGCCGCTATAGACGCTGAGTACTTTGCATCTAATAAAGACATGATGTGGGGCCATAGCAACCTAGTCGCCTGTAAACTGGCCCCATGACTTTATTTTAGAAACCCCGACTTTATCAGCTACCCCCGCTTCGTCCGCCTCTTTTACCAAAACCTCCGCTACCATAAACAATCCTTAAGCCAGTACGCTTTTCTGTCAACAACCATAGATGGCCACAACATCATCCTAAACCCAGACAACATCGCTGAAATCCTCCAACTCCCCTCCCATTCATATCAAGTACCGAAACTAAATGTCCTATCCAAAGCCCATTCCTTCATACACATTATCCAGGCATGTGTGGCGGCCGCTCTGGGTCAGGTCAATCTATTCGACGCTCGCACATGCCCCGCCAGATGTGGTTCGTCGACCATGTCCTTAAACGCAACCTGTACCCCCTTGGCCATGAGCGGGAACGGACCAAGGAAATTCACCATACCCTCCACGCTGTTTACCGTAGCGACTGGTTCCATCCTGGCCGTATTATTATGGAGGGCATGCGTCTTACTGCCCATGCCATTGACCACTCCGTCAATTCTAAGCTTCTTCTGCCCTACCCTCGCACTATCACTGCTATTCTCCAGGTTAAGGCCTTTCCTATTCTAGCCGAGGAGCCCATTGATGCACATATCCCAGAGTTCGCTTCCGCTGATTGGAAGTTGAGCCTGGATCGCCTAGATCTGGAGGTTAGGAGGGCCCGAGAGCAGGTCTAGGCCCGTCGTGAGCAGGCAACACAGCGTCCACCTCCTCCTGAGGATACCTCGTACGCTTGGACGTATGGGGACTTTTGTGCTTTTTGAGGTGAGATGCTTCGCTTGCAGTCCTACATGCGATCCTTTTTCTAGCTTCATCATCCTGACCAGTTGGAGGACATTCTTGCTCAGGGAGAGGCGGCTTACCAGTCAGCGTTTCCGTGACAGGCACAACAGGTGCCCGAGGAGGGAGTTGAGGAGTAGGGAGAGGTGCAGGGTGAGGAGGAGGAGGCTGGCGACGATGGAGATGATGGAGATGGGAGTGATGGGGATGGGGATGGTGATGGTACTACTGGCCAGGGGAGTACGAGTCTGGAGTTGGTGTTGATTGAGGGAGCTGATGACTAGGTCAGGTTTGGGGAGGGGAGTGTTTGGACATTTCATTTTTCATGTATTTGGTGGGTGGTTAAGACATTCTCAGACATTTGGGCATGTATATTCTTTTATTATTTCTTTGCTTTGACTTTTCTTCTTTCTATTTATTATGATTAGGTTTTTGCTGTACCCGGCTTCGACCGGTTAGTTTACTTTCTGTCTTTTAGTTTACTTTTGTTGATTTGGTCTGTAATTATATCATTTTGCATTTGGTGCTTCTCGTTTATGGTTGTGTTATTCCTGTTGCTTCTAGTTAGTCACAACATTAACGTCATTATTCATTGCCGTTTCAATTTCATGCTTTGCTATATAATGTCTTCATTTATTCATTTGAAGCAATTGTCGTTGAATCATTATTGCACAGCAATTTCACCACCTATTGCACTATAATAGGAATCTCTTAGGTTCAGGTTTGGGGGTAATTCTGTCAAAATTTTTATTTCAATGCAAACTTACATTGCTTACATTTAAAAAATTTGACATTCATTACGGCTACACAATCAAGAAATAGTAATGTTAAGTTTTTTTACTTTAAATAACTCAAACTAATAAAGTTAAATTGTGACTTAATTTTTGGTTTCAGGTTTTTGTTTTTCCAATATCCGTATAGTTACCTCGACCCTCATATCTCTTTTACATCCTCATATCATGGACCATCCGATTTCTCCTCCTACTTCACCTGATAGGTCTCCGAGTCAGTTGAGTTATGATTCCGACTCTAGTTCTTCCGATTATGATTCCATACCGAGTCATAGGGTAGCCAAGTCCTACATTCCAGTCGGTTGTTCTAGCTGGAAGTGTCGCCATCCTCGCTCACCCATTTCTATCCGTTCTGATTCTTCGGACGAGGATGACCTATTTGGCGATGACCCTACCGCTATAGATGGCCCTTATGGCGCTCTGCCGACGTCTTTTGAATCTTCTTCCTCTGATTCGGTTGATTCTTCTATCGAGGATGACGATGAGGACATTCCTCCCGGCTCAGCCGCTATTTCATCATCTGCTCTGATTTCGACCGAGTTACCTACATCTGAGATTACCTATCCCTATAAGGGTCTCCCTGAGTATGTGTCGGACATTGTTTGACAACATCCGGGTCACCCTAATTGGTCTCTCAAGGATATCGCCTCGTTCTTTGCGCTTTATTCCGGTCCTGAGGATGATAGGGTGGATTTGGGTCTAGGTACTAGTGAGGAGTCTGAGATGGATATGGTTCTAGAGTTGAATACTGAGGACGATTTTTATGAGATGGGACCACCTTTCGATCCTGCTACGCATCCGGAGTGGGAACTTGTTGATTGGTACTTTCGTTCTAGCGTGCTACCTCCTTCAAACGTATTTCGTGGTGTGGATGTCTTGGTTATCTTCTATGAGGACTACATCCATGTCATTGTCATGTTCCCACCTGCATAGGGACATGCGGTGATTTGGTTTGGGGGAGTATATGGATATTCGTTTATTTTAGTATAGTAGTTTTGTTTTTTGTTTTAGTACTTCAGAATATTTCTTGTTTAGTCTTTGTTGTTAGTTTGTTATTTTGTTCATTAGGTATTTCTTTTATTCATATATAAAAAACAAAAAAAACAAAAATAGATAGTTTCGTAAATAGTTTCTTAATATCATTCAATGTTGCGTTACTGCTTATTGTAAGTAGATTTCGTTGAAATTTTGGAATTTAGAGAGTATGTAATTTGATGTCTACTGAATCTGTGAAGGTATGTCTTGAGATCTATATATCTTTAGAATCATTGTTTCATATCTTATACTTGCATATCTTGTTGCACGGTACGTAGTTATGTGGATACATATTGACATTAAACTATAATATAACTTGGATTTCTAAATAGTAATACTGTGGAGAGTAGAACCCGGTGAGTTTTTGAGCCTTTCAGTCCTTTTGAGGGTTTTAAACTTATTATTATCGAATCTCTTCGACATATCGCATTATTTCGTTGATTAGTCTCATTATTTCTTCATTTTGATTGAAAGTCAAGTTACTATTATAATTACCATGTTAGAAAAAAAAAAGAGAAAAAAAATTCTATTTCCTTTAATATCGTAACATTGAAAAAAAAATCATGTGACTCTAGAAAATGACACTCGGCCATCTGTTGTAATAACCCTTTTTGACCTTTGACCTACCCAATACAAATAATTTTATCCCTTGTTAACCCTTTGGGCCTTTAAATAAGCCATTTTTTTGTTCACCTATTATCCTACCCACTCCGATATGGAGTTCGCCACTATAAATTTGACCTAACCCATGTCCAAAAGTAGTTAGAGAATAGTTTTCATAAAGAAATTAGGCTAGTAAGCGACGAAAATAAAAAAAGAAAGATGTATTGCGTAGGAAAAAAAGGGAGTATATTATACACATAAAAAAGAAATAAAGAAAATAGTTATTGAAACAGAATTGAAAAAAAGGGGAAAAAGAAGAAAGAGATGAATCTCTTGAAAACGATGAAAAAAAAAAACTAGTCGTTGTAGTAAAGCCCTTGCATTACACTTTAATGCTATTCCTATTTACCTACGGACTCTTTGAATTCCTTTTTGCCTTTCTTTTCTGAACCTTAACCCTTGACCAACGTTACAACCCCTATAAAGTCCTAGTGGATTCTATGGAAATATGATTCGAATATGAAACCGATAGAAAAAGGAAGTATAAGCATGGTAGTAATAATATTTACTTGACGATTGATATCTATTCATGAGACTATTTTATTTTTATCGTGTCATACGTTGTTGGGAGTCGTATGCAAGTTTATTTGTTTTGCAAAAGAATTCTGTCTCGTATACATAATTGAGTGCTTACACCTGTTTCAAAGTGAATTTATTTTAGAGTGTAATTACAACGTGAGATTTGTAGTCAAAGCATCACTAAATAGTCATCTGATTTATATTCCAAGTTCATAGTTGCCGTGTATCCACTTGACTACTATTTCATACACATGAGGGTCTTCGATATATTCTATTGATTCTGGTGATATATGTTTTCGGATTATTTTTCATAATGTAGGAAGGCATACGATTGTTTTACTCTTGATAATTTAGAAAGTTTCATTTGAAGTTGATTTTATAAAAGAAGGATGTTGACATTGAAGTATTTTAAAATTTGAATAAAATTTTTACTTTTACAAGTTAATAAAGATGGTTGTGGGTGAGTTGTTGACGAGAACCCTCACGAGACTTCACTCGTCCGACTAGGGACACCTAGAGGTTTAAAAGGCTTGTTGCACAGGCTAAGTGCAATCGTTATCCATACGAAAATGGAGTAGGACTTTTATTAGTAGTTTTATTCTTTTTGCTCGAGGACTAGCAAAATGTAGGTTTGGGGGTGTGATCGAGAGAGAACAAATCCTAATTATACGCCTTAATTCATATTTGTTAGCTATTTTTATCCTGTTTTTGTGTAGTTTTACTTTATTTTCTATTTTCTGTCAAGTTTTAGAAGAAAACAAGGAGATCTGGTTAAATAAGGTGAAAAAGAAGGCAGAAAGAAGCTGGAAAGAGCCCTTCGCGCGAGATCCCAGAATTCGCTTGCGCGACCTTCCCAATTACGCGCTCGCGCGATCCGTACAAAAATCAAAGTTGCGTATTTGGATATTCTGAAGAGTCCTGTGTAAACAAAACTGCTTAATGACGTCCGGATTTGAAATAACAGCTGTTTTAGCAGGTTTCGGGATAGGAAAGCTTCCAAAAAACCCTTGTAAACTCTATATATATTTAGTTTTTATATTTTTGAGGGGTGACACATTCTTTCATAGAGAGCTTTGGAAGGCAAGAGGAAGTAGAAGAGAAAGTTTGAAGGTCTCTAATGGCTTCCATCAAATCAATCTTCATGCTTTCACCCATCATGAGCAACTAAACTCCTAATCTAGGGTTTCAATGAAACCCTAGCTATGTAAAAGGGGGATTTCTATGCTTTTCTACTCTAGGATTTTATGTTTTGGGATAGTGATTGTATGTTGGTGGATTATTTAAATATAATCAGTTTTTAATGTTAATAATCAAGAGTATTTTGGATCTATTCTTGTCTTAGATTTTTCCTTATGCTTATTGAACTCAATAGTCCTTGATTTCTGTGATTGATAGGAGTATTTACATACAATGGTGCTTATGTGATTGTGATGTTTATATCTTTTATAATTCATACTTAGAAAAGATGAGTTATGCTACACCCTAGTTATAGGTAGATAATTCATGTGAACCATAGATGGGTTATGCTTAGATTGAACTAACAATATCTTCTTGACGATACTATTGAACTTGTAGCTACGATAGATCATAACTATCCAAAGATAGAACTTAGAATAGGAAGTATAGACCCCCGATGCATAGTTAGTGGTGGATTTGTAATCCTAGATCTCATCTATTTATACTTAAATCAATTTTCAATTTAGCATACAAATTTACTTAGATTTAATTCTAGATTCTACTTCCACAATTTCATAGTTTAATTCATAGTTTAAATTAGTAGTAGCAATCAAATTTTAAACCAACTAAACTTCTGATTTCCTTATAATTAAATAGATTAGATTTTAGTAATTAAAGGATAAAAATTCATCAATCTCTTTGGGTTCGACCTTTACTTTCCCTACTGTAAATCTCTAGAAAAGTAAAGTACACTTTTCATATCTTGATTTTGACGACATCAATCATCTTATACTATGTTTAGTTTAACAGTTAATATTTATGATATGTATATTACATCACATAAGAAACTTGAAATGGAAGATCAATAGATAAGATATCATTCATAAAATCCAAGCCAAATATCACACGATGCAAAAGTGAAAGATCACGCAAATAAACCTAGGAAAAATCGTCTAATCACATATCAAGTAATTAAGTTTCCCTAATTTAAGGGGGACATGAATTTTTCTTGAAACAAATAAATCAAAGAAAACAAGGATGCTTAGCAAGCTAGAATGATGCATGTTAATCTTTGAGAAAATAAGATCTCTCAATCCTCGGGACGGATGAGAAAGGAGGATTTGATTTAGGGGAGGCATGAACGTGTGATCATGATCATTCCTTATAATCTTCTTAGATTAGGAGTTACAAAAACCCCAAATCTTGCATGAATGCAATGTATGATCCTAGAATGTGCAAAGGTTGTAGTGTGTATGTGTACATAGACTTTCTAAAGTGGCTTAGAAGTCTAGAATATGTATGAATGAATGAAGGAAATCATCATGGGATATGTACAAATGTAGTATGAACTACTTCCTAAGATATGAGCTAATTTGGAGTACATGTAAGCATCAAATCAAAGGATGGAAGTAAAAGTATGCTTGCTGTGAATAGTGGATAGAACAATAACATGATCTTTTGGAAATTGAAAAGAGGGGGTAGGAATGTTTTCAATGTATGATTTTTTTATGGAGATCTTTCTTATTGTGTCTTGAACACTACCCAAAAAGCCAATCTTTAATAACTATCACAGATTGAGAGAAATCATATAAACAATAGAGGTTATTCAGAAACAGAATCTGTACTGTCGACTGAAATGTTAGAAAATCTTATAAAATGAAAACAAAAGATCTAAAGGCCTATATTATACATAAAGTTCCCTAAGACATTGACGTTCAAGGGAAAAATAAGTTGAGACCACTCTTTTTGGAAAAGTGTTCTATAAAACAAGTTGAAAGTCAACCTAGCTGCTGTCACAGCAGAGGCAGAATGTTTGGAAGGAATGTTTGGACAAAAATGGACCCCTTTCAAGTGCTTCCAAGTCAAGCCAAAAATCATGGGTGTTCTATAAAGACTTTCCAAGTGGTCTTGCATTCATATATTGAGTATTGGACTCAAAAAATTTCTTTGAAATTAAATGACTCACTGTTTTGAAGGTTTTGAGAAAACAAGGTTTATTTCTTGAAATCAAAATGAGGGGTTTAAGAGGGGGGTTTTGAAAACATATTTTCCGTACTTAATGAAGATTATAACCACTTAAAATGTTAACATTTGACTCACATCAAGAACCTTCAAGATTATTGGAAAGTATTATTTCCATTTTAAAGACAACTCCATGAATACATAGGAATGTATTGGATTTGAAATCATCATCTATCAAACATGTTTTTGAGGTCAAGAGCTACTATCCATAAGGATTCACTCACCTCAAACTTTATGTCATCATCTAGATGATGATAGACTAGTAAGTAAATGAAGAAAACAAAAATGAAATGAGGTAAGAGAAGATGAACAACAAAGTAAGCAAACAAGTATGTAAACAATTAATAGATGATATTCAATGATGTATTGGACTTGTAGCTTGGTGTTTCACTCATATGTGGTGACATTGGATATGGAAATAGCTTCCTCTCTCTTAAATGCTCACTAAAATGGTGGTTGGCTGTATTGAATATGAAGTGAATGGAAGTAATGAAGTAGAAACAAAGTTTAGAACTCACTTTCTTGCTTGAAAATCTAAGAAGGAAGCTTCTTTTCTCTCTATTCTAACCTTATCTCTACAACTTTCTGTCTAAAACTTTTCAAAGCTTGCATTTGGCACCCCCCAAAATGAGAAGTCAAGGGGGGTTTATATAGGCCAATTTGGGGTGGTTTTGGGGTTTTAGAAGTACTCCCATTGCTCCCAAACATCTATGAACATAGAAGTACGTCGTTTTGGTTTCCCATTAATCAAAACGAACCCCCAAAAGAAATTAAAAAAATGTACCATTCTGGGGGAGAGAGCCGCGGCGGCACTGGGCCTATGGCGCAGCAGCACTACTCCTCATTCGTCCAGATAATCCTTTTTAGACCCTAGAGTTTTCGGTATTCGCGAAAAGGCCCTATTTCGTCCGAAATTCACAGAAAATGCATACGAACTCCAAATTGAGCTTGTGATATACCCTTGGAAAGGTAATGGAGTCTAATTTACATAAGAAATAGTTTAGAGATAGGTCACCTTGAAAAGTTTTGTGGTATTCGCGATAAAAGCCAATTTGATCGCCTTTTTCACCTTCAAAAATTCATAATAAATTCGTTTGAAAGCCAAAAATTGTGTGCGATATACCGTCAGAAAGCTATTGACCTCTAGTATCCTTGAAAATTTTTTAAAAAATAATACGGTGCTCCGGTTTCAAAGTCATTTTTTGGTCAAACTGGTCAAACTTGGGATTCCCGGGAAGTTCTGGAAACCTCTGGGAGCTCCCAAGAGCTGACGTTTTCATTCAATTTTCTTTTAAAGCTCATTTTAATACTTTCCACATGATCCAGAATGATCCCAGAACTTTTCGGCGAATTTGGACGACTTTGGTCAAATTTGGTCAAACTTGGTCAAACCGGTTAACGGGGACTTTCTGGGAACTTTCGGGACTTCTGGGAGCCAACGATTTCATTCGGTCTTGCTTTAGAACTCATTTTATTATTATTCTTACGATGTAGCACGTTTCCAGAATATTTGGTCCAAATTTGGGAGTTTTCGGGCATTTTGGTCATTCTGAGCATTTTAAGAGATAGAACTAACTTCCAGGAGTCCTTTTTGAGTCTTTTCGATCATTTTGAACTACCAAACTATGGGTCTCCTAAATCTGATAGCCGACAAAATGGGGTGTCTACAATTTGCCCCTCTTTGGCATGAACTTGCGAGGCAACGCATGTCGCAAGCGAGTGCCAAAGCTTTGAAGATTTGGTTGATAGTCAAGTTAAAATATTTGCTACCATACTAAATAATCTCCCGTCGTAAATATTGAAGAACCATATAACCCTAGGACATTATTTTAGACCTTCTTTGTTTATTACCGACTGATAAATGATAAATTTCCTTAGTTCGCCCTTTGAGCCGTTAAAATGTCTTTTTCTTTAACTACCATTATCCTGTTTTTGCTCCAACTTGACAAACTTGGAGTTCACCACTGAGAGATTTGTCAACTTTTAGTGGTGTTAAGGCGATGTGTGATTGAGAAGAAAAAGAAGATAAGATGATGTTTGGGGTGGTTGCCTTGGTATTCAATGAATGGTTGTTTCAAAAGCAACGAAAATAAAGGGAAAAGAATAAAAAAAAAAAAAGGAAAAAAAAAAGGTTGGGAAAAAAAAAGAGGAAAGAAATTAAAAAAGAGAATATGAAAAGAAGGGAATGAAAAGATGAAGTTGGTGGAAGAGAGAATGAAAGAAATCGAACATGCCTTACAATGTCATTCTAAAACTACCTAATGAATCCTTTCTATCCTTTTTCACTGCCTGAGCCACATTACAACCTTTGAAAAGTCCTATTTAATCCTAGGAAACATGGTTCGGATATGAAAACGACGGGAGGGGGATTCAAACATGGCAATGATTAATTTTTCTTGATTATTGGCATTCTATCCATGAGACTATCGTTCTTTCATGTCATGCGTCTTTTTTGAGTCATATGTGAGCATTTCTCGTTTTGAAAACATATTTCCTTTACTCAAATATTTTAAAAAAATTACACCTGTTTCTGAGTGTTTCATTTTAGAGTGTAATTAACATTGTGAGATTCGTAGTCGAAGCATAGTTAGATGGTCATCTGAGTTATATTCCAAGTTCATGACATACGTGTGTTCATTTGACTACCACATCACATACGTGCAATTTTATGAGAAACTCTAGTAGACGTTTGATTCCGTTTCTTCTTGTTCGTTATTCTATTTCAAATCATTGTTCTATGATAAGAAGTATTGATTATTTTGATTTTCGTTTGAATAAAAGTTTTTAAATTGATAAGTTAATAAAGATGGTTGTGGGTGATTTGTTGACGAGAACCCTCACGAGACTTTACTCGTCCGACTAGGGACACCTTGGGGTTTAAAAGGCTTGTTGCATATGCTAAATGCAATCGCGATCCATGCGAAAATGGAGTAGTATGTTATTAGTAGTTTAGTTTTTATTTTAGTTTTGCTCGAGGACTAGCAAAATGTAGGTTTGGGGGTGTGATTGGGAGAGAACAGATCCTGTTTATATGCCTTAATTCACGTTTGTTAGTATCTTTTGATCCTGTTTTTGTATATTTTTACTTCGTTTTCTATTTTCTGACAGGTTTTGGAAGAAATCAAGGAAGGCTAAACAGGTTGAAAAAGCAGAAGAAAAGAAGCAAGAAAAACCACATAGCGCGCGATCTGCTCGCGCGAAAATCCCGGAATTGCTCGCGCGATCCACTAGCGCGAGGTCCCCATATCACGCTCGCGCGGCCCGCGCGCGCGACATGTGTAAAATTGGAACTTGTGTATTTCAGTATACTGATGATTCCTATGCGAACGAAACTGCCTAATTACGTCTGGAAAGCTAAATACAGCAGTTTTTGTGCGTTTCGGGTTAGGAAAGCTTTCAAAAACTTGTTGTAAATCTATATATACCTTATTTTACTTCAATTAAAGGGTTGACAAATATTATACACACACTATACAACCATACTTTCAGCCATTGAAGAGGGGAAAGCAAGGAGAAGAAGAAGAAGACCAAGGATTTCCATGGCCTCCTCCATCAACTACTTGCCATCTACCGCTTCTATGGACAACTAGACTCTAGATCTAGGGTTTCAATGAAACCCTAGCAAAGTAATAGGGTTTTATTTATGTTTTTATTTTAGTTTTATTATGTATGGATGACAGTTACATGTTCCGAGGATTTTTATAAATAAATCGTGCTTCTATGAATTAAATCATTACTTTCAAAGTTTATTCTTGTCTTAGATCTATTTTGACTGTGATGTGCTCAATGATCTATATTTGCTGTACTTGTATAGATTGTTTACATGTAATGGTGCTTAAATTGAATTGTGCTATCAAGTATCCGAATAATCCATGCCTAGATTAGACGGATTATGCCACAACCCTAGTTTAGTGTGGAAAATTTGTACTAACCGAAGATGGATTATGTTGGTGCTTGAACCATAGTTATTTTCTTGACGGAGGAATTGGGCTTGTAGCTACAATTCTCCATTATCATCCAACTTAATAGGCTAAAGTAGTTCATAAATATTCTTATTATGAAGCTAGTGGTGGATTTGCAATCCTAGGTTCACTTTAAATATCATTAAAAAACAACTATTTTAATTGCTTTCATAATTTAGATTTATTTTTATGTTCTTAGTTTAATTCAAATTAAAATCAAATCCGTTTTCTTAATTAGCTAAATTTAGGTTTTAAAATTAAAGAGTTGTAGTTAATCAATCTTTGTGGGTTCGACCTTTACTTCCACACTGCAAATCTTTAGAAAAGTAAAGTATACTTTTTATATCTTGATACTGACATCATCATGGACTAACCCTTATTTTGTAGCGCCGACGAGGTATGACCCTTTTCTTACTCTGCCTCAGTTTAACTTTTTATTTGATTTTATCGATTTTATGACTGCATGCGCGACACATTAGAATTAGGAACTTGCCTTATGTGAATACGTTCGATTAGAGACTCTTTTCTAGGATTTTATTTCATTTGTATGCATTGCACGTTTAATATCGTTGCTGGATCCCAGGTAAGTTCTCTTGTTCCCTATTGTATATCATATTGCTTGCTACTCGAATTATGTGATTTTTGAATGATATTTTATCATTTGCAATCTTACACCCTTTAGACATGCATTTGTAATGTATATTTATACATATGTATTAGTTGAGGGCACATTTAAGTTAATAATTCGATTAAAAGGATGTCAAGTAGAGGCCTATCGCGAGATAGCATGAGAAGGGGTGTTTTAGTCCGATGGACTCCTTCCCTTCTCATTCCATAATCCCCGGACTTAGTTAATCTTTGGTTTTGCAAAAAATCAGTTTCCTTTTGAAATGGTTTCTTAATTTTTCCTTTTAAAAATTAAGTGGCGACTCATTGTTTTGTGTTTTAAATCGAAAAAGATTTTAAAAGAAAAGCTATGGGTAAGGAAAATGCGATATCCACACACACACCCCACAGCACCAACTCATACTAGGATTAGAACACTAGGTATGATAGGACTCATGACACAATTCATATCACATCCACGCATTGCATATCATCCTCATAGCATAGCATCTGCCTGTCTTGTTGTGCATGTGTGATTTGTTCCTTTGTGCCCTGAACTAGGTCATGGTCTGATTCCCCTTAGGAGACGTAGGCAGCTCATGCAGAGCACGACAAACACTAGCCTCAGCGTTCCTGTTTCTATCATTGCATCTTTTGCAACGCTTTTATCCTAAATCTATAGCCTCCAAAAAGACCTGTCTCTTCAAAGATTTAGCACTCGCTTGCGACATGCGTTGCTTCACAAGTTCATGCCAAAGAGGGGCAAACTGTAGACACCCCATTTTGTCGGCTAACAGATTTAGGAGGCCACAAGCATATCAAACCTCGATAATTATAAAGATCGGATTTTCAAAAATTGCCTCTAACTCTCAAGAAGTCAAAGAACTGGCAGAAATAACCAAAATATCCCTAAAAGCCAAAAACTCTCCAGATTGGCCCAGAATCTCAAAAATCATTTGATGTCATTCAGAATTAAAAAAATGAATTTTAAAAGAGAAATATTTTAAATCATAAGCTCCCAGAGACCTCCGGAAGTCCCGGAAGTTCCCAGAAAGTCTCCGTTGACCGGTTTGTCCAAAGTTTGACCAAGGTTTGACCAAAATCATCTGAATTCGCCCAAAAGTTCTGAGATCATCCTAGATCATGTGAAAATTCTTAAAATATGTTTTAAAAGAAAATCGGACGGAAACGTCAGTCTTTGGAGGCTCCTAGAACTTCCCGGAATTTCCTAGAAGTGCATTGTTTGACTGATTTGACTGCAAGTTTGACCAAAAATCAAAGTCTCCTTTTTTATGTTAAAATATTTTTATCAAATGCTAGAGTCAATATCTTTCCAACTGTATATCGCACATAATTTCTGGATCTAAAATGAATTTGTTATGAATTTATTAAGGTGAAAAATGCGATCAATTCGGCTTTTATCGTGAATACCGCAAAACTTTCCAAAGGGACCCAACTCCAAACTATTTGTTATGGTAAGTAGACCTCAATACCTTTCCAACAGTATATCATAATCTCAATTTGGATTTCGTATGAATTTTCTGTGAATTACGGACGAAATAGGGTCGTTTCACGAATTCTGGGAGTTTCGGGGGCCAAAATGCAAATTCTGGTCAACAGGGGGGTTGACTGCCGCAGCGGCAATGGCTCACTACTGCAGCGGCACTGGCCAAGTGCTGTGGCGGCACTCTGAGTAATTTTTCATTTTTTTTGTAATTTTTGGTTAATTTTTGGGTTATAATTCAAATTTTCAACAAATAAAACGACATAGTTTTGATAATCTGAACTTTTTGGACCAATTAGAGATTTTTTAAAATAAAAAATACACCCCCATCTTTGACTATAAATGAGACCCATTTGCTTCCATTTGGGGAGAGCTTGGAAGCCATTCGAGAGAGATATAGAGAGTTAGGAAGAAATAGAGAGAGAAATAAAGATTTTCTTCTTCAATCCAAGCCAAATGTGAGTTTTTATTTAGTTTTCTCAAAACTAAACTAGTATTCACAAGATTTCAATTCATTTTTTCATCTTCTTTGAGTTTCCAATGAGTTATAGAGCAATCTACACCCACATACACACATATATGAGAGGTTGAATGCTTGTGGTTCCACCATTGAATATCATCTATTGATTGTTTATTTTCTTGCTTATATACAATGTTCATCTCCTCTAACCTCATTTCTTTTTTATTTTCTTTGTTTTACTTATAGTTCATCATCATCTAAATGATGAAATGAAGTTTGAGGTGAGTGAATCCTTATGGATAGTAGTTCTTGACCTCAAAAACATGTTTAATAGATGATGATTATAACTTCAATACCTCCAAGGTATCCCTTAAGTTATATTCAAAATAAAAATGAATCTCTCCAATAATATTGGGGGTTCTTGATGATGAGTTTTATGTTGATATTCCAAGAGGTAATAATCTCTATCTGATGTTGAAAATATACTTTCAAAACCTCTATTTCAAAACCCCTCTTCAACCCCCTCATTTTGATCTCAAGAAAGAAAAACTCTAGTTTTTCCCAAAATCTTCAAAACAGTGAATCAAAACAGTGAGTGATCCGAGTTCAAATATTTCTCTAGAACTCAATACTCAATGTATGGATGCAAGACCACTTGAAAAGTCTTCCTAACTCATTAGAGAACACCCACGATTTTTGGTTTGACTTGGAAATACATGGTAGGGTTCCATTTTAGCCCAAACATTCACTCTAGATATTCTGCCTTTACTGTCATAGCAGCTTGGTTTGACTTTCAACTTGTTTTACAGAAAATGTTTCCAAACTGGGTGGTCCCAACTTATTTTTCACTTAAACTTCAATGTCTTAGGGAACTTTATGTATAAAATGGGCCCCTAGATCATTTCTTTTCATTTTCTAATATTTTTTAACATTTCAGTCGATAGTACAAACTCTGTTTCTGTGTAACCTCTATTATTTATATGATTTCTCTCAATCTGTAATAGTTATTAAAGATTGGCCTTTTGGGTTGTGTTTTAGACACAATAAGGAAGATTTCCATAAAAAATCATGCATTAAAAACCTCCCTAACCCCTTTTTTCAATTTCAACAAGATAAAGTCACTGTTCTTTCCACTATTCATAGCAAGTATACTTTTAATTCCATCCTTTGATTTGATGCTTACATATACTTCAAATTAGTTCATGTCTTAGGAAGTAGTTCATACTACATTTGTACATATCCCATGATGATTTCCTTCATTAATTCATACACATTCTAGACTTCTAAGTCATTCTAGGAATCCATGAACACAAAGCACACTACAACCTTGGCACATTTTAGATACATACATTGCCTCCATGCAAAGATTTGGGGCTTTTGTGACTCCTAATCTAAGAAGATTATTAGGAATGAACTTGATCAAACGTTCATGTTTTCCCTCGATCTAATCGTCCTTTCTCATCTGTCCTGGGAATCGAGAGGTCTTCTTTTCTCAAAGATTAACATGCATCATACTAGCTTGCTAAGCATATTTTGATTTCTTTGATTATTTATTTCAATAAAAATTCATGTCCCCCTTTAGATTAGGAAGTCTTGACTATTTGATATATGATTAGACAATTTTTCCTAGGTTTGTTTGTGTGATCTTTCACTTTACATTGTGTGATATTTGGCTTAGATCTTATGAATGATATCTTATCTTTTGATCTTCCATTTTAAAATCATTGTGTGATGTAATATACTATCATAGTATTAATTGTCAAACCACACATTGTAAAAGATGATTATTTGGATGCTAATTGAGGCCCGTCGAGAGACGGGGTGAGTTGAGGGTGTTTTAGTCGCGACAAAGGCTCCTTCCTCTCTCGTACCAAAACCCCGAGCCAAGTTCTTTGGTTATGAAAGGACGGTGCCCTTTATCCATTTGAGTGAGTCAAATTTAGGTTTCTTGGTTCCTTAAAGACCAAGTGGCGACTCTGTATCTGTTTTCAACATACCTTTTCTTTTCCTTTCAAAACGATTTCAAAATAAACAAGAAGTAGAATTCCGCATGTCCACATGGCCTGACCCAGTTGGATTTGAATTTTCCTCTGGGGTCATAAACGGGCACTTTTAGTTCTTTGAGGACTAAGTCACCCTTAGCAAGCTTCCTTGGGCTGACCTTTTTGTTGAAAGCACGAGCTATCCTCTTTTGGTACCCAACAGTATGGTTTATTACAGCCAACCTTTTCTCATCAAGCAACATTAGCTCCTCATACATCCCTCACATCCATTCCAACTCAGTCAATTCACACTCCGCCAAGATTCTTAAAGAAGGCATTTCTACTTTAATTGGAAGAACGACTTCCATCCCGTAAACTACTAAGTACTGCGTAGCTCCCGTGGAAGTTCTTACAGAGGTGTGGTATCCCCATAATACAAATGGTAACTTCTCGTGCCAATCTTTGTATATATCTGTCATTTTCCCCAAGATTGATTTAACATTCTTATTTGCCGCCTCCACCGCTCCGTTTGTTTGAGGCCTATAGGGGAAAGACTGGTGGCGGGTGATCTTGTACTTTTCTAATTGTGGGATAACTTCTCCTTGGAAATGGATACCATGGTCTGAAATGAACTCATTCAGGACTCTATATCTGCAAATTAAGTTCTTTTCTATGAAGCTCACCACATCCTTGGCCTTTAAAGTGGCGTATGACGCTGCCTTTACCCATTTGGTGAAATAATCAATTACCACAATTATGTATCGGTGTCCATTGGATGCCTTTGGAACTATCTCACCGATGATATCAATGCCCCAAACAGAGAAAGGCTACGACGTGGTCATGCTATAGAGCTGGGAAGGTGGGGTATGCATTAAATTTACATGGATCTGGCACTTATGACATCTTCTGACGTACTCACAGTAGTCTTTGTCCAAAGTGGTCCAGTATTACCCCTGTCGAATTATCTTTTTGGCCAGCATATGTCCATTCATGTGGGGCCCACAGAATCCTTCGTGTATTTCTTCCATCATCCTCCTAGCCTCCCTTCCGTATAAACACTCCAGATTGAACCCGGTATATGATTTTTTCCACAACTTATCCGCATAGATCACAAATTGGGCGGAGAACCTTCGGATTGCCTTTCTGTCCTTCTCTGAAGCTCCCTCGGGGTATTCTCCTTTCTTAATGAAATTCCAAACTTCCACGTACCAAGGCAACTCACCTCCTTCCTCTATCGTTGCTATCATCTCGAATGAAGGTTGGTCCCTGATTTCTATGGATAATGGTATCATGGTGACTCCCGATGGGATTTGTATCATCGAGGCCAAGGTTGCTAGGGAATCGGCGAACTGGTTCTCTTCATAGGAAAGGTAGTAGAACGATATCTTTTTGAACTGTACTTTTAGGCTCTCTAGGTAGTCATGGTAAGGCCTCAACTTCTCATGCTTCACCCTCCAATCACCTCGCACTTGGGATATGATCAGGTTAGAGTCTCCAAAAATGTCGATCCTTCCAACTTTTAGGGCTAAGGCTACTTCCATCCCAATTATGCAAGCCTCGTATTCGGCCGTGTTGTTGGTTGAATTATACTTAAGCTTGATGGCTAACGGGGTAGGTGTCCCATCAGGTGCCATGAGGATGATTCCAACCCCATAGCCTAGTTGGTTGGCGGCTTCATCAAAATACATCTCCCACAGATCCTCTTTCAACTCTATTACCCCTTCGTCGGGAAACTTGAACTCCCCTTTCTCCTCAGATTCTATGGCAAGGTCGGCTAGGTATTCAGCAACGGCTCTTTCTTTAATAGATTTAGAAGTGACATATCTGATATCGAATTCGGCCAGCATCATGGTCCAACGGGAAATTCTACTGGTCAGGACAGGCTTTTCGAACAGGTATTTGAGTGGGTCCATTCGGGAGATTAGGACAACGGGAAAGGCTAACATGTAATGCCTAAGACGACAGGTACACCAAACTAGGGCCCAACAGGCTTTTTCTAAAGGTGAGTATTTCAGCTCGTATCCGGTCATCCTCTTGCTCAAATAATAAATGGCTTTTTCCGCATGCCCCTCTTCCCCTTCTTGGGCCAACATACACACCCCAATCCTCGGACATAGAAAGGTACAACAATAAAGGTCTCCCGGGTGAGGGTGGTGACTAGGGGTGAAAACCCAATTCACCCGACCCGACTCGAAACACACTTAATTTTTTAAAAATATATATGTAATATGCTTATATCAATATATGCATTATGTATTATATAGTCTTTAATATATATATGTAATATGCTTATATTAGTATATATATATGTATTATAAAGTCTTTATATATATGTTATATTCTTATATCAATAAAATATATATGTCATTAGCGGAGATATAAAAAACTTAAAACCATTAAACTAGCACATGACTATATTTTTATTTTTTGTTTGGTCAGAGCTTTGGTTAGCCCATGAATATCTAGACAAATACATTCAAAGCACAAAAAAAAAAGAAAAGAAAATAGAAAATGTAGACAAAGTCATGTGTAAAGCAAATGCTTGATTAAGACAAATGAGACAGTCGGGTTTCACCCGACTCGACCCGACTCACCCGACCACCCGATGAGTCGGATGCACCCGACAAAGCGAGTGGATGACGGGTGGAAGGAGGGCAAACCCGACTATGTTCGGATGGATGAGCGGATGAAGGTCAAACCCGACTCACCCGACTCGTGAACACCCCTAGTGGTGACAGGACAGGTGGGTTTTGGAGGTAGGTCTTGATCTTATCAAAGGCTTGTTGACACAGGGTATCCTATTCGAACTTTTCTCCTTTTTTGAGTAACCTAAACAACGGGTCATAGGTTAAGGTGAGCTTCGAGATGAAACGGCTTATGAACTATATTCTACCCAGAAATCCCCTTAACCCTTTTTCGTTCTTGGGCGGCTGCATTTCGACTATGGCCTTTATCTTGGTCGGGTCCACCTCTATCCCTCTCTGAGTGATGAGAAACCCCTCTTCCCCTCCAGAACAGTGTATTTTTTGTAATTTCTTTTGTGGTCCCATTTTGATTAATTAAAAGCCAAAACGACGTAGTTTCATGATTTCAGATGTTTGGGACCAATAGGAACACTTTCTAAATCCCAAAACCACCCCAAGTTGGCCTATATAAACACCCCATTACTCCTCATTTTAGGGGAGTCAAGTGTGAGTTTTGGAAAAGTTTGGGAGAGAAAGTTGTAGAGATAAGGTTAGAGTAGAGAGAAAAGAAGCTTTCTTCTTTGATTTTCAAAACAAAAGTGAGTTCTAACTTTGTTTTTTATTTCATTACTTCCATTTACTTCAACATTCAATACTCCTAACCACCATTTTAGTGAGCATTCAAGAGAGTGGAAGCTTCTTCCATGTCTAGTGTCAATACATATGAGTGAAACACCAATCTACAAGTCTCATGCTTCATGAATATCATCTATTGATCATCATTTACTTGCTTGTTTATTTATTGTTCATCTCTTCTTATCCCATTTCTTTTTGATTTTCTTTATTTACTTACTAGTTCATCATCATCTAAGTGATGACATGAAGTTTGGGGTGAGTGAATCCTTATGGATAGTAGCTCTTGACCTCAAAAACATGTTTGATAGATGATGATCATAACCTCAATACTTCCAAAGTATTCTTGGAATGTATTGAAGTTATGTTCAAAAATAAAATAAATCTCTCCAACAATCTTGGAGGTTCTTGATGATGAGTTTGATGTTGACATTTTGAGTGGCTATAATCCTTGTTGAGTATTGAAAAAATGCTTTCAAAACATCTATTTCAAAACTCCTCTCAATCCCTCTCACTTTGGTTTCAAGAAACAAAACCTTGTTTTCTCCAAAAAATCTTCAAAACAATGAGTCAAAACAGTGAGTGAGTCGAGTTAAAAGATTTCTCTAGAACTCAATACTCAACATATGAATTCAAGGCCACTTGGAAAGTCTTCCTAACTCATTGGAGAACACCCATGATTTTTGGTTTGACTTGGAAGTACTTGGAAATGGTCCATTTGGATCCCAACATTCCTTCCAAACATTCTGATTTTGCTGTCACAGCAGCTAGGTCCACTTCCAACCTCTTTTACAGAAAACTTTTCCAAAAGGGTGGTCCTAACTTATTTTTCCCTTAAAATTAAATGTCTTAGGGAACTTTCTGTATAACATGGGCCCTTAGATCATTCTTTTTCATTTTCTAATATTTTCTAACATTTCAGTCGACAGTACGGACTCTGTTTCTGAGTGACGTGTGTTGTTTATATGATTTCTCTCAATCTGTGATAGGTATTCAAGATTGGCCTTTCGGGTTGTGTTCTAGACACAATAAGGAACATATCCATAAAAAATCATGCATTGAAAACATCCCTAACCCCTCTTTTCAATTTCCAAAAGATCATGCTACTGTTCTGTCCACTATTTACAGCAAGCACATAGAAACTTTTATTCTTTGATTTGATGCTCATATGCATTCCAAATTAGCTCATATCTTAGGAAGTAATTCATACTACATTTGTATATATCCCATGTTGATTTAATCCATTCATCCATGCACATTTTAGACTTCTAAGTCATTCTAGAAATCCATGTACACAAAACACACTACAACCTTTGCACATTTTTAGGTACATACAATACATTCATGCAAGATTTGGGGTTTTTGTAACTCTTAATCTAAGAAGATTATAAGGAACGATCATGATCATACGTTCATGCTTCCCCTTTGATCTAATCATCCTTTCTCATCCGTCCCGGGGATTGAGGGATCTTCTTTTTCTCAAAGAATAACATGCATCATACTAGCCTGTTAGGCATATTTTTGATTTCTTTTGTTTATTTGTTTCAAGAACAATTCATGTCCCCTTTAGATTAAGGAAACTTAATTACTTGATACATGATTAGACGATTTTTCCTAGGTTTATTTGTGTGATCCTTCACTTTACATTGCATGATATTTGACTTAGATCTTATGAATGATATTTTATCTTTAGATCTTCCATTTTCAAGTTTCTTATGTGATGTAATATACTATCATAGTATTATTTGTCGAACCAAACATAGTATAAGATGATTATTTGGATGCTAATTGAGGCCCGTCGAAAGACGGGGCGAGTTGAGGGTGTTTTAGTCGTGACAAAGGCTCCTTCCTCTCTCGTACCAAAACCCCGAACCGAGTTCTTTGGTTATGAAGGGCCGGTGCCCTTATCCGCTTGGGTGAGTCAAAATTAGGTTTCTTGGTTCCTTAAAGACCAAGTGGCGACTCTGTATCTGCTTTTCAACAGACCTTTCCTTTTCTTTGATTCAAATCAAGTTTCAAAAAACAATCTCAAACAAGAGAGAGAAGTGGTCCGAATCCGCGTGTCCACAATCTGGCGACTCTGCTGGGGATTTTTATTTTAAAACAAAATAATACAGAGGTTTGACTCATAAGAAGCATCCTTAAAATCATCTTTTTACTATGTTTGGTTCACCGCATTACACTCTTGCATTTTCCTCCCTCCGACTGTGTCTGAAACGCGGCGCTGACATTGTTCAGGTCTTGCTGTGCCAGGGCACAAGTCACCATTGATACTGTACCTTCCAAGGTATATCAAAAAGAGTAAAAACCTCCGTACTGTCTCTCTGACGGTATATTGGAACTCTCGTCAATGGACCCTCTTTGACTAAACCCAGCCTTTGCATATAGATTCCTGTAGAACCTTTCATAGGACTGTTCATTTATCTTTTCAGATAGGACAATATGATATAACTGCTGTATGCCCTGACGGGATTACCTGCGCGGTGTAGACGCTTATGTGGCATAGAACAGAACCTCTTTCTTATGATTCCCAAGGCAATCACTCACATGTAACCACATTGGGTTGACCTGCCTAGGCACCATGACAAGGATGTCTGCCCCATGTTCACAAAGATATACACCGCAAACCTTGTTTGTCGGTCTTGAGACATAGGAGTATGAAAACCTGCTAGAAAGTATGATCACTATAACCATACTTACCAATTTCTCCCAGAAACTCTGCCCAGATATCCCAGATATAACCATACTTACCAGTTTCCACCAGAAACTCTGCCCATATATCCCAGATATAACCATACTTACCAGTTTCCCCCAGAAACTCTGTCCAAATATCCCAGATATAACCACATTGACCAGTTTCTCCCAGAAACTCTGTCCAGATATCCCAGATATAATCACATTAACCAGAAACTCTGTCCAAATATCCTAGATATGACCATATTGACCAGTTTCCCCCAGAAACTCTGTCCAAATATCCCAAATATAACCACATTGACCAGTTTCTCCCAGAAACTCTGTCCAAAATTCCCGAAATATCTGGGAAATCCATGTTATCCCTTGGTGATCATACTAGAAAGTAAGGTTAGCACACTCTGTATGGCTAGGACCTTATTTGTTTAGATGCTATCTGTTAGAAATAGGAGCATCACATAGATTAGGGCTTACATCCGCATGTTTGTCCCATTTGCATGCACCTTTTCTCATCTCTCTGCACGCACTGTCTCGAGTCAGTCCACGTCACTGTCTTTGTTTGTCTAAAAGTCGTCACTGTCAGGATCTGATACACCCCTTTCTCTCAAAATCTGTCAGGTCAGTATAGATTCCCAAGGTCAGCAGCCGGAATCCTCGTCTTGGACCAGGAGTTCAGATAATCGTCTGGTCAGAATCAGTCCGACAGCCCGCTTCAATATGAATAGAGAAGAATTGGAAAACAAGGTCACCGAGTTGGGAGCGACTATAAGCCAACAATCCGACAGTCTAGCCCAGGTCCTGAAGTTCATGGAAGAATTAAAGCAGCAACAGCCGCGACCTCCGCCCGGGTTTCTGCCACAGGAGTTTGAACCTCCTCTACATGAGAACAATGGGGAGGAAAACTGGTTTCAAGGGGTCCCACCGCTTACGTATGAGAAGAAGCTCCAAGAAAAATTGGACAAGGTCGATAAACTGGAGAGCGTGCTGAGAAAAAGCAAGGGAGTCGATGATTACATGCTAGATCTGGAAGGCCTCTTTGAGCCTGTCAAGTTGAAACTGCCGGAGAACTTTAAAATGCCTGCCATCGATTGTTTTGATGGAACTGGGAACCCAAAAAGTCACGTGAAGTTGTGCATGAGTATCTTCCAGTCCATGGGCTGTACCCACGAGCACATTGCAATGCTATTTCCGCAAACTCTGGCGAAATCTGCACTATCATGGTTCCTAACCTTGGAAGCCTCCAAGACCCGGGCCTGGGAAGATATCGTTCGAGTTTTTGTCGATCATTACTCTTACAACCAGGAGCTGGATGTCACTATCAGGGATTTGGAAACAACCCGGCAAAGCAACAATGAATCCTTCGCTGCGTTCCTGAGCAGATGGAGGAACAAGGTAGCTCAAATGACCCACCGGCCGATTGAAAAGGAACAGGTAAGGATGCTCATCCGGAATCTGCAGCCGCTTTATCATGAGAAATTATTCTACCAGTCCATCTCCACCTTTGAGGAGTTGTTTGAAGTCGGAACCCGAATCGAAGATGCTATCAGGGAAGGGAAGATCAAAAAGGAAGACCCTCCGAGTCAGTCCAGAAGGCCCAACTACTCCCGGAATCCCCCGGATGTCAATGCCCTTAGCAGCCAACCCATGGCATACCCCCCAAGGCCGTACCAACTCTCCACCCAGCCAAATCCCTCCAACCGCCCTTTCCAGAAAAAGCCTCCTCGCAATTTCGCCAAACTAGAAATCTCTCTCTCCTCAGCCTTAGACCGCCTCCTCAAAAAGGGCCATCTCCAACTCCTCCAGCCTCGAAACACCCCACCCCTGCCTAACTGTGATATGTCTAAAAGATGTGCCTACCACCAAGCCCCCGGCCATAACACTGATGATTGCATGCGCCTCCGCCATGATATTCAAGACCTCATTGACCAGAATATCATCGAGCCACCCCCGAAACAGCCCCATATCACCCAAAATCCCCTACCAAACCACCAAAATGTCAACCTCATTGAGTCCAGCCCCGTACCCTTCAACCCTGCTACTTATATCCCCCCCCTAGGACAACCCTTGCCTTGCATTGACATCCCGGATTCTGAGGGAATTCATCTGATCGGAGGGGAGAATGACGAGTGGCAGCAGCAGCTTGACGACGAGCAATAGTTGTTCTTCCTGGAAGAGCATGACCTAGGGGCGGTAGACCTCAAATGGTATGACCCTAACAATGAGAGTGATGCTTCCATCTGGAACGAGCCGGAAAAGCCGTTTGTGGGAACGGATTGTGATTGGTTCAAGAAAGACGGGACTGTAGAAGGACCCACTCTGCCGAAATTGATCACCTAACCAGGTCAAAGATGAAACAGATCATATTGTCCACCTCTATCCCCCCGAGGATCTCCCAATCGAACTTAAGCAACTAATCGAAAAACTACCTGCTTATGAAATAATCGAAGATACTTTATCAGTTAACCTAGGTGAAACAGATAATCCACAAATTGTGCAAATTGGCTCAACTCTTAATAAAGGAGAAAAAGAAAAGTTAACTCTCTTGCTAAAAGAATTCAAAGATGTTTTTGCTTGGTCTTACGAAGACATGCCTGGGGTCGATCCCGACATTGTACAACATCATATCCCTCTCCTTCCTAATTCTAAACCCGTCAAGCAGAAACTAAGGCGCATAAGACCGGAATGGGCACTCAAGGTTAAAGAAGAGGTGGAAAAGCAGTTCAAGGCAGGGTTCATCATTGTCACCAAATACCCGGAGTGGGTTGCCAATATCGTGCCAGTCCCGAAGAAGGATGGAAAAGTTCGTGTGTGCGTCGACTTTCGTGATCTGAACAAGGCCAGTCCCAAGGATGACTTCCCGCTTCCCCACATTGATGTCTTGGTGGATAACACTGCAGGTCATGAGCTACTGTCATTCATGGATGGTTTCTCAGGGTATAACCAGATTTTGATGGCGCCAGAAGATCGGGAAAAGACGACATTCACCACCCCTTGGGGAACTTACTGTTATAGGGTAATGCCCTTCGGACTCAAGAATGCGGGGGCAACTTACCAAAGAGCTGCCACCACTCTGCTGCATGATATGATTCACAAGGAGGTAGAAGTATACGTAGACGACATGATTGTGAAATCCAAAGATAGAGAAGGGCACCTGGTAGCGCTGGAAAAGTTCTTCGAAAGGTTGCGCAAATACAAGATGAGGCTGAATCCAAAGAAATGCACTTTCGGCATAACCTCCGGTAAACTCCTGGGTTTTCTCATCACACAAAGGGGAATAGAGGTGGACCCCTCTAAGATCAAGGCAATCCTCGAAATGACGCCACCACAGAATGAAAAAGAAGTAAGGGGGTTCCTCGGAAGAATCCAATTCATCAGCCGCTTCATTTCCAAGCTCACAGCTACGTGTGATCCTCTGTTCCGGTTATTAAAAAAAGGGGGAGAAGTTCCAATGGGATGACCAATGCCAAGCCGCTTTCGACAAAATAAAAGCCTACCTCCAAAATCCACCTGTCCTTTCACCACCCACTCCTCATAAACCCTTATTCCTTTACCTGTCTGTCTCCGAAAATGCCATGGGTTGCATGCTAGCCCAAGAAGGAGAAGAAAGCCACTCCGAAAAAGCCATATACTACCTCAGCAAAAGGATGACTGGGTATGAGCTCAACTACTCTACCCTTGAAAAAACGTGTTGGGCCTTGGTGTGGTGTACTCGCCGACTGAGGCACTACATGCTGGCCTTCCCAGTTGTGCTCATATCCCGCATGGATCCTCTAAAATACCTTATCGAAAAACCTGCCCTGACCGGTCGTATATCCCATTGGTTACTTCTATTATCCGAATTCGATATCAAGTATGTCACAAGCAAATCGGTAAAAGGGAGAACCGTAGCTGAGCATCTCGCAGAACATGCCGTCGAATTCGAAGAAAGTGGAGACTTCCCGTTTCCAGACGAGAGTATCATGGAAGTCAAAGAAGAACAGTGGAAGTTGTACTTTGATGGGGCAGCCAACATGAAAGGATACGGAGTAGGGATGATTCTCGTATCACCAAGCGGGGACCACACTCCGTTGGCAGTCAAGATCAATTATAACTCCACCAACAACACCGCTGAGTATGAAGCATGCATTCTGGGAATGGAAGCAGCCTTAGAGCTGAAAGTTCAGAAGTTGGATGTCTTCGGGGATTCAAACCTCATTATATCGCAAGCTAGAGGAGAATGGAAAGTAAAAGAAGAAAGGTTGAAGCCCTATCACGATCATCTCGACCAACTCAAGAGGCGTTTCAAGAACGTCACATTCCTCTACTTGCCTAGGGAAGAGAACCAGCTGGCAGATTCATTGGCTACCTTAGCCTCTATGATCAAGATTCCCGCAGGAATCAAGATGATGCCCTTAGTAATTGAGCAAAGGTACGAGCCTTTGTTCAGCATAATCGCCACAATCGAAGAAGAAGAGAATGAAACACCGTGGTACCAGGACATCTGGAATTTCATAGAAAAGGGGATGTACCCCCAAGAGTCTACCGAGAAAGACAAGAGGGCCATTCGAAGATTCGCAGCGCAATTCATCATTTGTGGGGGGAAATTGTTGAAGAAAGGATACAATGGTCACAACCTGACTTGCTTGTTCGGGAAGAGCTCCCGAAGAATGATGGAGGAAATACACGAAGGGGTCTGTGGCCCTCACATGAACGGTCACATGTTGGCCAAGAAGATTATAAGGCAAGGGTACTACTGGACAACATTGGAAAAAGATTGTTGTGAGTACGTGAAAAGGTGTCACAAGTGCCAGATCCATGCAAACATGATGCACGTGCCGCCATCTCTTCTATACAGCATGACCTCGCCTTGGCCATTCTCCACCTGGGGAATCGATATTATTGGTGAAATCGTTTCGAAGGCCTCAAATGGAAATCGGTATATTCTGGTGGCCATAGACTACTTCACAAAATGGGTAGAAGCTGCATCTTACACCAAGTTGGGGGCCAAGGAAGTAGCCAAATTCATCAAGAGAAATCTCATCTGCCGTTATGGAGTTCCTCATGAGATTATTTCGGATAACGGAAGTCATTTCAAGGAAGAAGTCAGGGATCTGTTCGAGGAATACAAAATCACCTATCACAAGTCGTCGCCATACCGACCACAGACCAATGGGGCAGTCGAAGCTGCGAATAAGAATATCAAGGCCATACTGCAAAAATCAGCTGATACCTACAAAGACTGGCATGAAAAGCTACCATTTGCACTTTGGGGATACAGAACATCGATAAGGACGTCCACAGGAGCGACTCCTTACTCACTAGTGTATGGGATGGAAGCGGTACTTCCGGTGGAGATAGAATTACCATCCCTACGTGTGATGGCAGAGTGTGAAATTTCAGAATCAGATTGGTTGAGAGAAAGATACGAAGAATTGGCTCTCATAGATGAAAAGCGCCTAGCGGCAGTTGACCATGTCCGAATCTACCAAAAGAGGGTAGCCCGTGCTTTCAACAAAAGGGTTCGTCCAAGGAAGATTGTCAAGAGTGACCTTGTCCTTAAAGAATTGCGAGCTCCGATCTTTGATCCCCGTGGGAAGTTTAAGCCAAAATGGGTCGGCCCTTACATTGTCAAGGCTGTCCTTTCCGGAGGAGCAACTTACCTCATGGACCTCGATGGTGTCGAATTCAAAGAACCGATCAACATGGATCGCCTCAAAAAGTACTATGCTTGACCATCTCCTAACCATTTTCTTTCAAACCTTTGCCTTGAACTACGCTCGACCTGATTCCCACTCGGGGATACGTAGGCAACCACATCGGTTCGGTCGACACCATCATAATCAAACCGTTTTCTTCAAGCCTTGCCATGAACTACGCTCGACCTGATTCCCACTCGGGGATCAAGAGAAATCTCATCTGCCGTTATGGAGTTCCTCATGAGATTATTTCGGATAACGGAAGTCATTTCAAGGAAGAAGTCAGGGATCTGTTCGAGGAATACAAAATCACCTATCACAAGTGGTCGCCATACCGACCACAGACCAATGGGGCAGTCGAAGCTGCGAATAAGAATATCAAGGCCATACTGCAAAAATCAGCTGATACCTACAAAGACTGGCATGAAAAGCTACCATTTGCACTTTGGGGATACAGAACATCGATAAGGACGTCCACAGGAGCGACTCCTTACTCACTAGTGTATGGGATGGAAGCGGTACTTCCGGTGGAGATAGAATTACCATCCCTACGTGTGATGGCAGAGTGTGAAATTTCAGAATCAGATTGGTTGAGAGAAAGATACGAAGAATTGGCTCTCATAGATGAAAAGCGCCTAGCGGCAGTTGACCATGTCCGAATCTACCAAAAGAGGGTAGCCCGTGCTTTCAACAAAAGGGTTCGTCCAAGGAAGATTGTCAAGGGTGACCTTGTCCTTAAAGAATTGCGAGCTCCGATCTTTGATCCCCGTGGGAAGTTTAAGCCAAAATGGGTCGGCCCTTACATTGTCAAGGCTGTCCTTTCCGGAGGAGCAACTTACCTCATGGACCTCGATGGTGTCGAATTCAAAGAACCGATCAACATGGATCGCCTCAAAAAGTACTATGCTTGACCATCTCCTAACCATTTTCTTTCAAACCTTTGCCTTGAACTACGCTCGACCTGATTCCCACTCGGGGATACGTAGGCAACCACATCGGTTCGGTCGACACCATCATAATCAAACCGTTTTCTTCAAGCCTTGCCATGAACTACGCTCGACCTGATTCCCACTCGGGGATCAAGAGAAATCTCATCTGCCGTTATGGAGTTCCTCATGAGATTATTTCGGATAACGGAAGTCATTTCAAGGAAGAAGTCAGGGATCTGTTCGAGGAATACAAAATCACCTATCACAAGTGGTCGCCATACCGACCACAGACCAATGGGGCAGTCGAAGCTGCGAATAAGAATATCAAGGCCATACTGCAAAAATCAGCTGATACCTACAAAGACTGGCATGAAAAGCTACCATTTGCACTTTGGGGATACAGAACATCGATAAGGACGTCCACAGGAGCGACTCCTTACTCACTAGTGTATGGGATGGAAGCGGTACTTCCGGTGGAAATAGAATTACCATCCCTACGTGTGATGGCAGAGTGTGAAATTTCGGAATCAGATTGGTTGAGAGAAAGATACGAAGAATTGGCTCTCATAGATGAAAAGCGCCTAGCGGCAGTTGACCATGTCCGAATCTACCAAAAGAGGGTAGCCCGTGCTTTCAACAAAAGGGTTCGTCCAAGGAAGATTGTCAAGGGTGACCTTGTCCTTAAAGAATTGCGAGCTCCGATCTTTGATCCCCGTGGGAAGTTTAAGCCAAAATGGGTCGGCCCTTACATTGTCAAGGCTGTCCTTTCCGGAGGAGCAACTTACCTCATGGACCTCGATGGTGTCGAATTCAAAGAACCGATCAACATGGATCGCCTCAAAAAGTACTATGCTTGACCATCTCCTAACCATTTTCTTTCAAACCTTTGCCTTGAACTACGCTCGACCTGATTCCCACTCGGGGATACGTAGGCAACCACATCGGTTCGGTCGACACCATCATAATCAAACCGTTTTCTTCAAGCCTTGCCATGAACTACGCTGGACCTGATTCCCACTCGGCGATACGTAGGCAACCACAACGGTTCGGTCGCCCCACCTACCTAAAAATCAACCCGCTTCTTTTTGACCATGGCCCGAACTACGTTGGACCTGATCCCCGCTCGGGGGTACGTAGGCAGACTTTCAAAAGAAAAGAAGGATATCTCGCTAGGTCGAAAATCCGAAAGGACGCCTAGGCAAAAATTAGAGCTAAATCCAAAGTGAGCAATAACAAAAGAGAGAAAATAGCTCGCTAGGTCACCTCCTTGGTGCCTAGGCAAAAATTATGAGCACGTGAGAAAACAAAGTCGCGGTCCTTACCATAACCCGGAAATCACCTTCCACACTAGGGGCAAACTTCGGCCACTCGCCTCGTTTACCTGAACCTCTTCTAAACTAGGGGCAAACGTCGGTCATCTACCTCGTTTGCCTCACAACCATACATATCCCAAACTAGGGGCAAACTTCGGCCACCCGCCTCGTTTGCCTCCAATAAACCTAGCATGCCCAAGCAAGTACCAAAAGCAATAACTAATTGAAGTCTCGGCTACAAAATATTTTTAGAAAGTTAAAATGCATAAAATAGGATTTCCAAAGTAACCGAGGTTCACTGATAAACAAACTTTGAATATTACATAAGCAGGAATAATTAAAGAAATAAAAATCTCTCAAAAAGCAATCACACATGTTCAAAGACACTTGGAGGAATGAGCAGAATCAGCCAGGTCTAGTTTTATCTTTGCGTCTTTTATTTCTTCAAAGATCTCTAGAAGTGGGCCTTTACTCGGTCGGTCCAACCATCAATAAAAGCAGCAATAGTGGTAGCCCTGATCCTGGAAGCAAAGATCCTCTCAGTAAACCCCCGGGGAACCTCCTGAACCTGTCCATACTGTCTGGCCAAACGGCGAGGATGATAGAAAGAGGTCTCTCTCAGACCCATCAGCCACACTCTCTGGTGACCCCCAAGGCTTGTGGTGACAGCATAAAGGCCCCAACGTCTCACGATCCAGCAAATGTCAGCCTCAGATAAAGCACCCATCATGCCCACCCAATCGACAAAAGTATAGTGAGAGTAAAGCACGGCTTGACGAAAGTAAACCGGTGGTATACGGCCTGTCCACAGCTGAAGGCGCTCGTAAAGCCAAGCCTGTAACACCAAAGGCGCCCCAGAAAGGAGAAGAGTCCCTTGGTTGAAGGCATTATCCAAACCGTTCAAAGTTTCAGCTAGAACCATGGCCATGGGATTCCTGCTAAGTTTCAGCCCGAGGCACACATGCACCAAGTCGATGGAAGTACTCGAGAACAAGAAGTGCGAAGTCATGCACAATACCAAAGCAGCCCCACAGGAAGCATCATACGTGCTGGGATTCCTAGGACTGGCATACTGGGCAATAATGGAAGCAATATTGAGGACCTCACCTTCAATCAGCCGGCGAGAAATAGTGATTGAGCAATCCAGATATTCAGCCAAACCTCGCGTAGGACTGAGGGTATCAACGGAAGGGAGAATCAAGTCAGAGTCGGAATCAAAGCCAAGAATAACACAGAACTCCTCAAGCATGGGGCATATTTCCAGGCCGTTGAAGTTGAAGACATGGTTCACTGGGTCCCAGTGAGCAATGGCAGCACGCAAGAACTCTGTATTCAGGGTCATCTGGCGAAGAGAAAACAGCTCGGTCAAGCCGTAGCTAAAGAGGTTGATCCGCTCCATGCCATCCGTAATGATCAACCAAGCTGTGAGTTGAGCAGGATCATACAAAGCCATATTTTCTGTCGCGGCTCTAGCAAAAATCGAAATTTTGGCAGCACTTCCCCGCTTTACGGACTATCCCACCTGCAAAGCAAAAGCACTCACTATCACAAAACTGCCCATCGCAGTAACATCCAACCATCACAGTGTACATATATCAAATAAAACAAGCACATAACTGCGCCTCCAAGCCGGAAGCTATCCAGCCTAAAAGGCGAAACATCATAATAATCTGTCAAAAGTCACAAATTGTTCTACACATCGTCCTACACTGTCCAAATAGTCATGTCACTGGTACAACCCAATCGAAAACATAAAAAGAGAATAATGCCCTCTTGGGAGGCCTCAGTCCTCCTCTTCTTCGTCCTCTGTCGGACCACCAGGAGTGTATGTCGGCGACGGCCTCCTCCTGCCACCTCTGCATCTTGGACCAGTCCTCGATGAGCCGGCCCCGCCTCCGCGGTACTGCACACACAAATAAAATAAAAGGCAATCAGTAAGGGAACAACAAAAAAAGGTACAAAAACAAAGCCGAATCAGAGACTTACCAAGGACGCCATCTGGTTGGCAGCAAATTGCCGCATACCGTCCATCTGTCAAGGGTAAAAACTAGGGTTAGAACCTCATAACCTTAAGAAAGTGCAAAATTAAAGACGTACCCGGTGGTCTCGTGTGAGGACCAGGGACCGTAAGCTAGCTGCCAAGGTGTGACCCTCCTCAGCGTAACTCCAAGGAACATTGAGGACGCCCGCTGGCTGAGTAGGGTACCCACATGTGACTCGCGGCACCTCCATCATTTGGGGAGTGCCATCAGCGCCTAGAACGTTAACAGTCCAATCCCAAGGAGGGATAGGGTCGGGAACCTGAGGAGCCTGTCTCCTGTACATCTCGCGAAGCTGCAGGCACAGAATAAGGATAAAAAACATGGGCAATAAATATAAACAGAAATACAAAAAAGAACTCACCTCCAGGAGTGGGAAGTTAGGCATCAGGAAACGGCCACGGTAAGCCTCATAACCGGTCTCAGAAAGAAAATGGTCCCAAACATCGGTGCCGGCTAAAGCCGCCAGCAGAGCATCTCCAGAGAGGTCACTAGCATCCATCGCAGGAAGGTCATGAGGGACGCGATACCGGGAACCACCAACCACCTGCCGAGACACCCGCTCACCAAGGAACCACTGCCTGCACTCAGTACTCTCCAGCAGAAGGTGGCAAGAGGTAAGAGATTTAACCGCTTGTATCTCCTCTGGGGCAGCATAGGCGACGCCCTCCCAAGGAGTCCAATCAACACTAGAGGCCGTCAGCCCAGTCAAGAAGTTTCTAAGCAAAACAATCCGGTGGGCCCCACTCTTCACCCCAACAACGTCCCTCCGCCATCTCAAACCTCGTGGGAATAGAGGCACAGGAGCCATGCCATCCTCATCCTCGCCTGATTCATCCGCCGGGGAAGGAGCCAACATCTTCAGATATTCGAAGCTCCAAAGCTGCACAAACAAAGGAGAAAATCAGAACAAGTTTAGAAATCAGAAGATAACAAATGAAAGAAGATGCAATACGTACCTCCCAAGCTCGCCAAAATCCCCCAGTCGACTTGACATCACCCCGGGAGATCTCACCCATATGCTTGTAGAGATGGGCCAGGGCAGCACCGCCCCAGTTGTAGGAGGGGATCTCATCAATGGTCGCCAGGCAAGAAAGGAGCCTCAAGCTCACCCGGTCGTTCCTTGTCGCAAAGATTGAGCACCCGAGGACATACAGAAGATATACTCTCAGAAGCTGGGAATTGTTCAGATTGTGATTACCTCTACCATAGGCCCGGTAAAGCCAGCCGCAGGGGAACCAATGCCTCTCCAGGTTAGGGGGAACAGCCCCAATCAACATCTCCACCGCCTCCGGGTCAATCTCATAAAAATAGTCCAGAACCAGGCGCTTCCCGCCAACCCTCAAGCCCGTAATCATGGAGAAGTCGAAAGGCGTCATAGTCATCTCTCCGAACGGCAGGTGAAAAGTGTTGGTAGTGTCCCACCACCTCTCGGCCAGTGCATAGAAGTGAGCCAAGTCATTGCTACTTTTCGAAACCAAGCGGACGAAGCCTCCGAACCCGGCATCATCAACCATCTTTTTAACAGTGGGCGAAAGCTGGGTATACCATAAGAAAGCATGGGCAAGGCTACCATGGCCTTTCAAGGCCACTTCCGGCACCTACACACAACAAAGACGACAAAAGATGCACAAAATCACTATTCACGACCCGAGAGCAAAATTCACAAAATCAACATTTGAGCGCAAATCGAACTTCTAACGATCTCTAGGTGCACACTACTGCTCACAAAACTAGCACAATACATGAAGATGGTCCTAAAATGTCGAAAGTTTCACATACCAAGCTCGCTAGAGCCGCGGCCGAAAGATGGTGTTGGGGGTCCCGCAAAATCACGTCCGGGGTGTGCATCTCGGCCTTCATCCGGCCTTTGGTCTTCTTAGACGGTCTCCTTGAGCTCGAAGCCATGGATCTACAAAGAAAATGGAAGTTCAAGTTAAACTTTCTTCTTGAAAATTTGGGCAAACCAAAACACCAATCAAAAATCCGACTACAGGGAAAGATTACTCACCTGGGCGCGCACAAGCTGCGTTTTGATGAATTTTGGCTTCAAAAACACCCCAAAATGGCCAAGAATGAGCTTCAAAAGCTCAAAAACCCGACATATAAGAAGATGAAGTCCGGCCACCCAGTGCCGCCGCGGCACTAGCCAACTGCCGCAGCGGCAGTGGCCCAGTGCCGCCACGGCAGTGCTCCCCGTGGGCCCCGCTTCGCTCCGTTTTGCTCCGTTTTGCCCCGTTTTGGCCCGTTTTGGCCTTTTTCAGACCGTTTTTGACCCCGATCAGCCCCGGTGGCTCCGTCCAGTCAAGATTTATGAGTTTTTACCCCAAGCAGATTAAAAGTTGTCAAAACTACCTCCAGCAGGCAAAAACTGGGAAAAATTGGCTCCCAAAGACCCGAATCGGCCGTTTCAGGACAACCGTCGCAAATTTCGATCAAACACGAGAATTCTGGTAATGGATCCTGGTTCCCGATCAAGAAAAGAGATTCCCCGAGAACCCTGCTCCCAGAGGCCCTGACCGGCTCTCTTGGATTGAGCGCCGAAAGTTTTTGGTCAACCGTGACAGGTTCAGAGATGGATCTTGGTTCCCGATCAAGAAAAGAGATTCCCCGAGAACCCTGCATCATCCTCCGAGGACCAAAGCAGACGAATACCAGCTCCCAGAGGCCCTGACTGGCTCTCTCGGATTGAGCGCCGAAAGATTTGATCAACCGTGAGAGGTTCAGAGATGGATCCTGGTTCCCGATCAAGAAAAGAGATTCCTCGAGAACCCTGCATCATCCCCCGAGGACAAAAGCAGACCGATGCCAGCTCCCAGAAGCCCTAACCGGCTCTCTTGGATTGAGCGCCGAAAGATTTGATCAACCGTGAGAGGTTCAGAGACGGATCCTGGTTCCTGATCAAGAAAAGAGATTCCCCGAGAACCCTGCATCATCCCCCGAGGACAAAAGCAGACGGATGCCAGCTCCCAGAAGCCCTGACCGGCTCTCTTGGATTGTGCCCCGAAAGTTTTTGATCAACCGTGAGAGGTCCAGAGATGGATCCTGGTTCCCGATCAAGAAAAGAGATTCCCCGAGAACACCTACATAATCCCCAAGGGTAAAAGATACTACCACTAGCCAGAACTGATTCCCGAAAGTCGGCCGTCAGGAACAATCAGAGCATCGCCCAAATCCAGATCTCCTAATTATCAAGAATTACCACAAGATCCCTCGGTCACCTTTGGCTATCGTCTTCTAAACAAAGCGCATCTGAACTGTCTCACTCGTTCCAGAAGTTTGCCCCCAGACCCGGAGTCTTCTAAACTCCGATGTCCTTATCCGAGTCACCCACCGCATCACAGTTGCAAACACTAGCACAATACCAGCCCACTCGGAGTGGCACACCCCGCAGCATTTGCTCATACTAGGGTCATAACACTAGACATGATAGGACTCATGACACAATTCACATCACATCTGTGCATTGCATATCACTCTTATTACATAGCATCCGCCTGATTGTTGTGCATATGCATGTGTGATTTATTCCTTTGAGCTCCGAACTACGTCCTGGTCTGATTCCCCTTGGGATACGTAGGCAGCTCACGCAGAGCACGACCAGCACTAACCTCATCATTGCATCTTTTGCAATGCTTTTATCCTAAATCTATAGCCTCCAAAAGACCTGTCTCTTCAAAACTTTGGCACTCGCTTGCGACATGCGTTGCCTCGCAAGTTCATGCCAAAGAGTGGCAAACTGTAGACACCCCATTTTGTCGGCTATCAGATTTAGGAGACCCATAGCTTGGTGGTTCACAATGATCGTAAAAGACTCAAAAGGACTCCTGGAAGTCAGCTATCTCTCAGAATGCTCAGAATGACCAAAATGCCCCTGAAAGCCCAAAAATTCCCAGATTTGGTCCCGAAGTTCTGAAAACATGCTATGTCGTAAGAAAAGCGATAAAAAAGAGTTTTAAAGGGAAGTCAGATAAAATCGTCGGCTCCCAGAGACCCCCGGAAGTCCCGGAAGTTCCCAGAAAGTCCCCGTTGACCGGTTTGACCAAGGTTTGACCAAGGTTTGACCAAGTTTGACCGAAGTCATCCGAATTCACCAAAATCATCTTAAATCATGGGAAAAGTATTGAAATAAGTTCCAAAAGGAAATCGAGCGAAAACGTCAGCTCCCTGGAACTCCCGGAGGTTTCCAGAACTTCCCGGGAATCCCAAGTTTGACCAGTTTGACCAAAATTTGACTTTGGAACTGGGGCGCCGAAACAATTTTCAAATATTTTTCATAGATACTAGGGGTCAATAGCTTTCCAACGGTATATCGCACATAATTCCTGGATTTAAAATGAATTTATTACGAATTTCCGAAGGCGAAAAAGATGATCAAATCGGCTTTTATCACAAATACCGCAAAACTTTTCAAAGTGACCTATCCCCAAAACATTTTTTATGTAAAGTAGACTCCATTACCTTTCCAACGGTATATCACAACCTCAATTTGGAGTTCATATGCATTTTCTGTGAATTTCGGACGAAATAGGGCCTTTTCGCGAATACCGGAACTTCGGGGGGCCTAAACAGCATTATCTGGACGAAGGGAGGAGCAGTGCCGCCGCGGCACTGGCCCACTGCCGCCGCGGCAGTGGCCCAGTGCCGCCGCGGCACTCCCCTCCAGAACAGTGTATTTTTGTAATTTCTTTTGTGGTCCCATTTTGATTAATTAAAAGCCAAAACGACGTAGTTTCATGATTTCAGATGTTTGGGACCAATAGGAACACTTTCTAAATCCCAAAACCATCCCAAGTTGGCCTATATAAACACCCCATTACTCCTCATTTTAGGGGAGTCAAGTGTGAGTTTTGGAAAAGTTTGGGAGAGAAAGTTGTAGAGATAAGGTTAGAGTAGAGAGAAAAGAAGCTTTCTTCTTTGATTTTCAAAACAAAAGTGAGTTCTAACTTTGTTTTTTACTTCATTACTTCCATTTACTTCAACATTCAATACTCCCAACCACCATTTTAGTGAGCATTCAAGAGAGTGGAAGCTTCTTCCATGTCTAGTGTCAATACATATGAGTGAAACACCAATCTACAAGTCTCATGCTTCATGAATATCATCTATTGATCATCATTTACTTGCTTGTTTATTTATTGTTCATCTCTTCTTATCCCATTTCTTTTTGATTTTCTTTATTTACTTACTAGTTCATCATCATCTAAGTGATGACATGATGTTTGGGGTGAGTGAATCCTTATGGATAGTAGCTCTTGACCTCAAAAACATGTTTGATAGATGATGATCATAACCTCAATACTTCCAAAGTATTCTTGGAATGTATTGAAGTTATGTTCAAAAATAAAATAAATCTCTCCAACAATCTTGGAGGTTCTTGATGATGAGTTTGATGTTGACATTTTGAGTGGCTATAATCCTTGTTGAGTATTGAAAAAATGCTTTCAAAACATCTATTTCAAAACTCCTCTCAATCCCTCTCACTTTGGTTTCAAGAAACAAAACCTTGTTTTCTCCAAAAATCTTCAAAACAATGAGTCAAAACAGTGAGTGAGTCGAGTTAAAAGATTTCTCTAGAACTCAATACTCAACATATGAATTCAAGGCCACTTGGAAAGTCTTCCTAACTCATTGGAGAACACCCATGATTTTTGGTTTGACTTGGAAGTACTTGGAAATGGTTCATTTGGATCCCAACATTCCTTCCAAACATTCTGATTTTGCTGTCACAGCAGCTAGGTCCACTTCCAACCTCTTTTACAGAAAACTTTTCCAAAAGGGGTGGTCCTAACTTATTTTTCCCTTAAAATTAAATGTCTTAGGGAACTTTCTGTATAACATGGGCCCTTAGATCATTCCTTTTCATTTTCTAATATTTTCTAACATTTCAGTCGACAGTACGGACTCTGTTTCTGAGTGACCTGTGTTGTTTATACGATTTCTCTCAATCTGTGATAGCTATTCAAGATTGGCCTTTTGGTTTGTGTTCTAGACACAATAAGGAACATCTCCATAAAAAATCATTCATTGAAAACATCCCTAACCCCTCTTTTCAATTTCCAAAAGATCATGCTACTGTTCTGTCCACTATTCACAGCAAGCACATAGAAACTTTTATTCTTTGATTTGATGCTCATATGCATTCCAAATTAGCTCATATCTTAGGAAGTAATTCATACTACATTTGGATATATCCCATGTTGATTTAATCCATTCATCCATGCACATTTTAGACTTCTAAGTCATTCTAGAAATCCATGTACACAAAACACACTACAACCTTTGCACATTTTTAGGTACATACAATACATTCATGCAAGATTTGGGGTTTTTGTAACTCTTAATCTAAGAAGATTATAAGGAACGATCATGATCATACGTTCATGCTTCCCCTTTGATCTAATCATCCTTTCTCATCCGTCCCGGGGATTGAGGGATCTTCTTTTTCTCAAAGAATAACATGCATCATACTAGCCTGTTAAGCATATTTTTGATTTCTTTTGTTTATTTGTTTCAAGAACAATTCATGTCCCCTTTAGATTAAGGAAACTTAATTACTTGATACATGATTAGACGATTTTTCCTAGGTTTATTTGTGTGATCCTTCACTTTACATTGCATGATATTTGACTTAGATCTTATGAATGATATTTTATCTTTAGATCTTCCATTTTCAAGTTTCTTATGTGATGTAATATACTATCATAGTATTATTTGTCGAACCAAACATAGTATAAGATGATTATTTGGATGCTAATTGAGGCCCGTCGAAAGACGGGGCGAGTTGAGGGTGTTTTAGTCGTGACAAAGGCTCCTTCCTCTCTCGTACCAAAACCCCGAACCGAGTTCTTTGGTTATGAAGGGCCGGTGCCCTTATCCGCTTGGGTGAGTCAAAATTAGGTTTCTTGGTTCCTTAAAGACCAAGTGGCGACTCTGTATCTGTTTTTCAACAGACCTTTCCTTTTCTTTGATTCAAATCAAGTTTCAAAAAACAATCTCAAACAAGAGAGAGAAGTGGTCCGAATCCGCGTGTCCACAAATTCCCAAAATTTTTGGATTTTTTCTTAGAAGATGATCATCAGAGGTTTAGTTTGGAGCTAAAGATTTTTAAAAGAGCGATTGATACTTTGGAGTAAAGATGGCAAAAATTTGTGTAACGACCCAACTCCCCGTCTAGCAACAATATTGTCCGCTTTTGGCCTAAACACAAAGAACTTCCCATGGGGACACCCATCCCTAGTACTGATCTGGCAGTAGCACGCTTAACTGTGAAGTTCTTTCGTGTTTAACTCCCTCATGGTTTTAAAAGGCCTTGTTGCATATAGAGGAGAAATTAATCCTTATAAGCTAGTCCAGAAACTTTACCCCAAGCGATGTGAGACAAGCCCCCACACCTGACCTCACCTCATCCATCTTGGCCTTCCTATCTCAGGAGTATTGCCTATTGGTTGTCACAATCCACCCTCCTTAAGGGCCACACGTCCTCGTGTGGGACTTGCCCCACACTTCCGGCTGGGTTTTCGCTCTGATACCATTTGTAATGACCCACCTCCCCGTCTAGCAACAATATTGTCCGCTTTGGGCCTAAACACAAAGAACTTCCCAAGGGGTCACCCATCCCTTGTACTGCTCTGGCAACAGCACGCTTAACTGTGAAGTCCTTTCGTGTTTAACTCTCTTACGATTTTAAAAGGCCTTGTTTCATATAGAGGGCAAATTAATTCTTATAAACTAGTCCAGGAACTTCACCCTAGGCAATGTGAGACAAGCCCCCACACCTGACCTCATCAAGGCCATCTTGCCTCGGAAGTATTGATTCTTGGTCGTCACCATTTGTTTGCTTTTAAAGACGTATTTAATTTGGGTAGGAGGATCACATGATCGGATAATTATCACACTTTTCATGAATTCGGATGCATACAAGGTCAATGATGCTTAGCTAACAAGATATAAGAGATGTAATCTTATAATCAAGATTCAGCATGTTCCCAAATGTCGTGGGACATGAGAAGGAATTGCTAAGGTGATTAAAGGCTACACATCCTTCATCAAGCAAGTATCGTCATCATATCAAATAATCCCTTCCAGGCATACAAAACTCCCTAGCACATAATCCTAATCAAGAATTGATTTCCTAATTTTGCAAGATTCTATGGAAGCTACTATGCAATGGCCAGGTTTTGGTCAGAATAAGGAACCCTTGACACACACCCGATAAGATGCTTCATATACCAAAACATGATACGAGATCAAGGGTGATCACACACTCCCTTGATTACTTGACCGACCGGGTTGCCCCGAGCCTCCAAGGTCATAGTTCCGTGCAATTGACTGGCTAGACATGCAAGTGCAATGCAACTGGCACACAAAAATTAATTAATTCAATTAAAAGGATGCTTTCAAGTCTAATCCTCGATTGAACCCAAAATCAAGAAATTATGATCTGCGAAACCAGAGATTCTGGGTTCGATCCCCAGCAGAGTCGCCAGATTGTGGATACCGGCATTTGGGTCCACTTTTAATTTTAAAACATTTTTTAAATTTGAATCCAAAGACGAGTCGCCACTTAATTTTTAAAGGGAAATTAAGAAACCATTTTGAAAGCGAACTGATCTTTTGCGTAACCAAAGATAATCTGGGTCCGAGGATTATGGAATGAAAGGGGAAGGAGCTCGGCAGACTAAAACACCCTCTTTTATCCTATCTCGTGATAGGCCTCTATTCATCATCCTTTTCAATCGAATTATTAATCTAAGCATTCCCTCAACTAATACATATATATAAATAATACATTACACAAGCATGTTGAAAAGGGTGCAAAATAGCTAACGATAAAATATCATTCATAAGCCACGTAATTCAAATATCAAGCAATATGATATGCAAATAGGGAACTAGGAAACTTACCCGGGATCCAGCCACAATATTAAATGCGCAATGCATACAAATGAAAGAAAATCCTAGAAAAGAGTCTCTAATTCAAATATACAAATAAAGCAAGACTTATTTCTAAGATGTCGTTCATGGGGTCGAAAAATCAATAAAAATCAAGAAATTAAAATAAACTAAAGAGGAGTTCAAGAAATCATACCTCGATAGCGCTACAAAACAAAGGGTTAGTCGACATATTTTAAACAAAACACATCATTGAACTCCTAAGTAACAAATCCTAATACAAGGTGAATTCTATTTACAAGTATCAATCCACATAAATGAATGCACGTGAACACATGAGTATGAATGAAAAAAAGCTATGAACATTTCATTGATTTGGATTATTTAGCCTCTGGTTTTAAGCTTAACTAATCACTATTAACACATAGTTTAAGCCTTAGGTCACGGAAAGATCATTGGGACCATTGTTTGCAAGATATATCAAAATCATGACACAATTTTGAAAATTGCTGAGAGCATATTAGAACTTTAAAGAAATAAAATGCATGCTTCATGTTGTTCGATCTTGATGATTTTTAGACATAAGCTGCCTCTGTGTGTCTAGTTTCCATCCCAAAAAGAAAATCAAAGTTTCGACGGTTAGATCTCTGGGAACTAGACAAAAACTAGACATCACATAGGGACTTACAACTCTCTGTCCAGAGTTTTTGTATGATTTTCTAAAAATAGTAAATAAATCAGAAATGCTTTGGTCTTTTTAGGGTAGCTTTCTAACACATTAAACTATCTAGAAAAAAATTTTTTGGGCTAAGAACACTTTATTAAGGTTCTGATCTGCTTATTTCAAAAGAGTATTATTGTTCTGAAACTTTGGACAGATTATAGTCGTTCAACACAACCCTTGACCAAACCACCCTAAACATGAAACTTCTTTAAAACAAAAAATTACAGTGGTAGAACTTTGAGTTAGAAACACTTGCCCATTGGTTTCATTTAATTCCAACGGTCCGATATTGAACTAAAAATCCTTTGTCAAAGGTGGTCATTGAATTCACTGGACCATTTGTTCAAGTTCAACGTAGTTGGTTAATTCCAACTACTAAACCATGAAGTTGGGCTCATTGAATTCACTGGACCATTTGTTCAAGTTCAACGTAGTTGGTTAATTCCAACTACTAAACCATGAAGTTGGGCTTAATCCAAAATACTTCTCCTACCATTTGAAGGTCATTGGAGACTAAAGACATACATGTTTGTAGATTTTGATGAAGTATGAAATGAACTTCACAAAATCCCAAAACAATGAACTCAAACTTATGGACAAAAGCTTGGATTCATATTATTACTCCTACTGCTTGATGGTCATTGGAGGCTAAAGACACACACACATGTAGATTTTAATGAAGTATGAAGAGCTTCATGAAACCTAAGAAAAGAATTAGCCTAAGTCATAGAGATGGACTTAAACTAAGCTACTTCTCCTACCATTTGATGGTCATTGGAGACTAAAGACATGAATGTTTGTAGATTTTGATAAAGTATGAAATGAACTTCACAAAATCCCAAAATAATAAGTTCAAACTATGGATGAAGTTTGGACTCATTGACTCAACATACTAAAATCAAACTCAATCCCTTCATGAATCATAAGTTCATAAGAATTTTGAGGGATTCTAAACACAAAGATTCAAGTAAGGCATTGGAAGTCTCATGAATCTAGGAAACATACATAATCAAAGAAAAGGGACCAAGGTTTTATTTCAAGATTTATTTAATCTTTAAACACTAAACCATTTTGATCCAAACTAATGAGATGAAAGCTCAATCGCAATATATATATGGTGTGCGATGAAATGAGGTGGGAAGAGAGGTTTTGAAAATGTGTAAAAGGTCCTAGGTATCTAAATATTGTGATTGAGCTACTAATAAACGAATTAGTTCAGAGTTTTACATCTAAGTATCCTCAACTTCTTCGCTTCTTTAAGACCTTCCAAGTGATGATCAAACTCTTCTTCCAACTCTACAACTCTTTCTCTATTTAGAAAATTTTGAAGGAGAATCAATATTGGGATCCTAACATTCTAATCTTCCACCCTTAATAATGGGATATACACCTTCTATATATAGGCAATCATTAGGGGGGTCATTTTTGGAAATTCGTAGCCAAAACCCTAATTCCCGCCGCCTTTTGATGGTATAAACCGACCTACTTTTGGACAAACTGTCACAAAAATGCGGCACTTGCTAGAGATGGAAGCGGCACTCACTGAATGTCGTCTCGGCACTCACTGGAAGCCGGAGCGGCACTCAATGAAAGCCGATGCGGCACTCACAGAATGCCGCAGACAACTCCTTGGACTGCCATTTTTTTATGAAACTTCAAATTTTGCGGCACTAAGTGAAATTCGCGGCATTCACAGAGTGCCGTTCTGGCACTTCGCAAACTGCCGTACGGCATCCCGTGACTGCCGCAGAACTTATCCTATGGTGTTTTCTTCTGTTTTCTCTTTTCCTCTCTTTTTCATTTTGTTTGAAATTGAAAGAGCCTTCAGAAGAGCTTGAATCACCTTTTGAAATCTTGGATTAGTTGGACGCTTGTCATCATCGGATCTTAGAGGTAGTCCTCCACTTAACTCGACGTTTGGTCAAAATCGAGGTGTCTACATCAACGTAAAGCACAAGAAAAGCCACCACTTTTCCTTCACACTTCTTATATACACAAGGTTCATCCAGATTATGTATGAAACTAAACGATTTGATCGGTTGGTCAAATCAGATATTCCAACTCCTGGATGTCTGCTTAGGCCCATAAATGGACTTTTGTAACTTGCATTCCAAGTTACATTTCCCACCAGCTATGAACCCTTCTGGTTGTTACATATAGATGTCCTCCTCAAGATTGCCATTCAAGAATGCAGCCTTGACTTCCATCTGCCAGATCTCATAATCTTAGCATATAGCAATGGATAAGAGTATTCTGATGGACTTGAGCATGGCTACAGACGAGAAGGTTTCCTCATAGTCACTGCCCTCCCTCTGAGTATAACCTTTCGCTACAAGCCTGGCCTTAAAGATCTCAACCTTTCCATCAGATCCTCTTTTCCTCTTGTAGACCCACTTACAGCCAATGGGTTTAATATTGGCTGGAAGTTCTACAAGATCCCAGTCCTTATTGGATTCTATAGATTCCAATTCAGCCTTCATAGCTCTAACCCAATGACCTGAGTCAACATCAGTCATTGCCACTTCGTATATGGTAGGATCAGATTCAGATTCTAGAGAGATAGCTTCAAAAACTTCTCCTAAGAACATGTATCTATCAGGCTAGCTAATAATCCTCCCACTACGATAAGGTACCAGTGCAGAAATAGGTGAAGAAGTAGTATTTTCTTGATTTACATCATTATCAACTGCGGGTTAGATTGAGGGCTCTCCTTCTATCTCTCTTAGATCTATCCTTCCCTTAGGTTTATGTTCATGATATGATCATCCTCTAAGAAAACAACATTTATACTAACAAACACTTTCTATTCTCAGGGATCAAAAAAATATCATCCATAAGTACCTTTTGATACCCTACAAAGTAAAATACTTTTGATCTAGAATCCAATTTGCTCATCTTTCCTTTCAACATATGTGCCGAACACCCCCATATCCGGAGATGTTGCAAAAAAGGCTTATGCCTAATCCATATCTCTCATGGCATCTTGGGAATAGATTTGCTTGGTACTAAATTTAGTATGTATGTAGCGGTTTCCAAAGCATAACTCCAAAGGAATAAAGGTAACTCCAAATAACTCATCATCGACCTAGTCATGTCTAAAAGAGTCTGACTCCTTCTCTCTACTACACCATTCTGCTGAGGCGTACCAGGTGCAGTCAACTATGATAGAATCCCATTCTGTACGAGGTGATCAATAAACTCATTAGAGAGGTACTCGCCACCTCGATCATATCGAATGTCCTTGATATGTGTTTGTAATTACTTCTCCACTTCAGGCTTAAACTCTTTGAACTTTTCAAAGGCTTCAGACTTGTGCTGCATTAGGTACACATATCCATACCTAGAGTGGTCAATAGTAAATGTTATAAAATACTCATAACCACTCCATGCTCTAATATTTATTGGTCCACAAACATTAGTATGAACTAATTCCAACAACGCATTGGTCATATTGCCCTTTGCTGGAAAGGGCCTTTTGGTCATCTTACCCTCTAAACAAGACTCGTAGACTTCCATTGGTTCGAGAACCAAATCGCTTAAGACCCCTACTTTGAGTAGTCTGCCAACCTATTTAGATTGATATGGCCAAGCCTCATATGTCAAAGCTTTGTTGGATTAGTGGAAGGTTCCTTTCTTTTAGATGGTCCAGTTACCACTGAGTTATTAAGTTCCATATAAGAGTCTTTAGAAATATTAGGAGTAATCACATACAAGCCATTAGTTTTAACACCAAAACATCTAAAAGAACTATTTCTCTTAATGACAATTATTCAATAAATTTGAAACTGAAATTAAATTATGTCTCATTAAAGGGACATAAAGTACATCTAATAAAACAATTGTCTTATTGTCCAAAAACTCTAAAACTACAACTCCTATAGCAACCGCAGAAATGGTTGCGATAGAACACAGAGTCAGAACAATCTTCCCATCACTGCATTTCTTGGTTGATCTGAACCCCTGTAATGAATTACAGATATGGTTAGTCACACCAGAATCAATGCACCAAGTGTTTGAAGTATCCGTTATAAAACTTACTTCAATCACATGTGATTCAATCATACCTTGAACTCTTGTAGCTAAGAATTCTGTACAGATCCTCTTCCAGTGGCCCTTGTCACCGGAATCAATGCACCAAGTGTTTGAAGTATCTGTTATAAAACTTACTACAATCACATGTGATTCAATCATACCTTGAACTCTTGTAGCTAAGAATTCTGGACAGTTCCTCTTCCAGTGGCCCTTATCACTGGAATCAATGCACCAAGTGTTTGAAGTATCCGTTATAAAACTTACTTCAATCACATGTGATTCAATCATACCTTGAACTCTTATAGCTAAGAATTCTGGATAGTTCCTCTTCCAGTGGCCCTTGTCACCGCATTAGAAACACTTTCCTTTGCCCTTACCTTTTCCCTTGGATTTTGGAATCTTAGGGACCAATCCAACACTTGGACCACCAGTGCTAGTCTTCTTCTTCCCTTTCTTGCATTTTGGTGTAGATCGGGAGGAAGGAAAGCTTTTCTCAATATTCAAAATGTTGCCCCCAGGTTTGATCACCCCTTCCCTTGCTAGTAAAGAACTCATTAATTCGCTCATTGAGAAATCTATTTTATTCACATTATAATTTAGTTTAAATTGAGCGAATGACGGTGACAACGTATTGAGGATCATATCAACTTGGGTCTGTGCATCGATGTTGGCACCTAGGGTCTCCAGCTTGTTCAAATAACCAATCATTTTCAAAACATGTTCTTTGACTGGAGTCCCTTCCGACATCTTAACACTCATTATCTTCTGCATAGCTACCTGTTTGGTAGGTCTACCAAGCTCCCCAAACATCTTTTTCAGGGATTTGATAATGTCACTTGCAGAATCGTTCGATTGGAATTGGTGTTGCAACACACCAGCCACTGAGGCCAGAATGTAGCAACGGGCCATTCCATTCGACTTCTTCCATTTATCGAACTCACGTCTGGCAGCTGTAGAAGCATTTGCCGCGGGTTTTTAGGGGCATGGGGTGGTGAGGACATATATATGATCCTTCACAGTTAAAATGATGTAAAGGTTTCATTTCCATTCTGTGTAGTTATTTTCAGTTAACTTGTTTTGAGTGAGTATGGTGGCAAGTGGACTAAAAGTAGATCCAGACATTATGATTTATTGAAAAAATCAAAAGACAAAATAAATATGAATATCAAATTTTGACAGTTTGAAATAAAAGAATCCTTAAAACTCTTATTTTAAAACAAAGTCGCCAGAATATTAAAATGAAAGAGTAAAGCCTCCGTGTGGTGGTCAATACTCGATCTTTCGATTAATCATGACTTGTCCTGTCACACCCCAATTTTTTAGACAACCAATTATTAGTCAAGGGAGAACCCTCAACCAATATCCAGCTGTCCAATCATCAAGGTGCTTGCAATATAATAACATCACACAGTCTGTACCGAAATACATCATTACTCACAAGTGATAAAGCAACGGTCAACATCCAACTAAAAAGTCAAACCTTAAATCCAACTCTAAAACATAATAAAAAAAAATCTAAAAAAAAAAAAAAAAAAAAAAGAACACTTCACTAAAAAAAATCTTAAATTGTTAAATGGCCCACAATGCCAGAAATCTTATTTCTAAAGTCTCTAAAGTGATATAAAAATGAATAAAAAGAACAGTGCAAGACTCCACACGCCTCCTGCTACCAGGTGCCACGAACTCCCTACTAGCCCTGCAAATTATGATCGGCTATGCTCCAACAAGAACGCACCCGCGAGAAAAAAAACTCACGGGTCAGTCACATGACTGGTATGAGTTAAACCACACACACCCAGTTTCAGGATCACCCGGTGACCCTTTAACTACCACACAAAATATTAACTCGGGCAAGAGAGTAGTTCCACTTCACATATTGGGACGAGCGGTAGTTTCCCTTTATGTGGTGGCCATGCAGTTCTCGCCCGAATTTAAATAAAGTCATACTTACCTAACGTCCCATGGTGAGTCAATACCTGCAAAATGTTAGTGGACCCACCATCCTGCAATCACAAGATTAATAACAGCAAAATACTACAAGAATATGCAAAACTACTAGTACTAAGATATAGGAAGGATCATTATCACAATTTACTCACTACACGTCCCAATACAATGTATAAGAAAAGAACAACAGACGAGGAAATCAACATTTTACATCCTTTAACCCATAGAAATTTTATTAACAATAATTCTCTTACTTTTATGTACGATTCGTTATTCAATTTCCTAGGTTCACCACTTGGCTACCCTCCATGGTACACCCACACATATATCCCATGTGTGCCCGGACATACTACCAACATCCACTCTGGTGCCAGTTTGGTTGGGGTATCAACCAAACTAGGTATACACACAGAAGGCTAGTCAATATGCCTAGACGTCTAACAAATAAGCCGGGCATAAGGCTTAGGCCAGCTTGATCACGAAGCCACTGGCAAAGAGGTACACTCAGCAAGTCGAGCTACCAAAAACAATATCACAACTGGGAGCGGTGAACACTAAGGAACTTGAAACTATTTTTCATTTTTGGAATTATACAATTTAATCGGACTCAACGTTAATGACTATCACCTATTTCTTTTCATAGCTCAACATTAGAGGAGAATTCATGTATCTCCAAGTAATCTTCGTTAACTCATACGAACAATAAAAAAAAACACAATGAATCATATTTTCCCAATTTCGTACATTTTAATATACTAAAAACTGCTACTGAAATAATCAATTTCTGCCCAAACGGTGCAGAATCAGGAAAAATACCATTTGACGAAAAACGTGCAGAATCACGTTTTACATGTGACACGCGGACAGAATGTTCAAATTCAAAGCCACGATTTTCTAATAATTTTCTAAAGTTTCTGCGGCTGTGTGAATTACACATAAAATGAATTTCACATGTATTTTCTAATCAAACATGAATATTTCACCTATGGTTTTGATCAAACTAATGATTCACCTAACCCTTTCGAATACCCTAATGTCATGATCGCAAAGTCACACGAAGGGGGAAATAAACTATCTAAATTACTTCAACAATAGCGTGTATCCATTACAAAGATTTGACCCTAACAATTAAATTAAATGTGTACGTACTAATTTAATTACTCCCGTATACACATATATATACGTGTATATATATATATATGAATACACAAATTTAACTCACCTCGTTCAATCAAAGAAATTGACAATAACAACGTTCCGCGATTCCACACGAGACCACGGAGCCAAGACCCTTCTCCCTTTTTCTTCCCTTTTCTTCTTCTTCTTCTTCTTCTTCTTCTTCTTCTTCTTCTCTCTCTCTCTCTCTCTCTCTCTCTCTCTCTCTCTCGGCGGCTGTGTAAAAAGGGGGGGTTTTTTTGCCTAACCTATGTTAATATTCTAGATATATAATATTATGCTATACCTAGGTTACCTAGCTAACTAATACACACAATATAATATTAAATACATATAATAACACACACACCACACCAAACACACACACACGTGCACTACTGATTTTGTAAGTTTTAAAAAAAATTCAATGGCATATCTTATGGTGTAAAACACTCACACTAATTTTTGTATACTAACCACAATAATAATTTAAATTAAATCATAAGAATATCAATTTTAACATTCAGAACTATTTTAAAATTCAGGGTATTACATTATACACACCTCAAAGAAAATCTCGTCCCGAGATTTGAAACACGCACGAACACTACTCGAATAGCTCGGGATGCGATTTCCGGATCTTCTCCTCAAGTTCCCACGTAACATCGTTAATTCTCTCACACCATTGCACCTTCACCAGGTTCACTATTTTCCTCCGCAAATACTTCACATCTCGATCAACGATAGTGATAGGTCGAACAATATATGTGAGGTCATCGTTAATCTCAAGCTCTGTCGGACAGACAATTTGTGTAGGATCTTTCACACACTTCCTCAACATTGATACATGGAACACATTATGAATTGCCGCCAATGCCGGTGGCAACAGTACTCTATAGGCCAACTCTCTAACATTTCCGACAATCTCATAACGTCCCACAAACCTCGGAGCAAGCTTCCCTTTCTTACCAAAACGCATCACACCTCTCATTGGGGTTACCTTCAAGAACACAAAATCTCCAACTTCAAATTCTACACCCTTGCGCTTCCTATCAGCATAACTCTTTTGCCAACTCTGATCACTCTTATTCCTCTCTCGAATAACACTCACCTTCTTAGTAGTCTTCCGAACCATATCTGGACCCAAAGTTGGTACGTCCCTTACTTCTGCCCAACACACTGGAGATCTACACGGCCTCCCATGCAATGCTTCGAAAGGTGCCATTCCTATGCTAGAATGGTAACTGTTATTGTAAGCAAACTCCACTAATGACAAGTGTTCTTCCCAACTACCACCGAGATCGAGAACACAAGCCCTCAACATATCCTCAAGAATCTGGTTAACCCTCTCAGTCTGCCCATCGGTCTGAGGGTGATAAGCAGTACTAAGGTCTAACCGGGTCCCCATCGCCCTTTGAAAACTTTCCCAAAACTCTGCCACAAACATCGAATCTCGATCCGACACAATCGAGACCGGAGTCCCATGCAAACGTACTATCTCCCGAATATACAACTGTGCCAACTTGTCTGCCGTCCGATGCACACTCACTGGAATAAAGTGCGCCGACTTAGTTAGCCTATCCACAATCACCCAAATTGACTCATTCCCCTTCTTGGATCTTGGCAAACCATCCACAAAATCCATAGAGATACACTCCCATTTCCACACGGGTATTTCTAAAGGTTTCAACAAGCCAGACGGTCTCTGATGTTCTGCCTTAACCTGCTGACACACCATACACTTAGAAACATATTCTCCAACATCTCTCTTCATACCTTCCCACCAAAAGGTTCGTTTCAGGTCATGATACATCTTAGTCCCGCCAGGATGTATAGTGTATCGAGACCGATGTGCCTCATCAAGAACTTCCCTCTTCAACTCTTCAGTATTCGGTATACAGAGTCTTCCTTGAAAACATAAACTTCCCTCTGTATCCACGGACCAATCCGTCGGACGCTCATCAAGCGAATCCACTACCAAGTCATTGAGACGGTTAACTAAAATTGTATCTAACCTCTGCATCTGTCGAACTTTCCCTATTAAAGTCGGTTGGACAACCAAACTCCCAATATATGCATTCTCACCTTCATGCCCTGGCTGAATATCATGAGATGCTAACACTTCAAGAGACTTCCACTCCCTAACCATCAAAGAAGCTATCACACTGTGTTTCCGACTCAGGGCATCGGCCACTACATTACCCTTACCCGGATGGTAAAGAATCTCAAAGTCGTAACTACTAATGAACTCAACCCATCTCTGTTGTCTCATATTCAGTTCCTTCTGTGAAAACAAGTACTTGAGACTCTTATGATCTGTATACAACTCAAATCTCTCCCCAAACAAATAATGCCTCCACACTTTCAGTGCAAACACAACAGCTGCCAACTCTAAATCGTGAGTGGGATACCTCCTCTCATGTGGCCTCAACTGTCTAGAAGCATACGAAACAACCTTCCCTTCTTGCATCAAGACACAACCCAAACCAGTCCCACTAGCATCTGTGAACACTACAAGCTTCCCACCTTCTGTCGGGATAGTCAACACTGGCGCAGTGGTAAACCGCTGCTTCAACTCCTGAAATGCTTGCTCACACTCATCTGTCCACACAAACTTCACATTTTTACGAGTCAACTTCGTCATTGGAGCTGCTATGAGAGAAAACTTCTCAATGAACCTCGTGTAATAACCTGCTAATCCCAAGAAACTCCTCACCTCTGTCAGATTGGAAGGTTGTGCCCAATCTTGCACTGCTGCGACTTTTTCAGGATCTACTGATATTCCCTCAGCTGAAATAACATGACCTAGAAATCTCACTGCGGTCTCCCAAAAATGACACTTACTGAACTTGGCATACAACTGATGCTCCCGAAGTATCTGCAACACCACTTTCAAATGCTCTCTATGTTCCTCCTGAGTCCGTGAATAAACCAAAATGTCATCTATGAAGACAATGACAAAACGGTCCAAATACGGCCTGAACACCCTATTCATCAAATCCATAAAGAACGCTGGAGCGTTGGTCAAACCAAATGGCATCACTGGAAATTCATACAACCCATACCGAGTACGGAAAGCTGTACGGGGAATGCTCTCTTCCACCACTCCCATCTAGTGATACCCGGTCCTCAAATCAAGCTGTGAAAAGACCGCCGTTCCCGTCAATTGGTCAAGAAGGTCGTCAATCCTGGGCAAAGGATACTTGTTCTTGATTGTCACCTTATTCAACTCCCTGTAGTCTATACACATACGAAGACTACCATCCTTCTTGGATACAAATATCGCCGGAGCCCACCACGGTGAGTTACTAGGACGTATGAACCTGATTCATACACACCTCAAAAGAATTACACTACTAGAAATAAAGATCAACTACGAAGAAAATGAATCTACAAGAAAGAAATAATTAACGCACCCTTTTTGAAGCATCTCATCCAATTGCTTCTTCATCTCTCCCAACTCCTTGGGCGCCATACGATATGCTGCCTTAGAAATTGGTGCGGATCCCGGTACAAGATCAATCCGGAATTCCACCTCTCTCTTAGGCGGCAGTCCAGGGATCTCCTGAAAAACATCCTCAAAGTTGCATACCACTTCCACATCACTAATATCCTTCTTCGGTATCTCCACCGAATATAGAAAACTAGACATAACCAATTCTCCACTATCTGGATACGTATAAGAGAAACGAGGTAATCCTGGGGTAACTATATGAATGGTCCTCTTAGCACAATCAAGGATAACATGGTTCTTCCTAAGCCAATCCATCCCCAAAATAATGGAAAACCCTTCAAACCCCAATACAATCAAATTCACAAGGAAATTCCTATCCCCAAAGTATATCACAAAATCTTTACAATGCTCATATAGAGTAACTGAACCCCCTAGAGGTGTTCCTATGCTCACAGGAACAAGTAAAGGCGTAACAGGAATACTCTTTCTCAAAACAAACTGACGAGAAATAAAAGAGTGGGATGCACCCGAATCAAACAAAACACGAACATCGGAATGAAAAAGTTTGAGGCTACCTTGCACATTCTCATTGCCTGGCATCACTGCAAATGCCCTGACTGGTGCTGCTTGACCCTATCTCGCGGCCTGCTTATTCCTAGGAGGGTGGGGACATTCCCTAGCAATATGTCCTGGTAACTGACAATTGAAACACACTTTAGGAGCTACAACCATCTCTCCTCTTACCGGTGGTGCTCCAATCTGAGGCACTGGTGGACGGAAACCAATCTGTGGCTGCGGGGCCTGTTGACGTTGACCCTGGAAACCCTGATTACGCTGACCACCCTGATCATTCCACTGCTGGTTCTGCTGCCTGAAGTTCCTCTGATTTCCTGGGAGCCGCTGACCGCCATATCCTTGTCTTTGATACTGCTGACCTCTCCACCCCTGATCATAAGGCTTAAATCTGTTCCCACTACGTCCTGTATCTTTTTGCTGAGTTTGAGGCCGAGTGTCTCTAAAATTCTCATTGGTCTTCGCCCTTGCTGACCTCTCAGCCTGAAATTTCTGCTCCTTCCGCTCAAACTTCAAAGCCAAATCCACCACTTTGTTGAAAGGTTCACTCTCTGCAGGTAACACTGCCTTGGATAAGTGATGTCCCAATCCATCAATAAATTTCTCGTTTTTCTTCTCCTCTGTAGCAATCAGATGAGGAGCATACTGAGATAGCTCGTTGAACTTCTTCACATACTCCCACACAGTCATAGTACCCTGAGTGAGGTCTTGGAACTCCCTAGCCAATTGTGACTTCACTGCACTGGGACTGAAATTCTCCTCAAATAAAACTTTAAACTCTTCCCACGTCATCTCCGCCACGTCATAAGTAGTCCTCAATGATTCCCACCAAAGCAAAGCTGCACCCTCAAGCTGTTGAGATGCCAACTCCTGTTTCTGCACCTCTGTGACCTGCATCCTCTCGAACACGAACTCACACTTTCGTATCCAAGCATCTCCTGCTAACGGACCCTTTTCCCCATCGAATGTTCGACCGCCAATAGAAACAAAATCCTTGTTCCTCTTAGCAAATGGGTCACCCTGGTTTCCCTGCTGATTGTTCTGCACAGCTTGGAGAATCTGGTTCATCATAGCCCCCACGTCAACCTGAACTAAGTTGGGATTTCCTGCTCCAGCTCCTCCAGAACTCTCACCAGCTTCAGTTTGAGCTCCATGACGGGTATTGTAGCCTCCAGCCATAACCTTCACAAGACAACCACACATACATAAATATCTGAAACAAACTCGTTCATTGTAATTAACAACCCATTCACCACATTCCGAAGATCACCTAGACACTCTCTAGTCTAAGGCAACCATGAGCTCTGATACCAAACTGTCACACCCCAATTTTTTAGACAACCAGTTATTAGTCAAGGGAGAACCCTCAACCAATATCTAGCTGTCCAATCATCAAGGTGCTTGCAATATAATAACATCACATAGTCTGTACCGAAATACATCATTACTCACAAGTGCTAAAGCAACGGTCAACATCCAACTAAAAAGTCAAACCTTAAATCCAACTCTAAAACATAATAAAAAAAATCTAAAAAAAAAAAAAGAACACTTCACTAAATAAAATCTTAAATTGTTAAATGGCCCACAACGCCAGAAATCTTATTTCTAAAGTCTCTAAAGTGATATAAAAAAGAATAAAAAGAACAGTGCAAGACTCCACACGCCTCCTGCTACCAGGTGCCACGAACTCCCTACTAGCCCTGCAAATTATGATCGGCTACGCTCCAACAAGAACGCACCCGCGAGAAAAAAAACTCACGGGTCAGTCACATGACTGGTATGAGTTAAACCACACACACCCAGTTTCAGGATCACCCGGTGACCCTTTAACTACCACACAAAATATTAACTCGGGCAAGAGAGTAGTTCCACTTCACATATTGGGACGAGCGGTAGTTTCCCTTTATGTGGTGGCCATACAGTTCTCGCCCGAATTTAAATAAAGTCATACTTACCTAACGTCCCATGGTGAGTCAATACCTGCAAAATGTTAGTGGACCCACCATCCTGCAATCACAAGATTAATAACAGCAAAATACTACAAGAATATGCAAAACTACTAGTACTAAGATATAGGAAGGATCATTATCACAATTTACTCACTACACGTCCCAATACAATGTATAAGAAAAGAACAACAGACGAGGAAATCAACATTTTACATCTTTTAACCCATAGAAATTTTATTAACAATAATTCTCTTACTTTTATGTACGATTCGTTATTCAATTTCCTAGGTTCACCACTTGGCTACCCTCCATGGTACACCCACACATATATCCCATGTGTGCCCGGACATACTACCAACATCCACTCTGGTGCCAGTTTGGTTGGGGTATCAACCAAACCAGGTATACACACAGAAGGCTAGTCAATATGCCTAGACGTCTAACAAATAAGCCGGGCATAAGGCTTAGGCCAGCTTGATTACGAAGCCACTGGCAAAAAGGTACACTCAGCAAGTCGAGCTACCAAAAACAATATCACAACTGGGAGCGGTGAACACTAAGGAACTTGAAACTATTTTTCATTTTTGGAATTATACAATTTAATCGGACTCAGCGTTAATGACTATCACCTATTTCTTTTCATAGCTCAACATTAGAGGAGAATTCATGTATCTCCAAGTAATTTTCGTTAACTCATACGAACAATAAAAAAAAACACAATGAATCATATTTTCCCAATTTCGTACATTTTAATATACTAAAAATTGCTACTGAAATCTTCAATTTCTGCCCAAACGGTGCAGAATCAGGAAAAATACCATTAGACGAAAAACGTGCAGAATCACGTTTTACATGTGTCACTTGGACAGAATGTTCAAATTCAAAGCCACGATTTTCTAATAATTTTCTAAAGTTTCTGCGACCGTGTGAATTACACATAAAACGAATTTCACTTGTATTTTCTAATCAAACATGAATATTTCACCTACGGTTTTGATCAAACTAACGATTCACCTAACCCTTTCGAATACCCTAATGTCATGATCGCAAAGTCACACGAAGGGGGAAATAAACTATCTAAATTACTTCAACAATAGCGTGTATCCATTACAAAGATTTGACCCTAACAATTAAATTAAATGTGTACGTACTAATTAAATATTCCCGTATACACATATTCATACGTGTATATATATATATATATGAATACACAAATTTAACTCACCTCGTTCAATCAAAGAAATTGACAATAACAACGTTCCGCGATTCCACACGAGACCACGGAGCCAAGACCCTTCTCCCTTTTTCTTCCCTTTTCTTCTTCTTCTTCTTCTTCTTCTTCTTCTTCTTCTTCTTCTCTCTCTCTCTCTCTCTCTCTCTCGGCGGCTGTGTAAAAAGGGGGGGTTTTTTTTGCCTAACCTATGTTAATATTCTAGATATATAATATTATGCTATACCTAGGTTACCTAGCTAACTAATACACACACAATATAATATTAAATACATATAATAACACACACACCACACCAAACACACACACACGTGCACTACTGATTTTGTAAGTTTTAAAAAAATTTCAATGGCATATCTTATGGTGTAAAACACTCACACTAATTTTTGTATACTAACCACAATAATAATTTAAATTAAATCATAAGAATATCAATTTTAACATTCAGAACTATTTAAAAATTCAGGGTATTACATGTCCACTATGCAACTCTTGCAAAACAATTAATCCTGAACCCTTTTGATCTCTAAGTTTCTGAATATTGCCTCATGTGGGATCCCTTATCCATAGCTTAACTAGTGTATACCATTAACTAGGATCTAATCACAACCGCCTCAAGTAGCGCCTCCTTGTGGTGGTCGACCTCTAACACATCTGATTGATCCTATTTGTAGGAAGTTCATATCAAGTAACCAATGAGTAGTGTACCCTCTGTGTGGAATGATCACCCCTGGCGAGGTGACACAGAATGCACTACTCATCTTACAATGAACCATTAATGGAAGATCGTGGGTGTTATTAACAAGACCCTCTCCCACTAGATTTTATGAATAAGGATTTTGCTTTTGAAAAAAATTGTTTCAACACATTACCCATAAACATCTAATGTTTACTAATGTGTTGAAATGATTTTTGAATTTTATTTTAGAAAACTTGTTTTACGTGCATGCAAATAGTAACCTTGTAATTAACTGCCAATCACAACAAAGCACATAAAACAAAAAACTAAAATTGAAACAAAGACATTCATATGCCTCTATCTCCCATGGCTATATCTCCATAGAACCTCCTTCTTGGTTTGATCACCTCCGGCTCCATCTTCATGGACAACGACTTGCTCCTCCATCTTCGTGGATCTTCCAATTCTATTACATTGGTCCTATGCTTCTTTCGAAGCTTATAATTTATCTAGAAATAGAAATCAACAACAAGAAAATAAAGAAGGCTAGGGAAACTGGTGCGACTTTCCTTTTCGTAGGATTGAAGTCGCAGCGCCCTTTACACGTGCCTTAAAACCAAACCAATAATCAAAACAATAAACACCAATCTCAAATATTCAAATACAAAATTTAAAAGTACTTGGTGCCATAGGAGATAGCGGACTAATCTTGCTGCAAGAGGGTTAGTCGTACACACATTCACATATATAACAAATATATATAATCCATTGGAACCCTTAATTGATTTAAACAGTACATAAACTCTTTACGCACTGATTTAGAACATTAAAACAACATCTAACTTCTCTATCACACTTCGATCGATCAAAGACCGTTCGATCGCTCGAACCTTCGATCAATTGAATATTGTTCGATTGCTTGAACATTCAATTTCACAGAATAATTTGACAAAATTCTAGAATAATTTAAAATTTAAAACGTATAATTTTAAATACTTTTGAATCTGTGAAAAGTATACCTAGACAGAAAATCATTCTCGATCGATCAAACTCCATTCAATCGATCGAAAAAAACAAAGTTCGATCGATCGAAACCCTTTCGATCGCTTGAGAACAGACAAAGTTCGATCGATCGAGACTATATCGATCGATCAAATTCGTCATGCATCCAATGCAATCATAGATTTGTATTCTGCTGCAATAACACTACAGAAATAGATCTGTGACAATGCAGTTTGAAAAATAGCTCTAAAAACAACATGCAAATCAAAATTAGTGTCCCAACGCATCTATAATTCCAAACAATCGTGGCTTGGATACCAATTGATGGAAAAACAGGTTTAAAATTATTTTAAACATGTAGCAAAAAAATTGAGTTTAAAAAACTTATAGGTATGCCCGGATCTACTACCCGTTAATTCTATAGATGCGTATAAGAAGGGGACAAGAAATTATACCTCAGGTCTTAAACCCAATTCTGATTTTCTTTCTCCTTGATGGTGCAGTAGCTTCCACTAGGCTGTATTCACTCTTATGTCTCCTATGAATGCTTACAGGAGAGGATAGAGATGGTGGGAACTCTAATGGGAGGATAAGAAGGCTTGGAAAATCCTAAATAGTCTCTATATCTTTCGTATAGAAAAAACGATGATCATCAAACCCTATACGCAGCTGCCCTATTTATAGATTTCCAAATTTGACTTTAATCTTCGACTGATCGAACGATCGAACTTTCGATCGATCGAACTACTTTCAATCGCTCGAACCTGCCTAGACTTCAATCGATTGAAACCTATTCGATCGATCAAACCTATCATAACATATCCTCTTATGCCATTCCAAGCATCCTAGCAGAGCTAAGAATGGGACCTCCTAGGCTCTTTATTGTTGGCTCAGATCAGTTGTTAATTCCCATGACCAAACTCTTTGATCAGTAAATTAAACAACTGATCAGTTAATGTTTACTCCACTATAAAATGATAACTGAACTCCAACGCAAAAGAACATATCTGAAGCAATAACTAGACTTTTATCTTATTGTAGACACCCCGATTTTGGCCAAACGTCAAGACCAGGGATTGGTTACCTCTAAAAGACCGATGATGACAATGACCAGTAAAATTTGAAGGTTTTCCAGAAAACTCTAAATCCTTCAAAGATTCTTCAAAACAAAATTCAAAAATCAAAATAAGAAAGAGAGAGGGAAATTGGGTACTCGGGGGAAAGTCGAACGTTGAAGAACATGTGAAAAAATCAGTCTAAAAAAAATTTTCATTCAAAGAAGAGATATAATATGAAAGAAGTTTTCAAAAGAAAAGAGGAAAAGAAGTTTTCAAAAGAAAAGAGAAAAAAAAAGAAAGAAATAAAATGATAGTATATACCATGTATATAGGTGTATCTTAATAATGTACACTACATATAAAAGTACATTAGTATATACTTTGCTAATAATTAAGATTGTGGTAATGTATGTTTTGAAAATTAAAGAGAGGGCAAATTTTTGTTAGCCCGGGCACGCGGGAAAGCCGGCGTGCCGCCCGGCATTCAGTGAATGCCGCCGGTAGCCATCATGTGCCGCGAACTGTAACAGACTGCTTTTCTCACATGTTCTAGAAGAAAACTTTGCACTTGGGTTTCCACCCGAATTTACCCATTTAACCTTGATATGATGGTCTATATAAACAGGCCTTCATCTCCTTCATGGGGACTTTTGGTCTTACTTTAAAATTTTCACTTAAAATTTTGGAGAGATACAAGAGAGAGAGAGAGAGAGAGAGAGAGAGAGAGAGAAAATAGAGAGAAAATTGAAAAAAGAAGAGTTTTCTTGAAGAATTGGAAGGAGAATTTGAAGATTGTGGAAGAGCTTCCCAAGAAATTGAAGAAATCCTTGAGGTCATAGAGGTAACCTCTCAATCCTTGGTAGAATTAGGTGAATTCAATCACAAGTTCATAGTTCTAGGAACTTTACACATTTTCAAAACCTCTCTTCCTACCCCATTTCATCACACACCACTTAGAGCTTGTGATTCAATTTCATATGTTTTATTAATTTGGATCCAAAATAGAGCTTTGGATTTATGAGTAAAAGAGTTTTGACTTGAAATTTTCAAATAACCTTTGATTTCCTTTCTTTTGTTTATATTCTTCTCAAGAGATCTATGAGATCTTCAATATCTCATTAGATTTCTTTGAGTTTGATCCTCTAGTTCCCTATGATCCTATGATTTATATGGGGATTAAAGTGTATCATGATCATCTCTACATGTAGTTGGTTGAATTCAAGTCTTAACTCATGACTTGGGTCTCCCTATTATGAATCTTATGGAATCCATACTATATTCCATAGAGATTTGAGTAAATTTAGGTCTCTTTGAGTCTCCAAGGATCATCAATTTGAGAGGAGAATAGTATATCATAGTTCTAAATTCCTCAAGTATTATATGTTTAAGAGAGGATTTAGATGTAGGTTTCATAGTTTGTTTGTTGGAATCTAGAGAACTTGAATATTCAAGAGTTCATAAGGTTGAGTAAGACCTTAGGATTCTCTTGTTGTGAGATCCATGATGGGAACCCATTAAGGCTAAATCTATGAATCTCTTCATGTTTCATTATTTACTCCAATGATCATAATCATACTTGATCCTAGTTCTCTCTAGGATCATGGATCAAGCTTGATTTGAACTATGGACATTAATCTAACAAAGGTGCAGTGAATCCATAGACCAATTGGGATAAAAAATTTTCTATAGGATCATGGTTCATTAGAATTGGATGAGACCAATTGGAGGATGTTCATAACCCATTTAAGTACCTCTGTAATTTTTGTTTTGATGAAATTCCATGTCTAAGATGGTTTGGTCTTATGATTTCAAAACATGCAACTCTCTGTCCAAAATTTCAGAACAGTAAGTCCATTTTGAAATTAATAAATCAGAACCTTAATAGAGTTTCTCGGGTCTATAATAATTTTTTCTAAGTACCTTAATGTGTTAGGAAGGTACCCTAACAAGATCTAAGTGTTTCTCATTTTTGTACTATTTTTAGCAAAATCATACAAGATCTCTGGACAGAGAGTTGCAGATTCCTGAGTGATGTCTAGTGTTTTCTATATTCCCAGAGATCTAACCGTTGAAACCTTGATTTTATTTGTTAGAAACTAGACTCATAGAGGCATATCATATCCAAAAATCATCAAGATCCAACCGTTGAAAGTATAATTTTTCTACCTTTTAAAATCTGATCTGTTCTCTGTAATTTTGGATAAACAGTCATTGTTTTGTCTAATCTCATTGATTTTAACTTAAATGGTTCCCTAATGTCTTGGGACCCAAATTATGTTTTGAATAATGATAATTCAGCTTAAATCCAGAGGCTAAGCGATCCAAGTTAGTGAATAAATTCACATCTCATTCTTGTTCATGATCATTCATTCATTCATGTACATTGATGCTTATGATTAGAACTAGTTATTGGAAAAAGTTGGACTTAGGTGAACCTAATTGAATGTAAACATGGATTCCTTATGATCATGTTGGGATTATAGCACTCCTATATGGACATTACATTGGTTCCTAATTGAGGCTTGTATATCTATAAAGGTGCTATGACTCCAACTAATCGAAAGGAATTCATAGTTTTATCAATTCTTCCTTTAATTGATAGATCTAAGCTAGAGATTTCTGATTGATTATTCAATGCCATATTATTGTGTGAAGCATGTGGACTAACTCTTTATTTTGTAGCGCATTTGAGGTACAATTTCTCAATCCTTTTCTATTTTGCTCTATTCTTTGATCTTATTGATTTTCGACTCCATGCGCGACACCTTAGCTTAGGTCTTACCTTATGTGTATATGTGATTAGAGACATTTTTCCTAGGATTTCTATTCTTTGTATGCATTGCACGTTTCCCATTTCATGGCTGGATCCCGGGTAAGTTCTCTAGTTCCCTACTTGCACATCATTTTGCTTGCTACTTGAATTATGTGGATTATGAATGATATTTTATCGTTAGCAATCTTACACCCTTTTCAATATGCTTTTGTAATCTATATGTATATATGTATTAGTTGAGGGCACACTTAGATTATTAATTCGGTTAAAAAGGATGTTGAGTAGAGGCCTATCATAAGATAGGATGAGAGGGGGTGTTTTAGTCCGTCGGGCTCCTTCCCCTTTCATTCCATAATCTCCGGACCCAGATTATCTTTGGTTTCGCAAAAGATCGGTTGCTTTTAAAAAATGGTTTCTTAATTTTCCTAAAAAAATTAAGTGGCGACTCTTTGATTTTGAATTTGAAATTTGAAAAAATATTTTAAAAACAAAAGTGGGCGCAAATGCCGGTATCCACAATCTAGCGATTCTGCTGGGGATCGAACCTAGAATCTCTGGTTTCGCAGACCAGAATTTCTGATTTTGGGTTCACTCGAGGATTAGACTTGAATGCATCTTTTTAATCAATTTAATTAATTTTTGTGTGCCCGTTGCATTGCACTTGCATGTCCAGCCAGTCGATTGCATGAAAATATGACCTTGGAGGCTCAGGGCAACCCAGTCGGTTAAGCCATCATGGGATCATGTGATCACCCTTGATCTCGTACCATATATTGGTATATGAAGCATCCTATCAGGTGTGTGTCAAGGGTCCCTTATTTGACCAAAACCCGGCCTTTGCATGATAACTTCTATAGAACCTTTCAAAAATAGGAAATCAATTCTTGATTAAGATTATATGCTAGGGAGTTTGTATGCCCGGAAGGGATTATTTGAGATTATGACGATGCTTGCTTAATATAGAATGTATAACCTTTTAATCACTTTTGAGCAATTCCTCTTCATATCTCATGACATTGGAGAAGATGCCGAATCTTGATTAAAAGATTACACTTCTTATATTTTGTTAGCTAAGCATCATTGACCTTGTATGCATCTGAATTCATGAAAAGTGCGATAATTATCTAATCATGTGATACTCCTACCCAAGAACCCAAAGGTCAGTATTTATGACATATTTTCGATTAATCATCTTTTATCCAAAAAAAATTTTGTTTTGAAAAATCACCCTTTCAAAGGAAAAGTCCAAGATTCATTTTCTTTAATCAAGTAAAACCCAATTATCTTTTATTGACAAATATTTTCACGTCCTCGCTTTCAGAGCGAAAATCCAAAAAACTCAGGAATCGTTTATGGGAGAAATGCTTCTCAAATGAATTTCAAAGCAAAATTTTAATCCAATCATCTTTGTTGAGCATTTAACATTCTCATTTTCAAAAAAAAAAATATAAAAAATTCCAAGAATTGTTTTCAAAAGGATCACATCACCAAAGAGATACTTTTTAAGTGAAATTCAAAATTTTTCAAAAAAATATCCAACCTTCAAAAGGGTAATGAGGATTACAATGATAAGAGAAATGAGCGCACTTGACATGGAGGAGGATTTTATGTGCTTATATGTTGTATGTGCTAAGACTAGAATTTTCCTTTCTTTTGCATATAGAATAGGCACACACACACACACATGCATCGCATCCCTATGACATATGAGCCAAGCATAAGGATTTCACAAAGCATTTTTAAAAAAAATTTGCTTGAAAATTGATTAAAAAAAAATGGTTGTAGGCAAGATAGCATTGAACACTAGGACAGTTTGGGTCAGGGATTCGAGTGCAAGGTTAGTACGAAGAGAGCCAGAGACAGAAAGAAAAATGGATCAGGAACATGCTGCAGAAATAGCACAATTGAAAGAGAGAATGGACCAAATGATGGCCATGTTGGAAACACTGACCCGTCAGAGGCCAATAATTGATCCACCGATAATCGACCCTCATCCTCTACCTTTTCGGGGTGCAAAAGATGAATGGTTTGAGGATCCAGAACCACCTAGAACTGATATACCTAGGGCAGAAAGGGAAAAGATGGAGAAAGCTGAGAAAGAGTATATCGAGATGAAGGAGAAGGTAGAAAAGCTAGAAAAAGTTGTCCGCAAATCCAACGGGGTTGATAGCTATCTGCTAAAGCTAGAAGGTTTATTTAAGGGGACTAAGGAAAAACTGCCAGTTGGTTTTAAGATACCAGAGATAGATAAGTTTGATGGTTCTGGCAACCCTAGAAACCACGTGAGGATGTGCATCGGGGCCTTTCAGCCAAGTGGTCTGAGTCCTGCCATGATGGCCATACAGTTTCAGCAAACTTTGACTGGGGCAGCTTTATCCTGGTATTTCACATTAGAGCCAAGCAAGAGTCGCATATGGGAGGAAGTGGTGAAGGCTTTTGTCATCCAATATGAATACAATCAAGAGCTTGATGTAACTGTGAGAGATCTAGAGATGACTACGCAAGAGAATAGAGAGTCGTTTGCTGAATTCTTGACGCGATGGAGGGGAAAGGCTGCAAAAATGACTCAACGGCCTCCAGAGAAGGAACAGATCCGAATTGTAATCAAAAGCCTCCAGAGCATTTATCAGGAGAAACTCATGTACCAGTGCATTCATACCTTTGCAGAATTATTTAAAATTGGAACTAGGATCAAGGATGCGATCAAGGATAGAAGGATTAAGAAGGAGGAATCCCAGGGGAATCGCTCTAGAAGACCATTTTATGGAGGGAACACAGGAAACCAGGTAGCGACTGATGTCAATGTTTTGAGCAAGGAAAGTTCACCAAGACCGAGATTGGGGGGACAACCTCGTCAGTTCACTAATTTAAGGATCTCATTGACCACCACTCTCAAGCGATTGATGGAAAAAGGATATCTAAAGTCGCTAGACCCAAGGCCAATGCCTGATCCCCTCCCAACAGGTTTCAATGCAAACCACTACTGCAAATTCCACTAGGCTCACAGCCATACAACTGACCGATGCATGAGGCTAAGGTATGAGGTACAAAATTTGATTGATAACAAGACCATTTTCCCTCCGCTTGCAGATCGGCCGCATGTGACCCGGAACCCGTTCCCTAACCATCATGCTGTACCACCACCATAAAACATCAACTCCTTAGATGCTGAGAAGGAAGCCTTCGACCCATCTGTATTGATTCTGCCAGTAGGTCAAGCTGTCAAAACTTATAAGTTCCCAGAAGATCAGAGAATATACCTTATAGCAGTCGAGGAAGAGGATTGGCTGATAGGAGGAGAAGAGGAACAAGTATTTGAGGAAGATATGGACAATGAAATCCTCCAAATCAATTGGTGGGATCCAAACAACCCTACTGATAATTCCATTTGGGAGGAGGAGGTGTACAGTGACACAGATGGTCTGTGGTCTGAAGGAGAAGAAGAGGGAAATGCTGAAGAAGTGGTCAATCATGCTGAGCTACATGGGTTAGATGGGAATGATTTGAAAAATGGAAAAGAGAATGATCTTGGAGAAAATAAAGAAGAAGGACAAGCGTTACATAATCATTTCATCAAGAAAGGAGGAGATTTCCCCTACTGTGGCTTTCTAGAGCCATTGGTGGACTGTAAAGATAAATGCTTGAAGCAACGGTTTAAGATTTCTTTCTTACATGAGTTCGTTGACTATAAAGATCCATACCTACAAGCGCCCACAGAACCTATGTCTGTTCAAGATTAGATTTGTGCACTGGATGGCCTGGCCATGAAGAATCTCTTTAATGAAGAAGGCAGTAAGACCGAGGAGAGCAATCCAAAGAAGATCATGAAAGTAAAGATTAGGAAAGACCAGGTGAGAGAAATACTGAATGAAGAAATAAATGAAGAGAAAGCAAGGAAGGAGAAGCCAGGAAATGGAGGAGAGATAGAACCAGGAGATTCGCCAATAGGTTCTCAAGTCTAGTGATAGAATTCCCCCTACCCCGGAAGTCTATAATGGCCAAGTATGAGCCAAACTTTTGATTTCCTGTTATTAATGAAAGTGACTAATTCTGCTTACTTGATTGCGCTTAATAATTATAATAACTGTGGAAAAGGAAATGAACCTGCATGCAAAATCATTGGGGAAACTTTGGCAGTTGAGTTAGGAAATGCAGAAGATTCTCAAAGTGATTCTTTCCATATTTCACTCAATAAAGATGAAAGCATAAACTTGATCTCATTACTAAAGAATATAAGGATGTTTCGCATGGCCCTATAATCATATGCCAAGAATAATCCGAAGCTTATCCAACATCACCCCTTACACCAAGCTTAAATGATGAGCTCATAGTTTAAAGCCATAAACTTGGTCCCTGAGCGGTAGCCAGATGTTTTAAATAAGCTTTTATTCAAAAAAAATGAGGAAAAGAGAAAAAGAAAAAGAAAGAGAACTCGCTAGGATGAAAACACGAAAAAGCGCCTAGACAAAAAAAATTGAAGAAGAAAGATGCGTGTTGGTTTCAAAAATTCGAATTCTAGCCAGTCAAAATCATGAATAGAAGAGTGTGAGACAGAGAAGAGAAAGGAAAGGGAAAGGAAAGAACAAATGAGATTGAAGATTCTTGAGCACTTCAAGTACATCATGAGTACAAGAGTTGTAAAAAAAATGAATGAAGAGATATCTTTAAAAAAAAAAAAAAAACAAACACAGAGAGATTTGGAGTGTTGATGATAGAGTATGATTAAAAGCACAATGCGCTATGAGGATGATAATGATTGATTGGTTAGTGAAAACGGAAAAGAATCAACCGTAAAAAAAAAAAAAAAAAAAAAAAAAAAAGAGTTCATCATGCTATACAAGGGTTACCATAAGTGACACGCACTCATTGGACCAAAATGGCTACATGGCTCGAAAAGCCTGTAGACACCCCAATTTTGACCAAACGTCGAATTAGGGAGAGTGTCAACTCCATATCCGATGATGATAAGGATCGAAAGATTCGAAGTGTTCCAAGCTCTTCAGAAAGTTCTCCAAACGCGGTAAAATTTTCACAGAATGAAATACCAGGTGTTCAGGAGAATTCAGGTATAAAACATCACTTTTGAAAAAGATCTTCGAAAATAAGTTTTTTTTAAGAAAAAGGAGAAAAGAAAAGACATAAAAAGGGGAAGTTCAACAGAAACCGGCACGCGGCAGTTGTTTGCGGCACTCAGTGAGTGCCGAACGGTAGTCACAGAATGCCGGACCGGCATTTACTGAGTGCCGCCGATAATTTCTGACTGCCGGTTGCTTTAATAGTCCGTATTTTGTGGTACAATACGTATATGTATGCAAATAAAAACAAAAAAAATGATAACGTAAGGTTGACAAAAATGCGGCAATCAATAATTTGGCGCGGCACTTACAGAGAGCCGCGCGGCAGTCACGGAATGCTGCCACGGCTTTCACGGAGTGCCACAGCGGCCTCCACTGACTGGCGCAAAGGAATTTTGACTGCCGCCTTCTGCAGCAGTCTGTCTATTTTCAGGAAGTACGTATTGTACCACCAAATGAGACATTTACACCTGTCTTTTACTCTGAATTCACTGAGAATACTTGATATTTTTTGTCTATAAAAGAAAGAGGAAGGAGAGATACAAAAAGATATACAAAAAAAATATACAAGAGAAGAAGGAGCTACCATTACACTAATATATATTTTAAGAGAGAGTCTAAAAAAGAGGGAGAAGAGCTTGGAAGATCTTCAAAAAAAGGAGAGAAGCTTTGAGGATTGTTTGGAGATGATCCTCTAACCACAATTTATTTTTCTTCATCCTTTTGAATTTTTTTGGGTCTTTTGATTAACTTTTTTAGAAGTTTTATTAGGGAACTTGCAAACTTTAATTCCCTTCCTTTTTCTTTTCGTTCTTTCTTTTGTTTATACTTCCCTCTTGAGATTCTTGGAAGTGTTCCATACTTCACTTGAATCTCATGAGTTGGATCCTTTGATTCTATGTAAGCTTATGCTTCACATGGGAGTCAAAGTTTAATCATCACTTCATTTTATAAGCAAATAAATGGATCCAAGTCCATACTTATGACTTGGGTCCTCTACCTTGATGTTTCATGGAATCCTTTCTATATTCCTTTAAGACTCATGAGTATTAGTCATATCTTCATCTCCAATGACCATCAAATGGTAGGAGAAAGTAGTTTTGAGTCAAAGTCCATCTCCATGGTTTAGATTCATTATCTTGAGATTTCATGAAGTCTATTCATACTTCATTTGAAATTTACAAATATAAAGGTCTTTAGCCTCCAATGACCATCAAATGATAGGAGAAAATGGTTTAGTTTAAGTCCAACTTCATGGTTTAACAGTTGGGGTCAACAAATAAAGTTGAACTTGACAATGAAACAGTGGATTCATAAACCGGTTTTGATCAAAGGTTTTTGGTTCGAAATCTAACCGTTGGAATCAAGTGAAACCAACGGGAAAGTGTCAATAACACAATGTTTTACCACTGCAATTTTTGTTTTAAGGAGATTTCATGTTTATAGTGGTTTGGTCATGAGTTTTGTGAAGTCACTACAATCTGTCCAGAGTTTCAGAACAGTAACATTCTTTTGAAATAAGTAACTCAGAACCTTAATTAACTATTTGTGACCCAAACTAATTTTTTCTAAGTAGATTAATGTGTTAGGAAGTCACCCTAAAAAGAACAAAGCATTTATGATTTTTTTGCTATTTTTAAAAAAATCGTGCAAGAACTCTGGACAGAAAGTTGTACATCTATGAGTGATGTCTAGTTTTTGTCCTTTTCTCAAAGATCTAACTGTTGAAACTTTAATTTTCTTTTTGATTTTGAAACTAGACTCACAGAGGCATCTTGTGTCCAAAAATCATTAAAATCAAACAACGGTAAGCATGCCTTTTATTTTCTTAAAGTTCTGGTCTACTCTCTGCAATTTTCAGAATTTTTATGACAAATTTAACCAACTTTGTAAATAATGGTCCAAATGACTTTTCTATGACCTAGAGCTCAAACCATGGTTTAATAATGATTAGTTAAGCTTGAATTCAAAGTTTAGTGATCTAAATGATTGGGTATTTCATAATTTATTTTTGTTCATGAACATATTCATCCATATGGCTTGACACTTGTAATTAGGATTTATTTGCTTTAGATTCAATTGCATCTGATAAATTTAAGTTAGAAATGTAGGATTGTTATTTCTAACTTTATATCTTGTATATCATGTGGACTAACCCTTTGTTTTGTAGCGCTATTAAGGTATGACTTTTTGAATCCCTCTTTAGTTTATTTTAATTTATTGATTTTATCAATTTTTCAACCTCATGCGCGACACATTAGAATTAAGATTTTGCCTTACATGTATATATGTGGATTAGAGACTCTTTTCCTCGGTTGTACTTAATCGCATGCATTGCACGTTTAATATTCGCGGCTGGATCCCGGGTAAGTTCTCTTGTTCTTTATTGCATATCATATTGCTTGCTACTTGAATTACGTGGCTTTTGAATGATATTTTGTAAATTGGTAATTTTACACTATTTTGACATGTTTGTGTAATGTATAAGTATATCTATGTATTAGTTGAGGGCATGCTTAGATTAATAATTCAATTAAAAGGATGTTAAGTAGAGGCCTATCGCGAGATAGGATGAAAATGGGTGTTTTAGTCCAATGGGCTCCTTCCCTTCTCATTCCATAATCCCCGGACCTGGTTAATCTTTGGTTTCGCAAAAGATCAGTTGCTCTAAAATGGTTTCTTAATTTTTAAAAAGGCGACTCATTTGTTTTGAATTTGAAATTTAAAAGAACTTTAAAAGAAAAGCTGTGGGTAACAAAAATTGCAATATCCACAATCTGGCGACTCTGCTGGGGATCGAACCCAGAATCTCTGGTTTCGCAGACCAGAATTCTGATTTTGGGTTCACTCGAGGATTAGACTTGAAAAATATCCGTTTAATCGAATTAATTAATCTTTGTGTGCCTGTTGCATTTCACTTGCATGTCCAGCCAGTCGATTGCACGGAACTATGACCTTGGAGGCTCGGGGCAACCCGGTTGGTCAAGTTATCATGGGACTGTGTGATCACCCTTGATCTCGTACCATGATTTGGTATATTAAGCATCCTATCGGATGTGTGTCAAGGGTCCCTTATTTGACCAAAACCCAGCTTTTGTATAGTAGTTTCTATAGAACCTTTCAATCTTAGGAAATCAACTCTTGATTATGATTATATGCTAGAAAGTTTTGTATGCCCGGAAGGAATTACTTGAGATGATGACGATACTTGCTTGATGAAAGATGTATAATCTTTTAATCACCTTTTAGCAATTTCTCCTCATATTCCACGACATTTGGAGAATATGCCGAATCTTGATTATAAGATTATACTTCTTATATCATGTTAACTAAGCATCATTGACCTTGTATACATCCGAATTCATGGAAAGTACGGTGATAATCCGATCATGTGATCCTCCTACCCAAAGAGTTTTGAGTCCATCTTTGAAAGCAAACAGTTCTTGCCATCTTTATTCCAAAGTTTTCAATCGTTGTTTCAAAAATATCTTTGGAGTTCACTTTTTGATTAAAGCTCCAAACTAACCTCTATTAAGGTATATTTTCACATGATCATCTTCTAAGAAACAATCCAAAATTTTGGGAATTGTTCTTGAAAGAAATGCTTTTCAAATAAATTTTAAAGCAGAATTTCAATCTAATCACCTTTATTGAGAAATATTTTCAGATCCTCTTTTTTAATAAAAGATTCAAAATTCTTGAGAATTGTTTTTGAAAGATCTTATCGTTCTAAAGAAATGCTTTTCCAATGAATTTTGAATTTTTTTTTAAATACCCAACCTTTGAACGGGTAGTGGGGATCACAACGAGAGGAGAAATTATTGCACTTGACATGGGTGAGGATTTTATGTGCTTATGTGTTTACCTGTTAGGATTAGAATTTTCCTTTGCTTTGGCATATAGAGTAGGCACACACACACTTGCATTTCATTCGTGTGCTATGTGTGCAATGCATGCATCAAATCATAAGAGCATGTACATTTTGCACTCTCACCAATCGATACCGTTACATACGTGTAGCATACAAACTCACAACATCTTCTTCCCAATTAAGATTAAAGTCCCTCAAAAATCCCTTACTATTCAATTCTGCATGCGAACCTTTTTCCTATCTGTTTTTTTTAAAAGAAAGAGTGGAACAACCAGAGCCCCTAGGAAGGACACTCCTAATCTTCTTGAGTTTATCTCTCTTAATTAGAAGAGATCATGGACCATCATGTCGAGATAGACCCACTAATGGCCCACAGAGCTTTGGAGGAGAAAGTGAGCAAACTACAAGTCGTTGTTGAGCAACAAGATTCTAGGGTGAAGCAATTGGAGGGAGTCATGCTTGAGTTCATTCAATTATTGAAAGATCAAATGGGCCTTGATGAGGAAAAGAAAGATCAGAGAATAATGAACTGCTTAAAGAATCGCCAGCAGGCATGTCTGAACCCACCTGCGCACCGTAGCCCATGTCCAAACCCAACCTATCACCAAAGTCCATACCCAAGCTTAACCATTCACTAAAGCCCGAATCCAGGCCTAATCCCAACTAACCAAAGAGCTATTCCAAGTCCACATCTCAACCCGAAAACCAACTCTAGCTCAAAGTCGGATTCAAAATCAAACCAAGCCCGCAAGCCAAGAATCTTCACCAACCTTGGCATGCCATTATCCATGGCCCTTGGTCACCTTGTCAAAAATGGTCACCTCAACCCCCTGGACCCAAAGCCACTACCAAATCCCTTACCCCGCAAATGTGATATGTCTTTATACTATGCCTACCACCAGACCCCTAGCCATACAACTAACTATTGCATGAAACTCTGCCATGATATCCAAAATCTCATTGAGCATAGAATCATCACTCCTTTGCTGAACCCACCGAGTGGCATCTGGCATGACATATAATCTTTTCAATCACAGCCATCGCTGAATACTCTCAAGGGATTCGTTACCTCTATAAGTGCGCAACAACCAATTGGCCCCGACTCAATCAACAGAATCAAAAAAGGCATTGACAATACTCGGTATGAGTCAGAGAAGGGCCGTTCGACTGAAAAATGGGCCATAAGGGCAGATGATGTTCCTACAAAGATACAGAATGGGAATGATGAACTTGAGGAAGATGCTAGTGAGGTAATAGTGTTTGGAAATGCTACTGCTGAATCAAATATCGATGCTCTTGGAGACCTAATAAGTTGAAAATTATCTGTGACATTCCAATTGAGACCAAGTCAAGTCTGGTAGTCGAGTTATGTTAGTTTGGAGTCAAATGTCAAGTCCAGTCGAGTCTTCTGGTCAGTTTATTATCAAGTTTGTTTGCAAGCCTTTGTCAAGTTTATCGAGTTGAGTGATGTAATCCTCCTTCCCTACTAGTTGAATAAAATCTCTTTTTTTATTCAGTGTGCTAAGTCGTGAATGTATGGATCATTAAGCCCAAAACAAAACAAAAAAAGAAAAAGAAAAAGTCATTTTTTTCAAACGATCATGGAAAATACTCTATTAATAATCCCCAAAACAAATTTTGTGCCAAAACCAAGGAGGAGTAGAGAATTGATTAGCTTTACTTTAAGAATTTAAAGATGCTCTCGCTCAATCTTGAAAAGACGAAATTGGAACTTGAAGCTTGCTCACCATTTCCTTTTCTCAAATACCAAGCCTCAAAGATGAGCCCAACCAGTCTAAAGCCATAAACTTGGTCCTTGATGGTAGCCAGACATTTTGAATGAACTGCTTCTTCCAAAAAAAAAAAAAAAAAAGAACAAGAAAAAGAAAAAGAAAAAGAGAAAGAAAGAAGCTCACTAGGATGAAAACCCGAAAGGGCGCCTAGGAAAAAGTTAGAGCAAAAAAATAAGATGCGTGTTGATTTCAAAAATCCTAATCCTAGCCAGTCAAAATCATAGAGAGAATAAGAGATAGTAAGGAAGAGAAAGGAAAGGAAAGAGAAAAGAAAAGGCAGAGAATAGATAAGATTGAGAATTCTTGAGCACTTCAAAGAAGATCATTGGCACATGAACTATTTCAAGAGTTTGTGTTGTTCTAAAGAAATTGGAAATGAAAAGAGAGATTTGAAAGTATCAATTAAGCTCACAATTTTGTGTGAGGCTCAATGGCTAAGAGGGCATAAAACAATGCAAAGATATCTTTGAGAAAAATAAAGAGTAATTTGGAGGGCTGATATTACTTTGTAAGTATGATATGAATGAAACATGATTAACTGGCTAGTGAAAAGGTTAAAGAATTAACCGTCAAATAAAAAAAAGAGGATAAGAAAAGAAAAGAAAGAGAAAAGAGAATAAAGGGAAGAAGTAGTTCATCATGCTACACAAGGGCTACCACAAGTGACATGCACCCCCTAGACCCAAATGGCAACATGGCTCGTAAAGCCCACCAATTCTTGAAGCCTAATTCTTTCAAGACCTCAAGAGTACTTGAACTACGCTCGACCTGATTCCCACTCGGGGATATGTAGGCAACCTGTCTGGTTCGGTCACCCACATCGTCATAATATGGTGTGCTCTTTCAGGCCTTGGCCATATTACCTTGGACCTGATTCCTATTCAGGGATAAGTTGAAACTAGGAGTAAACTTGCATTGGCCTAGGAACACATATGTATTGCCAAACTAGGGGCAAACAAAGTTTGCCGATCAGCATTGGGACATCACCCTTCAGCATCATCACATTCATGATTGTTACCTCTACAGATCGGGAGTAAATGCATTGCTAGCATCCTGTACCAACATGTTCTCCAGGCCCTTGGGATGAGTCTATGTGCCCTTAAGACTAGGGGGAAACTTCATTTGCTGAAAGCCCTATTTTACCCTAGAACTAAGCCCCAAGTCTCTTCCAAACTAGGGATAAACTCTGTTTGCCAAAATGCAAGTTCTCAAGTCACCAAGTCTGTTTTGAAACGCTTTGAATGGAGTGTCTTTTATTCTATAAGCTAAAGCACTAATTTGAAGCATACTCTAGGTAGGCAAAGAATTCAATAAAGGGGAAGTTTTCAAAGTTTTGATTTATCAGCAAAGTAATACCATTTGTAAGATGATGAATAAATGAAAGGTGAGATGATACAATTACTCACAATGAAAGCACATTGATTCATAATGAATGAAGAGTTTGAGTCAGTCATTTTGAGTAACTAGCTTTGTCAGGTCTATCCTCCTTTGATGAGTCAATAAATGTTCTCAAATATGTGGGTTTAAGATGATGAATAAAGATTTGAAAAGTCTTCATAAGCATCCCAAGAGCAGTACAAGCAGAGGTTTCAAACACTATCACAGCATAAAGTGGCGATATAAGAAGAGTCCAAGACTAGGGGCAAAGGTGACTTCCCTCTTTTGACAGAATCGATGCGTTTCTTCTAAAGGTCCGCGAATGCAGAAAATCATTCTTTATATCAGCTCTGTTCAAATTCTTTGAGTCTTGTTTAGGAAATAAATTGAATTGAGTCTGGTCGACTCATGATTTTAGAAAATGAAATTGAATTGAGTCTGATTGACTCATAATAAGTGGAATTCGAACTTAACTTGAGTCAAAATGACTTCGGATTTGGTGAAATTGAATTTGTTTGAGTCTGACTGACTCCTAAAAGTGAAACAAATGGAGTCTGATTAACTCCTGATTTGAGCTTGATTGACCCCCAATTTAAGAAATTGAACTGAACTGAATTGATTTGCGTCCGATAGATTCTCGATTTTTTGAATTAAATTACAACATAAGTCCTTGCGAAGCTGTTGATCTCTGCTATTGCAACATAAGTCCCCAAAAGGGCTGTTGATTGTCGCTTTCGCAACATAAGTCCTTGAAAGGCTGTTGACCATCGTTCCTACTTGAAAGCCTTTGAGTGGCTATTGACCAATATCTTACCATGTTGTTTAGAGCTTCTCTAAGCGTTAGTCCTCAATGGCAGGTTCTCCAAGTGTTAGTCCTCAATGGCAGCATTATCGGTGTTAGTCCTCAATGGCAACCTTGCCTTAGTCCTCGATGGCAGCATCATTTGTGTTAGTCCTCAATGGAAACCTTGCATTAGTCCTCAATGGCAGCATTATTTGCGTCAACCCTCTTCTTTCAGTACATTTCTTGATTCGGTACCGGAGGATAAGACGCAAAGCGCATCTCAGCTAGTCAGATGATTCTCAAAAGACACCGGAGTATAAGACGCAAAGTGCATCTCAGTCTTTCAGCACATTTCCTGATTCGGCATCGGAGTCTAAGACGCAAAGCGCATCTCAGTCGATCAGAGAATCCTCAAAAGACACCGGAGTATAAGACACAAATCGCATCTCAGTCATTCAGCACATTTCCTGATTCAGCACCGAAGTCTAAGACGCAAAGCGCATCTCAGCCAATAAGATGATTCTCAAAAGACACCAGAGTATAAGACGCAAAGCACATCTCAGTCTTTCAGCACATTTCCTGATTCGGCACCAGAGTATAAAATGTAAAGAACATCTCAGCCGATCAGATGATCCTCAAAAGACACCGGAGTATAAAACGCAAAGTGCATCTCAGTCTTTCATCACACTTCCTGACTCGGTACTGGAGTATAAGACGCAAAGCGCATATCAGCCAATCAGATGATTCTCCAAAGACACCAGAGTATAAGACGCAAAGCGCATCTCAGTCTTTCAGCACATTTTCTGATTCGGCACCGGAGTCTGAGACGCAAAGCGCATCTCAGCCAATCAGATGATTCTCAAAGCCACCGGAATATAAGACGCAAAGCGCATCTCAGTCTTTCAGCACATTTCCTGATTCGGCACCAGTATCTAAGACGCAAAGCTCATCTCAGCCAATCAAATGATCCTCAAAAGACACCGGAGTATAAGAAGCAAAGCGTATCTCAGTCTTTCAGTATTTCCTGATTCGACACCAAAGTCTAAGACGCAAAGCGCATCTCAGCCAATCAGATGATTCTCAAAAGACACCAGAGTATAAGACGCAAAGCGCATCTTAGTCTTTCAGCACATTTCCTGATTCGGCACCGGAGTCTGAGACGCAATGCGCATCTCAGCCAATCAGATGATTCTCAAAAGACACCGGAGTATAAGACGCAAAGCGCATCTCAGTCTTTCATCAGACTTCCTGACTCGACACCAGAGTATAAGACGCAAAGCGCATCTCAGCCAATCAGATGATTCTCCAAAGGCACTAGAGTATAAGACGCAAAGCGCATCTCAGTCTCTCATCACACTTCTTGACTCGGCACCAGAGTCTAAGATGCAAAGCGCATCTCAGTTGATCAGATGATCCTCAAAAGACACTGGAGTATAAGACGCAAAGCGCATCTCAGTCTGTCAGCACATTTCCTGATTCGGCACCGGAGTCTAAGACGCAAAGCACATCTCAGTCGATCAGATGATCCTCAAAAGACACCGGAGTATAAGACGCAAGGCGCATCTCAGTCTGTCAGCACATTTCCTGATTCGTCACCAGAGTCTAAGACGCAAAGCGAATCTCAGTCGATCAGATGATCCTCAAAAGACACCGGAGTATAACACGCAAAGCGCATCTCAGTCTTTCAGCACATTTCCTGATTCGGCACCTGAGTCTAAGATGCAAAGCACATCTCAGTCGATCAGATGTTCCTCAAAAGACACCGGAGTATAAGACGCAAAGCGCATCTCAGTCTTTCAGCACATTTCCTGATTCGGCACGGAAGTCTAAGACGCAAAGCATATCTCAGTCGATTAGATGACTCTTAAAGAATGTCGGGGTGTTAAGCATAGGAAGCGCTTCTATGACGGTTGTGACTTTCCCAGAATAAAATGACATCATAAGTAGAATGGCATAGGGTGCATTTTTTTTGCTGAGACATTATATGGAGCACGAGACTACTTGAGCACGTGCATAACGATAAGATAGGTGCATTCATCCGTATGACTATTTGCGCTTGTGTATATTTGACCCTTGCCCGAACTACATCTTGGTCTGATTCTTGAATGGATACGTAGGTAGCTCATCATCAAGCACGACCAGCGTGAACCATTGCCGCGCCCATTTTCTCGTTTTGCAATGCATTTTGTTTTTCCCTTTAATTCGACAGTTTGGTCAAAGGCCTGTCTTCACACAGGCTTCGACGTTCGCTTGCGATTCGCGTTGCCCCACAAGCTCCATCGAAGAGGGGTAAACTGTAGACACCCCAATTTTGACCAAACGTCAAATTAGGGAGAGTGTCACTTCCATATCCGATGATGACAAGGACTGAAAGATTCGAAGTGTTCCAAGCTCTTCAGAAAGTTCTCCAAACGCGGTAAAATTTTCACAGAATGAAATACCAGGTGTTTAGGAGAATTCAGGTATAAAACATCACTTTTGGAAAAGATCTTCGAAAATAAGTTTTTTTTTTAAGAAAAAGGAGAAAAGAAAAGACCTAAAAAGGGAAAGTTCAACAGAAATCGGCACGCGGTAATTGTTTGCGGCACTCAGTGAGTGCCAAACGCCAGTCACAGAATGCCGGACCGGCATTTACTGAGTGCCGCCGACAATTTCTGACTGCCGGTTGCTTTAACAGTCTGTATTTTGTGGTACAATACGTATATGTATGCGGATAAAAACAAAAAACTGATAATGTAAGGTTGACAAAAATGCGACAATCAATAATTTGGCGCGGCACTTACTGAGAGCCGCGCGGCAGTCGCGGAATGCCGCCACGGCTTTCACGGAGTGCCGCAGCGGCATCCACTAACTGCCGCAAAGGATTTTTGACTGCCGCCTTCTGCAGCAGTCTGTCTATTTTCAGGAAGCACGTATTGTACCACCAAATGAGATATTTACACCTGTCTTTTACTCCGAATTCACTGAGAATACTTGGTATTTTTTGTCTATAAAAGAAAGAGGAAGATACAGAAAGATATACAAAAAAAATATACAAGAGAAGAAGGAGCTACCATTACACTAATATATATTTTGAGAGAGAGTCTAAAAAAGAGGGAGAAGAGCTTGGAAGATCATCAAAAAAAGGAGAAAAGCTTTGAGGATTGTTTGGAGGTGATCCTCTAACCACAATTTGTTTTTCTTCATCCTTTTGAATTTTTTTGGGTCTTTTGATTAACTTTTTTAGAAGTTTTATTAGGGAACTTGCAAACTTTAATTCCCTTTTTCTTTTAGTTCTTTCTTTTCTTTCTTTTGTTTATACTTCCCTCTTGAGATTCTTGGAAGTCTTCCATACTTCACTTGAATCTCATGAGTTGGATCCTTTGATTCTATGTAAGCTTATGCTTCACATGGGAGTCAAAGTTTGATCATCACTTCATTTTATAAGCAAATAAATGGATCCAAGTCCATACTTATGACTTGGGTCCTCTACCTTGATGTTTCATGGAATCCTTTCTATATTCCTTTGAGACTCATGAGTATTAGTCATATCTTCATCTCCAATGACCATCAAATGGTAGGAGAAAGTAGTTTTGAGTCAAAGTCCATCTCCATGGTTTAGATTCATTATCTTGAGATTTCATGAAGTCTATTCATACTTCATTTGAAATTTACAAATATAAAGGTCTTTAGCCTCCAATGACCATCAAATGATAGGAGAAAATGGTTTAGTTTAAGTCCAACTTCATGGTTTAACAGTTGGGGTCAACAAATAAAGTTGAACTTGACAATGAAACAGTGTATTCATAAACCGGTTTTGATCAAAGATTTTTGGTTCGAAATCTAACCGTTGGAATCAAGTGAAACCAACGGGAAAGTGTCAATAACACAATGTTTTACCACTGCAATTTTTGTTTTAAGGAGATTTCATGTTTAAAGTGGTTTGGTCATGAGTTTTGTGAAGTCACTACAATCTGTCAAGAGTTTCAGAACAGTAACATTCTTTTGAAATAAGTAACTCAGAACCTTAATAATCTATTTGTGACCCAAAATAATTTTTTCTAAGTAGACTAATGTGTTAGGAAGTCACCCTAAAAAGAACAAAGCATTTCTGATTTGTTTTCTATTTTTAAAAAATCGTACAAGAACTCTGGACAGAAAGTTGTACATCTCTGAGTGATGTCTGGTTTTTGTCCTTTTCCCAAAGATCTAACCGTTGAAACTTTGATTTTCTTTTTGATTTTGAAACTAGACTCACAAAGGCATCTTGTGTCCAAAAACCATTAAGATCAAACCACAGGAACCATGCTTTTTATTTTCTTAAAGTTCTGGTTTGCTTTCTGCAATTTTCAGAATTTTTATGACAAATTTGACGAACTTTGTAAATAATGGTTCAAATGACTTTTCTATGACCTAGAGCTCAAACCATGTTTTAATAATGATTAGTTAAGCTTGAATTCAAAGTTTAAGTGATCTAAATGATTGGGTATTTCATAATTTATTTTTGTTCATGAATATATTCATCCATATGGCTTGACACTTGTAATTAGGATTTATTTGCTTTAGATTCAATTGCATCTGATAGATTTAAGTTAGAAATGTAGGATTGTTATTTCTAACTTTATATCTTGTATATCATGTGGACTAACCCTTTGTTTTGTAGCGCTATTAAGGTATGACTTTTTGAATCCCTCTTTAGTTTATTTTAATTTGTTGATTTTATCGATTTTTCAACCTCATACGCGACACATTAGAATTAAGATTTTGCCTTACATGTATATATGTGGATTAGAGACTCTTTTCCTAGGTTGTACTTAATCGCATGCATTACACGTTTAATATTCGCGGCTGGATCCCGGGTAAGTTCTCTTGTTCTTTATTGCATATCATATTGCTTGCTACTTGAATTACGTGGCTTTTGAATGATATTTTGTAAATTGGTAATTTTACACCATTTTGACATGTTTGTGTAATGTATACGTATATCTATGTATTAGTTGAGGGCATGCTTAGATTAATAATTCAATTAAAAGGATGTTAAGTAGCAGCCTATCGCGAGATAGGATGAAAAGGGGTGTTTTAGTCCAATGGGCTCCTTCCCTTCTCATTCCATAATCCCCGGACCTGGTTAATCTTTGGTTTCGCAAAAGATCAGTTGCTCTAAAATGGTTTCTTAATTTTCCTTTTAAAAATTAAGTGGCGACTCATTTGTTTTGAATTTGAAATTTAAAAGAACTTTAAAAGAAAAGCTGTGGGTAACAAAAATTGCGATATCCACAAAGCCCACAAATTCTTAAAGCCTTATCTTTCAAGACCTCCAGAATTATTGAACTACGTTTTGACTTGATTCCCATTCAGGGATACGTAGGCAGCCTACAAGGTTCGGTCACAATCGCACTCATACAATCATCCTTGTATTTCTTTCAGGCCCTGGTTGAACTACTATGGACCTAATGCCCATTCAGGGATAAGTAGGCGGGACTTCCAAGGCCCTCGATCCAAAGAAGAAACCCAATCAATTCATAACACTACCTTAAAAGCCTGGGGCAAATTATCATTTGCCCAAAAGCCACGTCACCTCCCTCAAACCAGGGGAAAACTCCGTTTGCTTAGCATTCCCAAGCTCCCTATCAAACTAGGGGCAAACTGTCGTTTGCCAAATAAGATATCTCTAAGTTCACTGGCTTTCCGAATAAGGACCAAATGTGGACATCCTGAAGATTCTTAAGGATAAGAGCCGACGGTTTTCATGCATAAATCTGAAATTGATTTAAGATGGAAAGAAACATAAAAAGATGAGTTCTTCATTATCATAAAGTCAATTGTAAAGGAAGGTGCGAATAAAAAAGGAAAAGAAAAAAAAAACTATGATATGATAATTTTCCAATGTTAATCAGAAAAGCGCAAATAAAAGAAAATAGAATTAGTCACGAAATATGTGTCTCTCTGTTCAGTTTTGAGTCTATCTTCTTGGAATCCGAAAGATACACTCCTCAGAGGGATCAACAAGAATTGGAAATTTCAAAAGAAGGGTAATAGCATAGAGATCTGGAAGTCAGATCCCATTCCGCCAAAAAAATCGAATAGTGATTGAGTAATACTCTCAGAAGGAACAAAATCATGTAAATATCCTCAGCAGATCAAGCTCCAAACCATACAAGCTAATCATCGGATGTACCGGAAAGCCTCTGAGCTTGTCCATATTCAAAAGGAGAATCCGAGAGTGGAAAAGTGGTGTGATCTGGCTCATACTTTTTCCTCTTCTTACTCGAATTGCCCGAACTGCTGTCCATAGCGAGCAATCTATAAAAAAAAAAAAAAAGCACGTAAACATCTCTCCAAGATTGTATGGCCCCCAAAGCAAATCTTTTAGGGCTAAACCAGCTCTGATCAAATCATCGGTCTTGGTATAAGTCGTTTATCGCAGCCTATAAGTCACTGATCAAATCCTCGGTCTTGGAATAAGTCATCTATCGCAGCCTATAAGTCACCGATCAAATCCTCGGTCTTGGTATAAGTCGTCTATTGCAGCCTATAAGTCACCGATCAAATCCTCGGTCTTGGTATGAGTCGTCTAAAGCAGCCTATAAGTCACTGATCAAATCCTCGGTCTTGGTATAAGTCGTCTATCGCAGCCTATAAGTCACCGATCAAATCCTCGGTCTTGGTATAAGTCATCTATCGCAGCCTATAAGTCACCGATCAAATCCTCGGTCTTGGTATAAGTCATCTATCGCAGCCTATAAGTCACCGATCAAATCCTCGGTCTTGGTATAAGTCATCTATCGCAGCCTATAAGTCACCGATCAAATCCTCGGTCTTGGTATAATTCGTCTATCGCAGCCTATAAGTCACCAATCAAATCCTCGATCTTGGTATAAGTTGTCTATCGCAGCCTATAAGTCACCGATCAAATCCTCAGTCTTGGCATAAGTCATCTATCGCAGCCTATAAGTTACCAATCAAATCCTCGGTCTTGGTATAAGTTGTCTATTGCAGCCTATAAGTCACCGATCAAAATTCCCAATATCAGGCATAAAACTTCGATCGCAGGCTGCATAAATTCGGAGTCATTAAATCTGGAACAATTCTGACTTTTTTTGCAAATCTTGACAAGACACCGGAGTATAAGAAGCAAAGCGCATCTCAGTCTTTTAGCATATTTCCTAATCCAGCACTGGAGTATATGACGCAAAGTGCATCTAGTCGATTAGATGATCCTCATAAGACATCGGAGTATAAGGCGCATAGCGCATCTCAATCTTTAAGCATACTTCCTGATTCGGCACCAGAGTATAATACGCAAAGTGCATCTCAGTTGTTTAGTAAATGACAGTTCCAGCTTTTCCCAGATAGGACGTCATCGGCATAGAAGAATTTCAAGACAAAAGGTACGTTTTGCCACTATAAGGAGTAGCATTGTCCTAAGTCATTGAACTTTAGAACATAGAGCATAAATTTGCTTGAGCACGTGCATCAGGACAGGATAGATGCATTCATCCATATGCTTATTTGTGATTACGTGTGTTTGATCCCTTACCCGAACTACGTCCTAGTCTGATTCCTCCAAGAATACATAGGCAGCTCACCATTAAGCACGACCAGCTTTTGGCTCCGCGCACTTGATTTTGCAACACACCTTTTGTTTTTACCTAGGCTCGACGGTTTGGTCAAAGGCTTGTCTTTCACACAGGCTTCGACATTCATTTATGATACGCGTTGCTTCACAAGCTCTGCCAAAGAGGGGCAAACTGTAGACACTCAATTTTGACCAAACGTCAAGACTAGGGATTGGTTACCTCTAAAAGACCGATGATGACAATGACTGGTAAAATTTGAAGGTTTTCCAGAAAACTCTAAATCCTTCAAAGATTCTTCAAAACAAAATTCAAAAATCAAAATAACAGAGAGAGAGAGAGGGAAATTGGGTACTCGGGGGAAAGCCGAACGTTGAAGAACATGTGAAAAAATCAGTCTAAAAAAATTTTCATTCAAAGAAGAGATATAATATGAAAGAAGTTTTCAAAAGAAAAGAGGAAAAGAAGTTTTCAAAAGAAAAGAGAAAAAAAAAAGAAAGAAATAAAATGATAGTATATACCATATATATAGGTGTATCTTAATAAAGTACACTACATATATAAGTACATTAGTATATGCTTTGCTAATAATTAAGATTGTGGTAATGTATGTTTTGAAAATTAAAGAGAGGGCAAAATTCTCTTAGCCCCGGCACGCGGGAAAGCCGGTGGCACTCACTGAGTGCCGCGCTGGCACTCACTAAGTACCGCCCGGCATTCAGTGAGTGCCGCCCGGCATTCAGTGAATGCCGCCGGCAGCCATCGAGTGGCGCAAACTGTAACAGACTACTTTTCTCACATGTTCTAGAAGAAAACTTTGCACATGGGTTTTCACCCGAATTTACCCATTTAATCTTGATATGATGGTCTATATAAATAGGGGGACTTTTAGTCTCCTTCATGGGGACTTTTAGTCTTACTTTTAAATTTTTCACTTCAAATTTTGAAGAGATACAAGAGAGAGAGAGAGAGAGAGATAATAGAGAGAAAATTGAAGAAAGAAGAGTTTACTTGAAGAATTGGAAGAAGAATTTGAAGATTGTGGAAGAGCTTCCCAAGAAATTGAAGAAATCCTTGAGGTCATAGAGGTAACCTCTCAATCCTTGGTAGAATTAGGTGAATTCAATCACAAGTTCATAGTTCTAGGAACTTTACACATTTTGAAAACCTCTCTTCCTACCCCATTTCATCACACACCACTTAGAGCTTGTGATTCAATTTCATATGTTTCATTAATTTGGATCCAAAATAGAGCTTTGGATTTATGAGTAAAAGAGTTTTGACTTGAAATTTTTAAATAACCTTTGATTTCCTTTCTTTTGTTTATATTCTTCTCAAGAGATCTATGAGATGTTCAATATCTCATTAGATTTCTTTGAGTTTGATCCTCTAGTTCCCTATCATCCTATGATTTATATGGGGATTAAAGTGTATCCTGATCATCTCTACATGTAGTTGGTTGAATTCAAGTCTTAACACATGACTTGGGTCTCCCTATTAGGAATCTTATGGAATCCATACAATATTCCATAGAGATTTGAGTAAATTTAGGTTTCTTTGAGTCTCCAAGGATCATCAATTTGAGAGGAGATTAGTATATCATAGTTCTAAATTCCTCAAGGATCATATGTTTGAGAGAGGATTTAGATGTAGGTTTCATAGTTTGTTTGTTGGAATCTAGAGAACTTGAATATTCAAGAGTTCATAAGATTAAGTAAGACCTTAGGATTCTCTTGTTGTGAGATCCATGATGGGAACCCATTAAGGCTAAATCTATGAATCTCTTCATATTTCATTATTTACTCCAATGATCATAATCATACTTGATCCTAGTTCTCTCTACGATCATGAATCAAGCTTGATTTGAACTATGAACATTAATCTAACAAAGGTGGAGTGAATCCATAAACCAATTGTGATAAAAAAATTTCTATAGGATCATGGTTCATTGGAATTGGATGAGACCAATTGGAGGATGTTCATAACCCATTTAAGTACCTCTAGAATTTTTGTTTTGATGAAATTCCATGTCTAAGATGGTTCGGTCTTATGATTTCAAAACATGCAACTCTCTGTCCAAAATTTCAAAACAGTAAGTTCATTTTGAAATTAATAAATCAGAACTTTAATTGAGTTTCCCGGGTCTCTAATAATTTTTTTCTAAGTACCTTAATGTGCTAGGAATGTACCCTAAAATGATCTAAGTGTTTCTCATTTTTTTACTAATTTTAGAAAATCGTACAAGATCTCTGGACAGAGAGTTGCAGATTCCTGAGTGATGTCTAGTATTTTCCATATTCCCAGAGATCTAACCGTTCAAACATTGATTTTATTTTTGGGTTAGAAACTAGACTCACAGAGGCATATCATATCCAAAAATCATCCAGATCCAACCGTTGAAATTATGGTTTTTCTACCTTTTAAAATCTGATCTGTTCTCTATAATTTTGGAAAAACAGTCATTGTTTTGTCTAATCTCATTGATTTTAACTTAAATTGTTCCCTAATGTCTTGGGACCCAAATCATGTTTTGAATAATGATAATTTAGCTTAAATCCAGAGGCTAAGCGATCCAAGTAAGTGAATAAATTCACATCTCATTCTTGTTCATGATCATTCATTCATTCATGTACATTGATGCTTATGATTAGAACTAGTTATTGGAAAAAGTTGGACTTAGTTGAACCTAATTGAATGTAACCATGGATTCCTTATGATCATGTTGGGATTATAGCACCCCTATATGGATATTACATTGGCTGTTAATTGAGGCTTGTATATCTATAAAGGTGCTATGACTCCAACCAATCGAAAGGAATTCATAGTTTTATCAATTCTTCCTCTAATTGATAGATCTAAGCTAGAGATTTAGGATTGATTATTCGATGCCATATTATTGTGTGAAGCATGTGGACTAACTCTTTGTTTTATAGTGCATTTGAGGTACAATTTCTCAATCCTTCTCTAGTTTGTTCTATTCTTTGATTTTATTAATTTTCGACTCCATGCGCGACACCTTAGCTTAGGTCTTGCCTTATGTGTATATGTGATTAGAGACATTTTTCCTAGGAATTCTATTCTTTGTATGCATTGCACGTTTCCAATTTCGCGGGTGGATCCCGGGTAAGTTCTCTAGTTCCCTACTTGCACATCATTTTGCTTGCTACTTGAATTATGTGGATTATGAATGATATTTTATCGTTAGCAATCTTACACCCTTTTCAATATGCTTTTGTAATGTATATGTATATATGTATTAGTTGAGGGTACACTTAGATTATTAATTCGATTAAAAAGGATGTTGAGTAAAGGCCAATCATGAGATAGGATGAAAGGGGGTGTTTTAGTCCGCCGGACTCCTTCCCCTCTCATTCCATAATCCTTGGACCCAGATTATCTTTGGTTTGGCAAAAGATCGATTGCTTTTAAAAAATGGTTTCTTAATTTTCCTAAAAAAAATTAAGTGGCGACTCTTTGAATTTGAATTTGAATTTGAAAATTGTTTTAAAATTAAAAGTGGGCCCAAATGCCGGTATCCACACTTATACTAATGTCCCTCTACCTTCAGCATTCATAATCATATTCAGGTAGTCGGATAACTGTTACTTCAACCTGAATCATGAATACTTCTTGTATTCCTTGAGTCCCATTCACCTCTCATGATTACCAAACATGTTGATAACTACTTATTAACAAGACTGCAGTTCTTAGTAATCAACTTGGTGACATTCTCAAGGGAATGCTTACTCTGAATCAGAGGGTAGATTCTATCTTGACAATATATGTTCACAACCCTATGAACATGACATACCCAAGATACCCAGGTGTTGATCTTCTATAGACCTCACTGATTGGTAAGTCAAAGCAGCCATATCCACAGTCTATGTTCATAATAGTCTCAAGATTGAGAACACATACCTTATACAAGTTATGAGTTCCTATCAAGTGTTTAACAGTCTTGAGTATCAATAGGAAAGCTCAGGTTTGTCAATGCACTATAAGCACTAGCATATTAACTATGAGTCACACTTTAGTGATTGAGATTCATCGCTCCATCCAATGGTAGTTAATCATGCTACAGTGTATACCTGATGAGATATCTAGTCTCATCATCCACTATGACAAGTTCTAAGTATCAAAGAATAGTAGTTCGTATCTCACTTGTATGTATCTCATACACACACGAATTACTTACTATGATACTTAAGGATTAACAATCATCTCATGAAAGAAACATACACAATGAAATGTAAAGCTGATATCCATATATTAAAATGTCAATGTCTCATACATTAAGTAATGGTTTGAGGGCATGAACCCAACAACAACGACTCCCAGCTCATGTTCAATCAAGTTAATCAGGAGTATGAAGCCCAGGAAGACAACATGATAGCCAACCTGTCCTTCGTCTGAATAGTCTCAAAGAAGCTTAAGGGGTTCTCCATCACACAGATCCCGAGGGAAGAGAGCACTAGGGCCGATCAGTTAGCCCGCCTTGCCTCATCCTCTGAGTTAGACCTACCATGGATAAGGATAGAATACTTACCCGAGCCCAGCACGGTCAACTTAGAAGGCATAGAGGTCGAACCGGTCACTCTAAGGCCCACTGGATAGATCCGATCATGATGTTCCTCACGACTAGTACTTTACCAGACGAAAAAGAAGAAGCCCAAAGGGTAAAGTACCGGGCGGCCAGATACCACCTCATTGATGGCATCCTCTACAAAATGTGGTTCTCTATCCCGTATCTTCGGTGATCCACCCTACACAGGTCCAGGGAATATTGCATGAAATCCACGAAGGAGTAAGTGGAAGCCACGTTGGAGGTCGGGCACTCTCCCGAAAGGCCCTACTGTAAGGCTATTACTGGCCGACGATGGCCCAAGATTCCCAAGAATATGTAAAGCGGTGTAATAAGTGTCATTGATATTCGCCTATGATCAACTGCCCTGGAGAGCTCCAGATACCAATCCTTAGCCCGTGGCCGTTCGCTCAATAGGGTATTGATATCGTCGACGCTGTCCCGATGGGAAAAGGACAAGTCAAGCTCGTGGTCATCGCGAAGAAGAAGATGGAGAGCTTCATCGAAAGAAACGTCCTTAGCAGTTTTTGCATCCCCAGGGCCCTGGTCAGTGACAACGGTAGGCAGTTCGATACCCCGATGTTCAGGCAATTCTGCTCGGGTTATGGAATATCAAATCACTACTCTTCGCCCGAGCACCCTCAAGCCAATGGCCAAGACGAGGTGACGAACCAAACCATTCTGTAGTCAATTAAAACTAGATTTTAAAATGCCAAAAGACTTTGGGCAGAAGAACTACCGACCCTTCTATAGGTATATCGCACTACACCCCAAGCGGCCACAGGGGAAGCCCTCTTCTCCCTCACCTACGGCTTCGAGGCAGTGGTCCCCATAGAGCTCGGATTACCCACTTATCGAGTAGCAAATTTCAGCAAGCAGGGCAATAAAGAAGCCCTCAGAGGAGTGCTTGACTCAATAAAAGAGAGAAGGGACCGGGCATATCTGAAAGTGGCAGCCTATAAACAACGGGTCTCTTGGTATTTCAACAGGAAAGTCAAGTACCACAATTTTTAGGTGGAAGACCTCGTTCTTAAGGTGGTGAACCAGGTTACAAAGTCCCGAACCACGTTAGGGCCAAACTGGGAAGGACCATACAGGGTTACTCCAGACTCTGGACGGGCATGATCTGTCTGACCCTTGGAACAAACAACATCTCCGCAAGTATTTTCAATGATACTCGGCTAAGAACGGGCTATTACGGATTAGGGAATAAAGATTTTTCCCTTTTTTGTAGCTCTTTCTGAGCAATTTTTATTTACTTATCGAATAAAATTTTCCTTTTGCAAAACAACCCTTCATCCCACGTTCTATTAAGCCAAAAGACCTCGGGATCACACTCGGGGCACAAAAGACCTCAGAATCACACCCGAGGTACAAAAGACCTCGAGGTCACGTCCGAGTCACCGGCTTTGCTTAGGTCCATAACCGACGATGGGGTTAAATCCTCCTAGGGGCAAGCCTCAAAAGACCCTGCAACCACCCACGTTCCAGGTCGGTTCCCTACGGCCGCTCCCTCTCCTAGTACCCGCCATAGCAAAAGCTTGGGGGGTAGGGGGATACTGGACTAAAATAGGAAATCACACCGGGCACTAATAGGGTTTGGAATTCTAGAACATTCCTAAGTACCTATAGTGCCCAGAGAAACCGTCCGAATAGTACAGGACCAAAATCCTACACTATACCGAGCAGAATCGTCAAAATAGGTCCCTAGAACACCAAGTGTTTTCTACCGGTGATAGTCCTAAATCTTTTGCTAAGACAGGGTTTCAGTATAACCAAAAACCAGTCGGGCACGGGCAATTACAAATAGGTAATTATAAAAAAGTAACACATTCAAAAACATTGACACAAAAGGGTGGCCTCAGAGGACCTCTTCATTAAAAACAAAAAAAATATGTACAAAGCCTAGGGGCTGTTATAGTAGCCTCCCAAAAAAAAACACGCACGAAGGCTAAGTATCGTCCACCACGATCGCATCCTTAGCCTCACCAGCCGCCTGAGGCGGCATCTTCAGCAGGTCCGGGCTAAGCAACAAAACCTTCGATAGTGGAGGGACCCACATCCTAGTTGTCTAAGTCCATCCCTTCGTAGGACGAGATGTCCCACTCGGGATGGTCCCGGGCTAGCCTCCTCTTCAGGTCTTCGTAGCCCTAGAAGAAGCCGTCGTCAAAGGCTTCATCTATGGACCTGCCGCCATCATCTCAGCCAGAGCTTTCTCTCGTGCCTTTGATGCCACCAGATTAGCTTGGGCGGCCTCCAGCTCTGCTATAGCGGTGACTAATTCTGCCTGCACTGTACCAAGGCCTAGAGCCAAGCTCTTGACCTTGTCCTTCTCAATGTCCAGGGTAGTCTCCTTGGCCTCAGAGGCTACCCACTCTTGTTATAAGGCATCTTCAGTAGTAGTAGCCCTCTTGGCTAGGGAGGGCAGGAAGGACTCAGCTCCGGCGGCCATGCAGCCGGCCTACAGAAGATATACATAAAATCGGTAGGTTAGGAAAGCAAACAGACTAAACAAAGGGTGAAGAACAAAGTGGCAGAAGTACTTACGAAGTAGAAGAGGTTGTACAACCACCCCTAGAAAACCTGGGGAGACATATTTGTACACATCTCCACCTGACTTGGAAGAAGGCATGGCCTGATCCTCTCCCTGATCTCCGTCGACTCCCCCAGTGGCATTCCAGACAAAAAATCTACCCGGGGAGTGGTCTCCTCCACCACCACATAGGGGACTGACATTTCCTCAGGCTCTTGGTGAGCCGTCATCCTGTGCCTTATCCGCCTAAGCGGGCGGTCATTGCCTGAGGCCTCAGCGGTTGGCTGGCGATGGCCTGTCTGGTCCTTAGCTGCTCTAAATCTCTCCTGGGGTCCATTTCTACGAAGGAAAAAGATCACGCGGTTAGTAACCAGGAAAAGTAGTGAAGAATGGCCAAAGCCAATTAGTTCACCCCAAACACTTACCAGGGATGATTGGAGGAAAGATAGGAGCTTCGACGGGCTTGTCCAGATCATAGGAGGCCTTAAAATGTCCCGTCTGGGTTAGCACGTTCCAGATGTTGGTGGACAAGTTTGCCAGGTGACTGATCCTAACTTGGCACTCCTCGAGAATGCTCGGTGAGTCGACTGGCCCCACTGTAAAGCAACGAATGAAATGGTTAGCCACATGAATACACTCAAAGGTAAAGGAAAATAAAAGAGAAGTGTCAGATGGGCTTACTCCTCAGCTTCCCCATCCAGGAAGTCCTCAACTGAATTCTTGGGTCCTGCTCACAAAGCCAGGGGGTGGATACTTGGAAGAACTTATTCTTCTACCCCTTGTTGTTGCTTGGGCAGTTGACAATGATTTTTCTCCCCTGTCGAGCCCCTAGAGAGAAGAGCCCGACCTCCCCATGTACAGGGAACAGTTGGCGGGTCCACAAGAACTTCTGGAGAGTGAGTTCATACCCGAAGACCTGGGGCCAGAGAGAGATGGACCCCATCAAGAACCTTTAACCATTCGAAGCTAACTGCCCAGGAGTGATCCCGAGGTAGATCAGGACATCTCGGGCGACCGAGTGAAGGGGGATGTAGAGTCCAGCCATGAGGGAGTCCTCGTACAAAGTGATGAAACACGGGTGATGGAACTAGGCCTTATCAGCTTGTATGGCCAAGGAGCAACTATCAGGAATGGCGTACCTATCCCTAATTCAGCTCAAGTCTTGGGTACGCAAGACATAAGGAGTAAATTTGAAGGCAAATGCCACTTCAGGGTCAGGATCCCCTAGTATCTCATCACCTGAACCCCACGAGATGGAGGCTACCGGGGCCTCCTGGTCTGATTCATCGTTCGACACCCGGATCGAGATCCTACCCTCGCTATGATGGTCTGAAGGAGTGGTAGAGGGTGGATCCAAGCTTGTGTCTGGGTTCCCAGACTACGATTGTTCATCCTCCGATCGGGAAGAGGAATCAAAACTGGAATGGCACATCTCTATGGTTCCTGGGACTCGACGGGGGAATAACTGGTGGCCTACGTAGAGGTCAAGGACTCCAAGCCTATGGTAGAAGGGGGGCAGGTTCAAAAGCCTATGGGGCAAGGCGTACAAGGCTTTCAGGGTAATGTAACACTCGGTCAACACTATCACAGGATAACCCGACCGATTCAACCTTTCTACAACGGAGGATGGTTTACTTAACCTAAGGAGGAAGGTGAACCTGAGGAAGAAGAAATCCCACTCCCGTGCGAACCCTAGTGGGTTCATCCTCTCTAGTGTCTCTCAGGAAAGAAAAAGAAAGAGGAGAAAGAAGAGAACAGTGAATTAAAACTAGGGAAGACAAGAATTAAAGAAGGAAAAGAGCTCGAGAAGCTTGACCGGGAACTTTTTGCTCTCAAAACTGCTTGGTAATCTCTATCTTAGGGCAGCAGGAATGAATGAAATGAATAAGTGTTCCTCATATATAAGGCGTGAACGATCCAGATTAGATTAGATCAAACGGCCAAGAAGCTTTCCTGCCTAAACCGCCTAACGGTTGTCTCATCAGGCACGTGAAGCATTGCCTTAAAAGGCGTGCACATTAAATACATGACATAACAGTCCAGTTACTATGCAACTATTCAGTTACGCCCGCACCGACTTCATTAGATCTTAACCAGACCAACCATCCCTTGACACGTGGAAACAACCGACCCCGAGTCCCCGAAGCAACTGTTCGGTCAAGTCCCCCGGCTAACCGGGGCTGCAGGCCCTATGGGTGTAAAAAAACCGATTGAACTGAACCGACTGATTTTGGTCAGCTTTGGTCGATTTGTATAGTGAGGAGGTTGGTTTCAATTTTTAATTTGGAAAATTGTTCATGTTCGGTTTGGTGTCGATTTACGATATATTAAAATCATCACCGACCGAACATTATACACGTCCAGTTTGTGGAGTATATTTATATTATGTATATATTTTATATTATGAATTCTGATACATGCACACCTTCCCAATTCAACTTTCCCACTTACCAAGCAATTTTTCCACTTACCAAGGAATTCTGATACATGCACACCTTCCCATGTATACTTTCCCAAGAGACTTTAATTTATTTTTTGCTAAGGCTTTTCTCTTTCCATTTTAAACTTCTTTCTCTCTCTTAACTTCAAACCCCACCTTCATCTCTCTTTATCTCTGTCTCTCTCACTAATCCTCTCTCAACTCACACATGACTCTTTGCTGAGAAACATTTGATAAACATACATATATACATTTGTTTTTACTGAGAAACATACATATGCACACATTAGTAATATCTTTTTTTTTAGAGACAAGTGATTTAACGAACAAGACGACTCCTCATCTTCCTCCATCAGCCAAGGCCACAAGGCGTTAGTGACTCGATGAAGAAGACAACTTCGAAGTCGAGATAATGACAGGATGAAGACGACTCGATATAAGGTTAGGGTTTAATTTTTTAAAACAAGTTAGGGCTTTTTCTTCTTCTTGATTTGGGGGTTTGGATGTTGTATTAGGGTTTGAGTCTGGAATGTTCATAATATAATTTTGGAATTTTTTTATCTGATTATGGTCTTGACTCTAAATGAATTTGATTAAGCCTTTTAGGGTTTGATTGTTTGATCTGTTTTGCATATGGGAATCGAAACATCTATGAATTAAATCTGTGATATCAGTTATCCATCAAAATTGACCACCCCATGACAAGTCAGTTTCACACCAACTTCAATCCACTTGGAACAGCTTTGATTTTCTGTCTGGTAGAACTGACTTGGTCGGTTAGGCTGGAATTTTGACTCTAAAATCGACCGAACCAAATCGATTAGACCCCTAGTAGGCCCGGTCCCAGATAACCTCCCTGGTAGGGTCCCGAGCAGTATGCCGAGGTATGCTAATTTTTTAACCTCATCTGATAGAGCATCACATTAGTCTCGAAAATGGGGGGTAGTTGATAGGTCCGAAAATATCCAGTCAAAGTCAGACCGCCGCCTCAGCAAGGAAGTGTCATGTCATTCGGAGTGGGCGCTTGCTACTCAGCCATCTCGGGCTACCTAGCCTATGATAGACCCGATGAGGTCCCACTATTTGAGCTTATAAAGTAAACTCATCCCCCAGTGGGTGCGACCCGAGCCTGTCCTATAGCTTGCTCTACAAGGTTACAGGCAGTTTCCTAACTCAGTCAGAAGAATAATGGAAAGTACAGGCAGTTTCCTAGATCACTTAGGAAACTTCCATGATTTATGCTAATCACTTGTAATCAGATTACGCTTCCTAAATCAGCTAGTTACCTTGTACGAGTGGTCTCTTGCATCTATAAAAGAGACCACTCACCCCATTAAAGAGGATGGAATTCTGATCTCACGAGAAGAGCAAAATAGATCACTCATACGCATATACCCGGTCGGTTTTCTGGTAGTGCCGCACTCTTTATCGATTCACCAAAGGCTGCCGGTTATTTGTTAGTGAACACCTGTAGATGTAGGTCACCTAGTTAACGGGGCCGAACCATATACAAACTTCTTGTGTTTTTTCTCTCTCCTTAAACTACTCTACCTGCTCTTACCCAAATTTTGGCATCATCACATAGAGAGAGAGAAAGAGAGAAGAAGAAGAAGAAGATGAAGATGAGGAGAGACTTACCTGTGGTTTTAGGTGAGGCGCATTGTGTGGACTTCTCTCTTGCACGTTAACTAAGCTTTTAGTTGGCGAGGATGTTGATTTGGGGCTTTCTCGATGAAGGAGTGGACGTTGGCCGCTGATTGACATGTGAGGTCAAGTTGAGAATGGGATCGTAATTCTCAAGAGGAGATTGGTGAATCCCAGGTTGTGGAGCTACGGCGGATCTACCAAAGAGAGAAGTTAAGGTAATCAATCAATCTACAGAGCAAGTGCCAATGTTGAAGCCTCCCATCTCATGTGAGTAAGGGAGAAAGAGAGAGGGGAAGAGACAAGTCATTGATGCCAAGGTTCAACCTTTTCTGGTTTGTGAAGGGTCCACACGTTACAAAGAGAAGAGGATGACAAAAGGCGCAGTCACGTAAGCGTTAATTTGTCTTGAATAAACCCAAACTAGTCGATAACCTGTGCTATGCACGAACTGCTGGATATGTTTTTCATTTTGCAAATATTGTAACACGTTTAAGTTAACAAAACAAATTGATAGAGCAAATTGTACGATAAACTTATTATACAAAAATATTTGTCCAGTATGTACATTACACTTTATAGAACTACTTTAATTACTAAATACTGTGTTGGTGTTTTTATCCATTGTCTTAATTGATTTTTTTGTTCTTCAATCTCCTTTTTTATTGCTAATACGCGCGCCGGGTGTGTCCATATCAGCTAGTGGTTCGTGAATATTTTGTTTTTCTAGTTGTGTTGCTTCTCTTTTCTTTTGAATTGATTCTCCATTTGGTCCTTCTGCAATAGGATAAGATTGGCTCGCCTGATTTGAATGCAATAGTAAAATTAGTTAATAATTATCTTATCCGATATGGCCTCAAAATAGTACTTGTACAAACTCGTAACTACAAAGTATAGGAGAATATATGATGCAAAAGGATTTTCCACACCAAGAATATTAAAAGTGCGAGTAACAGAAAAATATTTTCGATCAAAAAAATTAATGACTGAATAGATGCTAAACAAAACACAGTGCTGTGCTTGGATAAGATTCAACCATGAAAATCACAAGGAAAAATATCCACATATAAGAGACGAATATTATTTAAGAATTCAAGGAGTGTACAACACTACTTTGCCACAAAACTTCAATTACCATTCTATCCAAAGTATTAACTATTGATACAACTCTCCTTACATTGAAATCAATCCGAGCAAATGAGAAGATGGAGAGCAGCCAACCATTACAACATAGACCCAACTAATGGGGAGTTCTCTATAAACCTAAGTGCTCCAAAGGTGTACTAATGGAGTACATATGTAGTGATAAGACTATAATGTTCAATTTATTCAACTTTACTCAAACAATACTGTTTCACTATCCCATTTTGTTGTTTTACTAGAAAAAAAAAATATATATATATATATAGATATTTGTTTCAAAATGTTTTTTTTCCCTTAACCCTTGAAATGAAAACTGGTTTCTATTTCTTACATATATATATATATATATGCATGTACCAAATTGTTGTTATCAGTTTTTTAATTTTTTTCCCCTTCTGTGTAAAACAAAGTTCTATGCCTCTATGTTCTTCTAAACTGGTAAAATATCACTTTCTTCAAAATTCCAAGTCTACTTATTTTGGGGAATGGAATTGTGGGAATGTTTGTTGACAAACAATTTCCTCCCCCAAACTATTCATAAGAATTGGTATGAACAAAGCAAATTCCTTCACTAATCTAAACACAAAACAACTTTTGTCTTAGTTGCACACTAATTATATGAGAGAGAGAGAGAGAGAGAGAGAGAGAGAGAGAGAATATGTGTGCGTGTGTGTGTGTGTTTGTGTGAGTGTGCGCGCACACCTGAGTTGAGTGCGATAGATGAGACCACCCTTGAATCATAGGAGTCAATTGTTTCAAAAAATAAAATCAATTTAAGCACAAATGCAAAAACAAAAAAATTATAATAATATTGAAGAATATCTAAAAATGAATCAAAACAAAATACAAAAGACCAATAATATAAAGTCTTTTTTTTTTACCTTGTATTCCATGTAATTTTTGAGTCACTCAAACTATGACCGTACAGTGACTTAATTATGAACTATTTATAAACTATATATTCCTCAATGTATACATGTATCTACAACACTTGGCCAAACTTTAAATTTGACACATATATATAAGAATCCTAAATGACTCTTATACTCTATAGTCCATACATGCATGCTCAACATTTTAAGAACATGTAAATTCATTTAGGATTGTCAAAATGCCAAATAGGACAAATAAAATGATAGTAGGCTTTCTATAGAAGACACTATGATGTATTGATATCAATGTTCCAAGCATATGAAAATGTAAGCAATAGGCTTTTACCCAGAAGGCAATGGTTTTGACAGAGGAAGTATAACATTTAAGTCCCTGGTCTTCTTCTCCATGATTACCAACCGAAGGAAGATTGTAGAGGTTTCAACACTGCTAATGCCATTGTATACTTTGGAGCTTGACGTCTCTCTTGAACATTTGGAATTACAATTATTTAAAAAAAATATTAGATCAAGGAATGAGGAAGTAACTTGGTTTACAAAATTCAAGAATTTGATTTTATTCTTACTATTTTTTTCTTTTCATATGCATTTCCTCACAAACCAAACAGTAAAAAGTGTTTTTTTTCCTTTTTTTCCCGTGTTTTCTTACTTTTTCCTTCCGAACTGATGTAGTAATTATATTAGTAGTACTTTATGTTTTATTAGCAGTGTCCTTTATTTTATTTGTTATGTTTGTCATTTATTGTTGGTCACATCAATGTGAGGTTAGGATGGGTTATCTAGTATAAATAGTAGGCTAGAGTTACGGTAAAGTAGCTTTTGACTATTTTGATATTTGTAATTGGTTTATACCAAGTGAGCCTAAGAGCTCTTTTTCTGGGGTTATGGTCCTCCAAACCCTAAAAATGTTCTTACCCTTTTCATTTACTCTTTAATTTGGGCATCAAATGTATTTGCCTACATCATTTGGTATCAGAGACTGAGTTCGACCTTAAATTGAGAGAATCTCACTGAAAATTCTATAATAAACCAAACAAGACATAGTTTCCTTGCGAAACCAAATTGAACTGATTCTTCTCTTCCACCGACATGCAATCAAGCAAACAGAGCCCTGAACCATTTGCGAACCAGTTGTAGCCTTCGGCTACTTCAAAATAATCTATTGACGAAGTCGCGCACCCACAATCAGGCCAGATTGTAGATCGATTGGTTCGAGACCATCGTCTGGAGAGTCGCACACCAAAATCGACCTAGAAGTTGACACTATCACTTTGTGGTCATAGATGAGACCAAATGTGCCTGGGCACTTACCAGGAAGTATGGGTGGAAAGACAGGAGCTTCGACGGGCTCGACCGGATCATAAGAGGCCTTGAAATCGCCCATCCGGGTAAGCACGTTCCAAATATTTGTTGATAAATCTGCCAAGCCCCTGATCCTGGCCTGGCACTCCTCGGGAATACTCGGTGGGTTGGCTGACCCCGCTGTAAGGAAAACTACAAAGCAATCAGTCTCAGGATCGAAGTAAAGAAAGTAGACAGAAAATGCTAGACTGACTTACCCCTCAGCTCTCCTGCCTAGGAAGTCTTCATCTGGATCCCCGGGGCCTGCTCACAAAGCCCAAGTATAGATACTTGGAAGAATCTATTCTTCTAACCCTTGTTGTTGCTCGGACAGTTGACTATGATTTTTCTCCCCTACCGAGCCCTGAGAGAGAAGAACCCGACCTCCTCATGTACGGGAATGGTCAGTGCGTCCAAAAAAAAACTTGAACAGAAAGCTCATACCCAAAAACTTAGGGCCAAAGGGAGATGGACCCCATGAGAAACCTCCAACCATTCGGGGCCAACTGTCCCGGGGCGATCCACAAATATATCAGGATGTCCCGGGCGATCGGATCAAGGGGAATGTGGAATCCAGCCATAAAGGTGTCCTCATAAAGGGTGGTGAAACCCCGCTAGTAGAGATGGGCTCTGCCGCCATTTACAGCCAGGGAGCAGTAGTCGGGGAGGCCATACCTATTCCTAATTCGGCTGAGATCTTGAGCACACAAGGTGGACGGGATGAACTCACAGGTGAAAGCTAACTCTGGGTCGGGTTCCCTTGGTGTCTCATCACTCGAACCCTGGGAGACAGAGTCAATGGGGCCTCCAGGTCTGACTCATCATCAGACACACGGATGGGGATTCTACCCTCGCTCTAGTGGTCAAATGGGTAACAGAAGGGGGGTCAAGACTTGTATCTAGGGTCCCAAACTGGGACTGCTCACTCTTAGACCAGGAAGCAGAGTCAAAGTCAGAATGTTCCATATCCGAGATCCCTAGGACTGAGCTAGGAAGCAAGCAACGACCTAGATATGGGTCGAGAACTTCGAGTCTGAGGCAGAAAGGTGGCAAGGTAATGAACCTGAAAGGCAAAGAGTACAAAGTCCTTAAAGTAAGATGGCACTCAACAAAAACTACCCTGGGAAAACATGCTCGGTGCAACCAACCTAAGGTACCCCTGGACCTAAAGAAGGTACAGAACCTAAGGAAAAAGAAATCCCAGTCCCGCGCGAATCCTAGAGGGTTCGTTCTCTCCAGCATCACTCATGAAAGAAAATGAAAAGGGGAAAGAAGGAACACAATGAATTGAGACTGGAGAAAGGAGACTTACAAAAATTAACGCAGAAAGGAGCTCAAGAAGCTTGTTCGAGAACTTTTGCTTTCAAAATCACTCAGTATCTCTATCACTTGGCAGCAGAAATGGCTGAAATGAACAAGTGTTCCTTATATATATAGCGCAGACGGTCCAGATCAGATCAGATCCAATGGACAAGAAGCTTTCCTACCAAAACCACCTGACAACTATCACCTCGGGCACATGAAGCGTCACCTCAAAAGGCGCACGCATTAAATGCACGATGTGACGGTCCAATTTTTGAGCAATTTTTCAGTTACTCCTAAAACGACCTCGTTGAATCTTGACTAGGCCAGTGACCAGTTGACATGTGGTACAAGTCAGTTCCGGGCCCCCATAGTCATCGCTCGAACCAGACCCTGGTTGACCAACACAACCGGTCACGCCCCAGGTAAGATCCCAACCTCTTCCCTGGATGGTTTTTCGAAAGCAGTATTAATTTTCATACCTCATCTGATAGAGCATCACATCAGTTTTGAAAATAGGGGGTAGTTGATATGTACAAAAGGTCAAAGTCAAGCCTCGCCACCTAAGCAAAGAGAACCCAAGTCACCTTGAATCTGGGCTGGCTAGTCAACCATCCTTGGTTGTTACACAAAATTGCCTGGTTCGGTCCAAAGCCCGGGCGTTCGCTCCATACGGGCCCCACATGGGTGTACCTCCAGAAGGTGTGGTTGCTTGCCCAGCAAACCTCCAGACAGTTTTCTATCCCTGCTAGAAGACTAAATGGAAGGAGCAAGTAGTTTCCTAAACCACTTAGGAAACTCTCCTAAATTCATGTAAATCGGTTGTAATCAAATTAGGCTTCCTAATCTGCAGACTTACCTTGTATGGGTGGTCTCTTGCACCTATAAAAGAGGCCATTCACCCCCATTGAAGGGGATCACATTATGACTCTAAGGAATAGCATACAAACAACTCGCTATTATGCATATACCCGATCGATTTTCTGGAAGTGCCGCCCACTCTGTCGGTTCACCAATTGTCATCGGTGATCTGTTAGTGAAAGTGCACTGATGCACCCATGGACGTAGGTCACCTCATTAACGGGGTCAAACAACATACAAAATTCATTGTATCCATCTCTGTCTCTAAATTATTCTCACCCAGATTTTGGCATCATCAGAGTTGATGGTGAATTTTTGGTTGCCAGGGGATAATCATTATGGAGAAGATAAAAAATGTTAGAATTTTTTAACAAATACATATATATATATATGTTAATGTGAGATAATAAATTTTTTTTAGAAAAAGAATTGTATTTATTAGGTGTGTCAAATCCAATCTTTGACTTGGTCTACATAATCCCATGAATCCCTCCTCTATACTCAATTTAAGTGATTTGATCCACTTTTCTTCCTTCCCATTTTTTATACACAATGTATACTTACCTTTTGTATATATATGTCTGTATATATATATGGTGTAGACATGTAAGAATGATACACACGAAAGAGAGAAAATAAAAAAAGAAAAAAAAAAGAACAAAAGAACTTTACTTACTGCCTTCCTCTCTCTGTAGAGTCATTAATTTTTTTTGTCCTATCAAAATATTGGGTGTTGATTAAAGCATCACGGTGCTTTGTCGTGAATGTGAGATTCTGGTAGTTGATCAATTGATAATTATTTTCAGGCAATACATAATTATTTTCAGCTTTCGGTGTAGTTTATTTTCTATTCAATTTAGTGCATAAAATTGGATAGAATTATCATTGTATATTGGGCTATTGTATCCTTTGCACCGATGAGAATATCGAGGAGGCGTGAAATCAATCTTAAAGAGAGTGACTTGGTCCGCGCCTCGGCCCCTTTTATATTTGGTTTCCAATTTGAAGATCTTTTCGGAACAGATTATCAACAAGTTTAAAGTTGACTAGCCTCATGGAAGCCAATCAACATACTGTCAGCAACAACAGTCACAACCGCCCTTTTTGGTTCGAAGGCCAATTCTTCAAGTGCTAGAAAATCAAGATGGTGTTCTACCTGTCTTTGGTGAAGGTTGCATTTGTTCTTGGCGAACCAAACCCGAGGGACTCGGATATGCTAGAACCCGCGAAATCTCATCAAGCACAAAAATAGGAAGCTACTAATTTCAATTGCAAAAATTACATCCTCAATGGGCTTTCAGAAGAGCTTTACAATTTCTATGCTGAGTTGCTAATAGCTACTGATGTTTGGAATGCACTTTAAAAGAAATACGACACTGAAGAGGTCGGAGCAAAAATATAAGCTGCAAGTCGTTATTTAAAATACCAAATGGTAGACGAAAAATTGGTTGTCTCACAGTGCCATGAACTTCAGAAAATAGCTCATGAAATTATTTCTGAGGGGATGAAAATAGATGAACAATTCCAAGTCGCAGTTTTAATTGATAAACTGCCCCCCTCTTGGAAGGACTTCAAGAACTCCTTAAGGCACAAGTTGAAAGAGTTTTCTATGGAGAGTCTAATTGTGAGACTCCGAATCGAGCAGGAATCTAGACTGTAAGACCAAAAAGAGGAAATTATGTGCCAGCCAAAATTAATACTATTAGGCCCCAATAAAATAAATAAAATAAATAAATAAGTTTTGAAACCAGTCCCTAAAAATTTTTAAAATAAAAATGGGTAGAAAAATAATTTTGGACAGAAACAAAATTTGTTTCAAACTAGAGCCAGAACCATTTCAAAAGGAATACGAACCAAGGACCTCCTTCAAGACAAAATCATTCTAGCAGATGTTTTGTTTGTAGACCTCTCGGGCACTTTGCACGATATTGCCGGAAGTGCCAGTCTGCTCCTCAGGCTAATGTGACCGAAGAGCCACTTGTGGCTATGATTACGAAAATAAATTCCATGACAGTTTTCGAAGGTTAGTGGATTGATATCGAAACCTCTAGGCACGTGTGTAACAATCGTGGTTGGTTCAAGAGCTACTCTCCTATAGAGAATGAAAAAGTTTTACTTGGTGATTCACAAACCACCAAGGTCTTGGGCACTGGCAATGTAGAACTAAATTTTACCTCCGGGAAGAAATTGATTTTGAAAGATGTACTACATACTCCAGAGATTAGGAAAAATTTAGTTTCTGGTTTTTTTTATTAATAAGGCTAGTCTTAGCCAAACTATTGGGGGTGATCAGTATGTAATTACAAAGTCTGGAATGTTTGTTGGGAAAGAATATGCATGTGAGGGCATATTTAGTTGAACATTTCTGGAATTAATAAATGCTCTACTTCTGCTTATATTTTGTCTAGTTCTGTGAATGTTTGGCATGCTAGGCTTTGTCATATTAATAAAAAAAAATATGTGGATAATATTAGTAGACTTGGATTCATTCCTAGTTTAAGTAATGAATAATTTGAGCATTGTATCTCGTGTAGCCAATCAAAAATTACAAAAACACCACATAAAAGTGTTGTTGGAAATTCTGAGGTATTAGAATTAATTCATAGTGATTTATGTGAATTTGAAGGAATTTTGACACGTGGTAGAAAAAGATATTTTAGTACATTTATTGATGATTTTTCAAAATACACATATGTTTATCTTTTGAAAAATAAAAATGATGCTTTTGATACTTTCAAGATTTTTTTAAATGAAGTTCAAAATCAATTTGAAAGAAAATTAAAAGGCTTAGAACCGATAAAGGCACGGAATATGGAGAAAGAGAATGTAGTAATTTTTTAGAATCCCATAGTATTAATCATGAAACTATAGCTCCTTATTCACCTGAAATGAATGGTGTAGCCGAACGTAAAAAGAGGACTTTTACAGAACTTGTGGTTACTTCAATTGTAAGTTCTGGAACTCCCTCTAATCTTTGGGGAGAAGCCTTATTAACTGTTTGTTATGTATTAAATAGAGTTCCCCACTCTAAACAAAAATTACTCCCTTTGAACTTTGAAAAAATAGAAAGCCAATTTTAAATTATTTTCGAGTTTGGGGTTGTTTGGCTTGTGTTAGAATTCCTGATCCTAAGAGACATAAACTTGCTAGTAGAGCTGTAGAATGTGCATTTTTGGGATATGCAGTAAGGCTTATAGATTTTTAGACATAAAAAAATATATATATTTATTTGAGTCTATTGATGTTGATTTTTATGAAAATAATTTCCTTGTAAATCAAGGGATAGTGGGGATTCGCAACCTCCTATTTTCGTCCCTTCTAGACCCATTGATTCTAGTGATAGAAATAACAACATAGAATATGAACCTCGTAGAAGTAAGAGAGCTAAGCTCTCAAAAGACTTTGGACCTGACTTTTATACATTTAATTTAGAAGGAGATCCTTCTTGTTTAGAGGATGCTCTTTCCGCTTCAGAAGCTAATTTCTGAAGAGAAGCCATTCAGGATGAGATGGACTCTATTTTGTCCTACTGTAGGTGGGAACTTGTGGATTTACCAACTGGATGTAAAACCATAGGTACCAAATGGGTCCTTAAAAAGAAAACTTAAACCCGATGGTTCTATTGGAAAATATAAAGCTAGATTAGTAGCTAAGGTGTCTAAACAAAAAGAAAATATTGACTTTTTTGATACGTATTCTCCAGTTACTCGTATTACTTCTATTACAATTTTGTTAGCTATTGCTACTATTCATGATTTATACATTCATCAAATGGATGTTAAAACAGCCTTTTAAAATAGAGAATTAGAGGAAGAAATTTATTCGGATCAACTTGAGGATTTTATTGATCCGAATAATAAAAATAAAGTTTGTAAACTAGTTAAATCATGATATGATTTAAAACATGCATCCAAACAATGGCATGAAAAATTTGATCAAACAGTTATTTCAAATGGTTGCAAAATCAATGAAAGTGACAAATGTATTTATTATAAATACAATGATGGAATATGTGTTATGATATGTTTATATGTAAATGATTTATTAATTTTTGGCTCTAATTTAGAGATTATAAAATAGACCAAAAATTTATTGTCACTTAATTTTGATATGAAAGATTTGGGTGAAGCCAATGTAATTTTGGAAATTAAAATTACAAGAACTCCTATTGGCATTTCTATCGATCAATCTCATTATATTGAAAAGGTTTTGAAAAAACATAATTATTTTGATTGTGAACCTATTTGTACTCCTTTTGATTTGAGTATTAAATTATTCCCTAATGAGGGTGACATTATTAATCAAAAGGAATATGCTAGTATTATTGGGAGTTTAAGATATGCTACAGATTGTACTAGACCTGATATTGTCTACACAATAGGAGTTCTATGTAGGTATACTAGCAAACCTAGCATAGAACATTGGAATGCAATTGGTAGACTAATGAGATATTTGAAAAGAACTATTAATTTGGGTATTCACTATAATAAGTATCCCGTTGTACTTGGAGGTTACAGTGATGCCGATTGGAATACCCTATCGGAAGACTCCAAAGCCACGAGTGGCTACATTTTTAGTATTCGTGGTGGAGCGGTTTCTTGAAAATCCGAGAAACAAACTATTATAGCTCAGTCCACCATGGAGATTGAATTGATTGCATTATCTTCAGCTACCGAGGAGGCTAGTTGGTTGCGTAGCTTTTTATTAGATATACCTATCTGGCTTAGGCCAGTTCCAGCTACTTTGATACACTATGACATCACTGCTGCCATAGGAAGAGTACAGAACCAATATTATAATGGTAAATCACAACAAATACGTCGTAAGCACAATACTGTGAGAGAATTTATTTCTGAGGGTTCTGTTACTATTGATTTTGTGAGGTCAAGTGATAATCTCGCAGACCTGTTAACCAAAGCTTTGGAAAAATAAAAAGGTATGGAGTACCTCTAAAGGTATGGGACTTAAGCCCATTAACAAAAAATTACATGTGATGGTAACCCAACATGGGGACTGGAGGACCCAAGAACCGAGTTCAAAGGGTAATAACAAGTCACATATTAATTGGGGTAGATCATGCATTTGATTTGTCCCATACTTGTGATTAGCATGATATCCTACAGCAATTTGGAGGTTGAGTTTATACTCTTAATGAGTTCTATGGTCCTTATGGACGGGGTGCCTAGCTGTAGGAGCACTCTTGATAGACTCACCTAGTGAATGTTGAAGTGGTGGTCGCTTCCAATGAGAATCGATTTGGAAAATTCTCTAGAGCATCCATGACACCGGGACAAAGCACAAGGCTGTAATGTGCTGGCTTTTTCAAACTACACCATGATAAAAGTTATGTGTGAAAAATGCTCGTTGTATACACAAAAATCTGAGTTCAAGACTCAGTCACTCAAATTCTTATGCTTTGAATATTTTTCACTATGTAAAGGTTCAAGACGGTGTTCACCTTTATTTATGCATAACATTATTAGTTATTATTTTGTATGCCCAGTTGGTCAATTGATTATTTTTGTTAAAAAAAATTAGAGGGGGATTGTTAGAATTTTTTAACAAATAAATATATATTAATCTGAGATAAAAAAAAATTTAGAAAAAGAATTGTATTTATTGGGTGTGTCAAATCCTATACTTGACTTGGTCTACACAATCCCATGAATCCCTCCTCTATGCTCATTTTAAGTGATTTGATCCACTTTTCTTCCTTCCCATTTTTTGATACATAACATATACTTACCTTTTGTATATATGTGTGCATATATATGGTGTTGACCTGTAAGAATGATACACACGACAAAAAAAGGAAAAAAAAAAAAAAAGAACAAAAGAACTTTACTTACTGCCTTCCTCTCTCTCTCTCGAGTTATTATGTTTTTTTGTCCTATCAAAATATTGGGTGTTGATTAAAGCATCACAGTGGTCTGTCGTGAATGTGAGATTCTGGTAGTTGATCAATTGATAATTATTTTCGGGCAATACATAATTATTTTGAGCTTTCGGTGTAGTTTATTTTCTATTCAGTTTAGTGCATAAAATTAGATAGAATTATCAGTGTATATTGGGCTATTATATCCTGGAGGTTGACCACTATCCTTTGCACTGGTGAGAAGACCAAGGAGGCATGAAATCAACCTTAAAGAGAGCGATCAGGTCCGCGCCTCGGCCCCTTTTATATTTGGTTTCCAATTTGAAGATCTTTTCGGAATAGATTATCAACAAAAAACCATAGAATTTTTTTACACCCTTTTTTCTCTAATTGTCTCACTTTTATTTTCCTTCACCATATCTTAATCCACAAAACATTAAAGTTTGGAGAAACTGACATAGAGCTACTGTAATATCTGTAATTTCTCTACGTGCAATAATGCGAGTTTTATGAATTTCTATATCTGGTCTATTATTATATTATTATTTTATTTGTGTGACTGTATCAGTGTAATATAATTACTAATTAGACTATAATCACTGCACCGACTCGATCGTAATTAGAATTAACTTAGTCCCGTAACCGGACCCGGACGTTAGAAACAACACCCATTTGGACGTAAATTAAGACAGACACGTATATCAAGGAACTTATGCACGCAAACCAAAGAAGTGGCACAAAACCCAAGGTGGACCCCACCATGGCCGGCCACATGGAAGCTACATGCAATCCCATTGACACATGTCATCACCCTATGTGACACTTGTCCACTTGTAGGACACTTGTCCTAACATGCATACATGCATGTGACACCTAGCATAAGTCTTGCATTATATAAGCTTCCATGCATATGCATTTTTAGTTCTTTTAGTACATTACAATCTGCATATATGGAATTAGAAGGGACTAAGAGATGAGTTTCATGGAGATAGATGAAGAATTAGAAGTAAAACCAAAGTGTGTTCATTTCCCTACCTTGTATACACTTCCATGCAAACACCTATATACATCTATATACTTATATATGCCACCATGTGAACTTAGAATCTGTAATAAGAAGTCTTAGAAGACCTACAAGAATCCCATAAGTTAAGAAGTGAAGAAGAAGGAGAAGAACAAGGAACATCCACCATTAAAGCTTGTGTTCAAGCTTCCTAAGCTCAATTTCAAGTTTATGTGAGTATTCTAACTCACTTTAGAACCTATATAGTATGTAGTAATGTTTATTAAGTGCTTGATGTTGATAGTTTGAGAGATCCATGCCATGCAAGATAAATTTTTAAATCTGGGAAGCAGAAACATCCAGCAGAATGTTGTTTAGTAAAACAAACATTTTGAGCAGTTAAAAAATGGAAATGAGGCTAGGTTTTTTTTGTGGAGAAAGCTAACTCAATTGTCTACAAATAACTCTTCTATAGCTCAATCTGAAAATCACTTCTTCATAGGTGAAATGTACATGCAACGAAGTACTTTAAATCTGAGAAACATAAACCTCCAGCAGAATGTAGTTTAGTAAAATGAGTGTTTTAAGAAGCTCCGAAATCTGAATTAAGCTAGGTTATTTTGTGGAGAAAGGTAACTCATTTATCTACAAATAACTCTTCTATATCTTGGTCTAAAATTGACTCCTTCATAGGTGAAATGCACATGCAACGCAGTACTATAAATCTGGGACAGAGCAGTCCGAAAATATAGAAATGTCTAAGTAAAATAAATATTTTGAGTAGCTCAAAAATGTAATTGAAGTTAGATTTTTTTGTACATGAAACTAATCCAATTATCTACAATGTTCTAGTTTTGAGTTTGATCTACAAATCAATTTATCATGCCCAAATAAATCATATCAATTCAGTCGACATAGTAAAATTTATTCCTGGCAGATTATATAACTACTTGTATGATGTGTTTATTAATGATGCTTGCTTACCGGTACCTGTGTGGTTATGGATATCTTTTGCTATGGTAGTGTTATCGAGTAGATGAGTATGTTAGGGGCTTCATCTATATATTATTGGTATTAAATCCACGAGCTACACGCTAGGTTTCCGTTGTTATGAATATATTGTGATGACCATAGAGAGTTCATACCCAAGCTATAAGTATGTTGTACGGCACAATTATTGCGTTGATAGTGATTGGATAAGTTTCCATTGTAAGTATATTACGACAATAAAACAGGATGACAGATGTATAAACGTAACTTCGAAAGTATATTCAGAAGTCCTTTAATGAACTAAATTCTGAAATGAGTGACGAATGCGCGGTTGGGAAAACGTAAGGGTCGATTGTGCTATATTAGAAGCAGATTATGATAAGGATAATTGTCGGATAGGTAATCCGGGCAGCGGAGATCAGGATAGTAAGAAAAAGGGATGTGTTGTTGAGTTGTGACGCGGTAATTCTTTGAGTAAAGACTCCTTTTAGTTCTTCGTGATGAAATGGATGTTCTTGTACTCCGTAACGCTTTCGGTTCTTCGTGACGAAGCGGTGATTCTTTGAGTAAAGACTCCTTTTGGTTCTTCGTGACAAAATGGATGTTCTTGTACTCCGTAACGCTTTTGGTTCTTCGTGACGAAGCGGTGATTCTTTGAGTAAAGACTCCTTTCGGTTCTTCGTGACGAAATGGATGTTCTTGTACTCCGTAACACTTTCGGTTCTTCGTGACGAAGCGGTGATTCTTTGAGTAAAGACTCCTTTCAGTTCTTCGTGACGAAATGGATGTTCTTGTACTCCGTAACGCTTTCGGTTCTTCGTGACGAAGCAGTGATTCTTTGAGTAAAGACTCCTTTCGGTTCTTCGTGACGAAATGGATGTTCTTGTACTCCGTATCGCTTTCAGTTCTTCGTGACGAAGCGGTGATTCTTTGAGTGAAGACTCATTTCGGTTCTTCATGACGAAATGGATGTTCTTGCACTCCTTAACACTTCGGTTCCTTGTGACGAAGTGGTTGATGAAAGATGTTTTGGTTGATGAAAGATGGTTTGGTTAGCAAGAGATACTTTGGGTTTATAAATGACGTCGGATGTTAGAAATGAATGGTAGTGGCATTAAGAATGTCTAGACGGGTCTACTGAATTGTTTGTATTCCTATCAAATACGTAGTCGAGTACGCTACTAGTTATAATTCGACGGTGAGAACGTAAAGATCCTAAAAGACATGTTGAAAGGTAGTAAATGTATTCCTATTGTGTTTTACTATATACGTTCCATTTGATTTAGCTTACTCACTCAGCTTTCATAAGCTGACGACGTTCATGTCACTGGACATTCCCATGTCCAGCTTATCCAGGTAACGAGTACACGAGTTATGATGCTACGCAAGCGGAGAACGTGGAGGAAGAGTACACCAAAGATGGCTATGGATATACTTGTTAGAGAGAAGACTAGTGGCTGTCTTTTGGAAATGTCTTTGGTGGAAAACTCTATCAGAAGACTTATTATAGCTTTTGTAAGGCCCTAGAGCCATAAGACTCTGATGTATCTACCATGATGTAATAGTTAACTAGTATTGTGGCCTTTCTTTGTAATATATCAATGTGAGCAGATGTTGGTTTTATCCTTTTGGTTACGTTGTTTATTATTAGTATTTGGTCATGGATAATTCGATAATGCAACCAGTCACGTGCCTCAGGGTCCAAGATGGATATTTTAAATTTTTTTACCTATTTTGGCTACGCCGGGGCGTGACACCTACCTTTAGAAACCTTATGGCCATGCAAGTTTTGAATCCAAAAAACCCATGGAAGTTCATCAATACCCTGAATTGGTGAATTAGATACCCAACAAATGCCATCTTTAGTTCAATATCTAAAATTTAAGCGTGCTTTGTCTACTCAAGGTAAATCATATCAAGGGATTGGAAAAATATTTCTTTGACAAGGTAAAATAAGCTCCAATCAAACCATTGGAATTGATAGTGACTTCTTTGTTGCTGAGGACAAACCTCGGAGAGAGATCTGAAACGAGGTAAATTTTTTCTCCCTTTTTTATTCCTTAATTGTTTCACTTTATTTTCTTTCACCATATCAATAAACCAAAACAAAGATTAAACTTCTTAAAGTTTGGAGGAAGTGAAATAGACCTACCTTTAGAAACCTCGCTGCCATGCAATCTTAAAATCCAGAAACCCATGGAATTTCACCTATACCCTGAATTAGTTAATTACTTGTCCATCAAGTTCCATCTTCAATCCAATATCTGAAATTTAAGCATGACTTTGTCAATGGTCAGTGAAAAGAACATGAGTAAATATAAAAGCGGCCAACAAAGATGGTGTTTATAGCTTCCTGTATTTCTTTGATTAGCAAGTATCAATGATTGGATGTTGCATGAGTGTTACTATGCAACCATTGGCAACGTATACTAGGTACCTCTATAAACCATAAATCTGATATCCAATCCGTTTCCTTGAACATATCTGAATCAAAACCAAGCTTTTGTTTATAGCTAGTTACAAAACTATGCAAGAAGCAAGTTTGCCAAACAATTTTATTTACCCTTTTAGAATTCCATAGTCACTTACAAACTCCAAAAGTTGTTGCCAAATGGGGCATTTGCATGATTTTCTTTAAAGGAAAAAGAATTCGTAGAATCATTATGTGATAACTATGATTCTAATATTTATCTAGACGCGAGTGACATGAAGGGTTGTTTATGTTTACACACTATATAGGCAATTAAATTAAACTGATAAACCAATTACAGTTGGTTGAAAATTAATGAGGAAAAGTGTGAGTGGTTATGATTGTGATGAGAGAGAGGAAACTATATAATAGTGGTGGGAGAATATGGCTAGATTTGAAAGAGGTAACAAAAAGGACAATATTAACTTTCATACAAGTGGAATAAAAGACATACATGAACAAGTGGAATAAAAGACATACATGAGCAATTAGGACTAATTCAATGAACCAATGCACATAAAATTTAAAGGACATGCATGACTTCTCATTTTCCAAGGATAAAAAACACTAAACAGTGTGGAATTGGAGAAACTCCATAATTTACTGCAAATTATAAACCAATTGGTCCCTTTACAAACATCCACTAACCGATAATGTTACTTACAGTACTCAATTCTTTAACAGTAAAACTAGTTTAAAAAAATAGTACCATAAAAATAAAGAAGAAAATTCTAAGTTTCAGTGTTACATAAATGATGGGTAGTTTCGAAATTGACGCTTTCTTCCGAAATAGAAAAATACTGATATCATCAAACTTTTACAAACTCAGCAATTAGAAATGTAGTATTCTATTGTTCCAATGCTAAGAAAATGTAAAATGATTTGACATCAAAGCTTTAATTGATAAATTTCGATAAACTCCTACAAACTTCTTGTTTCTAAATTTTAACTATTTAACCCTTGTGGATATCGCAGTTTAGCCACGCTTTTTTAAAAACTTTTTTAAACTCAAAATTCAAATATGAGTCGCCACTTAATTTTTTAAAGGAAAATTAAGAACCCATTTTAAAAGCAAACTGAACTTTTGGAAAGCAGAGAGTTCTAGGTCCGGTGATTATGGAATGAGAGGGGAAGGAGCCCGGTGGACTAAAACACCCCCTCTCATTCAATCTCGTGATAGGCCTCTACTCAACATCCTTTTTAATCGAATTATTAATCTATGCATACCCTCAACTAGTAAATATATATAAATATGCATTGCAAAAAAACATGTTGGAAAGGGTGCAAGATTGCTAACGATAAAAGGCAGTCAAAATCATGTAATTCAAATAGCAAGCAAGATGACATGGGATAAAGAACGAGGAAACTTACCCGGGATCCAACTATGATATAAGAAATGTGTAATGCACACAAATAAAAGAAAATCCTAACAAAAAGAGTCTCTAATCATATATATACACATAAGGCAAGACATAGTCTAAGGTGTCGCACATGGAGTCGAAAATCGATTAAATCAAAGAATAAAATAAACTGGAGAAAAGTTGAGAAATCATACCTCAATAGCGCTACAAAATAAAGGGTTAGTTCACATGCTTCACAAGATATAACATTGAAGCCTAAATTTTAGCTTAAGTCTATCAAGCGTGGAGAGAGTTAACATAACCATGAATTCCTTTTAATTAGTTGGAAACATAACACCTTTATAGATATACAAGTCTCAACTAGGAGCCAATGCAATGTCCATATAGAGATGATAACCCAACATGATCATAAGGAACCCATAGTTATCTTCAACCAAGTTCAATTAAATGTGATTTAAACCAAAAATGAGTCCTAATCATGAGTATACATTGATGAATGCATGGAGATCAACAAGAATGAGTTAAGAACTATTCATCAATTTCGATCATTTAGTCTTTGGATTTGAGTCTTATTATCATTATTTAAAACATAGTTTAAGCCCTAAGGCATTAGGATGCCATTTAGATTATAGTTAACAATATTTATCAAAACTGTGACAGAATCACAAGAATTACAGAGAGCAGACCAGACTTTAAAAAATAGGAAAAGCAAAATTCCAACAGTTTGATCTTAATGATTTTTGGGTATGTTGTGCCTCTGTGAGTCTAGTTTCTAACCCAAAAAAGAAAATTAGAGATCAAACGGTTCAATCTCTTAGAATTGGGGTAAAACCCGACATCACTCAAGAATTTACAACTCTCTATCCAGAGTTTTTATCTGATTTTCTAAAAATAGCAAATAACTCCGAATGACTTCATTTTTTAAGGAGATCTTCTTAACACATTTACTTCCTAGAAATATTTATTTGAAGTCAAGAAAGCTTGATTAAGGTTCTGATCTACTAAGTTTAAAATGGACTTACTATTTTGAAATTTTGAACAAAGAGTGACTAGTTCACAAATCATAAGACCAAACCATCCTAAGCATAACATCTCATCAAAACAAAAAATCCAATGATGCATATATGAGTTATGAACAATATCCAATTGGTCTCATTCAATTCCCATGGACCATGATTTTATTAAAAATCTTTGGTCACAATGGGTTCATGAATTCACTACACTAATATTGACTTAGTATTCATAATCTTATTTACTATTTCTAATTCCTCTTCCAAATACATGATCCTTGAGGAACATGTGTTTATTTTACCAAGCCTTTCTCTCAAGTTAATGGTCCTTGGAGGCTAAATATGACCAAATCCACATGAACCTTCATAGAATATAGAAAGAACTCTATGAGATTTCAAGTTGGAGGATCCAAGTCATGAATTAAAACTTGAACCCAACCAATCATGTGTGGATAAAACTATGACCCACCTTATTTCCCATATAGATCAGAAGATCATAGAGAACAAGAGATCATTCATAAAAGACACAAATGAGACATTGAAGGTCTCATAAATCTGAAGAGAGAAAATAAACAAAAGAAAATAGAATCAATGTTCATTTGAAAATCCAAGTCAAAAATCCCTTTAAAAACTAGTTTTGCCATAAACCCAAGGCTATATCTAGATCCAAATCAATGAAAAAAAATGACATTCAATCGCATATCGTAGTGGTCTGTGATGAAATGAGATAGGAAGAGACTTTTTGAAAATGTGTAAAAGTCCTAGATTTATGAATTATGATTGAATTCTAACCTAATTCTAGATAAGATTAGAAGGTTACCTCTATAACCTCGGGAATTTCTTGATTGTTAATGAAGATCTTCCAAGTTCTTCAAATTCGTCAAAACTCTTGAATTCTTCAAAGATTTCTCTCAATTCTCTCTATATCTTTTATCTTTTTTTCTTCTCCAAAGAAGAGGATCCCAACAATGCAGATGAAGATCTCCTTATATAGACCACTCTCAAAGAGTCAATTAGGTAAATTCAGGTAAAAAACCCATGTGCAAAGATATTCCATACGTTTTTTTTGAGAAAAGCAGTCTGTTACAGCGGGTGGCACTCATTAAGTTGTCTGCAGCACTCAGGGAGTGCCGTTTCGGCACTTACTGAATGCCGGCACGGCACTCCACAAGTGCAGCCGGATATGCCGCGTGCCGCTTCTAACAAATTTCTCACCTTTTTTATTTATTTTTCAAATATATACTTATATATACTAATATATACTTAATAGACTTTATATATTACATAGATTACTTATCATACATATTTTTGTTTTGTTTTCTTTTCTTTTTTTTCCACTCTTTTTTTAATTTTATTTTCAAATCATTTTCTATTCCTTACACAAAATTTCAGATTGTCTCTATTATACGTATTCCATATCCGATTTTTTTTTAATGCCCGGTCTTTCTTAAAAACTTTATTTGAGACTGAAGAATCCTCCGAAGAACTTGAATCATTTAGAAAACCTTCGAATTTTGTCGGTCAGTGTCATCATCGGTCTAGAGGTAACCATCCCCTGAATTCGACAGTCGTTCAAAATTGGGGTGTGTACAGTTTGCCCCTCTTCGGCAGAGCTTGTGAAGCAACGCATATCACAAATGAATGTCGAATCCTATGTGAAGACAAGCCTTTGACTGAACTACCAAATTCAGGTAAAAACAAAGTGTGTTACAAAAATAGGCGCAAAGAGGTCAGAGCTGGTCGTGATCAACATTGAGCTACCTACGTATCCCAACGGGAATCAGACCAGGGCATAGTTCGGGCAAGGGACTTCCTATTCAAACACAACCAGTCATGCAGATTGGTGCACCTATCCTATAGTGATGCACATGCGCGCAATGCCATTTTTGACATAAAATAAAAAGAAATTGATAAAGCTAATATTATGCTCGCCCTACTTCATGCTTTCTCTATATGATGTGTGATGCAAGATGCGGTAACCAGTGATAATCATTGAAAACTGGTTGATGCAAATTCGCTACGAGGACCAAGAAGAGGTGATTGATTAACAAAATGGGTCAACGTAAATCGGTTACGAGGACCGAGAATATAAATCCGTTATTTTCCAAAGCGAAGTCAACGCAAATCCGTTGCGAGAACCGAGAATATAAATCTATTACATTCTCAAATTAGATCATCGTAAATCCATTACGAGGATTGAGAATATAAATCTATTATATTCCCAAAGCGAGGTCGATGCAAGTTCGTTATGAGAACTGAGAATGTAAATCTAATACATTCTCAAATTAGATCATTGCAAATCTATTATGAGGATTGAGAATTTAAATCTGTTATATCCCCAAAGCGAGTTTGACGCAAATCTGTTGCGAGAACCAAGAATGCAAATCCGTTGCACTCTCAAATTAAGTCAATCATAAATCCGTTACAATGACCGAGAATGCAAATTTGTTACACTCTCAAACTCAGACCATCGTAAATCTATTACGAGGATTAAGAATATATATCTATTTATATTCCCAAGGCAAAAGGTCAACGCAAATCCGTTGCGAGAACTGAGAATGTAAATCCGTTACATTTTCAAACTCAGATTATCGTAAATCTGTTACGAGGATCGATAATATAAATATGTTATATTCCTCAAGCAAAGTTACCATTGACTTAATTCAATCCAAGATTCCTAGGACTTAAGAGTCAATCATATTCATTTTCAAAATCAATTTCCCAAAATCAAGAGTCATTCATACTCAAATTCAGATCATTCCCAAAATCAGGAGTCGATTAGACTCAAATTCAATTTATTCAATTCAGTTCTCAAAATCAGGATTTAATTTTTTCAAAATCAGGAGTCAATCAGACTCTGATAAAAAAAATCACAAAATCTAAATTCAAAATATTTTTCAAAATTAGGAGTCAATTAGACTCAAATTAATTTAAATTTCAAAATCAGAAATCAATCAGACTGCATTTAAATGTTTCCAAAATCAGTAGTCGCTATTAGACTCAATTTTCAAAATTAGGAGTCAATTGGACTCGAGTCAATCTATTTCCTTGAAATCGGTAGTCAATCAAACTCAAACAATTTATTTTTTTCAAGATTGGTAGTTAATCAGATTCATATTTAATTTAATTTTCAAAATCAGGAGTCAATCAGACTTGAGTCAATCAAATTCCTTGAAACCGAGAGTCAATCCGACTCAGACAATTTAAAATTTCAAGATTGGGAGTCAATCAGACTCACTTTCAATTCAATTTTCAAAAATCAGGACCAATTTTAGCTTATTAGAAGGGCTTTAAAAACTTATTTTTCATATGCAGGGGGTTTCTTCAAAACAAGGGAAAACTTTGAGGGATGTCTAAGCAAAATTCGATGGTCTCTAATATGAATATAAAAAATTATGGGGGAAAGGCCAACTGTCACATGCAATGGCACTTAGTGACTGCGCAGCGGCACTCGGTGACTGTCGGTGCAGCAGTCAGCTGCTGCACAGCACTCAGCGAGTGTCGTTGTCTTTTCCTCGTCTACCGCTGGGTTAGGCAGTTTGTTTAAGAATAAAATTTCTTTTCTTTCTTTCCCATTCTCTCATTCCCTCTTCCATAGAATTTATCTGTAGGATTTTACTTTCCTTTGATTTTTAACTTACCAATCTCTCAAATCATGGCATGTTTTCCCTCTTTAATCATCAAAATCCAAACTTTGTCTTGATCCATGATTGAAATCATAGTTAGTTTTTTTTTATGCTTCCCCAAAATTCATACATCATTTTGAATTCTCATGTTTATTTGTAGATTCAACAATGGCTAGCAGTTCAGGCTCTCATGGGCCCTTAAGGAAGAAGTACAAACCTTTCCCAGGCCATAGCTCGTTGTTTCTCCTTGTCGATCCTGGGGTGCATCTCTCAGCTCGGGCATTTAACAAGCAGGTATAATCTCAAATCCTCCTGCTCTCTAAGGTGATGGATGCAATGCAATGCAATGTATGATGCCTAATGCATGTATGAATATGCCCATGATCTTGTGCATATTTGGTATCCCCAAACTATTGTCATGCCCTTTTTAGAATGATTTTGGGTGAATTATTAGATATTATGATCATGTGCGAACTCCAAGATTATGCCCTTGCTTATTTCTTATTACTATGGTTTCAACTGATTTTGCACTGAGACCCTGCCCAAAATTTTATTACTTCGGTATATTCATGCTGAGCACTCAAATTTCACCTAGACTAGGTCATTTTATATTATGTGCACACATATGAACTCAAATTTTATAAACACGGAGTCACTGGAACTGCAGCATTCCCTTTTTTACAAAATCACAGAGTCACCACGACTCAAAAGAATTTCATTTTACAAAATCGCGGAGTCACTACGACTCAGAATTTTTTATTTTTTTTACATAAAATCACGGAGTCGCTCGGACTCCAGAATTCTATTTTTACAAAATCATGGAGTCGCTATGATTCAAAAATTTATTTTTTTGCAAAATCATGGAGTCCCTATGACTCAAGAATTCTATTTTACAAAATCATGGAGTCGCTATGACTCAAGAATTCAATTTTACAAAATAATGGAGTCCTACGACTCAAAAATTCTATTTTACAAAATCATGGAGTCCCTATGACTCAAGAATTCTATTTTACAAAATCATGGAGTCCGTATGACTCAAGAATTCTATTTTACAAAATCATGGAGTCGCTAGGACTCAAAAATTCAATTTTACAAAATCATGGAGTCGCTAAGACTCAAAAATTCAATTTTACAAAATCATGGAGTCGTTAGGACTCAAAAATTCAATCTTACAATTTTCTTTCTTTTCTTCCTAACCTTATTTTAATTATATTTCTCTTTTTCAGATGCCAGAGACTGCTCTCAAGGGCCATGGGACCCTAGCTCATGGGCATAGGTGGTACAACGAGCTCCATGATACGGTCAAGGATGGGATCAATGCCACAGGTTTTGGGCTCTTTGTGCAACTGTTAGAAAAGAACTCCAATGATATGGCCCAAATCCAAGATTTAGAAAAGCGGTGGTGGGATACCACGAATACTTTTCATCTTCCATTCAGGGAAATGACGATGAACCCGCTAGATTTCGTGAGGCATCCCTTTGGTGGCCGTCCTGTGGCTCGTTATGATGATCTTGGGAATCGTCATGAGCAGATCATTGACCTCTTTGAAGCCCATCCCCGGGAGTTTGTTGTTCTGGCAAATTAGTTTCTAGACACTTTCAAGGGCCAGGTTTTCACCGATGATCATATGATCAGAGCATTCCTTATGTACGTGCTGGGTTGCTCTCTGATGAGCACTAAAGGAGATAGGATCCATCTAGAATATCTAGCTTCTTTGGAGGACATTGGTCGCATCCCTTAGTTTAACTGGAGAGGAGCGGGGTTGGCCACACTATATCGCCACAGAAAGCGATGCTTCCCAGGGTAATTTTCCCTCTACTGGCGGGTTCTGGAGGGCTTGGGAGGTAAAATTTTATTTTTATCCTTCTTTTTATTCTTTAGAATTTTTCCTAATTTTAATTTCAACCATTGAACTCACCCCCTGATATTTTCTTTGCAGATATGGTCTTTTGAGTATTTTCGCATGAGGGCTCCCAGTACTAGGGCAAATTAGAATACTATTCTCCCTCAGGGTTTAAAGTCGAGGAAGGGAGTGGCAAGCCACAAGGTGGGAGCCCATGACTTTGTTAGCTGCAGGAATTTCCTCACCAACCTATGGGATGTCCATGTGACATGGAATCCGTGGTTGGCATCTGTCACGCCCCGAAGTACCAAAAATAGTGAAAAATAAATTTCCTTTATGGGTTCGTAGACACGTGACTGGTTGTGAGTGTTACCTGATTGTCCAAGCATGCTTATAACAATAATGTGATATGGGAAAATGACTAAGTTCAGCGGAAGCAGAAATTTAAAACATCCAAGTCTTACATCAGTAGTATATTACAGGCCAAAAAGATATCCAAAAGTTACATATTATAAGACCAGCTAAACTATTACATCACTAACATAATAATAACAGAACTATAACAAAAGAAAAGCTCCAAAGTCTTCAGCTGGCGAAACCGTAGCCTTCCTCGTAGTAATCTTCACTAGCATAGTCCTCAGTAGTAAAGTCAGCATCTTGATAGCAGTCAGCTTCGTCTGGGCCTACAAAGGCTGGATGTGGAAGGTCCAGCGGCATGAAAAGCCGTTAGCGGTTAAGCTAAGTGATGGTCCCCTTAAGGTTACCACCACTTAATGTAAGTTATTCTTCATCTCTTCTTATTTCTCAAAACCATATCTTATTCATCATTTCTTATTCTCGATACTATGTCTTGTTCGTCTTTTCTTAATATCAAAACCATGTCTTATTTAAACCCAATCATTCCCTTTGAAACTTAGCCCAGAACTGAACTGACCAATGATATTGACTGAAAGAAGACTTAACTCCAAACGCATTTACTAGTCAAGAAAGACTAACACTCAATAATGAATAGTTGACTGTCGCCCAACTGGCACTCAAACTGTTGCCCAAATTGCATAAGTGTGCGGGACATTAACAATCTCTTGGTCGAACACGTCACACCGATCCTCAGGTCGCCTGCATGTTACCGAACACGTCATGCCGATCCTCAGACCAAGGCTACGGGAAATTAATAATCACTTGGACGAACACGTCATGTCGATCCTCAGGTCACCTGTACATAACCAAACACGTCATGCCGATCCTTAGTCAAAGGTTGCGGAAAACTAATCAACTACTTGATCGAACACGTCATGACAATCCTCAGGTCATCCACACTTGACCGATCACGTCATGCCGATCCTCAGATCAAGGAACAAAACATAACTCACTAATCGACTCCATGGAATAATCGAGAGAACAATGCAAGAATTCCCCAAACATGACACAAAAGTTCACGAATCAACTTTGACCAGTAGTCACACGACTAGAAACGAAACCCAACATCCCTTATTCGCATTAAATCTTTTATTGAAGGTTTTATCGTTATTTACGCGTTCGTACGTTTCGTAGTTTAGTTCATTAATATCATCCATTTATAACTGTTAATATTTCGCTATAAGTCTGACATTCCGTTTTACCTCTCAATATACTTACGATGGAAACTTTTCCGATCACTTATTAACGCAATAATCGTGCCATTCAACATACTTATAGTTTGGGTATGAACTTTCAACGGTCATTAGACTACATTCATAACAATGGAAAACATAGCACGTAGCTCATGGATTTATAACATGGATTTAATACCAATAAACATACATATGAAACCCTTAACATACTCATCTACGCGATAGCACTATCATAGCACAAGATTTTTACAACAACACAGGTACCAGAAAACTAGCATCAACAATCAACACCATGCAAAAACAAAACATTATACAAAAAGCTGTACAATCTGCCAGGATATATTTTCACTGTGTTGACTGAATTAACATGATTTATTTGGGCATGATAAATTGCTTTGCAGATCAAACTCAAAACTAAAACATTGTAGATAATAGGAATATCTCCATGTACAAAAAAAATCTAGCTTCAATTACATTTTTGAGCTACTCAAAATATTTATTTTACAAGACATTTCTTATATCTCGGACTGTTCTGTCCCAGATTTATAGTACTGCATTTTATGTAAATTTCATCTATGAAGGAGGGGTTTTTAGACTGAGATCGAGAAGGTTTATTTATAGATAAAGTAGTTAGCTTTGTCCACAACAAAACCTAGCTTAATTCTCATTTTTGAGCTGCACAAAACATTCATTTTACTAAACTATGTTCTGCTGAAAGTTTCAGTTTCTCAGATTTATAACATTGCGTTGTACATGCATTTCACCCATGAAGGGATGATTTTTATGATGGAAAAACAGGTTTAAATTAAGTTTTAAACACGCAGCGGAAATAGGTCAAGTTACAAAACTTGTTGGTGTCCCAGGATTTACTACCCGTCAATTCCATAGATGCGTACTACTATAGGGGACAAGAGTTATACCTTAGTGTCTTGAATCCAATTCTGAACTTCAACTTTCAGATGCCTCCACTAGATGATCTTCACCCTTATGACTCTTGCGGATGCCTGCTGGAAGGACTAGGGTTGGTGGGAACCCTAATATAGAGTATAGGAAGGTTTGGGAAGACTATTATAGTTTTTGCAGCTTCTGCGTATAAGAACGACGATCAAACTTTTCCAGAACGCAGCTGCCCTATTTATAGATTTCCAGAACCGACCTAAACTTCGACCGATCGAAGTGACTTCGATCGATCGAACCATTCTCGATCGATCAAACCTGTCATGCTTCAATCGATCGAACATACTTCAATCGATCAAACTTGTCTTGACAGCTTCCTCAAGTGTCTTTCCAAGCATCCTGGCGGAGCTAAGAGTGGGACCTCCTAGGCTCTTTATTGTTAGCTCAGACCAGTTTGTTAATTACCATGACCAAACTCTTTGATCAGCAAACTAACTAACTGGTCAGTTAACGTTTACTCCACTATAAAACGATAACTGAACTCCAACGCAAAAGAACATATCCGAAGCGATGACTAGACTTGTATGGTGTACTAATGTCCCTCTACCATCAGCATTCATAATCATATTCAGGTAGTCGGATAACTGTTACTGTCAACCTGAATCATGATTACTTCTTATAATCCTTGAGTCCCATTCACCTCTCATGATTACCAAACATGTTGATAACTATTATCAACAAGACTGCAGTACTCAGTAATCGACTTGGTGACATTCTCAAGGGAATGCTTACTCTGAAACAGAGGGTAGATTCTGTCTTGACAATATATGTTCACAACCCTATAAATATGACATACCCAAGATACCCAGGTGTTGATCTTCTATAGACCTCACTGATTGGTAAGTCAAAGCAGTCATATCCACAGTCTGTGTTCATAATCGTCTCAAGATTGAGAACACGTACCTTACACAAGTTATGAGTTCCTATCGACTGATTGACAGCCTTGAGCGTTAATAGGAAACTCAGGTCCGTCAATGCACTATAAGCACTAGCATATTAACTAAGAGTTACACTCTAGTGATTTGAGATTGATCACTCCATCCAATGGTAGTTAATCATGCTACAGTGTACACCTGATGAGATATCCAGTCTCATCATCCACTGTGACAAGCTTTAAGTATCAAAGAATAGTAATTCGTTTCTCATTATATGTATCTCATACACACACGAAATACTTACTATGATACTTATGGATTAAACAATCATCTCATGAAAGAATCATACATCATAAAATGTAAAGCTGATATCCATATATTAAAATGCTAATGTCTAATACATATAGTAATGGTTTGAGGGCACAAACCCAACAAACTCCCACTTGCACTCATAACCATTCAGAACTACATCTAAGACCTAGACTATCTAGATGACGATCAAAGACCTTCTGTGGCAAGGCCTTTGTAAACGGATCAACAAGATTGTCAGCGGTGGCAATCTTGGTGACAGTCATATCTCCACGTTGAACAATATCTCGAATAAGATGATATTTCCTCTCTACGTGCTTTCCCTTTCCGTGGTTCCTTGGCTCCTTGGACTGAGCCACTGCCCCACTATTATCACAATAAAGCGTAATAGGCGACAGCGACGCTGGTACCACCTCGAGTTCCATTAGGAACTTCTTGAGCCAAACAGCTTCCTTTGCGGCTTCACAAGCAGCCACATACTCAGCTTCTGTAGTTGAGTCTGCAATGCATTTCTGCTTAATGCTCCTCCAACTGACAGCACCACCTCCCAAGGTAAAGAGATGACCAGACGTCGACTTCCTCGAATCTTTATCTGACATAAAATCCGAGTCAGTGTATCCTACTGGAATTAACTCACTACCACCGTACATAAGCATGTAATCTTTAGTCCTTCTCAAGTACTTAAGAATGTGCTTGACGGCTGTCCAGTGCTCTGGACCTGGATTCGACTGATACCTGCTAACCATGCCAACAGCAAAACAGATATCTGGTCTAGTGCATAACATCACATACATGAGACTTCCTACTGCCGAAGCATAGGGAATTCCTGTCATGCGATTCCTCTCCTCCTGTGTCTTTGGACACTGGTCCTTGGAGAACGCTAAACCATGCCTGAAAGGTAACAAACCTTTCTTCGAATTATCCATTGAAAACTTAGTTAGCACTTTATCGATATAACCAGCTTGAGATAATCCCATTATCTTTCGCTTGCGATCTCGAAAGAGCTTTATCCCAAGAATATAGCTCGCCTCTCCTAGATCCTTCATATCAAAAGTACTAGCTAGCCAAACCTTGACCGTTGACAATGCCGCTACATCATTTCCAATGAGTAGAATGTCGTCAACGTAAAGCACAAGAAAGGCCACCACTTTCCCTTCACTCTTCTTGTATACACAAGGTTCATCCAGATTCTGTATGAAACCAAACAACTTGACCGCTTGGTCAAATCGGATGTTCCAACTTCTGGATGCTTGCTTAAGCCCATAAATGGACTTTTGTAACTTGCATACCAAGTTACCTTTCCGACCAGCTATGAACCCTTCTGGTTGTTGCATATAGATGTCCTCCTCAAGATTGCCATTCAAGAATGCAGTCTTGACGTCCATCTGCCAGATCTCATAATCTAGGCATGCAGCAATGGATAAGAGTATTCTGATGGACTTGAGCATAGCTACCGGCGAGAAGGTTTCCTCATAGTCAATGCCCTCCCTTTGAGTATAACCTTTCGCTACAAGCCTAGCCTTAAAGGTTTCAACCTTTCCATCAGATCCTCTTTTCCTCTTGTAGACCCACTTACAGCCAATGGGTTTAATATTGGCTGGAAACTCTACAAGATCCCAGACCTGATTAGAATCCATAGATTCTAATTCAGCCTTCATAGTTTTAATTCAATGAGCCGAGTCTACATCAGCCATTGCCTCTTCGTATGTGGCAGGATCAGATTCAGATTCTATGGAGACAGCTTCAAAAACTTCTCCTAAGAACATGTATCTATCAGGCTGGCTGATAATCCTCCCACTACGACGAGGTACCGATGCGGAAATGGGTGAAGAAGTGGTATTTTCTTGATTTATATCGTTATCAACTACGGATTAGATTGAGGGCTCTCCTTCTATCTCTCTAAGATCTATCCTTCCCTTAGGTTTATGGTTCATGATATAGTCATCCTCCAAGAAAACAGCATTCGTACTAACAAACACTTTCTGCTCTCTTGGATCATAAAAATACCATCCATAAGTACCCTTTGGATACCCTACGAAGTAACATACTTCCGATCTAGAATCCAACTTGCTCATCTTTCCTTTCAGCACATGTGCCGGACACCCCCATATCCGGAGATGTTGCAAAGAAGGCTTGCGCCCAATCCATATCTCTCGTGGTGTCCTGGGAACAGATTTGCATGGTACTAGATTTAGTATGTATGCAGCGGTTTCCAAAGCATAACCCCAAAAGAATAATGGCAACTCCGAATAACTCATCATCGACCTAGTCATGTCTAAAAGAGTCCGATTCCTTCTCTCTGCTACACCGTTCTGCTGAGGCGTACCAGGTGCAGACAACTGTGACAGAATCCCATTCTGTACGAGGTGATCAATAAACTCATTAGAGAGGTACTCGCCACCTCGATCAAATCGAATGGCCTTGATATGTGTGCCCAATTGCTTCTTCACTTCAGCCCTAAACTCTTTGAACTTTTTAAAGGATTCAGACTTGTGCTGCATTAGGTACACATATCCATACCTTGAGTGGTCATCAGTAAATGTTATGAAATGCTCATAACCACCCCTTGCTCTAATATTTATTGGTCCACACACATCAGTATGAACTAATTCCAACAATACATCGGTTCTATTTCCCTTTGTAGGAAAGGGCCTTTTGGTCATCTTACCCTCTAAACAAGACTCGCAGACTTCCATTGGTTCTAGAACCAAATCGCCTAAGACCCCTTCTTTGACTAGTCTGCCAATCCTATTTAGATTGATATGGCCAAGCCTCATATGCCAAAGCGTTGTTGGATTAGTGGAAGGTTTCTTTCTTTTAGATGGTACAGTTACCACTGAGTTATTAAGTTCCATATTAGAGTCTTTAGAAATATTAGGAGTGATCACATACAAACCATTTGATTTAATACCAGAACATATAAAAGAACTATTTCTTTTAATCACAACTTCAGTTCCAAAATGAAAAGAATAACCATTATTCGATAAATTAGAAACTGAAATTAAATTACGTCTCATTGAAGGGACGTAAAGTACATCTGATAAAATCAAAACTTTATTGTCTAGAAATTCTAAAACTACGACTCCTATAGCAACCGCAGAAATGGTTGCACTAGAACCTAGAGTAAGCATGATTTCCCCATCACTGCACCTCCTGGTTGATCTGAACCCCTGCAATGAATTACAGATATGGTTAGTCGCACCAGAATCAATGCACCAAGTGTTTGAAGTATCCGTTATAAAACTTACTTCAATCACATGTGATTCAATCATACCTTGAACTCTTGTAGCTAAGAATTCTGGACAGTTCCTCTTCCAGTGGCCCTTCTCACCGCATTGGAAACACTTTCCTTTGTCTTGGCCACCCACCTTCCCTTTGCCCTTACCTTTTCCCTTAGATTTTGCAATCTTAGGGACTGGTCCAACACTTGAACCACCAGTACCAGCCTTCTTCTTCCCTTTCTTTCCTTTCAGTGTAGATCGGGAAGAGGAAGGGCTTTTCTCAACGTTCAAAACGTTGACCCCAGGTTTAATCACCCCTTCCGCTGCCAAAAGAGAACTCATCAATTCGCTCATTGAAAAATTCATTTGATTCATATTATAGTTAAGTTTAAATTGAGCGAATGAAGGCGACAGCGAATTAAGGATCATATCAACTTGGGTCTGTGCATCGATGTTGGCACCTAGGGTTTCCAGCTCGTTTAAATAACCAATCATTTTTAAAACATGTTCCTTGACTGGAGTCCCTTCCGACATCTTTGCACTCATTATCTTTTGCATGGCTACCTGTCTGGCAGGCCTGCCATGCTCCCCAAACATCTTTTTCAGGAATGTGATAATGTCACTGGCAGAATCATTCGATTGGAATTGGTGTTGCAACACACCAGCCATTGAGGCCAGAATATAGCAACGAGCCATTCCATTCGACTTCTTCCATTTGTCGAACTCGCGTCTGGCAGCTGTAGAAGCATTTACCGCGGGTTCTTCAGGGCTTGGGGCGGTGAGGACATATATGTGATCCTCCGCAGTTAACACGATATCAAGATTACGTTTCCATTCAGTGTAGTTGTTTCCAGTTAACTTGTTTTGAGTGAGTATGGTGGCAAGTGGACTAAATGCAGATCCAGACATTATGATTACTGAAAATCAAACAAACAAAATAAATATGGATATCAGAATTTGACAGTTTGAAATAAAAGAATCCTTTTAAAACTCTTATTTTAAAACAAAGTCGCTGGAATATTGAAACGAAAGAATAAAGCCTCCGTGTGGTGGTCAATGTTCGATCTTTCGATTTATCATAACTTATCCGCTATGCAACTCTTGCAAAACAAGTTATGACTTCCGAACCTATTTGATCTCTAAGTTTATGAATAATGCCCCGTGTGGGATCCCTTATCCATAGCTTAGCTAGCGTGTACCATTAACTAGGATCCAATCACAACCGTCTCAAGTAGCGCCTCCGTGTGGTGGTCACCCTCTAACACGTCTGATTGATCCTATCAAAAGAAGTTCACATCTAGTAACCAATGAGTAATGCACCCTCCGTATGGAATGATCACCCCTGGCGAGGTGACACAGAATGCACCACTCATCTTACAGTGAACCGTTAATGGAAGATCGTGGGTGTAAATAATAAGACCCTCTCCCACTAGATTTAGTAAAAAGGATTTTGCCTTTTTTGAGAAAATCTGTTTCTACACACTTCCCATAAACATCTAATGTTTACTAATGTGTTGAAAACGGTTTTTGAATTTTATTTTAGAAAACTTGTTTTGCGTGCATGTAACAATGTATTATACGCCAATCACAAACCAAGCACATAAAACAAAAAACTGAAATGAAATATAGGCATTCAAACAATGCCTCTATCTCCCATGGCTCTATCTCCATAGAACCTGCTCTTGGTTTAGTCGCCTCCACCTCCATCTTCATGGACAACGGCTCCTTGCTCCATCTTCATGGATTTTTCTAATTCTATTACATTTGTCCTATGCTTCTTACGAAGCTTATAATTTTTCTAGAAAAAGAAATAGCAACAAATAAAAATAAAAAGGCTAGGGAAACCGGTGAGACTTTCCTTTTCATAGGATTGAAGTCGCAGCGCCCTTTACGTATGCCTTAAAACCAAACCAAAATTAAAACAACACACCAATCTCAAAACATTCAAACACAAAAATAAATGCTCTTGGTGCCATGGGAGATAGCGACTAACTTTTGCTGCAAAAGGGTTAGTCGTACATGCATCCACACATACATAACAAATATATGTAACTGTTGGAACACTTAATTGATTCACACAGTATATAAACTCTTTACATACTGAATTAGAACTTAAAATAGCATCTTACTTCTCTGACACAGTTCGATCGATCGAAGACCGTTCGATCGCTCGAACCTTCGATCGATTGAACATTGTTCAATCGCTTGAACATTCTGTTTCACATAATAATTTGAAAATTTTACAGAATATTTTAAAATTAAAGTTTTTAATTTCAAAAGTCTTAAAAACTGTGAAACAGAGAACTTGACAAAGAGTCTGTCTCGATCGATCTAACTATATTCGATCGATCGAACACCAGAACGTTTCGATCGATCGACAACTGTTCGATCGATTGAGTACAGAGAGTTCGATCGATCGAGATTACTTCGATCGATCGAACCCACCTTGCATCCAATGCAATCACAGATTTGTATACTGCTGCGATAACACTGCAGAAACATATCTGTGATGATGCAGTTTCGAAAACAGTTCTAAAATCAACATGCAAATCAAAATAGTGTTCCAAAAAACGCATCTATAGATCCAAACGAGCGTGGCTCTGATACCAATTGATGGAAAAACAGGTTTAAATTAAGTTTTAAACAAGCAGCGGAAATAGGTCAAGTTACAAAACTTGTTGGTGTCCCAGGATTTGCTACCCGTCAATTCCATAGATGCGTACTACCATAGGGGACAAGAGTTATACCTTAGTGTCTTGAACCCAATTCTGAACTTCAACTTTCAGATGCCTCCACTAGATGATCTTCACCCTTATGACTCCTGCGGATGCCTGCTGGAAGGACTAGGGTTGGTGGGAACCCTAATATAGAGTATAGGAAGGTTTGGAAAGACTATTATAGTTTTTGCAGCTTCTGCGTATAAGAACGACGATCAAACTTTTCCAGAACGCAGCTGCCCTATTTATAGATTTCCAGAACCGACCTAAACTTCGACCGATCGAAGTGACTTCGATCGATCGAACCTTCGATCGATCGAACCTGTCATGCTTCAATCGATCGAACATACTTCAATCGATCGAACTTGTCTTGACAGCTTCCTCAAGTGTCTTTCCAAGCATCCTGGCGGAGCTAAGAGTGGGACCTCCTAGGCTCTTTATTGTTGGCTCAGACCAGTTTGTTAATTACCATGACCAAACTCTTTGATCAGTAAACTAACTAACTGGTCAGTTAACGTTTACTCCACTATAAAACGATAACTGAACTCCAACGCAAAAGAACATATCCGAAGCGATGACTAGACTTGTATGGTGTACTAATGTCCCTCTACCATCAGCATTCATAATCATATTCAGGTAGTCGGATAAATGTTACTGTCAACCTGAATCATGATTACTTCTTATAATCCTTGAGTCCCATTCACCTCTCATGATTACCAAACATGTTGATAACTATTATCAACAAGACTGCAGTACTCAGTAATCGACTTGGTGACATTCTCAAGGGAATGCTTACTCTGAAACAGAGGGTAGATTCTGTCTTGACAATATATGTTCACAACCCTATAAATATGACATACCCAAGATACCCAGGTGTTGATCTTCTATAGACCTCACTGATTGGTAAGTCAAAGCAGTCATATCCACAGTCTGTGTTCATAATCGTCTCAAGATTGAGAACACGTACCTTACACAAGTTATGAGTTCCTATCGACTGATTGACAGCCTTGAGCGTCAATAGGAAACTCAGGTTCGTCAATGAACTATAAGCACTAGCATATTAACTAAGAGTTACACTCTAGTGATTTGAGATTGATCACTCCATCCAATGGTAGTTAATCATGCTACAGTGTACACCTGATGAGATATCCAGTCTCATCATCCACTGTGACAAGCTTTAAGTATCAAAGAATAGTAATTCGTTTCTCATTATATGTATCTCATACACACACGAAATACTTACTATAATACTTATGGATTAAACAATCATCTCATGAAAGAAGCATACATCATAAAATGTAAAGCTGATATCCATATATTAAAATGCTAATGTCTAATACATATAGTAATGGTTTGAGGGCACAAACCCAACATTTTAGACTGAGATATAGAAGCGTTATTTGTAGATAAATGAGTTATCTTTTACCCTAAAAAAACCTAGCTTAATTCTGATTTTTGAGCTCCTCAAAACATTCATTTTACTAAACTACATTCTGCTGGAAGTTTCTATTTTCCCAGGTTTATAACACTGCGTTGTACATGCATTTCACCCATGAAGGAATGATTTCTAGACTGAGCTATAGCAGAGTTATTTGTAGATATATGCGTTGGCTTTTACCACAAAAAACCCTAGCTTAATTCGGTTTTTCGAGCTGCACAAAACATTCATTTTACTAAAGTATGTTCTGCTGAAAGTTTCAGTTTCTCAGATTTATGGATTTGTCTTGCATGTCATGAAAACTTCAACACAACAACATAAAACTCCTACTAAACATTAATACATACTATATATGTTCTAAATTGAGTTATATTACTCACAATTACTCACAATTTACTCACTAAAGCTTGAAATTTAAGTTTGATATTGGTTGAAGCTTAGTGAAGCTTGAATCTTCAAACTTCAAGGATGAACTTCTTCTTCTTCTATTCTTCCATGGAGCTATAACTCTAGCTCTCTCTCCCTCTCAATTAAATGCAGATTGTAGATACAAAAGTGTCTCAATTGTGTGTATGTGCATGATATATAGGAGATTGGCATGGCTAGGTGTCAATTGCATGAGTTCATGCAAAGACACATGTCCAATATGTGGACAAATGTCATGGGAGGAGATGACAAGTGTAAGGTGTGGCACATGGGCTGCCATGTTGCCGGCCATGTAGGGCCCACCTCAGGTTATGTGCTACTTTCTCAGTTTACGTGCATACGTTCCTCGGTATACGTGTCAGTCTCGATTTACGTACAACCGGGTATTATTTTTAATGTCCGGGTCTGGGTACGGGACTAAGTTAAATCTTATTATGGTCAAGTCGGTATGGTTACTACAGTTTATATGGTAATACTACAACACGTCCATACCGTTACTTAATTAAAATAATAATATAATAATATAGTCGGTCCAATACAGAAATTCAAAAAAACTAATATTATTAATGACAGAGGATTTCGTCCTCAAAATCTAGGGTTTGCTAGGTCTCAGAAAGTTCAAGGTACTAATCATATCTCAGATGTTAAGGTTGTGAGGTTCTCATTGGCTAGCTAATCAGACATTCTCACCAATTCTTTCGAACGTCCAAACTTCTTTGCTAAACAACACCATATGAATTTCAAAGTTCTGACATTGAATATGGCACCCTTGGTCTTTCATCTTGTTCAATGCTGGTATTAATTTGATGATCTACGAGCTTTCTTTTGGGACCTTCTTTATGGTGGAACCATGTTTTGAATTCCTCGTTCTGGATAATCTTCGTGCATACATCCAGTCTTTCCACGATTGAAGCACTGTGGCTATCAACTTGTGGGCTGTTTCGGTGCTTTTCATTCTTTAGAGTAATGTCCAGATATTCCACAACCGTCGCAGATATCATGTTGCTTTGGATTTATCTCAACGGCAGTCTGATTAACTTTCCTTTCATTGTTTCTTCTACGTCTTTGGTCGGCAAGATTCTTACCTCTCAACTTCTTGATGCAATTGTTGAGAAGTCTAGTTGGTCTCACCATTGTCTTCTATAACTTGTAGGGGTCGTGAATGTATCCCTCAGCATGTTAGTACGAAGAACGTTGTGGATTAGCGTATCCACTCAAAAAGCATTGTGATCTACTACACTGTTGGTGATAATGTACATGAGTTGTTGGGTGATTCGATCGTAAATACTCCAATGTGTCGCAGTGATAGCTTCCTTTCTTTTGGTCCAATAGCACATTGCCTCGAGCGATCGATATTTTAATGGTACTTTATCTTTGACTTCAAACTATAGGTTCTTCCTTTATTTTTGATATGTCTGACGTGATGACGATTGACATGGCATTCCATATAGAAACTCGAGTGACGTCATGCGTATGCTTGACTTTGTCGTAGTTGGCAAACATTTTGATCAGCGATGAGTGGGTTATCTCGTATTTTTGTTCCTATTGCGCCACAAGCTTTCATAATTGATGGTGTAAAGTTTTCCATGTATCTCCGATATTGATGATGTAAGTTGGTAAGATGTCTTCTATCGTTAGGTTAGCTCGTCTGGTTTGACCGTCAGTCTAAAGGTAGGATACGATGCTCGTTGTATACTTATAGTTAATAACTGGCGATTTGTTGAACCTCTACAATAATATATATATATATATTGGAACACTAATCATTAGAATAATACTAGATACACAAAACTAGATTCATTAATAAGTCAAAATTTTGCATAATCGATTGCATAGGTTGTATCAACTCCCCTTCTTCTTCCAAGTTCATCAACAGATCTTGATTGATGTTCTTCATTGCCTCACAATCCTTGCGAATGTGGTCCATTCCACCACATTTGTAACATCGCGATCCATGTCCTCCAATTTGTTTCGGTGTTGGGCATTTGTCGAAGTGATGCCAGCGATTTCTGCAGTTGAAACAACGTTGGCATGTTTTACGTTGGACTGATGCTATTGTTGTGTCGGACTTTCTCTTGTTCATCATGTGTTCTTTCAGTCTTTGTTGTGCCTCTTTGCCTAATCCAGTTGTATTGGGGATGGGGGTATTGAGCTGGGCTTGTCTGATCTGCATGTGCTCCGTAGCGTCCATCTCGAGTGCTTTGCTGTCCCTGCTCAAATGTCCTCTCTTGCGACAGTTGTAGCAGATAACGTTTGGTTGGTTATAGGTCTTGGGAGCTTGACACTCCTCAGCCAGATATCTAGGGTTTCCATAGTTGAAACAAATGCCATGATCATTGTTCACCGTTTTCGAGTTATCTTTGTAGTAGGGTTGACCTTGGTAGTGTAGCAGGTTGTGGCTTGAGTGGTCTCTAAATGATTCTGAATGGGCGTTACGGAGGTGTCTAAACAACTCATCTCCGTAGTCACTTGTGCTAGTGTTGTCCGCGATCTTCCACAAGTCTTGTATTAGTCTTCCAAATATACCAGTGGGATCGATTTCCTTAGGTATTATGTTGATTAGCCTTCTGGACTGGTCCTCAGTTGTTTGAGATGATTCATCCATTGCAGAGATCGAGAAGATTCTTGCGTTCCCACATAAGAGTTCTTGTCTATAAGGTTTCTATCATACCTTATGCAAAGCAGTCATAACCTGTTATATTTCACATTATGGTTATCATTATAATCCTGGTAGCTAGAATACGATGATTGAAACGATTGAACAGATTGACCCAAAATGAAGCCGAATCCGAAAAGACATATGAATCCTCACAGATAGAAGTATAATAGTAGAATAATGTGATCCACTCAAGAATAAAATGTAAATCTAACATTAATTGGATGACTGATTACTATGGAAGTAATCGTAGTATCTCAAGATTTGTAGGAAATGAAAGTAACTGATGGCATAAGGCCTTCAACGAATGAAATAAGAATTAGGTATTTCATAAGTGAAATAGTCCAAACGAAACCCTACTGATAAAGAATAAGGTAGCAACTGAGAGAGACAATAAGAGGTCAAGATGTACAGAGTGTACAATGTTTTTGAGTTCCTAACAAGAACAAGAACAGAGAACTCATTTAGAATTATTTTAAATGAAATGAACTTGTAAGAATTTGTTCAAGGGATAATAAGTCAAAAAGAATGACTTTGCAGTATTAGTAATCAAATTTATTTGGAATAATTTCAAAGACAATGAACTTTCAAGATTTTAGTTCAAAGAATAATAAGTCAAAAGAATGACTTTCCACTACTAGTGATTGAACTTGTTCTCAAAAGAATTTGTCAAGAATCGGATGATCAAGGTACATACTCAAGAATTGTTGACTGGGGATTTTTTGAAAAAATCAAGGAAATGAATTACTTATCAAGAAGTGTATTACAATAGTTATTGATGGCAATCGGAGCCACTTTACAAAATATATAGATACCATTTTCAGAAGAAATGGCCATTAGAATAGAAGGCATCGATTTACCCAAAAGGAGTGGGATGAGTAGAAAGGATATGAATGCTTACTATGGTACTCGCCTACACTACCTAAGGTAAAGTTTGCCTATTATTATCTATTATGAGTCCTCTAAGAACTCCTCCTCAGGGTCCTCCTCCTCCCCCTCGATGTCAGTTGGATTTGCTTCGTGGTTCCGCTTAGGCATCGATATCATCTTGTACCCATCAATTGGTGGTGCTAGATGGTCGTGTACATCATCCCCTGCTCTCTGAAGATCGTCTGCTGGGTCAACCTCCTCGATCGGCTCGTCGTCGCTACTTATCGGATCATCCTCAATTGTCAGGTCATCGTCGTCATCTGTGTCATCACCATTAGATGGGTCGTCTGCTGAATGGTTACTGCCTACAGAATCCTCTCCACTCACTATGTCATCGACGCTATCTGTATCCATAGGATCTGAAACGGCATCTGGCTCTGGTATGGGCTCCGGTGAGAATGGTGGTGCTGGTGTGGCCATGATAATCGGGAAGAGTATATCGTCATATAGTGCCTCATCCTCAGTCATGTTGATAAGCTCCTGGTGAATAAGTATGGTAGTCTCTGAAGCATGGATCGACTCGGGCCGAACTCAATCCGGATACTGTAATGTATCGGTAAGCACAGCTCTCCGTATGTCCTCCTCTAAGATATACCTCGCCCTCTAGCAGATCTGCTGTCGATATAGTACAGGGTCGGCAAGCTGGATACGGCCGTCGTGATTATAGTGACCTCTGAAATCATCATGAACAAAGCTCGACTCCATAGTCATGCAAGAGGAGCTAACTTAGTGTCAATACTAATACGAGGTAAATCTTAGGCTCATAAATTAAGGTGTAGGAAAATTAGTAAGCGCGTCTAAACTTAAAGCTCTGATACCAAAAATCCCTATCACGCCCCGAAGTACCAAAAATAGGGAAAAATAAATTTCCTTTATGGGTTCGTAGACACGTGACTGGTTGTGAGTGTCACCTGATTGTCCAAACATGCTTATAACAATAATGTGATATGGGAAAGTGGCTAAGTTCAGCGGAAGCAGAAATTTAAAACATCCAAGTCTTATATCAGTAGTATATTACAGGCCAAAAAGATATCCAAATGTTACATATTACAAGACCAGCTAAACTATTACATCACTAACATAATAATAACAGAACTATAACAAAAGAAAAGCTCCAAAGTCTTCAGCTGACGAAATCGTAGCCTTCCTCGTGGTAATCTTTACCAGCATAGTCTTCAGTAGTAAAGTCAGCATCTTGATAGCAGTCGGCTCCGTCTGAACCTGCAAAGGCTGGACGTGGAAGGTCCAATGGCATGAAAAGCCGTTAGCGGTTAAGCTAAGGGAGGGCCCCCTTAAGGTTACCACCACCTAAGGAAAGTCATTCTTCATCTCTTCTTATTTCTCGAAACCATATCTCATTCATCATTTCTTATTCTCGATACTATGTCTTGTTCGTCTTTTCTTATTCTTAAAACCATGTCTTATTTAAACCCAATCATTCCCTTTGAAACTTAGTCCAGAACTGAACTGACCAATGATATTGACTGAAAGAAGACTTAACTCCAAACGCATTTACTGGTCAAGAAAGAACAACACTCAATAATGAATAGTTAACTGTCGCCCAACTGGCACTCAAACTGTCGCCCAAATGGCATAAGTGTGCGGGACATTAATAATCTCTTGGTTGAATATGTTATGCCGATCCTCAGGTCGCCCGCACGTAACCGAACACGTCATGCCAATCCTCAGACCAAGGGTACAGGAAATTAATAATCACTTAGATGAACACGTCGTGCCGATCCTCATGTCACCCGTACATAACCGAACACGTCATGCCGATCCTCAGTCCAAGGGTGCGGAAAACTAATCAACTACTTGATCGAACACGTCATGACGATCCTCAGCACTTGACAGAACACGTCATGCCGATCCTCAGATCAAGGAACAAAACATAACTCACCAATCGACTCCATGGAATAATCGAGAGACCAACTTTCCAAGAATTATCCAAACACGACACATAAGTTCACGAATCAACTTTGACCGGTAGTCACACGACTAGAAACGAAACCCAACGTCCCTTATTCGCATTAAATCTATTATTGAAGGTTTTATCGTTATTTACGCGTTCGTACGTTTCGTAGTTTAGTTCATTAATATCATCCATTTATAACCGTTAATATTTCGCTATAAGTCTGACATTCCGTTTTACCTCTCAATATACTTACGATGGAAACTTTTCCGATCACTTATTAACGCAATAATTGTGCCATTCAACATACTTATAGTTTGGGTATGAACTTTCAACGGTCATTAGACAATATTCATAACAACGAAAAACATAGCACGTAGCCCATGGATTTATAACATGGATTTAATACCAATAAATATACAGATGAAACCCTTAACTTACTCATCTACATGATAGCACTACCATAGCACAAGATTTTTATAACAACACATGTACCAAAAAACTAGCATCAACAATCAACACCATGCAAAAACAAAATATTATACAAAAAGTTGTACAATCTGCCAAGATATATTTTCACTGTGTTGACTGAATTAACATGATTTATTTGGGCATGATAAATTGCTTTGTAGATCAAACTCAAAACTAAAACATTGTAGATAATAGGAATATTTCTATGTACAAAAAAAAATCTAGCTTCAATTACATTTTTGATCTACTCAAAATATTTATTTTACAAGACATTTCTTATATCTCGGACTGTTCTGTCCCAGATTTATAGTACTACATTGTATGTAAATTTCACCTATGAAGGAAGGGTTTTTAGACTGAGATGTAGAAGGTTTATTTATAGATAAATTAGTTAGCTTTGTCCACAACAAAACCTAGCTTAATTCTCATTTTTGAGCTGCACAAAGCATTCATTTTACTAAACTATGTTCTGCTGAAAGTTTCAGTTTCTCAGATTTATAACATTGCGTTGTACATGCATTTCACCCATGAAGGAATGATTTCTAGACTGAGCTATAGAAGAGTTATTTGTAGACAAATGAGTTATCTTTTACCCCAAAAAAAACCTAGCTTAATTCCGATTTTTGAGCTCCTCAAAACATTCATTTTACTAAACTACATTCTGCTGGAAGTTTCTATTTTTCCAGGTTTATAACACTGCGTTGTACATGCATTTCACCCATGAAGGATTGATTTCTAGACTGAGCTATAGCAGAGTTATTTGTAGATATATGAGTTATATTTTACAACAAAAAACCCTAGCTTAATTCGGATTTTCGAGCTGCACAAAACATTCATTTTCTAAACTATGTTCTGCTGAAAGTTTCAGTTTCTCAGATTTATGGATTTGTCTTGCATGTCATGAAAACTTCAACACAACAACATTAAACTCCTACTAAACATTAATACATACTATATATGTTCTAAATTGAGTTAGATTACTCACAATTACTCACAATTTACTCACTAAAGCTTGAAATTTAAGCTTGATATTGGTTGAAGCTTAGTGAAGCTTGAATCTTCAAACTTCAAGGATGAACTTCTTCTTCCTCTATTCTTCCATGGAGCTATAACTCTAGCTCTCTCTCCCTCTCAATTAAATGCAGATTTAAGATACAAAAGTGTCTCAATTGTGTGTATGTGCATGATATATAGGAGATTGGCATGGCTAGGTGTCAATTGCATGAGTTCATGCAAAGACACATGTCCAATATATGGACAAATGTCATGGGAGGAGATAACAAGTGTAAGGTGTGGCACATGGGGCTGCCATGTGGCCAGCCATATGGGGCCCACCTTGGGTTGTGTGCCATTTTCTCAGTTTACGTGCATAAGTTCCTCAGTATACGTGTCGGTCTCGATTTACGTACAACCAGGTATTATTTCTAATGTCCGGGTCCGGGTACGGGACTAAGTTAAATCTTATTATGGTCGAGTCGGTGTGGTTACTACAGTCTATATGGTAATACTACAACACTTCCATACCGTCACGTAATTAAAATAATAATATAATAATATAGTCGTTCCAATACAGAAATTCAAAAAAATTGATATTATTAATGATAGAAAATTACAGGTGTTACATCTTCCACCACCTATTAAAGGATTTCGTCCTCAAAATCATAATCAACTAGTACTAACAGGAATGGGAATTTTTGGAGAAATTCAGGTGCTATAGCATCCTCCCAGAGGCTAGTGTGGAGCTTCAGGCTGCCTTGGGCTTTGCCAGGATGAGGATCTTTGCTGAGGCTTGGCATGACAGAGTGTCTGCTCCCTTTTGGAGGGTTCTTACTTTAGTTGTGCCTACCACTGAGTACCTTCTCGAGATTCAAACTTAGATTGAGAACCAGTCTCATTACAAGACAAACATACAGTGGAAAGCAACAAAATTAAACTTTATTTTCCAAACTTTTGACCAATTCTGCCTGCTCGTGCTGTGCTTAATTGAACATGTGATATTCATATTTCGAAAGACTTTTCTTTGTATTTAGAAAATGTTCTAATCATGTTGAATCAAAGTTTGTACCTCTTTCAATCTTATCTTTAGGTTATGAAATATTTCCTTTCAATATCTCTCTTAGCTTTTATTACCTTACATTGAGTCTTGCTTAGAGTTTTAATCATTCTACACCTGCATGGATTCTCATTTGTTATCGCATGATGCTCATTTTAATAGCCAGTAGATCCAGAGATGGGTTTAGATTTTATTTGGGTTCTCCGGGTAGCAAACAAAGTTTGCCCCTGGTTTTGGGGCTTTGATGTGGTTCCAGACAAACACAAGTTTGCCCCTAGTTTAATATAGAGGAACTCAAGACATTGAATTTTGTCAAGAGTTTGGTTTTAATTGGACTGAGGGCGTTGAGAGCCTGCCTACTTATCCCCGAGTGGGTATCAGATTCGTAGTAGTTTAGCTAAGGCTAGAAGGAAAGTGCCTTTCAGGCAATTTATTAATGACCGAACCGAGTAGGTTGCCTACATATCCCCTAGTGGGAATCAGGTCAAGAGTAGTTCATCAATGTGGGATGTTTTGAAAAAACAAGGTTTCAAGCAAAAAAAATTTGAGGTGATCGAGGTTGATTGGCTGCTTAAACTCAACCCCATCTAGGTCCATAAGATAGGTAGCCCCTCCGGAGAGAAGTGTCTTGATGATGTATGGTCCGACCCAGTTGGGTTTAAATTTTCCTCTAGGATCAAAAACAAGCACTTTAAGTTCTTTGAAGACTAGGTCACCCTCAGCAAGCTTCCTTAGGCGAACCTTTTTGTTAAAAGCACGAGCTATCCTTTTCTGATATCCCCGAGTGTGGTTTATTGTTGCCAACCTTTTCTCATCAAGTAGCATTAACTCTTCATACCTCCCCCACAACCATTCAAGTTTGGTTACTTCACATTCCGCCAAAACCCTAAGAAAGGGTATTTCTACTTCGACCGGAAGAACAACTTCCATCCCATATACTAGCGAATACGGCGTAGCCCCCGTTGAAGTTCTTACAGAAGTCCGATATCCCCATAATGCAAATGGTAATTTTTCGTGCCAATCCCTATACATATCCATCATTTTTCCTAGAATTACCTTTACATCCTTATTAGCTGCTTCTACTGCTCCATTCGTTTGAGGCCTATATGGTAAAGATTGATGGCGGGTGATCTTATACTTCTCTAACAGCGGGATGACTTCTCTTTGGAAATGACTACCATGATCAGAAATGAACTCATTTGGAACACCATATCTGCAAATTATGTTCTTCTCAATAAAACTCACCACATCCCTAGCTTTTAAAGTTACATACGATGCCATTTCTACCTACTTGGTAAAATAATCTATCGCCACAATTATGTATCAGTGTCCGTTGGAAGCCTTTGGAACCACCTCACCAATAACATCAATACGCTACACAGAGAACGGCCACAAAGTGGTCATGCTATAAAGTTGGGAAGGCGGGGTATGCATCAAATTTGCATAGATTTGACACTTATAGCATTTTTCTGACATACTCACAGCAATCCCTATCCAAAGTTGGCCAATAATATCCTTGTCGAATTATTTTTTTGCTAATATGTACCCATTCATGTGGGCTCCACAAACTCCTTTATGTATTTCTTCCATCATTCTTATAGCTTCTCTTCTATACAGACATTCCAAATTATAACCAGTATAAGATATCTTCCACAATTTACCCATGTAGATTACAAACTAGGCAGAAAACCTCCGAATTGCCTTTTTATCCTTTTTCGAAGCTCCCTCGAGGTATTCTCCTTTTTTAATAAAACTCCAAACATCCACATACCTAGGTACTTTACCCTCATCTCTCTCTTCAATGGTTGTAATCAACTTAAATGAGGGTTGGGTTCTTTTTTCTATGGACAACGGGATTATGGTAACTCCTACAGGGATTTGGATCATTAAGGCCAAAGTTGCTAGCGAATCGGCTAATTGGTTCTCCCCACGGGGAAGGTAATGGAATGAAATTTTATTGAATTAAAATTTTAAACTTTCTACGAATCGGCTAATTGGTTCTCCTCACGGGGAAGGTAATGGAATGAAATTTTCTTGAATTAAAATTTTAAACTTTCTAAATACTCATGATAAGGTCTCAACTTCTCATGCTTGACCCTCCAATCTCCTCGTACTTGTGATATTATTAGGTTAGAATCTCCAAAGACATCGATCCTCACAACTTTTAAGGCTAGAGCTGCTTCCATTCCGTTTATACATGCCTCGTACTCTGGAGTATTATTAGTTAAATTATATTTAAGCTTGACGGCTAGCAGGGTAGGGACTCCACTAGGTGATATAAGGATGACTTCTACTCATATCCTATCTGATTAGTTGCTCCATCGAAGTACATTATCCACAATTCTTCTTTTACTTCCATCACTCCTTCATCGGGAACCTTAAACTCTCCTTTCTCCTCGGATTTTATAGTAAGGTCAGCTAGATATTCAATGACGGCTCTCCCTTTGACAGATTTGGAAGTGACATATCTTATATTGACCTCGGCTAACATCATGGTCCACCGAGAAATCCAACTAGTTAGGGCTGGCTTTTCGAACAGGTATTTGAGTGGGTCCATTCAGGATATCAAGGTCACGGGAAAGGCCAGCATATAATGCCTAAAAGCGACTTGTACACCAAACCAATGCCCAATAGGCTTTTTCTAATGGCGAATAGTTCAGCTCATATCCAGTCATCCTTTTACTCAAATAATATATAGCTCTCTCCACACGCCCCTCTTCTTCTTTTTGGGCTAACATACACCCCATTAAATTTTTTATCATGGATAAGTATAGCAACAAAGGTGTTTCGGGTTTGGGAGGTGATAAGACAAGTGGGTTTTGCAGGTGGGTTTTGATCTTTTCAAATACTTTCTGCCATTGGTCATGCCATTCAAATTTCTCCCCTTTTTTTAGCAATTTGAACACTGGGTCACGGGTCATGGTAAGCTTGGAAATAAAATGGCTAATGAACTGTATTCTACCTAGAAATCCCCTTAACTCCTCATTTTTCGGTGATTGCATCTTGGTTATGGCTTTAATTTTGGTCGGGTCTACCTCTATTCCCCTTGGGTGTTGAGAAACCCTAACAACTTCTCAGTAGTAACCCCGAAAGTGCACTTTTGTGGATTCGGCCTTATTCTGAACTTTCTCAGCCTCCCAAAGAACCTCCTTAATGCCTCTAAGTGTCCTTCCCTCTTTTTAGACTTCACAATCATATCATCTACATATACCTCTACTTTCTTATCGATCATGTCATGTAGTAACCTAGCGACAACCCTTTGGTAAGTCATATATGTGTTCTTAAGTCTGAATGGCATTACCCTATAGCAATAAGTCCCCCACGGTGTGATGAAAGTAGTCTTCTCCCTATCTTCCGATGCCATGAGAATCTGATTATACCCCAAGAACCTATCCATAAAAAACAAAAGCTTGTGTCACGCAATATTATCAACTGGTACATCAATATGAGGTAATGGGAAACTATCTTTAGGGTTGGTTTTGTTTAAATCTCATAAATCAACACAAACCCTAACATAACCAACCTTCTTTGGGATTAGGCATGATGTTGGCGACCCATTCAGGGTACTTGGTGACAATCAAGAATCCAGTTCTTAATTGCTTTTCAATTTTCTCTTTCATTTTAAGCACCCATTCAGGCCTCATTCGCCCCAATTTCTGTTTTACGGGTTTTGAATTTGGGAAGAGAAGGCTATTATGTTGGACTATCTCTGGATTAAGTCCTGGCATATTGTAAACACCCCATTTTGTCGGCTATCAGATTTAGGAGACCCATAGCTTGGTAGTTCAAAATGATCGAAAAGACTCAAAAAGGACTCCTAGAAGTTAGTTCTATCTCTTAAAATGCGCAGAATGACCAAAATGCCCCTGAAAGCCCGAAAACTCCCAGATTTGGACCAAATGTTCTGGAAATACGCTATGTCATAAAAAACAATAAAAAGAGTTCTAATACATGACCGGATGAAATCATCAGCTCCCAGAAGTCCCGGAAGTTCCTAGAAAGTCCCCGTTGACCAAATTTGACCAAGGTTTGACCAAATTTGACCAAGGTTTGACCGAAGTCGTCCAAATTTGCCAAAGAGTTTCAGGATCATTCTGGATCATGTGAAAAGTATTAAAATGAGCTTTAAAATAAAATCGAACGACAACGTCAGCTCCTGGGAGCTCCTAGAGGTTTCCAGAACTTCTCGGGAATCCCAAGTTTGACCAGTTTGACCAAAAATTGACTTTGAAACCGGAGAACCGTATCATTTTTCAAATATTTTTCATGGATACTAGAGGTCAATAGCCTTCTGACGGTATGTCGCACATAATTTTTAGATTTAAAATGAATTTATTATGAATTTTCGAAGGCAAAAAAGGCGATCAAATCGACTTTTCTCATGAATACCGCATAACTTTTCAATATGACCTATCTCCAAACTACTTTTTATGTAAAGTAGACTTGATTACCTTTCCAATGGTATATCACAACCTTAATTTAGAGTTCGTATGCATTTTCTGTGAATTTCGGACGAAATAGGGCCTTTTCGCGAATACCGGAACCTCTGGGGGACAAAAAAAGATTATCTGGATGAATGAGGAGCAGTGCCGCCGCGGCACTGCACCAATACCACTGCAGCATGGGCCCAGTGCCGTTGCGGCACTCTCCTCCAAAAAGGTGCATTTTTGTAATTTCTTTTAGAGGTTCATTTTGATTAATTAAAAACCAAAACGACGTAGTTCTATGTTCACAGATGTTTGGGACCAATGGGAGTATTTCTAAAACTCCAAAACCACCCCCAAATTGGCCTATATAAACTCCCCTTGACTTCTCATTTTGGGGGTGTCAAATGCAAGATTTGAAAAGTTTTAGAGAGAAAGTTGTAGAAATAAGGCTAGAATAGAGAGAAAAGAAGCCTCCTCCTTTGATTTTCAAACAAGAAAGTGAGTTTTAAACTTTGTTTTTACTTCATTACTTCTATTTACTTCATATTCAATACACCCAACCACCATTTTAGTGAGCATTTAAGAGAGAGGAAGCTACTTCCATGTCCAATGTCACCATATATGAGTGAAACACCAAGCTACAAGTCCAATACATCATTGAATATCATCTATTGATTGTTTATATACTTGTTTGCTTACTTTGTTGTTCATCTTCTCTTACCTCATTTCTTTTTTGTTTTCTTTATTTACTTACTAGTCTATCATCATCTAGATAATGACATGAAGTTTGAGGTGAGTGAATCCTTATGGATAGTAGCTCTTGACCTCAAAAACATGTTTGATAGATGATGCTTTCAGCTCTAATACATTCCTATGTATTCACGAAGTTGTCTTTAAGAAATGGAAATAATACATTCCAATAATCTTGGAGGTTCTTGATGTGAGTCAAATATTGACATTTTAAGTGGTTATAATCTTCATTAAGTATTGAAAATATGTTTCCAAAATTCCCATTTCAAAACCCCCTTCTTAAACCCCTCATTTTGATTTCAAGAAATAAACCTTGTTTTCTCAAAAACCTTCAAAACAGTGAGTCAGTTAACTTCAAAGAATTATTTTGATTTCAATACTCAATATATGAATGCAAGACCACTTGGAAATCTTTCTAACTCATTATAAAACACTCATGATTTTTGGCTTGACTTGGAAGCACTTGAAAGGGGTCCATTTTTATCCAAACATTCCTTCCAAACATTCTGCCTCTGCTGTCATAGCAGCTAGGCTGAATTTTAACTTGTTTTACAGAAAACATTTCCGAAACGAGTGGTCCCAACTTATTTTTGCCTTAAACTTCAATGTCTTAGGGAATGTTTTGTATAATATGGGCCTCTAGATGTTTTTTTTTCATTTTGTAATATTTTCTAACATTTCCGTCGACAGTGCGGACTTTGTTTTTGAATAACCTCTATTGTTTATATGATTTCTCTCAATCTGTGATAGTTATTAAAGATTGGCTTTTTGGGATGTGTTCTAGACACAATAAGGAAGATCTCCAAAAAACATCATGCATTTAAAACATTCCTAACCCCTCTTTTCAATTTCTAAAAGATCATGTTACTGTTCTGTCCACTATTCACAGCAAGTACACTTTTACTTTCATTCTTTGATTTGATGCTTATATGCACTTCAAATTTGTTCATGTCTTAGGAAGTGGTCCATACCATATTTGTACATATTCTATGATGATTTTCTTTATGCATTCATGCATATCTTAGACCTCTAAGTCACTTTAAAAAGTCCATGTACACAAATACACTACAACCTTGGCACATTCTAGATACATACATTGCATCCATGCAAGATTTGGGGCTTTCATGGCTCCTAATCTAACAAGATTATAAGGAATGAATTTGATCACACGTCCATGCTTCTCCCTCGATCCAATCTTCCTTTCTCATCCGTCCCGGGGATTGAGAGGTCTTCTTTTCTCAAAGATTAACATGCATCGTACTAGCTTGCGAAGCATATTTTGATTTCTTTGATTATTTATTTCAAGAACAATTCATGTCCCCTTTAGATTAGGGAAACTTAATTACTTGATATATGATTAGACATTTTTTTCCTAAGTTTTTTTGTGTGATCTTTCACTTTGCATTGTGTGATACTTGGCTTAGATCTTATGAATGATATTTTACCTTTAGATCTTCCATTTTAAAATTCTTGTGTGATGTAATATACTATCATAGTATTATTTATCGAACCAAACATAGTATAAGATAATTATTTGGATGCTAATTGAGGCCCGTCTAAAGACTGGGCGAGTTGAGGGTGTTTTAGTCGCAGCAAAGGCTCCTTCCTCTCGCGTACCAAAATCCCGAGCCAAGTTCTTTGGTTATGAAGGGCCGGTGCCCTTTATCCATTTGGGTGAGTCAAAGTTAGGTTTCTTGGTTCCTTAAAGACCAAGTGGCGGCTCTGTATCTGTTTTCAACAGACCCTTCCTTTTCTTTTCCTTTAAAAACGATCTCAAAACAACAAGAAGTGGAATTCCACGTGTCCACAATCTGGCGACTCTGCTAGTGAAATTTATTTTCAAAACAAATAATGCCGAGGTTTGACTCATAAGAAACATCCTTAAAATCATCTTTTTACTGTGTCTGGTTCACCGCATTGCACTCTTGCATTTTCCCCCTCTGACTGTGTCTGAAACGCAGCGCTGACAATATTCAGGTCTTGCTTTGCCAGGGCATAAGTCACCGTTGATACTGTACCTTCCAAGGTATATCAAAAAGAGTAAACACTTCCGTACTGTCTCTCTGGCGGTATATTGGAACTCTCGTCAACGGACCCTCTTTGAATAAACCCAGCCTTTGCATATAGATTCCTATAGAACCTTTCATAGGACTATTCATTTATCTTTTCAGATATGACAATGTGATATAATTGCTCTATGCCCTGGTGGGATTACCTGCGCGGTGTAGACGCTTATGTGGCATAGAACAGAACCTCTTTCTTATGATTCCCAAGGCAATCACTCACATGTGATCACATTGAGTTGACCTGCCTAGGCACCATGACAAGGATGTCTGCTCCATGCTCACAAAGATATACACCACAAACCTTCTTTGTCGGTCCTAAGACATAGGAGTATGAAAACCTGCTGCATAGTATGATCACCATTATCACACGCTCCCGCTATATTAACCAGTTTCTCCCAGAAACTCTATCCAGATATCCCAGATATAACCATATTAACCAGTTTCTCCCAGAAACACTATCTAGATATCCCAGATATAACCATATTAACCAGTTTCTCCCAAAAACTCTGTTCAGATATCCTAGATATAACCACATTAACCAGTTTCTCCTAGAAACTCTAGCCAGATATCCCAGATATAACCATATCAACCAGTTTCTCCCAAAAACTTTGTTCAGATATCCCAGATATAACCACATTAACCTGATTTTCCTAGAAACTCTGTCCAAACTAACCAGAAATGCCCAGATATGCCAGTTTCTCTAGGAAACTCTGTCCAAATCAACAAGAGATGTCCAGTCTCTCCTAGAAGCCTTCAAACCCCTATTATCCATTGGTGATCGTACTGGAAAGTAAAGTTAGCACACTCTTTATGGTTAGGACCTTATTTGTTTAACTGCTATCTGTTAGAAATAGGATCATCATATAGATTAGGGCTTACATCCGCATGCTTGTCTCATTTGCATGCACCATTCCTATCGGTCTGCATGCACTATCTCGGTCAGTCTTACATAAGTCATGTACACGTCTGTTAACATCACTGTCATTTGTCTATCTAAAGTCACCACTATCAGAATCTGATACAAATCCTCTCGAATCTGTAAGGTCACTATTCGTCTTGGGTCAGAAATTCAGATAATCGTTTGGTCAGAATTAGCCCAACAAGTCATTTTAGCATGAATCGGGAAGAGCTAGAAAACAAGGTCACCGAATTGGGAGCCACCATAAGCCAGCAATCTGACAGCCTAGCCCAGGTCCTGAAGTTTATGAAAGAACTAAAACAGCAGTGGCAGTAGTGTCCCCCTGAGTTCCCACCACCACCGTTTGGATTCATACCGCATCCCGAGAACAATGGAGAAGAAGACTGGTTTCAAGGGGCCTCGCCGCCCACATATGAGAAAAAGTTCCAAGAGAAAATGGACAAAGTCGACATGCTGGACAGCGTATTGAGGAAGAGTAAAGGGGTTGATGATTACATGCTAGACTTGGAAGGACTTTTTGAGCCTGTTAAGCTGAAGCTGCCAGAAAACTTCAAGATGCCTGCCATTGACCGTTTTGATGGAACCGGAAATCCGAAAAGCCATGTAAAGCTGTGTATGAACATCTTTTAATCAATGGGCTGCACTCATGAGCACATTGCAATGCTATTCCCACAAACTCTCGCGAAGTCTGCACTGTCATGGTTCCTTACCTTGGGAAGACATAGTTCGGGTATTCGCTGATCACTATTCCTACGACCAAGAACTCGATGTCACTATCAGAGATTTGGAAACAACTCAACAGAACAACAATGAATCCTTCGCTGCATTTCTGAGCAGATGGAGGAATAAAGTGGCCCAAATGACCCATCGACCAGTTGAAAAAGAATAGGTAAGGATGCTAATCTGGAATCTGCAGCCGCTCTACTATGAGAAATTATTTTACCAGTCCATCTCTACCTTTGAGGAATTGTTTGAAGTTGGGACTCGAATCGAAGACGCCATAAAAGAAGGAAAGATCAAAAAAGAAGAGCCTCCGAGTCAGTCAAAAAGGCCCAACTACTCCCGCAACCCTTCGAATGTCAATGCCCTTAGCAGTCAACCTATGGCTTACCCTCCTAGGTTGTACCAACCTCCCAACCAAGCTAATTCCTCCAATTGCCCTTTCCCGAGGAAGCCTCCTCGCAACTTCGCCAAATTAAAAATCCGCCTCTCCTCAGCTTTGGATCGCCTCCTTAAAAAGAGCCACCTCCAACTACTCCAACCGCGAAATACCCCACTCCCGCCGAACTGCGACATGTCTAAAAGATGCACCTACCACCAAGCCCCTGGCCACAACACCTGATGTTGCCAAAATCAAGATATAAAAGTATACTTTACTTTTCTAAAGATTTGCAGTGTGGAAGTAAAGGTCGAACCCACAGAGATTGATTAACTACCGCGCTTTAATTTTAAAACCTAAATCTAATTAATTAAGAAAAACATATTTTGATTTGATTTTAATAAAACTAAGAACAATAAAAGTAAATCTAAATTATAAAAGCAATTAAAGTTGTTTTAAAGATATTTAGAGGGAACCTAGGATTGGAAATCCACCACTAGCTTCATAATAGGAATATTTATGAATCACTTTAGCCTATTAAGTTGGATGATAATGGGGAATTGTAGCTACAAGCCCAATTCCTCCGTCAAGAAAATAACTATGGTTCAAGCACCAACATAATCCATCTTTGGGTAGCACGAATTATCCCACACTAAACTAGGGTTGTGGTATAATCCGTCTAATCTAGGCATGGACTATTCGGATACTTGATAGCACAATTCAATTTAAGCACCATTACATGTAAATAATCTAAACAAGCACAGCAAGTATAGATCATTGAGCACATCACAGTCAAAATAGATCTAAGACAAGAATGAACTTTGAAAATAATGATTTAATCAATAGAAGTACGATTTATTTATAAAAATCCTCTAAACATGTAATCATCATCCATACATAATAAAACTAACATAAAAACATAAATAAAACCCTATTACTTGGCTAGGGTTTCATTGAAACCCTAGATCTAGGTTTAGTTGGCCATAGAATTGATGAATAGCAAGAGGTTGATGGAGGAGGCCATGGAAATCCTTGGTCTTCTTCTTCTTCTCTTTGCTTTCCTCTCTTCAATGGCTGAAAATATATGTGTATATTGATGTATCTAATATTGTGTAATGATGTGTAACCTTCAATTTGATTTAGAATAGGATTTATATAGAGTTTGGAAGGATTTAGGAAGCTTTCCTAAGCCAAATCGCACTAAAACTGCTATATTTTGTAATCTGGACGTCATATGCACAAACCACCTTCGCTGGGCACTTTAATTTAACAAAATAAGTGTTTTTGATTTTTGCACAGGTCGCTCGCGCGACCCGCTCGCGCGAGGTCCTTTTCGCTACACTGCGCGACTTTCGTAGAATTGCAATAACTTTCGACTCGGACCTCGGATTGACTCACCGTTTGCGGCCACGCGTCCGTAACTCGAAGATCTACATTTTATATCTCTGGAGAAATTTCTCAAATCTGAAGTATTACTTGTCAAAAATATAATTTTCTGAGGCTGCTACTGCATTCATCCTTCACTGGAACCATCTTTTGAGCCCAGAATGACTTCAAAAGCCACTAATCATTGGATTTTTGTGTATTTTCATATTAAAGCTCCAAAACCTACAAAATATAGAATACTTATTAAAAAATAACTAATAACTATATGAGATGGGCTAACAAAGCATATTTTTAGGACTATAAACGGCAACTATTCGTCGCCGATCAACACCGATGATTGCATGCGCCTTCGCCATGATATCCAAGACCTCATTGACCATAATATCATTGAGCCACCTCCAAAGCAGCCCCATATCACTCAAAATCCTTTACCAAACCACCAAAATATCAGCCTCATTGAGTCCAACCATGTGTCCTTCAACCCTGCTACCTATATCACCCCTTTAGGTCAACCTTTACCCTTCATTGACATCCCGCAATCTATGAAAATTTATCTGATTGAAGGAGGAGATGATGCGTGGCAGCAACAGCTGGCTGATGAACAAGATCTATTCTTCTTGGAAGAACACGATCTAGGAGCAGTGGACCTCAAATGGTATGATCCCGACAATAAAAGCGATGCTTCTATCTGGAACGAGCCAGAGAAACCATTTGTGGGAACAGATTGTGACTGGTTCAAAGAAGATGGGACTGTAGAAGGGCCTACTCCTGCCGAGATTGATTATCTAATTAGGCCAGGCCATCATTATCAGCCTCCGCAGCCTACCACTGAAGCAATCGAAAAAAGTTCGATCAAAGACAAGGGAAAGGAAAAAATGGATGAGATCATCAAAGAAGACAATGAGTCGATAAAACAGTTGAAGAAAACCCAAGTGCATATCTCGATGTGGGACATCATGGTAACATCCTACAAGCATAGGCAAGCCGTGTTGAATGCCTTGGCTGGAATTGAGGTCCCCATCGACGCTGCACCGGAAGACATAGTGGCTTTCTTGGGTGCACTCACCCCTGACCCAATCATTACATTTTTTGATGAAGACCTGCCGTCAGAAGAGTCTACACATAACAAAGCTTTGTACATCACTGTTGGATGTAAGGGATAGCAGGTGCCATTCTGTCTGGTTGATACAGGCTCTGCCTTAAATATTTGTGCTCTAAGGACTGCCACCGCCTTGGGGGTCAATGTCCTTGACATCACACCATCTGTGCAATCCGTGAGGGCCTACGAAAACACCAAGAGAAATGTGATGGGGACTGTTTCTCTCCAAATCCGGGTAGGATCTTTGGTTAGCACCGAAATCTTTCAAGTTATGGACATACTTGCCTCATTCAATTTGTTGATCGGGAGGCCCTGGTTGCATGTCAACAAAGCTGTATCATCCACTGTGCACCAAATGATCAAGTGCATTCATGAGAAGGAGGTAAAAATCATCCTCGGCAATAGTTGGGGTAATGAAGCTTTTCCAAACTACGCTCCCATCTTTGAAATCCAAATACCTGAGCTAGAAGAAGGAAAAATCGGGGGGTTCTTCATGGAAGAAGTCCACATGATCAATGATGAAGACAGGTTCCCCAAGATCCACTCTGTAGTTGTCAACATCGTCCGTAAAATGAACTACTTCCCTGGAATGGGATTGGGCCGACGCCAGCAAGGGATTCGTGAGTTCCCTCAGATCAAAGGGCTACAAGGCACTTTTGGATTGGGGTACAAGCCCACTAAAGAAGATGTCGAGCTACAGAGGCCATGGAAGAAAAGAGTGAGGAGTCTCCTACCATACCGCAAAACCTTGAATGGGAATTCATCAAAGAAGGGGATGATTTCCCCTATTTTGGGTTCCCAGAACCTTAGATTCATCAGGCCACTGGAAAAAGGTACCCCAGGCTGGAAATCTTCGCTGACTGTGAAAGGCCCCCCTATCAAGATCCGTTTTATCCCGAAGAAGTTGATAAAACCCCGAAGGAAGACTAGTTAGAGTATCTGGACACTGAAGCCATCGAGAAAATGTGGGAAGAGTTCCCTAAAGGAAAGGAAGAAAAAAGGGCCAAGAGCCAAGATGATCAGATCAAGCCAACTGAGGAGGGTCTGAGCAACCAGGCTGTAGAGTCATCTGTCTGTGCCTCCCAATTCCCTGTTCCCTCGGAATCTGCATTTCCAATTATTGAGTCTGTACCAGAGTCGGCTGCTGTAAGCCCACCACTGTCTAATGTAATCACTTCACCTGTCATGAATGAAATGAAAGACAATTCTGCTTATTCCTCTGTGTCTAATACTTGTGAATGCACAGATCCCTCTAAGGATCTCCCAATTGAACTTAAGCAACTAATTGAAAAACCACTTGCTTATGAAATAATCGAAGATACTTGATCGGTTAACCTAGGTGAAATAGATAATCCACAAATTTTGCAAATTGGCTCAACCCTTAATAAATAAAAAAAAAAAGAAAAATTAACTCTCTTGCTAAAAGAATTCAAAAATGTTTTTGCTTTGCCTTACAAGGACATGCCTGGGGTCGATCCCGACATTGTCCAACATCGCATTCCCCTCCTTCCCAATTCTAAACCCGTCAAGCAGAAACTAAGGTGCATGAGGCCGGAATGGGCACTCAAGGTCAAAGAAGAAGTGGAGAAACAATTCAAGGCAGGGTTCATCATTGTTACCGAGTATCCGGAATGGGTTGCCAATATCGTGCTCCCAAAAAGGATGGAAAAGTTTGTGTGTGCATCGAGTTTCGTGATCTAAACAAAGCCAATCCCAAGGATGACTTCCTGCTTCCCCACATTGATGTCTTAGTGGATAACACCGCAGGACATGAGCTACTGTTATTCATGGATGGATTCTCAGGGTACAATTAGATCCTAATGGCACCGGAAGATCGGAAAAAGACAACATTCACCACACTGTGGGGAACCTACTGTTATAGCATAATGCCTTTCGGACTCAAGAATGCTGGAGCAACATACCAAAGAGCTTCCACCACTCTGATGCATGACATGATTCACAAGGAAGTAGAAGTATACGTAGATGGCATGATCGTGAAGTCCAAGGACATACAAGGACACCTGGTGGAACTGGAAAAGTTTTTTGAAAGCGCAAATACAAGATGAGGTTGAATCCAAAGAAATACACTTTCGGTGTGACCTCCGGTAAGCCCCCGGGTTTTCTCATCACACAAAGGGGGATAGAGGTGGATCCCTCTAAAATCAAGGCAATCCTAGAAATGGCACCACCAGGGAATAAAAAAGAAGTGAAAGGGTTTCTCAGAAGAATCCAATTTATCAGTCACTTCATCTCCAAACTCACCACTATATGTGATCCTTTGTTCCAATTGCTGAGAAAAGGAGAGAAGTTCCAATGGGATGACCAATGCCAAGCCGCTTTCGACAAAATAAAAGCCTACCTTCAAAATCCGCCCGTCCTTTCACCTCCCGCTCCTCGTAAGCCCTTATTCCTTTACCTATCTGTCTCCAAAAATTCCATGGGTTGTATGCTAGCCCAAGAAGGAGAAGAAAGCCACTCCAAAAAAGCCATATATTAGCTTAGCAAGAGGATGACTGGGTATGAGCTCAACTACTCTACCCTCGAAAAAACATGTTGGGCCTTGGTTTGGTGCACTCGCCGACAGAGGCACTACATGCTGGCCTTCCCAGTTGTACTCATATCCTGCATGGATCCTCTAAAATACCTCCTCGAAAAACCCACCCTGACCGGCCGTATATCACATTGGTTACTTCTACTGTTCGAATTCGATATCAAGTATGTGATAAGCAAATTGGTAAAAAGGAGAACTATAGCTGAACATATTGCGGAGCATGCTGTAGACTCTGAAGAAAATGGAGACTTCCCATTCCCGGACAAAAATATCATGGAAATCAAGGAAGAACAGTGGAAGTTGTACTTTGATGGAGCAGCCAACATGAAAGGCTACGGAGTAGGAATGATTCTAGTGTCACCAAGTGGGGACCATACCCCGCTGGCTGTCAAGCTCAATTATAACTCCACCAACAACATTGTTGAATACGAGGCATGCATTTTGGGGATAGAAGCAGCCATAGAATTGAGAGTTCAAAAGTTAGATGTCTTCGGAGATTCAAATCTCATTGTGTCACAAGCCAGAGGGGAATGGAAGGTGAAAGAAGAGAGGTTGAAATCCTACCATAACCATCTTGATGGACTCAAGAAACATTTTAAAAGCATAACATTCTTCTACTTGCCTAGGGAAGAGAACCAGCTAGTAGATTCATTGGCTACCTTAGCCTCCATGATCAAAATTCCTATGAGAGTCAGGATGAAGCCTTTGGTAATTAAGCAAAGATACGAGCCTTCATTCAACCTGGTCGCCGCGATCGAAGAAGAAAAGAACGAAACACCATGGTACCAAGATGTTTGGGACTTCATAGAAAAGGGAGTGTATCCCCTAGAATCTTCCGAGAAAGACAAGGGAGCAATTCTAAGGTTCGCAGCACAGTTCATTATTTGCGGGGAAAAATTGTTGAAGAAAGGATACAATGGTCACAATCTAACTTGCTTGTTCGGAAAGTGTGCCAGAAGAATGATGGAAGAAATACACGAAGAGGTGTGCGGTCCATACATGAATGGTCACATGCTAGCCAAAAAGATCGTAAGACAAGGGTACTACTGGACGACATTGGAGAAAGATTGTTGTGAATACGTGAAAAGGTGCCACAAGTGCCAGATCCACGCGAACATGATGCATGTACCACCATCTCTGCTCTATAGTATGACTTTTCCGTGGCCATTCTCGACTTGGGGAATCGATATCATTGGCGAAATCATCCCAAAGGCCGTAAACGGAAACCGATACATTTTGGTGGCCATTGACTACTTTACCAAGTGGGTAGAAGCTGCATCTTACACCAAGTTAGGGGCCAAGGAAGTGGCCAAGTTCATTAAGAAGAACCTCATTTGTCGCTATGGAGTCCCCCATGAGATCATTTCAGATAATGGTAGTCATTTCAAAGCTAAAGCCAGGGATTTGTTTGAGGAATACAAAATCACTTATCACAAGTCATCACCGTACAGGCCACAAACTAATGGGGCAGTCGAAGCTGCAAACAAGAATGTCAAGGCCATATTGCAGAAATCGGCCGATACCTACAAAGACTAGCATGAAAAGCTACCGTTCGCACTTTGGGGATACAGAACATCGATAAGGACGTCCACAGGAGCAACCCCTTACTCACTAGTTTATGGAATGGAAGCAGTACTTCCAGTCAAGATAGAACTACCGGCCCTGCACGTGATGGCAGAATGTGAAATTTCATAATCGGATTGGTTAAGGGAAAGGTACGAAGAATTGGCTCTCATAGATGAAAAGCACCTAGCGGCAGTCGACCATGTCCAAATCAATCAAAGGAGGATAGCCTGTGCTTTCAACAAAAGGGTTCGTCGGAGGAAAATTATCAAGGGTGACCTTGTCCTTAAGGAATTGCGAGCTCCGATCTTTGATCCCGAAAGTTCAAACCCAAATAGGTCGGCCCTTATATCGTCAAAACTATCCTTTTCGGAGGAGCAACCTACCTCATGGACCTCGATGGCATTGAATTCAAAGAACCAATCAACATGGATCTCCTCAAAAAGTACTATAGTTGACCATTCCTCAAACCCCTTTTCTTTCAAGACTTTGGCTTGAACTACGCTCGACCTGATTCCCAGTCAGGGATACGTAGGCAACTGCATCAGTTCGGTCGACACCATCATAATCAACCCCTTTTCTTTCAAGACTTTGGCCTGAACTATGTTGGACTTGATCCCTGCTCAGGGGTACGTAGGCAGACTTTCAAAAAACAAAAGAAGGATGGCTCGCTAGGTTAAAAATCCGAAATAACGCCTAAGCAAAAGTCAGAGTTAAATCCAAAGTGAGCAATAACAAAAGAGAGAAAAGAGCCCGCTAGGTCACCTAATTGGTGCCTAGGCAAAATTATGAGCATGCGAGAAAAATAAAGTCGCGGTACTTACCATAACCCAGAAATGACCCTTCATACTAGGAGCAAACTTTGGCCGCCCGACTCGTTTGCCTGAACCTCTTCTAAACTAGGGGCAAATGTCGGCCATCTACCTCGTTTGCCTCATAACCATACATATCCCAAACTAGGAGCAAACTTCGGCCACCCGCCTCGTTTGCCTCTAATCATCCTAGCATGACCAAACAAGTTCCAAAAGCCAACATCTGATAAAAATGATACTACGAATGTTTTCAGAAAGCCAAATGCATAAAATAAGGTTCTCCAAATAACCAAGGTTCGCTGATAAACAAATTTCGAATATTACATAAGCAGGGATAAGTTAAAACACAAAAAGTTCTTTTAGAAAGCAATCCCAAATATCGAAGACACTTGGAGAAGAGGAGCGAAATCAGTCAAGTTTAGTCTTATTTTGTGTCTTTTATTTCTTCAAAGGTCTCTAGAAATAGGCTCTCGCTCGACCGGCCCAGCTCCTGATGAAAGCAGCAATAGTAGTGGCTCTGACTCCGGAAGCAAAGACCCTCTCAGTAAACCCTCGGGGGACATCTTGAACTAGCCCGTACTGTCTGGCCAATCGATGAGGATGATAGAAAGAAGTCTCTCTCAAGCCCATCAGCCACACTCTTTGGTAATCCTCAAGACTAGTAGTCACAGCATAAAGGCCCCAACGCCTCACGATCCAGCAAATGTCGGCCTCAGATAAAGCACCCATAATGCCAACCCAATCGACAACAGTGTAATGAGGATGAAGCACAGCCCTACAGAATTAAACCGGCGATAAATTACCTGTCCATAACTGAAGGCGCTCGTAGAGCCAAGCCTGTAACACCAAAGGCGCCCCAAAGAGAAGAAGCGTTCCTTGGTTGAAAGCACGATCCAAACCATTCAGGTTTTCAGCCAGAACCATAGCCATGGGATTCCTGCAAAGTTTCAGCCCAAGGCACATGTGCACCAAATCGATGGAAGCACTCGAGAACAGGAAGTGCGAAGTCATACACAATATCAGAGCAGCCCCGCGGGTAGCATTATATACGCTAGGATTCCCAGGACTAACATACCGGGCGATGATGGAAGCAATGTCAAGAACCTCACCATGAATTAGCCGGCAGGAGATAGTAGTGGAACAGTTCAGGTATTCAGCCAAGCCTCGTGTGGGACTGGGGGTATCAGTAGAAGAGAGAATCAGGTTAGAATTAGAATCGAAGCCAAGGATAGCACAGAACTCCTCAAATAGGGGGTATATCTCCAGGCCGTTGAAATTAAAAACATGGTTCACCGGGTCCCAGTGGACAATAGCGGCACGCATGAACTCAGTGTTCAGAGCCATCTGGCGAAGAGAGAATAGCTCAGTCAGACCGTAGCTGAAGAGGTTGATCCGCTCCACACCATCCGTAATGTTCAGCCAAGCTGTGAGTTGATCGGGATCATACAATGCCATATTTTTTTGTCGCGGCTCTAGCAAAATTCAAAATTTTGGCAGCACCTCCCCGTTTCATAGACTATCCCACCTGCAAGGCAAACACACTCACTATCACAAGGCTGCTCATCGCAGTAACATCAACAATCACAGAATCACAATGCACAACCACCAACCAAAGCAAGCACACAACTGCGCCTTCAAACCGGAAACTATCCGGCTTGAAAGGCAAAACATCATAATACGCTATCAAGGGTGGTGAATCATCCTACACATCATCCTACACATTGTCTTACACATTGTCCAATAGTCATATTATTCTCTAGTACAACCCAATTAAAAACATGAAATGGAGATAAAACAAGAATCCCCACTTAGGAGGCCTCAGTCTTCCTCTTCTTCGTCCTCTGTCAGGCCACCCGGAGTATACGTCGGCGATGGCCTCCTCCTGCCACCTCTGCACCTCGGCCCGATCCTCAATAAGCCGGCACCACCCCCACGATACTGCACACACAAATAAAATGAAAGCAATCAGTAGAGAAACAACAAAAAGTACAAAAACAAAGTTGAGATAGAAACGTACCAAGGACGCCATCTGACTAGTTGTGAACTGCCGCATACCATCCATCTGTCAAGGGCAAAATCAGAGTTAGGACCTCATAACCTTAAGGAGCGCAAAATTAGAGACATACCCGATGGTCTCACATGAGGACCAAAGACTGTAAGCTAGCTACCAAGGCGTGGCCCTCCTCAACGTAACTCTAAGCGACGTTGAGGATGCCTACTGGTTGGGTAGGATACCCACATATGACCCGCGGTACCTCCATAACTTGGGGGGAGACATCTGCACCCAAAACGTTAACGATCCAATCCCAAGGAGGGATAGGATCAGAAACCGGGGGAACCTGTCTCCTGTACATCTTGCAAAGCTGCAAGCACAAAATAAGTTAGATAAAAAAAACATAGACAACAGATAGAGACAAAAACGTAAAAGAAACTCACATCCAAGAGTGGGAAGTTGGGCATCAGGAAGCGGCCACGGTAAGCCTCATAGCCGGTCTCAAAGAAAAAGTAATCCCAAATATCAGTACCAACTAAGACCGCCCGCAAAGCATCACCAGAAAGGTCATTAACATACATCACAAGAGGATTATGAGGGACACGATACCTCAGACCGCCAACCACCTGCCGAGACACTCACTCGCCAAGAAACCATTGCCTGCCTTTGGTACTTTCCATCAGAATTCGGCGAGAGGAAAGGGGCCTGACTGCCTGTATCTCCTCTGGGGCAGCATAGGCAACACACTCCCGAGGCATCTAATCAACGCTAACAGCTGTCAGCCTAGATAAGAAGTTTCTGAGGAGAACAATCTGATGAGCCCCACTTTTCACCCCGACAACATCCCTCCGCCAACTCAAGCCCCGGGGGAACAAAGGCACTGGAGCCATGTCGTCCTCATCTTCACCTGATTCATCAGCAGGGGAAGTAGCCAACATCTTCAGGTACTCAAAACTCCAAAGCTGCACAGACAAAGGGAAAATTAGAAAAGCCAAGAAGTACAGAAATTAAAAAGCCGGAAGATAATAGAGGATGCAGTACATACCTCCCAAGCTCGCCAAAATCCCCCTGTCGATTTGACATCGCCCCGGGAAACTTCACCCTTATGCTTATAAAGGTGGGCTAGGGCATTACTGCCCCAGTCATAAGAGGGGATCTCACCAATGGTCGCCAGACAAGAAAGAAGCCTCAAGCTCACCCGGTCATTCCGTGTTGCGAAGATCGAGCAACCAAGGACATACAGAAGAAATACCCTCAAAAGGTGAGAATTATTCAGGTTGTGATTCCCTCTGCCATAAGCTCAGCAAAGCCAGCCACAAGGAAACCACTGCCTCTCCAGATTAGGAGGAACAGCCCCAATCAACATCTTGATAGCCTTGGGATCAATCTCATAGTAGTCCAGAATCAGGAGCTTCCCACCAACTCTCAAACCAGTGATCATGGAAAAATCAAAAGGCGTCATTGTCATCTCACCAAATGCCAGGTGGAAAGTATTGGTGGTGTCCTACCATTTCTCAGCAAGAGAAAAAAAATGCGCCAGATCATTGGTACTCTTTGAAACTAGGCGGACAAAGCCGCCAAACCCGACATCGTCTACCATCCTCTTAACGGCAGGCGAGAGTTGGGTGTACCACAGAAAAGCGTGAACAAGGCTACCATGGCCCTTCAATGACACTTCCGGCACCTACACATGGCAAAAACGACAAAAAAAAATGAGCACAAAATCACTATTCATGACCCAAAGTCCAATTCACAAAATCAACATACGAGCACAAAATAAGCTTCCAACAGACTCTAGGTGCACACTACAGTTCATACAACCAGCGCAATGCACAAAATAGTCCTAACTGTCGAAAGTTTCAAAAACCAGGCTCGCTAGAGCCGCGGCTGAAAGATGATGTTCGGGGTCCCGTAAAATCATGTCCGGGGTTTGGCTCTTGACTTTCATTCATTCCTTAGCCATCTTAGACTGTCTCTTTGAGCTCGAAGCCATGGATCTACAAGAAAAATGGAAGCTAAAACCAAACTTTCTTCTTGAAAAATGGAACAAACCAAAACACCAATCAAAATTCTGATCATGGGGAAAGATTATTCACCTGAGCGTGCACAAGCTACATTTTAACGGATTTGGCTCCAAAAACACCCCAAAATGGCCAAAAATGAGCTTGAAATGCTCAAAAACTCGAGATATACACACATGAAGTTCGGCCACCCAGTGCTGCCGTGGCACTGGCTAACTATTATCGCGGCAGTGGCCCAGGGTCGCCGCGGCACTACTCCCCGCAGGCCTCGCTTAGCTCAATTTTAGCCCGTTTCGGTCCATTCTGACCCGTTTTAGCCCGTTCGTGATCCCGATTAGCCCCGATGGCCCATTTTAGTCAAGATTTTTGAGGTTTCATCCCCAATAGATCCAATTTATCCCTAATAGATTTAGTTAATCCCCCAAGGATAGAAACAGAAAGATATCGGCTCCCGAAGGCCCGAATCGACTTTTTAGACCGGCGAATGCAAAGATCTGATCAACCGTGAGAGATTCAGAGATGGGTCCTGATTCTCGATCAAGAAACAGTTAAGAGAGATTATTCGAGAGTCCTACATCATCCTCTAAGGATAGAAATAGAAAGATATCAGCTCCCAAAAGCCCGAATCGGCTTTTCAGACTGACCATTACCAAGATCTGATCAACCGTGAGAGATTCAGAGATGGGTCCTGGTTCTCAATCAAGAAACAGTTAAGAAAGATTCTCCGAGAGTCCTATATCATCCCCCGAGGATAGAAACAGAGATACCAGCTCCCGGAGGCCCTGACCGACCCTCTTGGATTAAGCACCGGAAGATTTGATCAACCGTGAGAGATTCAAAGATGGGTCCTGGTTCCCGATCAAGAAAAGAGAGATTCTCTTAGATTCCTATGCCATCCCCCAAGGATAAATACGGAAGGATACTAGTTCTCACTATCCCCAGTAGAAAGTAGCAAAAGCAAAATTGACTCCCGAAGATCAGTCATCAGGAACAACCAAAACATCGTCGGTATCCAGATTTTGAAGACGAGCACCGTCGTTCCACGACTCCGTGTCTACTGATTATCATGAGCTTTCTCATCTGTCCATTTTCATAGCTGCCTTACCTATCGGTTATCACGAGATCCCTTGGTCACCTTTGGTGGTCATCCTCTAAAACCTTGCATCTGATCCATTTCACGTACAAAGCACAAAATTTAAGAAGTTTGCCCCAAGACCCAGAGTCTTCCAAACCATTGTGTCTTTATCCGAGTCAGCCACTACATAACAGTCGGAGACACTAGCACGGCATAAGTCCACTCAGAGTGGCACACACCACACCAGCACTCGCTCACACTAAGATCATAACACTAAACATGATAGGACTCAGGACACAATTCACATCACATCCATGCATTGCATATCATCCTCATAACATAGCATTCGCCTGTCTTGTTATGCATGTGCGATTTGTTCCTTTGTATCCCGAACTATGTCGTGGTCTGATTCCCCTTGGGATTCGTAGGCAGCTCATGCAGAGCGTGACCAGCCCTGACCCCAGCGTCATGTTTTCTATCACTACATCTTTCGCAATGCTTTTTATCCTAAATCTGTAGCCTCCAAAAAGACCTGTCTCTTCAAAGATTTGGCACTCGCTTGTGACATACATTGCCTCGCAAGTTCATGCCAAAGAGGGGCAAACTATAGACACCCCATTTTGTCGGCTATCAGATTTAGGAGACCCATAGCTTGGTAGTTCTATCTCTTAAAATGCTCAGAATGACCAAAATATCCCTGAAAGCCCAAAAACTCCCAGATTTGGACCAAATGTTCTAGAAACACGCTACATTATAAGAAAAACAATAAAAAGAGTTCTAAAGCAAGACCGAATGAATCGTCAGCTCCCAGAAGTCCCGAAAGTTCCCAAAAAGTCCCCGTTGACCAGTTTGACCAGGTTTGACCAAGGTTTGACCGAAGTCATCCAAATTCGCTAAAAAGTTCTAGGATCATTCTAAATCATGTGGAAATTATTAAAATGAGCTTTAAAAGAAAATCGAACGAAAACGTCAGCTCCTGGGAGCTCCCATAGGTTTCCAAAACTTCCCGGGAATCCCAAGTTTGACCAAAAATTGACTTTGAAACTCGAGCATCGTATCTTTTTCAAATATTTTTTATGGATACTAGAGTTCAATAGCTTTTCAATGATATGTCGCACTTAATTTTTGGATTTAAAACGAATTTATTATGAATTTTCGAAGGCGAAAAAGGTGATCAAACTTGCTTTTGTCGCGAATACCGCAAAACTTTTCAAGATGACCTATCTCCGAACTATTTGTTATGTAAAGTGGACTCCATTACCTTTCCAACGGTATATCACAACCTCAATTTGGAGTTCATATGCATTTTCAGTGAATTTTGGACAAAATAGGGCCTTTTCGCGAATACCGGAACCTCTGGGGGCCTAAAAAGGATTATCTGGACGAATGAAGAGCAGTGCCGCCATGGCACTGGCCCAGTGCCGCCGTGGTATAGGCCCAGTGCTGCCGCAGCACTCTCCTCCAGAATGGTGCATTTTTGTAATTTCTTTTGGGGGTTCATTTTGATTAATTGAAAACCAAAACGACGTAGTTCTATGTTCACAGATGTTTGGGACCAATGGGAGTACTTCTAAAACCCCAAAACCACCCCCAAATTGGCCTATATAAACTCCCATTTACTTCTCATTTTGGGGGTGTCAAATGCAAGCATTGAAAAGTTTTAGAGAGAAAGTTGTAGAAATAAGGTTAGAATAGAGAGAAAAGAAGCTCCTCCTTTGATTTTCAAACAAGAAAGTGAGTTTTAAACTTTTTTTTAACTTCATTACTTCTATTTACTTCATATTCAATACACCCAACCACCATTTTAGTGAGCATTTAAGAGAGAGGAAGCTACTTCCATGTCCAATGTCACCATATATGAGTGAAACACCAAGCTACATGTACAATACATCATTAAATATCATCTATTGATTGTTTATATACTTGTTTGCTTACTTTTTTGTTCATCTTCTCTTACCTCATTTTCTTTTTGTTTTCTTTATTTACTTACTAGTCTATCATCATCTAGATAATGACATGAAGTTTGAGGTGAGTGAATCCTTATGGATAGTAGCTCTTGACCTCAAAAACATGTTTAATAGATGATGATTTCAACTCCAATACATTCCTATATATTCATGAAGTTGTCTTTAAGAAATGGAAATAATACTTTCCAATAATCTTGAAGGTTCTTGATGTGAGTCAAATGTTGATATTTTAAGTGGTTATAATGTTCATTAAGTATTGAAAATATGTTTCGAAAACCCCTATTTCAAAACCCCCTTCTTAAACTCCTCATTTTGATTTCAAGAAATAAACCTTGTTTTCTCAAAAACCTTCAAAACAGTGAGTCATTTAACTTCAAGGAATTATTTTGAGTTCAATACTCAATATTTGAATGTAATACCACTTGAAAAGTCTTTATAACTCATTATAGAACACTCACGATTTTTGGTTTGACTTTGAAGCACTTGAAAGGGGTCCATTTTTGTCCAAATATTTCTTCCAAACATTCTGCCTATGCTGTCACAGCAGCTAGGCTGACTTTCAACTTGTTTTACAGAAAACATTTCCAAAGCGAGTGGTCCCAACTTATTTTTACCTTACACTTCAATGTCTTAGGGAACGTTTTGTATAATATGGGCCTCTAGATGTTTTGTTTTCATTTTCTAAGATTTTCTAACATTTCAGTTGACAGTACGAACTCTGTTTTTGAATAACCTCTATTGTTTATATGATTTCTCTCAATCTGTGATAATTATTAAAGATTGGCTTTTTGGATTGTGTTCTAGACACAATAAGTAAGAACTCCATAAAAAATCATGCATTTAAAACATTCCTAACCCCTCTTTTCAATTTCCAAAATATCATGTTACTGTTCTGTCCACTATTCACAGCAAGTACACTTTTACTTTCATTCTTTTATTTGATGTTTATATGCACTTCAAATTTGTTCATGTCTTAGAAAGTGGTCCATACCATATTTGTACATATTCTATGATGATTTTCTTCATGCATTCATTCATATCTTAGACCTTTAAGTCAATTTAGAAAGTCCATGTACACAAACACACTACAACCTTGGCACATTCTAGATACATACATTGCATCCATGCAAGAGTTGGGGCTTTCATTGCTCCTAATATAAGAAGATTATAAGGAATGAATTTGATCACATGTCCATGCTTCCCCCCTCGATCCAATCTTCCTTTCTTATCCGTCCTGGGGATCGAGAGGTCTTCTTTTCTCAAAGATTATCATGCATCATACTAGCTTGGTAAGCATATTTTGATTTCTTTGATTATTTGTTTCAAGAATAATTCATGTCCCCTTTAGATTAGGGAAACTTAATTACTTGATATATGATTAGACATTTTTTCCTAAGTTTGTTTGTGTGATCTTTCACTTTGCATTGTGTGATACTTGGCTTAGATCTTATGAATAGTATTTTACCTTTAGATCTTCCATTTCAAAATTCTTGTGTGATGTAATATGCTATCATAGTATTATTTGTCGAACCAAACATAGTATAAGATGATTATTTTGATGCTAATTGAGGCCCGTCTAAAGATAGGGCGAGTTGAGGGTGTTTTAGTCGCGGCAAAGGCTCCTTCCTCTCTCGTACCAAAACCCCGAGCCAAGTTCTTTGGTTATGAAGGGTCGGTGCCCTTTATCCATTTGGGTGAGTCAAAATTAGGTTTCTTGGTTCCTTAAAGACAAAATGGCGACTCTGTATCTGTTTTCAACAGACCCTTCCTTTTCTTTCTTTGATCCAAATCAAATTTTAAACAAAAACAACAAGAAATGGAATTTCGCGTGTCCACACATATCATCATAAGACCATGCAAAGATAACTTTGAATTTCATTTAATAGATTAATTAATTCTTTGCTTTCCTCATTGTTAAGTGTAGAACCAATAAAAACATTTAGGGGATTACTTTCATTTTCCAGATTAATTGTCAAAGTGCTCCTAGTGATTTTTCATGCAAATTCATTTTCTTTTTCAATTAATTTTTCTAATTCATCTATTATTTCATCACATTCATTGCATGTATCATATTTATTATTATGCCCAGTCGAGTAAGCAGAACTGGTCATTTTCTCATTCATATTTTTTGGAGTGATTACAATAGACAGAAATATTAAGATGCCTCATATGGGCCATTACAGACTCCAGGGAGGGGAGATACATATCACAAGACTCAAAACCCATTCTTTGTTGACCCCCTGTTTGAATTCTACAGTGTCACAGCTCGGTAGATCCTCTATCTCTTCCTCATTCTCCAGCTCTTCTTTATTATCTTCATTTCTTCAACCTCTCCTTCACCCTAATCTTTCCCTTCTTCTTCTTTCACAATTTTCTCAGGATCACCCTTTTCAATCTCCTCATTTCCTTCCACTAGCAAATTCTTCATTATCAAACCATCCAGCGTACAGATCCAATCTTTAGCAGAGTTTGGCTTTGCAGGAACCTGTAAGTATGGGTCTTCGTAATCGGTAAACTCATGTGGGAAGAATATCTCAAACCCCGGCTTTAAGCATTTAGCCTTCCAATCTATCTATGGCTCTAGAAAGCCACAGAAGGGGAAATCTTCTCCCTCCTTGATAAAGTACCCGTTAAGCATTTTTGCATATGGTTGTAGTGGTGTCAGCTACCTTCTTCTTTCCTCTTGACTCTTGTTTTGATGGTTGATATCCCAAACCGCAGGTGTGGGTCTGTGTCTTGATATCCAGAAATTCTAACAATCCTTGGTGCATCATCCCTAAACCCATACCTGGAAAGAATCCCATCTTGTACATGATCCCTACGATTAACGAGCTTGCATATTGGTCAAAATATAACGGCAGAAACTCCCGCGGCTTTCTATCCTCTATCATACTAATGAATTCAAATTCCCCCAAACTTGTTTCCTCTTCTTGTAACTGAACCTCTAGAATTGGGGCACTTGATGACGCTTCATTCACCCAGACCCAACTATCCCCAAAGATATCATAAACCTTGTTTCCCCAAATGCATTTAACCTTTTGGTGAATTGTTGACGGAATTTCACTCAGACTATCCAACCAAGGTCTACCCAACAGCAGATTAAAAGAAGCGGGAATGTCATTAACCTAGAACTCAATTTCCTTTTCCAATGGCCCAATAGTGAGGTTAAGAAAATGAAGCCTATGATTGCCCTTTGAGTGTTGTCGTATGCTTTCACTTTTTGCTTGATGGTATGAAAGTTGACTCACCTAAGCCCATTCTTTTAGCTGTACAGAGTGGACACACGTTCAAAGCAGATCCATAATCAACGAGGCAAACAAGCAATGAATTCCCCAAACATTCGACAGCTACGTGCAATGGCTTGTTATAGGCAGGTCCTTTGGGAGGCAAATCTTTCAAGGTGAATGTGATAGCGAGGGTCGAAGTTCCACTAATCATTCCCATGAGATCTTATGGGGAGATGTTGATGGATACATCCAATTGGTTTAAAGCATCTAAGACAGCTTGTCTGTGCCGTTTTGAGGCAATCAATAACCCCAGATTATGATATTGGCCTGAATTTTCTTCATCTGCTTTAATACTCTATCCGCCTCCTCATCTTCATCTATTTTCCCTTTCCCTTTTCCCAATTCTTGGCCTGGATGGTCCACTTCCAGTTCATGTGGCTAGAAATGTCTCCCTGATCGAATCAAATGACGAACTTCTTTTTTCATCCACAAATTGTCTTGCATTTTGGTGACTTTTGGACTCTTTTCTTCACCCTCATCATTTTTATACCACAGATCTTCCATTGTCTAATTGATGCCATGGCTATTATCCCTCTCATACCAAATAGAGTTACCAATTTTAGGTGCCCACTAATCCAAAGTAGCAGCCCTTTTCCCTTGCTTTCATCCACCAGCCCACCTAGAGTACAGATTACTATGTCTTCCAGCATTTGATAAGACTTCTTCAGGTAGCCCAACTTTGTGATGAACTTAGATGGATTGAAAGAATTTTCCTCACTCTAAACAATAAATTTTGGGTGGTGGCACAGCATGATGATTCGGTAATGGGTTCTTTGTGACATTTAGTGGATAAGCCGGAGGTTCAGATATCACCATTTTATCGATTAAGTCTTGTATCTCATGCCTCAATATTGTGCATCAATCAGTAAAGTGCCCTTGTTCTTGGTGGAACTTACAATATAAGTCAGCCTTGAAGTTTGGAGTAAGCGGATTTGGTCTTGGTCGAGGTTCCAACAGGTGGAGATGCCCTTTCGCCACCAACATGTCAAGTGCCATAGATAGCGATACTCCTAGATCAAAAAACTTACTCAATGGCTTGTCTCTCCCTATTCTTGGGTAGCTTCTTGCTATATCAAACTTCCTTTCCCGTTCACTTAGTACATTAACATCGGTAGGCTAGAGTGGCCTCCCGACCCGTAGCTTGGTCACCTATATCTATTCGATGGTTCCTCTCTCTTGATCACCCCTTCTTCTATCGTGTCCTCTATCCTCGTCCCCATATCAAAAGCCTCAGTAAAAGTGTTGATCGACTGAAACCTCATTTTTTCCTGATAGATGGGCTGAAGGTTCTTTGTCAACATTCTAATTTGTTATTTCTCCGATGGCCTCTGTACCATTTTAGCTGCCTTGCCTCTCTAACAACTTAAGTACTCAGCAAAAGACTCCTTATTTCTTTACCTGGTAGTTTCTAGATCTCGAACGGTAACATCCAAGTCTTAGCTGTACTCATACTATGCCACAAATGATTTAACAACTTCTTCATAAACCCTTGTTTTGTTTAGTTCCAGTGTGAGGTACCATGCCAAAGCGGCTACAGTCAGCGTTCATTTAAATAGAATGGCCATCATAGCGATACTCAAACTGCTTGGCTGGAAAACCCCAATGCACATCCGGACATGACTACGAGGGTTCCATGTTCTGTCGAATTTATCAAATATCAGCATCTTGAACCCAACAGGCAAAGTTTCATAGACCCCATCATATAACCCCTCTAATTCCAACAAAGTAAGTGTTGACTCCTTGGGTTTTGTGGACAACCCTCTCAAGTTTTTCTACCTTCTCAATCATTATTCTTTCTTTTTCAGCCTTTTCTCTCTTTGTTCTTTCTCTCTCTGCTCGCAGTGCAGCCACTCTCTGAATCTCGGGTTCCTCAAACTAATCCTCTTCCCTTGCGGTCGGAGGAGGATCTAAAACTTACGGGCTAACTATTGGTGGTTGTCGTGTCATATTTTCCATCATAGCCATCATTCTATTCATCTACCTAGCCTGTTGCTCTACAATAGCCCTTAATTCTGCTATCTCTCTTGTATTTGCCTCTTGTGCCATTTCTCTTCTCACTAATCTTACGGTGGAATCTCTGAATCAAACTGTGCTTGTAGTTGATTCTATTTTCACCTACAATCATGATTTATTTTAATCAAGTTATATTTATTTTGAAAAAGAAAATTTTTACATTATCCTTTTAATTTTATATTTTCATTATTTACATACTTCTCATTATTTCCAATTAATTTTGGTAAAAAGTGTTTATGAATGGTTCATATGTCACATGGATGCAATGCATGTATGTGTGTGCCTAATCTATATGCCAAAGAAAAGAAAATCATAATCCTAACACATAAACACATAAGTACATAAAATCCTCAACCATGTCAAGTGCGCCAACTGCTCCTTTCATTGTGATCCTCGTTACCCTTTCGAAGGTCGGACATTCCTTCGGGAAGTATATCTTGGATGATAAAATCTTTTGAAAACAATTTTTGAGAATTCTTTTGAGAAGGGGATGTTAGACATTGCTCAACAAAGATGATTGGATTCAAATTTTGCTTTGAAATACATTTGAAAAGCATTTCTCCCAAAAACAATTTCCAAGATTTTTGAATTTTTCCTTTGAAGATGATCATGTGAAATTATATTTCAACAAAGATTAGTTTGGAGCTTTAATAAAAAAGTGAACTCCAAAGATTTTTTGAAAGAGCGATTGAAAACTTTGGAATAAAGATGGCAAAAATCCATTTGCTTTCAAAGATGGATTTAAAATTCTTTGGGTAGAAGGATCACATGATCAAATCATCACTGTACATTTCATTAATTCGGATACATACAAGGCCAATGATGCTCAGCTAACAAGATATAAGAAGTCTAACCTTATAATAAAAAATCAGGCATATTCCCAAATGTCATGAGACATAAGAAAGAAATGCTCAAAAGTGATTTAGAGGTTACACATCTTTCATCAAGCAAAACATCGTTAGCATCTCAAGTATTCCCCTTCGGGCATACAAAATTCCCTAGCACATAATCCTAATCAAGAATTGATTTCTTAGTTGAAAGGTTCTATAGAAGCTACTATGCAAAAGGCTGGGTTTTGGTCAAATAAGGGACCCTTGACACACATCCGATAAGATGCTTCATATACCAACACATGGTACAAGATCAAAGGTGATCACACAATCCCATGATGGCTTGACCAACCGGGTTGCCCCGAGCCACCATGGTCATAATTCTGTGCAATTGACTGGAAGACATGCAAGTGCAATGCAATGGGCCCACAAAAAATAAATAATTCAATTAAAAGGATGCTTTCAAATCTATCCTCGAGTGACCCCAAAATTAGAAATTTTTGGTCTGCGAAACTAGAGATTCTGGGTTCTATCCCCAACAGAGTCGCCAGATTGTGGATATCGCAGTTTAGCCATGCTTCTTTTTAAAAAAAATTTAATTCAAAATTCAAATATGAGTCACCACTTAATTTTTTAAAGGAAAATTAAGAAACAATTTTAAAAGCAAACTGATCTTTTAGAAACCAGAGATTTCTAGGTCCAGGGATTATGGAATGAGAGGGGAAGGAGCCCGGTGGACTAAAACACCCCCTCTCATCCTATCTCGTGATAGGCCTCTACTCAACATCTTTTTTAATCAAATTATTAATCTAAGCATACCCTCAGCTAGTACATATATATAAATATACATTGCAAAAAAAACATGTTGGAAAGGGTGCAAGATTCCTAACGATAAAAGGCATTCAAATTCATGTAATTCAAATAGCAAGCAAGATGATATGTGATAAAGAACGAAGAAACTTACCCGGGATCCAGCTGCGATAAAAGAAACGTGTAATGCACACAAATAAAAGAAAATCCTAACACAAAGAGTCACTAATCACATATATACACATAAGGCAAGACCTAGTCTAAGGTGTCGCACATGGAGTCAAAAATTGATAAAATCAAAGAATAAAATAAACTAAAGAAAAGTTGAGAAATCACACCTCAATAGCGCTACAAAATAAAGGGTCAGTCCACATGCTTCACAAGATATAATATTGAAGACTAAATTCTAGCTTAAGTCTATCAAGTGTGGAGAGAGTTAACATAACCATGAATTCCTTTTAACTAGTTGGAAACATAACACCTCTATAGATATACAAGTCTCAACTAGGAGCTAATGCAATGTCCATATAGAGATGATATAATCCCACCATGATCATAAGGTTCCCATAGTTATGTTCAACTAGGTTCAATTAAATGTGATTTAAACCAAAAATGAGTCCTAATCATGAGTATATATGGATGAATGCATGGACATGAACAAGAATGAGTTAAGAACTATTCATCAATTTGGATCATTTAGTCTCTGGATTTGAGTCTTATTATCATCATTTAAAACATGGTTTAAGTCGTAAGGCATTAAGAGACCATTTAGATTAGAGTTAACAATATTTATCAAAACTGTGACAGAATTACAAGAATTACAGAGAGCAGACCAGACTTTTAAAAATAGGAAAAGCATAATTCCAACGGTTTAATCCTAATGATTTTGAGTATGTTGTGCCCTGTGAGTCTAGTTTCTAACCCAAAAAGAAAATCAGAGATCAAATGGTTCAATATCTGGGAATTGGGCCAAAACCAGACATCACTCGGGAATTTACAACTCTCTGTCCAGAGTTTTATATGATTTTCTAAAAATAACAAATAACTCCAAATGACTTCATTCTTTTTAGGAGTTGTCCTTAACACATTTAACTTCCTAGAAATACTTATTTGAAGTCAAGAAAGTTTGATTAAGGTTCTAATCTACTAAGTTTAAAATGGACTTATTGTTCTGAAATTTTGTACAAAGAGTGACTAGTTCACAAATCATAAGCCCAAACAATCCTATGCACAAAATCTCATCAAAACAAAAAATCCAATGATGTATGTATAAGTTATGAACAATATCCAATTGGTCTCATTCAATTCCCATGGACCATGATGTAATTAAAAATCTTTGATCACAGTGGGTTCATGAATTCACTGCACCAATATTGACCTAGTATCCATAATCTTATTTAGACTTAAACTATTTATAATTCCTCTCCCAAATACATGTTCCTTGAGGAATATGTGTTTATTCTACCAAGCCTTCCTCCCAAGTTAATGGTCTTTGGAGGATAAATATGACCAAATCCACATGAACCTTCATAGAATATAGAAAGAACTCTATGAGATTTCAAGTTGGAGGATCCAAGTCATGAATTGAAACTGAACCCAACCAATCATGTATGGATAAAACTATAATCCACCTTATTTCACATATAGATCATAAGATCATAGAGAACAAGGGATCATTCATAACAGACACAAATGAGACATTGAAGGTCTCATGAATATCAAGAGAGAAAATAAACAAAAGAAAACAGAATCAATTTTATTTGAAAATCCAAGTCAAAATTTCTTTTACAAACTAGTTTTGCTATAAATCCAAGGCTATATCTAGATCCAAATCAATGAAAAGAAAATGAGATTCAATCACAATTCTTAGTGGTGTGTGATGAAATGAGATAGGAGGAGACTTTTTGAAAATATGTAAAAGTCCTAGATCTATGAATTGTGATTGAATTCTAACCTAATTCTAGATAATATTAGAAGGTTACCTCTATAACCTCAGGAATTTCTTGATTGTTAATGAAGATTTTCCATGCTCTTCAAATTATTCTTCAAATTCTTCAAAACTCTTGAATTCTTCAAATATTTCTCTCAATTCTCTCTCTGTCTTTTATCTTTTTTTCTTCTCCAAAGAAGAGGATCCCAACAATGGAGATGAAGATCTCCTTATATAAACCACTCTCAAAGGGTCAATTAGGTAAATTTGAATGAAAAACCCATGTGCAAGAATATTCCATACGTTTTTTTGAGAAAAACTTGTCTATTACAGCGGGCGGCACTCACTGAGTTGTTTGCGGCACTCAGCGAGTGCCATTCCGACACTTACTGAATGCCGGCGCGGCACTCAGTGAGTGCCAGCGCGGCACTCCGCGAGTTCTGTCGGCTATGCCGCATGCCGCTTCTAACAGATTTCTCACCTTTTTTATTTATTTTTCAAATATATACTAATATATACTTAATAGATTATATATTACCTAGATTACTTTTCATGTATATTTTTGTTTTCTTTTTTTTTTCTCTCTCTTTTTTTTATTTTATTTTCAAATCATTTTCTATTCCTTACACAAAATTTCAGACTGTCTCTCTTATACGTATTCCATATCAAATTTTTTTTTAACACCGGTCTTTTTTTAAAACTTATTTGAGACCAAAGAATCCTCCGAAGAACTTGAATCATTTAGAAAACCTTCGAATTTTGTCAGACACTGTCGTCATCAGTCTAGAGGTAACCATCTCCTGAATTCGATGGTCGGTCAAAATTGGGGTGTCTATAACCTTCCAATTTAATTCATTGTCAAATGGGTTTCTTTTTTTGATGTTTTTTTCTCATCATCTTTGTATAAATTGTGATGGCATATGCAATATGAGTCTTGTTATGTATTTTGTTGGGCAGGACATAGGCTTGTGCTAATGTTTTGTTTTTCAATACCATTTAGTCCTTGTTAAACTTATAAATCAATGAATCCAAGCAATAGAAAGTAAGATGAGGGATATGTTGGATGTCAATGGTAATTTATTTCCTTTCGAATAGTGTGCTCCTGCCAATTGACTGTGTGCTATCTCAATAACTCTTTAAAAAAACTCCTGTCTTCCTACTAATTGAATTAGTTGTAGTTTAGAAATGATTAATGCTATGTTTTCCAAAGTTTTCATCGCAAATGCTTTCCAAATACATGTAGCAGTGGACCCACTAGATTTTGATGGGAGGATGTTGAATGACCCTACCATTATTGAAAGTGATCACACTTCCACATATATTTGGGAAGCATTTAGGATGGAAAATTTAGGAAGCATAGCATTACTCTTTAGATATAGGAGTACCAAGGAATTTCTTGAGAAGCTCTAAGGAACTCTTCTGATATCATCTAGAAATTTTCTTTCCGGAATTGAAGATTTCCATGAATTGAACAAAGAGAGCAAGTTATCCACCAAAACTCGATCAATTTCCAAAAAAAATAATCAAAATTCAAAACACTCTGAACTTCACTACATAAAAACTAAAATTCAAGAGGACTTTTGATTCTAATCTTAACTTTTTCGGCCAAGTCCAACACATGTGAGGTCCACAAATACCGATTCAAGCATAATCGCCATTTTGTGACTCAGAGAGAGAGAGAGAGAGAGAGAGAGAGAGAGAGAGCGCGAGAGAAATAATTAGGGATAGTGGGTGGGTATGAAATAGAGGGGCTATAACGTTAATGGGAGTAACATTTAGCTGTTTGTATTCTGAGACTGTCACACAGCCTTTTCTATTCCAGAAATAATAGTAATCATTTCTTATCGTGTTCCATGTGTCAGCCTCAGTGGTATCCAAGCTTACACTCTCCGTTTTTAGTTTCATATAATTTATTAAAAATACTGATAGAGGAAGACTTTAGCATAAATTAACCAAAGACACATGGCATGAGAATTGAAAGCAAGCGTTCCTCAATCAAACAAACCCTTCCTCTCTCAATTGAAAGAATTGTATTTGCCTCTCTATCCCCCCTTCTTTATTATGCTGCTTTATTGTCAATACCGCCTCTTGGCATTCTCTCATCTTCAAAAACCAACGCATGTATATGATGATTTAGTTCATATCCCTGCAATTGCCTCAACCATAACGGCCTCTTTTTCTGTTTGTTAAGCATTGTCTATTAGGATGAATCATACCTGCAATGAAATTTTCTTTGTGAAATTTTGATTTTTCTTGGTGGGTTTAAGGTTTAATGATTTGTGTATTTTCATTTTAATTTAGAGTCCGGAAGGTTATGTGATCGATTGTGTTGAATATCATCTTCTTGATCATTCTAGCCTCAAATGACAAAAGCCAGTGATAATGTTCTTGAGATCAATTTCTGTTTGTTTATCTAGAAAACATCTCTTCAAGAAAAATCTTTCCCCAAATGTAAAAATACACAAAAGTATAAATCTGTGAATTTTTTTCATGTATCCATTGATGAAGTGAGAGAAATTTTAGCTATGGACAAAGAAGGAACAATTCCAATTACCAGAACTACAGAGAAAGATGTTCTCAGAGCTAGCTCAATCCGGTTATTTGGAAGAAAATTGAGAAGAGGCATTAAGCATGATCAGCAGTAATCATGGGGTCAGTGGTGACAAGGAGATTTTTTTAGGTTTATTTATCTATATTTTTGGGTTGGTTTTTTTTTAAATATCACTTCTTTTCTTTACATAATTAGGGTTGATTGTAAATCATAAGTGATGGTAAAATAATTTGGGGTAAATTGAGAAGTACCAAGGAATAGTGATGGGATAAACATTTTACTTGAGGTGATTTACAATTCAACCAATATATATATATATATATAATTTTTTTTTAAAAATTGAGAAGGGTAGAACTAGGAAAAGGAGTTGGGCCAAATATTTTGGGTAGGCTAGATTACAGTTGAGCTAACATAATGTAGTTTGTTTTGATTCAACAATAACTTTGGTTGAGTTTAAAAAAAAAAGGGATAAGACGGACCGACCATGAGGGACTACATGTAAGCGTGGAGGAGTGCCCAAGCGGACTCACATGTGAAGAATAAATAAATAAGTTACACCTTTCTCTAACGACTTAACATTCTTGATAAGAAGGTTGACGGAAAAAAAGGGCAACTATATTCTGATTATTTATGTCTTAGATGAGATAATTCAACAAACTGATTGACAATTCAGTTTTGGACTTTCTATTTGATAGTTTTCTTTATATTTTTTGGAACTTGATTCAGCATTTCAATTAAAAAAACATAAACATCAGCTGAGTGTTCAATAAATAAGTAAAAAGAAAAATTATCACTTACACTTTTTATTGCTAAAATATGCTTCTCTAGAGGCCACATTACAATTTACATTGCAATATTTGTTGTTAACTTTAGCTAGATGGCATATCTCTTATCAAATAATTTATTTGGGAAATTTTGTGGACTAACTGTATGTGTTTGTTCAATGCGGTGAAGCGTACAATTGTATTTGAATACATTATGGTTTCTGTATATTGGCTCTCCATGTTCTAAATTTGTTTTTTTTTTTATTTTATCTTTTCCAGTCAATAGTTGCAAAATTACTTAACGTTCTCACAAAAGATGTACTTTGGGTCCAATGCATTCTCTGAAGATATTTTCTTCAACACTTCAACAAATTAATTTCCACTTTCCATGACAGTAATTGTCATCACCAATATTTAATGCCTTATAATTACAAAAACTACCCTGCGCATTGTATGGGTTATCAAGCTAGTAGATATATAAAAGACAAGGCCAAAAGCCTTCTCTAAGACCATCCACCTGGCGCCTAAGTGGCACTCTCTCCTTGCAGTAACTATTGCCTACGTGGCCTTCTCCTTTTGTGGGAAAACCTTCTTTTTTGTTTTTTATATTTTTTTCTCTCCTCTTGCCTCACAGTCGCTTCCTCTCCCACACCCATTGAAACAGCATCAGCAAATCATCCTCCAAGAACAACAAAACGACTCTACCTTCCTCTCTCCCAAATCCATCAATTTGCCTCCCTCTATAGCAATCTCTCGTTCCCAAAAGCCAATAACCCTCTCATCTCTCTTCCTCTTCAATTCGATCTAAGGCCTCTCATCTCTCTACTATTCTCGAAGAGTGTAAGGTCAGATTTCACTTTTTGAACATCTATTCTTTTCATTTTTTGGGTAATTTTTTATGTGTATCATTGAATATTGTTTGATTTTGTGTTGATATCTTTTGAATATTTTCGTTGCTATAGTTCTCTCTCTATACACTTATGTTTCTCTCTGTCTCTTTCTTTAAATCCCCAATTTCTACCCCAGATCTGGGTTCTTTTGTGGTTGCAGGCTATCATTGGAGCTATCTTTTGGATTGATTTCCTAAGGTTGGTTGGTTCCCAGTTGCCTCTTATGATTTTTGTACTACTTCTCTAATTTATTAGTTAGCTAGATTATGTTTGCTATTTGGTTGATTACTTTTTTTTTATGGGCTTTTGTTGTGTTGTATTTTGGTTTGCATTGTATCTGCTTGATATAAGATATCTGTTGGCTAGAGGCATTAAGTCAGTTCTTGGTTTAGTTTGCGTGGAGTTTGTTTGTGTAAAGGGCTATGAAGTCGCAGGCTTCTAAGTTGTAATTTTATTTTGTCATTAATTGATTTTTTTTTAGAAGAAGAAAAAAATAACTTGGAATCATAAATAGCTAACACCCAATTTCAAGTCTCCACAGCTACAGCGATTTGAGGTGAGATATCTTGGAAATTCTCTTGCTCTATTTTACCTTTGGACAGTGGTGGTTTCAATCAGTTAGCATGATATGTCAAGAATATTGTACGATTTTTCTACATGCATCAGATTACGTTGGATCTTGGTTTCTAAAAGACTTATTTACTGGAGTATTTGTTTTGTCAGGATGTCTTGCGAGTAGGATGGTTTATTACCATTGAAGACAAGGTCAAGCTCATGGAAGTGGAGTGCTTCAATAGATGTCTAGCATTAGTAAATGGTATGCATATTTCTCCTCTTTTTTCATTTACCAAAAGTACAACAAAAGATCAATAGTCAATGTGTTTTTTTCCCATCCAAAAAATGATTCCTAGGTTATGTTGCTAACTACCTACAAACAATATGCAGAAGACCCCAAATAGTTATGTACATGGGAAATCTAATAATTTGGTTGATTGAGATGCTCATTAATAGATAGTAAGTCAAACTATTTTTGGTCAATGTCATTTCCATGTAGCATATGGCTTGGACCTACAGTATTTTACAACTATGTCCAAGCCATGTCATGTCCATGTAGCAAGTAGCATAAAAACTATGGCATTTTAATTATATACTTGCCACCATGTCCATGTGGCATGTAACCTCAAAAAAATTAAAAAGTTACTTGCCTCAATATTGGTTTGAGCACCTTGCAAGTAGCAGACTTAAGATACTTATTTGAGAAGTTTTGCTAAGGTTCAGGGTTGGATGTTGTCTTTTTGGTTCTTTGGCTTGGTTTTGCCCTTTCATGTGACTATCAGCTATCTTGTATTTTCTTTCCAATATCAATGATATTTTATTTGTTGTACAAAAAAAAGATCCATGATATTAGTGCAATATAACTTCATAAATAGTCGTCGGCATGAAACTTGAACTTTTGTAGTACCTGTAATTTCCTCTACTTATAATAAATGAGTTTTTCGTATTATTTTAATTATGTGACTATATCAATGTGGTAGTATAACTAATTAGACTGTAGGCACTGCACCGACTCGATCATAATTAGACTAAACTTAGTTCCGTACCTAGACCCGAACATTAGAAATAATACCCAGCTGCACGTAAATTGAGACTGACACATATATTAAGGACTTTTGCACGTAAATTGAGAAAGTGTCATAAAACCCAAGGTAGGCCCCACCATGGCTGACCAGATGGCAGTCCATGCAACATCACCTCCACATGTCACCACCTCCCTAGCTACTTATCCATCCAATGGACACTTGTCCATTCATGTAAACATGTACTTTGACACCCAGCATATGCATATTCCTATATATACATGCATATACTCTTGCATTAGACCCTCTTGGCCATTATAATCTGCACATAAGTTAGAAGATAAGCTCTATGAAGAGATAGAAGAATTAGGAAGAAAACCAAAGCATCCTTTCCTCTTTTCATTGTACACCTTCATACATACACCCATATACATACACCCACACCACCATCGGAACCTAGGAGCTGTGAAAAGAAGTTTTAGAAGACCTATAAAGAATCCCAGAAGTGAAGAAATTAGAAGAAGAAGAAGTTTCCACCATTGAAGTTGAGTTCAAGCTTCCTAAGCTCAAATTCAACATTCAACTCAATTTCAAGCAACTGTGAGTTTTCTAACTCACTTAGAACCTATATAGTGTTGGGTAATGTTTAGTAATGTTTTGATGTTATTTTGGAGTTTCTATGCCATGGAAGTAGGTTTTTGAAGTAAAAGTTGTAGTATAATAGTGTTGTGGAAATGCTGCAAAAAGGTACCAAAAACTGGTTTGTGGGAGAAACTGGTTTCTTGGAAAGGGTACAAGAAATTGGTTTGTGGGAGTAACCGGTTTCTAGGAACAGATTTTTGTTATGTTGGTTTCTAAGCTTTGTTTGGTTGTACCTTGACTTTATTAGTATGGAACCTTGTTATATGTACATTAGAGACTATATGTTAGTACCCCGGACATATTAACGAAGTTATGCATGTGCTTTATGTGTAGATTTACGAAATGTGCTTTGAACTCATGGAACATGCTTGATAGTTATACCTTGACTCGAGAATGGACCTATGTAGTTGGTAAGAATAAGTTATGGGAATGTTCTACTAACCGTAGGAGTAGTTATGCTTAGTACCCCAAGCCTAAAGCGTTGTACATTGCACAAAAAGAAGGATTCTAGTAATTGTCCCCTGAAACCAATTAGTGGGAGATATCAATTTATGGGAATAGTTTTCTGTTACGTTGATTCCTTAGCTTTGTTTAGCTGTACCTCGACTTTATTAGTACGAAACCATGTTATATGTATATTAGAGACTGCATGTATAGTACCCCAAGCTTTAAGTGTTGTACAAAGCATGTAAAGAAGGATTCTAGTAATTGTCACCAAAAACCAATTAGTGGGGAAAACCAATTTCTGGGAACAATTTTTTGTTACGTTGATTTATTAGCTTTGTTTAGTTGTACCTCGACTTTATTAGTATGAAACCTTGTTATATATATATTAGAGACTGCATGTATAGTACCCCAAGCTTCAAGTGTTGTACATTGCATGTAAAGAAAGATTCTAGTAATTGTCACCAGAAACCAATTAGTGGGAGAAACCAATTTCTGGAACAATTTCTGTTACACTGATTTTTTAGCTTTGTTTAGCTGTACCTCAGCTTTATTAGTATGAAACATTATAATATGTATTAGAGACTGCATGTAAAGTACCCTAAGCTTTAAGTGTTGTACATTGCATGTGAAGAAAGATTCTAGTAATTGTCCCCAGAAACCAATTAGTGGGAGTAACCAATTTGTGGGGGCTATTTTCGGTAACGTTTCCTTAAGCTGTATTCATAGCAATGAGCTGAACGTTAACACTTATTCGGACTTCCTTAGCATAATATGATGTAAAACAAATTGACGGACGTATAAACGAGACTTGCTAGTTGTAATCGAAATTCATATAATGAACCTAAATTCTTAATAAGTGATGTGTGCATGGTCAGGGATATGTAAGAATCAGTTGTGCTATGTTAGGTGTAGCTTATGCTGAGATTAAGTGTTGGTTTAAATAAATTAGGCTTCTGAGGCCAGAATGGTGTAGAAAAGGTATAGTTATCAGGTTGGTGGCCATAAGGGCCTAGTATGATGACAGTATGGTGAGTCAAGACTCCATGTTAGACATAGAATGGTTATGATAGGAATTCGTGTCAAGTTGGTTGGGAAAGCTAGGACTCCATGCCAGGCTTAGTTGTTAGGTCAGGTTGAACACTTCGATTCTCCATAATGAAGTGAGAATACTTCAGTTCTTCATGACGAAGTGAAGGTTGAGTTGAACACTTTGGCTCTTCATGATGAAGTGAAGGTTGAGTTGAACACTTCAGTACTTCATGACAAAGTGAAGGTTGAGATGAATATTTCGGTTCTCTGTGATGAAGTGAGAACACTTCAGTTCTTCGTGACGAAGTGAAGCATGAGTTGAACACTTTGGTTCTTCGTGACGAAGTGAAGGATGAGTTGAACACTTCAAGTCTTCGTGACGAAGTGAAGGTTGAGTTGAACACTTTGGTTCTCTGTGACAAAGTAAAGGTTAGTGAGAACTCTTTGGGTTTTTATGACAAGGTAAAGGTTGAGTTGAACACTTCGGTTCTCCATGATGAAGTGAAAACACTTCGGGTATTCGTGACGAATTGAAGGTTGAGTTGAACACTTCGGTTATCCGTGACAAAGTAAAGGTTAGTGAGAACACTTCGGTTCTTCGTGACACGGTCAAAGTTAGTGTAATGTGGTTAGATTCTCTGTTGTTGTTGTTGTAGTTTAGAGTCGGGATTCAGTGTTAGGCTCTGATAGTAGATTGTGGTAGTGTTGTCAAGATGTTGAGATTAGTCCTGTTGATTGTTTTCTTCAAAAGACGTAATAAAAGAAGTAAACGTATCTTATTTGTGTGTGGCTATATAAGTTCCATTTGATTTAGTTTTCTCACTTGGCTTTCATAAGCTGACGGCATTCATGTCACTGGATATTCCAATGTCAAGCTTTTCCAGATGAGGAGTACACAGGATGTGAAGCTACCCATGAGGTGGAAATGGAGGAAGAACATCGAGGATGATTTTGGATATGCTAGTTAAAGAAAAGACTAATGGTTGTATTCTTGTAAATATTTTTTGTTGTATCCTCTATCAGAGGAATTTATATATCTTTCGTAATAGATTTTGTAAGGCCCTAGTGCCATAAAAAAATGTTATATCCTTGGGTTTGTAATTAGTTGAACTAGTACTACCGTATCCTTTGTAATATAACCATGAATGTTAAGGTTGACTTTATCTTATGTCTAGTCATGTTGCTTTATTTATTGATGAGCTATGGACAATTTGGTGATTCAATCAATCACATGCCTAAGTATCCAAGATGGAAATTTTATTTTTCCCTATTTTTGCTACGCCAGGGCGTGACAACTTTGGAAAGTGTTTGTTGCTAACATATTTAAACATGAGTTGCTACTTTAAATGAGGGATTTCATACTTACTTTAACTTTGAAAAAAAGGATTGAAAAATAGCCCAAATGAAAGATTATTGGCTTTGTAAGTTGATTAGATTCTTAACTTGATTTTATTACATTTGTTGCTATAATTTATACACTTTTTTTATCTTTCCTTTGGCAGGTTTTAGAGTTGTTGCCATGGAGAAGTAAGTGTATGAGTTGATTTTAGTTCTAACGTGAGTTTTTTTAATTAACTCTATTTATATTCATTAAATAGTATGAATGTACTCCTTGCAAAAGTAGGAAATAATTTGGATGCATATTTTGTTCACCTTATTATTAAGTTTTTTTTTTTTGTTTTTGACTTACAATGTGTTAGTATGGACCCAACCATTCATGTCTTATGTCTTTATTGGTTTAGCATTCCTTATAAAATGGGAACCATTATTCGTCCTCCATAGATTAGTAAAAGCAAAAAAAAATTGAACTCTATGGAGTGCATGATAGCACATGCTTTAGAAGTCATTGAGTGCATTCAGTAATTTTAGGAGTGCGAATAACATTTCCCTTAAAATATATATATATATATACATAGACACACATATAAAACATGCATATCTATGCAATGTTATACCTAATGTTATACCTTATCATTTAAATGGAAGGTTGGCATTGTATGAGGTGATAAATTTTGAGTTTTACAGGAAAAATTGTATATTCGTGTTGAACTTGCACTTAGGATTAAAATTTTATAAACTCCTTTCTGAGTGGAAAAATGATAGGTTAAAATGAGAATCTTGGTTACTGGACAAGCTGAATCATAAACCCTTTTTGTGCAAATTTGCAGCATGTTCATTAGTAGTCCATACTTTGAATTATTGTTTCTAAAGCATTGGATTTCAATAATCATGTTTTTTTGTAAAGCAAAAGTGTAGATTCATTATACTATGTAGTGGATTAGATGAATCGTAAAAGTTTGGAATAGCCCGTCCATAGCACGGGTTATCGACTAGTTATATATATATCAACACTATAATATAAAAGAGCCTTAGGTAGTTTTCAATTTCAATTTTTGTCCTAATTTGGAATTCTTTAAATTGTTTGCTCCTTATTTGTAATTTTGCCTTTACTAATACATTGAGATGCTATGCCTTGTTTGTCAAACCGAATTTTGCCTTTATTTGTGTTTGTGTTTTTTTTTTAAACCCAAACAAGGCACTCCAAAATTAATAGGGTTTGTTTGGAAAATCAATTGTGGCTTTGTTTGTCTTGTTTGTTTCCCCTTTTTCCCAAACAAGGCACTAAATCCATGGATCAATAGTCAACAATTTCGGCTAACATGTTTGGCAAACCCATTTTGTGCTTTGTTTTTGTTTTTTTGTTTTCGTTTTTTCCAAACAATGCTTTACACAATATTGGATCAAAAGTCAACAATTTCGGTTCCTTGTTTGGCAAATCGATTTTGTGCTTTGGTTTTTGTTTTTTTGTTTTGGTTTTTCCCAAACAAGGCTTTACACACATATAATTTACACTTAATAAATTTAATTAATTTGTTTTATAAAATTATTATTTCATACAATTCATATCTTTTCCCAAACATGACTTTTTGGGTTTTTTTTTTATTTCATGTATTTCTTTGATATCTACGCAATAGGAGTAGAAATTTTCTGAAAAAAGTTAAGTTGTAGCCTAATTTTGAGCTTTTACAGATAATATTATCTAAATCTGTGTGTCTAACAGATAATATTATCTGTTAACTTTAAACTACCATAACTTTATCAATTCTTGGGTTTTTTGGGTGATTTTTTTTTTTTAATTTCATGTATTTTTTTAAGATCTATGCATCTATGGTGCCAATTGTATGAAATAAATATGTTTTTATTATATGTATGCGAAAAAAATACAATTTTTCATATTTGTTTGATGTTTAGTTTTTTTGGTCCCTGTTTTTCATGGTCAATATTGAACTCGTTTGATGGATCTCATTTTACTGATTTCAAAACATCAAATTTTATGAAAAATGGACTTATATAACAAAAGTTATAGCAATTTGAGTGTAAAAAGGGCCTAATGCGATAAAAAAAAAAACCAGCATGTGTTTTAGCTTTGAAGAGTTTTATTTGAGGGGGCTATGGCCGAAGCTCCCTTTTTTTTTAAGGATTTAGTATTGTTTGATTTAATTTTTTTCAGGTGACAACTATAAATACATCAACAATAAATACATTTAATTTATTTTCCAATTTTGACAGACCCGTGCATTGCACGGCCTCTATCCTAGTAATAGAATAAAAAAAGGGAAAAAAATAGAAAATTAAGGAATAAGCCACGTGCTAAAATAAGGGAAGGCTTTTTGCCTTGAATTTTATATATGTTACTAATAGATTAGAATCTTAGATGTCTTGGATCTGAATTGGAAACTTTGGGATCATTTTATATAGGTAAAAAGGGAGTAGGGCAGAAGTTGGATTTTTATCCAGGTCCCATTTGACCGGTCCAATTGACCCGTTCGACCGGTCTAACTACCCTCTGCCAGAGTTTTAGTTTTATGGAAATGTAAGTCCTTAAATGGTCATAACTTGAGCTAGGAAGCTTGGATTCACGAGCTATTTTCACCATTGGTTTTTAAATGAAGAATATTACATTTTAACATTGGGCTTTACTAAAATTTCAAAATGACCATTTTACCCTTGGGAAATGGATTTGTAAAATGGTTTTAAAAGGAGGTTTTTAATTTGTTTTGAGCATTAATCTTTGGGAACGTGCCTTGGTGGCGTTGTCACGTGCCATGATCTGCCCGTGGTGGGTCGGGGTGTGACAGATCCCTTCTCTAGTTGAGAAATTTTCTAACTCATCTGAAATTTCTCGAGTTAAGCTATGCCACACCCCAACTTGCCTCGCGTAGATTGGGACATGTGTAACAATGCTACAAGTGCTCAACTATACAAATTAACAAAGAAACACACGAATTACTAAAAAAACACATGTGTTAAAAGGTGTAAAATAACTTTTTGGTGACAAAAACAACCCAAAGGGAAAAATGATCATTATTAAATTATAGCAAATTTTATACCAAAAGATATATCTTTGTGTCCCGGTTTCAACGCAAAAAACGGCGTGTGAATCCAAATTTTTTAGAGTGAGTTATGTCCGTTTCCGTAAAGGTCGACAGTGCAGTAAAATGGCCTGCGGATCGATCCGATTTTGGCAGAATGTAATTTATGGTCCCTCTAGGTGATCCGGAACGATCCGCTCAAGACCCGGATCGATCCGGTTCCTGCAAAACTTGATTTTTAGTAGCATTTTTCCCTGCTGCAAGTTTTAAACATGCTCAAAACCAAATCAAACCATATAAAACTTTAAGAAACCATTCCAAACCATCCACAAACACAAGTTAAGCTTCTTCAAACATTTAAAACATAACCTCAATGGAATCAAAATAAGTTCTTGAAACAAAATCTTCATCCAAAACCAACATTTTTCCTAAAACTAGGTGAAATGAACTTAAAGTCAAACCAATCCCCAAGAACACTTCCAAAATCATTTTCCAAGCATTCCAAAGTCTTTAAAACTTCATAACCATGAAAACAAACATAATTAAAAAACCTCACACAATCAAAATATGATTTAAACCTCATTTGGGCAAATGGAACATGGAAACCCCCATACTTGGTAGAACAATATAAGTAATGAAAATTATTGGAGATATGAATGTTAGGAAACTGCGTTCCCAGAATCCGTTGACAGTGCGTATAGGTTGGTACTACAAAACTTTACGTGAAAGCTACAATAACCCTACAAGGGCGGAACTAGGGTTACCTTGAACTGCAAAAATGGATTGTTGTAGTAGACAAATCGACAACACGGGCTCGATAACAGCTCACGATCTTCTACCGTATTCCTCTACTGCCAGAATATCGAACTGAGTGCGGGCTCTTTTGAAATCCTTTTAGTTTTCTACTCTCTCTTTTACCATCGCTTTTCTATTTCGAGATATAATACTCTAGATGGAAAATATGCAAACTGAGAGGAAAGCCCAAGCAGTATATATATAGGCTATGATAGGGACCATAAGAAGTCAATAAGGAATAGACTTCCTTATGGAATTAGGAAACCCCAATTCGAACAAAATTAGATTCCTATTTTCATAAATTATAATTCATACCACCAAAGAATTATAATTGCACTCCTACCCTTATCTCAAAAATATATTTCGAGCTCCATGTTATTAAATGCTTATTATCTCCCCACGTTAATATTACAGATATCCATTAATTAAATATAATTATTGACAATCATATTTAATTAATCTCTTAAAATTCCTTGAGATCCTCTGCTTAACTTATCTGATATGTCAGATACAAAATCCACCTGTAGGGTTTGACATAATCAAAACTTATAAGCTTTCTCAAGGGGATATCATCAATCCCCAAATTGAGACATGGATTCCATCATTAATTTATATCCACCACACAATTAATATTGTCACCTAATCCAATGAGATATTGACCCATTTAAGGATCTCACCCTTTTAGGGATCAAAGTGTAATATCAAATGCATGTGTCTACAAATTAACTTAGGATTTAGAGCATAAGCACTCATAATAGCCATGAGGTATTAATTATCTTATAAGTCAGTATAAAGATAATTAACCCAAGTAGGGCCCGTTAAATACACAAAGTAATGAAAATTATTGGAGATATGGATTCAAGAACTTTACAACCAAATTTCTTACATACAAACCTTACCCAAAATGATTGTGACACTATTCCGAACATACCGGAGAGGTCCAATCTCAACCAACTCACATACCCGTAGTTGCTACAACATAAGAAATACACAAGTTTGTTAAAATGAAACTACAATTTCCCAACCACCTATACAACACAAGCAAGGACTTCAACCCACAAGTTATATCATATTACAAGTTTAAGAACATATGAACAACTCCAAATCTCACACCCATTCCCGAGCACATTACTTCCTCTCCAGATATTGCTCCGTACCTGCGGTGGTTGTTATTTACCATAACAGAAAAAAGAAAAATGATTTTCTTAAGCATTACGCTTAGTGAATAATCTACACATGATTGAATGTTTAACATGTGCTAAAATTAACTTATAATTCATATCCATAATTGCCAAGTCACCGGTTCAATGATTCATTCAAACCCAAAGACCTCCCTTGGTCCCGTGTTCACTTCTATTACTTGGACTTCCGTATTTCTCGGATTCTTCCTCTTCACCAACCACAATCATTTTTTTGTTAGAAGCATGATTTCTACATCTTTTTATACAATTGACATGTAATTCACAATCTAACAATTTTATAGCTTCGAAGCATGATTTCTACAACTCAAAATAGATATAGAAACATTGAACACCTTAAACCACAATCATTTTTTTGTTAGAAAACTCACCTCCTCGAATTATAAGTAATTATGCTCCTAAAATCCTGATTCAAGCTAAAACCAAATCCAATTCTTATTCTAGAGTAATCCTACATAGTTTTGGTACAACAAAATTGTCTATCAAGAACGGTTGCAAGAAAAACGTTGTTGAAAATAAAAACAAATTTTGTGCATGTGATTCTCTTACCTCCACGAGTCTAAAAGTGGTCTCGGATCGTAAATCCGACATCTCACGGCGATGGAACGGCAAGAAAAAGGCGTTGAAAACCCGTCGTCTTTGGCGAGAGCTCTCGGTTCTCTCTTTTGTTTTAATTCCAGCAAATATGAGAGTCTCCCTCTCTCTTGACACCTCTATATGAAAGTACATAATGTGTCTTAACCTCATTTTCCATTAGTTTCACTTACACCCCCTGAATTTCTTATGTTCTTATTATGAAATCCCCCAAACATTCCATTAACTACCCACTTATCTAATGAGTGTTTGTCTAATTCCCGTATGGGTCCCAACGTGGTCCCAATTATTTTGTGAAGTTGCTAACGCACCTATCAATTATAAGTCTTTTTCATTCATACCCATAGTTGGGTGTACAAACTAATGCTAACACATAACAATATAATATGGAAGCAACTTAGCAAATATCCATGTAATCTTATAAAATACACATTTAATTTATCCGGGCCCTTTACTAGGTCCCACTTCATTACCTGTCCCACCCCACTAGGGAATTTTCCAAATAGTGTTCTTTACTGAACGCCTTTCATCCGGGAGTGTCCAAAGCCTCCCCTTATTCCATAATATACACTAATTATACAAATTAATGCATATTAAGATAATAATCGAACCTTTTCCGGGTATAGGTGTTACATTTCTCCCTCCCTAAAAGGGAGTTTGGTCCCCAAACTTACTCTTACCTTAAGAATCAAATAAGTGCGGGTACTTGGCTCGGATTCCATCCTCCCACTCCCAAGTAGCCTCCTCGACTGAATAGCTCCACCATTGGACCATAACAAGAGGAATCACCTTGGTTCTTCATATTTGATCTTTTCTATCAAGAATTTGCACCGGATGCTCCACATAATTCTAATCTTCCCGAATCTCTAACAGTTCCGGAACAACAACATGTTTCGAATCCGGCACATAACGTCGAAACATTGACACATGGAACACGTTATAAACATTCGCCAACTCTTGTGGCAATTCTAATCGATAAGCCAATGGTCCTACTCGATTAAAAATTAAATACGGTCCAACATATCTAGGACTGAGCTTACCTCGCTTACTAAAATGTGCTATGCCTTTCGAAGGCGATACCTTCAAAAACACATAGTCAACCACTTCAAACTCCAACGGTTTTCTACCTGTATTCGCTAACTTCCAATCAGCTTTAAAATCCATAACACATGCTCTTAATATATCTTCCAAAATCTGAATCATCCTCTCAGATTGACCATCAGCCTAGGGATGAAACGTAGTACTAAAATGTAAAGATGTTCTCGTAGCTCTTTGCAAGCTCTCCCAAAATCTAGACACAAATCGAGTATCACGATCTGACATTATTGAAATGGGTGCCCCATGAAGTTTAATAATTTCTCTAATATAAATCTCAGCAAGTTTTGATGGGTCTTTGGTCTTGATAGGTGCGAAATGAGTTAAATTAGTCAACCAGTCTACAATAACCCAAATACTATCATTCGACTTTATCGATTTGGAATTCCCGATACGAAATCTAGTATAATATATTCCCACTTCCACTCCGGCATCTCTAGCGGGTGTAGTTCTCTCCTCAGTCGTTGATGTTCCATTTTTACTTTTTGACAAGTCATGCACTTAGTGATGAATTCTGCTACTTCTCGTTTCATACCACTCCACCAATAAATCTCCAGTAGGTCTTGGTACATTTTGGTACTACTCGGGTGTACTGAATACCTGGTATTGTGAGCTTCCTCCATAACTTTATTTCTCAAATCTCCAACTTTAGGAACATACAAACGATTAATATACCTTAAGACACCATTGCGGAAACTAAATTATGGTCTTCTACCTTCTGGTAATTCATCCACAATCTTCTTAATTCTGGATCTAGAAGTTGATTAGATTTTATCTCATCAATAAGACTTGGATGTGCCATAATCGCAGCCATTAACCCACCTTTAATTCTGGGAACCACTTCAAGTTTTAGTTGTTCAAATTCTTTCACCAACCTTTCATGTCCGGTCAAGGCATAAGCTAAGTTTTCTGACGACTTCTGGCTTAAAACATCGGCAACTACATTTGCTTTTTCCAGATGATATTGAATCTTTAAATCATAATCTTTCATAAGTTCCAACCATCTTCTTTGTCTTATATTAAGATCTCTCTGAGTGAATAAATATTTCAGGCTTTTGTGATCGGTGAAGATTTCACAAGTTTTCCCGTATAGATAATGCCTCTAAATCTTCAAGGTGAAGATTATCGCCGCTAACTCTAGATCGTGTATTGGGTAATTTTTCTCGTGTGAACTCAACTGTCTTGAAGCATAGGCTATTACCTTGTCACCTTGAGTTAACACACATCTCAGGCCTTGATGAGAGGCATCACTATAAATTCTAAAATTCCCAGTACTTGTTGGAATTATAAGTATCAGTGTCATTGTTAATTTCTCCTTCAATACTAAGAAGCAATCTTCATACTCCTTATTCCACTCAAATGGTACGTCTTTCCTCATCAATCTCGTCATTGGAGTCAGAATTCTAGAGAAATCTTTAACGAATCTCCTGTAGTATCTGGCTAATCCCAAGAAACTTTAAATTTCAAACACATTAGTCGGCCTTGACCAATTCATAACGGCTTCAATCTTCTATGAGTCTACAGAAATACCTTCTTTAGAAATCACATACCCTAGAAAAGTGACACTTGTCAACCAAAACTCGATATTCTTCAATTTCCCAAACAATTGTTTCTCTCGAAGTCATTGTAGAACTAGTCTCAAGTGTTGTTCATGCTCCTCCGAACTCTTCGAGTAAATGAGAATGTCATCAATGAATACTATCACAAACTCGTCTAGGTATGATTTGAACACACGGTTTATCAAATCCATGAAGGCGGCAGGTGCATTATTAACCCCAAACGGCATCACCAAAAATTCATAGTGCCTGTAGTGAGTCCTAATGCGGTATTTTCTACGGCCTCTGCTTTAACTTTCAATTGGTGATATCCTAATCTCAAGTCTATCTTCAAAAATACCTGAGCCCCTTGAAGTTGATCAAATAGGTCATCAATACGTGGCAACAGGTATTTGTTCTTGATTGTTACCTTGTTAATCTCCCGGTAGTCAATGCACATCCGCATTTTACCGTCCTTGTTTTTCACAAATAATACCAGTACACCCCACGGGGACACACTTGGCTGAATAAAACCCTTGTCTAATAACTCTTGCAACTAAATCTTTAACTCTTTCATCTCAACCGGTGCCATTCGATATGGTACTCATGATATTGGTTGAGTTCCCGGCATAACATCAATACCAAATTCAATTTATCGATCAGTTAACACACTAGGTAATTCTTCTGGGAACACATTCAGAAATTCTCTAACTATCAGAATATCCTCAAATTTCAAATTATTACTCCTAAAATCCAAAATACTACACAAGAACCCTCGACAACCTTTCTTCAACAAACGACATGCTTCAATAGCTGACACTATATATGGCAGTGACACAATACCCTTGCCTTGAAAATAGAATATATCTTGATTTGAAATACAGTATACTACCCCTTTGTTACAATCGATATTTGCATAATCAGTCGCTAACCAATCCATTCCTAATATAACATCAAAGTGTTGAACGATTAACGGTACTAAATCAACTGTTAAACTTTTACCACCTATGTTTATATCATAGCTAATCATCAGAACTCCCAATGGTATTGCTCAGATAAATCATAGTCCAGAAACTCTAATGGTTTATCTAGGTGCTTAACAAAATGATGTGATACGAACGAGTGTGTGGATCCCGAATCTATAAGTACATTTGCTAGGTGTGAGCAAATGGGAACCATACCTGAAACAACAGTATCGACAGAAGTGGTCTCTCCTGCCCTGAGCTGATATGACCTTGCCTCTCGCTGCTCCCTCCTCAAAGGTTGAGTAGTCCTTGGTGTAATGGCACTAGTCATGTATGAATCGGAACTGGAAGCTCCCTGATGCTTGGTTGGATAATCCTTAGCTTGATTTCCTAATTCCTTACAAGTGAAACATCAACCCTTCATATCTATATTCTGATTTGGACAATTTCTGGTGATGTGTCCCGGTTGTCGGCAAACATTGCAAATGATTGGGTTTGGAAGTTAGTTGCATCAGCCCCAATGAAATTTTTGACAAGTCTGACACCTCGGTTTATTTCCACTGGAACCACTACCAATACTATCTGATGATCCTCCTGAACTCTGCCTTTTTGCACTTCCTTGACTACTGAACTGACTCAACCCAGCCCTTTTTGTTTTGTTGACTTGGTGGTGGTGGTAAGTTTGAAATGTACCCAAGATCCCTCTCAGCTATGGAGGCAATATCCAGTACCTTGGCAAAAGTCTCTGGTCGGAACACAATCACTCATCCTCGAATGTTACTTCAAAGCCCCGCCACAAACTTTCTTGCTTTCACTTTTTCAGTTGTTATCATATCCCCAGCAAACCTTCCCAAACTCGTAAATTGTGTTGAATACTCTCGGACTGTCTTTCCCCCTTGTATCAACTCCATAAATTCCTGAGCTTTTTAGTCTCCAAACGATTTAGGAAGAAATTATTCCTTAAATATTTCAAGGAATTGATCCCCAGTAGTCGGTTGATCCGGACCCAGCTTAGTACGCCACCAATATTATGCTTCATCCTTTAGTGTATCGGTTATAAACAATACCTTTTGTTCCTCTGTACATGGTAACACCCTGAAGATTTTCTCCATATCTGAAATCCATATATTAGCCCTCATTGGATCGACTTTCCCACAAAATATGATCGGCTTTTGTTTGTGAAATTTTGAAATGATTACAACTTTTTCTCTCAGATTTAGATTTGGTTGTACCGGTCTCTCTTCGACCACATGAGTTTCGGCGACTCGAACTAACCCTACATTTGCTCTTTTAACCCATTCCATTCGGTTTGAGGTGTCACCTCCAGACATCATGCCTGGCACCCACATTATATTACACACACACACATTACTTTAAATAAACACATAGCATGCTAATCGACATTCAAGCATGCAAAGTAAACGTGTATACATGTTTATGCAACTACGTGTTGTTGTGTGCACACTATGTGTTGTATACTTCTCTCGTCCCCAAAGGCACTAACCTACTACTTTGATACCAAAAATTGACACACCCCAACCCGTCTCATGCGGATTAGGACACGTGTAATAATGCTACAAGTGCTCAACTATACGAATTAACAAAGAAACACACGAATTACTAAGAAACACGTGTTAAACGACATAAAATAACTTTTTGATGAAAAAAACAATCCCAAGGGAAAAATGGTCATTAATAAAGTATATCAAATTTTATATCAAAATATAGGCCTTTGAGTTCCAATTCTAACGCAAAAAATGGTGTGCGAATCTGAATTTTCTAGAGTGAGTTATGTCTGTTTCTGTAAAGGTCAACAATGCAGCAAAATGGCCTGCGGATCGATCCGCCCCAAAACCGAATCAATCCAGTTTTGTCAGAATGTAATTTCTGGTCCCTCCAGGTGATCTGGATCGATCCGCTCAAGACCCGGATCAATCCGATTCCTGCAGAACCTAATTTTTAGCCGCATTTTTCCCTGCTGCGAGTTTTAAACATGCTCAAAACCAAATCAAACCATATGAAACTTTAAGAAACCATTCCAAACCATCCACAAACACATTGAAACATTTTCAAACACAAGTTAAGCTTCTCCAAACATTTAAAAAATAACCTCAATGGAATCAAAACAAGTTCTTAAAATAAAATCTTCATCCAAAACCAACATTTTTCCTAAAACTAGTTGAAATGAACTTAAAGTCAAACCAATCCCCAAGAACACTTCCAAAATCATTTTCCAAGCATTCCAAAGTCTTTAAAACTTCATAACCACCACAACAAACATAATTAAATACCTCACACAATCAAAATATGATTTAAACCTCATTTGGGCAATTGGGACATGGAAACCACCATACTTGGTAGAACTACATAAGTAATGAAAATTATTGGAGATATGGATTCAAGAACTTTGCAACCAACTTGCTCACATACAAACCTTACCCAAAATAATTGTGACACTATTCTGAACTTGCCAGAGAAGTCCTATCTCAACCAACTCACATACCTATAGTTGCTACAACATAAGAAATACACAAGTTTGTCAAAATGAAACTACAATTTCCCAACCACCTATACAACACAAGTCAAGGACTTAAACCCTCAAGTTATATCATATTACAAGTTTAAGAACATATGAACAAGTCCAAATCTCTCCCCCATTCCCGAGCAGGTTACTTCCTCTCCGGATATTGCTCCGTACCTACGGTGGTTGTTATTTACCACAACAGAAAAAGGACAACGGTTTTCTTAAGCATTACGCTTAGTGAATAATCTACACATGATTGAATGTTTAACATGTGCAATGCTACAATTAATGCATAATTGATATCTGTAATCGCCAAGTCACCAGTCCAATGATTCATTCAAACCCAAAGACCTCCCTTGGTCCCGTGGTCACTTCTATTCCTTGGACTTCTGTATTTCTCGAATTCTTCCTCTTCACCACCCTTATTACTCCCAACAATGAATCATTTCCCCGGTGCTCATTGGTTACCATATAAGCATATAAACATGTAGGCACATAATCATAGCAACTTTTCATACAATTGACATGTAATTCACAATCTAACAATTTTATAGCTTCTACCCGGTGCTCATTGGTTACCATATAAGCATATAAACATGTAGGCACATAATCATAGCAACTTTTCATACAATTGACATGTAATTCACAATCTAACAATTTTATAGCTTCTAAGCATGATTTCTACAACTCAAAATAGATATAGAAATATTGAACACCTTAAACCACAATAATTTTTTTGTTAGAAAACTCACCTCCTCGAATTATACGCAATTATGCTCCTAAAATCCTGATTCAAGCTAGAACCAAATCCAATTCTTGCTCTAGAGTAATCCTACATAGTTTTGGCATAACAATATCGTATATCAAGAACGGTTGTCAGAAAAATGTTGCCAAAAATAAAAACAAATTACATGCATGTGATCCTCTTACGTCCACAAATCCAAAAGTGGTCTCGGATCGTAAATCCGGCGTCTAACGGCGAAGGAACGGCAAGAAAACGGTGTCAAAAACCCGTCGTCTTCATCGAGAGCTCTCGGTTCTCTCTTTTGTTTTAATTCCAGCAAGATGAGAGTCTTCCTCTCTCTTGACACCTCTACATGCATATACATAATGTGTCTTAACCTCATTTTTCCTTATTTTCACTTACACCCCCTGAATTTCTTATGTTCTTATTATGAAATTCCCCAAATATTCTATTAACTACCCAATTATCTAATAAGTGTCTGTCTAAGTCCCGTATAGGTCCCAACGTGGTCCCAATTATTTTGTGAAGTTGCTAATGCACCTACCAATTATAAGTCTTTTTCATTTATACCCTTATTTGGGTGTCCAAACTAATGCTAACACATAACAATATAATATGGAAGCAACTTAGCAAATATCCATGTAATCTTATAAAATGCACATTTGATTTATCTGGGCCCTTCACTGGATCCCACTTCATTACCTATCCTACCTCACTGAGACTTTTCCAAATTGTGTTCTTTACTGAACACTTTTCATACAGGCGAGTCCAAAGCCTCCCTTATTCCATAATATACACTAATTATACAAATTAATGCATATTAAGATAATAACCAAACCTTTTTCCGGGTACGGGTGTTACAAGCTATAAGCTGAAGTATTTTTATTACTATTAATATGTACTATAGAAAATATATACTATTTTAACAAGAATTGCCATCTCAAGAGCCTGCCTTGCACTTGTATTTTGGTCAAATTCTTATTTATGAAACCTAGGGGCCTTTGTAATCAGTTCTAATTAAAAAATGATTTCGGTGCTGGAATTATTAAAAACTTCTGTATTCCTCGAATTATAGCTAATAGTTCTTTCTCAATTGTTGGATAGTTACATTCATCTTGATTAAAGCTTCTACTACAATATTTATAAAGTTTATTATTATCTTTTTATTTTTAATATTGTACTCCAATGGGTGTTACTAGCATATATTTCTGATACTAACTGATCTTCTTCATTAGGCATCATTAATTTAGGTAATTTCTTTATATTGGTCTTTTAATAATCTTACTAATGTAGAATCAACTGAGTTTCATGTCCAATTCTCATCCTTTTTTTAAATTCTTTTGTAGTGGTTTTCTTAATTTAGCTAAATCTTTAACAAAATCAGGCACATAAGTAAGACATCTTGAAAATCTTTCTAATAGCTTTCTATTAGTTTTCTTATCTAAAAATTTTTCTACTTTTGTAGGACACATTTTTGTTCCTGCTTTTATTTCTAATCCTAAAAATTCTACTTCCTTTTGAGCGTAAATGCATTTATTTTCTCTTAATACTATACCATGCTCTATACATTTTTTGATTACGCTTTTTCCATCATGCATACTAAGCAAACTAAGACTTTTTAATATGTTATTTAGTTGTATTACCCTGTATTCCTGGATGTGTATTTATAAATGAAATTCAGCAGTTTTGCGTTTAATCTTGTATGTATAAGACTTTACCAATCTATTGTTAAATATGTAGTACAAATTGATCGGACCTTATACCAATCGATTGACACGTGATCACCTTAGACCAATCGATTGGACTTTTACCAATCGATTGCCCTATAAATATCTGTCACCAATCGACTACCAGTTATCCCAATTGATTGGACCTGAGCAGAACTTTGACTCCAAGTTTGCATGGGGTGTTGACACATGGCACATATATTTTCCATATATGGGGTTTTTTGTGATTTCTATTTTGTTATAGAATTCTAGAGAGAGATTATATATACAGTCATACATATATAAATTCACATACACCACACATACACATATACATACACACACTGTCAGGAGGCAAAGAAGAAGAAGGAAAAAAGAAAGAAATAGAAAAGAAAGAGGAAAGAAAGAAATAAAAGAGACAGAGAAAGGAGAGGAGAGAGAGAAAAGAACCATTGAAGCTTAAAGCTTCAAAGCTCATACACACATACACACACACACACACACGGTGAGTTCCAAACTCACTTGGTGTTACCCTTATGATGTTTTTACATGTTTTAAAGAAGGAAAGACGCAGCAAAATGTCTCTGGGAATAAGACGTAGTCCCAAGTCCCAATCGATTGCCAAGTTTGTGAACCCAATCGATTGGCATTAGTTGTTACCCAGTCAATTGCCAAGATGTGCAATCAGTTAGTATTTGAATTTACCCCAATGAATTGGACCCATGTCTCAATCGATTGGTAGTTACAGAATGTGGATATTTCTTGTTACTTATATTATGAACTGCTTAGATGCTTAAACATTGTTCTGAGCTTTCCTTTATGCAATACTATTGTAATAAAAGATGATGTGACAGCATAAAGTAATACTCCCTCCATCCCATTTTATGTTTCCCTCTTTCTATTTTTTTGGTCATCCCAAAACTATTGTCCATTCAGAGTTACTTTTCGAAACTACCCTTGTTCATTTGACACACCAAACTACTTTCTTAACAAAGCAAGGGCATTTGTTGGAAAAAGCCCCATATTTTTGTCCATGTGCATTGTAATCATTATGTTCCCTTAAAATTTTGAATTCCCCAAAAGGGACACATAAAATGGGACAGAGGGAGTAATGTATTAATGTTGTGACATTAGTTAATGTATCAGCCATGAATCGGTTTGGTTATCGTTCCATTTATTAAGAGTAGTCAAGGCACATGGGAAAAGTCATGTATCAGAGTTAGTGTGGACTAAGTAGGTTTGTTAAGATTTGGGATTCTTGCTTGGACGGGCGTTAGTCATTAATATGTCCTTAAGAGCGATGGACTATGCATATGTCCTTAAGAGTAGTGGACCGGACTAATTATCCCTAAGATAGGTCAGTGATCCATTATTATATCCTTAAAAGCGATGGATCGAGATCACTGGTAGATGTCGATAAGTCATGGTAATAGAATGATGTATCTTTGCTCGAAGCATTGTGTCCTAAAATGCGGTAGACAGTGCATATGTTCTTAAAAGCTGGGGATAGACTGACATGATGTCCATAACATGCGGTGGACTGTGAATATGTTCTTAAGAGCAATGGACAGAGCATTGGTATATCCAAGAGTAATACTATCGAGTATGTTCAACAATCTATAGGATATTGTCAATTCTTGTGTATCAAGACGTTGGTAAACAGTTAATGAAGAATTTTGAATAAGTGAAGTTATTATTAGTATAAGTATAGCTTTTATCATCCAATAAACTTGTAATTACTTCATATCTATGATACTCTATTAGTTTTCTATTCATTTAGCTTTCATTAGCTAGCGGCATTTTATGCCCTGGACGTACTTCGTCCAACCTATCCTATTTTTGATAATGCATAAGATGAACCCTACGATGAAGGTTTCTACCCGGAGGGCAACTATGCAGAGGGCTGCCCTACGGAAGACATGTATGCCAAGGAGGACTACTATGCTGACGACTATGTTTACGCCAGTTGAAGATTAGGATAGATCGTAGTCTTTCTAATTCTGTTTATTAGACTTTATTACTATGTTCTGTAATCTAGCATACGTTGCCCTAATATGTTAGTTTATTTCGATTTCGGACTTGATGTAATAGTTTTGTAACTTTTAGTTACATTTATGTCAGATTTGAATTTGGTTATTATTGTCTCCTCAGTTTCTGATATTTAGAACTGTGTGGTATGGACAATTAAGTGACTTCACCATTCACGGCCTACAGTCCCATAAAGGAATTTTATTTTCTCTATTTTTGCTACTCTAGGACGTGACAGGATTTTTGGTATCAAAGTCATGTTATACCTTTTGCTCACTAATTGTCCCACACCATTTGGTCCTAGAAATTTAAGATCCCTAAGGGATAAATGTTAAGATTAGTTCTTGATAACTTGTAAGGAACTATCTATTGTCAGAACTATGAATGGTGAAGTCACTCATAAAAGAAGGTGATACACTCGTCAAATGAGTGTATAGTGAAAGGGGTTTCCACTAAGTGAAGGGCGAATATGGGAACTTCAGCTAGCTCATGGGCAGCTGGCTAATGTTCCAGAAAGTATGAGTGCAACCAAAGTTGCGGAACCCAAATCAGACATCCTCTAAAATGGAAGCCTGAGTCAATGAAATCTTTCATACCTCGAATAAGGTGTGCTCACACAAGGGCGGCCAGGGATAGTAGTTTGTCATCAACTAGGGCTAAGGCCAGAGTGGTATATTATCTTGTTATAGCATGGCTGGTCGAATAGAAGGCAGTGCGTTAAGCGTCGGTAGCCTCTATCCCTTCTTTACCAATGCTGGCTACAAGAAAGGCCCCATAGGCATTGATGGGTTTATAGGAGATGACCTTTACATATTCACTTTGTAGATAGAAAAAGTAGGTCATTCCCATGTTTAGACCCAGTTTGATTTATGGGCCGTGAGGAGATAGCCCGAGCATATAGCTCATGTCCTTGATAGTGGGCCCTTCGACCGGCAATGGAAAAAGAATTCCATTGCAAGATTGAGACTAGGAGAGGAAAGCAGAAAAGAGAAGGGCTTGGTCAACCTCAATCTTAGTCCGACTGAGCATGATGGCATCATAAACCCCGATTTGTTTCCATGAATCAACCTTGGAGGCCAAGACTCGTTCTACCCACATGTCCTTGTCAAACATAGGCAGGGGCCAACCCTAAATTGGATAGGTGGTATTCTCCCAGTCCGAAGGACTATTTCATTGGCTACTGGTTGGAAGTAGTGGGTGAATGCAGCATGAGGATCCCTATAAAATGTAGGTCCTAGGCCTGGGGCTACCGTAGAGCCATCAACGATGGAATATGGGTTGAAGGTGTGTGTGGAAATGATGGAGGCATGTTCCTTAGATAGGTGTCAGACCTCTTGGGAATGATTCTGTGGTGGAGGAGCGTCCTTTAAGGCTTTCTATTTTTTGGCTTTGGTAGAAGTCGTGGTGCTATTTTGGGTGCCATTTTTGTTTTTAGAGGTTGAAGGCGAGCTCACCGGAGATTTAGAAGAAGTTGTAAAAAAATTTTAGAGAGGAGCTCTGAGAATTTAGAGAGAGAAATGACAAGAAGAAATGAGGAAAGTGAGGGGTCTCGCACGATCCCCGAATGTTATATACATTAGGCATTAAATGAGGCGTGACTGGTGGGATTCCCAAGGACTAACACTCATTGCATGGTAACCACGTGACATTTTTAAATTCAAAATGTTGCATCAATCAAGGGTGAGACATTTGATATGACATTTTATAGGGTAATTGTTTGTACCAAAAAACTGCTAAAAGATTTTTGAGGCCGAATTAAAAGAGATGGAATGAGCATAGGCTTGTTGTGGCCCGTGATATGTTTAATTATTTTGCAGGTCCAGTGTTAGTGGCAAGGTTCGGGCTAGAGTGGTAGGACAACATTTAGCTCAAAAAATGCTAAGGCATGGGGTTAACCATAAAGAGACAAGCATGGCCCGATTCAGTATAGAGAGGATATGTGAGGACCTCGAGCACCGAATTTTGAATAACGTATAAAGTTGCCCGATAGATTGAGGATAGATTCAAGGAAGCAATCAGGCTCAATATTCAAACTTGATGATAAGGTTTGGCAGATCAATCGGCCTAGAAGATGACAGAGGAACAACCTGATAGAGAGCCCAAGTATATATTTAGAAACCAATAACTGATAAGGCATAAGGTCTATTCCTTATCGGTTTACGAAAGAAAATCCCCTAATTTTAAGGTCAAGAGTCTGATTAGGGTGGGATTGATCCTATCCAGCTACCTACGGAAGCTAAATCCCAAGGATTTTAGGATTGACTCAATCTTGATAAGGATAAAAGGAATTGAGTTAATTTGGGAAGGAATCTGGTGTCCTTATCCTACTAACAATGTGATTAGAGGAGTCCTTGCCATTTTCAAATACTCCATGGCCACTATAAGTATAGAGGCTGGCCAAGTTTTCAAGGCACTCCGCATCTCTCTATAAAATAGCATGCACATAGCAATCAAAGCATTCAAACATAACGTTCTGTGCTATCTGCATTCATAACATTAGGTCTGCCCCATTGTTAATTTTTTTATTATCTAGCTTTCTTTTGAACAATCAGAGCCTGTTTTGATTTTGTTCTTTGGTTTGTTTTATTTTCCTAGTATATTCAATAGTGTCTTTCTCATAGATATTTTATTATTGTGTTTGTGACTTATTTGTTGTGGTAAATTCTACACCAAGCGGCTTGTGTGCTTCAACACTGTAATTCCCTGTATTTTTGTAATGTATTATAATTAATAAGACCCTGTATTCTTCTTTTAATACTTGTATGAGTGTAACTTTACCTTTGATGTATTTTGTATCCCAATTGATTGGCAAGTTTTCCCGATTAATTGCCTTAGTTTGGATACCAATCAATTGGCAAGTTTTCCCAATCGATTGCCACCTTTATACATACCACCTGGACCTAATTCATTGGACTTCATTGCAATCGATTGGAGTCATTAATATCAACTGTCAATCGATTAGACCCTTATCCCAATTGATTAGTATGTTCACTACCTACCCCAATCGATTGGCAGCAGCTGTTTCGATTCTTTTACTTTAGCTGGGGAGAAGCCACGTGAACACTTGTTCCTCTATGTATATAAGCCCATTTTGGGCGTATTTCTAGTTATAGAAATTAGTGAGAGAAAGAGAGAGTGATTTTATGTGTGTTTATATATATACACACATATATATATACATCCATATACTCACACACACAATCATGGACTGAAGAAAGAAGAGAAAGAGAAGGAGACTAGAGAGAGAAAGAAAGAGAAGAAAGAGAAGGAAGAGAAAGAAGAAGACAGAGGAATATATATATATATGTATAGAGAGAGGGAAAGAGCCATTAAAGCTTCCAAAGGTTCAATACACATATCCAAACACCCCCTAGACACTTAAGGTGAGTTCTAAACTCACTTGGTCGCAAAATATTGATGTTAGGACTTGTTTAAATAAATAAAAGGAGCATGGATCATATTTTTCCCGTTTTTATATGATGGACTGTCTTCAATGTGAAGAAGATAAAGTCCTAATTGATTCGGACTTTTGCCAATTGATTTCCATTGTTGTAAACCCAAATAATTGCCATTTTTATATAATCAATTACCATTATAGATACCCCAATCGATTACCAAAGTTAACAAATGATTGGAATGGATTGTGATCCAATCGATTGGACTTTTTCTCAATCGATTGTTACTACTTTTATACCAATCGATTAGACCTCTGTCATAATCAATTTCTAGTTTCAAAATGTTGATATTCTTGTTTAGTTTATAGTATAACTATTTAGTTGTTTATTTACAATTAGTAATCACTGCATGCTATACTATTATAATATGGACATGATAAGGAGTTAATGCGATGTAGGATCGTAGTGATGATAAGAATAATGGATAATGGTTATGACGTTAGATAACGTAATAGTTGTGAATCCTTTGGACTTATCGTTCATTTCATTCAATGTAGTCAAGCCACATGGGACTGTCATGTATCGATGTTAGAGTTGAACTTAAGTAGGTTTGCTATGATTCGGGAATCTTGCGTGGGCGGGCCTTGGTTGATCATATGTTCTTAAAAGCAGTAGACAGATGAAGGTGTCTATGACTTGCAATGAACTGATCAGTAGTCCTAAGATAGCAAGATGATCTAATCATATGTTCTTAAAAGCAGTAGACAGACGAATGTGTGTATGACTTGCAGTGGACTGTGATCACTGGTAAACGTCGTAAAGTCATGGCATTAGAATGATGTATTATTTCTTAAAGCGTTATATCCCTGTAGTGTGGTGAACTGGGCATATTTTCTTAAAAGTTGGGGATGGACTAATGTGATATCCATGATATGCAGTGAACTATGCATATGTTTTTAAAAGTGATGGATGGAGCAATGGTGTATCTTTAAAAGTGAACTACTATTGAGTCAGTTCTTCTATCATAATGTTGTCGTTCTTAATTTAGTAAGACGTTAGTAATTGGATAATCGGCTTAATTAAAGAGAAGATACATTCAATGGAATCTAATTGTTTATCATTCATATCTTGTAATAACTTCAATATTTGATACCATGTTAGTGTCTAATTCAGTCAGCTTTCATTAAGCTGACAGCATTTAGGCCACTGGACATTTCTACATTCCAGTGCACCGTGGTTATGACTATATAGGTGAAGGACCTACGGGCGAGGACTACTATGTTGGTGACGACGCTCCCGTGGAGGATTACCCTGAGTATTAGCAGGCGGAAGAAGACTACTATGCCAAGGACTACCCCTGTGCCAATTGAAGATTAGGCTATATAGTAGTTTAATTATCCTTATTGTTTTTAGACCTTTTTGTATTAGGCATATGTTGCCTTAACATTTGTGTTTCCGTTATGTTTTATTTGATTCGAGACTCTGATTGTAATAGCTAGTAACTTTCTTTTGACATTAAGTTATGTTTTAACCAGAACATAGATTATATTCTTGTGGTTGTTATTCCTTTCTGTTGCTTAGTACTACGTGGTGTGGACAATCATGTGACTTCACCAGTCGCTGCCTTTGGACCCAAAAAGGAAAAAAAAAAAAAAAAAAAAAAACTTCTATTTTTTTCGTTTTAGGGCGTGACAGGATTTTTGGTATCAGAGCCAGGTTTATACCTTTTTTGCTCACAGATTGCCCCACACCATCTGGTCCTAGAACCTTAAGATTCCTGTAGATGAGTATTAAGATTAGTTCTGACTTAAGGTAGTCTCTTTTCAGGTAGCATGGCACCACCGTTGTTCGTTCCAGATGAGTTTGGAGGACACTATGTGTATGAGGGCAGTATTGAGCCAGCAGACCCACAGTACTATGCCTGGAGGGTTAGACAAAGGGCTATCACAAAGACAGTGCGAGACATGCCGCCTGAGCAGCATAGGTGATACGTCAAGAGATGATCTACCGTAAGGACAGCTTCTGACGCATTAAGGAGGATTTCCTACAAATGTTACGAGACCGTTTTTCATATCAGGTTCTACTTACAGAGGCTAGAGTAGTTCCCCTACCTCCCCCGATAGAACCACCATCATAAATACCTCCACCCCCACCAGAGGAGGACATGGTTAATGCACCCCCAGCAGATGAGGATCTAGACAAGGATGAGGACGACAACCACGATGACGACAATGAGCTAGAGGATGATGATGAGGAGATAAAGGATGAGGAGGATGAGGATACCGACGATGAGGAGCCAGAGTATGATTCAAAAGAGAACCCCGAGGACCCAATGGTATGGATGTGTCAATTTGCATAGATATTGTAGTAGCAGAGGGATATCTGATAGAGGAGGAGGCTATAGTAGAGGATGACGCTGTGGTACCAGTCTTACTAGGAGGCATGATAGCACAGTTGATAGCAGAGTGGGCTATGGAGATGGATGCACGTCCCCATGGATTTAAGATAGGAGTAGTAGAGTTGGCATAGGCTATGGCACAGGTTGAGGCACTTGCAGCTAGATTTGATGCAGCCTAGGCCGATATGGCCGATGTGGGAGACTTGGGAGTTATTGTGGAGCACAATGGACCCGAGCTAGTTAAGGATGTTTTGATGGAGGATGAGGACATGATGGATGATGATGACATGGATGAGGATGATGTTTTATCTGAGGTTGCCCCAGAGGATGAGGCTTCTCTTTGTGGATCTGATGTGGACAACTTTTGAATCCAGTACCTTTAGGACTTAGTCTTTTGCTTTTGACCTCAGGACATGTTGTCCACTTACTTTTGACACTTACATGGACAGCTATTGACCATAGCCTTTTTGTATAGGTAGCCACTATTGGTGGTTTGTTTATATCTTTGTTTAGATCTTGTATAGGATCATGTACTATGTGATACGCAGGTGATCTGTTGTGTACTCTGCGGTACATCTTTTGGATATATATATGTGGAAGATCATTCCCTTTATTATCTCTATTATCATCTCATGTATTTCTTTCCGATATGCATGTGATTTAGAATTGTGTTATGCTTTATGTTGATTTATTATATGGTTGTTTCCTTCAGAAGATTTCCAGCTAATCATTAGATCTTTCATAGGTACACTTCATATGGAACACTATGGTGGGACCTACGAGAAACCAATCGTGACTGGGAGCTCCCATTCTTGAGGGTATGGACCCAATAGGAGTCTTTGAAGCATTCATACAACATGTGGAACATGTTTGTGACACTTACAACAATGCCACCCATTGAGATAACAATGGCAACAACCACGTTGCTCCTCCAAGGCAGACAGGCAATAAGCTATTGGAACGATTCCAAGGCCTGCGACCCGAGAAGTTCGACGGCATGGTAGAATCTAGGGGTGTAAGGATATTTCAAAAAACTGAACTGACCGACCGCCACCGACCAACTACAAATACTTTGGTCGGTGCTTATAGAGAGTAGTCTGTCTGGGGTTTTGAAATTAAAATTTTCATATTTTCGATTCGGTCTGCGGTTTACACTTCTATTTTCTGTGAACCGACCGAGAACCGACCGAATAAACTATACTTATAAAAATTATACTTATAAAAATTATAAAAAATATATGGTATATATACTACATTACTACATTTAACCTAAATGAACTAAAGCTACTAAACTCACTACAGTGCCTCTCCTCCATCCTTATTCCACAGTCTACACTAAGGAGAGGAGGCAATTTGTATCACCGGCCAGCACTCATCGGCGTCAGATCTTGGGACCTCACCCTCCTCTTCGCCGATAGTCTTCTCCAGTTCCAGTATCTCTCTCTCTCTCTCTCTCTCTCTCTCTCTCTCTCTCTCTCTCTCGTCATAATCTGCCTACGCCGAGTCTCGGGACCACACCCCCCAACACACACATTGTCATACATACACAGTTACACACACTCACATACATCTCTAAATCCTTTTCCCCATCTCTATTTTTCATCTTTCTCACATCTCTCACACACACATAGAGTCACACACATCTCTAAGCCCTAGATCTGTAGTGTAGATGAGTAGATCCATGATCTTGTATGTTCTTCATTACCCCCATCTATTTTCTTTTTTCTTGTATGTTCTTCATTACCCCATCAATTTTCTTTTTTTCTTTATATTACAATGTTACATGTCTCACTATCTCAAACTCTCAGCATTTTTTATTTTTTATTATATTGAACTATTGATGATCTCTGACTCTATGAATGTCACTCTAAGCTACAACTTGATTATTTTTTCTATGTAACGTTTATTTTTAGATTTGCAAGTGCCTGATACTTTTTCCCCTACGCTACAACTTGAAAACAAGTAAGTTCCTATTAAATGTATATACATATATTACTTGAAAATAATATATACATATATTATTTTTTGCAAGTTCCTACTACTTTTTTACAATTTACTTTTGCAATTGCATGTGACTACTGTTCATTAAACAGATTAGTAAGATCCTGTTATTTGTTAATGTTTTTGTTAAGTTTTTTTTTTTTTTTTGCTAATTTGATTCCTTTTGTTTTTTTTTCTTTTTCTAATTTGATTTGTAGATGGGCGATAAACATTCTCCAATTGAGGTTGATGATGAGGGCTGATATTTGTAAGATATTGGCCCGATAAAGAGGAAAATTAGTTAAACTTAGCCCCATTTCTCTAGTTTTTACCTGCACTTATGTTTTAATTCATTTCTTTACACAATGATGTATTTTTCGTGGTATGTTGTTGTGTTTAGCTCTTTGAATGCAGGTTCTGAAGTTAAAATGAATAACAAGTTGAAAGGAATATATCAAGAAACAAGTAGATGAAGTCTTGGTACCAATCGATTGACATAATATCAATCGATTGACATATTTTATGATCAATCGATTGGAATTTTTACCAATCGATTGGAACGTTTACCAATCGATTGATATTAATGCCAATCGATTGGTTAAAACTGGAAACAGTCTGCGTTAATGGAGCAAGATCTCAGCAAATTAGGACGACGACCAGCCGTTATGGAATGAACCTAGACGCCTTCAGCTCGTGGATATGACACTATATATAGAGGGGAGTAAAAAGGGTCAAGGGTTGGCTCATTTTTCTTGTTTTGTAGGAACTTTTCCACTCTTGTTCTTTGGAAATACATATACTGAAAGTTTGAAAGTTCAACATTTGTTATTGCTATTCTCATTCAGGTTTTGTTATTTGAATTTTGCTATTCTGTAACTCATCTAGCCATAGTATTGCATAGAAAGTCTAGTTTAATTTCAAATCTTTTGTGCACATCTATGCTTAGATCCAATTTATGTAAAATGTTTCAGTTTAATCAAGTTTCTGTTTGTTTAAAGATGATAGCCTAGGGTTCTGGTTGGGAATAATGTGAGGAATCATTGTTTCCAACCACTACCATGATTCTGTGTAGAATCAATGTCAATCGATTGGAAACAGAATCCAATCGATTGACATGAGATTCCAAGTCAATCGATTGATATATTTATCAATCGATTGGAAGTCATTTCATACCAATCGATTGACATAATGTCAATCGATTGATATGTGCATGACTTGGGTTGACTCCTTTTTGTATTCCAGTAACTTTTATTTCAGAAACTAAGTCCAAATTGATCTTTTTAAGTTCAAATTGCAATCTGATTTTGAAATACGAGCTCTTTTAATCAATTAACTCAATGAACACTTCCGATGAACATGTCTAGTATCTTATACTCGATTTGTTTACCATTGTTCATAGAGTTAGTTCGTTTAATTCCAGTCCTTCATAAATAAGTGAGATTGTTGAACCACTAGGAATGTGAAATTCACATACTTAGTGTCTAGAATATTTTACTTAATCAATTTCGAATCATGGAATACTAAAAGAAGAAAACCCCAATTGTTTGTTTTTGTTAAATCATGGTAGTGGCTGGTACTTTGAGGACTCACATGTTCCCAACTCTTTTTCATATTTAGTTTCAAATCACAGTTTTTTTTATTATTTTATATAGTCGAGTTATCGCTTCACTTTAATTTGTTTATTTTATTTATTTAAATTCAATAGGACTGTTATAACCTCACTCTAAAGAAATCATCTTTTATTTAATTTAGGATTCAATCTAGATCTTTCTGCCTTTATCTTCCGTCCTTTGGGATTCGACCCGGTCTTACCGGTTTTAACGCGACGCGACCGTCTATACTTGGACGTACTCTTCAAGAGAACACACATTTCAAGTCGTGTCATGTTTTTGGCACCGTTGCCGGGGATGGTAACGAAGGCCAGGAATTTTGGATTGATCCAATCTTTCCGTATCCTATTTCTATCTTTCTTTTTTCTTTCATTCTTCAGAACACAAGCTGTTTTGATTATGGCCTTCTGTGTCCTTTGACTCCACTAAAGCTTTCATCACAGATCTATTTGAGGAGTCCATCAATAGTATTGATAATCCTATTTTTACCCCGTCTACTTCAAATCCAATGTCTGACACGGAGAGCCAACAAGGAGAGAATAGGCATGACCTCATTGATGACGGTCAACGACCTTTACGAGAACTTTTAGCTCCTGATCGAACAGCACACCTTCTTGTATCCGCATCCCTCCGCACACGGGTACATTCCATTTTCGTAATGGAATGATTCAACTTTTACCCACATTTCACGGGATGGAGAAAGAGAAGGCGTATTTGCATATTTGAGATTTCGAGGACGTTTGTGGCACTTTCACAGATCATACCTGCTCGAGTGATATAATTCGATTAAAGCTTTTTCCCTTTACCTTGAAGAACAAAGCAAAGTCATGGTTATTATCGCTCAAACCAAATTCTATTTCAACTTGGGCAGCAATTCATGAAGCCTTTCTCAAAAAGTTTTTCCCTAATCGATTAACGAATGACATCTTGAGACAAATTAAGATGTATAATCAAAAAGAGGAAGAAACTTTCGCTGAGGCATGGGAGCGTTTCAAGGATTTGTTACTGCTCTTCCCACATCATGGTTTTGAGAAGTGGTGGACAATAAGCTTCTTCTATTACGGCCTTTGTCCAAAGTCAAAGAAACTCGTAGAAACTACGAGTGATGGTGAGTTTATGAGCAAAAATGCTGACCAAGCAGAAGCTCATTTCGAATGGTTAGCCGAACATGCACCAGAATGGGAAACTCAAGTGACGAGAACTCAGACCAGTTCAAGTTCAAGTAAAAAGAGTATTTATCAGCTGAAAGCAGAAGATGGCTTAGTGGAAAAATACGAGCAACTGGCTCGTAAGTTGGAAGTTTTAGAAGCAAAGAAGGATCCAGTGATACAGTTCGCTTCTGAAGAATTATGTTCTAGTTGTCTACAAATGGGGCATACCTCTCAACATTGCCAAATATACCCTGTTTATCAAGAACAAAGTCCAGTAGAGGTATATGCTATAAATGCCCCTGGTCGATTCAACTCAATGATAGGTGGAGTCACCCTGGTTTTGATCAAAGAAACAGTGCCGCCGTAGCAAACCCATCTCAACAGTGGTAGCTGAACAAAGGAAATCAGTACCGACCTCAAAATCAAGGGTACCAACAGGGTTACCAACTTCCTCCTGCCTATCAACAAAATCAAGGGTATCACCAGAATCAATATCAACAAAATCACTCACCTCAGATCAACTACAATCAGGGGGTAACAACCAAACCTCATCTAAAACCTATGTGCCACCTCATAAGAAGGCACAGGAGGATCCTAATACACTCATGATGCAACAAATGATACAGCTAATGAGTAAACTCAATACAAGTGTAGAGAGGTTAGCTGCACAGCAAGGGGATTGAGAACGAACAATGTTCCCTGCACAACCAGAGCCAAATCCTAAAGGCCAACACTCGGGTACAGGACCCTCGGGATCTGAACCTCACGAAGAGGCCAAGGCTATAACTGTATTGAGAAGTGGAAAGGAAATTGAGAAAGTCTCTTTGCCCTCACAACCTGTAGTTAGTAATGAAGAAGAGGTAGAGAATGAAGAAGAATTGGTGGAAGAAGGAAGAGAGGGCGAAACAGTTGAGCCCAAAACAACAGTTCCTGAGGATACTGGAATAAAGAGAAGGCCCGAAAAAGAACCTCTCCTTGAAGAAACACCCAAGTGCCCTTTTCCGGCACCATACCCTCAAAGATTGAAGAAACCTCAACAAGAAACTAAAAGTCAGGAGTTTTTGGAGTTATTCAAGCAAGTGAAGATCAACCTCCCACTCCTTGATGCGATTAAACAAGTACCTGTCTATGCCAAGTTCTTAAAAGACTTGTGCACTATAAAAAGGAAGCAAAGTGTGAATAAGAGTGCTTACTTGGCATGCCAGGCGAGTGCAATTTTAAAACATGAATTGCCTCCCAAGTACAAGGATCCAGGCACACCAAAGGTTTCTTGCATAATTGGCCAAAAGAAAGTGAACAATGCACTGCTTGATATAGGATCAAGTGTTAATCTCTTACCTTACACTATTTACCAACAACTAGGGTTGGGAGAACTTAAACCCACTCGGATTACTCTCCAACTTGCAGACCGATCAATTAAATATCCGCGAGGAGTTCTGGAGGATGTCTTAGTCCAGATAGACACCTTTGTCTTTCCTGTTGACTTTGTTATTTTGGACACCGAACCAGTTTATAATGCTAAATCTCAGATTCCGGTAATCTTTGGACGTCCTTTCCTCGCGACAATTGATGCGATGATTAAAGTAAGGAGTGGAATTATGACCGTTGTTTTTGGGAACATGATATTGAATATCAAGATCTTTTCAAATCCCAAAATTGAAGATTTCGATGATGCGGAAGAAGAAGTGAATTGGGTGGAATCGGTAATTCAAGATTGTTTTGATTCAACTGCTCACTCTGATCCCGTGGAGTCCGTTATAACTAACTCATGTTATGAATTGGATAGATACACTCCACAAGATGAGATGAAGAGCCAGATTTGTGCCGTATTGGAAGTTATGGAAGAGGAAGTTGCAAGAGCAATGTGGACGGCCCAATATGAGCAACTACCGCCAAAGACCAAGTTGGATGTGCCATCAAATCTGCAATTTCTGAAATTAGATTTGAAGGAGCTCCCAAAAGAATTGAAATATGTGTTTCTGGGAGAAGAGAAAACCTTTCCTGTGATAATTTTGTCTATTTTAAATTTTGAACAGGAGGGTAAATTGATACAGTTGTTTAAGCAACACAGAAATGCGATAGGGTGGACCGTTGCTGATTTGAGAGGAATTAGTCCATCCATATGCACCCACAGGATTTACCTAGAGGAAGATGCCAAACCATGTCGTCAAATGCAAAGGCGTCTAAACCCAAACATGCAAGAGGTAGTGAAGAAGGAACTTCTGAAATTGTTGGATGTTGGGGTTATTTATCCAATCTCGGATAGTCCTTGGGTAAGTCCGACTCAAGTAGTGCCAAAGAAAGCTGGCATTACAGTGGTAGAAAATAAAGAAGGAGAATTGATGCCCACACGTGTGACCACAAGCTGGCGCATGTGTATTGACTACAGAAGATTGAATGCGGTGACACGAAAGGATCATTTCCCATTGCCTTTCATGGATCAAATGCTCGAAAGAGTAGCGGGTCACCAATTCTACTGCTTCCTGGACGGTTATAGTGGTTATAACCAGATTGAAATTGACCCTGCAGATCAAGAAAAAACCACGTTCACCTGTCCGTTTGGAACATTCGCATATCGCCGGATGCCATTTGGCTTATGCAATGCACCTGCAACATTTCAGAGGTGCATGCTGAGCATATTTAGCGATATGGTTGAAAAGATCATGGAAGTTTCATGGATGATTTCTCCGTATTTGGAAGTAGTTTTGATGACTATTTAGGAAATCTCCATAAAGTTCTGAAAAGATGTGAGGATAAGAACTTGGTCCTCAATTGGGAAAAATGTCACTTCATGGTGACGAAAGGAATTGTCTTGGGGCATATAGTTTCTGCCGAGGGAATACAGGTAGATAAGGAAAAGATTGATATAATCTCTAATCTCCCTATTCCGACTACAGTGAAAGACATTCGATCGTTTCTAGGTCACGCTGGTTTTTACCGGAGATTTATTAAGGATTTTAATGCTGTATCTAGGCCATTGTGCCAACTCCTTGTTAAGGACAAACCATTTGAGTGGAACAGCGAGTGCCAGGAATCCTTTGATAAACTTAAGCATCACCTCACAACAACTCCGATAATGCAATTTCCGGATTGGAGTCTTCCTTTTGAGTTGATGTGTGATGCGAGTGACACAGCGATTGGAGCTGTATTAGGACAAAGAAAGGACAAGAAGCCTACTGTGATCTACTATGCTAGCAGAACTCTTGACAGAGCTCAACAAAATTACTCCACTACTGAAAAGGAGTTGCTGGCAATTGTATTCGCACTTGAAAAATTCAGGCAATATCTTATTGGCTCGCAGATTATTTGTTTCACTGATCATGCTGCGTTGAAGTATCTATTATCAAAGAAAGATACTAAATAGCGGTTAATCCGCTGGATTCTACTCCTCCAGGAATTTGATCTGATAATCAAGGATAAAAAGGGAGTGGAGAATTTCGTGGCTGATCATCTTTCCCGATTGACCTTTAAGGATAACTCCTCACAATCCATTCCTATCCGTGAATCTTTCCCAGATGAACAGCTTTTTGCTGCAACCAGTTTGCCCTGGTATGCAGACATTGTTAATTATTTGGCAACAGGAGAGACCCCGTCCCATTGGTCCACCCCTGACAGAAAAAGGTTTCTATCTATCACCCGATGGTTTTACTTTGATGATCCGTATTTGTTTAAGTACTGCGCGGATCAAGTAATTAGGCGATGCATTCCTGAGGAAGATATCTCTCAAATTTTAGCTTCTTGCCACTCAGAAGCCTGTGGCGGTCATTTCTCAGCTCAAAAAACTGCTCAAAAGGTGTTTAGCAGTGGTTTCTACTGGCCAACAGTTTTCAAAGATTGTTATGCATTTTGTAGAGCATGTGCTAGATGCCAAATGTTAGGGAGCTTGTCCAAGAAAAATGAAATGCCGATGACCCCGATTATCACTATCGAAATTTTTGATTGCTGGGGCATTGATTTCATGGGACCATTCCCGCCATCCTCTCATTACGAATATATCCTTTTGGCGGTTGAGTATGTGTCCAAATGGGTTGAGGCCATTCTGACAAGGAGAAATGATCACAAAACAGTGATCTCATTCTTAAAAGAAAATATTCTTTCGAGATTCGGAACACCGAAGGCCATGATTAGCGACCGTGGAACCCATTTCTGCAATAAGCCTTTTGAGGCATTGATGAAAAAATATGGGGTTAACCATAAGATTGCGTTATCATATCACCCACAGTCAAATGGTCAAGCAGAGCTAGCTAATAGGGAAATCAAACATATCCTAGAGAAGACTGTTAATATCAACAGAAAGGATTGGTCGTCACGTCTAACTGATGCTTTAAGGGCACACAGAACAGCGTACAAGACGAACCTTGGAATGTCCCCCTATAGGTTAATTTATGGAAAAGCCTGCCATTTTCCTGTGGAACTAGAGCATAAGGCATATTGGGCCACTAGATTGCTAAATTTTGACATTCATGAGAGTGGTACATTGAGGAAGTTACAGCTCAATGAACTGGAAGAGATCCGGAATGATGCTTACGATCGTGCCCGCACATATAAATCCAAATTGAAAGCTAAGCATGATCAGTCAATCTTGAGAAAGAAGCTTGAACCTGGGCAGAAAGTGTTACTTTATGATTCGAAGCTTCATCTTTTTCTGGGTAAGCTAAGGTCAAGATGGATAGGGCCCTTTATTGTCAAAGAAGTTTTTCTTCATGGGGCAGTGGAAATTGTTAACCCCAAAAATGGTAATGCATTCAAAGTCAATGGGCAGCGTTTAAAGCCATTTTTGGAGAGGTTCGAACCAGAATCAGAGACCATCCAACTGGATGATCCTGATTACTCTTCTTGAAAATTTGAGAACCTTTTGTTGTTGTATAATAGTTTTCTTTTCTTTGTGTGCTTCTCTATTTCTGTTTTTCCTTTTGTTCTTATTCTGTCTTTGTGATTGGCTATAGGATGAATCCATTGCAGATGAATCCATTGCATTACCTACCACATTTGCTCTACCATGGGGTCCGTTCTCCATGAACCCCAGAACAAAGAGAACAGGGAAGGCCAATTCTCACGCCGCTTTCCGGCTCATGCCCAGATTCCCCTATTGCAGCAATCGCTGATATGAATACCTGGGATTTGTTGTGTGCGGTTCGAGCAATTCTGGAAGACCTTCAAATCGATTCGGACAGGAAAGTCGTGGAGTACTTCATGGACTATGCTGAAGGAAAAGACCTATCGTCTCCAGAATCTGAGCAAAATTGATAATTCCTGTAGAAAATGAATAAGATAGAATTTTGTTTCTAGTTTTCTTTCTGTTTGTTTGTCCTTCAACCAAAATCTTGTACTTTTGGATGATAATAATCCAATTTGAGCAATAAAATTGATGATGTTCGGAATAAATTCTTCCTACTTGTATGTTTGATGAGTTTGATCCTTGTCTGAATGTTCGAAGTCTGGTTTCTATCTTGAAAATGCATTCTTATACTGTTGGGGGTGATTACATGAAGAACATTTGGGTTCCCATGAACTTCTTATGTCAATCGATTGACATATTTTGTCAATCGATTGCAGTCTTCATTCAATCGATTGACATCTATTGTCAATAGATTGACAACTCCCCCAGACGTAAAGTCTATTCATCTCCCTCTCCCTCATTTCATTTCAAAAATCAACGAGAAAGAGAGAGATTAGGCAACTTTGGGCAGGCGAGAGTTTTTCCCCAATCCTTTCCATAACCACCACCATCATCATCATCATCATCATCATTATAACCAAAATCGCCACCACCGCCGCTGTGCACGGAGAAAGGAGGGGTTTTGGAGATCATTTTCTGGCTGTGGATCATCATCCCCATCATCTCTTCTCATTGACTCCACCAAAAGTGCCATTCACAAGCCATCTCTGCGCCCATTTCATCTCAGTGCTGTCCCAGAGGTATTTGCCCAAACCCGCTTCCCTTTTTCATCTTAATCTAGATTTTTAACATCTGAGGGAGCCCCTCATGGTCTTAAGATCACTCAAATGCATGAAAGGGGGATGTGAGACCTTGTTGTGGGCAGCCCCCTTCATTCGCTGATGTCAATCGATTGACATCAGGGTTCAATCAATTGGAATCCATCTTCAATCGATTGACAATTTATGTCAATCGATTGACATAAATAGAGATGCAGAACCTTCTTTTTTTCATCCTAACTCTCTATTTCTCTTAATTTTCAGCTCCTATGGCTCCCAAGCCTAAAGACAATGGGCCTCACCCAGAAAAATCCACTTCTCTCGAGATTCCTGACCCACCGCTCGCCCACGGGTTTAGGAACGCCAAAGAAAGTACATGGTTCACTAAATACTTCCAAACTCACACAATTATGGTGGAAAGGCAATTCGAAAACTTGTGGAGCGACGATAAAATCCCATTCCATCTAGCTCGCCTTCGCGCTTATCCTGATTGGCTCCCAATTCTTACAACGGATAAACAAGTTTGAGCTTCGTGAATTCGAGCAGCATGTGCTAGTATGGTAAAGATGCCGAATGTCCCTTACACATATTTCTCGTGTGTATCAGGACGGGCAATTAAGTATAGCCCAGCTACAGTCGCTCAGGCACTTGGTATCCCAGAGGTTCCCGACCATATGTACCATGTTCATCCAGATCGCCCATTTCCATCATACGATGTTGTGGCTACAGAGATCTCAGGCTGGAAGGTTAAGAAATACTCGGGGATCACAGTGTTCAATGACCACGACCTGACGATGGACTATCATCTACTGCATCTGACACTCTGCAGCTGTATTCTCCCCACAACCTATAAGCTGGATTTCGCTGGGTGGTACACGAGAGTTCTATTTGCTATTGGGACCAGATTACCTATCTGCCTCGCCCGGCTCTTCATCGAGTTTTTCATTGAGCCTACACGTCATCCTAGTAAATCACAACACTTAAATGGTGCGTAGGCGATTCATCGTGTTTGTGAGGCTGCTGGTCTAGAGGTACCAGCTGGCAAAATTCTACAAAAGTCCAAGTTGGGGGTTTTTGGAGAATCTGTGGCTCGACGGTTATTGTCACAGTTCAAAAACAAAGCAAAAGGAAAAGGGAAAGTAGGAGAGAGTAGTAAGAGGAAGAAGAGAAAGAGAGGAGAAGAGACGTCAGAGGAGGAGGATGAGGACCCAGGGACGCCTGAGACGGAGGGTCAAGATACAGTTGTAGTCGAGGAAGAGGAGGATGAGGACTCAGGGATGCTGACCGCGGCTGAGGGTCAGTATGAGTTGAGGAAGCGTGAGCCACCTGCAGCCTCTACATCTACCCCCTCCGTCTCTCCAGACCATTCACGATCTTTTAATAGAGGAGAGAGAGGCGAGAGTGCAGCTTCATAGGATGGTTAGAGAGCTCACTGCACAACAGTTATTGATGGTGACTCAGATGTTGTTTGATCGTGATTCTGTCCAGGCGAGACTCGAGCTGCTAGGTGGTCAGATGGAGCAGATATTGTTGTTACTAGGCATCGAGCAGTCCTTGCGCTCATCTGTGCCACCTCCTCCGATGGCTCTAGCTTCTATGCCGATTCCACCAGAGGGAGATATTTTAGAGACACCTCCACCGCCACCACCTCCAGCTGTTGTTCCCCCGCCGGCTGCGAGTGACCCAGCGGCTGTCACCCAGACTGAGACAGATGCTGAGGGTGACGATGGGGTCGCTGTTGATCCAGGTCATGGCAGTGCACCTATGCTATCTGGTGATCCGACTTTTGGGCCTTAGGAGGGAGTTTTAAAAAGCGAGAGAGTTTTTCATTGGATATTTTTGGTACCTTTGTGGATACTTTATTGATCTCTTTTTGGACATTTCTATTACAGACAGCTCTTTTGCTAATGGATTGTGTTTCTATTATCTTTACTTTCGATTATTATTCATAATATTCTTGATCTTGGTTGTTTACGGAGATTGTTTTATTAAACCAGGTGAATTCTCAGAGTTGTGCTGAATCGCGTGAATCAGGTGATATCTTTTGTTACTCGAATCCCTTCCATTGATGACAATGTCAATTTCAGTTGGGGGTAGGGAGTAGATATCCACCTGTGTATTCTTGAGTTCATAATGCACACTTGTTTAATATTATAATCTCCATGTTTGTCTAGTTTTCTTTTAGTTCGTAAAAAAAAAAAAAAAAACTGTTGTTAAGCTTCTAACTTTCAAAACCTCGTTTCTCCTAGCTAATTTCATTGTGCAATGATGCATTCATATCTTTCTTATTATATTATGGATTTCGATTATATGTTACTTTGTCGCTAATCTAGTTTTATGTCCATAGCATGAATATATCCTGAAAGCAGTCGCACGAGTTGACAATCACGAAAGAATCTTTGAATTAGAGTGAAATAGGATTGTCATGTGATTGGATTAATAGTAAAACTTTTAACCCTAGTGAGTTTCGAGCCATCCTTTTATTCTGAGGGTTAATCGCAAAAACTCGTGTCAATTCTTGAAATGCGCTATTATTTCATTGAGAGTCTCATTCTTGTTTCATTTGGCTGATGCTTCAGGGGAATGTTCAGGATCTACTAATTTAAAAACTCAGATAATACTCAAGATAAGTTATTATGTTTAGAAGATGATTTAGGCCATCGTTTTCTCGCCTCATCATTCGAGAAAGTCTTAATTCCCACTTACCTATCACAAATCAATGCCTCTACCTAAAAGTACATATTTATAGTCGAGCATGTGACGGTTTTGTGAGAATAATTAAAGGAGGAAAAGAAGAAGTGAAAAAAAAAAAAGAAGAAATCAGTGAAAATGAAGGAATAAAAGGAATTGGTGGTTGGATAAATAGAAATTGCAAAGTGAAGTTGATATTACCGTGTCACATGTTTGAATCCATTTCCGCATTTCACCATCTTTTACCTTTCTTCATATTTCTGCCACAAGTCCTAAGGATTCTAGATAATTTTTAATGAATCTTGAGTACAAAATGTTTTTTTTTCCACAGTAGATCGCTCATGTAGTAATTGGTATCCCATTCATGAGACTTATGCACCTCAAAACAAGAGTTTTTTCAGTGTCTAGTATGTAAGCATGTTTGATTGCCTCTACATTTACTCATTTGGGCTTCATACTATGAGTGCATAATTTTACGCTAGTTTCAGAGCAATTTTATTTTGAGTGTAAACCGTGTGAGAATTGAGTTGAAACTATGAAATCCTGAACATGTCAATCTAAACTAATTCTGAGACAAAGATTTCAATCGTAGTTGTTAACTCCACACACATATACACAAGGATATATAAAGGCTGTTGATGTAGTTTTGATTTGGATAAGTTACTTTGCAACATGTTTATTTCCATAGCATGATAAAGGAATTTATGTCATTGTTAAGCAGAATTTTTAGCATAAAGGAGAGAATGAAGTTCTTTGATGAGTTTAGAAAGCTTGACATTTGAATTTTGTGGGTAAATTCTCTGAAAACCCTCACGAGACACAACTCGTCCATTAGGATAAGCCTAAGGGTTCAAAGGCTTGTTGCAAACGCTAAATGCAACCGCGATTCCTGCGAAAGTGAGTTAGGATTGTTCTTTTTGTTTTAGGTCAATAAAAGTGTAACGTTGGAAATTGTTGTCTTAGCTTGATTTAATTCCGCTTCATTGCTAGAGACTAGCAATATGCTAGTTGGGGGTCGTGATGAGGGCTGATATTTGTAAGATATTGGCCTGATAAAGAGGAAAATTAGTTAAACTTAGCCCCATTTCTCTAGTTTTTACCTGCACTTATGTTTTAATTCATTTCTTTACACAATGATGTATTTTTCGTGGTATGTTGTTGTGTTTAGCTCTTTGAATGCAGGTTCTGAAGTTAAAATGAATAACAAATTGAAAGGAATAAATCAAGAAACAAGTAGATGAAGTCTTGGTACCAATCGATTGACATAATATCAATCGATTGACATATTTTATGATCAATCGATTGGAATTTTTACCAATCGATTGGAACGTTTACCAATCGATTGATATTAATGCCAATCGATTGGTTAAAACTGGAAACAGTCTGCGTTAATGGAGCAAGATCTCAGCAAATTAGGACGACGACCAGCCGTTATGGAATGAACCTAGACGCCTTCAGCTCATGGATATGACACTATATATAGAGGGGAGTAAAAAGGGTCAAGGGTTGGCTCATTTTTCTTGTTTTGTAGGAACTTTTCCACTCTTGTTCTTTGGAAATACATATACTGAAAGTTTGAAAGTTCAACATTTGGTATTGCTATTCTCATTCAGGTTTTGTTATTCGAATTTTGCTATTCTGTAACTCATCTAGCCATAGTATTGCATAGAAAGTCTAGTTTAATTTCAAATCTTTTGTGCACATCCATGCTTAGATCCAATTTATGTAAAATGTTTCAGTTTAATCAAGTTTATGTTTGTTTAAAGATGATAGCCTAGGGTTCTGGTTGGGAATAATGTGAGGAATCATTGTTTCCAACCACTACCATGATTCTGTGTAGAATCAATGTCAATCGATTGGAAACAGAATCCAATCGATTGACATGAGATTCCAAGTCAATCGATTGATATATTTATCAATCGATTGGAAGTCATTTCATACCAATCGATTGACATAATGTCAATCGATTGATATGTGCATGACTTGGGTTGACTCCTTTTTGTATTCCAGTAACTTTTATTTCAGAAACTAAGTCCTAATTGATCTTTTTAAGTTCAAATTGCAATCTTATTTCGAAATACGATCTCTTTTAATCAATTAACTCAATGAACACTTCCGATGAACATGTCTAGTATCTTATACTCGATTTGTTTACCATTGTTCATAGAGTTAGTTCGTTTAATTCCAGTCCTTCATAAATAAGTGAGATTGTTGAACCACTAGGAATGTGAAATTCACATACTTAGTGTCTAGAATGTTTTACTTAATCAATTTCAAATCATGGAATACTAAAAGAAGAAAACCCCAATTGTTTGTTTTTGTTAAATCATAATAGTGGCTGGTACTTTGAGGACTCACATGTTCCCAACTCTTTTTCATATTTAGTTTCAAATCACAGTTTTTTTTTATTATTTTATATAGTCGAGTTATCGCTTCACTTTAATTTGTTTATTTTATTTATTTAAGTTCAATAGGACTGTTAGAACCTCACTCTAAAGAAATCATCTTTTATTTAATTTAGGATTCAATCTAGATCTTTCTGCCTTTATCTTCCGTCCTTTGGGATTCGACCCGGTCTTACCGGTTTTAACGCGACACGACCGTCTACACTTGGACGTACTCTTCAAGAGAACACACATTTCAAGTCGTGTCAGTTGATAAGAGTCAAGCAAGAGAAACAATGCAATAAGATGCAACGGGACTCCCTCCTAGCCCACCCAAGGTGAGTAAGAAAAAGTCGGGGAGTAAAAGGAGAAGGTCCTAGGTTTGGGATCATTTTACTAAAATTGAAAATGTAAGTAATGATGTTGGACGTAGGGCGAATTGTAATTACTGTGACACATCGTATGCAAGTGACCCTAAACAAAATGGGAAAACCTCTTTGTCCCATCATTTGGAAAACCAATGTACGAAATACCTATTTCAAAAAGTAGAGAAGGGTCAAACCACTTTAGGTTTCAAACCCAAAACAGAAGGAGACCCTACTAGCGGTCTTGTGTCGGTTGCATTTAGTCCTGATAGATGTAGACAAGCTTTAGTCGAGATGTTGATCACTAACGAATTTCCCTTTAGGCTTGTGGAAAATGAAGGATTTCAAAAATATACCTTTGTTACATGCCCAAAATGGATCAGAATCCCAAGTCGAGTGACCATTGCAAAAGATTGTTACAATATGTATTTGTAAGAGAAAAAGCTGTTAAAAAAATGCTCTAAAAGGGCAACGCATTTGTCTAACCACAGACACATGGACTTCTTTGCAAAATCTGAATTATATGTGTCTAACTGCTCATTTTATTGATAATGATTGGAAACTACACAAAAGAATTCTAAACTTTTTTTATAGTTGAAAGTCACCAGGGGTTTTCACTCAGTAAGACATTACAGATGTGTTTGCTAGATTGGGGGATAGAAAAAATTGTCACTCTCACAATTGATAATGCTAGTTCTAATAGTACTATGATTGATTTTCTAAAAAGGAAAACTAAGGATCGAAAGAGCACCATCTTCCAACACGAGTTCTTGCTTATGAGATGTTTTGTTCATATCTTGTACCTTGTTGTTCGTGATGGGTTGAAGGAAATGGATGATTCTATTATGAGGGTGATGAATGCAGTGAGGTATGTGAGGTCCTCTCTACAACAAATGAAGACATTTAAGTTGTGTGTGGAGAAGGAAAAAATTGCATACAAATGCCAAGTTGTCTTAGATGTACCTACTAGGTGGAACTATACTTACATGATGTTGGATAGGGCCAAAAAATACCAACCAGCTTTTGAACGGTTTGATGAGGAAGATGGTAGCTTTAAGGTTTTAATGGGAGAGGGAGAGGGCCCTCTCACCTCTGAAGATTGGGACAAATGTAGGTTCTTTGTAAAATTTCTTAAACTTTTGTATGATGCAACATTACGGTTTTTGGGAACAAAACACATTACATGTAATGCTTTCTTGATGGAATTGGTATTAATTCAAGAAACAATTGAAAGGAAGGTAAATGGAGGGGACTTGTTCTTGAAACCTATGGCAAAAATCATGAAATCAAAGTTTGCTAAGTATTAGGGAAATGATGTTAGTAGTATGAATCAATTGTTGTATGTTGCTATGGTTCTTGACCCTCATTGGAAAATGAGGTATATCAAATTTTATTTTGGTTCATCGGATCCTTTGACAAAAAAAGTAGAGAACACATTAAATAGATTGTTTTAATTGTATGTTTCAAATGAGGGAGGAATGGATCAAAAGAGGAGTCAATCAATGGGAAAAGAGGGGTTAAATGGTGAGACTGAGTTTATGGATGTGAGGGAATTGATGATGTCAGAATTTAAGAAACACTTGAAATTGGAGGATTCAATGGAGAATAAGTCTGAATTGGAAAGATACCTAATGAAGAGGTGTTAAGAAGATAGACATGGGTTTGATGTGTTAGAATGGTAGAAGTCTAATACAAGTAGATACCATGTCATTTCCTTAGTTGCACGATATGTGCTTGCAATTCTCGTGTCCACTGTGGCTTCTGAATCAGCATTTAGCATGGGAGGTCGTGTTCTTGATTCCTACCATAGTTTATTGTCTTCGAGTATGGTTGAAGCCCTCATTTGTGGTCGAGATTGGCTTCGTTGTTCATCCACGCCAATTACCCTTCATATGCAATGGAGGAAGTTAAAGAATATGAAAATTTTGAGCCATGTATTTCTTTCTATATATATTCACTTATTATATTTTTTTTGTTACTTGCTCTATGCATTGTTTTGTTAATTTTTTTGTTTTGTTTTGTTTTGTTTGTTTTTATTTTCCTAGAACTTATGGAGGAAGAAAACCTGTTGGAAAACCCTATAACTATTGAAGATGTGGACGATTAGTCCTACGTGAGTTACATATCTATTTGATTTTGTATATTAAAACTTATCCAAAAGAACATATTGCATAACCTCTCCTTTTTTTTCTCATCTTTACTCATTTTGTAGGGTCAAGATAACTTTTGGACAAGATGGATGTGTCATGTATTGGCTGTAGTTTGTTGGACTTTGGGACATTGGATCAAGTTTCATTTTGTGTGTTGTTGCCTTGTTGGACTTGGACTTCTAAGCTTTTAAATTTGTTTGATGTTTGGTGTTTGTTGCACTTGGAAGTTTTATTTTGTGTGTTGTTGGACTTATGAACTTAGAAGTTTTCTTTTGTGTGTTGTTGGCTAAAGTTTGTTTGAATGGGTGGTGTTGAAGTTTAAGCTTGTTTGATATTATTGTGTTTTTTTTAATTAACACTAAGTTTGTTAAAGTATAAGTGTTGGATATTTGAAGTTTAAAATAAGTTAATTGTGTTTTTAAGAATGTTATTGTTGGGTTGTATATTTGTAATGTTGTAGAATATATGTTGTTAAAGTTTGTTAGATTTTATAGGCCCAAAAATAAATGTTAAAGGCTCAAAATATCCAGAAAATTATATTAAAAATGGCCAATAGGCCCAAAGTAGCCCAAAAACTGTAGCACCTTGAATTTCCTTAGAAATTCCACGTCGGATATTAGAAAATAGTAATAATTACCCAGGGAAATGGTTACAGAAAGTCCATTAGGATTACCTTAACTAGGAATCTTTAAAGGACCCTGTAGTCAATGTCTTAATGACGGCGACGATGCCCTAAACTAGAAACCATTAAGATAGTCGTAACCTTGACGGTTATAATATCCATATTAGAACCTTTAGACAGACTTGAACTTAAGCTCGTACTTAGCCCCGTACATTCATATCTTTTATCTGGCCTTACTTTCACAAATGAGCACATACATTGGGACTCAGGCACACATTTCTAAGCATATTACCCCAGATGTGGGACCCATACCACCACCTTATGTAGACCCCACCCAATCTACCCTTAGACATACACACTAACATCCATATGAGTACACATTAGTGCACCCACTGCACTTGATTAACTCCCCCTCACCTCCTCTATTTAAAGACCACCCCCCTTCCCCCCTCCCCCCTTTATTTGACAATCCCTTCCAGCCTACAATCTGTCTATACGGATTGTATATAGAGAGAAACCCCGAGAGTGTTAGTGAGAAAGAGAGAGCTTAAGAAGGGAAGAAGAAACATACACACTCACCCCTATACATTGTATAGCTAACACATTTTCCTCTTTGCAACCCCCCCCCCCCTCCCCACTCACATGTACCCTGTGTATACACACTCAGGTGCACAGAACTAGAAGAGAGAGAAGAGAGACGCTGGAGGAGAGAGAGAGGAGTTGATCGGAGAGGTTTGAGAGGATCAAGGATCATCTGAGGTAAAATCACACCCCCATTTGCATCTCTGATCATTTGCATGTCACTTAGAAGGCCTTAGGACCTCATACATGTAGCTCAAATAGAGCCTAAAGCTCTGGACCAGCTTGAGCTGCCATTAGTGCTCCTCACTGGAGCTCGGATTTTCGAATCTCAATCAAATGGCCTCTAAGTTATAACAATCTGACCCCCTTGGTCCCAGATAGACCCCATAGAAACAGCTTTTGGTTTAGGACGCATTTGGTAGGCCATGCAGGCCATTATTCTCATTAATGGCCGAAAGAATAATCTCATCGTGGGAACCCAAAACGAAGGAACTAAGAACCCAGCTCACACTATGTGATAGAGGACCTCTTTCCGGTTACTTTGCCGTTGGATTCATTCATTTTCATGGAGAAACGCGAAAGTTATGGAGCTCTGAAGCTTTTCCGGCGAGCCCCGATTCTCCGGCAATCCTCTCTCGCCGGAGAGGAAAATACTTATAAGGGTTATAACACCCGGGTCTTGGACCGGGTCGGGTTTGGGTCAGGGTGGGTTGGTGTGTGAGTGTAAATGGGTCTTGGGATGGGTAGGATAAAGCCCACAGGTGCACTTAAGTGGAACTGCGCCGTTTTGGGCGTCGGGTTGGAGTCTAGGTCGGGTGCAGGTCTGGGGTAGGCCACGTTGTGTCTGTAAACAAGTTTGGGCACAGTCCGGGTTTAGGTTCGGGTTAGGGTATTTGGGTCGAGTTAGTTTGTTAGTATAAGTGGGTTTGGGTTTTGGGTTTTGGGTACGGGTTAAGTTCGGGTCCACCCAAATGGGTTTGTGGGCTGGGTCTTCATGTGAGTTGTTATGGATAGTTCGGTTAGGTACGGGTCGGTTGGTTCGACCCAAATGGGTCAAAAGGGTTTGGGTCCCCTTAAGAGTGTATTCAGGTCACCCGTTTGGGTTATGGTCGGTTAGGGTTGACACGTTGATTTTTGTTAATATTATTATTATCATTATTATTATTACTATTATTATTATTATTATTATTATTATTATTATTATTATTTATACTAATTACTTAGTAATTGTTTCAGTAGTTTAAATTAGTTTTAAAATAAGTTTTAAATTAGGAGAGAGAGAGAGAGTGAGAGACTATTTTTTGTATGTGGTTCGGCCCTGTTAATGAAGGTACCTACGTCCACGGGTGTATCTGAGCACGTTCACTAGCAGATCACCGGCGGGCCTGGTGAGCCAACAAAGAGGGGCGGCACTACCAGTAATACCGGCCGGGTGTACGCATATAATGGTGAATTTTGTAGAGGTGCTGTGTAGACTAAAGAGTTGGTCGCCCCCTCAATGGGGGGTGAGTGGTCTCTTTTATAGATGCAAGAGACCTACTCATACATGGATAAGGAAATACAATCCTATTAGGGTGTGATTGACACCAATCAAGTAAGTTTCCTATTTGTATTAGGATTGATTGACATTAATTGTGGGAGTTTCCCAATTGGATTAGGAAATAGATGCACTTTCCATTAGTCTTCTAGCTTGAGTAGGAAACTGCCCATAATTTTGGGCGTATCAATAATTATAAATAATATTCCCCAATATTTTGGGAATAATTATATTATAAAAATGTAATTATAATTTTATTTATAATAGTTTTATGTAAATAATAAATAATTGTTTCATGTAGTATTTAAATAGATTTTAAATACCAAAACCTATTATTTAATTCCAAAAAATTAGGGATTTATTCCTAATGATATTTTTATACAATATTATTAATTAGTATTTCGTATATTCCGTATATTAATGTTATATAATAACATATATTTATTATTTATATGTATAAAATTAATAATAAACATTGTTTTCTATGGTATTTAAATAGAAATTAAATACCTTGTTATATTATTTATTCTAGAAATTTAGGATATATATATTCCCAAAACTATTTTATACTATGCCATAAGTTATAAAGTTATAAAATATATCTTAGTATTTTTAATAATTAAGAATGAGCTATTTTACCAGTATATTAATTATTAAAAATACCAGACGAGCTCCGAAAATTATGAGATAAATACTGGTAGTGTATTTTAATATCTAGTATTTAATAAAAATACTTCTAAGTACTGATTTCTCAGTATAATTATAATTGTGTATTTAAATACCTTTTTGAGTATTTTCTGATATATATATATATATATTATCTTCAATAATTTATAATAAATAATCTTGGACTCCGAAAATTACGTGTTCAGTTCCCAGAGTCTTAAAATAATGTCTAAAACATTCCCTTAAAGTTTAGTGACCTTTTGACTCTGTCGAAAATACAACCTGTCTTTTAGGGCCCACATTAGTGCAGTAAGCCCTACATATTACCCCGTAAAAACGCGACGGACTCCAATTTGAGTCTAGTCAATGGCGTTGGACTTAGAATGACACGTAGATCACTACCTTGAGATTTATAATCTCATTTGATAAAATTACCATTTTGCCCCTATAGTTGCACTCACACTTTATTATTATTTCTTCCATTTATTGTTGTAGAACTTGGCATATAGCTGCTTTCGAGGATCGGCGACTCGATGTGAGTTTCCTAACCTCACTCTAATCAGTATTAATATCTATCCAAGATATCTACAAGCTACATGTACGATGTATTGTATATATATGGTGTCGATTAATGTTTCTACATACCTCAATATCCGTGTCGCTATGAATAATTCTGCTAAGGTAAGTGCTATCACATAGATGAGCATGTCAAGAGTTTTATCTATTTAATTGTTGGTATCAAGTCCATGTTTAAATGTCCATGAGCTATATGCTATACTTCTGATGTTGTCAATATCAAGATATAAAAGTATTCTTTACTTTTCAAAAGATTTGCAGTGTGGAAGTAAAGGTCGAACCCACAGAGATTGATTAACTACCGTGTTTTAATCTTAAAACCTAAATCTAATTAATTATAAAAACGGATTTTGATTTGATTTTAATTAAACTAATAACAATAACACTAAATCTAAACTATGAAAGCAATTAAAAGTGTTTTAAATAATGTTTAAGGGAACCTATGATTGCAAATCCACCACTAGCTTCATAATAGGAATAGTTATGAATTACTTTAGCTTATTAAGTTGGATGATAATGGGGAATTGTAGCTACAAGCCCAATTCCTCCGACAAGAAGATATTCATGGTTCAAGCACCAACATAATCCATCTTCGGTTAGCACAAATTATCCCACACTAAACTAGGGTTGTGATCTAATCCGTCTAACCTAGGCATGGACTATTCAGATACTTGATAGCACAAATCAATAAAGCACCATCACATGTAAACAATCTAAACAAGCACAGCAAGAATAGATCGTTGAGCACATCACAGTCAAAATAGATCTAAGACAAGAATAAATTCTGAAAGCAATGATTTAATCAATAAAAGTACGATTTATTTATAAAAATCCTCTAAACATGTGACTGTCATCCATACATAATAAAACTAAAATAAAAACATAAATAAAACCCTATTACTTGTCTAGGGCTTCATTGAAACCCTAGATCTATGATCTAGCCGTCCATGGAAGTGATAGATGGCAAGTAGTTGATGGAGGAGGCCATGGAAACCCTTGGTCTTCTTCTTCTTCTCCTTGCTTCCCTCCCTTCAATGGCTGGAAGTATGGTTGTAGAATGTGTATGTATGGGTGTGTCCTCCTTCAATTGAAGTAGAATAGAGTATATATAGATTTACAAGTTTTGGAAGCCTTCCCAACCCGAAATGGACTGAAACTGATGTAATTTACAGTCTAGACGTCGTTCAGCAGTTTCGTTTGCACAGGAGTCCTCAGTATACTGAAATACGCAACTTTGGTTTTTACACATATCACGCGAGCGGGTCGCGCGAGCGTGACATTTGGCTCCTCGCGCGCGCGGATCGCGCGAGCGATTTTGGGGATCTCGCGCGAGCGAATCGCGCGAGCGATTCTCTGATTTTCGCGCCCGCGGGTTGCGCGCGCGAACTGGCTTTTTCAGCTTCTTTCTTTGTGCTTTTTCACCCTGTTTAGCCTGGTTTACTTGATTTCTTCCAAAACCTGTCAGAAAATAGAAAACGAAGTAAAAATATACAAAAACAGGATAAAAAGGTACTAACAGATGCTCGTTAAGGCGTATAATTAGGATTAGTTCTCTCCCGATCACACCCCCAAACCTACATTTTGCTAGTCCTCGAGCAAAACTAAAATAAAAACTAACTACTAATAAAATACTACTCCATTTTCGCATGGATCACGATTGCATTTAGCATATGCAACAAGCCTTTTAAACCTCTAGGTGTCCCTAGTCGGACGAGTGAAGTCTCGTGAGGGTTCTCATCAACAATTCACCCACAACCATATTTATTAACTTGTAAATTTAAAAAGTTTTATTCAAATGAAAAACAAAACAATCAATACTCCTTATCATAGAACGATGATTTGAAATAGAATAACGAACAAGAAGAAACGGAATCAAACGTCTACCTACATCATGAAAAACAATCTCAAGCACATGCATCGTATAAATCAATAGAGTTCCTCACACAATTGCACGTGTGTGATATGGTAGTCAAGTGAACACGCGCATGTCATGAACTTGGAATATAATTCGGATAACCATCCAACTATGTCTTGACTACGAATCTCACAATGAATTATACTCTCAAATAAAACACTCAGAAACAGGTGTAATTTTTCTAAAATATGTGAGTAAAGGAAATATGTTTTCAAAACGAATAACGCTCACATATGACACGAAAAATACGCATAACACGAAAGAACAGTAGTCTCATGGATAGGATGCCAATAATCCAGAAAAATTAATTATTACCATGGTTTAATCCCCCTCCCATCGTTTATATATCCAAACCATGTTTCTAGGATCAAATAGGACTTTTCAAAGGTTGTAATGTGGCTCAAGCAATGGAAAAGGATAGAAAGGATTTATCAAGTAGTTTCAGAATGGCATTGTAAGGCATGTTCGATTTCTTTCATTCTTTTTCTCTACCAACTTTCATCTTTTCTTTCTCTTCATTCCTTTTCATTCATTTTTTTCAACCTTCTTCTTTATTTTTCAATATATTTCTTTTTTCCTTTTCCTTTTCTTGCTTCTCAAATGATTATTCATCGAATACCAAGCAACTACCCCAATAGCATCTTATTTTCTTCTTCCTTTTCAACACATCACCTTAACACTACTAAAAGGTGACAAATCTCTCAGTAGTGAACTCCAAGTTTGTCAAGTCGGAGCAAAAACAAGAATAATGGTAATCAAAGAAAGAAATGGCATTTTAACGGCTCAAAGGACGAACTAAGGAAATTTTATCTTTTATCGGCCGGTAGTAAACAAAGAGGGCCTAAAATCATGTCCCATGGTTATATGGTTCTTCAATATTTACGACGGAAGATTATTTAGCATGGTAACAAATATTTTAACTTGATTATCAACCAAAACAAGAATAATGAGACTAAACAACAAATAGATGCTCTATTTCAAGTGAAATTCGACAAACACAATGTATTTATAACCCTCAATGAAGAAAAGATAGGCTCAAAAGCTCACTGGGCTTAGTCTCCACCTTGTGTTATCCAGAAATCCGAATCATATTATAGTTCACAACCAACATGCATTCAAGTGACTACGTGTAGTGTATAGGTTTGTGTGCAAATTTATGATATAAAACTACGATTCAAACGATACATAACTTAAAACATTTCAACATAACTTCAGCAAATGTTTAATCACATATTCTCTTGTTTATCCTTCTATAACAATTCAAAGTTACATAACAAGAAGTATCAAATTAAGATTAAATTGATATTGCAAAAACGTTGGTAACATCGTTTATTTAAACACACTTATTGAAAAATTTTAAAAAAAAATTTAAAATTTTGCATAACCAATGCGCATGTGTGCATACCCCCAAACCTAAACCTTTCATTATCCCCAATGAAACAATAAAACGAAAGAAAGGAGAGTAGGTAAGAAAGAAACGATAATACCTCAATCTCGGCAAACACAGAACAGGTTAACACAAAGGAATATGACAATAAAGTTCAATGTTACCTGTTACTTCTTAACAAATGAAAATTAAACAAACAAAATAATAAAAAACAGCTAAAAGAATTATAACTAAGCTAAATGAAACTAAATAAACTATAAGAAGAAACACAACTATGAAGACAACACGAAAAAGTAAATAAAACATAACCAGAATCATGAAAACAATCAAAGACTCGATCTAAAAGTGCCTAAGAACAGAAACAGAAAAATAAAAACTGTGGGACAGGTGTGGAAAGAAGATATAAGAAAACAAAAGAAAATGTCAGAAAAATGGGAGATCGCGCGAGCGGCCGTCGCGCGCGCGAATCCCAATTTTTTTTTTTTTTTTTTTTAATGAAATCGCGCCAGCAGGACCCCCTCCCGCCCGCGAAACCAGGCGCGAGGAGAACCTGAGGCATACTATTAAGAAAACGAAAGAAAAAACACTAAGGCACATTCTCGCGCCAGCGGGCCGCGCGAGCGACGTCTCGCGCGAGCGGGCCGCGTGCGCGAGAATGGTATTTTCTCTTGGTTCACTTATTTTATGTATATAAATTAAATATAACTTTACTCCAACCCCCAAACCTGTCCAAAAACCTCAAAAACTGATCAAAACGATCCAAAGACATACAAAAATAAGATAAACAGACGAAATAAAGCTTGGGTTGCCTGCCAAGAAGCGCTAACTTTTACGTCTTCAGCTAGACCGTTCTAGCTCAAGGCTTTATGGAGGCCGTAAATCGGACTGTGTACCCCTAAGGATGTCAGGTAGAGCTCGGTGGTAAGCAGAAATTACGTCGCTTTGAATTAATTCAATCGACGGTTTGTCAGTATGTTCAAATCGATTTCTTACCTTCCGAGAAGATTCAGCATTAGGGTCCGGGATATTAGGGTTCATCCACTCATCATCCGCTATATCTTTTTCGTTACTCACATTTATTTCTTTGGTAGGCTCAATATTCCGTCTTACCTCACCTTCCGCCTCACATAGGTAATCGTCGTCTTTAGGAGGTTGATCCATAGCGTTAAAAATGTTTAATTTTAAGTTCATGTTCCCAAACGACACTTTCATTACCCCCGTCCGGCAGTTAACACGTGCGTTAGCGGTGGCTAAGAATGGACGGCCTAGAATGACAGGAGTGTATTTTCTAGCATCTAGCACCGGTTATGTGTCAAGGACCATGAAGTCGACAGGATAATAGCATTTATCAACTTTAACCAAGACGTCCTCGACGATTCCTCTAGGTATTTTAATAGAACGATCCGCTAATTGTATGGTAGCGGCCGTGGGTTTAAGTTCACCTAGTCCTAATTGTTTATAGACGTGATAAGGTAAGAGGTTAACACTAGCACCTAAGTCAAGGAGAGCCCTATGAATGACAGTGTCACCTATGACACATGAAATCGTAGGCGTACCGGGATCCTTATACTTTGGAGGAGCGTGTTGAAAAATAGAACTTACTTTTTCCGTGAGGCAGACCTTTTTAGGAGTATGACTGCGTATTTTGCGTTTTTGCGTACAGAGGTCTTTTAAACATTTAGCATAAGCGGGAATTTGTTTTATAGCGTCGAGGAAAGGAATATTAATTTTAACTTGTTTAAACACCTCGAGTATATCTTCCATTTTTGACCCTTTCTTGGGCACATGTGACGGTCCCTCAACATTCGGTGGATATGGCATTCTCGGAATATAATTTGTTGAGACCGGTTCATTTTCTTTTCTACTTTGATTCACGTCCTCACCCCTCTCTTTATTAGAGTTGATGTTCACATCTATCACATTCACATTCTTATTAGGGGTTTCTATCACCTCCTCTCGTGTAGTCATCCTAGTTGAGACGGTGTTTACTTGTTCATTCGACCCCTTAACCTCATATTGTCCCTTAGGGTTCTGAATTGTTTGACTAGGCAACGTCCCCTCGTTTCTACGACTCACTACAGTAGCTAGCTATCCCATTTGGGATTCAAGCTTCGCAATGGATTGTGTATGAGAGTGCACTATTTGTGCTTGTGCCTGTACTTGCGTTTCAATTTTATTAAGGGATGCCAACAACTTTTCCTCAAAAATGTTACCCCTTGAAGGATTCGAATTAGGGGGCGGGTGTTGGTATTGACTAGGTTGAAACTGAGGTCGATACGCATTTGGAAAATTAGTTGCCTCATTAGGATTATTATTATTGTTTTTCCACGAGAAGTTAGGATGGTTTCGCCATGGCGCATCCGGATTATTATTAGTCGAATTATAATTATTCCGTGGGTATTATTGAATAGAATTAATGTGTTGCTCCACGAATTCCGGAAATTGACTTGCCGATGGACATGTAAGTATAGAATGTGAAGGATCGGAACATAATGCACAAATTTCATGAGCGGGTGGGGTTGTCATTTGATTCATTGTCATAAGTCGGTCAAGTTTTTTAGATAGTTCTTGAAATTCAATAGAATGACTCGACTCAAACTTCACCTCCCTCTTTGGTTGTGGATATCCCTCAGAACGGACAGACACCGCTTGGTGCATCGAATTCTCGCTCAAAGTTTCAAAAATTTTCCAGGCCTCGTCGGCGCTTTTGTGTAGGAAAGTTCCCGCACAAACGGCATCGACGGTGTTACGGACCGAAGGAATAAGTCCCTCGTAAAAGACCTGGACCAACTGCCACTTAGGAACCTGATGATGTGCGTATGAACGTAATAATTCTTTAAATTTTTCCCACGTGTCGTAAAGTGATTCCCCATCTTGCATCACAAAGTTTGTTATAGATTTTCTTATCTGATTCGTACGCATAATAGGAAAAAACTATTGTAAAAATGCGGTGTGTAAGTCTTCCCATGTTCTAATTGTGTTTGGCTCCAAAGATTGGAGCCAATATTTAGCTTTATCTTTTAACGAGAATGGAAAGAGCCGCAATTTTAATTCATCATCAGTTAAGTTTTGGATTTTCAAAGTAGAATATATATCTTGAAAATCTCCTAAGTGTTTATATGGATCTTCATTTAAACGGCCATGGAAAGATGGAAGCAGCGAGATGGTAGACGACTTTATCTTAAAGTGAGATGCCGTCACCTCCGGTAAGTCGATACAAGTTTGTGGCGTGTAAGTCGTCGGAATAAAATAATCTTTAAGTGGAGGAGGTGGTGGTATATTAGGATTATTCAAATTATTTCCGTTGTTATTTTGGTTGTTATTGTTATTTCCAATGTCTGCCATTTTAATCGGTTCTATGTTATGAAAGTGTGGTTTCTTTAATCTTGTAAGGGTACTACGTATTTCAGATTTAAATAAAGACGTTGATTTTGGTGTCAAATCGTCGTCTATTAAAAACCTAGCTCTAGACGTTAAGTTGGAAGACTTGTTAAGTCTTAATGTACGTTCAAGTTCAGAGTCAAAAGGTTTTAATTCCGGTTTATTTGAACGTGTACCTAACATAAACTAAAAGAAAGTAAACTAAAAACAAAAACTGACTCAATAAATAAAAAAAACAAATAGCAATCACGCAAATAAGACGACAAGCACACAACTACTGTGATGCATGAATATTATCCTGTAATGCAATGACCGCGTCAAGCCCAGCGCCCCGGGTTTCCTAGCTAATGCAGTGCAATTAACCCTAAACTAATGCAAATAGTGCGTCACAGCGCCCTGACTTACAGTGGTTTAAAGCGAATTCCAAAGAAAGCAATTTATTTTATTTTATTTATTTTATTTGCGTAAGCTCCTTTGATGTAATTAGCTACTCCACTCGGAAACGTTGACTACAAAATAAAAGAATAAGTTAGTAACTAAAAACAAAACGGAAAATAAGAAGAATAAAAACTAATCTAATATTTACGAATTAACTAAACTAAGATTATAAAATTAAAGGTAGTAATGCAATCCCCGGCAACGGCGCCAAAAATTGATGTTGTCAATATCAAGATATAAAAGTATTCTTTACTTTTCAAAAGATTTGCAGTGTGGAAGTAAAGGTCGAACCCACAGAGATTGATTAACTACCGTGTTTTAATCTTAAAACCTAAATCTAATTAATTATAAAAACGGATTTTGATTTGATTTTAATTAAACTAATAACAATAACACTAAATCTAAACTATGAAAGCAATTAAAAGTGTTTTAAATAATGTTTAAGGGAACCTAGGATTGTAAATCCACCACTAGCTTCATAATAGGAATATTTATGAATTACTTTAGCTTATTAAGTTGGATGATAATGGGGAATTGTAGCTACAAGCCCAATTCCTCCGACAAGAAGATATTCATGGTTCAAGCACCAACATAATCCATCTTCGGTTATCACAAATTATCCCACACTAAACTAGGGTTGTGATCTAATCCGTCTAACCTAGGCATGGACTATTCAGATACTTGATAGCACAAATCAATAAAGCACCATCACATGTAAACAATCTAAACAAGCACAGCAAGAATAGATCGTTGAGCACATCACAGTCAAAATAGATCTAAGACAAGAATAAATTCTGAAAGCAATGATTTAATCAATAAAAGTACGATTTATTTATAAAAATCCTCTAAACATGTGACTGTCATCCATACATAATAAAACTAAAATAAAAACATAAATAAAACCCTATTACTTGTCTAGGGCTTCATTGAAACCTTAGATCTATGATCTAGCCGTCCATGGAAGTGATAGATGGCAAGTAGTTGATGGAGGAGGCCATGGAAACCCTTGGTCTTCTTCTTCTTCTCCTTGCTTCCCTCCCTTCAATGGCTGGAAGTATGATTGTAGAATGTGTATGTATGGGTGTGTCCCCCTTCAATTGAAGTAGAATAGAGTATATATAGATTTACAACAAGTTTTGGAAGCCTTCCCAACCCGAAATGGACTGAAACTGATGTAATTTACAATCTAGACGTCGTTCAGCAGTTTCGTTTGCACAGGAGTCCTCAGTATACTGAAATACGCAACTTTGGTTTTTACACATATCGCGCGAGCGCGACATTTGGCTCCTCGCGCGCGCGGATCGCGCGAGCGATTTTGGGGATCTCGCCCGAGTGATTCTCAGATTTTCGCGCCCGCGGGTCGCGCGCGCGAACTGGCTTTTTCAGCTTCTTTCTTTGTGCTTTTTCACCCTGTTTAGCCTGGTTTACTTGATTTCTTCCAAAACCTGTCAGAAAATAGAAAACGAAGTAAAAATATACAAAAACAGGATAAAAAGGTACTAACAGATGCTCGTTAAGGCGTATAATTAGGATTAGTTCTCTCCCGATCAACTTTTGCTATTATGAATATAGTATGATTTGACCATTTAGAATTCATACCCAAGATAAGTATGTTGTATGGCATGAATATCTCATTGATAGTAGTCGGGTAATTTTCCATCCTACGTATGCTATGCTATGAAACACAGTGACGAATGTATAAACGTAACTTCAAAAGTATAAATGGATGTTATTAATGAACTACACAACAAAACATATGAACACGTAACATAACAATAAAACCTTAATAGATTTTATGCGAATAAGGGAAGTTAGGCGTCGTTTTTCGTCATGTGACTACCGGTCAAAGTTGATTAGTAAACTTTCGTGTTGTGTTCGGACATTTCTTGCAAAGTTGGTCTTTCGGTATTTCCATGGAATCGATTGGAGAGTTATGTTTTGTGTTCTTGGTCTAAGGATCGGCATGACGTGTTTAGTCAAGTGCGGATGACCTGAGGATCGTCATGACGTGTTCGATCAAGTGGTTGATTATTTTTTCGCACCACCCTTAGACTGAGGATTGGCATGACGTCTTTGGTTAAGTACGGGTGACATGAGGATCGGCATGTCGAGTTCTTCCAAGTGATTGTTAATATCCCGTACCCTTGGTCTGAGGATCAGCATGACGTGTTCGATAACGTGCAGGTGACTTGAGGATCGGCATGACGTGTTCGACCAAGAGATTGTTAATATCCCGCACACTTGCTCTAAGGATCATCAGTGATGTGTTCAATCCAGTGGTTCATTGTCAAGTGTTGTTCTTTCTTGACTGGTAAATGCGTTTGGAGTTAAGTCTTCTTTCAGTCAATGTCATTGGTCAGTTCAGTTTTGGGCTAAACATCGAAGGATACGGATGGGTTTGAACGAGACATAGTTTTGAGAATAAGAAATGATGAATCACTCACTTTAATGGTAGTAACCCTAAAGATGCCCTCGTTTAACTTAATCACTGACGGCATTAACAAAAGTAGAATGTATTCTATGAAAGGAGTATTGAGATATGTGTATTACCTAAATGTATTGATTGAAACCTCTGCCATGCCCATGAAAGAATGCGTCTTTTGATAAGAAAGTTACCGTATCTCAAGACACTAAAACTATGATACGGATAGAGAAACATTTGTATTATATATTATTGCGTGGTTATATTACTCACTCAGCTTTGTTCCAAAGCTGACGGCATTTTACGCCCTTTACATTCTCATGTCCAGAGTGTTGCAGGTTTCCTTAGGGCAGGAAGGTGAGCTTTGGATGCAATACTGAGGAGCCAAGAAATGTTAGAGCCAAGCTGGAGAATAGAAGATAGTTGTTTTAGTGTTTAAGCTTATGTATAAGTTTAGTATGGCCTCATGTAATGAGCTTGCAGTTATTGTAATCATTATATCTCCCGTTGCAGTAATTATGTTTTAGTTCAGATTAAGCGATGTTGATGCTCTAGTATTTCCCTTATGAAGGCATGGTCGAGTTAGAAGGGACAGAATGGTTAATCAACCAATCACGTGTCCAAGAACCCATAAAGGAAATTTATTTTTCCCTATTTTTGGTACTTTAGGGGCATGACAAAAACATATTAAGATTTGGGCCCAAAATTGGACCCATCACAAAAGCCCAAAAATCGACCATTTACACCGAAAATCGACCGTTTAAAAATTGGTCGGAGAAAACCGACCGCTAAAAAATCGATCAGAGAAAACTGACCGCTTCAGTCGATTTTGGATTTTGTAAAACCGATTGTCTTGGTTCAGTTAGCTCTATAGCCTAAAAATCCGACCGAACCAACCGTTTACACCCCTAGTAGAATCATGGAAAGTCGAATAATGGATACAAGAGTTGGAGCTAATCATCGAAACCCTAGAATGCAGCGAGCTCGACAAGAGACGTCTTGTCATGCCCAGGAGTAAGCCAAAAATAGGGAAAATCAAAATTTTTCCTTTATGGGTCCGTAGACACATGACTAGTTGATTAACTGTTCCGTCTTTCTAACTCCGCACAACATTCATAAGGGCAATGCTAAAGTATAAACATAACTTAAACTTAATAGAATATAAATATAGCAGCGGAAACCAAAACACAAGTTAAGATAACATTCAGCCTATTACAAAATGGACAATACTACACTTGTTACATAGACTTAAACATAAGAAACAACTGAAATAACTATCTTTAATCTCCAGCACAGCTCTATCCTCCTTAGCCCCTTAGCACTGTTTCCTGAGCTCACCTCCCTTTTTAACAAAACCCGCATCACTCTAGACATAAGAATGTCCAGGGCGTAACATACCGTCAACTTTGGAACAAAGCTGGGTGAGAGCCCAACCGTACAATAATCAATAAATACAAATATCTCTCAACTCACGTTATTGTTATGTATCTTAGGATACGGTTAATCTCTTATCAAAAGACGCATTGTTTCACGGACATAGCAAAGGTCTCAACAATACATATAAATGATTAAACATATTGTAACATCTTATCATAGAATACATTCTCCTTTTGTTAACATGCTCATGCGTGTCAATACATGAACAATACTACTATTTTTACGTTGGGATATTGAATCCATGACTTAAACAATGAACTCACAACACATATTCTGGGAACAACACATCCACGGGTCGAGAAAGAACAACACTCGACAATAAATCACTCGATTGCACACGTCACTAACGATCCTCAGGCCCACCATTTGGCCGAACATGTCACCGAGGTCTACAAACAACTTTAATCAGAAGTCAAATAACTGTCATTGCCTTACGCGTTCATACGTTTCATAGTTTAGTTCATTCTTAACGTCCAATTATAATCGTCAAGATTTCGCTACACGTTCAACATTCTGTTTTACCCCTTAATACATTCGCGACGGAAACTTTCCCAATCACTATTAACGCAATAATCGTACCATAAAACATGCTTATAGCTTGGGTATGAACTCTCAATGGTCAACACAATATATTCATAATAACCAAAGTACCAACTGGCATTCACACTATCACCCAATTGGCACTCAAACCATCGCCCAACTGGCACGTCGACTGTCGCCCAACTAGCACATTAGATGTTGCCCAACTGGCACTTAAACTATTGCCCAACTGGCATGTTGACTGTCGCCCAACTGGCACATTAACTGTCACCCAACTGGCACTCAAAACTATCGCCCAACTGGCACGTTAACTATCGCCCAACTGGTACTCAAACTATCGCCCAACTGGCACATTAACTGTCACTCAAAACTATCGCCCAACTGGCACGTTAACTGTCACCCTACTGGCACACAAACTATCGCCTAACTGGCACATTAACTATCGCCCAACTAGTACTCAAAACTATCGCCCAACTGGCACGTTGACTGTTACCCAACTGGCACTCAAACTATCGCCCAACTGGCACATTAACTGTCACCCAACTGGCACTCAAAACTATCGCCCAACTGGCACGTTGACTGTTGCCCTACTGGCACATTACTCAAATTCACTTCTCTTTCTCAATCACATTTCTCATTCAATCACATCTCGCATACTAACTCGAGTCATGAAATGCAAGTGTCCATTATCAATTACTTATATAAATCACTACCCCTTTCATTTACTTCATTAACATGCCATGCTTTAACTACATTAATTAGCAATCATCACAAAACGTGCAATTATCATTTTAACAGCGAAAATATCATCATATAAACATGGATCTCATAACAAGGATTTGATACCAGTAATCATATAGATAAAACCCTTAATATCTTCACGTACAAGATAGCACTACCAAAGGACAATTAATCATAGCGATACCGATTCCGGGGAACATATAGCCTCGTAAACAACACATTAATATACAACATATCATTCAAGAGGTTTATAAGTATCTTTAATTAACCTTATTAAGATTAGAGTGAGGTTAGGAAACTCACCTCGAGTCACCGATCCTCGAAAAGCAGATAATCGTCAAGTTCTACAACATAAACGGAAGAAACAATAATAAAGAATGAGTGCAATTATAGGGGCAAAATGGTAATTTTACCAAATGAGGTTATAAACCTCAAGGTAGTGATCTATGTGTCATTCTAAGTCCAACACCATTGACTAGACTCAAATCGGAGTCCGCCGCATTTTACGAGATAGAATGCAGGGCTTGCTATACTAATGCAGCCCCTAAAGACAAGCTATATTTTTGACCGAGTCGAAAATTCACGAGACTTAAGGAGAACGATCTAGGCATTATTCTAAGACTCTGGGAACTGACCGCGTATTTTTCGGAGTCCTGGATTAATTATTATGAATTAATGAAGATAATAAGTACTAGAAAATCCCCGAAGATGGATTTAAATATATATATATATATATGGAGAAATTAGTACTTAGAAGTATTTTTGACAAATACTATACATTAAAATACACTACTGGTATTTTTCTCATAATTTTCGGAGCTCGTTTGATATTTTTAATAATTAATATACTCTAAAAAAAATAGTTCCTTATCAATTATTAATATATTGTATTATAGCTTTATAAATCTTGGGATATAATAAAATAGCATTGGGGACATTCCCCTAATTTTTATGGAATTTATAAATGCATATCGGTATTTGATATCTATTTAAATACCATATAATTAATAAATATATAAAATGATAATATAATAATTGATACGCCCAAAATTATAGGCAGTGATACGCCCAAAATTATGGGCAGTTTCCTACTCAAGCTAGAAGACTAATGGAAAGTGCATCTATTTCCTAATCCAATTAAGAAACCCCCACAATTAATGTCAATCAATCCTAATACAATTAGGAAACTTACTTGATTGGTGTCAATCTACACCAATAAGATTATATTTCCTTATCCATGTACGAGTAGGTCTCTTGCATCTATAAAAGAGACCTCTCACCCCCCATTGAAGGGGCAACCAACTCTTTAGTCTACACAGCACCTCTACAAAATTGACCATTATATGCATACACCCGGCCGGTATTACTGGTAGTGCCGCCCCTCTTTGTTGGCTCACCAGGCCCGCCGGTGATCTGCTAGTGAACGTGCTCAGACACACCCGTGGACGTAGGTACCTTCATTAACAGGGCCGAACCACATACAAAAAATAGTCTCTCACTCTCTCCTAAATTGCTTTACTTTACTGTTACCAATTTTTGGCATCATCAGCTTGGTGCCGTCTGTGGGAAACGACAATTCTTCTCATCAACAAATTCTTGACTGATCAATATGCCACCAAAGAAGGCTACGCAGCAGTCCGACCGGGATGTTCCTTTGGCCCCAGCGTCGACTGCAGCAATCTTGACATCTGAGCAAATCACCGCAACCCTCACACAGCTCTTGGAGGGACAGCGTCAAATCCAGCAACAGATCGAAGCACTGCTAGCCCAGCAAAGCAATCCTCCAGTGGCCGGGAAACGACCCGGGAACATTGCGTACGGTCGAGAACCGATCTTGACCAGACAACGGACCCGAGCCAACTCGTCCCATGTTGAGGATGCCAGATACATCAACAGTGGGCGTGCTGCCCGAGAGGAAAGGCAGGGGCATATGGCCCGGGAATCAGTCTTGGGTCACTCGGTCAACAGCCGAGTCATCCCTAAGCGAACAGTTACCCGGGGTCATAGCCGAGCCCGATCCCAGAGGACAGCACCCCGCCATGAAGAAGAAGCCTCTTCCACTAACCCGACCAGTTCCTCAGATGCCGGACGGGAAGGAGTGGAAGCCCGAATCAAGTACTTATAAAAGCAGATCGGCGGAGTGGCCAAAAAGCTTGGTCAAAACTGTGTTCCGAATCAAGCCAATACCGAGATAGAGTCACCATTCTCCAGCCAGATCATGAAGTTCTCTATCCCGCGCGAATTTAAGCAGTCTCGGCTAGATTCATACAACGGCTCGGGAAGTCCGATCAACTACGTCCGGACCTATAAGTCTCAGATGGCCCTAGCCACCAACTCCGATGAGCTACGCTGCCTAGCCTTCCCCAGCACTTTGAAAGGCCCGGCCATGCAGTGGTTCTACTCCTTGGAGCCCCGATCAGTCTGCAGTTTCAAACAACTCAGCAAGCAGTTCATCAACCATTTCGCCGGTATGCATGAGCGGCCAAAGCCAGACATGCAGCTACTGACAGTCAGACAACGGAATAATGAGTCCCTTAAGGAGTTCACTGACCGGTTCAACCAACAGAAGCTTCAAATCCGCAATTTGAACGAGCCTATCGCCATCATAGCCTTCTGCTCGGGAGTTCAACACACCAAGTGTGCCGCGTCGTTCCACAGAAACCGACCGGAAACTTTGGTTGAGCTCTCTGAGAGGGTTGGAAAATATATTGACACTGAAGAGTTTCTGAAGACCAAATACACCGGGCAAGAAAGCAGCGAGTCTTCCAGAAGTAAGCGAAAGCGAGATCAGCCCGGGAGTTCTGACAGTTCTTCCAGTTCACAGCGGTCTGAGTCTGGCAATCCCGACCCGCCCACCGGTTCACAGCAGTCCGGGTCAGACAGCCCCGAACGGACCTCCAGCTCACAACAGGCATGGTTGGACAGTCCCGACCCGACCTCCAGTTCACATCGATCAGGATCAAGCAGTTCCGGCTTTGCCTCCAGCACATAAAAATCAGGAGCCCGACGATCCTGATCCGACCCCCTGTCTCCATCATTCTAGATGAACCCGACTACAATGGTACTTTCCTGATCACTATGTGAGGCTCCACTGATTGTCAAAGAGCTCATCCAAAGACCTCGGGCCTAACCCCGAGGCATCCAAAGACCTCGGGCCTAACCCCGAGGCAGAAAAAAAGACCTCGGGCCTAACCCCGAGGCATAAAAAGACCTCGAGCTCCGAACTCAGGCACTAAAAAGACCTCGGGCTCCGAACCCAGGCACCAAAGACCTCGGGGTCACGCCCGAGGCACCGGCTTCGCTTAGGTCCAACCGACGATGGGGGCAAACCCCCTAGGTGGCTGATGATGGCAAGCTTCAAAAGACCCTGCAACCACCATGTTCCAGGTCGGTTACCTACAAATCATAGCCTCTTTAAGACCCTCGTCTTAGCGAAAGCTTGGGGGGCAAGATGGCGTAGTGAACTAAACAGGTAATCACACCGGGTATCTACAGGCCTCGCGGATAACCAGGTCAAAATCTTGGACAACCCGAGCACCTACAGTACTCAGAGCCATTAACTCCACTTAGGTCCAGACCGACGATAGAGGTGACTAAAATCTCTTAGGTTGGCCGACGATAGAGGAGCAAAAGGACCCTAAAGCAACGTGATTTAGGTCGGCTCCACCAACATGGTCAAGCTCTTCTCCCAATAGTCTTGACGAAGGCTGGCCGGGCGGAAGACAACCATCCTGGGGAGTTAACAGTAAAAAGGACCCTAGAGCAATACGCTTTAGGTCGGCTTTTCCAACATGGTAAAATCCTTTTACCCACAGCCTTGACGAAGGTTTACGGGCAGAAGATAACCATCCTGGGAGCTAACTCAAGCAAAAAAGACTCCGAAGTAGGCCGAGTCTCAACTCTCGGTCACTTCCCGAGCATTCAAAGACTCCGAATTAGGCCGGGTCTCAACTCCCGGTCAGTTCCCGAGCACCTGAAGGTCCCGAGCTAGGCTGGGTCTCAACTCTCAGCCAGTTTCCGAGGATTCACCAGGCTCAGAAGCCCCGAGGCAGCTTCCACAGGCACTCAGACAGCGGCAAGTAATATCAAACTGATTTCCAAACTTGCCCCGATATAGCATCTGGCCAATCTTTGAAATGGGGGGCAGCTGATACGCCCAAAATTATGGGCAGTGATACGCCCAAAATTATGGGCAGTTTCCTACTCAAGCTAGAAGACTAATGGAAAGTGCATCTATTTCCTAATCCAATTAAGAAACCCCCACAATTAATGTCAATCAATCCTAATACAATTAGGAAACTTACTTGATTGGTGTCAATCTACACCAATAGGATTATATTTCCTTATCCATGTACGAGTAGGTCTCTTGCATCTATAAAAGAGACCTCTCACCCCCCATTGAAGGGGCAACCAACTCTTTAGTCTACACAGCACCTCTACAAAATTGACCATTATATGCATACACCCGGCCGGTATTACTGGTAGTGCCGCCCCTCTTTGTTGGCTCACCAGGCCCGCCGGTGATCTGCTAGTGAACGTGCTCAGACACACCCGTGGACGTAGGTACCTTCATTAACAGGGCCGAACCACATACAAAAAATAGTCTCTCACTCTCTCCTAAATTGCTTTACTTTACTGTTACCAATTTTTGGCATCATCAATAATAATATCCAGAATATTGGAAATATTATACAATAATATTCCTTCATTTTTTAAAAAAAATGGTCATTAGGTATTTATTACCTAATTAGTATAATTTTAAACTATTTCATATTATTTATTTAGGTTTAAATAAATAATAATTGAAACACTTAATAATTAATATCTTATAATATTAGAGTATAAAATACCCTATAATATATTTTCAGAATATATAAGTATTATTTAAAATAATATGTCATAATTTAAAATGAGATTTTGGCATTTAAAATCTATTTATAAAATGATTTAAACTATTTAAAATCATTTAAAATATTTTAAACTAATTAAAACTAATAATAATTATAATAATAATAATAATAATAATAATAATAATAATAATCATCTCAGACCCGCCGGGTCAACCCAAACCGACCCTTACTTAAACGGGCTACCCGAATACGCACACAAAGGAATCCAAAATAACAGTCCATCGGGTCAAACCAGATCCGACCTGAACACACTTGGGTTACCCAAACTAAGATACAGCTGAACGCAACTAAAACTCCATCGGGTCGAACTAAACTCGAACCCAAGACCCAACTCTACTCACAAACCTACCCAGCCTGCTAACCCGAAACCTAACCTATACCCGAAACCCAATCCTACTCACAAACTAACCCAACCCATTGACCCATACCCGAACCAAACCCAACCCAAGTCCGGACCCATCTATCCTCACACCAGAACCCGGCCCAACTACCCACAACCCGACCCGACGTCGAAACGACGTCGTTACATTTAAAAATGCTCACGGGTTATTTAATACAAACTCAATCCACTACCCGTACCCATCTATACACATAACACAACCCTACCCAGACCCCAAACCGACCCGACCCGGACCCGGATGTTATAACCCTTAAACCAAATCATCTTCTCCGGTGAAGTGGCATCGCCAGAGAATCGCGGCTCGCCGGAAAAACTTCAATCCTTCATATCTCCCTCATCTCTAACCCAAAATGCACGAGACCAACGGCATTGTGACCGTTTAGGGACCCTCTATAACATACTAGGATATGGGAGATCGATATATTCATTTAGACCTCCTACCAGAGGATTATTCTTTCGGCCAATAATAAGAATAATGGCTTGCATGGCCATTCAAACAGGGTCTAAACTAGAAGCTGCTCTAGGGGGGTATATCTGTGTCCCTGGTGGTCTGTTTGGTGTAGGGAAAAGGGGCTTTGGTCAAAGTTTCTAAATCAAGCTCCAAAGGTAGAGCTTTAATGGTGACCGGAAGTTGCAGAGAGCTCAAAGCTCTGTTTGGCTTCATGCATGAAGGTCCAGGGGTTCCTAAGCAACATGCAAAGATGCAGAAACAAGGAGGGGGTATGGGTTTACCTTGGAGAGTCACAGATCTCTCCCTATCTCTAATCAACTACTCATTCTCTCTCTCCTGCATCTCTCTTTTCCTTCTCTAACTTCTCTACGTGTATGATGTTAGTGGGGCTGTAATAAACATGGTACAGAGAGGGGGAAGTGAAGAGATGGTGATGTGAATGTGTGCAAGCCATGGGTGTGGGGGTGAGTGTGTGATGTTGCTCTTCTCAAGCTCTCACTCTCACTCTCGGTCTCTCTTTCTAAAGACAATCTGTGGACTAATTATATGGGTAGCTGTGTGTGGATTTATGAGGGAGGGTGATGCTATATATAGAGGAGGAGGGTAAGGGGAGTTATCTCATGTGCAAGGATGCATGATTGTGTACAAGTGTATGTGAATATGTGTTGTGTGCGTCTAAGGGTAGATTAGGTGGGGTCCACTTAATTCTTAAGTGATAGTATGGATCTCACTCTCTGGTAGATGTCTAGAAGTACATGCCTGAGTCCCTAAGTACATGTACGATTGTGAAAACATGAGCGAGACAGAAATGTAGATGTGCAAGGCTGTGCACAGGTCTAAGTTCAAGTACGTCTATGGTTTCTAACTTAGAAACTATGCGCGTTGGGGTTACGTCTATTCTAATAGTCACTAGGTTATTACCAATGCCGTTGTCATCAAGACCATTACTATAGGACCTAATAGAGATTTTTATTTGAGGTCATCCTAATGGACCTCCTGTAACTGTTCCTCAAGTAATTTCACTATTTTCTAATATCTTATGTGGAATTTCTAGAGAAATTCAAGGTGCTACACATCTAGTCACATTTCAGCTGACTAACTCTGCCGCGGACTAGTGGGAGGCCTAGAGAACCATAATTGGGATCGATGCTGCAAGGAGAATGCCTTGGAAAGCATTCGAGACTCGATTTCTTGAGAAGTATTTCCCTGAGGACGAAAGAGATTAGCAAGAGAGAAATTTCCTAAGTCTAACTCTAGGGAACTGGACGGTCAAGGAGTATACCGCACACTTCGAGCGACTTTCTCGCTTTGCTCTGCATACAATAGATACCCCCATCAAGAAGGTTAAGCGAATCAATTAACTCAACCCACACCTTCGACACATGATGATAGGCCATTTGGGCCAGACGTTCGAAGGGATTTTCTATCTTGTTTCAAGTTTAGAAAATGATGCTTATCCTGTACAAGGACCATAAGTGAATCGACCTCTACCCAGGACCTTCCAACTGGGGAACTTTCCCGCGCAATCATTGAGGAACAATCAAGGATGGAAACCCTAGACTAACAACTACCAGGGAAGTAAGTGCACTTGGAATGTGTCATACCCCAACCCATCTCGGGCGAGTTAGGGCACATGTAACAAAGCTCACACACCAAAACTTACACTAATCATTAAGAAAAACATTATTTAGACACCATAAAAGAACTTTCTTGATACAAAACAGACCCAAGGGAAAAATGTTCATTAATATAGTATCGTCAAATTTTATACCACAAGATAGATTTTTGAGTCCCAGTTCCAATGCAATAAACGGCGCATGAATCTGAGTTTTCTAGAAAGAGTTATACTTGTTTTCGTAAATGCCGACGGCTATTAAAAACAGGGGGCGGATCGATCCAGCCTAACGCCCTTTAAGGCCGGATCGATCCGGATTGCCATTTTCAAGCACAATGTCCCTGAAAAGGGCGGATCGATCCACAGCAAAGGCCGGATCGATCCAGCTTCTGCAGAATAGTTTCTTGCTGCAAAAAATATCATTTTTATAAGTTCAAATCAATACCAAACTTCATGGGACTTAAAAAACAACCATTTCAAACATATCCAAGTACTTCCAAACACTAACACAAGACATCCAAGTGTGATACCACAATCAAAAAACATAAATTCATTCCTAGGATCATGAATTTACTCCCAACATCAACATTCTTCCCAAACAACATAAGAACTTCTAAAAATCATTTCAAAGCATTCCCATGTGTCTCCAAATCTTAACTAAATAGCAAAGGAGTTTTCAAACCCATTTTTAAACACTTGGTTAGCTAGTCACATACCCAAATCTCATAATGCTCCAACTAGAAGCTCAAGGATACATCAAAACCACATTATAATCTAGCACAAAACATCAACAATCAACATGGGAAAATCAAGTTTAGTCTTACAATAAAACCACCCCATTTCTCCCAAGTCCTTTCCCTACCACACACACAACTTGTGACTTGCAAGTGCAACTCACATAAGACACAACCAATACTAAATTAAATTTGACATTTTACAAAGTTTTCTAAAACATAAGTTGTTCAAATACTTCATAGACATAACTAGATTAGGAAGCCAAAATATTTAAGTCTATGAACAACTCTACAACTCCCATTCCCAAACCCGTCGTTCCAGTCATTTCTTCTCATTCTCCCATTCGGTACCAGCGATGGTTATTCAATAACCACAATAGAAAAAATATTTTCATTTAAGCTTTTGCTTTGTGAGAGAACTAATCATGCTATTGAAATGTTCAATATGCAAATGTAACAATCATTATAAACATCTATAAAATGATCTCCGAAAAGTCAAGTAACTCCAACCACCACCCTTGGGTCCTTCTCACCCCAGATCTTTCTCACTTTTGAGCGTATATAGCGCAGCACACACTCTCTTGTGACCCCAAAGGCGTCACCGGCATTTCATTGTGATCGTCACCATGCCCCACTCATTGAGGGCTTCCTATCCCTTGCATATGGGACCTATAAATGGTGACCACTACTTGACTTTCCTTTGATCCACATAAGCATTTAAGCAACTTAGCATATAAGCATAGCAAATTCACATTATTGACATACTTTTACCCAAATTCATCATTATCAAAGCTACATAGGCATAAATTAAGCATTCTAAACTAACAATTATCACATTAACACATCTAAACACCCAATTTTGGGATTAGAACACTCACCTCTTTGATTCTTAGCCAATTTGCTCCTAGAATCCAATTCTAAGTTAGAATCTTGCTCAATTATTATTCTAGAGTTAATCCTACATGTTTTTGATACGTCAATTTCTAACAACCAAAAATAGTCGCCAGAAAAACTTTACCGAAACTAAAAATAAAAGATGTGCATGTGATCCTTTTATCTCCACTAGTCCAAATAAGGTCTCGGATCGTGAATCCGAAGTCGAACGGCAAGAAACGTCACATAGAACGCCGTCGTCTTCGTTGAGAGCTCTCGATTTCTCTCCAATTTCTATAATTTTGTGAATGAGACACATATGCTACATGCATATGTGTTGTCATGGACTTATCCTTTATTGCATTTACACCCCCCAATATTTCTTAAGCTTTATTATGAAACCCCTATGTTAATTGCATTAACTACCCACCTTTTCTAAATGGATTTAATCTATATCCCGCGTGGGTCCCAAACGTGGTCCCACATATATTATGAGGTTGTTATTAAACCTACCAACTATGAATCATTTTCAAATACGCCCTCACATGAGTACCCAAACTGGTCTCCATTACCTGACATATTAATCATTTTCAAATACGCCATCTAAATGTAATTTACATTATTTAGACCTTCGCCAGGTCCCACGTTTATGCCAGATTCACTTGACTTGAAACTTTCATCTGTGTTGGTATCTGAACACCTTTTTACATGTGGGTTCATAACCCCACCTTAAACCATCATAAGCATTAATATTCATTAATTATCACTCATTAACATAACATTAACTTTCTTTTTCAGGTATGGGTGTTACATCTCTCCCTCCCTTTTAAGAAGTTTGTCCCCAAACTTTTCTCATCTTGTAGTATCAATAAACATACATTTCCATCTTAAACTTCTAATAGTTCATAAGCATTGTCTTGATTCAAACTTGACAATTAACACTATAATGAAGGCTTGAAACACATCACACCCCTATGATTGATTCTGACTGCAACCTTAATCGATAGGTTATCAGTTCGCATTCCTTCCTATACTTCCAACGATCCCATGAATTGGATTTGCAACCTTTTTCCATCCTTCAAATCATATTACTTACCAAAGATACACCTTTTGGAACATTTCTTTCCCACCATAGACACTTTTTCTCAATCATTCTAAAAATGAAACTCAATCACCTGTAATACAGTTTCCTGTTAATCATCAGCTTGTGGAAATTACTTTACTATAACTCAATATCATTTCTTTCTCTTCTTGTACAACTTCAAAATTTCAATACATTCAAATACGTCATTCCAGAATGGTGAGTATTAATGCCTACACAATCTTACAATTTCCTTTCACATACAATTCAATTAACCCTTGCAAATTCACAGCTTTAACCAATAACCGTTAACTGACTCGGTCAACCTGTTCACAATCATTCACATGTTGGCATCTAAGTCTCGTTAAATTTAATAACCCCATCATGAAATTTATCACAGTGCATATTCATCTTCACTTGGTCATCAATATCATTTGCAATACTCCCGTGAACCTTCAATATGTTGTTTGCCTTAATTTCCCTATTATGCAACACGTCGCATAGGGTGCTTTATAATTCCCATCTAAAACAATCGTCATAGTATCTCAACTTTTAACTAATAATACCCAGATTCCAAATAATCTTTAACAAGATTTGTACCTCTTGTAACTGATTATCAAGTCATCATATATAATAAAATGCGATCAACACCATTCCATACGCAATCATTAACAACTTATTCTCCACAATCTCATTTACGACCTCAATATTTTTTATGAATCTCCTTTCTTCGGCCATCTTCATTCAGAATATATATATTTAACTTCAAGATTCACTACATCTTACTATAACGCAAAATTTAATCATTCTTCCTCAACAAGTTATTATATCCCCTTTATGGAGCAAACAAACAACACAGATTCTTAGGCAAACCTCTTATAATCAAATACATTATTTTCAGTTGATTTCAAACTACGACCATCTCATCCTTTCACAATTTCTACATTAATTTCAGCTTCTAGCAATTCTGAATCTCCACCAACTCACCTCGAATAATCAAAGCACACACTATCTTTCCCTCTTTAATCACTAACTAGTAGCTTCAACAAACACTTGACTTTGCTTATATGTGTTAGGTTTTCATATCGTTGCTTCCCATGAATTTCAACTATTTCCTTTATCATGTACTCTATTTCCATTACATAAGTCATATTTCGAATCCCAATAGTCTTTATTAACTCCTTACTTATAGAAATATCTCTGCCTATTCCAAACCTTACGTCAAATAGTATTCCCATCAGGTTTCAATCTTTTATGAAGCATAAGTAATCGTTTCAACGCCATATAGTCTAATCTCTGACATTGTACTTTATCTGAACTATCACATTTCTCAATGTTAATCAATCTAGTTAATGGTCATTTTTTTCTCAAATCAATTCTTTAACTCCCAAAAACATTCATACGTACTCCGAATTACTAACCGAACCTGTTCTGCGATTATAAATATTATCAACCTCCCAAAATTTTATCATTTCATTTCTTATCCACAAAGTTTTAACCGTTGCTAAGTATCAAAAACCTCGTAATCATACTTCATCGGAATATAACCTAGTCATTAACACAAACTTTCACCGCGAATAAAATTCCCTCGGTATCATTAAAATAGTTGATGTGTAATTCCATCACAAGTTCATTCAATACATCCCAGATATTCAATTTATAGCATCAGTAGTCACGAAGGATACTTCGGTCACTTTAAATGTCATTACAATCATCATCTGCTCTAATCTCCTTCCAAACCCTCATAATATCTCCTACCTTAATCTTTCATTAACCATTCTCGAATTTTGGTCAAAAGTACTGACACATCTAAGAGTAGTCAATAATTTGTTCATTTGCTATTTTATATTTATTCTCAACTGTAGCTTCATTCAATCCCGATTCCCAATACCCCATCTAATTATTCCATTTATCTTCTCATAGTAATGCTAATATACCCTTCAATACACTATCCCAAGTGTTAATTATAGTTCAAGCTCATGCCTTTTTCTAGTTCAATTACTTCTACTAAACAAGTTGTTCAATTAGTCTTCTCATAATGCATTTCAAGATTTCACCCACTGTCAAAATAGCCCATATGCATATGCTTATGCAAAACTCTCACTGTCAAAATATTCTCAAACTCAATTCAATGTATACTCTTACTCTGATAAGTACAAACTTCTAACTTTTCCTCCTCTCTATACGATAGCTTAAATGATGACACAACATGAAATAATCAAATTACGTCAATTTTACAGAAAATAGAAGCTTGTTCAATTCAACACTTATCTACTACCCATCATACTATAGTTACCTGATTAACAATTATATCATATCCAATGCTTCCTTAAACGTTGAGGGTCTATCAACACCATTCTATGGTTAACAGTATTATATTTAACTTATACCACATGTTCTTGATACACATGTTTCATTTATAGAGACTTATAACAAACTCCCCTCAGTTAGTCGATAGATGCTAACAGTCTCACAATGTCGAATGACAAAATCAAATTGACTATGTTAAAAATAAAACTCCATTTGACTTAGTATCTAATCATTAAATAAAACTCTACAATTATGGATTTGCAACCCATTCATACTCAGCTGTGCATTCAAAGGACCACTATAATCGATGCTAATGGTCTTGGTTTACCTTCACTTCATTTACCCCTGATATGCCAGAACCAATCATGGATATCCCTGATTAAAATATCACTAACTAAGCCAACCTCCCCAGATCCCCCATATTACACTTGATCATTCAACAATCGTTACGATGTAATCAATACATGGTTCTTCGGAATCAGAAATATTTGCTTTGATTATTGATGAATAAATAAATAACCTTACATATTACCTAATATTCATGGCGATTCAAACATAAGTTAAGAGCTTCTATCTTCTTGTGATTCTCTCCCCATTGACAGTTGAACAATTTCTGAGGTAGTCTTAAATATCAAAAAGTTTGAACCTTCTTGTCGTTTATTAAAGCAGTCCTATACCCAGTAGTCCAATTGACCACATTCATAACAATTACCCCTATTTGGACAATTCTTCATAAAGTGCCCAAGTTGTCTACAAGCATAATAGATCAAGTAACATATACCCCAATATCGCTTTTTCCACTTCGTACAATGCATCCTCTTTACTTTTGGAATACCTCCTACCAATGAACTCCCCTACATTTGTCCATTTAAGCTTATCTCAATTTTTACTTTGACTTTTTCCCGATCTCTTATCCTCATGTCATTGTCATAACTCTTTTAGAAACTCTTCTATGACCAATAGTTCCAATCTTTCCTCTGAATTTGGAGTTTCTTGTGCTTTTTGTACTTCTCTTACTATTATTTTCTCAACTCTTTTTACCCATTTTACTCTTGATTGTGATATCGGTCTTGTAGACACCCCATTTTGTCGGCTATCAGATTTAGGAGACCCATAGCTTGGTGGTTTACAATGATCGAAAAAGACTCAAAAGGACTCCTAGAAGTTAGTTCTATTTCTCAAAATGCTCAGAATGACCAAAATTCCCCTGAAAGCCCGAAAACTCTCAGATTTGGACCAAAAGTTATGGAAACATGCTATGTCATAAGAAAAGTAAGAAAATGAGTTTTTAAGTAAAATCAGATGAAATCGTCAGCTCCCAGAGACCCCCGGAAGTTCTCAGAAAGTCCCAATTGACCGGTTTGACCTTGGTTTGACCGATTTGACCAGGGTTTTACCAAAATCATCCGAATTTGTCAAAAAATTTCAAGATCATTCTGGATCATGTGAAAAGTATTAAAATGATTTTTAAAAGAAAATTGAACAAAAACGTCAGCTCCTAGGAGCTCCCAGAGGTTTCCAAAACTTCCCAGGAATCCAAGTTTGACCAGTTTAACCAAAAGTTGACTTTGAAACTGGAGCACCGTAACAATTTTCAAACATTTTTTATGGATACTAGAGGTCAATAGCTTTCCAACAGTATATCGCACATAATTTCTGGATTTAAAACGGATTTATTATGAATTTCCGAAGGTAAAAAAGGCAAGTAAATTGGCTTTTATCGCGAATACCGTAAAACGTTGTTCATTTCAAAATAAATAAAAGAGATAGAAGCATTCAAAGCTCAAATAAAAGTGTCTACAGTGACCTGACTCCAAAATATTTTATATAGAAAGTAGACTCTGATACTTTTCCAACGGTATATCACAAGCTCAGTTTGGAGTTCGTACGCATTTTCTGTGAATTTCGGACGAAATAGGGCCTTTTCACAAATATCGGAACCTCTGGGGGTCTAAATACAATTTTCTAGACATCTGAAGAGCAGTGCTGCGGCGACACTGGACCACTGCCGCGGCGGCAGATGGCCAGTGCCACGGCGGCACTCAACCCTCGCAGAGTCCATTTTTGTAATTTATTTGGGGGTCCAATTTGATTAATTAAAAACCAAAACGATGTAGTTTTATGTTCACAGAAGTTTGGGACCAATGGGAACACTTTCTAAATCCCAAAACCTCCCCAAATTAGCCTACATAAACCCACCATTGCTCTTCATTTGGGGAGGGCCAAGTGCAAAACTTGAGAAACTTTTAGAGAGAAAGAGAGATAGAGATAGGTTTAGAAGAGAGAAAGGGAGCTTCTCCCACTGATTTTCTATAGAAAGTGAGTTCTAAACTCTAGTTCTTCCATCATCCTTCTATATACTTCATCATCAATACACCCAACCACCATTTCTCTAAGCATTCATGAGTTAGGGAGCTACTTCCATGTCCAAATGTCAATATCTATGAGTGAAATACCAAGCTACAAGTTCAAAATCACATTGATTATCATCTATTGATTGTTATTTACTTGCTTGTTCATATTATGTTCATCTCTTCTTAATCTCATTTCTTTTTTTCTTTTTTTTTCTTTATTTACTTACTTGCTCTTCATCATCTAAATGATGACATGAAGTTTGAGGTGAGTGAATCCTTATGGATAGTAGCTCTTGACCTCAAAAACATGTTTAATAGATGATGATTATAACTTCAATACCTCCAATGTATCCTTGAAGTTATGTTCAAAATAAAAATGAATCTCTCCAATAATATTGGGGGTTCTTGATGATGAGTTTGATGTTGATATTCCAAGAGGTCATAATCTCTATTTGATGTTGAAAATATTCTTTCAAAACCTCTATTTCAAAACCCCTATCAAACCCTCTCATTTTGATCTCAAGAAAAAAAAACTCAAGTTTTTCCCAAAATCTTTAAAATAGTGAGTCAAAACAGTGAATGATCTGAGCTCAAAGATTTCTCTAGAACTCAATACTCAATGTATGGATGCAAGACCACTTGGAAAGTCTTCCTAACTCATTAGGGAACACCCATGATTTTTGGTTTGACTTGGAGATACATGGAAGGATCCCATTTTGGTCCAAACATTCTCTCTAGATATTCTGCCTTTGCTATCACAGCAGCTTGGTTGACTTTCAACTTGCCTTACAGAAAACGTTTCCAAAAGGGGTGGTCCCAACTCATTTTTCCCTTGAACTTCAGTGTCTTAGGGAACTTTATGTATAAAATGGGCCCCTAGATCTGTCGTTTTCATTTTCTAAGATGTTTTAACATTTCAGTCGACAGTACGGACTCTGTTCTGAATAACCTCTATTGTTTTTATGATTTCTCTCAATCTATGATACTTATTAAACATTGGCTTTTTGGGTTGTGTTCTAGACACAATAATAAAGATCTCCATAAAAAATCATGCATTGAAAACATTCTTAACCCCTCCTTTCAATTTCCAAAAGATTATGTTACTGTTCTGTCCACTATTCACAGCAAGTATACTTTTACTTCCATTCTTTGATTTGACGCTTACATGCACTCCAAATTAGCTCATGTCATAGGAAGTAGTTCATACTACATTTGTACATATCTCATGATGATTTCCTTCATTCATTCATACATATTCTAGACTTCTAAGCCACTTTAGAAAGTCTATGTACACAAACACACTACAACATTTGCACATTCTAGGATCATACATTGCATCCATGCAAGATTTGAGGTTTTTGTAACTCCTAATCTAAGAAGATTATAAGGAATGATCATGATCACACGTTCATTCTTCCCCTCGATCTAATCTTCCTTTCTTATCTGTCTCGGGGATTGAGAGATCTTCTTTTCTCAAAGATTAACATGCATCATTCTAGCTTGCTAAGCATCCTTGTTTTCTTTGATTAATTTGTTCCAAGAACAATTCATGTCCCCTTAGATTAGGAAAACTTGATTACTTGATATATGATTAGACGTTTTTCCTAGGTTTATTCGTGTGACCTTTCACTTTTGCATTGCATGATATTTGGCTAAGATCTTATGAACGATATCTTATCTTTTGATCTTCCATTTCAAAATTCTTGTGTGATGTAATATACAATCATAGTATTAATTGTCGAACCATACATAGTATAAGATGATTATTTGGAGGCTAATTGAGGCCCAGTCAAAAGACGGGGCGAGTTGAGGGGTGTTTTAGTCGTGACAAAGGCTCCTTCCTCTCTCGTACCAAAACCCCGAACCAAGTTCTTTGGTTATGAAGGGCCGATGCCCTTTATCCATTTGGATGAGTCAAATTAGGTTTCTTGGTTCCTTAAAGACCAAGTGGCGACTCTGTATCTATTTTCAACAGACCTTTTCTTTTCCTTTCAAAACGATTTCAAAACAAACAAGAAGTGGAATTCCGCGTGTCCACAATTTGGCGACTCTGCTGGGGATTTTTATTTTCAAAACAAAATAATACAGAGGTTTGACTTATAAGAAGCATCCTTAAAATCATCTTTTTACTGTGTTTGGTTCACCACATTGCACTCTGCATTTTCCCCCTCCGACTGTGTCTGAAATGCGGCACTGACATTGTTCGGGTCTTGTTGTGCAAGGGCACGAGTCACCGTTGATACTGTACCTTTCAAGGTATATCAAAAAGAGTAAACACTTCCGTATTGTCTCTCTGATGGTATATTGAAACTCTCATCAACGGACCCTCTTTGACTAAACCTAGCCTTTGCATATAGATTCATATAGAACCTTTAATAGGATTGTTCATTTATCTTTTCAGATATGACAATATGATATAACTTTTGTATACCCTGGTGGGATTACCTGCGCGGTGTAGACGCTTATATGGCATAGAACAGAACCTCTTTCTTATGATTCCTAAGGCAATCACTCACATGTGATTACATTGAGTTGACATGCCTAGGCACCATGACAAGGATGTCTGCTCCATGTTTATAAAGATATACACTGCAAACCTTGTTTGTTGGTCCTAAGACATAGGAGTATGAAAACTTGCTAGACAGTATGATCACCGTCATCACTCGCTCCTGTCATATTTACCAGTTTCTCCTAGAAACTCTGTCTAAATCTCCCAGATATACCAGTTTTTTTCCAGAAACTCAAAAACTCTGTCCAAATCACCAAGATTTCCCAGAAATCCCTATTTCTCCCTGAAACTCTGTCTAAATCTCCCAGATTTCCCAAATATACCTATTTTCCCATAAACTTACCCAAATGTACCTATTTCTCCCAAAACACTGCCCGAACTATCCAGATATCCCTGCTTCTCTTAGCAACTCTGTCCAAATCACCCAGAAACTCTAAAATCCCTATATTATTTTGGGAGAAATAAGGTAAATTCGCCTAGATTTCCTAAAAATCCCCATTTATCCCAGAAACCTTGGAATCCTTGCTTATGCCAGAAACCTTAGAATCCCCGCTTTTCCTAGAAACCTTTCCCATTTACCTTGTTTCTCCCAGAAACTCTGGTTTTGCAGTTCCCCCCAGAAACTCTGCCCAACTCACCCAGAAATACAAGTTTCTTTCAGAAACTTTGTTCAAATCACCTAGATTTCCCAAAAATCCCTGTTTCCTAGAGACACTGCCAAAATTCACCCAGATTTTCCAAAAATCTCTACTCATAAAATTTCTCAGATTCTCATTCCTTAAATAGCAAACTTGTCTTTCTCACCCTCCCCATGATGGCAATCATCTTGGAAAGAAAAGTTAGCATACTCTGTATGGTTAGGACCTTACTTGCTTAACTGCTATATGTTAGAAGTAGGGGCATCATATCGATTAGGGCTTGTATCCGCATGCTTATCTCGTATGCACACACAATTCATGTCAGTTTGCATGCAGGCATATCCCGTCAATCTCACACATGTCAGTCTCTACACATCAAATGCATACGTTTCATCATCCTCACTCATCTCAATCATTGTACAGAAATCGTATACTTACTGCAACCGTCCTCGGTTCGCATCGTTAAATCCTTCAAATTTCTAATCATCTCCTCCCGCTAGAAGTCCATAAGAAGTATTTTTACGCCTCTGCTAATTTGGGCTTTGACTTCTATTTGCAGAAAACGTAGCCCCCGGTAAGGACACTATTGTACCTCCCCAAATTCATTGTCGTAATGGACTAGCCCAAGCTATCATAAACCCACTAATGGCCTACCAAGCTCTCAAAGGAAAAGCGAACAAACTACAAACCACTGTTGAACATCTAAGTTTAAGGATAAGCCGATTTGAGAAGCTGGTGCAGAGCGCTATAAAAGGAAGTATGGGTTGTCCAACGCCGTCTATCCAAGCCCATTTCCACATCCGAATCCTTACTCATGTCCAAGTCCACATCCTTGCATGGGTAGTCCTATTCCATATCCAAACACAAGAGCCACTCCGAAGACCCACTTGAACTCAAAGTTTAACAAAGCCCATAACCCAAGAACCTTTACCAACCTGGGTATGTCGTTGTCCATTATCCTTGATAACCTCATCACAAAGGGGTACCTCCAACTTCTTTAGCCTCGTGCTGGTATCCCTTCGCCTAACTATAACCTGTCCAAATGTTGTGCCTACCACCAAGGCCCAGGCCACAACTGTTGGAAAAATAGGTTTAAATTAAGTTTTAAACCCGCAGCGGAAATAAGTCAAGTTACAAAACTTGTTGGTGTCCACGGATTTACTACCCGTCAATTCCATAGATGCGTACTACCATAGGGGACAAGAGTTATACCTTAGTGTCTTGAACCCAATTCTGAACTTCAACTTTCAGATGCCTCCATTAGATGATCTTCACCCTTATGACTCCTGCGGATGCCTGCCGGAAAGACTAGGGTTGGTGGGAACCCTAATATAGAGTATAGGAAGGCTTGGGAAAACTTTTATAGTTTCTGCAGCTTCTGCGTATAAGAACGACGATCAATCTTTTCCAGAACGTAGCTGCCCTATTTATAGATTTCCAGAACCGACCTAAACTTCGACCGATCGAAGTGACTTCGATCGATCGAATCTTCGATCGATCGAACCATCCTAGATCGATCGAACCTACCATGACCTCAATCGATCGAACATACTTCAATCGATCGAACTTGTCTTGATAGCTTCCTCAAGTGTCTTTCCAAGCATCCTGGCGGAGCTAAGAGTAGGACCTCCTAGGCTCTTTATTGTTGGCTCAGACCAGTTTGTTAATTACCATGACCAAACTCTTTGATCAGCAAACTAACTAACTGGTCAGTTAACGTTTACTCCACTATAAAACGATAACTGAACTCCAACGCAAAAGAACATATCCGAAGCGATGACTAGACTTGTATGGTGTACTAATGTCCCTCTACCTTCAGCATTCGTAATCATATTCAGGTAGTCGGATAAACAGTTACTGTCAACCTGAATCATGATTACTTCTTATAATCCTTGAGTCCCATTCACCTCTCATGATTACCAAACATGTTGATAACTCTTATCAACAAGACTGCAGTACTCAGTAATCGACTTGGTGACATTCTCAAGGGAATGCTTACTCTGAATCAGAGAGTAGATTCTATCTTGACAATATATGTTCACAACCCTATGAATATGACATACCCAAGATACCCAAGTGTTGATCTTCTGTAGACCTCACTGATTGGCAAGTCAAAGCAGTCATATCCACAGTCTGTGTTCATAATCATCTCAAGATTGAGAACACGTACCTTACACAAGTTATGAGTTCCTATCGACTGATTGACAGCCTTGAGCGTCAATAGGAAACTCAGGTCCGTCAATGCACTATAAGCACTAGCATACTAACCAAGAGTCACACTCTAGTGATTGAGATTTATCACTCCATCCAATGGTAGTTAATGATGCTACAGTGTATACCTGATGAGATATCCAGTCTCATCATCCACTGTGACAAGCTTTAAGTATCAAAGAATAGTAATTCGTATCTCATTGTATGTATCTCATACACACACGAAATACTTGCTATGATACTTATGGATTAAACAATCATCTCATGAAAGAAACATACATCATAAAATGTAAAGCTTATATCCATATATTAAAAATGCTAATGTCTAATACATATAGTAATGGTTTGAGGGCACAAACCCAACAAACTCCCACTTGCACTCACAACCATACTGGATTACATCTGAGACCTAGACTATCTAGATGACGATCAAAGACCTTCTGTGGCAAGGCCTTTGTAAACGGATCAGCAAGATTGTCAGCGGTGGCAATCTTGGTGACAGTCACATCTCCACGTTGAACAATATCTCGGATAAGATGATATTTCCGCTCTACGTGCTTTCCCTTTCCGTGGTTCCTTGGCTCCTTGGACTGAGCCACTGCCCCACTATTATCACAATAAAGCGTAATAGGTGACAGCGACGCTAGTACCACCTCGAGCTCCATAAGGAACTTCTTGAGCCAAACAGCTTCCTTTGCGGCTTCGCAAGCAGCCACATACTCAGCTTCTGTAGTTGAGTCTGCAATGCATTTCTGCTTAATGCTCCTCCAACTGACAGCACCACCTCCCAAGGTAAAGAGATGACCGGACGTCGACTTCCTCGAATCTTTATCTGACATAAAGTCCGAGTCAGTGTATCCCACTGGAATTAACTCACTTCCACCGTACATAAGCATATAATCTTTAGTTCTTCTCAAGTACTTAAGAATGTGCTTGACGGCTGTCCAGTGCTCTGGACCTGGATTCGACTGATATCTACTAACCATGCCAACGGCAAAGCAGACATCTGGTCTAGTACATAACATCGCATACATGAGACTCCCCACTACTGAAGCATAGGGAATTCCTGTCATGCGATTCCTCTCCTCCTGTGTTTTTGGACACTGGTCCTTGGAGAACACTAAACCATGCCTGAAAGGTAATAAACCTTTCTTCGAATTATCCATTGAAAACCTAGTTAGCACTTTATCGATATAACCAGCTTGAGATAATCCCATTATCTTTCGCTTACGATCTCGAAAGAGCTTTATCCCTAGAATATAGCTCGCCTCTCCTAGATCCTTCATATCAAAAGTACTAGCTAGCCAAACCTTGACTGTTGACAATGCTGCTACATCATTTCCAATGAGTAGAATGTCGTCAACGTAAAGCACAAGAAGAGCCACCACTTTCCCTTCATACTTCTTGTATACACAAGGTTCATCCAGATTCTGTATGAAACCGAACGACTTGACCGCTTGGTCAAATCGGATGTTCCAACTCCTAGATGCCTGCTTAAGCCCATAAATGAACTTTTGCAACTTGCATACCAAGTTACCTTTTCGACCAGCTATGAACCCTTCTGGTTGTTGCATAAAGATGTCCTCCTCAAGATTGCCATTCAAGAATGCAGTCTTGAATTCCATCTGCCATATCTCATAATCTAGGCATGCAGCAATGGATAAGAGTATCCTGATGGACTTGAGCATGGCCACCGGCGAGAAGGTTTTCTCATAGTCAATGCCCTCCCTCTGAGTATAACCTTTCGCTACAAGCCTTGCCTTAAAGGTCTCAACCTTTCCATCAGATCCTCTTTTCCTCTTGTAGACCCACTTACAGCCAATGGGTTTAATATTGGCTGGAAGTTCTACAAGATCCCAGACCTGATTGGAATCCATAGATTCCAATTCAGTCTTCATAGCTTTAACCCAATGAGCTGAATCAACATCAGCCATTGCCTCTTCGTATGTGGCAGGATCAGATTCAGATTCTATGGAGATAGCTTCAAAAACTTCTCCTAAGAACATGTATCTATCAGGCTGGCTGATAATCCTCCCACTACGACGAGGTACTGGTACGAAAAAAGGTGAAGAAGTGGTGTTTTCTTGATTTACATCCTTATTAACTACGGGTTGGACTGAGGGCTCTCCTTCTATCTCTCTCAGATCTATCCTTCCCTTAGGTTTATGGTTCATGATATAGTCATCCTCCAAGAAAACAGCATTCGTACTAACAAACACTTTCTGCTCTCTTGGATCATAAAAATACCATCCATAAGTACCCTTTGGATACCCTACGAAGTAACATACTTCCGATCTAGAATCCAACTTGCTCATCTTTCCTTTCAGCACATGTGCCGGACACCCCCATATCCGGAGATGTTGCAAAGAAGGCTTGCGCCCAATCCACATCTCTCGTGGTGTCCTGGGAACAGATTTGCTTGGTACTAGATTTAGTATGTACGCAGCGGTTTCCAAAGCATAACCCCAAAGGAATAATGGCAACTCCGAGTAACTCATCATCGACCTAGTAATGTCTAAAAGAGTCTGATTCCTTCTCTCCGCTACACCGTTCTGCTGAGGCGTACCAGGTGCAGTCAACTGTGACAGAATCCCATTCTGTACGAGGTGATCAATAAACTCATTAGAGAGGTACTCGCCACCTCGATCAGATCGAATGGCCTTGATATGTGTGCCCAATTGCTTCTCCACTTCAGCCCTAAACTCTTTGAACTTTTCAAAGGCTTCAGACTTGTGCTGCATTAGGTACACATATCCATACCTGGAGTGGTCATCGGTAAATGTTATAAAATACTCATAACCACCCCTTGCTCTAATATTTATTGGTCCACACACATCAGTATGAACTAATTCCAACAATGCATTGGTCCTATTGCCCTTTGCGGGAAAGGGCCTTTTGGTCATCTTACCCTCTAAACAAGACTCACAGACTTCCATTGGTTCGAGAACCAAATTGCCTAAGATCCCTTCTTTGACTAGTCTGCCAATCCTATTTAGATTGATATGGCCAAGCCTCATGTGCCAAAGCCTTGTTGGATTAGTGGAAGGTTCTTTTCTTTTAGATGGTATAGTTACCATTGAGTTATTAAGTTCCAAGCAAGAATCTTTAGAAATATTGAGAGTAATCACATACAAACCATTTGATTTAACACCAGAACATATAAAAGAACTATTTCTTTTAATCACAACTTCAGTTCCAAAATGAAAAGAATAACCATTATTCGATAAATTAGAAACTGAAATTAAATTACGTCTCATTAAAGGGACGTAAAGTACATCTGATAAAATCAAAACTTTATTGTCTAGAAATTCTAAAACTACGACTCCTATAGCAACCGCAGAAACGGTTGCGCTAGAACCTAGAGTAAGTACAATTTCCCCATCACTGCACCTCCTGGTTGATCTGAACCCCTCCAATGAATTACAGATATGGTTAGTCGCACCAGAATCAATGCACCAAGTGTTTGAAGTATCCGTTATAAAACTTACTTCAATCACATGTGATTCAATCATACCTTGAACTCTTGTAGCTAAGACTTCTGGATAGTTCCTCTTCCAGTGGCCCTTCTCACCGCATTGGAAACACTTTCCTTTGCCTTAGCCACCCACCTTCCCTTTGCCCTTACCTTTTCCCTTAGATTTTGCAATCTTAGGGACTGGTCCAACACTTGAACCACCAGTGCTAGCTTTCTTCTTCCCTTTCTTTCCTTTCGGCACAGATCGGGAGGAGGAAGCGCTTTTCTCAACGTTCAAAACGTTGACCCCAGGTTTGATCACCCCTTCCGCTGCCAAAAGAGAACTCATCAATTCGCTCATTGAAAAATTCATTTGATTCATATTATAGTTAAGTTTAAATTGAGCGAATGAAGGCGACAACGAATTAAGGATCATATCAACTTGGGTCTGTGCATCGATGTTGGCGCCTAGGGTCTCCAGCTCGTTTAAATAACCAATCATTTTTAAAACATGTTCCTTGACTGGAGTCCCTTCCGACATCTTTGCACTCATTATCTTTTGCATGGCTACCTGTCTGGCAGGCCTGCCATGCTCCCCAAACATCTTTTTCAGGGATGTGATAATGTCACTGGCAGAATCATTCGATTGGAATTGGTGTTGCAATACACCAGCCATTGAGGCCAGAATATAGCAACGAGCCATTCCATTCGACTTCTTCCATTTGTCGAACTCGCGTCTGGCAGCTGCCGAAGCATTTGCCGCGGGTTCTTCGGGGCATGGGGTGGTGAGGACATATATGTGATCCTCCGCAGTTAACACGATGTCAAGGTTACGTTTCCATTCAGTGTAGCTATTTCCAGTTAACTTGTTTTGAGTGAGTATGGTGGCAAGTGGACTAAATGCAGATCCAGACATTATGATTTACTGTAAAAATCAAAACAAAATAAATATGGATATTAGGATTTGACAGTTTGAAATAAAAGAATCCTTTTAAAACTCTTATTTTAAAACAAAGTCGCCGGAATATCGAAACGAAAGAATAAAGCCTCCGTGTGGTGGTCAATGTTCGATCTTTCGATTTATCATAACTTATCCGCTATGCAACTCTTGCAAAACAAGTTATGACTTCCGAACCTATTTGATCTCTAAGATTCTGAATAATGCCCCGTGTGGGATCCCTTATCCATAGCTTAGCTAGTGTGTACCATTAACTAGGATCCAATCACAACCGTCTCAAGTAGCGCCTCTATGTGGTGGTCACCCTCTAACACATCTTGATTGATCCTATCAAAAGAAGTTCACATCTAGTAACCAATGAGTAATGCACCCTCCGTATGGAATGATCACCCCTGACGAGGTGACACAGAATGCACCACTCATCTTACAGTGAACCGTTAATGGAAGATCGTGGGTGTAATTAATAAGACCCTCTCCCACTAGTTTTAGAAAAAAGGATTTTGCTTTTTGAGAAAATCTGTTTCTACACACTTCCCATAAACATCTAATGTTTACTAATGTGTTGAAAACGATTTTTGAATTTTATTTTAGAAAACTTGTTTTGCGTGCATGCAACAATGTATTATACGCCAATCACAAACCAAGCACGTAAAACAAAAAACTAAAATGAAATATAGGCATTCAAACAATGCCTCTATCTCCCACGGCTCTGTCTCCATAGAACCACCTTCTTGGTTTGGTCGCCTCCAGCTCCATCCCATGGACAACGGCTCCTTGCTCCATCTTCATGGAAATTCTAATTCTATTACATTGGACCCATGCTTCTTTTGAAGCTTACAATTTATCTAGAAAAAGGAAATAGCAAGAATTGAAATAAAAGGCTAGGGAAACCGGTGCGACTTTCCTTTTCGTAGGATTGAAGTCGCAGCGCCCTTTACATATGCCTTAGAACCAAACCAAAAATCAAAACAACACACCAATCTCAAAACATTTGAATAATAAAAAAAAATAAATGCTCTTGGTGCCATGGGAGATAGCGACTAACTTAGCTGCAAAAGGGTTAGTAGTACACGCATCCATACATACATAACAAATATATGTAACTGTTGAAACACTTAATTGATTCACATAGTATATAAACTCTTTACATACTGAATTAGAACTTAAAACAGCATCTTACTTCTTTGTCACAGTTCGATCGATCGAAGACCGTTCGATCGCTCGAACCTTCGATCGATTGAACACTGTTCAATCGCTTGAACATTTTGTTTCACAGAATGATTTGAAAATTTTACAGAATATTTTTAATTTCAAAACTCTTAAAAACTGTGAAATAGAGAACCTGACAAAGTATCTGTCTCGATCGATCTAACTTCATTCGATCGATCGAATACCAGAGGGTTTCGATCGATCGAATAGTGTTCGATCGCTTGAGCACAGTTCGATCGATCGAATTATGTTCGATCGATCGAACCCGCCTTGCATCCTATGCAATCACAGATTTGTATACTGCTGCGATAACACTGCAGAAACAGATCTGTGACGATGCAGTTTCGAAAACAGTTCTAAAATCAACATGCAAATCAAAATAGTGTTCCAAAAACGCATCTATAGATCCAAACGAGCGTGGCTCTGATACCAATTGTTGGAAAAATAGGTTTAAATTAAGTTTTAAACCCGCAGCGGAAATAAGTCAAGTTACAAAACTTGTTGGTGTCCACGGATTTACTACCCGTCAATTCCATAGATGCGTACTACCATAGGGGACAAGAGTTATACCTTAGTATCTTGAACCCAATTCTGAACTTCAACTTTCAGATGCCTCCACTAGATGATCTTCACCCTTATGACTCCTGCGGATGCCTGCCGGAAAGACTAGGGTTGGTGGGAACCCTAATATAGAGTATAGGAAGGTTTGGGAAAACTTTTATAGTTTCTGCAGCTTCTGCGTATAAGAACGACGATCAATCTTTTCCAGAACGCAGCTGTCCTATTTATAGATTTCCAGAACCGACCTAAACTTCGACCGATCGAAGTGACTTCGATCGATCGAATCTTTGATCGATCGAACCATCCTAGATCGATCGAACCTACCATGACCTCAATCGATCGAACATACTTCAATCGATCGAACTTGTCTTGATAGCTTCCTCAAGTGTCTTTCCAAGCATCCTGGCGGAGCTAAGAGTGGGACCTCCTAGGCTCTTTATTGTTGGCTCAGACCAGTTTGTTAATTACCATGACCAAACTCTTTGATCAGCAAACTAACTAACTGGTCAGTTAACGTTTACTCCACTATAAAACGATAATTGAACTCCAACGCAAAAGAACATATCCGAAGCGATGACTAGACTTGTATGGTGTACTAATGTCCCTCTACCTTCAGCATTCGTAATCATATTCAGGTAGTCGGATAAACAGTTACTGTCAACCTGAATCATGATTACTTCTTATAATCCTTGAGTCCCATTCACCTCTCATGATTACCAAACATGTTGATAACTCTTATCAATAAGACTGCAGTACTCAGGAATCGACTTGGTGACATTCTCAAGGGAATGCTTACTCTGAATCAGAGAGTAGATTCTATCTCGACAATATATGTTCACAACCCTATGAATATGACATACCCAAGATACCCAGGTGTTGATCTTCTGTAGACCTCACTGATTGGCAAGTCAAAGCAGTCATATCCACAGTCTGTGTTCATAATCATCTCAAGATTGAGAACACGTACCTTACACAAGTTATGAGTTCCTATCGACTGATTGACAGCCTTGAGCATCAATAAGAAACTCAGGTCCGTCAATGCACTATAAGCACTAGCATACTAACCAAGAGTCACACTCTAGTGATTGAGATTTATCACTCCATCCAATGGTAGTTAATGATGCTATAGTGTATACCTGATGAGATATCCAGTCTCATCATCCACTGTGACAAGCTTTAAGTATCAAAGAATAGTAATTCGTATCTTATTGTATGTATCTCATACACACACGAAATACTTACTATGATACTTATGGATTAAACAATCATCTCATGAAAGAAACATACATCATAAAATGTAAAGCTTATATCCATATATTAAAAATGCTAATGTCTAATACATATAGTAATGGTTTGAGGGCACAAACCCAACAACGACACCAACAGCTGCATGCACCTTCGCCATGATATCCAAGACCACATCGATCAGAAAATCATCGAGCCATCACCCATCTAACCCTATGTTAACCAAAATGTCAGCTTCATCAAACCTAAAGCCCCTGGCTCATCTGTTCAAATGATCCCTTTTTGAACTTATGCCGGTGAAGCGATGGTGTTTGGGACTTTTGCAAGTAAAACAAATGAGGATGTTCTTTCAAAAAAAAAAAGAATAAGCGAGTCACCATGACACTCCATTTGAGACCAAGCCGAGTCTAGTCGAGTCTGTCCTAAGTTTTGAATCTATTTCAAGCTTAGTCTTGTTGTCGTGTCTGTCAGTCTTCAAGTTGTTATGAGTCTGTGTCGAGTAATGTAATCCTTCTTCTTTTGATGGAATGAAATCTCATTTTTTGCCTAATCTGATGTGTTTAGTCATCAATGCATGAATCATTGAACTGAAATGTCGCTTTTCAAATTACCATGGATATTACTCTGCTAATAAATTTTTGCATCAAACAAAAAAAAAGAAGAATCCTAAAAAGGTCAAAGCCGATTTCACGCTGACACCGATGAAGAGCCGAGAATCGAATAGTCTTACTTTAAGAATTTAAAAGATACTTTTGCTCAATCTTGAAAAGACATACTTGGAACTGACCTGGGACTTGCCCAACACCCTTCTCCACCATTTCAAAAGCCTTGAGCCCAATCCAATTGAGAGCCATGCAAATCTGTCCGATTGAAAGCCGTGCAGACTTAGTCCTTGACGGTAGCCAAACACTTTCAATGAGTTTCTTCTCCCCTTTAAAAAAACATAAAAAAAGAAAGAAAAGAAAAGCTCGCTAGGTTGAAAACCCGAAAGGGCACCTAGGCAAAAGTTAGAGCTAAAAATGTGTTGATTTCCAGAATCTGACCCTAGCCAGTCAAAATGATAGAGAGAAAAAAAGGAAAAAAAAAAAGGAAAAAGAAAGAAGAAGAAAATTTTGATGAGACAAATGAGAGAATTGTACACTTCAAGGCACATCATGAGAATGTGTCTAGATCATGTTTCAAAAAGCTCCAAACGACCACAAACAAATTCTGAGAGCTGACATGCACATTATGTAATTTTGAGATTACGATCAAAAGATCTCACATGAATCAACTACATGAACAGCAAAATTGACTGGCTAGGTGAAAGTGAAAAGGATCAATCCTCAAAACAAAAAAAAAGAAAAGAAAAGAAAGGGAGACTGAAACTGAATCTTCTTATTCAAGGCTACCACAAGTGACCTAAGTTTGAACTTCTTTGACGATTGGTTTGAAAAACCCTCAACTAATTTCTTTCAAAGTCTTGTCTTGAACTACGCTCGACCTAATTCCCACTCGGGGATACGTAGGCAACCGCATCGGTTCGGTCAACACCATCATAATCAAACCAATTTCCTTCAAGCCTTGCCTTGAACTACGCTCGACCTAATTCCCACTCGGGGATACATAGGCAACCGCATCAGTTTGGTCGACACCATCATAATCAAACCAATTTCCTTCAAGCCTTGCCTTGAACTACGCTCAACCTGATTCCCACTCGGGGATACGTAGGCAACCACATTTATTCGGTTGCTTCACCCACAAAAATAGTCCACCTCCTTCAAACCTCGCCCCAAACTACGCTCGACCTGATCCCCGCTCGGGGGTACATAGGCAGACTTTCAAAAAGAAAAGAAGGATGGCTCGCTAGGTCAAAAATCCGAAAGGAAACCTAGGCAAAAATTAGAGCTAAATCCAAGGTGAGTAATAACAAAAGAGAGAAAAGAGCTCGCTAGGTCACCTCACTAGTGCCTAGGCAAAAGTTATGAGCATTTGAGAGATTAAAGTCACGATCCTTGCCTCAAGCCAGAAATTACCTTCCACACTAGGGGCAAACTTCGGCTACCCGCCTCGTTTGCCTGAATTTACTATCTACCCTTCATACAAGGGGCAAACTTCGGTCACCTACCTCGTTTATGCAAAACCTTCAAAGAACCATCGTCCAAACTAGGAGCAAACTTCGGTCACCTACCTCGTTTGCCTATGAATTCTACTTCGTACACCTCAAACTAGGGACAAACTCTGTTTGCCTAACACGATCCCTTCACACCAAGGGCGAGTTTTCAAGTCACCAAGTTATTTTAAAAATGTTTGAAATGGAGTATCTTTTATTCTATAAGCTAAGGCACTAATTCAAAGCACATCCTCAGAAAAGCAGATAATCGACTAGATCAATAGGGAGTAATTGTCATAAATCAGATTTATCAGCTAAGTGTTATCATATTAAGATCAGGAGTGAACATAAAATATGAATGGTACATCATTTATAACAAAAACACATCAAGTCAAGCTTGTTTCATTTCAGCGTCAAATGTGTCATTTTCGTGTGTCGATGTCTATTAGTCGTCAAGTCTATTGTAGTCTCAAATGTGTAAGTCACTTGTGACTAATAATGAATTTTTCAAATCAAATTATAAAATTTTTAAGAGCATTCCAAGAATGATACAAGCAGGAGAACCAAACACTATCACTGCACCACTCAAGGCGTCAGCATGAGAAGTGTCCAGACTTGGGGCAAATCCCATCCCTTTCCAAGCCGTCAAAAGTTAACCATCATCTCCATGCAACATAAGTCCATGAGTGGTTGTTGATCATCATCCTCCATCAATGTCAAATCCATAGCCGCCACAGATCATCTATGAATAGAATCATACCTTTACTCTCATCAACGAGCGTATTGCCTTCTTCCCTAGCAGTGTGCATCTTATCCATTACTCCCCGGTAGAGTCGCTTCATGCCTAGAAGATTTATCCCCAGTAGGCTTATCAATTAGTACATCGTCAGTCCAATCTATGACAGTCACAGTAGTTCACTGTCAACTTGTTATCTCGATTCGTACATCATCAGTTTAATCCATGACAGTCACAGTAGTTCACTGTCGACTCGTCATCTTGATTCGTACATCGTCAGTTCAATCCATGACAGTCATAGTAGTTCACTGTCGATTCTATTCGTACATTGTCAGTCCAATCCATGACAGTCATAGCAGTTCACTGTCGACTCATCATCTCGATTCATACATGGTCAGCTCTTCTGATCACGGTTAGTCCAACCGTTGGTCCAACCCATGACAGTCACAATAGTTCACTGTCTACTCGTCATCTCGATTCGTGTATCGTTAGTTCATTAATCATCATTAGTTCACCATAACTCTTATTCAAAATATGTCGTGTTCATCGTCCCCTCTAGATTGAGGAAAATCATTTGTCGTCAACCTTCTAAATTAAGGCAAACTCTTTGTTGTCAGCCCTCTAGATTGAGGTAAATCCTTTGTTATCAGCCCTCTAGATTAAGGCAAATCTATCGTTGTCAGCCCTCTAGATTGAAGTAAATCTATTATCATCAGCCCTCTAGATTGAGGCAAATCCTTTGCTGTCAGCCCTCTAGATTGAGGCAAATCTATCATTGTCAGCCCTCTAGATTGAGGTAAATCTGTTGTCATCAGCCTTCTAGATTGAGGCAAATGCTTCGTTGTCAGTCCTCTAATTTGAGGCAAATCTATAATTGTCAGCCCTCTAGATTGAGGCAAATCCTTCATTGTCAGCCCTCTGGATTGAGGCAATTCTATCATTGTCAGCCCTCTGGATTGAGGCAATTCTATCATTGTCAGCCCTCTGGATTGAGGCAATTCTATTATTGTCAGCCCTCTAGGCAAATCTGTTGTCATTGGCCTTCTAGATTGAAGCAAATGCTTCGTTGTCAGCCCTCAAGTTTGAGGCAAATCTATCGTTGTCAGCCCTCTAGATTGAGGCAAATCTGTTATCATCATCCCTCTAGATTAAGGCAAATTCTTCGTTGTCAGCCCTTTAAATTGAGGTAAATCTTTTATTGTAGACCCTCTGGATTAAGGTAGGACTTTCGCATCCACCAGTTATCTCAAGCTATCCCATTTACTCTTTGCTATCTGGGACTTCCACGCCCGTCAATCATCTTAGAGGCCTGAATAGGCTTTTCAGACTAACCATTGCAAGATTGGATTAACCGTAAGAGATTAGAATTTAAATCATGGTTCTCGGTCAAGAATTTAAAATAGTTAAGAAAGATTCTCAAAGAATCCTCTACCATCCCTAGCAGAAGTCTAAACCAAATTTCTGGATTGGTCATCATAAAAATTTGCCAACGATTGAAAAACCCGCCCGCAGTCAAAAGACGCTGACTCCTAGGGCAAGCATTGCCTATTCACAATCCAAGGCTACGTGTCCGTTTATTATCGTAAGCTTTCTCATTATCGTGAGCTTCATCACTCCTCTATCCAAAATCGTGAGCTCTCTTACTTATCGTGAGCTCTCTTACTTATCATGAGCTTCCTCACTCCTTTTGTAGCACCTATAATTTTCTATATTGGACCCACTATATTATTATATTATTATTTTAATTACGTGACGGTATGGACGTGTTGTATTATTACCATATAGCCTGTAGTAACCATACCGACACGACCATAATAAGATTTAACTTAGTCCTGAACCCAGACCTGGACATTAGAAATAATACCAGTTTGCACGTACTTCGAGACTGACACGCATACTGAGGAACTTTTGCACGTAAACTGAGGAAGTGGCACACAACCTGAGGTGGGCCCACATGGTCGGCCATGTGGCAACCACATGCCACCCTCTTGGACACATGTCCACTTAATGGACACATGTCCTAAGCATGCAACATGCAAAGGACACCTAGCACATGGAAATTCTATATAAACAAGCACATGCACACACTACACTCTCTTAGTTAGATCACAATCTGAATTTTTGGAGAGAAAATTAGGACTTGGGTGGTTCATGAGAAAAAGAGAGAAGAAATAGAAAGTTAGAAGGAGAAGAAGTTCACTAGTGAAGTTGAGTTCAAGCTCCATCAAGCTCAAATCAACAATCCAAGCTTAGTTTCAAGTTGTTGTGAGTAATCTAACTCAATTTAGAACACATATAACATGTACTAATGTTTAGTAGAAGTTTGATGTTGTTGTGTTGAAGTTTTCATGACATGCAAGACAAATCCATAAATCTGAGAAACTGAAACTCTCAGCAGAACATAGTTTAGTAAAATGAATGTTTTGTGCATCTCAAAACTCCGAATTAAGCTAGGTTTTTTTGTGGTAAAAGCTAACTCATTTATCTACAAATAACTCTTCTATAGCTCAGTCTAGAAATCACTCCTTCATGGGTGAAATGCATGTACAAAGCAGTGTTATAAACCTGGGAAAACAGAAACTCTCAGCAGAACATAGTTTAGTAAAATGAATCTTTTGTGCAGCTCAAAAATCCGAATTAAGCTATGTTTTTTTTGTGGTAAAAGCTAACTCATATATCTACAAATAACTCTTCTATAGCTCAGTCTAGATATCACTCCTTCATGGGTGAAATGCATGTACAACGCAGTGTTATAAATCTGAGAAACAGAAACTCTCAGCAGAACATAGTTTAGTAAAATGAATGTTTTGTGCAGCTCAAAAATCCGAATTAAGCTAGGTTTTTTGTGGTAAAAGCTAACTCATTTATCTACAAATAACCCTTCTATATCTTAGTCTAGAAATCACTCCTTCATGGGTGAAATGCATGTACAACGCAGAGTTATAAATCTGAGAAACTGAAACTCTCAGCAGAACATAGTTTAGTAAAATTAATGTTTTGTGCAGCTCAAAAATGAGAATTAAGCTAGGTTTTTTTAGGGAAAAAGCTATCTCATATATCTACAAATTACCCTTCTATAGCTCAGTTTAAAAACCCCTCCTTCATAGGTGAAATTCACGTAGAATGTAGTACTATAAATCTGGGATAGAACAGTCCGAGATATAAGAAATGTCTTGTAAAATAAATAGTTTGAGTAGCTCAAAAATGTAATTGAAGTTAGATTTTTTTTGTACATGAAGGATATTCCTATTATCTATAATGTTTTAGTTTTGAGTTTGATCTACAAAGCAATTTATCATGCCCAAATAAATCATGTTAATTCAGCCAACACAGTGAAAAATGTATCTTGGCAGATTGTACAGCTTTTCGTATAATGTTTTGTTTATGCATGGTGTTGATTGTTGATGCTAGTTTTCCAGTACATGTGCTGTTATGAAAATCTCGTGCTATGTTAGTGCTATCGCGTAGATGAGTATGTTAAGGGTTTCATCTATATGTTTTATTGATATTAAATCCATGATTATAAATCCATAAGCTACGTGAATATAGTTTAATGACCGTTGGAAAGTTCATACCCAAACTATAAGTATATTGTATGGCACGATTATTGCATTGATAAATGATCGGGAAAGTTTCCATCGTAAGTATATTGAGAGGAAAACGGAATGTCGGACGTATAGCGAAATATTAACGGTTATAAATAGATGATATTAATGAACTAAACTACGAAACGTGCGAACGCGTAAAATAATGATAAAACCTTCGATAATAGATTTAATGCGAATAAGGGACATTGGGCCTCGTTTCTAGTCATGTGACTACCGGTCAAAGTTGATTAGTGAACTTTCGTGTCGTGTTTGGATATTTCTTGCAAAATTGGTCTTTCGGTAATTCCATGGTGTCGATTGGTGAGTTATGTTTTATTCCTTGATCTGAGGATCGGCATGACGTGTTCGGTCAAGTACGGATGACCTGAGGATCGTCGTGACGTGTTCGATCAAGTGGTTGATTATTTTTCCGCACCCTTGGACTGAGGATCGGCATGACGTGTTCAGTTATGTACGGGTGACCTGAGGATCGGCATGACATGTTCGTCCAAGTGATTATTAATTTCCCGTACCCTTGGTCTGAGGATCGGCATGACATGTTCGGTAACGTGCGGGCGACTTGAGGATCGGCATGACGTGTTCGACCAAGAGATTGTTAATGTCCCGCACACTTATGCCATTTGGGCGATAGTTTGAATGCCATTTGGGCGACAGTTTGAGTGCCAATTGGGCGACAGTTAACTATTCATTGTTGAGTGTTGTACTTTCTTGACCAATAAATGCGTTTGGAGTTAAGTCTTCTTTCAGTCAATGTTATTGATCAGTTCAGTTCTGGATTAAGTTTCAAAGGGAATGATTGGGTTTAAATAAGACATGGTTTTGAGAATGAGAAAAGACGAACAAGGCATAGTATCGAGAATAAGAAATGATGAACGAGATATGGTTTCGAGAAATAAGAAGAGATGAAGAATAACTTACCTTAAGTGGTGGTAACCTTAAGGGGGCCCTCACTTAGCTTAACCGCTAACGGCTTTTCATGCCGCTGGACCTTCCACGTCCAGCCTTTGCAGGTCCAGACAGAGCCGACTGCTATCAAGATGCTGACTTTACTACTGAAGACTATGCTGGTGAAGTTTACTACAAGGAAGGTTACGGTTTCGCCAGCTGAAGACTTTGGAGCTTTTCTTTTATTATAGTTCTGTTATTATTATGTTAGTGATGTAATAGTTTAGCTGGTCTTGTAATATATATATCTTTTGGATATCTTTTTGGCCTGTAATATACTACTAATGTAAGACTTGGATGTTTTAAATTTCTGCTTCCGCTGAACTTAGTCACTTTCCCATATCACATTATTGTTATAAGCATGTTTGGACAATCAGGTGACACTCACAACCAGTCACGTGTCTACGAACCCATAAAAGGAAATTTATTTTTCCCTATTTTTGGTACTTCGGGGCGTGACAGGGATTTTTGGTATCAGAGCTTTAGGTTTAGACGCGCTCACTGATTGTCCTACACCTTAAGTTATGAGCCTAAGATTTACCTTGTATTAGTACTGACACTAAGTTAGCTCCTCTTGAATGACTATGGAGTCGAGCTTCGTTTATGATGATTTCAGAGGTCACTATAATCGCGACAGTCGTATCCAGTCTGTCGACCCTATACTATATCGACAACAGAACTGCTAGAGGGCGAGCCATATCTTAGAGGAGGACATATGGAGAGCTATACTTACCGATACATTGCAGTATCTGGATCAAGTTCAGCCCGAGTCGATCCATGCTTCAGAGACTACCGTACTTATTCGCCAGGAGCCTATCAGCATGACTCATGACGAGGAATATATCACGATATACTCTTCCCGATTATCATGGCCGCACCAACACTTCCATTCTCACCCGAGCCCATACCAGAGCCAAATGCCGATTCAGATCCAATGGATACAGATAGCGACGACGACATAGCGAGTGGAGAGGATTCTGCAGGCAGTGACCACTCAGCAGACGACCCATCTAATGGTGACGACACAGATGACGACGATGACCTGACAATAGAGGATAATCCGGCAAGTAGCAACGACGATCCAATCGAGGAGGTTGACCCAGTAGACGATCTTCAGAGAGCAGGAGATGATGTACACGACCATCCAGCACCACCAGTTGATTTGGACAAGATGATACAAATGCCTGAGCAGAACCACGAAGCAGATCCAGCTGCCATCGAGGAGGAGGAGGAGGACCCTGAGGAGTTCTTAGAGGGCCTTAATAGATAATAAGAGAGGCAGACTTTACCTTAGATATGGTAAGGGAGTACCATAGTAAGCAGTTACATCCTTTGTGCTCATTCCACTCCTTTTGAGTAAATCGATGCCTTCTATTCTAATGGCCATTTCTTCTAAAAATGGTACCTATATATTTTGTAAAGTGGCTCCGATTACCGTCAATAATTATTGTGATACACTCCTTGATAAGTAATTCATTTCCTTGATTTTTTTTAATGGCTCAGTCAACAATTCTTGAGTATGTACCTTGATCATCCGATTTTTGACAAATTCTTTTGAGAACAAGTTCGATCACTAGTACTGGAAAGTCATTATTTTGACTTATTATTCTTTGAACTTAAATCTTGAAAGCTCACTGTCTTTGAAATTATTCTAAATAAATTTGATTACTAATACTGCAAAGTCATTCTTTTTTACTTATTATCCCTTGAACAAATTCTTACAAGTTCATTTCATTTGAAATAATTCTAAATGAGTTCTCTATTCCTGTTTTGTTAGGAACTCAAAAATGTTGTACTCTCTGTACATCTTGACCTCTTATTGTCTCTCTCAGGTGGTGCCTTATTCTTTATCAGTAGGGTTTCATTTGGACTATTTCACTTATGAAATACCTAATTCTTATTTCATTCGTTGAAGGCCTTATGCCATCAGTTATTTTCATTTCCTACAAATCTTGAGATACTACGATTACTTCCATAGTAATCAGTCATCCTATTATTGTTAGATTTACATTTTATTCTTGAATGGATCACATCATTCTACTATTATACTTCTATCTATGAGGATTCATCTGTCTTTTCGGACTCGGCTTCATTTTGGGTCAATCTATTCAATCGTTTCAATCATTGTATTCTAGCTACTGGGATTATAATGATAACCATAATGTGAAATATAACAGGTTATGATTGCTTCACTTAAGGTATGATAGAAACCTTATAGACACGAACTCATACGTAGGAACAGAAGAATCTTCTCGATCTCTGCAATGGATGAATCATCTCAAACAACTGAGGACCAGTCCAGAAGGCTAAGCAACATAATACCTAAGGAGATCGATCCCACCAGTGTATTTGGAAGACTGATACAAGGCTTATGGAAGACCGCTGACGACACAAGCACAAGTGACTATGGAAACGAGTTATTTAGACACCTCCATATCGTCCATTCAGAATCACTTTTTAGACCACTCAAGCCACAACCTGCTACACTACCAAGGTCAACCCTACTACAAGGAGCACATGAGATATTGACTTAACCCGAGGCGATGGAAGACGCAAGAATAGAACATACCTTCAACAAATCAAACAACCTCCTAGACTGCTGACATCGACCACGTTTAATCACAACGAACGACTCGCACCGCGAACATTAGTGAAGATGAGTACTGCATTCCACTTTCAAGCCAATGATCAGATCGCATAGGGCCTACCAAGGGAAGACACGTTTCAGGTTTACAACATCGATGTTCCATCAACACGCTGAAGAAATACATCTCTGACCCTGCGCACGTTATAAATTAAAACCATGTAAGGCTGAGTAATTATATTCATCTTTCTAATTTAACTCCTTTTGAATAAACCCACTATTTTCTACCATTGGTTGCGTTAGATCAATTATCCTTATGATGAACCTTGGGATGTCCTTTATTGTTTCACTAATTGACAGTTATTCATTGTCCTCTCTGATTTCACTTAACAAGATTTTGGATCATTCTGATCAGTGATAAATCCAATTGTGAATTCATTTGCTTTCTAATGCTATAAGTCACCTCTTTGGACTTATCACCATGAAAATAGATTCCAAAAATTCATTTATAAACCAATCATTGTAAGTCATTTGGACTTATGATCTGTTAAATCAATCTTTGTAAATCGTTTGGACTGTCAACCGTTTGACCAACTTTTGCAAGTGCGTATCCCTTGACATTATTGCGAAGGATCTCTTTGCACCCTTTGTAAATTAGACTTCATTTCCTTTCATTTCACAAATTCTTCTTATTGGTAACCTTGACTTTTATCATTAAGGCTTCACCTAAATTATTGGCTCATGAAACAAAGAATTCTTATGTCCTACCTGGGAGGCCTTACGCCTACAGTCATTGCATTACTATGATTGTCCTACAGTAATCATCTAATGGTTATTCTCAGATACTCATTCTATACATTGTGATCCTACAAGTGATTGATCACGTACCTCTTCGTTTCTAACTCAGTATATAATGAGTATTCATTTTGTTATGAATTCAACTCCTTACAAGTGAATTCAATCCTACTCTAATTACCAGTAACAACTTATATGCTTGGTATTAATTAATGCATGGAGAAATTGCTTAATGACTTGTGCCATCACCTACGATGCCAAAACTCCACGACGATTTCATGACGACACGCAAAGGAACTCAATCACAATAACACGCTTAAAAGGACGCCACGACCCCTACAAGTTATAGAAGACAATCGTGAGACCAACTAGACTTCTCAACCATCGCATCAAAAAGCTGAGAGGCAAGAATCTTGCCCGATTAACGACACAGAAGAAACAAACCAGTATCCCGAACAACTACTCGAATGCAGCCCACAATCATTGAGGAAAACTCTAGATACATCAAGAATCATCACAAGAGGCAAAGAAACAATGAAAGAAAAGTTCATCAGACTGCTATTCAGACACATCCAAAGCAACGTGATATCTGCGACAGCTGCGGAATATCTGGACATCACTTCAAAGAATGCAAAGCACCGAAACAGCTCACAAGTTGATAGGCGTAGTGCTTCAATTGTGGAAAGACTGGACGTGTGCGCAAAGATTGTCCGAAATGAGAAACTCAGAACAAGGTTCCACCACAAAGAAGATCCCGAAAGAGAACTTGCAGATCACCAAATCAATCTCAGCAATGAACAAAACGAAAGACCAAAGGTGCCATATTCAATGTCAGAACTATGAATATCACTTGGCATTGTTTTAGCAAAGAAGTTTGGACGTTTGAAAGAATTTTCAAGAAGGTCTGATTAGTTAGCTAGTGGGAACCTCATAACCTTAAAATCTGAGATATTATTAGTACCTTGTACTTTCTAAGACCTAGCAAAATCTAGATTTCGAGGACGAAATCCTTTAAAAGGTGGTGGAAGATGTAACACCTGTAATTTTCTGTATTGGACCCACTATATTATTATATTATTATTTTAATTACGTGACGGTATGGACGTGTTGTATTATTACCATATAGCCTGTAGTAACCATACCGACTCGACCATAATAAGATTTAACTTAGTCCCGTACCCAGACCTGGACATTAGAAATAATACCAGTTTGCACGTACTTCGAGACTGACATGCATACTGAGGAACTTTTACACGTAAACTGAGGAAGTGGCACACAACCTGAGGTGGGCCCACATGGTCGGCCATGTGGCAACCACATGCCACCCTCTTGGACACATGTCCACTTAATGGACACATGTCCTAAGCATGCAACATGCAAAGGACACCTAGCACATGGAAATTCTATATAAACAAGCACATGCACACACTACACTCTCTTAGTTAGATCACAATCTGAATTTTTGGAGAGAAAATTAGGACTTGGGTGGTTCATGAGAAAAAGAGAGAAGAAATAGAAAGTTAGAAGGAGAAGAAGTTCACTAGTGAAGTTGAGTTCAAGCTCCATCAAGCTCAAATCAACAATCCAAGCTTAGTTTCAAGTTGTTGTGAGTAATCTAACTCAATTTAGAACACATATAACATGTACTAATGTTTAGTAGAAGTTTGATGTTGTTGTGTTGAAGTTTTCATGACATGCAAGACAAATCCATAAATCTGAGAAACTGAAACTCTCAGCAGAACATAGTTTAGTAAAATGAATGTTTTGTGCATCTCAAAACTCCGAATTAAGCTAGGTTTTTTTGTGGTAAAAGCTAACTCATTTATCTACAAATAACTCTTCTATAGCTCAGTCTAGAAATCACTCCTTCATGGGTGAAATGCATGTACAAAGCAGTGTTATAAACCTGGGAAAACAGAAACTCTCAGCAGAACATAGTTTAGTAAAATGAATCTTTTGTGCAGCTCAAAAATCCGAATTAAGCTATGTTTTTTTTGTGGTAAAAGCTAACTCATATATCTACAAATAACTCTTCTATAGCTCAGTCTAGATATCACTCCTTCATGGGTGAAATGCATGTACAACGCAGTGTTATAAATCTGAGAAACAGAAACTCTCAGCAGAACATAGTTTAGTAAAATGAATGTTTTGTGCAGCTCAAAAATCCGAATTAAGCTAGGTTTTTTGTGGTAAAAGCTAACTCATTTATCTACAAATAACCCTTCTATATCTTAGTCTAGAAATCACTCCTTCATGGGTGAAATGCATGTACAACGCAGAGTTATAAATCTGAGAAACTGAAACTCTCAGCAGAACATAGTTTAGTAAAATTAATGTTTTGTGCAGCTCAAAAATGAGAATTAAGCTAGGTTTTTTTAGGGAAAAAGCTATCTCATATATCTACAAATTACCCTTCTATAGCTCAGTTTAAAAACCCCTCCTTCATAGGTGAAATTCACGTAGAATGCAGTACTATAAATCTGGGACAGAACAGTCCGAGATATAAGAAATGTCTTGTAAAATAAATAGTTTGAGTAGCTCAAAAATGTAATTGAAGTTAGATTTTTTTTTGTACATGAAGATATTCCTATTATCTATAATGTTTTAATTTTGAGTTTGATCTACAAACCAATTTATCATGCCCAAATAAATCATGTTAATTCAGCCAACACAGTGAAAAATGTATCTTGGTAGATTGTACAGCTTTTCGTATAATGTTTTGTTTATGCATGGTGTTGATTGTTGATGCTAGTTTTCCAGTACATGTGCTGTTATGAAAATCTCGTGCTATGTTAGTGCTATCGCGTAGATGTGTATGTTAAGGGTTTCATTTATATGTTTTATTGATATTAAATCCATGATTATAAATCCATAAGCTACGTGAATATAGTTTAATGACCGTTGGAAAGTTCATACCCAAACTATAAGTATATTGTATGGCATGATTATTGCATTGATAAATGATCGGGAAAGTTTCCATCGTAAGTATATTGAGAGGAAAATGGAATGTCGGACGTATAGCGAAATATTAACGGTTATAAATGGATGATATTAATGAACTAAACTACGAAACGTGCGAACGCGTAAAATAATGATAAAATCTTCGATAATAGATTTAATGCGAATAAGGGACATTGGGCCTCGTTTCTAGTCATGTGACTACCTGTCAAAGTTGATTAGTGAACTTTCGTGTCGTGTTTGGATATTTCTTGCAAAATTGGTCTTTCGGTAATTCCATGGTGTCGATTGGTAAGTTATGTTTTGTTCCTTGATCTGAGGATCGGCATGACGTGTTCAGTCAAGTGCGGATGACCTGAGGATCGTCGTGAAGTGTTCGATCAAGTGGTTGATTATTTTTCCGCACCCTTGGACTGAGGATCGGCATGACGTGTTCGGTTATGTACGGGTGACCTGAGGATCGGCATGACGTGTTCGTCCAAGTGATTATTAATTTCCCGTACCCTTGGTTTGAGGATCGGCATGACGTGTTCGGTAACGTGCGGGCGACCTGAGGATCGGCATTACGTATTTGACCAAGAGATTGTTAATGTCCCGCACACTTATGCCATTTGGGCGATAGTTTGAATGCCATTTGGGCGACAGTTTGAGTGCCAGTTGGGCGACAGTTAACTATTCATTGTTGAGTGTTGTACTTTCTTCACTAATAAATGCGTTTGGAGTTAAGTCTTCTTTCAGTCAATGCCATTGGTCAGTTCAATTCTGGATTAAGTTTCAAAGGGAATGATTGGGTTTAAATAAGACATGGTTTTGAGAATGAGAAAAGACGAACAAGGCATAGTATCGAGAATAAGAAATGATGAACGAGATATGATTTCGAGAAATAAGAAGAGATGAAGAATAACTTACCTTAAGTGGTGGTAACCTTAAGGGGGCCCTCACTTAGCTTAACCGCTAACGGCTTTTCATGCCGCTGGACCTTCCACGTCCAGCCTTTGCAGGTCCAGACAGAGCCGACTGCTATCAAGATGCTGACTTTACTACTGAAGACTATGCTGGTGAAGATTACTACGAGGAAGGCTACGGTTTCGCCAGCTGAAGACTTTGGAGCTTTTCTTTTATTATAGTTCTGTTATTATTATATTAGTGATGTAATAGTTTAGCTGGTCTTGTAATATATATATCTTTTGGATATCTTTTTGGCCTGTAATATACTACTAATGTAAGACTTGGATGTTTTAAATTTCTGTTTCCGCTGAACTTAGTCACTTTCCCATATCACATTATTGTTATAAGCATGTTTGGACAATCAGGTGACACTCACAACCAGTCACGTGTCTACGAACCCATAAAAGGAAATTTATTTTTCCCTATTTTCGGTACTACGGGGCGTGACACCTTTGTCCGAAACCATGAGCTTTGTCACTTATCATGAGCTTCCTCAGTCCTTTGTCCAAAATCGTGAGCTTTTTCACATATTGTGAGCTTCCTCACTCCTTTGTCCAAAATTGTGAGCTTTCTCACTGATCGGGAGAGAACTAATCCTATTTATACGCCTTAACGAGCATTTGTTAGTACCTTTTTATCCTGTTTTTGTATATTTTTATTTCGTTTTCAATTTTCTGACAGGTTTTGGAAGAAATCACCTAAACCAGGCTAAACAGGATGAAAAAGCATAAAGAAAGAAGCTGAAAAAGCCAAGTCGCGCGCGCGAAGAACCGAGAATCGCTCGCGCGATCCGCGCGCGCGAGGTATCAAATGTCGCGCTCGCGCGGTCCGCTCGCGCGATCCGTATAGAAAATCAAAGTTGCGTATTTCAGTGTACTGAAGACTCCTGTGCAAACGAAACTGCTGAACGACGTCTAGACTGTAAATTACATCAGTTTCAGTTCGTTTCGGGTTAGGAAGGCTTCCAAAACTTGTTGTAAATCTATGTATACCCTATTTTATTACAATTAAAGGGTTAGACATTATTAGCAACTATTATACACACATACTTCCAGCCATTGAAGGGAGGGAAGCAAGGAGAAGAAGAAGAAGACCAAGGGTCCAAGGGTTTCCATGGCCTCCTCCATCAACTACTTGCCATCCATCACTTCTATGGACGGCTAGATCGTAGATCTAGGGTTTCAATGAAGTCCTAGACGAGTAATAGGGTTTTATTTATATTTTTATTTTAGTTTTATTATGTATGGATGACAGTCACATGTTTAGAGGATTTTTATAAATAAATCGTAGTTCTATTGATTAAATCATTGCTTTCAGAATTTATTCTTGTCTTAGATCTATTTTGACTGTGATGTGCTCAACGATCTATTCTTGCTGTGCTTGTTTAGATTGTTTACATGTGATGGTGCTCTATTGATTTGTGCTATCAAGTATCCGAATAGTCCATGCCTAGGTTAGATGGATTAGATCACAACCCTAGTTTAGTGTGGGATAATTCGTGCTAACCGAAGATGGATTATGTTGGTGTTTGAACCATGAATGTCTTCTTGTCGGAGGAATTAGGCTTGTAGCTACAATTCCCCATTATCATCCAACTTAATAAGCTAAAGTAATTCATAAATATTCCTATTATGAAGCTAGTGGTGGATTTGCAATCCTAGGTTCCCTTAAACATTATTTAAAACAACTTTAATTGCTTCCATAGTTTAGATTTATTTTTATTGTTATTAGTTTAATTAAATCAAATCAAAATCCGTTTTCATAATTAACTAAAGTTAGGTTTTAAAATTAAGTCGCTGTAGTTAACCAATCCTTGTGGGTTCGACCTTTGCTTTCAAACTGCAAATCTTTAGAAAAGTAAAGTATACTTTTTATATCTTGATATTGACAACATCAATTTTTGGCGCCGTTGCTGGGGATTGCGCTACTACCTTTAATTTTATAATCTTAGTTTAGTTAATTCGTAAATATTAGATTAGTTCTTATTCTTCTTATTTTCTGTTTTTGTTTTAAATTACTAACTTTTTCTTTTTATTTTGTAGTTTCTCGAGTCGTCAAAATTCTAACATTTTCGGGAGGAGTAGCTAATTACACCAAAGGAGCTTACGCAAATAAAATAAATAAAAATTAAGTAAATTGCTTCTTGTGAAACTCGCTTTAAACAACTGTAAGTCAGGGCGCTGTGACGCACTATTTGCATTAGTTTAGGGTTAATTGCACTGCATTAGCTAGGAAACCCGGGGCGCTGGGCTTGACGCGGTCATTGCATTACAAGATAATATTCATGCATCACAGTAGTTGAGTGCTTGTTATCGTAGTTGCGTGATTGCTATTTGTTTTTTTTTAGTTGAGTCAGTTTTTGTTTTTAGTTTACTTTCTTTTAGTTTATGTTAGGTACACGTTCAAATAAACCGGAATTAAAACCTTTTGACTCTGAACTTGAACGTACATTAAGACTTAACAAGTCTTCAAACTTAACTTCTAGAACAAGGTTTTTAATAGACGACGATTTGACACCAAAACCAACGTCTTTATTTGAATCTGAAATACGTAGTACCCTTACAAGATTAAAGAAACCACGCTTTCATAACATAGAACCAATTAAAATGGCAGACATTGGAAATAATAATGAAAACAACCAAAATAACAACGGAAATAATTTGAATAATCCTAATATACCGCCACCTCCTCCACTTAAAGATTATTTTATTCCGATGACTTACACGCCACAAACATGTATTGAATTACCGGAGGCGATAGCATCTCACTTTGAGATAAAGTCGTCTACGATCTCGCTACTTCCATCTTTCCATGGCCGTTTAAATAAAGATCCATATAAACACTTAGGAGATTTTCAAGATATAAGTTCTACTTTGAAAATTCAAAACTTAACTGATGATGAATTGAAATTGCGGCTCTTTCCATTCTCTTTAAAAGATAAAGCTAAATATTGGCTTCAATCACTTGAGCCAAACACAATTAAAACATGGGAAGACTTACACACCGCATTTTTACAAAAGTTTTTCCCGATTATGCGTACGAATCAGATAAGAAAATCTATAACAAACTTTGTTATGCAAGCTGGGGAATCACTTTACGACACGTGGGAAAAATTTAAAGAATTATTACGTTCGTGTCCACATCATCAGGTTCCTAAGTGGCAGTTGGTCCAGGTCTTTTACGAGGGGCTTATTCCCTCTGTTAGGAATACCGTCGATGCTGTTTGTGCGGGTACTTTCCTACACAAAAGCGCCGACGAGGCTTGGAAGATTTTTGAAACATTAAGCGAGAATTCGATGCATCAGGCTGTGTCGGTACGTTTCGAGGGATATCATCTTCAACCTAAGCGAGAGGTGACAATTGAGTCAAGTCAATCAATTCAAATACAAGAATTAAATAGAAAACTTGACCGACTTATGCAAATGAACAAAACGTCCAATCCACCCTCGTTAGAAGTATGTGCATTATGTTCTGAACCGTCCCATAATATCTTTGCATGTCCTTCTGCATCTCAATATCCAGAATTTGTGGAACAACACGTAAATGCTATGCAACAATTCCCACAAAATAATTATAATCCTAGGTCGACTAATTTTCATAATACGTACCGACCCCAATATCAACAAGGTCAATACCAACTACCTCCTCCACCTCCACGCAATAATGCATTTGAGGAGAAGGTGCTGGCCTCACTTGAAAATTTTGGGTCGGTAATTCAGTTAGTGCACTCTCACACTCAGTCTATCTCAAAGCTAGAGTCCCAAATGGGACAAGTAGTTAATACATTAAACCGTTTAACTGAGAGTAAGTTGCCGAGTCAACCTACTCAGCAACCTAAGGGGCAATACGCAGTGGGTAGTACGAGTGAGAGCGTGAACGCTGTTTCGACTAGGACGACTACTCGAGATGAGGAAGTTGTTGTAATTCCGGATGGGGGTGAGAAAAATAAAAATTTAAATTTGAATAAAGAAAAAGGTGAAGACGTGGATAGAGTTAGGAAAGAGAATGAACCGGTCTCAACAAATTATATTCCGAGAATGCCATATCCACCAAACGTTGAGGGACCGTCACATTTGCCCAAGAAAGGGTCAAAAATGGAAGATATACTCGAGGTGTTTAAACAAGTTAAAATTAATATTCCTTTCCTCGATGCTATTAAACAAATTCCCGCTTATGCTAAATGTCTAAAAGACCTTTGTACACAAAAGCGCAAAATACGTAGTCATACTCCTAAAAAGGTCTTCCTCACGGAAAAAGTAAGTTCTATATTTCAACACTCACCTCCAAAGTATAAGGACCCTGGTACGCCTACGATTTTATGTGTCATAGGTGACACTATCATTCATAGGGCTCTCCTTGACTTAGGTGCTAGTGTTAACCTCTTACCTTATCACGTCTATAAACAACTAGGTCTAGGTGAACGTAAACCTACGGCCGCTACTATTCAATTAGCGGATCGTTCTGTCAAAATACTTAGAGGAATCGTCGAAGACGTTTTAGTTAAAGTTGATCAATGTTTTTATCCTGTTGATTTTATGGTCCTTGACACCGAACCGGTGCTAGATGCTAGAAAATACACTCCTGTTATTCTTGGTCGTCCATTCTTAGCCACGACTAACGCACGTGTTAATTGCCGGACGGGGGTAATGAAAGTGTCGTTTGGGAACATGAAATTAAAATTAAATGTTTTTAATGCGGCTGATCAACCTCCAAAGGACGATGAATACTCAAGTGTTGAGGGTAATGAGGTTAGAAGAACTGTTGAACCTAAAAAGATAATAAATAGCAATTAGGGGAATAATACGGTGGATGATGAGTGGATGAACCCTAATCCCTCGAACCCTAATGCTGAATCTACTCGGAAGGTAAGAAATCAATTTGAACATACTGACAAACCGTCGATTGAATTAATTCGAAGCGACGTAATTTCTGCTTACCATCGAGCTCTACCTGATATTCTTAGGGGTACGAAGTCTGATTTTCAACCTCCATAAATCTTGAGCTAGAAAGGTCTAGCTGAAGACGTAAAAGTTAGCGCTTCTTGGGAGGCAACCCAAGCTTGATGTCGTCTGTTTTCTTTGTTTTTGGTTGATTTTGAGTCGTTTTTGTCAGTTTTGGAGTTTTTCTGGACAGGTTTGGGGGTCAGAATTAATTTATTTTAATATTACGTACATATTTTTAACCAAAAAATGGACAAAACTAAACTCGCGCGCGCGGCCCGCTCGCGCGAGACGTAGCTCGCGCGGCCCGCTGGCGCGAGTTTGCCCCTTAGATGTTTTTCTTTGCTTTTCTTGTTTTGAGCCCTCAGGTTCTCCTAGCGCCTAATATCGCGGGCGCGAGAGGGTCCCGCTGGCGCGATTGTTAAAAAAAAAAAAAAAAAAATTGGGATTCGCGCGCGCGACGGCCGCTCGCGCGATACCCTATTTTTCCTGTTTTTTCCCCTTTTGTTTTCTATATCCTTCCCCCTACCTATTTTATTTGTGTTTCTTTTCTGTTTTTGTTTATTTGGTTCAGTTTAGTTCGTGTTCGTTGTTTTCCTTGTTACATTTATACTTTTTCGTTTTATTTCTTTTCCATTTGCTAGTTTAGTTTAGTTTAGCTTAGTTTTTAGATTTATATTCTATCTTTAGGTTTCATTTACTTTTAATATTCTTTTGTTAGTTTTTTTTTATCTAGTATTAACAGGTACATGTGAACTTTATCGCCATATTTTTATACATTTACCTGTTTGTCATTGCCGAGATCGAGGTACTATCGTTCCTTTCTTACGTACTCTCCTTTCTTTTGTTTTATTGTTTCATTGGGGACAATGAAAGCTTTAGGTTTGGGGGTATGCACACACATGCACATTATTTTATGCAAAATTTTAAAATTTTTCAATAAGTATGTTTAAATAAACGATGTTACCTACGGTTTTTGCAATCTCAATTTGATACTTCTTGTTATGTAACTGTGATTGTTATAGAATGGTAAACAAGGGAATATGTGATTAAACATTTGCTGAAGTTATGTTGAAATGTTTTAAGTTATGTATTGTTTGAATCGTAGTTTTATATCATAGATTTGCACATAAACCTATGCACTGCACGTAGTCATTGGAATACATGTTGGTTGTGAACGATAATATGATTCGGATTTCTAGATAACACATGGTGGAGACTAAGCCCAGTGAGCTTTTGAGCCTATCTTTTCTTTTTAGAGGGTTATAAATACATATTGTGTTTGTCGAATTTCATTGAAATAGCGCATCTATTTGTTGTTTAGTCTCATTATTCTTGTTTTGGTTGATAATCAAGTTAAAATATTTGTTACCATGCTAAGTAATCTTCCGTCGTAAACGTTGAAGAACCATATAACTATAGGAAATGATTTTAGGCCTTCTTTGTTTACCACCGACCGAAGAATTATAAATTTCCTTAGTTCGCCCTTTGAGCCGTTAAAATGCCATTTCTTTCTTTGATTACCATTATCCTTGTTTTTGCTCCGACTTGACAAACTCGGAGTTCACCACTGAGAGATTTGTCACCTTTTAGTAGTGTTAAGGTGATGTGTTGAAAAGGAAGAAGAAAATAAGATGCTAATGGGATAGTTGCTTGGTATTCGATGAATAATCATTTGAGAAGTAAGAAAAGGAAAAGGAGAAGAGAAATATATTGAAAAATAAAAAGAGGAAGGTTGAAAAAAAAATGAAAGAAAAGAAGAAAAATGAATGAAAAGGAATAAAGAGAAAGAAAAGATGAAAGTTGGTAGAGAAGAAGAATGAAAGAAATCGAACATGCCTTACAATGCCATTCTGAAACTACTTGATAAATCCTTTCTATCCTTTTTCATTGCCTGAGCCACGTTTTAACCTTTGAAAAAGTCCTATTTGATCCTAGGAGACATGGTTTTGATATGAAAATGATGGGAGAGGGAATAAAACATGGTAATGATTAACTTTTCTTGATTGTTGGCATCCTATCCATGAGACTATTGTTCTTTCGTGTTATGCGTCTTTTTCGAGTCATATGTGAGCATTTTTCGTTTTGAAAAGATATTTCCTTTACTCACATATTTTAGAGAAATTACGCCTGTTTCTGAGTGTTTCATTTGAGAGTGTAATTTATTGTGAGATTCGTAGTCGAGACATAGTTGGATGGTTATCCGAGTTATATTCCATGTTCATGACATAGCGTGTTCATTTAACTACCACATCACACACGTGCAATCTTATGAGGAACTCTATTGATTCGTACATTGCATGCACTTGATTGTTTTTCATGATGTAGGTAGACGTTTGATTATGTTTCTTCTTGTTCGTTATTCTATTTCGAATCATTGTTTTATAATAAGGAGTATTGGATGTTATGTTTTTCTTTTTAATAAAACTTTTTAAATTTTCAAGTTAATAAATATGGTTGTAGGTGACTTGTTGATGAGAACCCTCACGAGACTTTACTCGTCCGACTAGGGACACCTAGAGGTTTAAAAGGCTTGTTGCATATGCTAAATGCAATCGTAATCCATGCGAAAATGGAATAGTATGTTATTAGTAGTTAGTTTTTGTTTTAGTTTTGCTCGAGGACTAGCAAAATGTAGGTTTGGGGGTGTGATCGGGAGAGAACTAATCCTATTTATACGCCTTAACGAGCATTTGTTAGTACCTTTTTATCCTGTTTTTGTATATTTTTACTTCGTTTTCTATTTTCTGACAGGTTTTGGAAGAAATCACCTAAACCAGGCTAAACAGGATGAAAAAGCATAAAGAAAGAAGCTGAAAAAGTCAAGTCGCGCGCGCGAAGAACCGAGAATCGCTCGCGCGATCCGCGCGCGCGAGGTACCAAATGTCGCGCTCGCGCGGTCCGCTCGCGCGATCCGTACAGAAAATCAAAATTGCGTATTTCAGTGTACTGAAGACTCCTGTGCAAACGAAACTGCTGAATGACGTCTAGACTGTAAATTACATCAGTTTCAGTTCGTTTCGGGTTAGGAAGGCTTCCAAAACTTGTTGTAAATCTATATATACCCTATTTTATTACAATTAAAGGGTTAAACATTATTAGCAACTATTATACACACATACTTCCAGCCATTGAAGGGAGGGAAGCAAGGAGAAGAAGAAGAAGACCAAGGGTTTCCATGGCCTCCTCCATTAACTACTTGCCATCCATCACTTCTATGGACGGCTAGATCGTAGATCTAGGGTTTCAATGAAGCCCTAGACGAGTAATAGGGTTTTATTTATGTTTTTATTTTAGTTTTATTATGTATAGATGACAGTCACATGTTTAGAGGATTTTTATAAATAAATCGTACTTCTATTGATTAAATCATTGCTTTCAGAATTTATTCTTGTCTTAGATCTATTTTGACTGTGATGTGCTCAACGATCTATTCTTGCTGTGCTTGTTTAGATTGTTTACATGTGATGGTGCTCTATTGATTTGTGCTATCAAGTATCCGAATAGTCCATGCCTAGGTTAGATGGATTAGATCACAACCCTAGTTTAGTGTGGGATAATTCGTGCTAACCGAAGATGGATTATGTTGGTGCTTGAACCATGAATATCTTATTGTCGGAGGAATTGGGCTTGTAGCTACAATTCCCCATTATCATCCAACTTAATAAGCTAAAGTAATTCATAAATATTCCTATTATGAAGCTAGTGGTGGATTTGCAATCCTAGGTTCCCTTAAACATTATTTAAAACAACTTTAATTGCTTCCATAGTTTAGATTTATTTTTATTGTTATTAGTTTAATTAAAATCAAATCAAAATCCGTTTTCATAATTAACTAAAGTTAGGTTTTAAAATTAAGTCGTTGTAGTTAATCAATCCCTGTGGGTTCGACCTTTGCTTTCACACTGCAAATTTTTAGAAAAGTAAAGTATACTTTTTATAACTTGATATTGACAACATCACTCACTTATCATGAGCTTCCTCATTCCTTCGTCCAAAATCGTGATCTTTCTCACTTATCGTGAGATTCCTCACTCCTTTGTCCGAAACCGTGAGCTTTCTCACTTATCGTGACCTTCCTCACTCCTTTGTCCAAAATCGTGAGCTTTCTCACTTATCGTTAGCTTCCTCACTCCTTTGTCCAAAATTGTGAGCTTTCTCACTTTTCGTGAGCTTCCTCACTCCTTTGTCCAAACTCGTGAACTTTCTCACAGTGAGCTTTCTCACTTATCGTGAGTTTCCTCACTCCTTTGTCCAAAATCGTGAGCTTCCTCACTCCTTCGTCCAAAATCATGAGCTTTCTCACTTATCATGAGCTTCCTCACTCCTTTGTCTGAAATCATGAGCTTTCTCACTTATCGTGAGCTTCCTCACTCCTTTGTCCAAAATCGTGAGCATTCTCACTTATCGTGAGCTTTCTCACTCCTTTGTCCAAAATCGTGAGCTTTCTTACTTATCATGAGCTTTCTCACTTATCATGAGCTTCCTCACTCCTTTGTCTGAAGTCGTGAGCTTTTCTCACTTATCGTGAGATTCCTCACTCCTTTGTCTAAAATTGTGAACTTTCTCACTTATCGTGAGCTTCCTCACTCCTTTGTCCAAACTCGTGAGCTCTCTCACTAATCGTGAGCTTTCTCACTTATTATAAGCTTTCTCACTTATCGTGAGCTTCCTCACTCCTTTGTCCAAAATTGTGAGCCCCCTCACCTACCCATCTGCTATTGAAATCTTTCTCGCTTGTCGGTTATCGCAAAATCCTTCTCCGATTGTCTATCTTGAACTTCCTCATCCATCGCTTGGTATCCAGGACTTCTGTGTCCGTCCATTATCTTTGATTAACGTCCTCTGGGACTCCATATCCAATTACATTCGCTTACGAAGCACACTTTCCAAAATTCAGAAGTTTGCTCCAAGACCCAGAGTCTTTAAACCTCGGTGTCCCTATTCGGGTCAATAACTGTATCACATTCTGAAACACTAGCACGACATAAGTCCACTCGGGGTGGCACACACCCCACAGCACCAGCTTATGCTAGGATCAGAACACTAAAAATAATAGGACTCAGGACACAATTCATATCACATCCATGCATTGTATATCACTCTTATAGCATAGCATCCGCCTGATTGTTGTGTATGTAAATGTGTGATTTATTCCTTTGTGCCCCGAACTACGTCCTGGTCTGATTCCACTTGGGATACATAGGCAGCTCACACAGAGCGCGACCAGCACTAGCCTCAGCATCATTGCATCTTTTGCAATGCTTTTTATCCTAAATCTATAGCCTCCAAAAGACCTGTCTCTTCAAAGCTTTGGCACTCGCTTGCGACATGCGTTGCCTCGCAAATTTATGCCAAAGAGGGGCAAACTGTAGACACTCCATTTTTTCGGCTATCAAATTTAGGAGACCCATAGCTTGGTGGTTTACAATGATCGAAAAAGACTCAAAAGAACTCCTGGAAGTTAGTTCTATTTCTTAAAATGCTCAGAATGACCAAAATGCCCCTGAAAGCCCGAAAACTCCCAAATTTGGACCAAAAGTTCTAGAAATATGCTATGTCGTAAGAAAAGTAAGAAAATGAGTTTTTAAGTAAAATCATATGAAATCGTCAGCTCCCAGAGACCCCCGGAAGTCCCAGAAGTTCCCCGAAAATCCCCGTTGACCGGTTTAACCTAGGTTTGACCGGTTTGACCATAGTTTGACCGAAATCATTCGAATTTGCCAAAAAATTCCAAGATCATTCTGGATCATGTGAAAAGTATTAAAATGAGTTTTAAAAGAAAATCGAACGAAAACGTCAGCTCCTGGGAGCTCCCAGAGGTTTCCAGAACTTTCAGGGAATCCCAAGTTTGACCAGTTTGACCAAAAGTTGACTTTGAAACTGGAGCACCATAACAATTTTCAAATATTTTTCATAGATACTAGAGGTCAATAGCTTTCCAACGGTATATCGCACATAATTTCTGGATTTAAAACAGATTTATTATGAATTTTCGAAGGTAAAAAAGGCGAGCAAATTGGCTTTTATCGCGAATACCGTAAAACTTTTTAAAGTGACCTGACTCCAAAATATTTTATATAGAAAGTAGACTCCGATACCTTTCCAACGGTACATCATAAGCTCAGTTTGGAGTTCGTACGCATTTTCTGTGAATTTTGGACGAAATAGGGCCTTTTCACGAATACCAGAACCTCTGGGGGTCAAAATATAATTTTCTGGGCATCTGAGGAGCAGTGCCGTGGCGGCATTGGGCCACTGGCGTGGCGGCACTAGGGGTGGCACATGGCCAGTGCCGCGGCGGCACTCAACCCTCGCAGAGTCCATTTTTGTAATTTATTTGGGGGTCCAATTTGATTAATTAAAAACCAAAACGATGTAGTTTTATGTTCACATATGTTTGGGACCAATGGGAATACTTTCTAAATCCCAAAACCTCCCCAAATTAGCCTATATAAACCCCCCATTGCTCTTCATTTGGGGGGTGGGGGGGGGCAAGTGCAAAACTTGATAAAGTTTTAGAGAGAAAGAGAGATAGAGATAGGTTTAGAAGAGAGAAAAGGAGCTTCTCCCACTGATTTTCTATAGAAAGTGAGTTCTAAACTCAAGTTCTTCCATCATCCTTCTATATACTTCATCATCAATACACCCAACCACCATTTCTCTAAGCATTCATGAGTTAGGGAGCTACTTCCATGTCCAAATGTCAATATCTATGAGTGAAACACCAAGCTACAAGTTCAAAATCACATTGATTATCATCTATTGATTGTTATTTACTTGCTTGTTCATATTATGTTCATCTCTTCTTAATCTCATTTCTTTTTTTATTTTTATTTTTTTTATTTACTTACTTGCTCTTCATCATCTAAATGATGACATGAAGTTTGAGGTGAGTGAATCCTTATGGATAGTAGCTCTTGACCTCAAAAACATGTTTAATAGATGATGATTATAACTTCAATACCTTCAATGTATCCTTGAAGTTATGTTCAAAATAAAAATGAATCTCTCCAATAATATTGGGGGTTCTTGACGATGAGTTTGATGCTGATATTCCAAGAGGTCATAATATCTATTTGATATTAAAAATATACTTTCAAAACCTCTATTTCAAAACCCCTCTCAAACCCTCTCATTTTGATCTCAAGAAAGAAAACTCAAGTTTTTCCCAAAATCTTTAGAACAGTGAGTCAAAACAATGAATGATCTGAGCTCAAAGGTTTCTCTAGAACTCAATACTCAATGTATGGATGCAAGACCACTTGGAAAGTCTTCCTAACTCATTAGGGAACACCCATGATTTTTGGTTTGACTTGGAGATACATGGAAGGATCCCATTTTGGTCCAAACATTCTCTCCAGATATTCTGCCTTTGCTGTCACAGCAGCATGGTTGACTTTCAACTTGTCTTACAGAAAACGTTTCCAAAAGGGGTGGTTCCAAATCATTTTTCCCTTGAACTTTAGTGTATTAGGGAACTTTCTGTATAAAATGGGCTCCTAGATCATTTTATTTCATTTTCTAAGATTTTTTAACATTTCAGTCAATAGTACAGACTCTGTTTCTGAATAACCTCTATTGCTTTTATGATTTCTCTCAATCTATGATACTTATTAAACATTAGCTTTTTGGGTTGTGTTCTAGACACAATAATAAAGATCTCCATAAAAAATCATGCATTGAAAACATTCTTAACCCCTCCTTTCAATTTCCAAAAGATTATGTTACTGTTCTGTCCACTATTCACAGCAAGCATACTTTTACTTCCATCCTTTGATTTGATGCTTACATGTACTCCAAATTAGCTCATGTCTTAGGAAGTAGTTCATACTACATTTGTACATATCCCATGATGATTTCCTTCATTCATTCATACATATTCTAGACTTTTAAGCCACTTTAGAAAGTCCATGTACGCAAACACACTACAACCTTTGCACATTCTAGGATCATACATTGCATTCATGCAAGATTTGAGGTTTTTGTAACTCCTAATCTAAGAAGATTATAAGGAATGATCATGATCACACGTTCATGCTTCCCCTCAATCTAATCCTCCTTTCTCATCCATCCCGGGGATTGAGAGATCTTCTTTTCTCAAAGATTAACATGCATTATTCTAGCTTGCTAAGCATCCTTGCTTTTTTTTTTTATTTATTTGTTTCAAGAACAATTCATGTCCCCTTAGATTAGGAAAACTTGATTACTTGATATATGATTAGACGATTTTCCTAGGTTTATTTGTGTGACCTTTCACTTTTGCATTGCATGATACTTGGCTAAGATCTTATGAACGATATCTTATCTTTTGATCTTCCATTTCAAAATTCTTGTGTAATGTAATATACTATCATAGTATTAATTGTCGAACCATACATAGTATAAGATGATTATTTGTATGCAAATTGAGGCCCATCGAAAGACGGGGCGAGTTGAGGGTGTTTTAGTTGTGACAAAGGCTCCTTCCTCTCTCGTACCAAAACCCCGAACCAAGTTCTTTGGTTATGAAGGGCCAGTGCCCTTTATCCATTTGGGTGAGTCAAATTAGGTTTCTTGGTTCCTTAAAGACCAAGTAGCGACTCTGTATCTGTTTTCAACAGACCTTTTCTTTTCCTTTCAAAACGATTTCAAAACAAACAAAAAGTGGAATTCCGCGTGTCCAAAGGTCTTTTCTCAAATTCCATTACTACTAAACAATTAAGCATGCTATCCTCGTAATCATTTACATGCATTTTAACATAAATAACACACTATGTATGCTAAACAACTTTTAAGCATGTTAAATAAATGTGCATGCATGATCTTTATGGCTACACCTCCTTTTATGATTTTTACACGTCATACTTGTCCCCAAGGCTCTAGCCTTTTGCTTTAATACCAAAAAATTTCACACCCCAACCCGCCTCGGGCGAGTTAGGACACGTGTAATAAAGCTCACACACCAAAACTTACACTAATCATTAAGAAAACATGATTACCAAAAGATAGATTTTTGACTTACAATTCCAATGCAAAAAATGGCGCAAAAATCCGAGTTTTCTAAAAAGAGTTATGTTTGTTTCCGTAAAAGTCAACGGCTATTGAAAAAAGGGTGTGGATCGATCCGTCCTTTGAGACAGGATCGATCCGGATTGCCATTTTCTAGCAGAATGTCCCCGAAAAGGGACGGATCGATCCAAGGCAAAGGCTAGATCGATCCGGTTTCTGCAAAAATGTTTCCTACTGCCAAAAACATCATTTTTACAAGTTCAAATCAATACCAAACTTACCCAAACTTCATAGGACTTTATAAACAACCATTTCAAACATACCCAAGTACTTCTAAACACCAACACAAGACATTCAAGTGTGATACCACAATCAAAACACATAAATTCATTCCTAGATCATGAATTTACTCCCAACATCAACATTCTTCCCAAACAACATAAGAACTTCTAAAAATAATTTTAAAGCATTCCCATGTGTCTCCAAACCTTAACTAAACAGCAAAAGAGTTTTCAAAATCATTTTCAAACACTTGGTTAGCTAGTCACATACCCAAAACTCATAATGATCCAACTAGAAGCTCAAGGATACATCAAAACCACATTATAACCTAGCACAAAACATAAACAATCAACATGGGAAAATCAAGTTTAGTCTTACAATAAAACCACCCCATTTCTCCCAAGTCCTTTCCCTACCACATACATAACTTGTAACTTACAAGTGCAACTCACATCATAAGGCACAACCAACACTAACTTAAACTTAACATTTTACAAAGTTTTCCAAAACATCAGTTGCTCAAATACTTCATAGACACAACTACATTAGGAAGCCAAAACATTTAAGTTTATGAACAACTCCACAACTCCTATTCCCAAAATGGGCGTGCTAGTCATTTCCTCTCATTCTCCCATTCGGTACAAGCGATGGTTATTCAATAACCACATCAGAAAATACATTTTCGTTTAAGCTTTTGCTTTGTGAGAGAACTAATCATGCTATTGGAATGTTCAATATGCAAATGCAACAATCATTATAAACATCCATGAAATGATCTCTGGAAAGTCAAGTAAATCCAACCACCACCCCCGGGTCCTTCTCACCCCGGATCTTTCTCACTTTTGAGTGCATATAACTCAACACACACTCTCTTGTGACCCCGAATGCATCACCGGCAATTCATTATGGTCGTCACCATGCCCCACTCATTGAGCGTTTCCTATCCCTTACACATGGGACCTATAAGTGGTAACCACTACTTAACTTTCCTTTGAACCACATAAGCATTTAAGCAACTTAGCATATATGCACAGCAAATTCACATTATTGACATGCTTTTACCCAAATTCAACATAATCAAAACTATGTATGCATGAATTAAGCATTCTAAACTAACAATAATTACATTAACACATCTAAACACCCAATTTTGGGATTAAAACACTCACCTCTTCGATTCTTAGCCAATTTGCTCCTAGAGTCTAATTCCAATCTAGAATATTGCCTAATTCTTGTTCTAGAGTTAATCCTACATGATTTTGATACGTCAATTTCTAAAAACCAAAAATGGTCGCTGGAAAAACGTTATCAAAACTGAAAATAAAAGACGTGCATGTGATCCTCTTACCTCTATAAGTCTAAATATGGTCTCAGATCATGAATCTGAAGTCGAATGGCAAAAAATGTCTCGTAGAACTCCGTCGTCTTCGTCGAGAGCTCTCGGTTTCTCTCCAATTTCTATAATTTTTGTGAATAAGACACATATGCTACATGCATATATGTTGTCATGGACTTTTTCTTTTTTACATTTACACCCCCAATCTTTCTTAAGCTTTATTATGAAACCCCTATGTTAATTACATTAACTACCCACCTTTTCTAAATGGATTTAATCTATGTTCCGCGTGGGTCCCAAACGTGGTCCCATATATATTATGAGATTGCTATTAAACATACCAATTATGAATCATTTTTAAATATGCCCTCACATGAGTACCCAAACTGGTCCCCATTACCTGACATATGACATAATAATATCTTTAAGCATTTAAACAAGTAGTCATTTAAGCATATAATTACATCTTAATGTAATTAACATTATTTAGACCTTCATCAGGTCCCACTTTTATACCAGTTTCACTTGACTTGAAATTTTCATCTGTGTTCACATTTGAACACCTTTTTATATGTGGGTTCATAACCCCACCTTAAACCATCATAAGCATTAATCATCATTTATTATCACTCATTAACATAACATTAACCTTTCTTTCAGGGTATGGGTATTACAGGACAAGACAAGGAAGACCCAAGCTAACTTTCCTTAACAGCAAAATCAACAGCAAGGACCACCTCAGGCACAGCCCGCCGCCCAGCGATAGAACATTGATGGATGCTTCAATTGTGGAGTGCCCGGACACATTATAAGGTATTGCACAACTCCCAAAACCAACTGTTGTAATAACCTCATCTGCCGCAACTGTAATAAGCTTGGCCACATAAGCAAGGATTGTCAGCACCTCGTAGAGGCTACTATGGAGCGCGTGCTCAGGGACAACAAGGACAGCAAGGATAGAGTAGGGTGAATGCCATTGATCGGGAGAGAACTAATCCTAATTATACGCCTTAACGCGCATTTGTTAGACCATTTTATCCTGTTTTTGTATATTTTTACTTTGTTTTCTAGTTTCTGACAGGTTTTGGAAGAAATCAACTAAACCGGGCTAAACAGGGTGAAAAAGAACAAAGAAAGAAGCTGAAAAAGACAAGTCAAACGCGTGACCCGCGCCCGCGAAAATCCGAGAATCGCCCGCGCGATCCGCTCGCGCGAGGTCCCCAGAATCGCTCGCGCGATCCGCGCGCGCGAAGGTCCAAATGTCGCGCTCGCGCGACCCGCTCGTGCGATATGGGTAAAAACCAAAGTTGCGTATTTCAGTGTACTGAAGACTCCTGTGCAAACGAAACTGCTAAACAACGTCCAGACTGTAAATTACATGCGTTTCAGTTCGTTTCGGGTTGGGAAGCCTTCCAAAGCTTGTACAAACTCTATATAAACTCCAAATTTACTCAATTATGGGGTTGGCAATTACTATACACACATATACATACACATTCTACAACCATACTTCCAGCCATTGCAGAGAGGGAAGCAAGGAGAAGAAGAAGAAGACCAAGGGTTTCCATGGCCTCCTCCATCAACTACTTGCCATCTACCACTTCCATGGACGGCTAGATCATAGATCTAGGGTTTCAATGAAGCCCTAGACGAGTAATAGGGTTTTATTTATGTTTTTATTTTAGTTCTATTATGTATGGATGACAGTCACATGTTTAGAGGATTTTTATAAATAAATCGTACTTCTAGTGATTAAATCATTACTTTCAGAATTTATTCTTGTCTTAGATCTATTTTGACTGTGATGTGCTCAACGATCTATTCTTGCTGTGCTTGTTTAGATTGTTTACATGTGATGGTGCTTTATTGATTCGTGCTATCAAGTATCCGAATAGTCCATGCCTAGGTTAGACGGATTAGATCACAACCCTAGTTTAGTGTGAGATAATTCGTGCTACCCGAAGATGGATTATGTTGGTGCTTGAACCATGATTATCTTCTTGTCGGAGGGATTGGGCTTGTAGTTACAATTCCCCATATTCATCCAACGTAATGAGCTAAAGTAATTCATAAATATTCCTATTATGAAACTAGTGGTGGATTTGCAATCCTAGGTTCCCTTTACATATTCATTAAAAACACTTTTAATTGTTGTCATAGTTTAGATTTACTTTTATAGTTATTAGTTTAATTAAATCCAATTCAAATCCGTTTTTCCTAATTAATTAGACTTAGGTTTTAAAATTAAGAGCTGTAGTAATCAATCTCTGTGGGTTCGACCTTTACTTTCACACTACAAATCTTTAGAAAAGTAAAGCATAAATAAAAGCATACTTTTTATATCTTGATATTGACAACATCAATTTTTGGCACCGTTGCCGGGGATTGTATTACTACCTTTAGTTTTAGAATCGTAGTTTAGTTAATTTGTAAATATTAGATTAGTTTTTATTCTTCTTAGTTTCCATTTTGTTTTTAGTTACTAACTTTTTCTTTTATTTTGTAGTCAACGTTTCCGAGTGGAGCAGCTAATTACATCAAAGGAGCTTACGCAAATAAAAATAAAATAAAATATAGTGCTTCTTGTGAAACTCGCTTTAAACCACTGTAAGTCAGGGCGCTGTGACGCACTATTTGCATTAGTTTAGGGTTAATTGCACTGCATTAGCTAGGAAACCTGGGGCGCTGGGCTTGACGCGGTCATTGCATTCCAGGATAATTTTCATGCATCATAGTAGTTGAGTGCTTGTTATCTTATTTGCGTGATTGTTATTTGTTTATTTTGTTTAGTTAGTCTTTGTTTTTAATTTCTTTTCTTTTGTTTTAGTTTATGTTAGGTACACGTTCAAACAAACCGGAATTAAAACCTTTTGACTCTGAACTTGAACGTACATTAAGACTTAATAAGTCTTCAAACTTAACTTCTGGAACTAGGTTTTTAATAGACGACGATTTGACACCGAAACCAACGTCTTTATTTGAGTCCGAAATACGTAGTACCCTTCAAAGACTAAAGAAACCACGCTTTCATAACATAGAACCAATTAAAATGGCAGACATTGGAAATAATAACGACAACAACCAAAATAACAACGGAGCTAATATGAATAATTTTAATATACCACCACCTCGTCCACTTAAAGATTATTTTATTCCGACGACTTACACGCCACAAACATGTATTGAATTACCGGAGGCGATAGCATCTCACTTTGAGATAAAGTCGTCTACGATCTCGCTACTACCTTCCTTCCATGGCCGTCTAAATGAAGACCCTTACCAACACTTAGGAGATTTTCAGGATATATGCTCTACTTTGAAAATCCAAAATTTAACTGATGATGAGTTAAAATTGCGGCTCTTTCCATTTTCTTTAAGAGACAAAGCTAAGTATTGGCTCCAATCACTTGAGCCAAACACAATTAAAACATGGGAAGCCCTACACACTGCATTTTTACAAAAGTTTTTCCCTATTATGCGTACAAACCAGATAAGGAAATCCATAACCAATTTTGTAATGCAAGATGGGGAATCACTTTACGATACATGGGAGAAATTTAAAGAATTATTACGCTCGTGCCCACATCATCAGGTCCCTAAGTGGTAACTTGTTCAGGTCTTTTACGAGGGACTTATTCCCTCGGTCCGTAATACTGTCAATGCCGTTTGTGCGGGTACTTTCCTGCACAAAAGCGCCGATGAGGCTTAGAAGATTTTTGAAACACTAAGCGAGAATTCGATGCATCAGGCTGTGTCGTACGTTTAGAGGGATATCATTTTCAACCTAAGCGAGAGGTGACAGTTGAGTCAAGTCAATCAATTCAAATACAAGAATTAAATAGAAAACTTGACCGACTTATGCAAATGAACAAAACGTCTAATCCACCCTCTTTAGAAGTATGTGCATTATGTTCTGAACCGTCCCATAATATCTTTGCATGTCCTTCTGCATCTCAATATCCGGAATTTGTGGAACAACACGTTAATTCTATGCAACAATTCCCACAAAATAATTATAATCCTAGGTCAACTAATTTTCCTAATACGTACCGACCCCAATATCAACAAGGTCAATACCAACTACCTCCTCCACCTCTACGCAATAATGCATTTGAGGAGAAGGTGCTGGCCTCACTTGAAAATTTTGGGTCGGTAATTCAGTTAGTGCACTCTCACACTCAGTCTATCTCAAAGCTAGAGTCCCAAATGGGACAAGTAGTTAATACATTAAACCGTTTAACTGAGAGTAAGTTGCCGAGTCAACCTACTCAGCAACCTAAGGGGCAATACGCAGTGGGTAGTACGAGTGAGAGCGTGAACGCTGTTTCGACTAGGACGACTACTCGAGATGAGGAAGTTGTTGTAATTCCTGATGGGGGTGAGAAAAATAAAAATTTAAATTTGAATAAAGAAAAAGGTGAAGACGTGGATAGAGTTAGGAAAGAGAATGAACCGGTCTCAACAAATTATTTTCCGAGAATGCCATATCCACCAAACATTAAGGGACCGTCACATTTGCCCAAGAAAGGGTCAAAAATGGAAGATATACTCGAGGTGTTTAAACAAGTCAAAATAAATATTCCTTTCCTCGATGCTATAAAACAAATTCCCGCTTATGCTAAATGTCTAAAAGACCTTTGTACGCAAAAACGCAAAATACGCAGTCATACGCCTAAAAAGGTCTTCCTCACGGAAAAAGTAAGTTCAATTTTCTAACACGCTCCTCCGAAATATAAGGATCCAGGTACGCCTACGATTTCATGTGTCATAGGTGACACTATCATTCATCGGGCTCTCCTTGACTTAGGAGCTAGTGTTAACCTCTTACCTTATCATGTCTATAAACAATTAGGTCTAGGTGAACTTAAGCCCACGGCCGCTACTATTCAGTTAGCGGATCATTCTGTCAAAATACCTAGAGGAATCGTCGAAGACGTCCTAGTAAAAGTTGATCAATGTTTTTATCCCGTTGATTTTATGGTCCTTGACACTGAACCGGTGCTAGATGCTCGAAAATACACTCCTGTTATTCTTGGTCGTCCATTCTTAGCCACGGCCAACGCACGTGTCAATTGTAGAACCGGGGTAATGAAAGTGTCGTTCGGGAATATAAAATTAAAATTAAACGTGTTTAACGCTGTCGATCAACCTCCTAAAGACGACGATTACCTATGTGAGGCGGAAGGTGGGGTAAGACGGAATATTGAGCCTAACAAAGCAAGAAATGTGAGTAACGACAAAGACATAGCGGATGATGAGTGGATGAACCCTAATACCTCGGACCCTAATGCTGAATCTACTCGAAAGGTAAGAAATCGATTTGAACATACTGACAAACCGTCGATTGAATTAATTCGAAGCGACGTAATTTCTGCTTACCATCGAGCTCTACCTGACATCCTTAGGGGTACACAGTCCGATTTACGGCCTCCATAAAGCCTTGAGCTAGAACAGTCTAGCTGAAGACGTCAAAGTTAGCGCTTCTTGGGAGGCAACCCAAGCTTTATTTCGTCCGTTTTTCTTATTTTTGGTCGTTTTTGAGTCTGTTTGAGTCTGTTTAGGACATTCTGGACAGGTTTGGGGGTTGGAATTAATTTATTATACTATTATATACATAATTTTAACCAAAAAATGGAAAATACCATTCTCGCGCGCGCGGCCCACTCGCGCGAGACGTCGCTCGCGCGGCCCGCTGGCGCGAGAATGTGCCTTAGTGTTTTTCTTTCGTTTTCTTTATATGAGATCTCAGGTTCTCCTCGTGCCTCATTTCGCGGGCGCGAGGTAGTTCGCTCGCGCGAGATAACTTAAAAAAAAAAAAAAAATCCAGGAATTCGCGCGCGCGACGGCTGCTTGCGCGGACCGCTCGCGCGATTCCCCCTTTTTCCTGTTTTTCTCTTTTGTTTTCTATATTTTCCCCCATACTTGTTCTGATAATGTTTTCGTTTCTGTTTTTATTTATTAAGAAATTTTAGATCGAGTTAGTTGTTGTTTTCCTTATTACATTTATACTTTTCCGTTTTATTCCGGTTATTCGTTTAGTTTAGTTTCGATTCGTTTATCAATTTATATTTTATAGTTTAGTTTCATTTATTTTTAGTATTCTTTTGTTAGTTTGTTTTCTTTTATTAAGAAGTAACAGGTAACATTGAACTTTATTGCCATTTTCCTTGGTGTTAACCTGTTCTATGTTTGTCAAGATCAAGGTACTATCGTTCCTTTCTTGTGTACTCTCCTTTCTTTCATTTTATTGTTTCATTGGGGACAATGAAAGGTTTAGGTTTGGGGGTATGCACTCACACATGCACATTATTATGCACTAAAATTTTAAAATCTTTCAAAAAGTGTGTTTAAATAAACGATGTTACCGACGTTTTTGCAATCTCAAGTCGATACTTCTTGTTAGATAACTTTGGATTGTTATAGAATGGTAAACAAGGGAAGATGTGATTAAACATTTGCTGAAGTTATGATATGACGTTTTAAGTTATGTATCGTTTGAATCGTAGTTTTATATCATAGATTTGCACACAAAGTTATGCACTGCACGTAGTCATTGGAATACATGTTGGTTGTGAACTATAATATGATTCGGATTTCTAGATAACACATGGTGGAGACTAAGCCCGGTGAGCTTTTGAGCCTATCTTTTCTTTTTAGAGGGTTATAAATACATTTTGTGTTTGTCGAATTTCATTGAAATAGCGCATCCATTTGTTGTTTAGTCTCATTATTCTTATTTTGGTTGATAGTCAAGTTAAAATATTTGTTACCATGCTAAATAATCTTCCGTCGTAAATATTGAAGAACCGTATTACCCTAGGAAATGATTTTAGGCCTTCTTTGTTTATTATCGGCCGATAAATGATAAATTTCCTTAGTTCGCCCTTTGAGCCGTTAAAATGCCATTTCTTTCTTTGATTACCATTATCCTTGTTTTTGCTCCGACTTGACAAACTTGGAGTTCACCACTGAGAGATTTGTCACCTTTTAGTAGTGTTAAGGTGATGTGTTGAAAAAGAAGAAGAAAATAAGATGCTATTGGGGTAGTTACTTGGTATTCGATGAATAATCATTTGAGAAGCGAGAAAAGAAAAAGGAAAAGAAAGTAAAATAAAAAGAAGAAGGTTGAAAAAAAAATGAATGAAAAGGAATGAAGAAAAAGAAGATGAAAGTTGGTAGAAGAGATGAATGAAAGAAATCGAACATGCCTTACAATGCCATTCTAAATCTACCCAATTAATCCGGTCTATCATTTTTCATTACCTGAGCCACGTTATAACCTTTGAAAAGTCCTATCTGATCCTAGGAAACATGGTTCGGATATGAAAATGATGGGAGGGGGATTAAAACATGGTAATGATTAATTTTTCTTGATTATTGGCATCCTATCCATGAGACTACTGTTCTTTCGTGTCATGCGTTTTTTTTTCGAGTCATATGTGAGCATATTTCGTTTTGAAAATATATTTCTTTTACTCACATATATTAGAAAAATTACACCTGTTTCTGAGTGTGTCATTTGAGAGTGTAATTAACATTGTGAGATTCGTAGTCGAAACATAGTTGGATGGTTATCCGAGTTATATTCCATGTTCATGACATACTTGTGTTCATTTGACTACCACATCACACACGTGCAATCTTATGAGGAACTCTATTGATTCGTACATTGCATGTACTTGGGATTGTTTTTCATGATGTAGGTAGACGTTTGATTCCATTTCTTCTTGTTCGTTATTCTATTTCGAATCATTGTTTATAATAAGGAGTAATGATTGTTTTGTTTTTCGTTTGAATAAAACTTTTTAAATTTTAAGTTAATAAAGATGGTTGTGGGTGACTTGTTGATGAGAACCCTCACGAGACTTCACTCGTCCGACTAGGGACACCTAGAGGTTTAAAAGGCTTGTTGCATACGCTAAATGCAATCGTGATCCATGCGAAAATGGAGTAGTAGTTTATTAGTAGTTTTTGTTTTTGTTTTGCTCGAGGACTAGCAAAATGTAGGTTTGGGGGTGTGATCGGGAGAGAACTAATCCTAATTATACGCCTTAACGCGCATTTGTTAGACCATTTTATCCTGTTTTTGTATATTTTTACTTTGTTTTCTAGTTTCTGACAGGTTTTGGAAGAAATCAACTAAACCGGGCTAAACAGGGTGAAAAAAAACAAAGAAAGAAGCTGAAAAAGACAAGTCGCGCGAGCGACCCGCGCCCGCGAAAATCCGAGAATCGCTCGCGCGAGATCCCCAGAATCGCTCGCGCGAAGGTCCAAATGTCGCGCTCGCGCGACCCGCTCGTGCGATATGGGTAAAAACCAAAGTTGCGTATTTCAGTGTACTGAAGACTCCTGTGCAAACGAAACTGCTAAACAACGTCCAGACTGTAAATTACATGCGTTTCAGTTCGTTTCGGGTTGGGAAGCCTTCCAAAGCTTGTACAAACTCTATATAAACTCCAAATTTACTCAATTATGGGGTTGGCAATTACTATACACACATATACATACACATTCTACAACCATACTTCCAGCCATTGCAGAGAGGGAAGCAAGGAGAAGAAGAAGAAGACCAAGGGTTTCCATGGCCTCCTCCATCAACTACTTGCCATCTACCACTTCCATGGACGGCTAGATCATAGATCTAGGGTTTCAATGAAGCCCTAGACGAGTAATAGGGTTTTATTTATGTTTTTATTTTAGTTCTATTATGTATGGATGACAGTCACATGTTTAGAGGATTTTTATAAATAAATCGTACTTCTAGTGATTAAATCATTACTTTCAGAATTTATTCTTGTCTTAGATCTATTTTGACTGTGATGTGCTCAACGATCTATTCTTGCTGTGCTTGTTTAGATTGTTTACATGTGATGGTGCTTTATTGATTCGTGCTATCAAGTATCCGAATAGTCCATGCCTAGGTTAGACGGATTAGATCACAACCCTAGTTTAGTGTGAGATAATTCGTGCTACCCGAAGATGGATTATGTTGGTGCTTGAACCATGATTATCTTCTTGTCGGAGGGATTGGGCTTGTAGTTACAATTCCCCATATTCATCCAACGTAATGAGCTAAAGTAATTCATAAATATTCCTATTATGAAACTAGTGGTGGATTTGCAATCTTAGGTTCCCTTTACATATTCATTAAAAACACTTTTAATTGCTGTCATAGTTTAGATTTACTTTTATAGTTATTAGTTTAATTAAATCCAATTCAAATCCGTTTTTCCTAATTAATTAGACTTAGGTTTTAAAATTAAGAGCTGTAGTAATCAATCTCTGTGGGTTCGACCTTTACTTTCACACTACAAATCTTTAGAAAAGTAAAGCATAAATAAAAGCATACTTTTTATATCTTGATATTGACAACATCAGCCATCATCCCTGACAATGTACGATACAATGCTGGAGAATAGTAGAGCTTGGAAGGTACACTCATTTTATTTCGCAGTCAAGTTAGAGCTTTGTTTGATACCAGAGCTACATGTTCTTTCATAGCTATTAAGATTATGTGTCATATGGGTTTGGTACTATGGACACGCAGATCCGGGAGAATCCACCCCCATTTTCCTTCTCAGGGTTTCAGAATTGATTTTCCTTTATTTTGAAATTGATTTCAAAAGGGTGCTGAGAGCAGATACAGAGTCGCCACTTGGTCTTCAGGGAACCAAGAAACCCAATTTGACTCACCCAAATGGATAAAGGGCACCGGCCCTTCATAACCAAAGAACTTGGCTCAGGGTTTTGGTACGAGAGAGGAAGGAGCCTTTATCATGACTAAAACACCCTCAACTCGCCCCTTCTTTCGACCCTCAATTAGCTTCCAAATAATCATCTTTTACTATGCTTGGTTCGATTATTAATACTATGATAGTATATTACATCACATAAGAATCTTGAAATGGAAGATCAAAAGATAAGATATCATTCATAAGATCTAAGCCAAATACCACACAATGCAAAGGTGAAAGATCACACAAACAAACCTAGAAAAAATGTCTAATCACATATCAAGTAATCAAGTTTTCCTAATCTAAAGGGGACATGAATTGTTCTTGAAACAAATAATCAAAGAAGTCAAAATATGCATAGCAAGCTAGGATGATGCATGTTAATCTTTGAGAAAAGAAGACATGTCAATCCTCGGGACGGATGAGAAAGGAAGATTAGATCGAGGGGAAGCATAAACGTATGATCAAGTTCATTCATTATAATCTCCTTAGATTAGGAGTCACAAAAACTCCAAATTTTGCATGGATGCAATATATGATCCTAGAATGTGCAAAGGTTGTAGTGTGTTTCTGTACATAGACTTTCTAAAGTGACTTAGAAGTCTAGAGTATGCATGAATGCATGAAAGAAATCATCATAGGACATGTGCAAATGTAGTATGGACTACTTCCTAATATATGAACTAATTTGGAGTACATATGAGTATCAAATCAAAGAATTAAAGTAAAAGTATACTTGCTATGAATAGTGGATAGAACAGTAAGTTGATCTTGTAAAAATGGAAAAGTGGGGTTAAAAATGTTTTTAGTTCATGATTTTTTTTTTATGGAGAACATCCTTATTGTGTCTAGAACACATATCAAAAAGCCAATATTCAATGACTATTACATATTGAGAGAAATCATATAAACAATAGAGGTTACTCAGAAACAGAGTCCGTATTGTCGACTAAAATGTTGAAATATCTTAGAAAATGAAAACCAAACATCTTGAGGCCCATATAATACAGAAAGTTCCCTAAGACACTTAAGTTCAAGGGAAAATGAGTTAGGACCACCCCTTTTGGAAAAGTTTTCTAGAAAACAAGTTGAAAGTCAACCAAGCTGCTGTGACAGCAAAAATATAATGTCTAGAAGGAATGTTTGGGTCAAAATGGAACCCTTCCATGTGTTTCCAAACCAAACCAAAAATCGTGGCTGTTCCCTAATGAGTTAGGAAGACTTTCCAAGTGGTCTTGCATCCATACATTGAGTATTGAGTTCTAGAGAAATCTTTGAACTCAGATCATTCACTTTTTTGAAGATTTCTTGAGAAAATAAGGTTTAATTCTTGGAATCCAAATATTGAGGGTTTTAGAGGGGTTTTGAAATAGGGGTTTTGAAAGCACATTTCTAGCACTAAAAGGGGATTCAAAACACTTGGGAAACCAACATCAAACTCAAGCAAGAACTTGCAAGATTGTTGGAGAGATTTGTTTTCATTTGAGCATAACTTCAAGAATAATTTGGAAGTATTGAAGATGGAATCATCACCTATCAAACATGTTTTTGAGGTCAAGAGCTACTATCCATAAGGATTCACTCACCTCAAACACCATGTCATCATCTAGATGATGATGAACTAGTAAGTAAATAAAGAAAAATCAAAAAGAAATGAGGTAAGGAGAGATGAACATTTATATAAACAAGCAAATAATAACAATCAATAGATGATAATCAATGTGATTTTGGACTTGTAGATTGGTGTTTCACTCATAAATATTGACATTTGGACATGGAAGTAGCTTCCTAACTCAATATTGCTCAAGAATGGTGGTTAGGGAGGATTTGAATATGAAGTATAAGAGAGGTAATGGAAGGAAACAAAATTCGAACTCACTTTCTTATAGAAAATCAGTGGGAGAAGCTCCCTATCTCTCTTCTTCTCTACAACTTTTAAGCTTTGCACTTGCCCCCCCCTAAAATGAAGAGCAAAGGGGGGTTTATATTGGCCAATTTGGGGTGGTTTTGGGATTTAGAAAGTGCTCCCATTGGTCCCAAACATCTGTGAACATAAAACTACATCGTTTTGGTCTTTAATTATTAAATTTGGACCCCTAAAATAAATTATAAAAATGGGTTCTATGAGAGTTGAGTACCGCCCCAGCAGTGGCCTAGTGCCGCCACGGCACTGCTCCTCAGATGCCTAGAAAATTATGTTTATGCCCCCAGAGGTTCCGGTATTTGCGAAAAGGCCCTATTTCGTTCGAAATTCACAAAAAATGCATACAAACTCCAAATTGAGCTTATGATATACCGTTGGAAAGATAATGGAGTTTAATTTTCATAAAAAATAGTTTGGAGTCAGGTCACTTTGAAAATATTTGCGGTATTTGCGATAAAAGCTGATTTGATCGTCTTTTTCACATTTAGAAATCCATAATAAATTCGTTTTGAATTCAAAAATTATGTGCGATACACCATTGGAAAGCTATTGACCTCTAGTATCTATAAAAAAAATTTGAAAAATGACACGGTGCTCTGATTTCAAATTCAACTTTTAGGTCAAATCGGTCAAACTTGGGATCTCTAGGAAGTTCTGGGAACCTGTAGGAGCTCCTAGGAACTGACGTTTTTGTCTGATTTTCTTTTAAGACTTATTTTAGTACTTTTCACATGATCTAGAATGATCTTAGAACTTTCTAGAGAATTTGGATGATTTTGGTCAAACCCCGGTCAAACCTAGTCAAACTTGGGTCAAACCGGTCAACGGAGACTTTCCGGGAACTTTCAGGACTTCCGGGAGTCTTTGGGAGCTGACGATTTCATCTTATTTTGCTTCAAGACTCATTTTATCACTTTTTATATGACGTAGCATGTTTCCAGAACTTTTGGTCCAAATCAGGGAGTTTTTAGGCTTTCAAGGGCATTTTGTCATTCTGAGCATTTTGAGAGATAGAACTAACTTCTAGGAGTCCTTTTTGAGTCTTTTTCGATCATTGTGAACCACCAAGATATGGGTCTCCTTAATCTAATAGCTAACAAAATGGGGTGTCTACAGGTACCCCTAGCACTTGAGCCAACCCTTAATGTCATTTTGCCCTTGGGAGTAACTGTTAAGTTAGGTAAGGTGTGCAAAGATTGTCCCTTAACCCTAGATGATATAAATCTCCCGGCAGACTTGATAGTTTTGACAATGTCTGAGTTCGACGTGATCCTAGTAATAGATTGGCTTACCAAGTATGGTGCCAACCTGGATTATGTTAGTCAGACCATTGTCTTTTCGACACCTGGTTGTCCATAGATCATATTTCAGTGCCAACCGTCGAGCGACATGTTTCTTACGAGCTGTTTTGCTGCGATCTAGACTTCAAGCACGGAGCTTACCATCAACCAGATCCCCGTTATTCAAGATTTTAAAGAAGTATTTCTAGATATCTCAGGACTTCCACCGAAGATAGAGATGGATTTCTGCATTGAGCTAGCACCTAGAACGTTACCGATTTCCAAGACCCAGTACTGAATGGCGCCAACAGAGATGCAAGAATTGAAGAAGCAAGTTTAGGAACTTGAAGACTTAGGTTTCATTTGCCCGAGTATGTCACCTTGAGGAGCACCAGTTCTATTTGTGAAGAAGAAGGATGGAGAGCTATGACTTTGTATTGGCTATATTGAGTTGAATAAGGTCATAATCAAGAATAGATATCCACTTCCCCGAATGGACAATATGTTTGATTAGTTATAAGGATCAAGGATATTCTCAAAGATTGATTTGCTCTCAAGTTGTCATCAATTGCTAGTTCGACCAAATGATATATCGAAGATTGCTTTTAGGACAAGGTATGGGCACTATGAGTTTCTAGTGATGTCTTTTTGATTGACCGATGCCCTAGTAGTATTTATAGACCTAATAAATAGAGTATTCAGACCTTATCTGGATCAATTCATTATCGTATTCATTGACGACATTCTAATTTATTCGAAGATGGAAGAAGAGCATAAGAAGCATCTATAGATTGCTCTGCAGACTCTCAGAGACAACAGTCTGTACGCGAAGTTTAGCATGTGTGAATTCTATCTTTAGGAAGTCAAATTCTTAGGATATGCGACACTACAAGATGAAATTTCTGTAGATTCATCTAAGATCACTGCAGTCTTAAGCTGGAATAGGCCGACCAACGTAATCGAAGTTAAAAGTTTCCTTGGACTGGCTGGATATTACCGGAGATTCGTGGAAGGATTCTCCAAGATCACAGGACCGTTGACGAGCCTAACAAGGAAAGAGACGAAGTATGAATAGACTAACAAGCATGAAGTGCATTTCAAGAATTGAAAGAGAGACTAACCTCAGTACCAGTACTTACGATACCCAGAGTGGTAAACGATTCATAATCTACAGTAACACATCGCACCAAGGGCTTGGTTGTGTGCTAATACAGGATGGAAATGTTATTACGTACGGATCAAGACAATTGAAATCGCATGAGAAGGAATATTCAACGCACGACTTGGAACTAGCTACAATCGTGTTTGCTTTGAAAATTTGGAGACACTACTTGTATGGAGAGAAGTTCGATCTGTTCTCGGATCTCAAGAGTTTAAGGTACCTGTTCTCTCAGAAGGAGTTGAACATGCGATAATGAAGATGGATGGAACTACTTAAGGACTATGATTTCTCTCTGCAATACCATCCGAGTAAAGCAAATGTTGTAGCTGACGTATTGAGCCAAAGACCCCGCCTTTCGATTACGTTAATTTTGATTAGAGAATGGTGAGCATTGGAGACGCTAGCCAAATTCGACCTTCAACTAGTGGAATCGAGAGAAGGACAACATTTTGGATGTCTTGTCGTCTAACTGAGTCTCATTAGCCGTATCTTGGAAGCTCAACAATTAAACGAAGATTTGAAGCTATGGCTTACAAAGATGTCTGCAAAGGAACCAAAAATATGGAGTATCAGTACGGACAGAGCATTGAGATGCAAAGGTAGGTAGACTTTGTGTGCCAAATGATAGTAGCCTCAGAAAGGATATTTTGGACAAAGCACATAAGTCAGGATGACTATCTACCCCAGAGGAAACAAGATGTATAAGGACTTGAATAGGAACTTTTGGTGGGAAGGAATGAAGCGAGTAGTGGCCAAGTATGTATCGCAATGTCTTGTTTGGAGACAAGTGAAGGCAGAACATCAGAAACTACCTGGACTTCTACAACCACTACCGTTTTCCCAATGGAAATGGGAACACATCAACATGGATTTCGTTGTTGGATTGCCAAGATCTCAGCAAAACCACGACGCTATTTGGGTAATAGTGGATCGACTAACCAAATCAGCGCATTTCATCGCTTATAGCATGACGTACCCTATCGAAAGATTAAGTCAAGTGTATCTATAAGCAAGTTGTACGACTACACGGTGCACCTGTCTCAATAGTATTGGATCAAGATTTACGCTTCACCATAGAATTCTGGAAAAGCCTTCACACATCAATGGGAACTTCACTGAACTTGAGTTTAGCCTTTTATCCACTGACAGATGGTCAGACAGAATGAGTCAACCAAGTGATGGAAGATATGTTGCGAGCCTGTGTTATTGAATTCGAGAGTTTGTGGGAGACGCACCTACCTTTGATCGAGTTCTCCTACAACAACAACTATCACACAAGCATAAGCATGGCACCATTCGAAGCTTTATATAGAAGACCTTGCCGGTCCCCGTTATGTTGGGCTAGAGTTGGAGATACTCAACTACTTGGGCCTGAGATGATTCGAGAAACCAACGAGAAGATCTAAATTGTATGAAAGAAAATGAAGCCAGCACAATCCAGACACAAGAGCTATATGACACGAATAAAATTCTGCGCTCTAAATTCTACACCCAAATATAGGTGATCGTTTAAGTAATGCATTTTCTCAGTAAGCCTAGGTCAAACCCAAGGGAGAGTTTTGATTCAAATTGATTAACTTTCACCTAATTTATTAATATTAAAAATAAAGAAAAGATGATTTCTTTGGGAAAATAATTCAAATTACTTCTTTTTGTGAAAATGAAGACTATAAACTAATGGAAGCTTTTAAACCTATTAAATTGTTGGGATTTAGATTAAACTAATGAAATTTATTAATTATGTGAAAATGCTAATTAATGATACAATAATTTAAATTCTAAAGTGATTTAACTAAATAAATTAACTACTAATAAAAATTGATAAAAATAGCGAATTAATTAAAGAACTTCTAAATATGAGAAAAATGTTAGGAAATCGCAAATCCACGGTAAAATTCTTACCTTCCATGCCTACAAAAAGATATGGAACTTCCAATCATCCAAGATCTTGCCTCTAATGTGTAGGTTTCAAAAAAATAATAAAATACCCTATAGCAGGCGTAAAGATATAGAACTATTTCAATTAATCCCCTTTTTTATGAAATACGGTCATATTGCTTATGAGCATAATTCATGGCCAAAACTAATCTAAGATGATTGAATTAATTAAACTAAATTAAAACCATGAAGCAAGCTAGCTCACAATCTATTGAAAATCTAAGTTAAAAATCATTAACGTCATGCTCGTTAACATTATTCATATTAGAGAACATAAAATCCTATGAATCTCTACTTAAACATTCATTGATCTATGGATTTAGGGTTGCCTGTTGAAAACACGTGAAAATTAAGTTGATCATCGTTTCATTGCTCTTCCCTAATTAGGGATTTAGCCTAACATAGTAAAATTGAATCTATCAACTATCTTAATGGACCACATGATGAAAACAATCACAAAAACGAATCTGGAATATCAAATCTAAGTAGAAACTAAGAAAAACCTGGATTGAATGAAATAATATGAACTTGTATTGAGAAATCTCCAAAACAAAGCTTGAAATCCTTCGAAAATTGCTTGAATGAAAACTAGGGTTTTAGGAACCCTAGGATCTCCTAAAGTTGTTCTCTAGTAGTACATGATGTAAGCTATATCAATTATACACAAAGTTATCCTATATTTATATGTTTAAGAGGTTATAATCCAAAAAAATCTAATTCTAATCTACAGAAGTGTGACCGTTCCTGCCCTTTTTAGCACGACCGGTCATGGGCATATTTCGGGGCCGGTCCTGGCTGCGATCGGTCCTACCTATGTTTTGCGACCGGTCCTACCTATGTTTTACGACCAGTTCTGGTTTTCTTTCAAGCATTTCTTTCTTTTATTCTTCTAATCAACTTTCTCTTCTACACCATTATCCACTTTCATTTTCCTTATGCCTTTTTATTCTGCAAAACAACATTCTTATGCAAATATTAGCAGTACTGCCCTAATTACGTGCTTATATTAAAAGTAAGCATAAATACTTAGTGTTAGGGATGAAAACATCTATAATTAGTCTTATTAGCGCTTTTGGATATGCACTATCCTTCGCTTATCACTATGCTGACAAGTAATGCAAAGATCTAGAGTTCACAGCTAGAGATCATATACTACTTAAAGTTTTGCCAGTTTGAGGTATCATCAGATTTGGATATAAGAGAGGCAAGTTATCGTTGTGATTCATCTGACCATTCGAGATCCTGAAATGCATTGAAAACGTAGCCTACAGACTTGCGTTACCACCGAAGATGTCAGGAGTAAACAACATTTTCCACATCAGCATATTGAGGAAGTGTGCCCACAAACCAGCGCACGAGATCAGTTTTGAAGATATTGAGGTGAACGAGAACGTGACATTCAATGAAGGACCCAAACGAATTCTAGATTGAGGAATCAAGAAGCTCAGAAACAAGGAGATTCCACTAGTGATGATTCAATGGAAGCACCACGACGAGAGAGAAGCTTTATGGGAACTGGAGTCAGAGATGCGAGAGAAGTTTTCGTTTTTGTTTAAACCCTGCTTACTTCAGATTTTGAGGACGAAATCTTTTGATAAGTGGTGGATGATGTAATACCCTATATTTTTTGTAATGTATTATAATTAATAAGACCTTGTATTCTTCTTTTAATACATGTATGAGTGTAACTTTACCTTTGGTGTATTTTGTATCCCAATCGATTGGCAAGTTATCCTAATCGATTGCCTTAGTTTGGATACCAATCGATTGGCAAGTTTTTCCAATCAATTGCCACTTTTCTACCTACCACCCGGATCCAATTCATTAGACTTCATTGCAATTGATTAGAGTCATTAATACCAACCATCAATCGATTGGACCCTTATAACAATAGATTGGTATGTTCATGACGATATCCTATTAACGCGTTTTCTTATCACACCCAAGTGTAGGTGATCGTACAAGTAATAAAGTTCTGGAAGTCCAGGTCGAACCCACAGGGAACGGAATAAAATTTCATAAAGTTAAGCAGATAACTATTTTGTCACTAAAAAGAAAATAAAAGATGATGGATTTTTGTGCGGTTTTACTAAACTACTAATTTTTATAGTTTTGCAACAAAAGTAATTAAAGCTATTTTTTTCTTAACAGTTTATGGTAAAGATTTTAACAGTGCAAAATAAATTAACTAACATACTAGTAAGAAAAGGAAGAAAAATAAATAAAAGCTAAATTTTTGTGAGATAAACTTTTTAGATTTAATAATAGCAAAAGATGGAAATAATACAGATATTTAAGCAAAACTATTATAAAATAGGAAATATTAATTAACTAAGGAAAAATGATTTAAAGGAATTGGGAATATGCAAACCAACACTAGATCCCACAACTTTTGTGCATTTGAAAAGCATTTGGCATTTAAGACCGCAGAGTCATTCTTTATTTAAAAATAAACTTTTACTAGTCAGGGTCATATCAAGTATGTCAGGTTTGATATGAAACGACGTCGTTTGGTTTAAAGAAAAATAAAAAGGCAATTGGGCAGTAGCCAGGTTCGAATCGTGCCCCGCCGCGGACGTGGGTTATTCGGCGTCCAGTCCCCACCACTCTGCTACTACACAATTGTCTATCCACTATTGGATAGAAATATATATAAACACATTTGAAATATTAACTTTGTCATATGAGTTGTTTGAGTATGCTAGGGGTTTTTTTTATGACAAAAGGCATAGTTTGACAATCCACATAATTAGGCATTTTTTTTCAAATTTGTACTCTTTTGAGCCCAATATAGTCATAGTATATAAACATGTTAAATGGTCATAAACTATAGATACATAGATATTTTTTGCCATAAATGGAAAAATAACTCATCCAGATAAATTTGCCCATTTAAGATTAGTGCACAGAAGCTGTGGTTTCTAAGTTTTTATTACATATCCCCAATTAAAGTTTTAGCCTACCATTTTAGAATTGAAACTGTCTTCCAAATAAAATTTAAAGATAAATTAGATAAGTGTAAATAGTGACTGGCAAATTAAAACTAAAGCTATAAAACCAAGGTAAAGGTGAAAACTAATATTAATTTATTATTTTCTTTACTTAACATGAGCTGGGGTTGAATTTGTGGAATCTGCAAAATAGAAAAGTTTAGTACAACTAGGCTAATAAAATATACATAAATGGAAATACTGAACCAAAAATAAAATATTAAACCTCTAACTTTGGATTCTTGTGGGGTCACAATGGTTGAACTCCAAGAACACAAATAAGGCCAAACCAAATCCTAATCTACTTTTGGAGTGAGATATGAATATGGTGTGTTTGGGGCTTTGGTAGGTGATTACAACACCTACGTGGCTAAGAAATCTGGCATTTAATCGCAAAATCTGTCTTTTAGTGAATGAAAATATTGCTATAAAAATTGAAAATTTGGGGTTTCAAACTATTTTAGGGGACAACTATAAGTACAACTAGACTAGAAATATTAAATCTAATTTTAAATAGAACTATTTTTATTACTACAAAGTGACAAAGGTTGTACAAGAAAGCAAATATTTTATTTTAAGAAATATAGTACACAAAGTTTTGCTACATATTTTTGAACATGAAATCATCAATTACATAAAAGTAAAATTTTACAACTACTAGAACTAGAAAAGGCAAAGAAAAATTAAAGTTCCCTATTTATAGAGACAATATAAAATGCTCACATAATAACCTCCCCTAAACTATTCTCTCCCTAACAGTGATTGTTGTGAAGCTTGTGTTCCTCTCGTTGCTTGTGATCTTCCCCCATTTTATAGACGAAGGAATGATGAAAATCATCATCCCATTCGTCACTGAACCTTGCCATTTTTTCTTCTCGCGTGCGTCCCAATTTCTTCGACGCTCTGACAGGTTGGAAAATTAAAACCTGCACAATTGAAAGAGTGAGAGAGAGAAATGGGAAAGAATACATATCTTTCAAAGGTGTCAGACGTTTTGTTTTTTTTTTTTTTTTTTGGACGTTTTTTTTCAAAATTTTTACTATTCATTACTATTCACTACTATTCATTACTATTCATATCAATATACTATGGTGTGGTTGTTGCTTCTTTCCTTCCCTTTATTTCACTTCATTTTTACCTAAATATATAAAATATGTAAAAACACATAACTACACGCATTTGAGTGACATCACCATTAAATTATATTAATTCAAATATGCGTGTAAAACTATAAATTTGGGGGATTAAATGAGCATTATGTCTATTATATTGGCACATAAATGTGCAATATTCAATGTTTGTCAGTTCATTACCTACCCCAATAGATTGCCACATTTGCTAAACTATTGGCAGCAGCTATTTTGATCCTTTGCTTTGGCTAGGGAGAAGCCAAGTGAAAACTTCTTCCCCTATATATAAGCCCATTTTGGGCATATTTCTGGTTACAGAAATTAGTGAGAGAGAGAAAGAGAGTGTGTGTTTGTGTATGTTTATATATAAACACTCATATATACATATATATATATATATATATTCATCCATATACTCAATGTGGACACGCGAAATTCCACCTCTTGTTTTGTTTGTTTGAAATTGTTTTGAAAGGAAAAGAAAAGGTCTGTTGAAAATAGATACAAAGTCGCCACTTGGTCTTTAAGGAACCAAGAAACCTAATTTTGACTCACCCAAATGGATAAAGGGCACCGGCCTTTCATAAACAAAGAACTTGGCTCGGGGTTTTGGTACGAGAGAGGAAGGAGCCTTTGCCACGGCTAAAATACCCTTAACTCGCCCCGTCTCTCGACGGGCCTCAATTAGCATCCAAATAATCATCTTCTACTATGTATGGTTCGAAAATTAATACTATGATAGTATATTACATTACATAAGAATCTTGAAATAGACGATCAAAAGATAAGATATCATTCATAAGATCTAAGCCAAATATCACACAATGCAAAAGTGAAAGATCACACAAACAAACCTAGGAAAAATCGTCTAATCACATATCAAGTAATCAAGTTTTCCTAATATAAAGGGGACATGAATTGTTCTTGAAACAAATAATCAAAGAATTCAAAAATATGCTTAGTAAACTAGAATGATGCATGTTAATCTTTGAGAAAAGAAGACCTCTCAATCCTCGGGACGGATGAGAAATGAAGATTAGATCGAGGGGAAGCATGAACGTATTATCAAGTTTATTCCTTATAATATTCTTAGATTAAAAGTCACAAAAACTCCAAATCTTGCATGGATTCAATGTATGATCCTAGAATGTGCAAAGGTTATAGTGTGTTTGTGTACATGAACTTTCTAAAGTGACTTAGAAGTCTAAAATATGGATGAATGCATGGAGAAAATTATCATGGGATATGTACAAATGTAGTATAGACTACTTCCTAAGATATGAACTAATTTGAAGTACATATAAGCATCAAATCAAAGAATGGAAGTAAAAGTATACTTGATGTGAATAGTGGACAGAATAGTGAGTTGATCTTATGAAAAATGAAAAGTGGGGTTAGAAATGTTTTTAGTTCATGATTTTTATGGAGATCATCCTTATTGTGTCTAAAACACATATCAAAAAGTCAATCTTCAATAACTATTACATATTGAGATAAATCATATAAACAATAGAGGTTACTCAGAAATAGAGTCAGTATTATCGACTAAAATGTTGAAAAATCTTAGAAAATGAAAACAAAACATACAGAGGCCCATATTATATAGAAAGTTCCCTAAGCCACTTAAGTTTAAGGGAAAATGATTTAGGACCACTCCTTTTGGAAGTTTTCTGGAAAACAAGTTGAAAGTCAACTAAGCTGCTGTGACAGCAAAAACAGAATATCTGGAGAGAATGTTTGGACCAAAATGGAATCCTTGCAAGTATTTCCAAGTCAAACCAAAAATCATGGGTGTTCTCTAATGATTTAGGAAGACTTTCAAAGTGGTCTCATGATCATACCTTGATTATTGAGTTCTAGAGAAATCTTTGAACTCAGATCATTCACTATTTTGAAGATTTTTGGCAAAACAGAGCTTATTTCTTGGAATCCAAATGTTGGGGGTTTTAAAGGGGCTTGAAATATGGGTTTTGAATGCACATTTTCAATACAAAAAGGGGATTAAAACCATTTGGAACATCATCATCAAACTCATATCAAGAACTCCCAATATTACTTGCACAAACATAGTTTTGTTTAAGAATATGACTTCAAGAATACATATGAATGTATTGAAGTTAGAATCATCATCCATTAAACATGTCTTTGAGGTCAAGAGATACTATCCATAAGGATTCACTCACCTCAAACAACATGTCATCTAGATGATGATAAGCATGTAAGTAATTAAAGAAAAATAAAAAAGAAATGAGGTAAGAAGAGATGAACATTAATGTAAACAAGCAAGTAATAGCAATCAATAGATGATAATCAATGTGATTTTGGACTTGTAGCTTGGTGTTTCACTCATAGATATTGACATTTGGAGATGGAAGTAGCTTCCTAACTCAAGATTGCTCATAAATGGTGGTTGGGGAGGACTTGAATGTGAAATATAAGAGAGGTAATGGAAGAAAACAAGATTGAAACTCACTTTCTTATAGAAAATCAATGGGAGAAGCTCCCTTTCTCTCTTCTAAACCTATCTCTATCTCTCTTTCTCTCTACAACTTTATCAAGTTTTGCACTTGGCCCCCCCAAAATGAAGAGCAAATTGTGGTTTATATAGGCCAATTTGGGGTAGTTTTGGGATTTAGAAAGTGCTCCCATTGGTCCCAAAAATCTGTGAACATAAAACTACATCGTTTTGGCTTTCAATTATTCAATTTAGACCCCCAAAATAAGTTACAAAAATTGGTTCTGCAGGGGTTGAGTGCCGCCGCAGCACTGGCCATGTGCTACCGCGACAGTGGCCCAGAGCCACCGCGACAGTGCTCCTCATATGCCCAAAAATTTAAGTTTAGGCCCCCAGAGGTTCCGGTATTCGCGAAAAGGTCATATTTCGTCCGAAATTCACAGAAAATGCATACGAACTCCAAATTGAACTTGTGATATACCATTGGAAAGGTAATGGAGTCTAATTTTCATAAAAAAATAGTTTAGAGATAGGACACTTTGAAAAGTTTTGCGGTATTCGCGATAAAAGTCGATTTGATCGCCTTTTTCACCTTCAGAAATTCATAATAAATTCGTTTTAAATCTAGGAATTATGTGCGATATACCGTTGGAAAGCTATTGATCTCTAGTATCCATAAAAAATGTTTAAAAATTATATGGTGCTCTGGTTTCAAAGTCCACTTTTAAGTCAAATCGGTCAAACCAGGGACATCCAGGAAGTTCTGGGAACTCTAGGAGCTCCCGGGAGCTGACGTTTTTGTCCGATTTTCTTTTAAAACTCATTTTAGTACTCTCTACATGATCTAGAATGATCTCGGAGCTTTTTGACGACTTTGGATGATTTCGGTCAATCCTTGGTCAAACCTGGTCAATCCTTGGTCAAACCGATCAACGGGGACTTTCCGAGAACTTCCGGGACTTCTGGGGTCTCTAGGAGCTAACGATTTCATCTGACTTTGCTTAAAAACTTATTTTATGACTTTCCTTACTACATAGCCTGTTTCCAAAACTTTCGGTCCAAATCTGGGAGTCTTTTGGCTTTCAGGGGCATTTTGATCATACTGAACATTTTGAGAGATAGAACTAACTTCCAGGAGTCCTTTTTGAGTCTTTTCAATCATTGTGAACCACCAAGCTATGAGTCTCCTAAATCTGATAGCCGACAAAATGGGGTGTCTACACTCACACACACACTCATGGACTAAAAAAAAGAAGAGAAAGAGAAGGAGACTAGAGAGAGAAAGAAAAAGAAGGAAGAGAAAGAAGAAGATAGAGGAAGATAGATCGAGAGACATAGAGAGAGAGAGAGAGAGAGAAAGAGGAAGAGCAATTGAAGCTTCGAAATCTTTAATACATGCATCCAAACACCCCTAGACATTTAAGGTGAGTTCTAATCTCACTTGGTAGCAAAATATTGATGTTAGGACTTGTTTAAATAAATAAAAGGAGCATGGATCATATTTTGCCCATTTTTGTATGTTGGACTGTCTTCACTGTGAAGAAGATAAAGTCCCAATTGATTGAGACTTTTCCCAATTGATTTCCATTATTGTAAACCCAATCAATTGCCATTTTTATACAATTAATTGCCATTATAGATACCCCAATCAATTGCCAAAGTTAGCAATCGATTGGCACTGATTGTGATCCAATCGATTGGACTTTTTCCCAATCGATTGTTACTACTTTTATACCAATCGATTAGATCTTTGTTCTAACCGATTGCTATTTTAAAATGTTGATATTCTTGTTTAGTTTATAGTATAACTGTTTAGTTGTTTATTTACTATTTAGTAATCACTGCATGCTATATTATTGTAATACAGACTTGATAATGAGTTAATGCGATATAGAATTGTAGTGTCGATAAGATTAATGGATAATGGTTGTGACGTTAAATAACGTAATAGTTGTGAATCCTTTGGAGTTATCGTTCGTTTCATTCAATGTAGTTAGGCCACATGGGACTGTCATGTATCGATGTTAAAGTTTAACTTAAATAGGTTTGCTAAGATTCAGGAATATTAGCCCGATTTCTCTAGTGGTATTTGCATTTGTGCATTAATCTATATCTTTATACAATGATGTATTTTTTGTGGTATGTTGCTATGTTTAGTGCAATTTTAAACAGGCCTTGAAGCTAGATTTGATAACAGGCTGAGGGGATAGTCAAGAAACAAAGAGGGCATTTTAAAGTTAAAAGCATATCCCAATCGATTGCCATATGAGGCAATCGATTGCCATCTGAGGCAATCGATTGTCATTCCTCAAATCCCAATCGATTGTTAAAATAAAGCAATTGATTGCCTTTAATCCTAATTGATTGTACCCAGAGGCAATCGATTGCCCAGGACTGCTCAGTCAAACCTCTTAATGGTGCAAGATCTTAGCAATCCCATAATGGACGATGACCAGGCGTTACAGAATGAACCTGGACACCCTCTGCTCTCATGGAGAGTAGTATATATAGGTGTGAGTTGCTAGAGAGAAGGGTTGGCTCATTTTTACATTATATTGTAGGTTTAATTCTAAGAGTTTTCATTTTCTGTAAGGCGCTTCAGGATTCTGTAATTTGATAATGCATTATTCACGTCTCATTTTAGCCATCTCTTCCATTTCTGTAATAGCTAATTTTAGTTGTTCAAACTTTGATTCAAATCACCATTGCTATTTTCAATTTTTCATGTTCAAATCCATGTTTGGATTTAATTCCAGCAATATGTTTCAATTCAATTATGTTTCTACATCTAAAAATATTCTAGAGTAGGCTTCCGATTGGGAATAATGTGGTGAAACATTGTTTCCCAGCCAATACCATGAATTTGCATTAAAATCAGTGGCAATCGATTGGACACAATAACCAATCGATTTCCACTGGCTCAAAGCCAATCGATTGGCAAATCGATTATTGTCTATGGCAATCCAGCAATCGATTGGTATGCAAATGTCTTGGGCAGAATCTTTTTAGTATTCCAGTGACTTATATTTCAAGAACCTAATCCAAATTGATCTTCATAAGTTCAAATTGCAAACAGAATTTTTTATATGAGCCCTTAAAGCTAATTAACTCAATGAACATATATGATGAACACATTGAATATCCCATACTTGGTTTGTTTATTATAGTTCATTATTTTAACTGGCTATTATCTTAGTGTTTCAAAGTAAGTAAAGTTATTCAAACCACTAGTCATGTACAATTACATAACTAGTGTCTCGATTTCTAAGCTTCATTTTTGTGGAAAAAAGGAGTGCTAAGAAGATAAAGCCCCATTACCACGTCAACGTTGAGAACATGGTAGAGGTTCGGACAATGAGGATTCACATGTTCCCAACACCCTTTTATAAATTGTTCTAAATCCAAAGTCTTGTTCTAGTAATTTAATTATTATTTATTCTTAATTAACTCAGTTCAATCTTGAATACAGTAGGACCGTTAGAACCTCCACTTTGAGAAATCGTCTTTTCTTTGATTTAGGTTTCAATCTAGAATATTCTGTCCCCATTTATGTTCCTACAAATATGACCGGGTCTTTCTAGTTTATACTCGATGCAACCATCTACACTTGGACATATTCGAAAGAGCACACACAATCTCAGTCATGTCTGGTGGACCTTAGTCGATCATATGTTCTTAAAAGTGATAGACAGACGAAGGTGTCTATGATTTGCAGTGAATTGGACCAATAGCCCTAAGATAGCCAGATGATCTAATCAAATGTTCTTAAAAGCGGTAGACAGACGAAGGTGTATATGACTTGCGGTGGACCATGATCACTAGTAGACGTCATTAAGTCATGGCGTTAGAATGATGTATTGTTGCTTAAAGCATTATATCCTTGTAGTGCGGTGAACTGGGCATATTTTCTTAAAAGCTAGGGATAGACTAACGTAGTATCCATGATATGCGGTGAACTATGCATATATTCTTAAAAGCGGTGGATGGAGCAATGGTGTATCTTTAAAAGTGAACTACTATTGAGTCTGTTCTTCTATCATAATGTTGTCAGTCTTAATTTTGTAAGACGTTAGTAATCGGATAATCAGGTTGGTTAAAGAGAAGACACATTCAATGGAATCTAATTGTTTATCATTCATAGCTTGTAATAACTTCAATAGTTGATACCCTGTTAGTATCTAATTCACTCAACTTTCCTTAAGATGATAGGGTTTATGTCGTTGGACATTTCTACGTTCTAGCGCACCCTGGCTATGACTATACAGATGAAGGACCTATGGGCGAGGACTACTATACTGGTGATGACGCTTCTATGGACCTATGGAGGATTACCTTGAGTACCAGTAGGCAGAAGAAGACTACTATGCCGAGGACTACCTCTACGCCAATTGAAGATTAGGCTAGATAGTAGTTTAATTATCCTTGTTGTTTTCAGACCTTTTTGTATCAGGCATATGTTGCCTTAACATTTGTGTTTCCGTTATGTTTTGTTTGATTCGAGACTCTAATTGTAATAGCTAGTAGATTTCTTTTGACATTAAGTCATGTTTTAACCAGAACCTAGATTATATTCTTGTGATCATCATTCCTTTTTGTTGGTTAGTATTGCATGGTGTGGACAATCATGTGACTTTACTAGTTGCTGCCTTTGGACCCAAAAAGGAAATTTATTTTTCTTTATTTTATCATTCCGGGGCGTGACAAACACTGCCATAGAATCTTAGGGTAAGGGTACTTTTCTACTTGTCCATCATAGTTGTTTTATTAGAAGTTAGATCTAGAAGCTTCTTGCACCACTTGCTTAAGCAATTTAGGAAATTAGTTTGCACGATTGAGCCTGTTTGATTTTGGCATGCCTAAACCATAATTGATAGGTCCAAAACTATCAAATCAAGGTCAAGCCGCCACCTCAGCAAGAAAATGCCAAGTCATCCAGAGTGGGCATTTGCTACTTAACCATCCAGGGCTGCCTGCGTGTGACTGCCTGGTCTGGGCCCACAACTCGGGCTTACGAGGTAGACTCGTCCCCCAGTGGGCACAACCCAGGCCTGCCTCGTGGCTTGCTTTACAAGGTTCTAGGCAGTTGCCTATCTCAGTTAGAGGACTATTGGAAAGTGCAAGTAGTTTTCTAAACCACTTAGGAAACTACTATGATTCGCGTAAATCAGTTGTAATTAGATTAGGCTTCCTAATCAGCTCACTTACCTTATATGAGTGGTCTCTTGCATCTATAAAAGAGATCACTCATCCCCCATTAAAGGGATCTATTCTTATTTCACAAAAACAACAGTATATATCACTCATATGCATATACTCGACCAGTTTTTTGGTAGTGCTGCCCTCTTTATTGGTTCACTAAAGTCCACCGGTGATCTGTTAGTGAACGCGCTCAGACACACACGTGGATGTAGGTCACCTAGTTAATGAGGCTGAACCACATACAAACTTTCTTTGTCCTCATCTTCTTGTTCTTACTCAATTTTTGGCATCATCAGCTTAGCGCCGTCTATGGGAATCGACAGATTTCTCCATAAACAAATCTCTTGACTAACTGCCATGACACCTCATAAAAACAAGAAGACTGCTCAGCTGTCAAGTCAAGTGGACCTACCAGTCGGCCAGTCAGTGGCTTCTATGACTCCTGAGCAAGTCACTACGGCTCTGGAGCAACTTCTGGAGGGCCAATGCCAGACCCAGTGACAAATTGAGGCTTTGCTGGCCCGACAGAACAAGCCCCCGTAGACCGAGGTACAGCCCAAGAAAGACGAGCATGGTTAGATACCCCAGCGTACCACACGACGTGTCTATACCGCGCCAATGTCTCCCCAGGTGGTTGAGTGGCTCGAGAATGACGAGCGTGGCTGGGATTCTATACGGATCAGGCAACGTGCCCGGGCCAGTCAAAACAATATGGGGGGACACCCGGGACATCATCAACAATAGACGCGCTGCCAGAGAGGAAGGGCAAGAGAGACAAGCCCGAAAATCAGTCCAGGACCGCTCGGTCAGGAGCTGAAGCGATCTCAGGCACATAATTAACCATAGCCAGAGCCGAGCCCTATCCCTGAAGACAGCGCACTTTGAGGAGGAAGCCTCCTCATCCGACCCGACCTACTGCCCCGAGCCTACACGCAACACTGAGCGTACCGAGCTTGGGCACGATGGCGATGGCGATCGGGAGGACATCAAGGCTCAAATTGAAGATCTGCAGAAATAAATTAAGAAGTTGAGCCACAAAACCGGCCATGATCACACCAACACCGAAACAGAATCACCCTTTATTGTACAGATCACCAGATTTCCCATCCCGCGAAAATTCAAACCACTGCATCTTGGTTATTATGACGGTTCAGGGAGCCCAGTGGATCATGTCCGGACTTATAAGGCATAGATGGTGCTGGTCACCACCGTCGACGAGCTACTATGCTTGGCCTTTCCCAGCACCCTCAAACCATTACATTAAGTATTGGACATTGACAATTTTAATATATGGATATAAGCTTTATATTTCATTATGTATGTTATTTTTCATGAGATGATTGTTAATCCTTAAGCATCATAGTAAGTAATTCGTGTGTGTATGAGATACATACAAGTGAGATATGAATTACTATTCTTTGATGCTTATAGCTTGTCACAGTGGATGATGAGACTGGATATCTCATTAGGTCTAAACTATAGCATGATTAACTACCATTGGATGGAATGATGAATCTCAATCACTGGAGTGTATCTCTTAGTTAATATGCTAGTGCTTATAGTGTATTGACAGACCTAAGCATTCCTATTGACACTCAAGATTGTCAACAGTCAATAGGAACTCATAACTTGTATAAGGTATGTGTTCTCAATCTTGAGACGATTATGAACACAGACTATGGATATGACTACTTTGAATTACCAATTAGTGAGTTCTGTAAGAGATCAACACCTGGGTATCTTGGGTATGTCATGTTCACAGGGTTGTGAACATATATTGTTAAAATAAAGTCTACCCTCTGATATAGAGTAAGCATTCCCTTGAGAATGTCACCAAGTTGATTACTGAGAACTGCAGTCTTGTTGATAAGTAGTTATCAACATATTTGGTAATCATGAGAGGTGAATGGGACTCAAGGAATACAAGAAGTAATCATGATTCAGGTTGACAGTAATATTTATCCGACTACCTGAATATGACTACGAATGTTGATGGTAGAGGGACATTAGTACACCATACAAGTCTAGTTATCACTTTGGATATATTCTTTTGCGTTAGAGTTCAGTAATCGTTTTATAGTGGAGTAAACGTTAACTGATCAATTGGTTAGTTTGCTGATCAAAGAGTTTGGTCATGGGAATTAACAACTGGTCTGAGCCAACAATAAAGAACCTAGGAGGTCCCACTCTTAGCTCAGCGTCAACGGCAGGCAGTTCGACACCCCTGTATTCAGACAGTTCTGCTCGGGCTATGGTATATCAAATCACTACTCTTCTCCCGAGCACCCTCAAGCCAATGGCTGAGTCGAGGTGACAAATCGGACCATTCTGCAGTCAATTAAAACCAAACTTGAAAATGCCAAAGGGCTTTGGGCAGAAGAACTACCGACCCTTTTGTGGGCCTACCGTACCACTCCCCAAGCGGTAATAGGGGAAACACCATTCTCACTTACCTATGGCTTTGAGGCGGTGGTACCTACAGAGCTTGAGTTACCGACTTACCGAGTAGCAAATTGCAGGGAGTAGGGCAACGAGGAAGCCCTTAGAGGATAGCTCGACTTAATAGAAGAGAAAAGCGTATCTGAAAGTAGCAGCCTATAAACAACGGGTCTCGCAGTATTTTAGCATCAAAGTCAAGCACCGTAGTTTTTAGATAGGAGACCTCATTCTTAAGGCGGTAAACCAGTCTACCAAAGTCCCTAGCCATGGAAAATTAGGGCCAAACTGGGAAGGACCATACAGGGTTACCAGGGTCAACCGGCCGAGCACTTACTAGTTATAGACTCTGGATGGGCATGATCTGTCTCACCCTTGGAATATATAGCATCTCCGTAAGTATTTTCAGTGTGCTTGGATAAGAGCGGGTTAGCATTGGTTAGGAAATTTGTAGCTCTCCTCGAGTAATTATTATGATTTTCAAAAGGAATAAAGATTTTCTATTTTTACTGCAAGTAATGACCCCTACCAAAAAAAAAGAAGGACCTCAGGATCACACCCGAGGCACAAAAGACCTCGGGACTACACCTGAGGCACAAAAGCCTCGGGACCACACCTGAGGTACAAAAGACCTCACGACCAAAGTCGAGGCACATAAGACCTCAAGGTCAAATCCGAGGCACCGGCTTCGCTTAGGTTCATAACCAACAATGGGGGAAAATCCCCCTAGGTGGCTAATGATAGCAAGCTTCAAAAGACCCTACAACAACCCACTTCTAAATCGGTTCCCTACAGTCAATCCCTCTACCAACGCCCGCCTTAGCAAAAGCTTGGTGGGAAGGGTGGAGGAGGAGGATACTGGGCTAAAATAGGAAATCACATCAGGCACTAACAGGGCTGGGAATTCTAAAACATTCCTAAGTACCTACAGTGCCTAGAGAAGCTGTCCGGGCAGTAACAGGAACAAAATCCTACACTATACCGGACGGGACCTTCAAACCTAAGTTTGTAAGTATAAGTCCCTAGAAGACCAAGTGCTCTCTATCGGTCACAATCTCAAAGCTTTTGCTAAGGCAGGGGTTTGACAAGACTTACAACTGGTCGGGCACAAGCAATTATAAATACAGGCATACAAAGTGCAAAAATGTGAAACCGTTGGTGCAAAAGGTGGCCTCAGAGGGCCTTTTCATTAACAACAAATACATGTACAGTGCCTGGGGGCAATTGTAGCAGCCTCCCTTAAAAAAACAACAAACAAGTTCAGAAGCTAAGGGTCATCCACGACGACCACCTCCTCGGTCTCTATAGCCTCCCCTCCCAGGGCAGCATCCCCGCCTGGAGCAACACCTTTAGCTGGTCCGACCCTAGCAGCAAAACCTTCGGCAATAGAGGGACCCACGTCCCAGTAGTCTGAGTCCATCCCTTCGTAAGACGAGGTGTCCCATTCGGGGATGGTCTCGAGCCAACTTTTTTTTTCCAGGTCCTCATAGCCCTGAAAGAAGCCATCATCGAAGGCCTCCTCGGTAGATCCAGCTGTTGCCATCTCCGCCAGAGCCTTCTCCCGAGCCTCCGCCGCCGCCAGGTTAGCCCGGGCAGCCTCCAGATTAGCCAAGGTGGTCGTCAACTCTGCCTATGCTGCACCAAGGCCTAGGGCCAAGCCCTTGACCTTGTCCTTCTCAACGGCCAAGGCAATTTCCTTAGCCTCCAAGGCTGCTCGCTCCTATGGCAGGGAAGCTTCAACAGCAGTGACCCTCCCAGTCAAAGAGGGCAGGAAGGACTCGGCCCCGGCAGCCATGCAGCCGACCTGTAAGAAGCATAAACTGATCGGTTATTAAGCAAACAAAGTGAACAAAGAATGAAGAACAAAGTGGCAGAAGTACTTACGAAGTGGGAGAGGCTGTACAGCCACCCTTGGAAAGCCTGGGGAGACATGTTGGCGCACATCTCCACCTGGCTTGGGAGAAGGCCCGGCTTGACCCTCTCTCAAATTTCTGTCGACTCCCCTAACGGCGTCCCAGATGGTGGATCTGCCCAGGGAACGGTGTCCTGCACCACTACCGAAATTTGAGTATTTTTATTTTATATTATTAATTATGTAAGTATTGTATGGGTAAAGAAAAGCACTAGATGATAAGTTTCTTGTCATATTAAGTTATGTAGACTTGATAGGCGTACGACAAGTGTGGTCGGACTGTTGTATCCCAGAAACGGCGTGCTATTTCTTATTGCACTGGGTATTACCCGTAAAGGAAGCGTATCGTCTCAAGAGAGCTTTTCGCGCCTCATCCCAATTACCTTTTTTATTAGTTCTATGGAATAGTGAAATTGACGGTGATATATTATGTTATCGGTGGATTCTTTTGAAAGTATTATTTTATATTATTCTTCAACACAAATGCTACAAACTATAACACCACATTTATAGGAATAAATAAGGGAGTTGTTATTGCCACTCCATCATTGAACTAATGCACTCCATGGTACCACTTTCAGAGCATGAGGTATCATGTATGCAATGCATAACATGTATGGTACCACATGTTTTAAGAGTGGTACTATGGAGTGTACTAGTTCAATGATGGAGTGGCAATAACATCACCCATAGATAATAGATAAATTATGAAATACCTTGTACTAGAATTTAACTTATAAGGTTGTCTTCTCCATACACAACTTTTTACTTAGGTTGTTTTATTATTTAAATAAAAACTTCTAACTTGGAGAAGAGATGATGTGAAAGCAGGAGTGTTGAAATGGAGGAATTTTTTACCCGAGGCTTCAAAAGTAGGGTAATTATTCCCTGACCAGTCATTGTTTCAACTTTTTTCCCAAACCCATCACTTTTCAAGAAGTCGCGACTTCAACTAGCGATTTCAAACCAAGTCAGTTTAACTTGAAATCGCGATTTCAAATAGCGACTTTAAGAAGAAATCGCTAGTTCAAGTAGCGACTTCATCAGCAGCTAAATTCTCAGCAGTCTGTCCATTGAAGCAGCTCCCTGCTATATATCCAACATATTTTGATTTTTAGAATTGAACCACCAAGCATTATTAATCCAACATTATCAAAATAATTAATCCAATTACAATGTGTATTTGTAAAAAGTGAGAGAGAGAAAGAGAGTGGGAGAGAGATAGAGAGATAGGTGCGAGAGAGTGGGAGAGATAGAGAGTGGGAGTGGGATAGAGATAGAGAGATAGGTGCGAGAGAGTGGGAGAGATAGAGAGTGCGAGAGAGTAGGAGTGGGAGATAGATATATAGAGAGTGGGAGTGGGAGATAGAGATATAGAGTGGGAGTGGGAGATAGAGATATAGAGAGTGGGAGTGAGATAGAGATAGAGAGAGAGATAGAGAGAGTGGGAGAGAGAGTGGGAGAGATAGTGAGATAGAGAGTGGGAGTGAGATAGAGATAGAGAGAGAGATAGTGAGATAGAGAGTGGGAGTGAGATCGAGAGAGTGGGAGAGATATAGAGTGTAGGAGAGATAGTGAGATAGAGAGAGTGGGAGATAGAGATAGAGTGAGAGATAGAGAAAGAGTGGGAGAGATAGAGAGAGAGTGAGGGGGAGAGAGATAGAGAGAGTGGGAGATAGAGATAGAGTGAGAGAGAGAGAGTGGGAGAGATAGAGAGAGATAGTGGGAGAGATATAGATCTATAGAATAAAAATATATATATATATATATACAAATGTGTAATTATTTGTTTATAATACATCAAAAAACAAAGGTGTAATTATTTGTGGATCCTATGGACTATCTTTGTTTATAATGTGTCCCACACCACGGAACCTTCTTCGTTCTTTTAGGCCTACCCTCTTGCTGTGGTGGATCCTCCACTAGTGGAACTTCCTCACATGGCTGGATGACCTGCGATACCTCTCTCCCTCTATGGCAATGACGACCTCTACCCCTAGCATAAACTGAACGTATCGGAGGTCGTCGCTGAGACTCGGCCAGTGTCAAACCCTCATCCTGTGTCTCTGCCATGGGGGTATCATGTCCAATCGTCTCTCTCACCTCCACCTGCATCTCTTCTGCCTCTACCTGCATCAAACTCTCCACCATCGCCACAATCGCCTCGAACTCTGAAGTTGGATGTGGTGGCTGGATCGACGATGACAACGGTGCATCTATATATGTGTACTGTAGGATGGAAAAGTCACGGTCCGGAGATATACGGAACTCAGAACCCCTGGCATGAAAGGCCTATAAACGTCGACCGTATCATCATATGCATACACAGTAGGACCCTGATCATGTGGTGTATGTGGCTCAAACTCTGAGTGTGTAGATGGGTCTGTCTGCTCCTGAGACTGAGGCTGAGCCTGAGAATGAGAATGCGTCTGAGGCTAAGGCTAAGGATGTGGCTGTGGCTGTGGCTGCGGCTGAGGCTGAGGCTGAGGCTGTGAGACGCGGGGCACGAATACTGTGGAAGATGGAACAGCCCCGTTGATGTTGTCAGAATCAAGATATAAAAGTATTCTTTACTTTTCAAAGGATTTGCAGTGTGGAAGTAAAGGTCGAACCCACAGAGATTGATTACTACAGCGATTTAATTTTAAAACCTAAGTCTAGTTAATTAGGGAAAACAGATTTGATTTTGAATTTAATTAAATTAATAACAATAAAAGTAAATCTAACTTATGAAAGCAATTAAAGTTGTTTTAAATAATATTTAAAGGAAACCTAGGATTGCAAATCCACCACTAGTTTCATAATAGGAATATTTATGAATTACTTTAGCTTATTACGTTGGATGAATATGGGGAATTGTAGCTACAAGCCCAATTCCTCCGACAAGAAGATAATCATGGTTCAAGCACCAACATAATCCATCTGCGGATAGCACAAATTATCTCACACTAAACTAGGGTTGTGATCTAATTCATCTAACCTAGGCATGGACTATTCGGATACTTGATAGCACGAATCAATAAAGCACCATCACATGTAAACAATCTAAACAAGCACAGCAAGAATAGATCGTTGAGCACATCACAGTCAAAATAGATCTAAGACAAGAATAAATTCTGAAAGCAATGATTTAATCAATAGTAGTACGATTTATTAATAAAAATCCTCTAAACATGTGACTGTCATCCATACACAATAAAACTAAAATAAAAATATAAATAAAACCCTATTACTCATCTAGGGCTTCATTGAAACCCTAGATCAATGATCTAGCTGTCCATAGAAGTAGTAGATAGCAAGAGGTTGATGGAGGAGGCCATGGGAACCCTTGGTCTTCTTCTTCTTCTCCTTGCTCCCCTCTCTTCAATGGCTGGAAGTATGGTTGTAGAATGTGTGTATATTAATTGCCAACCCCCTAATTAAAGTAAAATAGAGTTTATATAGATTTACAACATGTTTTGGAAGCCTTTACAACTCGAAACGGACTGAAACTGATGTAATTTACAGTCTGGACGTCGTTTAGCAGTCTCGTTTGCACAGGAGTCTTCAGTATACTGAAATACGCAACTTGGGTTTTTGGGCATATCGCGCGAGCGGGTCGCGCGAGCGCGACATTTGGCTTTCGCGCGCGCGGGTCGCGCGAGCGATTCTGGGGTTCTCGCGCGAGCGATTTCTGGATCTTCGCGGGCGCGGGTCGCGCGCGCGACTTGGTTTTTTCAGCTTCTTTTCTTCTGCTTTTTCACCCTGTTTAGCCTGGTTTAGTTGATTTCTTCCAAAACCTGTCAGAAACTAGAAAACAGAGCAAAAATATACAAAAACAGGATAAAAAGGCACTAACAAATGCGCGTTAAGGCGTATAAATAGGATTAGTTCTCTCCCGATCACACCCCCAAACCTACATTTTGCTAGTCCTCGAGCAAAACTACAATAAAAACTACTAATAAAAATCTATTCCATTTTCGTATGGATCACGATTGCATTTAGCTTATGCAACAAGCCTTTTAAACCCCTAGGTGTCCCTAGTCGGACGAGTGAAGTCTCGTGAGGGTTCTCGTCAACAAGTCTCCCACAACCATCTTATTTAACTTAAAATTTAAAAAGTTTTATTAAAAACAAAGAACATACTATTCAATACTCCTTATTATACAACAAAGATTTGAAATAGGATAACGAACATAAAGAAATAGAATCAAACGTCTACATACATCATGAAAAACAATCTCAAGCACATGCATCGTATAAATCAATAGAGTTCCTCATAAGATTGCACGTGTGTGATATGGTAATCCAATGAACACGCGCATGTCATAAACTTGGAATATAACTCGGATGACCATCTAACTATGCTTCGACTACGAATCTCACAATGTCAATTATACTCTCAAATGAAACACTCAGAAACAGGTGTAATTTTTCTAAAATATATGAGCAAAAGAGTTATGTTTTCAAGACGAATAATGCTCACATACGACACGAAAAAGACGCATGACACGAAAGAACAGTAGTCTCATGGATAAGATGCCAACAATCAAGAAAAATTAATCATTACCATATTTTAATCCCCTCCCATCATTTTCATATCCGAACCATGTTTCCTAGGATCAAATAAGACTTTTCAAAGGTTGTAATGTGGCTCAGGTAATGAAAGAGGATAAAATGGATAGGTTAGGTAGTTTTAGAATGGCATTGTAAGGCATGTTCGATCTCTTTCATTCATCTTTTCTACCAACTTTTCATCTTTTTCATTCTCTTCTTTTCCATATTTCTTTCATATTTTTTTTTTTATCAACCTTCTTCTTCTTTATTTTTTTCAATATTTTCCTTTCCTTTCGTTTCTTGCTTCTCAAATGAATATGCATTGAATACCAAGCAACTACCCCAATAACATCTTATTTTCTTCTTCTCAATCAACACATCGCCTTAATACTACTAAAAGTTGATCACTCTTCCAGTGGTATACTCCAAGTTGATCAAGTTGGAGCTTTTAAAGAGGATAATGGTGAACAAAGAAAAAGAGGCATTTTAACGGCTCAAGGGGCGAACTAAGGAAATTTTTTTCATTTATCGGTCGGTAATAAACAAAGAAGGCCTAATATCATTTCCTAGGGTTATCTGGTTCTTCAATATTTACGACGGAAGATTATTTAGCATGGTAACAACTATTTTAACTTGATTATCAACCAAAACAAGGATACTGAGACTAAACAACAAGTAGATGCGCTATTTTAATGAAATTCGACAAACACAATGTATTTATAACCCTCTAAATAGAAAAGATAGGCTCAAAAGCTCACCGGGTCTAGTCTCCACCATGTGTTATCTAGAAATCCGAATCATATTATAGTTCACAACCAACATGTATTCAAGAGACTACGTGCAGTGCATAGGTTTATGTGCAAATCTATGATATAAAACTACGATTCAAACAATACATAACTTAAAACATTTCAACATGACTTCAGTAAATGTTTAATCACATCTTCCCTTGTTTATCATTCTATAACAATCATAATTACATAACACGAAGTATCAACTAGCGATTGCAAAACCGTAGGTAACATCGTTTATTTAAACACACTTATTGAAAAAATTTTAAAATTTTGCATAAACTAATGTGTGCATACCCCCAAACCTAAACCTTTCATTGTCCCCAATGAAACAATAAAACGAAAGAAAGGAGAGTACATAAGGAACGATAATACCTCGATCTGGACAAGCATAGAACAGGTGAACACAAAGGAATATGGCTATAAAGTTCAATGTTACCTGTTACTCTTTAATAAAAGAAAACAAACTAACAAAAGAATATTAAAAGTAAATGAAATCTAAAGACAAAATATAAATCTATAAACTAATCAAAACTAAACTAAACGAATAAATAGAAAAGAAATAAACGAAAAAGTAGAAATGTAATAAGGAAAACAATAACTAACTCGATCTAAAATGGCTTAATAAACAAAAACAGAAACAAAAACATTATCAGAACAAATATGGGGGAAAATATAGAAAACAAAAGAGAAAAACAGGAAAAGGGGGAATCGTGCGCGCGGTCCGCGCGAGCGGCCGTCGCGCGCGCGAATTCCCAAATTTTTTTTTTTTTTTTTTAGAAATCGCGCCAGCGAGGTACCTCGCGCCCGCGATTCCAGGCGCGAGGAGAACCTGAGGGCTCATAAAAAGAAAACAAAGGAAAAAACACTAAGGGGCAATCTCGCGCCAGCGGGCCGCGCGAGCGACGTCTCGCGCGAGCGGGCCGCGCGCGCGAGTTTGGTGTTTTCCATATTGGAACTAAAATTATGTGTATATTATTAAAATAAATTAATTCTAACCCCCAAACCTGTCCAGAATGTCCAAAACAGACTAAAATCACCCAAAAACAAAGAAAAACGAACGAAATAAAGCTTGGGTTGCCTCCCAAGAAGCGCTAACTTTTACGTCTTTAGCTAGACCTTTCTAGCATAAGACTCATGGAGGCCGTATATCGGACTGTGTACCCCTAAGGATGTCAGGTATAGCTCGATGGTACGCAGAAATAACATCGCTTTGAATTAAATCGATTAACGGTTTGTCATTATGTTCGAATCGATTTCTTACCTTTTGAGTAGATTCCGCATTAGGGTCCACGGGATTAGGATTCATCCACTCATCATCGTCCGCTATATTATTTTTCCCACTCACATTTATTTCTTTAGTAGGCTCGATATTCCGTGTTACCTCACCTTCCACCTCACATAGGGAATCGTCGTTTTTAGGAGGTTGATCCATAGCGTTAAAAACGTTCAATTTTAAATTCATGTTCCCAAATGACACTTTCATTACCCCTGTTCTACAATTGACACGTGCATTGGCCGTGGCTAAGAATGGACGACCTAAGATGACGGGAGTATGTTTCCTAACATCTAGCACTGGTTCGGTGTCAAGGACCATGAAGTCGACAGGATAATAGCATTTATCAACTTTAACCAAGACGTCCTCGACGATTCCTCTAGGAATTTTAATAGAACGATCCGCTAATTGTATAGTAGCGGCCGTAGGTTTCAGTTCACCTAGTCCTAATTGTTGATAGACGTGATAAGGTATGAGATTAACACTAGCTCCTAAGTCAAGGAGAGCCCTATGAATGATAGTGTCACCTATGACACATGAAATCGTAGGCGTACCTGGATCTTTATATTTTGGAGGAGCGTGTTGGAATATAGAGCTTACTTTTTCCGTGAGAAAGACCTTTTTAGGAGTATGACTCCGTATTTTGCGTTTTTGTGTACAAAGGTCTTTTAGACATTTAGCATAAGCGGGAATTTGTTTAATAGCATCGAGGAAAGGAATATTGATTTTAACTTGTTTGAACACCTCGAGTATATCCTCAACCTTAGACCCTTTCTTAGGTGAATGTGACGATCCCTCAACGTTTGGTGGATATGGCATTCTTGGAATATAGTTTGTTGGGGCCGGTCCTTTATCTTTTTGAATTCTACTCGTTCCCTCACCCTCCTTATTCAAATTTAAGTTAATTTTCCCATCTTTCTCACTCTCATCCGGAATTACAACAACTTCCTCATCTCGAGCAGTCGTCCTAATCGACACAGCGTTCACGCTCTCACTCGTACTACCCACTGCGTATTGCCCCTTAGGTTGCTGAGTAGGTTGACTCGGCAACTTACTCTCAGTTAACCGGTTTAATGTATTAACAATTTGCCCTACTTGGGACTCCAGTTTTGCGATGGATTGTGTGTGAGAGTGTACTAACTGAACCACCGATCCAAAGTTTTCAATTGAGGCCAACACCTTCTCCTCAAAGGCATTATTGCGTGGAGGTGGAGGAGGTGGTTGGTATTGACCTTGTTGGTATTGGGGTCGGTACGTATTTGGAAAATTAGTCGACCTAGGATTATAATTATTTTGTGGGAATTGTTGCATCGAATTAACGTGTTGTTCAACAAATTCCGGATATTGAGATGCAGAAGGACATGCAAAGATATTATGGGACGGTTCAGAACATAATGCACATACTTCTAAAGAGGATGGATTAGACGGTTTGTTCATTTGCATAAGTCGGTCAAGTTTTCTATTTAATTCTTGTATTTGAATTGATTGACTTGACTCAACTGTCACCTCTCGCTTAGGTTGAATGTATCCCTCAGAACGTACCGACACAGCCTGATGCATCGAATTCTCGCTTAGTGTTTCAAATATTTTCCAGGCCTCGTCGGCGCTTTTGTGTAGGAAAGTTCCCGCACAAACGGCATCGACAGTATTCCTAACAGAGGGAATAAGCCCCTCGTAGAAGACTTGAACCAATTGCCACTTGGGCACCTGATGATGTGGACACGAACGTAATAATTCTTTAAATTTTTCCCACGTGTCATAAAGTGATTCCCCATCTTGCATTACAAAATTAGTTATATCTTTTCTTATCTTATTTGTACGCATAATAGGGAAAAACTTTTGTAAAAAGGCGGTGTGTAAGGCTTCCCATGTTTTTATTGTGTTTGGCTCAAGTGATTGAAGCCAATACTTCGCTTTGTCTCTTAAGGAAAATGGGAAGAGCCGCAATTTTAATTCATCATTATTTAGGTGTTGTATTTTCAAAGTAGAGCATATACCCTGAAAATCCCCTAAGTGTTGGTAAGGGTCTTCATTTAGACGGCCATGGAAGGAAGGTAGTAGCGAGATCGTAGACGACTTTATCTCAAAGTGAGATGCCGTCGCCTCCGGTAATTCAATACCAGCTTGTGGCGTGTAAGTAGTAGGAATAAAATAATTTATAAGTGGAGGTGGTGGCGGTATATTAAGGTTATTCATATTAGCACCGTCGTTATTTTGGTTGTTATTGTTATTTCCACCGTCAGCCATTTTAATTGGTTCGATTTTAAAAGTTCGAGCTCTCCTTAACCGTTCACGGGTACTTTGAATTTCGGCCTCAAACAACGACGACGGAATCGGAGTTGACTCGTCGTCTTGCAACCTAGCTCTAGAAGCTTGGGTTGTGGACTTACTGGTTCTTAAGGTACGTTCGAGTTCAAGATCGAAAGATTTTAAATCTGGTTTATTTGAACGTGTACCCAACATAAACTAAAATAAAGAAAAAGAAACTAAAAACAACGACTGACTCAACAAAAAAAACAAATAGCAAGCAATCACGCAACTAGGTCAACAAGCACACAACTACTATGATGCATGCAAATTATCCTGTAATGCAATGACCGCGTCAAGCCCAGCGCCCCGGGTTTCCTAGCTAATGCAGTGCAATTAACCTTAAACTAATGCAAATAGTGCGTCACAGCGCCCTGACTTACAGCGGTTTAAAGCGAATTCCAAAGGAAGCAATTTATTTAATTTTTATTTATTTTATTTGCGTAAGCTCCTTTGATGTAATTAGCTGCTCCACTCGGAAACGTTGACTACAAAATAAAAGAAAAAGTTAGTAACTAAAAACAAAACGGAAAATAAGAAAAATAAAAACTAACCTAATATTTACGAATTAACTAAACTACGATTATAAAACTAAGAGTAGTAATACAATCCCCGGCAACGGCGCCAAAAATTGATGTTGTCAGAATCAAGATATAAAAGTATTCTTTACTTTTCAAAGGATTTGCAGTGTGGAAGTAAAGGTCGAACCCACAGAGATTGATTACTACAGCGATTTAATTTTAAAACCTAAGTCTAGTTAATTAGGGAAAACAGATTTGATTTTGAATTTAATTAAATTAATAACAATAAAAGTAAATCTAACTTATGAAAGCAATTAAAGTTGTTTTAAATAATATTTAAAGGAAACCTAGGATTGCAAATCCACCACTAGTTTCATAATAGGAATATTTATGAATTACTTTAGCTTATTACGTTGGATGAATATGGGGAATTGTAGCTACAAGCCCAATTCCTCCGACAAGAAGATAATCATGGTTCAAGCACCAACATAATCCATCTGCGGATAGCACAAATTATCTCACACTAAACTAGGGTTGTGATCTAATTCATCTAACCTAGGCATGGACTATTCGGATACTTGATAGCACGAATCAATAAAGCACCATCACATGTAAACAATCTAAACAAGCACAGCAAGAATAGATCGTTGAGCACATCACAGTCAAAATAGATCTAAGACAAGAATAAATTCTGAAAGCAATGATTTAATCAATAGTAGTACGATTTATTAATAAAAATCCTCTAAACATGTGACTGTCATCCATACACAATAAAACTAAAATAAAAATATAAATAAAACCCTATTACTCATCTAGGGCTTCATTGAAACCCTAGATCAATGATCTAGCTGTCCATAGAAGTAGTAGATAGCAAGAGGTTGATGGAGGAGGCCATGGGAACCCTTGGTCTTCTTCTTCTTCTCCTTGCTCCCCTCTCTTCAATGGCTGGAAGTATGGTTGTAGAATGTGTGTATATTAATTGCCAACCCCCTAATTAAAGTAAAATAGAGTTTATATAGATTTACAACATGTTTTGGAAGCCTTTACAACTCGAAACGGACTGAAACTGATGTAATTTACAGTCTGGACGTCGTTTAGCAGTCTCGTTTGCACAGGAGTCTTCAGTATACTGAAATACGCAACTTGGGTTTTTGGGCATATCGCGCGAGTGGGTCGCGCGAGCGCGACATTTGGCTTTCGCGCGCGCGGGTCGCGCGAGCGATTCTGGGGTTCTCGCGCGAGCGATTTCTGGATCTTCGCGGGCGCGGGTCGCGCGCGCGACTTGGTTTTTTCAGCTTCTTTTCTTCTGCTTTTTCACCCTGTTTAGCCTGGTTTAGTTGATTTCTTCCAAAACCTGTCAGAAACTAGAAAACAGAGTAAAAATATACAAAAACAGGATAAAAAGGCACTAACAAATGCGCGTTAAGGCGTATAAATAGGATTAGTTCTCTCCCGATCACCCGTCTAAACGTCGGTCCTCATGAACAACCTGTAATGAATGCTCAGTAATAGTATGAATCTCCTCTAATGCCGCCATCACCTCTGGAGGGATGGAATGAGGGCCGCCTGCTGCTAATCCAGCCAACACCGATCATGCAACCTCATACACACAAGTCACACCATCCTCCTGAAAAAAATGGGAAGTTTTATTAAGTGAAGTTATTTTATGTACAGGATGGATATGTTGTACGATAAGGAAAACATCTCACCAGAACGCCGCGAATCGTACCGACTGGCTGGAAGCCAACAGTCGGTGGATCTCTAACTGGTCTAATCAATCTACGTGTAATGCGTGGGTCTGAGGCAAGCATCTGAACTGCATCTGGAATACCTACCATAACATGCTGCAGCCGATGGTCCCAGAGCTCAACATACTCCCTATGAAAGTGACTATAGTCGGTATTCGCATGACCACGTCGATCAATGCAATGTAATGTCGTCATAGTGTTACATGGCTCTGGGACTACCTGCCTCATCCCAAACTGTCGCATCACTTTGTCGGGATGATGCCACTCAACCATGGCGTACACGATCAACGGACATCTGGCCTTCCATATGCCCTGCCCAGCCCGACAGTACTAAGGTAACGAAGCGACTAACTCAGCACTGTGCGGCTGCCAAACCATCTATGAAACAATATATAAAAAATTAGCAACTTGAACAATAATGCAAAACACGGTTTAACTCTGCACATTATTCACCTGCTCGGGCCTCATCTGGTCCAACTGGTCCCGAAAGTGACACTGGACATGAGTAGGCACATCCCGAATTAAGAATCGGGTCAACCACCTAAAGTAATGACAAAATTGTTAGCAGTTAAATGAATGTACGAGTAATGAATAAAAATAATGTATAAAACAATGTAAGTATACCTACAACCCAATGGACCATCCTCTGGTACAGCTGCTGGTAAGGGGACTGGTCGGATATGGGTCAATCTCTCCCATGCCCAAAGCTGCGATTGATAATAATTGAGATAAGTTATTTATGATACCCTGAACAATCGTAAAATATGCGTAATTTACATAATTGACATAACATTTAACCTATAAAAGTATAAGCAGGCCGGATATCTCAACTGCGGTACGATGAGATGCAGCACACAACTTACGGTACAGATATGCTAATACTGCACTACCCTAGCTGTAGCCAGCATCAAAGGGTTGTAGATGTGGTAGATATATGAGGCTAACCTTGTTCCCAGACTTGTTTGGGAACAACGACTCTCCTATCAACATCATACAATAACATCGAGCCATTTGCTGAATAGTGGCGTCGTCGGCATACTGGGGGATCTGGGGTGTGAAATGGTCCCGTATCGTAGTCAGTCGCAGCGAAGATCCAGAGATAGTGGCTAGGGGTGGAGTGAAACCGAGCAACTCCTGACATAGCTCCTGCCACTGCTCTTTGGAGCGTGACACATCAATACCGGTAACTGCACGGCCATCGACCGGTAGGCCCAATAGAATGCCAACATCCTGCAGCGTGATCGTGGTCTCGCCGACAGGTAGGTGAAACGTGTGTGTCTCAACACGCCACCTCTCAACTAGGGCAGTGATCAAACCCCAATCATACTGTATAAATCCGAGTCTATATGTGCCGTAGAACCCGATCTGTTTGATGTAATGTAGTATGCGCTGATCTGGATCAGGACCTTGCCGTAAAATAGCCTCAGAGCGCCGGCAGTAAAGCTCACTCAAGATCTCACCATCCCAGATGGCGGATGACCGGTGTGTGTCCTGTTATGACAGTACTGAGGGATCCTCAAGGCCAAGGTGTACATCCATGGTAAGCAGGCTGTTCAAACATGATGGTTAGTCAACAAAATCACGAGTAAATTTAATGAAGCGACAACATGATATTAAACAAGAGTTAAATATTTTAAACTACGGACGAAAAAAAACTTAAAGCAGTGACTTGTCGCATCAACTGCTGGGCGTCAGACCCAGTGAAATGTCGCATCAAATGGAAATATTGTCAGAAGTAGTGACTTATCGCGTCAACTATTAGGCGTCAGACCCAGTGAGTTGTCGCATCAACTGATGGGCGTCAAACCCAGTGAATTGTCGCATCAATTGCAAATGTTGTCAGAAGCAGTGACTTGTCGCGTCAACTGCTGGGCGTCAGACCCAGTGAATTGTCGCATCAACTGCAAATGTTGTCAGAAGAAGTGACTTATCGCGTCAACTGCTGGGCGTCAGACCTAGTGAATTATCGCATCAACTGCAAATGTTGTCAGAAGCAGTGACTTGTCGCGTCAACTGTTGGGCCTCAAACCCAGTGACTTGTCACAAGCATTCCATGGTCTATATATACTGTGGTTTTAAGACTCAATGTGATATCCCAAGCATTCCTTCCTATCCTTCTTCTTCTTCACTGCATTGTTTTTTAGTATGGAAAACAAGTATACACCAACGTACCACCCACATTTTTTTGAAAAAAGGATACTGAGTATTGAAGAGAAGGGTGTTCTACTAGAAGCACTCATGGATTTTGCTACTCCGGAATGGAAACATGAAGATGGTTCATTTAAATATGTTGCTTTCGAAGCTTTGCAGACCGTCTTTGCTAAGGCAATCCCTGGATGTGATATTCCAAATGATGCCATTGCGACTCAGGTTTGGAGCTGGCAAAAGGAACATGTACTCCTTCAGGAGTTGTTAACGATGAGAGGTGTTCGTTTTACTGAACAAAGCTGGCTAGAAGTTCCTGACCAGACTTGGTATGAATGGTGTGCTAAGGTTAGAACCAAAACCTTCTCATAGCTTCCATTTTAATTGTTATGATGATTTGTATCTTATGACAATTGTTTTCATGAATTATACGTGTAGAACAGCTATGACAGAGAGACAGAGAGAGAGACCAGAGATCTGAAGGAAGAAGAAGACGCTTATTAAAATGGGGGCAAAACGAAATCGCTACTTCAAATAGCGATTTCTACTTTAAATGAATTCACTACTTGAACTAGCGATTTTTTCTTAAAGTCGCCATTTGAAATCGCGATTTCAAGTTAAACTGATTTAGTCTGAAATCGCTAGTTGAAGTCGCGACTTCTTGAAAAGTGATGAGTTTGGAAAAAAAGTTAAAACAGTGACTGGTGTGGGAAATATTACCCCTATTATGAAGCCTCGGATAAAAAATTCTGAAATGGAGAGATAATGAGAGAAGATACAATTTGTGTGATTTGGTCCTAACGAATATGAGTGCAAGTATTAATGCAAAAACCAACCTTAAATTCTTCAAAACGAGGCATTACATAGTGTATAGAAGTGAGCCTCCCATAATTAGGGTTTAGGTTTTTGCTGTGTTATGAGAGTGGCCACCAGTCAACAAGTACACCATAATAACCATGGAGGATGTCTCAAAACACAAGAAAAAGAAAAACCAAAGCCTAGAAGGCAAATTTCGCCAAGATCTGGATCTCTGCTCCAAGAACAAAGACCTCTCTGCCGCTATTTCTCTGTACGAGTTGGCTATCTGTCAGAAGAAGATTCGCCTCAATCACTACCACTTCAATGCACTCCTCTACATTTGCTCCAATTCAGTCACACACTCTTCCGCCTACGACTACGGTTTTCGGATTTTCGATCACATGCTATCCACCAACATCAACCCCACGGAGGCCACAATCACCTCCGTCGCCAGGCTTGCCGCGGCCAAGGGAGACGGCGATTTCGCCTTCCAATTGGTCAAAGATATACAAAAAAAATACAATTCTCTTCCCAGACTCCGATCGTACGATCCGGCATTGTTCTGTTTCTGTAGGAATTTGGAGGCACATAAGGCGTTCGATGTGGAGGAGCACATGGTTACCATGGGGGTGCAACCAGAGGAGCCTGAGTTCGCCGCTCTGTTGAAGGTGAGCGCGGAGAAGGGATTGGAGGAGAAGGTTTATGGATATCTGCACAAGTTGAGAGGCACTGTGAGGTGTGTTAGTCAAGCGACGGCGGAGATTATTGAGTTTTGGTTTGGTGGGAATGTGGCTTCTGAGGTGGGTTTGGTGAATTGGGATGAGGTTGGTGTTAAAGAAGTCATTTTGCGGAATGGCGGTGGTTGGCATGGCCTAGGGTGGCTTGGAAAGGGATATTGGGTTGTGGGCAGATCAAATGTTGATTCAGAGGGTCATTGTTGCTCTTGCGGTGAGGAATTGGTTTGTGTTGATATTGACAGAGCAGAGACTGAGAAATTTGCAGAGTCTGTGGCTTCCTTGGCCATGGAAAGAGAAGTCCAATCTAACTTCAGGGATTTTCAGGTGAGGTCGAATACCCGTTTGGTTTGCCACAAACGCAAATTGTTTGTGGCAATTCTTGTGTTTGGTTTCACCTGAAATTATACCCAATTCTTGTTTTAGGTGGGGTTTGCGATTTGTCAAGAATTCATTTCAATTCTATTCTATTTCAAAATCAAACCAAACTGTTGATCTTGTAAAGCCAATCACAATTCTTGTGCTGGATCATTGAAACATCGAGTTCATTTGATTTTATGTTTTTGATTCATTTGAAGTCAATTCTAATTTTAGTACTTAATTATTGATTTATCGATGTAAAACCTATGTAAAATTCCTGTAGGATAGACTCGAGGTCTAATTTTATTCACTTTAGGGGTGTAGAGATATGATTGTGTAGTAGGAACCACATTAATACTATTCCAGCTAAAACAATATTTGATTGTTTCTGTACTTTTTTGCTTTTGAAAAAAAGGAATGGCTCGAGAAACATGCCGAATATGAAGCTATAGTTGATGGAGCAAATATTGGACTTTACCAACAGAATTTTGCTGATGGTGGATTTAGTATTCCTCAGGTTGTACATCCGAATTGGTGATTTGGTGCATTTGTCTTGTATTTGGTTTGCTGCTCTTATAAAGATAATTTTTTTTTTTGTTTGTAATAGAGCAGCTTCAAGCTGTTGTTAAAGAGCTATATAGTAGGAGCAACAGATGGCCGCTTGTTATCTTACACAAGAAACGTATTCAGTCACTTCTTGAAAATGCTTCCTACCGAGAGCTGCTTGAAGAGTGGATGGCTGAAGGAGTGCTGTATGGAACACCATATGGATCCAATGACGATTGGTATGAACTTCCTAACCGTACAGAGCCCCTGTTTCTATTTCATCTCTGCTGTTATGGATGAATTCTTTACTCTTGGGCTCCATTTGGTATTCAGATTTAGAGAAGGGAAAGGAAAAGGAAAACATGAAGGAAAACTACTTCCTTTTAGCATTTCACATAGTGTTTACTCCATGTTTTAATGAAGTGAGAGATTAAAATTTTCAAAATATGATAGTAACTCAAGAAAAGAGAAAGGTAGTGACTGACAAAATACAAGAATTCTCAATTTAATTTTCACACTATTTCCTGAATATACTTTTTGTCTTTTTCCCTTCACTTCTTGATCTATTTGGTGTGCTGTTGGAATGTCTCTTAGAAACACCGGTCTAAGCTCTCTCCTCTCCCCTTTCACGCAACCACCAACCAAAGAAAGGATGATACATATAACTGTTGGAATATCTCTTAGTAACACTCAGTAACAAATGATTGTTCATTACGTAGATTATCTTATTGACTTAATGATTTACACCTGGAAATTTTCATTTTGCAATTACATATATTACTAATCATTGTTGGTTTATTTTTAGCATGCTTTTAAAATGTCTCTTATATTAGAATTCTTATGGTAGTTCTTCGCTACATTTCAGGTATTGGCTTTATGCTGCTGTTAAACTAAAGTGCTTGCTTGTGACAAATGATGAAATGCGAGATCACATTTTTGAACTCCTTGGTAGCAGCTTTTTTCTCAAGTGGAAAGAAAGACACCAAGTATGTGTTGTCTAGAAAATCAATTCACATAATAGCTCTGTTACTATCTTCATTGGGTGTTTTAACTGATACTTAGCAATAAGTATTCTTCTTCTATTGAATATTGCAGATGTTTTTGGGGCATCATGGGGATTCACTCGTGTACATACATGTTGTCTATTTTCTTACATTTTGTCCCAGTCTCCTACAACCAATAGAAAACAGTACATATGTGAGGCTTATGCTGTAATTAGTGGTATATTTCTGCAATATAAGATTCGAAAAGGCCCTGTGGGTTTTATGCATATACATCTATATCAAATTACTTACTAGTGTTGGTAGGGGCTTGATGCACTAGCATTCAATCTTAAGGCTCCAGGAAAATAGAAGAGAAAGCAAGATCAAACTGGTGTTTGGCTAAGAAGAAAATGAATATAGTGGGAGAAACTCTTTTTTCTATTCAATCCTTTCCTTGAAAATAACTTGTCTTGAAATGGATGAGATCTATATATAGCTGGAGAAGGCTAAACTAAGCATACCAACCTGTCACCTAACTATGTGACAGCCCAAACACATCTAAACACAACTAAAAGGCATAACCAAATACCCAAAAATGTGAATTCAATACCAGCAAAACCTTAACGCTGTTATTACGGTAGCCAAACAAGGAAATAAAGGTAGGAATAATTGCTATGCTGCCTGTGCATAAGATTCTCCCCTTAAAAAGAAACTTGTCCTCAATTTGGAGTTGTATCAAAATTCCCTACATCAGCAGCAAAATATGGCACAAGATGCTTGACAGTGAAGATATTTGAGATGTTGAAATGTGATGGAAGCTCCACCTAATAAATATCGTCATTTATCTTCCGAAATCTTGCAGGGACCCACTTTTCTAATCATTAGTTTCATATGAGATCCTTGAGGCTATCTTTCCTTGCTAAAAACCACCCATACAAGATCTCATTCGTTGAGAATAAGCTCCTTTCAATGCACCTTAGCAGCATCCTTGTATTTAGCATCAGACTCCCCAAGTCTTGCTCTCACGTAGGAGCTTCAATTCACATGGCACTTTGAAATTCATACAAGATCTCATTCTTTGAAATTAATATTCGTCCTTGTATTTACCACCATACACGACCTCATTCTTAGAGATTCATATTGTTCTTGCAGTTGTTGAATGGAACTTTCACAAATGGAATCAAAATGTTTTTTCTTAATGTGCTATGGGCACTGTTGGATTACTCATCTCATAATTCCGTATCTTTTGTGCTTTTGTATTATTTTCCAGTGATTGTAGCTCAATCTTCCACCACATCTAGCCATATCATCTCAATTCCAAAGTTTTCCTTCTCCGCACCAAGCTTATATTGATGTTAGATATTAGAAATAGGAAACAAAGTCAAAGAGGATGCTGTGGTTAATCACAATTTTAATTGTCCTTTTTTTAATTTAATTTAATTTTTATTGCACGGAAGACTTTCTTAAAGTTTGTTACACTTATTAGTCTGGCTGAAGGGAAAAATGACCTGATGTGGACTTCACCCATTGGTTTATATGTAGCACATTGCCAGTTTCAAGCCTTTTTTACCGTGGTACTGAACTTCGTTTGTATTGGTATATGATTTGGTCGCAAAGTCAACAGGTTGATTGTTCAGTTTCAATTCTCATAACAAACTATTTTGCAAACCTTTTTAATCTGTTGCTGAGTTTTGTAATGCTTATGGTATATACTATTTTGGCCTCGATGTCCATGGATGTTCAATTTTTACATGTTTAAGTTGATTGTATCTGTTCTGATATTTGTGTTTGTTTATTTTAGTATCCGAACATTATGTATGCTATATGTCTTGCAGGTTCGATATACTTTCATGAAAAGTAACCCGAAACTTCATATGCCGCCCTCATATTCTCTCGTCATTCAGGTAATTTTTTTCGACCTTTGAATTGCAATTCCTTCTATTTTGAAGCATGAATTTTGTATAATAGTTCCTACTTCAATATAATAGAAGGAACCTCGTTATGGGTTTTTGACCAGTATTATGGTTCTTGTTGAGTCTCTCCATGCACTTAGTGAACAGATTCTCGTAGAAAGGTGGTTTTTTAGTTTTTTTGTTTGCCCTACTCTGTACGCTGCCAAGCTTTCATGCATGTTTGTTGTTCACATTTTGTCACTAGGGTTAAAAGTTAAATGTTATCCTTTAAACATATGAACACTTTCTTGTGGTCTTTAGAATTTGTTCAAGATAGCTTTTTCGGGGCCTACAATCACTACAAGTGATTGTTTAAAAATCTGTTACCCTATGTAGCACAGATTTGGACACGTGACACGAATACGATACGATACAGAGACAGCGATACGGCAAATCCCAAAAATGTAGGGATATGGGTACAACGAGGGTATGTCGAATAACAAAGATTTTTTTAAAAATTATATTGTTATTGTTAGAATGGTAGGATTTAATTAAGGGTATTTTGGTATTTTTCTATTTCTCCTTGCACTCATATATTGTTCACGTTAGTAGTGGAAGAACTAATTTAGACCTTTTCTCATTACGTCTCAATATCCACTTCTCATCTCTCTTCTTCTTTCTACTTTCTAACCCTAATATACAGTTCAACTTGGTATTAGAGCCAAGCGATCTAGGTCAAAGAAGTCTCAAACAACTTAATAAAAGGAAGAAGAAGACACAGCTGGAAGATTACCTGCTGACGTCATCTCCCGGTTCAGTGATGTCACGATGATGTCGTCGTTTTTGACAGAAAACCCATGGATTGATTCGTTTTTTGATGCCGAGTATTGTGGTGACTTTTGTTTTGCGATTTGAAGTCGTTTAGAGTGATTTTCCATTTTTTGAATATTTTCGAATTTTCGGACCTCTTTTTTTCAATCTGTTTCTGGGCTGCTTCTGGGAGTTTTTGGGTGCTTTGATTCATCTCTATGGTGCTCACCTTACCTCTTCCAAGTGTATTTTCAGTGCCTTTTGTTGGTTTTGCTCGATTTTTGCCATTATTTTGTTGGGTGACTGTTTTGGCTTCTAGATCTGTTTTGGCTTCTATTTGGGTTTGCCAAGACTTGTTTGGTGATTTGAAGGTACTGTTTGGCCTGTTTTTTGTTGCTGATTATTTGGGTTGTTTTGATCTGTACCTTGTTTTTTTTTTTGTTGGCTTGTTTGGGTTTACCTCGTTATTATAGCTGATGCTACTGGAGGCAAACCATTAGTGTTAAAGGAGGATGATATTCCAATATCTATTACATCGAAAAAATTATTTAGCTTGGGCACATGATGTGAAGGTTTTTTTACACGGGAAACGCTAGCTAAAATATTTGACCGATGGTCCTCCTGCTAAATTAGACACAAAATACGAGGATTGGCTCTCTGAAGATTCTGTTGTTATGGGTTGGCTTTGGCATAGTATGGAGCCACATGTTGCTATGGCCATGGAGTTTTGTGACTCTTCTAAAAAGATTTGGGACTCGGTTGCTGAGTCATTCTCACAACAGAGTAATATCTCTCAAGTTTTTGAGTTGTATGAGCAGATTTTTTCTTCTAAGCAGTCTGGGAAAGCTCTACCAGAGTACTCTAGTCATCTTAAAAATTTGTGGGACCAATTATTACAGTATTGTCCGTTTACTAACGATTTGGAACAACAAAAAGGTCATTGGGAGGATTTTATGATTGCTTCCTTGTTATCCGGCCTTGATTCTGATCTCCGTGGATTTAAGGATCAGATACTTGATGGTGAGACTCTTCCTACAGCTTCTAACGCTTATTCTCGGTTGCTCTGCTCCTCTCTGGGAAAACAATCACCTATGCCTATAGGCCTTCTGATAAGAGTTTTCTGCGTTAGTTTCAAGCGGTAGTGGCCGCGGGTTTGGTCCTCGTTCCTCTTGTGGTGGTCGTGGAGGTCATGGTTATCATGGTAGTTCTCGCGGAGGTGGTCATACTGGTGGACGTGGAGATAAGAAGTGTGATTATTGTGGTGGAACAAACCATACAAAACCTTATTGCTGGGTAAAGTATGAAAGACCGGATTATGCACATTAGGTTGTTGATAGCTCTGCACAGCCACCCCCTGTTTCTCATTCGTTGGGGTCTGGTGTTCCTGGTTTTGGTTCTCATGATGCACTCATGACTCAACTTGGTGGCCTTGTTCAGACATTGCTTACGACTCTTCTTTTTGGTCTTTTGTCTTCATCCATTGCTACATTAGCAAATTCAGGTAATGTTGTATGTATTGCTCATTCACCGTCCTCTTGGGTCATTGACTCTGGCACTAGCTCACATATGTCTGGTATATCATCTCTCTTTTCTAATTTACACCCTATTCAACACAATATTGTTCTTGCTGATGGGTCTTCTCGGCCATTCTTGGGCGAGGTGTGCTTCAACGCACTCCTCAATTATCTTTATCTTCTAGTCTTTATGTCCCTAATTTTCCTTTCAACCTACTTTCTGTTAGTTAATTGACTAAAACATTAAATTGTTCCATAATCTTTTTCCCCAAATCTTGTGTTTTCGAGGACCTCAAGATGAAGAAGATGATTGGTTCGGGGCATGGAAATGATGGTCTATACTACCTGGATTCTGGTGACTCTACTGTACCCTCATCTCCTGTCTTGCGTGCTGCTGTTTCTGTCACGCCCCGCAGTAGCAAAAATAGAGAATAAATTCCTTTTTGGACCTGTAGGCTATGACAGTTGAAAGTCACCACATTGTCCATAACCAAAGTCAAACCATCAGAGTAATGGATTAAACAACGCATTGGGAAATTCTAAGTTTGATATATACCGAAGTTCAATACTAAACTATTACAAACCATAGGTAGCTGCGGAAACATAAATAAAGTATTACGGCAACTTACGCCGAAACAAACATAACTATTACAACAGTCTCTAACACATAACTATAAACTATCTACGGCAAGCTCCAGATTGTCAGCTCGCATAGTAGTCAGCACCAGTATAACCTCCGTCATTGTAGGCTCCATCCTCGTAGTCCTTGTCCATGTATGCATATCCTGCATATGCATAAACGCCGTCAGCTACGAAAGCTGAGTGAATGCAAATACTAACAGAGTATCTATAGAGTTGCAGGATATTTAAACATCATTAAAAGGATCATCTCATCGTTCGCTTGCATGTATGCACCAACTCAATATATATAACAACGGACGTCATCCCAATCTCTCAATACATAACGTAGACTCTTGGGTCCACATTAAACAGACACGTAGTCTCATACCTACACTCTGTGATACCTGACACGCATTCCCATGTATTCCAGCTAAACGGCCCGATATACTTTGGCTAACCTGCCTATACATTCCTCTTTCACCTCATATACCTTTTAGTCTCTGTCATGGACTAAAGTGACATATCCCTTAGTCTCTCCCATGGACTATGGCGATATTCCTTTGGTCTTTATTCCTACAATAGGATGTAGAATGGATGCGAGAAAAAGACTTTCATTTCTAGTCTCCTATTTATTTTATTGAATATAGTATTATTGAACCAAGTATCGATAACCTCTAATACATTCCGGCCAACACGCCTAATTCACATCTCTTCCACAATTGTATTCCGCCTAGTCTCGGTCATGGACTAAAGTGACATCCCTTAGCCTCTGTCGGATCTCCCATCTCGGACTGAGGTGATGTACCTTTAGCCTCTATCGGACTAGGTTTATGATGTATCCTTCTTAATCTCAGTCATGGACTAAAGTGACATATTCCTGTAGTCTCTATTCGGACTTCCCGTCCCAGTCATGGACTAAGGTAATATTCCGTTAGCCTCTGTCGAATTAAGATGACAACACCGGCATAACCCTCAGTCTCGGTCTTGGACTAACGTAACCATGCCCTTGTCTCTATCGGATCTCTCATGTCTCGTTCATGGGCAAGGGGACAATCCGTTCGCCTCTATCGGACTAGGGTGCTAGCCACATTACCGTTCTCACAAACATGTATCCCTTAGCCTCTCTCGTGGACTAAGGCGATGTCAACCGTATATCCCTTTGTCTCTATCGTGGACTAAGGCAACATAGGTCACCCCATAAACCACATCTGTTTCCACAATCTGTATCCCTTACTCTCTCTCGTGGATTAAGGCGATTCCACTACTATATCTCACAATCACGACTCTGTTTCCACGACGCGTATCCCTTAGTCTCTCTCATGGACCAAGGCGATGTACTACCAATTCCATCGATATATCCCCTAGTCTCTCCCATGGACTAAGGCGACATACGTTTACCACAACCCACATTGTATGATCTTCGCGATCATAGTTCCCACGCACCAATTATAAATATTATCGACTACTGTGGTCGATAGACCCACTACTATGCACGTCGACTTCTCAATTCAATTAATAACATTATATCATCGGTTCCACTGTTCAATGCATTAAATCCATTATTCACGTATGTATTATTCCAATACAGCTTTCCTATGAAGCTTCTCCTTCGTCGTGAAACTTCTACTGGATCTTCACTAAAGTAATTTTCTTGTTCCTCAGCTTCTTAATTCCCCGATCCAGAATTTGCGCTTGTCCTTCATTGAATGACACATCGTCGTTAACCTCGATGTCCTCAAAGTTGATCTCATGACTCGGATTGTGAGCACACTTTCTCAACATGCTGACGTGAAACACGTTGTGTACTCCCGACATCTTAGGCGGCAATGTGAGTCTGAAGGCAATTTTCCCTACACGTTCGAGGATCTCAAACGGTCCAATGAAACGCGGTGCTAGCTTTCCTCTCTTCTGACCAAATCTGACAATTCCTCGCACCGGAGATACCTTAAGTAGCACATGATCTCCAACACTGAATTCCAAACTCCTACGACGTTTATCCGCGTAACTCTTGTGTCTACTCTGTGCCTTACGCATCATTTCTTTCACCATCTGGATCTTCTCGATAGTTTCCCGAACTAACTCTGGTCCAAGCAGCTGATGTTCTCCAATCTCTGCCCAACACAAAGGCGATCGACACAGTCTTCCATACAATGCCTCGAAGGGTGCCATTCCTATACTCGAATGGTGGCTGTTATTGTACGCAAATTCTATCAACGGTAGATGAGTCTCCCATGAGCTTTCAAAATCAATAACACATGCTCGAAGCATGTCTTCTATTACTTGGTTAACTTGTTGAGTCTGTCCATCAGTCTACGGGTGAAAGACTGTACTCAAGCTTAACGTAGTTCCCAAAGCTGACTGTGGACTTTTCTAGAACTCTGCAGTAAATCTTGAATCACGATCGGATACGATAGAGACTAGTACGCTATGTAGTCGTACAACTTGCTGTGTATACATACGGCTCAAACGTTCGACTAGATATGACATACTATAAGCTATGAAATGTGCCGATTTGGTAAGTCGGTTCACAACTACCCAAATAGCATCGTGGTTTTGCTGAGATCTCGGCAAACCTACCACGAAATCCATAGTTATATGTTCTCACTTCTATCCGGGAACTGGTGACGGTTGTAAAAGTCCTGGTGGTTTCTGATGTTCCGCTTTCACTTGCTTACACGTAAGACATTGAGATACGTGCTCAGCAACTTCTCGCTTCATTCTTTTCCACCAGAAGTTCCTCTTCAAATCCTTGTACATCTTTGTATCTCCTGGGTGGATAGTCATACGTGGCTTGTGAGCTTCGTTCAATATATCCTTCCTGAGATTATCTTCGTCTGGCACACAAAGTCTTCCTCTACATCTGAGTGCTCCGTCCGAACCAGTACTCCAATTTTCTGGTTCTTTCACTGCGTTGCTTGCGAACCATTCCTGAAGTCCTTCATTCTTTTTCTGTGTCTCCAAAATATGACGATGAGTGTTGGTTGTACCATGAGACATCCAAAGTGTCGTCCATTTGGATCTGTGTCTTGAATATCGAATTCAGCCAAAGTTTCTAATCCTTGCCACTCTTTGACCATAAGAGAAACTACTGTCATCCTCTGGGGTTTCCGGCTCAACGTATTGGCCACTACGTTTGCTTTTCCAGGGTGATATTACAACGTGAAATCGTAGTCCTTAAACAATTTCATTCAACGTCGTTGCCTAATGTTCAACTCCCTTTGAGAGAACAAATATCTCAGACTCTTGTTATCCGAAAACAGATCAAACTTCTCGCCGTAGAGATAATGTCTCCAAATCTTAAGAGCAAAAACGATCACAGCTAGTTCAATGTCATGCGTCGGATAATTCAACCAATAATGCTATAGTCACCGACCTACACCGAAAATTGATACCGAATTCAGTGGTCCCCACTATTTTTTACCACAAAATTACACATACTGCCACTCCCACTCACTTTACTCTCTCTCTCTCTCTCTCTCTCACTTCATAGCTCATCACCAAACTTTTCTCCATTTCCTTCACTCTCAGGTTATCTTCTCCGCCAATGTTGTCAAATCGTGAATCGAATCGTGAATCGGTTTGCCAAAATTATGAATCGTGAATCGAATCGAATCGTGAATCGTAAGATTCACTTTTTTAAAAACTAGATTGGCGTATTTTTTTATATGCATATAAAACACATGTATATATAGATGTATGTTTAAACTACATGTATATATATATATATATAGATGTATGTTTAAAACACGTATAAATACAATGTGTTATTTTTTTTTAGGATGTGAAGCCCAACACTTCACATACATACATAGAATGTGAATAGGAAAAGGGAAAAAACATTGGACAACGCATGAATGACATTATTGGTGATTTGCTAATAAAAAGCTTGGAATTTTCTAATTACTAACCTATTTATTTATACAGTTTTAGAAGTTTTATATGTAGAAATTGTTTCACAACTTAATAAACTATAAACTAATACACTTGAAGAACATAATTGGCATGTAACACGAGCCAAAATTAAGACAACACCTTTTGCTTGAATTTGTTAGCGAAGCTCATAAATTTTATGAAACGTGTGAATCGTATGAATCGTATCGCGAATCGTATGAATCGAATCGTGAATCGGACTATTCAATGCGATTCCGATTCATATGCACGATTCGAATCGTTGGGCATGAGAAGCGAATCGAATCGAATCGTATGAATCGAATCGTGAATCGTAAGATTCTAACAAACATGTTCTCCGCCCAATTCCATTGTCTTCAATCGCCGCCACAGGCCACTAGCAACACTACTTCCATCGTCTTCTTCTTTCTTCTATCTTAATCACATCACTAAGCAAAATTTATAGAATTGAAAGGGGCTAAAGAGAGAGAAACTAGGAAAATTTAATTTAGTTTCAGAGAAGGGGGTCGGTCGTGGATCTCTCAATACATCCCACATACTTTAGTCCAAAACCACCCCACAAAATCTTCATTATCACAATTGTTAATTCCAAACCAGAGCATCCACACAAAGCCTTAGCATTACCCTTCATTCTTTCTCATTAATTCCTATTTCTTTCATTTTTGAACTTGTTGAAACATTTGCAATCGGAGAAAAATACGAATTAGGGGCTGTATGGATGCTTCGTAAACTATTGTTTGCAGCAATACAATGTTTTGGTCATTTACTGCAGAAATTCCTAAAACTTGAAAAGAGAAAATACAAAAGTAACTATGCTTTTATGACTTAAAATCTATTTTCCAAAAAAAAAAAAAAAAAAAAAAAAAAAAACCAATGTCCACAATCTTTCTTCACAGGAAAAAAAAATCATTTTTCATCCAATTGGATCTTGGAACTCTGCTAGGGTTGGGTGGTACTCTGGAGCCAGAGGTAGGGTTTTGAGCCATGAGAACACCTCGGTGTTGGTGGGTTGCTCTGCTGTAACTGTCGATGCCATTAAATTCAATCACACATACATACACATACAATATATATATCTAACGAGTACGTGTATATGTGAGATCTGTGTGAGTCATTGGAGGTCCATTGTTGGACTGAGAGAGAGAGAGAGAGAGAGAGAGAGAGAGAGGTGTGGGGACCCAACCATGTCTTGGACTAAAGTGATCAGAAGTGTGGGAGGTGGGGACCACCAATTTCGGTTCAAAATCTCGGTACAGTTCGGTGTGTCTAGCATTATTCTAGTTCAACTCATGAGGTTTCAATTACCGTGATCCGTATGCGATTACCTTCCCATCTTGCATAAAAACACATCTGAGTCCTTGGTGTGATGCATCACTAAAAATGGTGAACTGCTCACCGCTCTTGGGTATTGTCTGGTGCTGTAGTCAATCTCTCCTTTAATTCCTGGAATGCGTGTTCATGTTTGTTACCCCACTCAAACTTCAAGTCCTTCGTTAGTTCGGTAAGAGGAGCTGCGATCTTGGAGAATTCCTCCATGAATCTCCGATAGTATCCAGCCAAACCAAGAAAACGGTAGATGGTATATTCCAATCCAGAACTGCGTCTGTCTTTGACGAGTCTACTGCTATTCCATCTTCTGAGACAACATTCCCTAGGAACTTGACCTCTTTTAGCTAGAACTCGCACTTGCTGAACTTTGCATATAATTGGTTATTTCGGAGGTCTGTAGTGCTATCCTTACATGCTCCTCATGTTCCTCCTCGCTCTTTGAGTAGATCAGAATATCGTCTATGAATACGATAATGAACTGGTCCAAGTAGAGTTTAATTCATTAGATCCATAAATACCGCTGGAGCGTTAGTTAATCCAAAAGACATAACCAAGAATCCATAATGCCCATATCTCATCCTGAAAGCAGTCTTCGAAATATCCTCAGGTCGAACCAACTGTTGGTGATATCCCGATCGTAGATCGATCTTCGAGAAAGTTGTTGCTCCTAGCAATTGATCAAACAGATCATCATTCTAGGGAGTGGGTACTTGTTCTTAATCGTGATCTTGTTGAGCTCCCTATAGTCGATACAGAGTCGCTGAGTTCCATCCTTCGTCTTAACAAATAACACTAGCGCTCCCCAAAGCGACGTGCTGGGTCGAACAAACTTGAGATCTTCTAACTCCTGAACTTGCTTCTTCAGCTCTTGCATCTCCGTTGGTGCCATCCGATAAGGAGCCTTCGATTGTGGTAAAGTATCAGACACTAACTCGATACAGAAGGCAATCTCTTGCTTAGGTGGCAATCCCAAAATATTCCGAAACACATCCTCTATGGCGACCTTCAAGAGGAAGTTTATATGGATTAGTCCCCTGTCTATGCTGTTGTGGGGAGTACACATCTTGTATGCTGTTTGCACAAAGCTCTATATGGCTTAAAATTATCACCTCATGCTTGGTTTGATCGCTTTAGTGCTGTTGTACTTGCATATGGATTCCGTCGTTCTTCTTTTGATCGCTTGTTCTTTGTTCGTCACTTTTCTGTGGGTACAATTGTATTGATTGTGTATGTTGATGATAATCTTATCTCTGGGAGTGATTACGCTGGTATTGCTGATTTAAAATGTTGTCTCAGCCAACACTTTCATACTAAAGATCTTGGTGCTCATCGCTACCTCCTCGGGATCGAGGTTGCTCGCTCTCGTCAAGGTATCTCTCTATCTCAAAGGAAGTATGTACTTGATCTTCTATCTGTGACGGGTCTCTTGGGATCTCGGGCAACTGACACTCCTATGGATTCTAATGTTAAGCTCGACAGTGAGCAAGGTGAACTATTTGCTGATGTGACTCGATACTGTAGACTTGTTGGCAACTTGATTTATCTTAACGTTACCAGGCCTGATATTACTTATGCTATTAGGGTAGGTAGTCAGTATATGCATGCCCCATGCCAGCCTCATTTTGATGCAATTTGCCGCATTTTGCACTATTGTAGGAGTGCACCTGGACAGGGGCTACTTTACAAGTCTTCTACCTCCTTGCCCGTGACTAGATTTAGTGATACTGATTGGGCTGGTAGTCGTTCCGATAGATGGTCCACTTCTGGTTACTGTACTTTTGTTGGTATTTTGGTAACATGGCCAGTAAAAAGCAAAATGTTGTCGCGCATTCTAGTGTCGAGGCCGAGTATAGAGCTATGGCTCATACTACTTCTAAGTTATTATGGGTTCGTTCTCTTCTTCAAGACATTGGTGTTGCTGTCTGCTCCCATGGAAATGTTCTGTGATAATCAGGCTGCTCTTTTTATTGCTAATAATCCGGTTTTCCACAAGCGCACCAAACATATAGAAGTTGATTGTCACTTCATTCGGGATTTGTTGGTCGAGAAACAGATTGTCACTTTCATGTTCGTTCGGATAATCAGTTTGCTGATATTCTCACGAAGTCATTTCCTTGGGCTTCCTTTAAAGTTCATGTCCTCCAAGCTGGGCATGTTTGACTTATATGCTCCAGCTTGAGGGGGAGTGTTAAGAGTGGTAGGATTTAATTAAGGGTAAGTTGGTATTTTTCTATTTCTCCTTGTACTCATATATTTGTTCATGTTAGTAGTGGAAGAACTAATTTGGACCTTTTCTCATTACGTCTCAATATCCTCTTCTCATCTCTCTTCTTCTTCTACTTTCTAACCCTAATATACAGTTCAACTATAATTAAAAAAAGAAAAGGTGGATTGAACATCAACATTACATGTTCATCCATAGCAGCTAGAAACTTAGAAATATTTTGTAGCATTTGTTGCATTACAAAAAACCCATGTATGAAACCCTAGTTTGGAAAATCTACCATACAATGTAAAAAGTCAAAGCCGTGTCCTGGCTTTGTTCCTCGCGTGTCCCAGCTGCTATGTTACCTGGACTCTCCTACTACCCACAAGTACCCGATCCTCGTGTCCAATCCCCGTACCCAATTCGGACACCCAGATCGTTGATAGGTGATGTTGAAAGGTAAGAAGAAGCTCAAAATTGTGGGCAAAGGGGTTTCTAACTATTGATATAAAGAAACATAACGTGTTTATACGTTCAAAAGGTGTCCGCATATCCGTATCCAACGTTTAGACACATATCCCCGGATCATAAGCTTTGGATTTAGAGGAGGTCCGGCACCTAGATACACACCTGCACCTGACACCCATACCCGAGTCTGGGTAACATATCCCAGCTGTGTCTGGAATTTAATTTTAATTTAAAAAGCCAGACACGGATTCTGGTTTGTGTCAAGCGTGTCGTGTCCCCCGTGTGTTCGACACGGGTAGTTTCACAGAAAACTATTTGATTCCTTTCAAAGCTTAAAAACAGTTTTTTTAAAAATCGATATTTTTAGCTTTTTTTAAAAGTCTATTATTCCAATAAGTGATTTTTTTAAAAGCTAGTCCAAATGGGCTTTTATTTTTATTTAAATGGAACAAAACAGTCGGGCTGCCAAACTCTGAGAAGCAATGCGGCTGCCAAAACCCACCTATAATATTCAAGTTGTTCTACCCTAGGTCTTATTGATTTGGTTTGTTCTTATGTCCTGTGCACATGGCATGTAGTATTGTTGATGTAGAACACTCGTGAATTGAAATATTTCCTGAAAATTGAAGGATTTGCCATGATGAGCAAAAATGAAGAACAAAGAAGAAGAGAAATCTAGGCTACCCTTGCCTAGATCGAGAAAGAATAGAAGAGGCGAGAAAAAAAAGAGATCTAGGGAAATTTCTGAAAGATTATTATTCCATAAATCCAAAACTTCCTAACGATAAAATTTCTGAAAGAAAAGCTCCTAAAATAAATAAAGTAAATTAAATAGAATAAAATAAACCCTTTTTGTTCCCGTCAATTCTCCCCCGTCTGAGAAGACCTTGACTTTGGCGAGTTATAACGGTAGTTAAGCTGGGAAGAATCAAGGACGGTCGCAGATGACTTTCTGGGAAAAGATGAATTATATATCCAGTATTGTGCGAGGAGCTGCTGCAGTTAGACCACTTGCGCATAAAGTAGTGGACTTACAGGAGCCCCACTGCAAGGAAACACATACTCTGTTCGGAAAGTTGGGATTAACCAATTTAGTGAGAAGTAAAATAAATATGCATTTAGGTCTGCTTGAGGGTGACTACAAACATAGTTAGATGGTGGCATATGTGGGAAAACAGGGTCTCCTTTTTGTTTTGAGAGTTCGACGGAGTAAGAGACTGTTGGGGCGAAGGAATGGGCAACTGGGATGATAGAAGTATCATGTGGAACCTCGCCACGTATGGCATGTCATCTTGTCTTTCTTTAGGTCTCTTTTCATGAGAATCTATTGATATGTTAGTGTCCTCAAGTGGTGAGTTTTGTTTTGTTGAGATTGTCCCACATTGGGGACTTATTACCTAGCTACTCAATATATAAGTTCAAGGGACTACTCCACCCATAGCCAATTGGTTTTGAGTTGGATGCTCCAATTCAACATGGTATCAGAGTAGGTTATTGTTGGGCCCAATTTGTCCACGTGTGCTCCACATCACCCTATCTTAGTATTCCATGTGTTTGGCTCTCAGTCATGCCACACATGCGGGGGCGTGTTGAGATTGTCCCACATCGGGGACTTATAACCTAGCTACTCACTATGTAAGTTCAAGGGGCTACTCTATCCATAGCCAATTGGTTTTGGGTTAGATGCTCCAATTCAACAGGTACCATCATAGTGAGTACCTGTCATGTGGAAAGTGTCACCATCTTGTCCACTCATGACCATATAAGCAGTGGGGGCGGGGGTGCGAAGATATCTAGAAGTGTCTGAAGTTTGGGGTGGCTAGGAAGCGTGTATGTTAATTAATGTAAAAAAAAATATTTTTTAAAATAGCAAGAAAAAACTCTTTAAGAGTTGTATATTGTAAAATTATAAACTTTTTAAGGTTGAGTTAAAATTTTAAGTGAATGTGGGGACTAAACACTAAAAAAAAAATTCTTTTAACGATAATAATAAAAAAACTTAGTGAGTTGGTGGTCAAAAGTCACTTTACCTTCATAAGAGGCTTGTAGCCTTGGTGCGTTGACGGTGTGGGAACAAAGTTCTTAGGGGTGGGGATGCGGTGAGGGATAGTGTGCAAAGGATGTAGTGATTGAGAAATGCACATATGGTTTGTTGTCAGCAAAGTTACGAAGGTGAGTTTTGGTACGATGTGTGGTGCCGGGAGGTTGCTTTGCTAGAAGAAATTCCTAAATTTGTATTGGACTTCCAGCTTTCAGCTGGTAATGCGGCAGTCCTGGCAGAGTTATCTTTTGCTCATGACGTGGTGGTTTGGTGAATCCTTTTCACGAGGGCCTTGTACGACTGAGAGATGGACGTTGTGGCTTACTCCCTCCGTCCCATATGTAGTCCTGTATTCCATTTTGGGATTTCCCAAAATTATGTCCACATTTGAAATTTATATCGACTGGCTACAAATAGAGATCTCCCAGTCTGTTATCCAAGTGATGGTCTCTTTTTCCTACGCATGGGGATATATGCTTGAGTTTGTTATCCCCTTCTCGAAGAGATGTTGAGAATTAGTGCTTTTTCCTTCTCTGGATGACTCTTTTTCCTGTTTGTTTTGGGGGGTCTTTGGATGTCGTGCTCCATTTTTTGGAGGTTGTGGAGATAAAGCTGTGTTTAGCTAAAAATATCAATGCACTTGCTTGCCCCTCCTCCTCCTCTCTCTCTCTCTCTCTCTCTCTCTCTCTCTCTCTCGGCCTTCTATCCATTGCGAAATTCGGGTAGGACTTCATTTCAATTCTCTTATTTTACTGGGATTTAGTGTATATGTGAATGTCTATTCTGCCGTGTTGGTTAGACATATCGATCAACTTTTGTCAATGCAGGAGTTGTGTTCAATTCTTTTCAATAGATTTATTTCTGATACTAGATAGAGATACCCCTCATGTCTTTATACCTATCACATAATTACTCAAGTCTTCATCCCCCAGTGAATGTCTTCTTGTGCAGAAGGATGAATTTTTTTTTGCATAAAATCTGATAATCTTGAAATGACATTGTACATGGCATATCAGCTGAAAAGAAATGCATTTGGTTATTATGTATGTTGGTAAATTGTAAGATCACTGTTGTATGTTGGATGTTGGATGTTGAATTCAGACACCAGCCTTTTTCTGTTTCAGGAGTCGGAAAAAGGAACATGGCACGTGCCTATTGCTACTGAAAGCAATGACGAGTCGACAAGGACTTGGCTCTGTATCACCAGGCAAAGTTCTCTAGAAGGTTCTGGTGTGGCTCGTGGGCATCTAGAAGCTTCTGAAATTGGCCAACTATCCTGCAACCATAAATTATCGAGTTCATGTGACTCACAGAGAATTGCAAGTGACAATGGTTTTCATGGTAATTCTGATTCTTTCCAGAACCTTGATAAACTATCAATAGCTGTGACAGGGAAAAGAAAAGATAGGTCCCCATCTCCGTCTCTCCGAGATTCTTAGCCTTTCCATGAACATCCTTTAAAGAGTTTGCTTTCAAGCATGGTTTTCGGGGATATCCTTAATTTGCTCTTCACCAACTAAGTTGATGTTCCTTTTTGGTGGGGCCGCCTTTCTCATTCTTCTGTTGTTACTTAAATTTTTACTTTTTATAGAATTAATCCTTTACTTATTTATTATGATATATCTATACAAGTAACGTAATCTGATTATTTCTTTCTGGAATGCCATTTAGTACTATTTTGTGTTATTTCTGTTAACCATCGGCCGCTTTTATTTGCTCTTGCCACTGGTAATCTTGTCATGGCGTGCCTTATTCGTGTTGTATTTTAATCGTGTTAAAAATCTAAATCCTAACCCGACATGTATAATGCAAGCGATACCTGCTTAACCCTTTTGAGTCTACCTAACACGATTAGCCTGTGCATTTGTTTAACCTACGTGACATGGAGCATGATGGATTGTTGGCAGCTCCTCGGGGTCCTGCCTCCCCAGCAGCACCAGTGGGTAGTTGACAACACACCAAGTGGCTGCATTTTGCCTTTGCTTTGCAAAATTGGTGTGCTGTCAAGCATCAACTGGTGTTGTTGGGTAGGCAGCATCCCGAGGGGCTACCGAGAATCCTCAACTTAGTGACATGACCTGTTTCACCTATGCTGACTTGCGAAAAAAGAAAAAGAAAAAATGCTTCTCACACAAGAAGTTGAGGAAAAATGCAGCCCTTTGGTGTGCTGTCAAGCACCCACTGCTGCTGCGGCGGAGGCAGCATTCCGAGAGGCTGCCGAGAATCCTTAACCTATGACATAACTTGTTTCACAAATGCTGACTTAAAAAAAAAAAAAAGAAAAAGAAAAAGAAAAGGAAAAAGAAAAAAATGATTCTCACACAAGAAAGTAAACTCTATATGTTAAAAAAATTGTAAACTATAGGATAAAACATTTTCTTAAAGAAACTTGATATATTGACTGTATCTAACAAATTCTCAAATGTAGAGAAAATGAAATACCAGTCTAATAACGAGAGTCTTCCATCAAACAGACCAACAATGATGTTGCGCTTGGTTAGGATAGAGATTTAGGGTTGATTATTGCACATAGTATTTCGAGTATATTCCAAAACTATCCTAACTAATTGGCTATTAATCGCGTGAAATGGGTCTCTTGGCAGTATGGATCGACATGGTGGGATTTAAATGGATTCATATGACTAAACTCAAATACAACCCATTTACTAATTGTGTTATATGGGTTGACCCGCTTTAGACCCAAACTCATATAAGCTAAAACCCAAACCTATTTATTTTATGTTGGGTTTGAGTCGTGGAAGAAATTGTCACTCCTAGGACAACCGCGAGGCAGCTGTTTCGACTGGCCGAGGCCATCTCCATAGGTAACGTAAGAGCTTGTATTAGCTTGAAAAAGCTACAATTTGGAACTTTTTATGGAAGTTCTTTTTTAATACTTTAAAAAGGAGTCCGAATTTTCAAAAAAGCTCTGAAAAAGCTAATCTATATGGTCACAATTTTAAGAACAATCACTTTTAAGTTCATTCATCAAAATGAAAATGCTATAGGCTAGAGTGATTTTGTCACGACCCATCCCGCTAATGTGCGGAAACAGGACACGTGACACGCCACCAAGGCTCAACAACAACTATACGCAGCAGAAAAGAACTTTAAAACAATCTTGAGTATATAAAACTTTGAAAACATTACCCTCCGAGTTGTAAAATCTGTATAAAATTGAAAACGTAATTATTTTTCAAAACGAATGATTTTATGTTGAAAGGGGTCCCAAAGGCACCCTAAGAACCAATCAAAACCCTTTTAAAATTTCCGGAAGGGGTAGTAGAAGATTTCTGGCAGGGGGTATTTCGACCAGTCGAATGACCCCCTTCGACCGGTCGAATGACCCTTTAGCAGAATACTGCCCAAAGTTGCAGAATTTGCTTAAGGCGTCAAACAACCACCACCAATACCAATACTCCAAATACACTTACATTAATCCAAACGTCACAAGCTATAACAAACTTTCAAAAACAAAGTTTAATCTCACTAATCCATGAAAAGGAACAATAGCGGAACAAGCTAAGGCAAGTTTGGTTCGATTCACAAAACTCTAACCGCATTCCTTCAAAATCCGAATTTGACAAGTTAAGTTTACAAAACACGAACTTAAGAGTTCGGACGAATTCAAAACTAACTATAAGAGGTTTTCTTACATAATACAACATTTCCCAAAATCATTCCAAGGTACTCAATTCAAACAAAACATGATCCTACCTCCAATTCCATTATTACAACATTGGGAAGGAAACCAAAACATAAACAAAAGGCAATCCCTGGCATTCCCTCAGCCTCACCCTTCACGCTTCTCCGTTCTGTCTTCAAACCTGCAATGGAGTAAATCTCCATTGCTCAGCTATATGCTGAGTGCACAATTTCTAACATATGCATATATGACAAATCATGCTTTAATCTCATCATAACACATAACTATTGGTCTCTAGGGAATAAGTGCACATTCACCGATCCAAAGTCTTAAGACTCAACCATGACCCATGCCCCTTTGACATGTCACGTTAATGCCTTTCTCGGCAAGTGATCGTCATCACTACTAATCCTCTCTATTCTCGAGAGGACGTCTCACGGTGAATTAACACAAATCCCCCTTTAACCCACATAGGCACATAAACATGCTCAACTAGCAAATCATCACATATACGTGCTCGCATAAAATTTGACATGCTTTCCATATTCAAGCGCATGCATAATTAACGGGCTTAAGATTAACACATGGATTTTGCCCGGATCTCAATTTCGTCATCGAAATATAAAACATATATTTCACCTATATAATATAGGCTAGAAATTCATACCTCGAGCTATCGTCGTATAACTTTGAGGGAACGACTAGAAGCCCGATTAAACGCCAAATCTCCGATCCTACGCGAAACCTACAAGTTTACACGTGTTTTCCCCAAATTCCTAGATTTAGAAATTTATAAAAACTTAGCCAAACGTGGACTAAAGACTATCAAAACGTAGCCCTTACCCTGGGGAGTTCATATACGAATTTTGGTTGAAAACAAACAGGCAGAAGTCCGTCGATTTGCGTCTGCAAGCTGTAAGCTCCCAAAACCCCCAAATCTCCCTTTTGATTTTGAAATTAGAAAAGTTGTAATGAAGAAATATTTTGGAATTTCTTTATATAGACAAAATTCTCAGAAATTACGTTTACCTCCCCACGAGTTTTCAAAACTTCTAATTATTCCTCGAAACGTCTTACACGTCCATTTTATAACTTAACGAGTGAAAACTATAAATTTCAGAAGTTTTTTATTAAGTCCCGTTTGTCGCCGTAATTACGTTCCGAAAACTATTTTCCGTGAAATCTCTAGATAACCTACCTTTTAAGCAACGTATCACTCACGTTCTCGCCACAGTGTTCAAACAATCTAAAACTAGATTGAAACTATCAGAAATTATACTACACGAGTATAATTACTATTCATGAAAATACCAGATAAGTCAAATAACATTTAAATCACATAAATGTCATTTAGCTATGCCAATACAACATGATTTTCCATGTTCTCGTGTCCTCTCTTGACACTTTCCATTGACCCATGGCCAACCTCATCCATAATTATTAAACCATGTTAATAATTCCATTTAAGACATTTATGCCTTTAACATAAAAAGATTTTCCGGGACGGGTCTGACAGATTTACCCATTAGCGGTGCAACCACCTGCAAGGTTCCTTATCATGTACCCCTAAAGAAAGGAAAATGAAATGAAATGTGTTCAGGTTGTTTATGCTAAATTATGACCGAAGTATGCATTTGGAAATGACCAGCTCACATTGTCTTCTAGGTTATTTCATTAGCTTGTGTCTGTGCAGTCTGTGTTTGTGCTTTGTGTGCACACGCCTGTTGATTTGCATCCGTCCATGTAATGCAGAATCAATGTAAGTTGATAAATTTCCAGAATTACAAACATGGTTTTTTTTTTTTTAAAACCAATACATAAAACACTCGGAACATAACAATGATCTATTCCAGTTATTCCTTAATCATAATCGTGAGGAATAAGTAGATATAAATTGAAGTAAATACATTTGAATAAAGTATCATCATAAATCAATCTAAGAACAGGAATTCTTTGACCTATAACTTGTAGCTCATTGGAATGTTCATTTGAATACGTATTTTACTGCACCAGGAAGGTGAGTGTTCATGAAGTAGTCATCCCAGTTAATGCACTTGGGATCGAAGTAAAAGACATCAGTCTCTATGCCACTCTCTTTTGCTGCCATTCTCAACTTTTCCGTGTTCATGTCATTGTAGCTGGGTGTTTGGGAAGCCGATAATTAATATTGGTTCAGATAATGAGAAATTAGTTGATAATCTGGGAGATATTTGGATGCATAAACCAAATATAAGAATATTATACGTACATTCCCTTGAAGAACAAGTAGGGTCTGTAAAGTTCTATCAGCCGCATCACGAATTTGATCTTTCGATGCAGATCGTGATAGATGCCCTGAAAGGACTGGCAAAGTGCAGCATTCACAAATCCTAGTCCCTGAAAAGAATTGAAGACACCAGAAAATAGTGGACAACGGACGGAATATCTGTTAGTAAAAGTGCCATAGTGGAGAGTTTGGTAAATCCTGTTTCCCCTTATTTGTTTGAGCTGGAAACTGAGGGAATGAAAACACGGAGAGAGAGAGAGAGAGAGAGAGAGAGAGAGAGAGAGAGAGAGAGAGAGAGAGAGAGAGAGAGAGAATATTCGTGAACCTTTGAGCAAAGGAAATAAAATATCCCATTTCCTAATTTTCTTTTTTGCTTTCTTGTTTCATTCATCTACAGCTTCAATTTCTTTTGTGGTTGAATGTTGAGAAGATGATATGAAAAGTTTAGGAAACTTCTAAGTCTTAAGTTCCACTTGTCTACGTCGCTATTATTATATACAAGCACATTTGTTTCTTAAAGTTTCATTTATCTACTTTTTTTTTTTTTTACATAACTTAATAAATGTGTCTAACTTTCTCCTGTGTCACTGTGGGGTCAGTGACATCACAGGAGAGAGATAGACACATTTATTGGATTGTGTAAAAAAAAATTGTATGAATAATTGTGTCCCAAGTATTACTCTATGACATAAAGGATACATCCACCATTCAAGTACTTAGTGGTCAATTGATAGTTTTGACTAATTAACAGAGAAGACTTACGTAGGAGGTTTGTGTGATTTTTCATATTATATATCGAGATTCGCGTATTTCGACTGTACCTCGGCAAGGTCACTAATTATCCAAAAAAAAGAAAAAAAGAAAGAAAAAAAAAAGACACATGCATGAAAACAAACCTTTAAAGGAAGCAAGTAATGGAAGGCCATGTATCTTCGGAAGCTAGACATGGTCTTGAGAACAGTAAACTTGCCAACTTTGACAGGTTTTCCATCTTTACCAATCCATGGGTTGTTGGTGAAGTAAAGGAATCCATAGTCATGAAGATGAGTGAAGCTTAGTGGATTTGCTAGTGAAGAACCCACATGGTATATCATCTCACAATCTTGATTTTCATGAGCTACCATCGCCACTATCATTGCATTCACCACCATATCAGCTGGTATCTGTATCAAATCCACTTTCAAGTCTATAATCCTTTCCTAATCAAAATTATTTTTGATTAATTTAAAAGCAGCAAATTGTGAAGGAAAAAAAAAAAAAAAAAAAGCTGAACGGAACTTCTAAACAAATTTCAGCGAGTTGTCAATTTGCAAATCCCACAACAATGTATACCAAATGCTAATTAAATTACTTTTTAGAGAATATCTTCAGAAAAACTCTTTTAGGAAAATCTCGCAATAAAACTCTTTTATTCCCACAACTATTCCCACCGGACTCGTAATCATTTTCATACTCCGGAAATATTGCTTAGCTATAACCTGTTTGCACATGTAATGAATTTAAATGGTTTAAATTTACTATTCATAGAGCATTTCATTACTGTACTTTCACTGCCCTGAATGAGGTGATTTGAATGGTATAAGACTTTCGTAACAGGTATAAGACTTTTTCGTGTATCCGGTATTAGACAAGGCTAATTAGAATCAGGATTATCTGTAACAGGTATAAGACTTTCGTGTATCTGTAGGAATGGGAGAGAGAAGGAAAGGACTGGGAAGACCGCCTGCTTAGCTAGTACTCCATTCTTTTTCGTAGATTTAAGGACAAAATGTCACATGCATTGATGATGGATTGCTACATTAAAATGTTTTAGAAATGGAAAGCGGACCATTCAAAAAATCAGGCTCCGGCAGCGCAAACAAGATTTTAGGGAGTACATGTTGAAGATCACACACAACAATAGTAATGAATGCTCAACTGAAGGATTTTGGATATGTTAAAGTGCATCATATTAAAACGTCCGCTTTTCTATTCCTTGGGGAAATTACATTAAGACCTGTATACATTGGATGGTGAGTGATACTCACCACATCAATTATAGCTTCAGGATCGCCGAGAAAGCATTTCATTCTTCCTTTACCATAAGCAACAGCAAAGCTATCAATGGTTCTGTAACACAAGAACAATTTAATCAAATACCAGACCCAAAAAAAAAAAAAAAAAAAAAAAAAAGAAAAAAAAAAAAAAAAAAGAAGAAGAATGGTTTATATAATGTGGTTCAACGATCTGTTTGTTTATTTATTTCACTAGGCAATAAGTGACCATCTTAGGCTTAGTTTGGTCCCCATGTGGCTTTTTAAAAGGAGCTTATGAAATTTATTACTAAGTTCTTTGATAATTTTATACAAGTGACACACTACTCTTCAAAAAGACATCATGAAACCAAAAAGCAACCTTGAGCTTTTAAAAGCTCCATTTTAGAGCTTTTAAAAGCTCCCTCCAAAAAAGCCCTAAGTTCAATTTTTGCAAAGCTCCTAAACTAGTTACCAAATGAATTAACATGAAATTGAGCTTTAAAAAAGGAGAAGCACCACGTGGGGGCCAAACTAAGCCTTAATCTGGGCATAGCCCATGTCCCGTTGGAAACCTATGACAGAGGGGCCTAAACTGGTTACAAAAATATTTTTGCACCCTATGTATATTATATTATATGTATTTTTGCCCTCTCAATTTTCTAAATCTACTTTTTACCTTACATATTTTATAATATATGCATTCGTGCAACTTCTGAAATTTTAAATTAACCCCTTTTAAACTCAAAATTTTACTTTGATCCTCAATTTTTTTTTACCCAAGTGAACATGTTTTTACTCAATTAGCCCAAAGTCATTTAGCCCATATATATAGGGATTTGCTAACTTACAACATAGGAGACTTTTAGCGACGAAAAACAAGGTTTTAGTGACGAAATTTTTCGTCGCTAAAAGTTGGAACCTTTAGCGACAAAATTTTCGTCGCTATAAACTTATTTTTCGTCGCTAAAAGGGCTGTTGTATACTGCTAACTGCAATCATCATGTTGTAACTTAGCAGCCCCATATATATATATATATATATCCCTTTTGAGCATGCTAATTCTTTATATTATAAGCGAAGTTAGTAAAAAATGAAAAGAAATTAAGCATTAGAAAATATTTTTGGATTTTGCAAAAATATCTACAGATATCATTTTTATCTTGGAATAATTATGTTTTAATCTTCAACCTATATTATATATGAACGACCACACAGTTTTTAAAATCTGACATTGTAGTATTTCTACACCCAAAAAAAAATCGGATCGGCGGCGCTACCCCCAAACCCCATAAAAGTGTGCCCCCTGGTTTCAAATCCTGGCTCTGCTCCTGTCTATTTTGTTTATCGATTTAATGAGGGAAAACAAAATGAAAAGGAAAACTAGTCCCCTCGTGTTTTCTCTTGCATTTTCTACTTTCTTAAAGAGCATTAAAAATTAACAATTTCTAAAATATAATTGTAGCATGTATATAAACAAAGGAAATGAAATAACTCACAACATTCAAAATGTTTAATTTGTTTTCTCAACATATTTTCTTTCCTTTCCTATTTTCCGAATCGTTTTCCTTCTTGTCCAAACAAAGGAAAAGATTTTCTACCATGTTTTCTTTTATTTTCCCTCACTAAAATTCAAGAACCAAACATGTTACAAGGAAGACCTTAATACCATGTTTTGTTTTGTTTGAGAGCATTTTTGCTCACTCAAGACTCAACTGGGCGACAAGTGTTCCATTTTATTCTCATTTTGCCCGTGTATAATTATGTTAAGGCCAATAAATGCATGAATTAACAAAATTAGATGAGCAAAAATGCTCTCACGTTTTTTCCTAATCAAAACTATAAAGTAGAAACCATGACCTTAAAATCGAATGTTGTTATATAGGAAATAGGGTAATGCTATTGCCAGAACAATAATGACTAATTTCAGAGCAAAAAGTGTCGCAAAAAGTTTTGGCGACAAAAAAAAAGTATCGCTAAAACTTTGAGTAACATTTTTTGCTCTGACATTAACAATTGATGCTCTGAAAATAGAGCTAGCCTAAGAAATGTAGACTAAAAGTTTTGTTGGTGATATAAATTACCTGACACCTTCAACCCAACCAGGGAAGGGCTCTTTGAAAGTACTTGTTACAATGGTGGGACGAACTATAACGAGTGGCAAATTTTCTTTAAAGTGACCAAGTACCATCTCTCCCATTGCCTTTGTAAATACGTACGTGTTTGGCCATCCGTATTTTCTTGCCCTGTCAAGTGGTGTGTGAGAGACATGCAGTACCAGTAGAAAACAAAATTTATCAGTAGGAAAATTGGTTTTGGAGTACTATTTGTTTGGACAACTTTGACGTAATTGTTTTGAAAAATTTGTACATTTTTTTTTTTGTCTTTTTGTGTGTACAGTTTTTTCAGCACGAAATCCAACAATTTTAAGCAGATTGTGCAATTGATTGTGGATTTTTGTTGTGCATCTATCATTGCCCTTTTTATAGGGACCCCTGTGGTTGCTTACATTTTTTCATAACCCCACGTGATTCATTTTGTAACAGTTAACCTCCTGTACTAGTGACTGAAGTGAAACTGTTAACTTTTTTAACGGAGAAAAGGAAATGACGTTAATATCCCCAAGCCCCTATATATAATCTTTAGGGAAAAATACCTTTTACCCCCTTGTGGTTACACATATTTTCTCATAACCCCCTATGGTTCATTTTTTTAACACTTAACCCTCCTGTACTAATGACTGAAGTGGGACTGTCGTTAGAAAAGTTAACAGTCTCACTTTAGTCATTAGTACAGGGGGTTTAAGTGTTACAAAATGAACCATAGGGGGTTATGAAAAAATGTGTGTAACCATAGGGGGTAAACGGTATTTTTTCCTTTTTTATAAGAGTAAAATGGTACTATGATTTTTAAAATTTTAAATTCCATATATATTTTCGTTACTAAAACCTTCTTTTTCGTCGCTAAAAGTCTCCTATACCGTAAGTTAGCAAATTCCATATATATATATATATATATATTTTGATGAAATAAATTCCATGTATAAGATTAGAAGAAATAGGTCGCCCTTTTTATTCCTTCTTGTGTGTTCAATAGGGGATTAGGGGTGTTTGCATTTTCTTCTTTTTTCTTTCCATTGTAGTATGTTTTTCAAATGGCATGGAAACCGATTTTGATCTGGTCCTTTTTTTTTTAGCTACAATATTTGCTCATATTAGCCCCTCCAAAGTTTATGAAGTTGTTAATGAAATTTGGTGAGATTTGTGTTAAGAAAAGGTTTGGAGAAATTATAGATTTGTATTTAACCTTTGAATACCCAAGTCCTTCATGGCCAATGTGATTGCCTTATCTGTAGCTTCCTCTGCTCGGAGCTCATTCAATCTTTCATATGCAACTTCCTTTTCAAAATCAATATCTAATCCAGATGTCCCATTCAGTGTCTCACCCAGCTTGAACGCACTCTCCACTATGACTCCCTCCTTTTCTCCTGCTACATAAGCTGAAAACACACCCATCCCATCCATCTCATCTAAATGTTCAATCAATTACTATTCTTAATTGGAGTAAAAATTTCACGTACACTTAGTAACCAATTAGTATTTATAATTGAGTGACTTTTCTTCGGCCGATCCATTTTGTGCTGTTCTCTCTCATAAAAGTGAGGTTTAGTGCTTAAAAACTATTTTTTTAAAAAAATGTTTTTTTTTTTTTAGTTTCTGGGACTCACTTCTGTGAGAGGAAACAACACAAAATGAAATAAAGGAAAATGATGGAAATGTTTTGTCTTTTAAGATTATTAACTTTTTCAAAATCTGAAAAAGTAAAAAAAGAAGAGAGAATTTCTAAAACAGCAAAATTGAAGTTTTAGTGAAAAAAAAAAACTCAAAAGTACGTAGTTCTCACGGTAGACTTTTAAAAAAATCTCTTCTAGAAAGAAAAAAAAAAAAAAACTCGAAAAAATCACTTGTCCTTTCTGCGTACTCAAAGTTAACATAGTATGTCTTGCCATGTAAGCATGGTAGGGTAGCAGGATCCATACATACACGCGCATGGTAAATAAAAGAAAGGGCAAAATGCATTTTTACATCCTTTAACTATACCTCATTTGTAATTTGGTCCCCAAAGAAGTACAATTGGCAAAAAGATACATAAACTAACAAATTAAAGTATTTAGCACCCTCCATCTCGTTTAGCTGTTAATGTTGAAAGAAAATAATCAAAATCATGACATCTTGTAACCAACACAAGAAAGAATCGTTTAGAAGTGTGAGATCCAATTTTCTGTCAATATTGATGGGAATACAGGACAGAAGGACGTGCTAGATGCTTCATTTTGCTTGTTTAATTAGGGACCATTTGACAAATAATTATGTTTTAGAAACCAATATGCAAATAGAGATATAGTTAAATGGTGAAAAACACAATTTAATTACCCTCAAAGGAAAAAATAAATAGGAGGGGAGTACACTAATAAGAAAAGGACTACACTAACCTGTTGATACATGAAGAAACAACTTGATCTTAACACATTTCTTAGCGAAGTTCAAAACATGCTTAGCTCCAAATGTATTGATCCCCAATGCAACATCATATCTACATGAAACTCATTAGCTAGCATTAATAAATTTAATATGATTATTTTTAAAATGAGCTTAATTAAGAGACTGTAAGTTTGGTACGTAGTCCATAAATATATGTACGTACGTACCTTTCATCAAAGTTGGTTGTTGCGGCTAGATTAACGACAACGTCTACTTCTCTCCACAACTCTTCCAGCAAGTTAGAGTCCTTCACTCCCAAGTTTTCACAAGTAATGTCTCCGGCAACCGGAGTCACCTTCTCCGATATCAGGGAATTAAAATTTCCACCATGTGTATCTTTCAGTACCATGAACAAGTCCTTCGCTATGACCTATTTGAATCGAATGCATTGTTGATGACATAACATAGATTCGTATGTTAATTTTTGGAGGCAAAATGTAAATATGCTGATCTCTCCTACGATAAGATCAAAATACAAAGACTTCCATCATATTGTGAAAAAATACAATGACTTTCCTTAGGCTGTGCTTGGATCATGGATTTCGTGAGGGAAAAGAAAAGTGAAGGGAAAAGAAAAGAAAAGCAGAAGGAAATGGAGGGATACAAAATCCTTTGGTTGTGTGGGAAAGCAAAAGGAACTCTTTTCTTTTCCCCCTAAGAATCCACAGTAACCAAACATGGGATACTGAATCCCTCACCGAATCTTTTCTTTTCCCTCACAAAATCCATGATCCAAACACAGCCTTAAGGTTTGGTGCTGAGTAACATTTACTGCCTTTCGTTTGTCAATACTCAATTGACCAATAATTTGTTTATTACACTTTTTGATATCGACCAATTCACCCTTATTAAAGTTAATAAAATTCATATAATACATATGTTTTTCTAATATTAATGTATATATATATGTATATATGTTTTTTTTTTTTTTCCCATAATGGTAAATTTGTCAGCATTCCATGCATCTCTAAGAAGGAAGGTTGGTGTAATTATGCATACCACAATGGAAATTCCTTACCTCATTGAAGTGAGTGTAATTTACCCTAAATTTAAATTTGATGGTTTTACTGCAAATTCACAAATAGGCTGTTTAATTTTCGCCATGTTAATCTATGGATAATGGACTAAGAATCCATGACATTCATTAAAATAAGGATAATAAAGTACCTTTACATGGACATAAAGTATACTCTATCCGTCCCAAAATTAGTGTCACACTTTAAAAATCTAACCTTTTAAGATAACACAATTATTATATGTATAATTTTGACTTTTCAAAATTGCCACCCAAAATTTTTGCCATTAATTCAAAGAATCGGTAAAAGAGGAAATTTACTAATATTTAGCTTTGACCAATTTCAATGATGACAATTATTTTGAGACAGCATAGATAATTTTGGAGACGGAGGGAATAATAATTTTTAGGGAGATACTAAATATACCCACCTAATATCATTCTACACCCACCTAGATGCATTGATTAATTGTATTTTTCAATCACCTTTGTCTTGGATTGGTGTAGAAAATAATTAGATGGGCATATTTAGTTGCTCCCTTACTTGCCCTCATTGTAAATTTACTGTAACGCTCATATTAAAATGAGGTGATAACTTTTTTTTTTATTTATTTTTTATTTTTTATAAATTTTAAAATTGAGTTCCAATATATATATCACTAGTTTTCTTAACCTGTGCAATGCATGGGACAACTATTATCAGAGACTGTGATCATATATAACATAAAGTACAACAAATAACTTAAAGTTTGTCAATCTGATAGTAACACAAAATCTCAATTTTCAAATATTTCATATTCAACACCCATAATAAAATAGTAGACTTATTATTAGGAATTCAATGCTAAAAGAAAAGGTGTTTGGAGTAATTTAATGAGCAAAATTATAAAACTTTGCTAGCCTTGACTCTCATTGTGCCACATGACACTTGAGGCTTCCATATTATTATAATATAATAAGATAGGAAAAATTAATTAGTAGTCTCTAATATGCATGGACTGTAATCTAAGAACAGTCCAACCCATTTTTTTTTTCAAGTGATAAGGACAAGATTTTTTGAATTGTTTGACATAAAGTCTATTTTTAAACTAAAAATAAGACTACTGACAAATTTGCCCTTATTTCACACACGTGGAATATACTACTTTGCCACCTCAGCACGTGTTTCAAGCAATTATTTTTATTTTTCAAACTTTAAAATGCCATAACTTTAATTCAAATCACAACTCTATTTTGAATATAATTTACATATCTATAATCTAGAAAAAAAGATCTACAACCAAGATCCATAGTGACTATGAAAAAAAAATTTCATGTCACTGTCAGACCAGTACAACGTAATGTTACTGTCTTTATGACAGTGACAAGTTACTATCTTTGAAAAAATATTTTGTCTTTGATGATATGCTAGTGTACGTCTTTACCTGGACAATATTGTAAAGACAGTAATATCTATAAATTGGCCATAATCTTGCGATAATTTTGGTCAATTTGAAACAATGTTACTATCGACGACATGTTACTATCTCTTTTGTGCAATACAATGTCACTAATCTTTCACGATAATTAAGTTACTGTTTTAATTTACTTGAGCAGTTACATCTGAAAATTTGCCATAGTTTTGCTATTTTTTTTTGCGACAGTGACATGTTACTATCCTTGAAAAAAATATTTTGTATTTTGATATGTTACTGTCTTTACTTACCTTGGACAATATTGAAATGACAGTAACATCTGTAAAATGTCCACATTTTTGCTATTATTTGTTCGATTTGAAGAAATGTCACTGTCTTTACAGTCTTTACCTGGGCAACACTGTAAAGACAATATCATATGCTGAAATGATCATAACTTTGCGATGCTTTGGCCGTTTTGTATATTCTTTTAATCATTTATTTGGGGTAATTTTTTTGAGATAAATGCAATCGAAGTGTCGATTTTACAAAAAAAAAAAAAAAAAATTTGATATTCGTTTTTGAGTTGCAAAGTATTGAAATTTCTTTTTTTTTTTTTTTGTTGAAGAATTTAATAGTTAATATGCATTTTGTTTCGTCAATCTTGTTTTGCAGATCACGGATATGTAATTTTTTTTTCAAAAACCGATTTGTAATTGAAAGTTATAACATTTTAAAGATTGAAAAAAGTTAATAATAAAAAAAAAGACGAGATTTTTTTAAAGAACCTTGGTGGCACGAGGGAGAAAAATGTGAAAAATTCAAACAACACATAGTACATGCATTTAAAGCATAGGATGTGGTTTGTGGTGTGGTTTGGAATGTGTGCCTAACACTTCTCATTTTGAAAAGGTTTAGTTGTTGAAAATATGAAAAAAGACAAGTTAATAGTATTTTAGGGGACTTTTGCATGGAAAAAAAGACTTTTTCTTTTCAAAGAACCTCGACAGCACTAGGGAGAATTGTAAAAACGAAAAGAAAAAAGAAAGACTATTTTGAGAAGGTTTAGTTCCTGAAAAATATGAAAAGAGACTAGTGGACTTTTGCATGGAAAAAAAAAAAAAAAAAAAGCGCATGGACTAATCTTGAATTTTGATGCAGGAGCTATTGCCAGCAGCCCTATCATCACACTACCTTCACGTTGTACTCTCTCCAAGAAAGTTGAAGGATAACAAAATGTGAATATCTCATACATATTAGACTTATGTAATAGGATATACAATCCCTCCTGCACTAATAATGAGTAATGGCCACATTTGCATAATTGCATGTATACCTCATTGTGAAATCGTTGTGAAGCTGTCTTGGTATCTTCTGCTCTTAAAAGAGGATAGAGCTTCTTAACATTTGGTTGAACTCTTAATATCTTCTCCACAAAAACTACACCACAGAATCAATATTAATAGCAATAAAATCAACATTCCATATATACTTTAAATATCTAGAGAGAGAGAGAGAGAGAGAGAGAGAGAGAGAGAGAGAGAGAGAGAGAGAGAGAGAGGCCGGTACTCTTTGCTAGAAAGCCAGCACCACCAGTGACTAAAATGCTCTTGTTCTCAAGAAACTGGGTAACACTACTCAACTCCATTGGAGGAAAAAAAAATAAAATACAGAGAGAGAGAGAGAGAGAGAGAGAGAGAGAGAGAGTAGATGGTGTTTAAATCAGATTGTGTATGGACTTCATATAGGAAGTCTGAATTAAAATGATGGAGTACACGCAAGTAGTAGGTTTTATTTCTGTTGGTAGATTTGAGAGTCGGGTTTGGTTTTGTTAGATTTATGTACGATATACACGTCACCCGCGTTCTTTGTCCATTTTGGTTAGGTCATCTATACGACACATCACATCTTAGCCATAGTACACTATGATAATTCCGTCCTTGATTGGAGGGTTAGCTTTTTGTTGAATATGTCTAACCTAAATTTATTTTGCATTCCTGGTTCTAGCTAGTGTGAATGCAATGTGTCCTTATTTTTTGGTAATCCTCTATTGTATAGGTTTTTCGTCTGACCCTCACAATCGGTGACGTAGTGACTCAGAAATTTTTTTCGGTGGTGTTAACCATTACACACCGTGCCGAAAAAAACTTTTAAATTTTAAAAATAAGAAATTAGCCATAAATCTCTCTCTATCAATTTTTTTTTAATTAGGTCCAACTTAAAAAAAAATGTTAGCAATACGTTCAAAAATAGCAACATCCCCAAATTGAGGTAAATAATTTTACCTTTTTACCCACAAGTGTTATATACAGAATTATATACAGATATATACATACATTCTGTTATTTATGGTAATATAACTAGGATATTATTGTATTTTCGGTTATGCACATCCCTTTAATTGATGAGTTATTTTTGGAACAAATAATTAGCATGTGTGTGTATATATATACATGCATATACTCCACTAAATACAGATAGTTGGCTATATAGTAAAAAATTGAATCATTTAATTTATGATTTAAATCCCCTTTTTTAGGTAACTGATTTAAATCAAGGTAATTTTCATCAATTTTACATTGCATTATCAGTGTACAATTTTCACTGCATTTTCAAAATCCTGCTCACAAGTATGGCATAAAGGACCAAACCATATCCAATAGGCATCACCTAATCATCGTTCAAATTTACACTACGTTACAGTGTACAATTTTACACTATATTTTATCACTATACGAAATTTCTCACTATTGATGAAAAAATTCAGTGTCAATTTTTTTTTTTCCAGAATACAAAAAAAAAAAAAAAAAAAAAATTCAGTGTCAAATTAAATTTTAACTGTATAGAATTTCTCACTATCTCATAACAAGCAAAGAAATACAAGAATTTTCTAACTAGTGTAATATTTCACATCATTTCTCACAGAAAATTAGGAGAGAGAGAGAGAACAAATCTTACACAGAAAATTAGTGAACAAATATATAAATCAACAAAATTTTACACTGACAATCAACACAATTTTTACACTGAAATTCAGTGAAAGCACAAAAAAAAAGGATGATCAAAACAAAACCATCGTTATTAATCAAAACAAAACCCAACAAGAGTCAATATTTACACTGAAAATCAGCGAACAAGTGTAAACTCAACACATTTCTACACTGAAAATCAACACATTTTTTACACTGAAAATGAGTAAACAAATCAGTGAAAATAAAAAGTTTTAACACTACACATAACCGAAGCAAGAAACCAAAATTGAAGCTAAAACTCAAAAACATTTTGAATCAAAAACCAAAACTGAACCAAGCCGGAATCTTTAGCCCAATGTCCACTTCGCTCATGTAGAGAAATCCTTCGTCCCTTTTCATCAAGATATAGTCGTGGCTCGGAGCGAGGATGAAGCCACCGGCTGAGGCGTGGCCAAAGATGGCGACGATCGGAGACATCAGCGGAGTTATTGGTCCAGGCGATATCGTAGCCGTTTGGAGGAGAACTTGCTATGCGCGGTGGTGATGATCGAGGGCGGAGGAACTGGAGGATTCATATCGGAGGTGGTGGTGGAGGGCGGCGGCGTCTCTCTCTCTCTCTCTCTCTCTCTCTCTCTACTTTCTCTCTTTTTTTGACTAGATTTTGGGTATATATATATAGATATTACATTGGATATGATTTTGAAGTTAAAATTTACTCCCTCCGTCCCATTTTATGTGTCCATCTTTTCTTTTTGGGATGTCCCAAAATTGTTGTCCACTTTCCTAAATTATTATACAAATTTTTCTTAGTTTCCCAAACTACCCTTCCTTGGAATCAACACCAAAACAAAAAGAAAAAAGAAAGTGCAATGATTATGGGCAATTGTGGAAAGAAGGTGTAGATTCTTTTTGTCCCCTTAAATAGTTGGATTCCCCAAGATGGACACATAAAATGGGACGGATGTAGTATTTTTTTTTAGCAATGATTGTGCATATCTAGATAGAGAAGGGTAGTGTAGTCTAAAATTAAATTTGTGGACCTATCACCAAAATATTTTTAAGAATAGACCTACTATAATAAAGTTACACTAAAATAAATTTAATACTAATTAAAATTGTGTACAAAAGAAAAGAAATTAAATGTCGATACTTTAATATCATTCTTTTAACCACACACAAAAATAAAATGCAACAATAAGTATAAAACACTTATCGACAATTGTCTTTGGCCATTTTTTTTATTTTGAAGCTGTTGCATGGTCACTTTATTGCTTGGCATCTTTCTTTATCAATTGGTTGTACACTGTGAAGGTAATTAATAGTTGTACACGTTAATTGATTGTGAAGGTAATTAATGGCATTGTCTGAATCTCTAAAAATTACAATTTGACACCCTCTTTGTTTTGCCTGTATTTGGGGGTTCAATTCACATAATGATAATTCTAAAAATCATAAAACACACTGTATAATTTCCTTTTCTCCAATATAAGTAGATTCAATTAAACACACATGACAACACGTGGCGTCGCCACTGTTCACATTGTAAATATGATATTTCTATAACTATGAGATTAATATTTAACTCACAGAACACTCGGTCATTTTTATATTTTTCAAGAAAAAGCAATTCATGTCAAAGAAACTTCAAGAAACAGACTAATCCTATGCTTCCAAATTGAATGCAAAATTTGTTAAGGTATACTTAATCAGTTTACCAACTGCGGAGCCAAGATTTGAAATCAAGGGTTAAACACTTACATGGGGAATAGGGGCAACACCCCTCACTTAAATTTTATTCGTTTACTTTTATTTTTTTGATGTAGAAATACTACAATTTCGAATTTTAAAAGTTGTGTGGTTAATGTTCACATGTAGTATGTTGATGATTAAAACATCATTATTTTAAGACAAAAATCAGGACTCCATTAATGTAACGACCCTGGTGTTGTGGGCGGCTGCTGTAGGTGTCTTTGTGGCTGCAGTAGGTGCTGGCAGGCTACACACTATGGGAAGTTCGTCCCACATCGCCTGGGTGTGGAAAAGTAATGTGCTATATATGTGTGGTTTCAAGTCTCCCTAGTAAGAGGCCTTTTGGGTAGTGACCCAAGAACAAATCCGCGCGGGCTTGGGCCCAAAGCGGACAATATCTTACTGAGCGAGACTTGGGTCGTGACAATTAACTTCTGAACCGACTTAAGTATCAATTGATTTCCAAAAGATTTCCATTACCAATCGATTGCCCTCCTCCAGTCGATTGCATCAAGTGCAATCGATTGCTTCACTAATCGATTAAATATGAAAATCAATCGATTAGCTCCAACTTTTTCTTAAATTTTCCATTCTATTGTTCTTTCACATCCAAACATCCTTTTGAGCTAAGAGTGGGACCCCTAGGTTCTTAATTACTGGCTTTGATTAATTATTATTCCATCTACATAATACTCTTTAATTAAGAAATCAATAGTTAATCAATTATCATTAGTACCTCAATAAAATGATAATCGCACTCCAGGTGTATAAGAACAAAATCACACATATATAAGCAATTGCTGGACTTGTATAGTATGATACACATGTTCCTTCTACAAAGCAGTATTCGTATTTATCATTGGGATGTATATTTTAAGATTCTGTCGACCCAATAGATAAATACATTTTATATTGCTCGAGTATCATTCATTACGCTTGGATTACAAAACTTGTCAACAAACACTTTGTTGATAAGGATGGCCAGCTTTCGGTAATCACTCCTAGTGACATTCTCGAGGGAATACTTACTCTTCATTTTATAGAAGAAGGTAGAATTCCATCTTGATAATATATGTTCCCAACGTTGCATACTTAATTACCCAAGATACCAGGTATTGATCTTGCAAGACCTCACTGATTGGTAAGTCAAAGCAACCAAGCATACTACTTGTGTCCATAATTATCTCAAGATTAAGAATATGTATCCCTATACAAGTTTGAGTTCCTATTTAAGGTGACAACATTTAGATGTCAATAGGTTTAACTCAGGTCCGTCAATGCACCGCATGCACTAGCATATTAACCAAGAGTCAAAGACCCTTAAGAACGAGATTCATCATTCTACCCCTTAGACGTTAATCATGCTACAGTGTATACCTGATAAGTTATCCAGAATTATCATCCACTGTAACTTATTTGAAAGAACAAGGATTTGTGATTCATATCTCATATGTGTAATCACATACACAAATGAATCACATACAATGATGTTTATGGATTTCAGTCTAATATTCATCTCATGATCTAACATACACAAATACATTATGATATTCTATTGTCCAACTAACTGGTTTGAGGGCATATTCCCAACAAACTCTCACGTGCACTTATAACTATATAGTGTCAAAACTAATATCAGCATTATCTACGTGACTGGTCAAAATCCTTAACACGTAAGGTTTGTAAAGGGTCCTTGATGATCGTCGACTGGAACAATCTTCATGTTATACTATATCCCTAGGCAAAAGACGTCGATCACTAGACATGTATCCAGTAAAGCTAATTTGAACATTGTCCAAAAACACCATTACGTAGCATATATCTACTAGTTCTTTCTCAAGCCCTATAACATATATACTTTAAGATAGTTCAGTGAACTGAACTTTCATTTGGGCTGATATCTGTGAACAACCTCAATGGTATAGTAGATATCCCATACCTAACGTCACATATAAGGTTTATTAATAGCCTAGGCTTATGGTACACCTTTCATGTGACCTCTTTCATCTTGCGTCCTAAGATACAAGTCTTGAAAGAGCAATAGGTTATGTTCAAAGGTGAATAACATTTATTGAAATATTCTACTTTGAATCTAGCGAGTAACTTTCTCATATAGAAGTTTGAGATAATCTCAGTATCTTAACTTTCTGATCTTGAATGAGCATAATCCAAGATTATAGCTTGCCTCACCGAGATCACAAATATCAAGTATGCTGAAAAAACTTAACCTTAATCATTGATAACATTTAACATTTAACAATGATAAGGATGTCATCAATATACAGAACCATAATCACCACCACACTTCCTTTGTGTAAGGATTCTTTCATCCACATAAGCTACATCTATACTTTAGACGAATCTAAAGTGTTTTGACCAACCTGTTAAAACAAATATCCTTATCTCTGAATGATTGCTTAAGTCCGTAGACTTATACAAATCACATGCCAGAGCTTCCTCATCACAAAACATCAATGCATAAGAGGATTTCAACAGTACTGAGAATTTTCCCACTATAATGAGGTACCGATGTAGGAACATATGAAGATGTAGCAGATTTTAGTTCTAGATGATTTATAGGTTGCTTTGAGATATAAATAACTTTATTCCTTAATATTACCTTTCCTTTGCAAAAATTGGTTCCCAACAAACTTTTACTTTCTCTGGAAACATTGTAGTTCCATCGAGAAAATGCAATGCACAGTAGTAACTCTAAATAACTCATCTCATGACCCAGTCATATCTAAAAGAAAATAGTTCCTTCTAGCTACTACATCATCCCATGCAGGCGCACTAGGTGCACACAACCGAGAAAGAATCTCTCTTATCTCATATAGACAATAAACGCATTAGATAGACTATTCACCATTTTGATCAAATCAAAAGGCAATGATAATCTTTTACCAATAACTCCTCATTTCAAACCTTTTGAATTTCTTCAAAAGATTGACGATGAAGGTGCAATAAGTAAATCTAGAATAGCCAAAACTACTTTGTAACTTTAATGTTTATTGGCCCACAACGTGAGTATGCCCTAATTCTAATAAGCCTTCGGTTATATGATCTTTCAATAGAAAGGTCACTTTGAACAAATTACCCTCAAAAGAGGATTGACAAATAGGCAGTGGTTCAAACAACTAAAAGAGCTTAGGATCCAATCCTTTACTCCCTATTTATCTCATGTAGATTAATATGATCTAGCCTCTAAAATCAAAGGGTTTATAGAATTAGATGAAGGTTCTATCTTTTAGGTGGTAAAATACCCATGAGTTATTTAAATACTAAGTTAGATAATATATGAGAAACAAGAGTAAATAGGTGAGATACTTACTTGACAAATTATTAGATCACATTAAAAGAACACTTTCTTTTAAGCAACAATTTTAGTACCAAAATCAAAAGAATAATTATTATTCATTAATTCAAAACTGAAATTCATCTAACAACTCCATAAGTTTTATTACAATATAAAACTACTAATCTAATATCAACTCTTGCATCAGATCCCAAAAGTAATCAAGATCTTCCAATCACTGCACATTCTTATTTTTCTAATCCCCTGCACCAATTATAGATATAATCAAAAAATTTAGAATCAGTGCCCCAAGTGGTTGAAGTATCAGTTTTTCAACTTACTTCAAAAACTAGTGATTGGATCATACCTTGCCTTTTGGCAGTCAAGTATTCCACACAGTTCCTTTTCCAATGCCCTCTCATGCCGCAATGGAGACACTTTCCTTTTGGCACAATACCAGCCTTTCCCTTTCTAAGTCTTGCCTTCTTCCCAATAGTTAGGATAGGCTCTCCTATCCGCGAGCCTTGCTTCTTCTTCTCTAAACTTGAGCCCTTAGGCTTAGTTCCAGAAGATGAAGCCATTCCAATGTTTTGAACATTTTACTCCTCTTTGACTATATCCTTCGTTGCCTCAAGAGTGCTCATCAATTCACTTGTTGAAAAAACTGTTATACTCAATTTAAAAACCCTTTTAAATTGAGTAAATGATGAAGGAAACGAATGCAAGATTATGTCAACTTGAGTCTCACTATGAATATCGGAACCCAGAACTTCTAGTACTTTGAATTAAGTATTCATTTTTAAAACGTGCTCTCTTATTGAAGTTCCTTCCAGCATTCTGGTGCCCATGACTAACTCCAAGGCTCTAAGCCATGTAGCTCGACTCAGTTCCCCAAACATCTCATCGAGGTTCAATATTACAGCACGGGTATTGATAAAAGGTTGATGATGTTGCTTCAACACATCAGAAAAAGAGTCTAAGATGCTAGAGTGAGCCATACCATCAACTTTTATCCACTGCCAATATTGATCCGTAAGATCTGTTGGAGTGTCATTGCTTAGAATAGGCGAACAGGGAATGGTAAGAACATATTTACATCCATTAGCAGTTAATAATTCATCCAGTTCCAGTTTCCATTCAACGAAGTTATTTACAATGTGCTGATTCTGGATCATAGTTATAGCAAGTGGGCTAGACATAATGAATCTAAAATATAAATAATATAACATAATTACAATATAGAAATCATAGATATAACAATTTATATGATACATTGGAATTCCCTTAACCAACTCATTAATTGTCTTCAGAATGTCAAGCCTATGAAATTAAGTCTCCGTGTGGTGATCATAACCTCATAGCCTGATTGGAAAACCCATCATGAATGTTGTGTAACTCTTACAAAACAACTCGTGACTCTTGAACTTTTGGTCTCTAAGTTTCTGGATAATGCTTCGTATGGAATCCCTTGCCCATAGGAATGATCACCCATAATTGGGTGACATAGAATATACTATTCACCTTACAATGAACCATTTGTGGAAGACCGCGGTAGTTTTATATAAGTCCCTCTCCCACTAGATTTTTTTAAGAAGTTCATATCTAGTAATCAATAATAAATACCCTCCGTATGGAATGATCATCCATGGCTGGAGGACATAGAGTATATCTTATACTTACAATGAACTAATAGGAATTTTTGTTCTTGTATATTAAAATCATTGCTTATTCATTACCCATAAATATAGTCTAATATATAAACATACAACAATCACAAAATATGCATATTTAAGAATTATGAAGTTTCAAGCATACATAAATTAAATTTATGTATTGGTTTCCTTGACGAAACAAACATATTGTCCAACAATAGCTAGGATTCTTAGAAAACTCCATTGGTGCACAAGATTAGGTTTTCTAAACCTAAACATCCAAAAAAATTTAAAATAAAATATTTCAAAACAAAAATAATTTTATTTATAAACATTCCAGAATACTTAATAATATTAAATTTTAAAATAATTTTAAAACTAAAATACACATTCTACCCAAAGGCAATCGATTACAAGCTAAACCAATTGATTGCCACATTCCAGTATGTACCAATGGAATGCCAAAAGGAGGCAATCGTTGCCCATCCAATTGATTGGAAACAGAACCAATCGATTGGACTATACCAGAGGGTTAATTTTCCAGATCAGATCGTGAAAAATACCAGATTACGTATTTTAAATGCACCAAAATGCTTTCGAGTTAATCTAATTAGTTCTAAACCAATCAGATTGAAACAAGATCAAAACTAGATGATCTTAACAATCAAAGAATCATTTTCTAAAAAGGATTTAACTTTGATTAATCCTAGTTCATCATACTTTATATTCTGATTACAAGTAGTATAAACAAGATGGCTCTGAAACCAATTGTAGGGAAAATTGGATCTCAGATCACAGTAGAATACGGGTATAGATTAAAAATTTAATCTACCAAAACTAGATCTACTTTTCGTTTGTATTACTTGCAATAAATATACATACAAAGACAGAGATATAGTTATACCTTTGCGATTTGTGGAATCGTTTTGAGAACTCTTCAATGATTGTTGTGACAATTTGATCTTGATCACTTTGTTCCAACAAAGATGCGACCGGAAGAGGGACTAAACGATCTCCGATTGACCTCAAATTCTAACAGTAGCTGCGTCTCGACATCAGCTTCGTCACTTTGTCAGGTTACGATAAGTATTAAGCAGTCTAATCTACATTATGTGAGCATTGCTTGGCACTAACGATCTTCACTCCCAATGTGCTCTTGATCATTCAGTGCTAAAGATCTTCACTCCTATATCTCTTAGATGTGCTTGGATGCTAGGGTTTGGTGGAAACCCCTCTACAACAAACTTGGGAGGCTTAGGAAGGGTTTGGGAAGCGTATAACCAATACTAGAACTTCTGGGATAAGAAAAGACGTTCATCTAACATTCTGCCTATAGCTCCTGTATTTATAAACTTCTGAATTGACTTAAGTACCAATCGATTGCCACAATTAATTGATTGCCCTCCTCCAATCGATTACATCACCAATCGATTGGATCTAGACACTAATTGATTGGCTCCAACTTTTTCCTAAATTTTCCATTACATTGTTCCTTCACATCCAAACATCCTTTTGAGCTAAGAGTGGGACCCCCAGGTTCTTAATTACTGGCTTTGATTAATTATTATTCTATCTAGTCAATACTCTTTAACTAAGGAATCAATAGTTAATCAATTATCATTAATACCACTATAAAATGATAATTACACTCCAGTGCATAAGAACAAAATAACACATACATAAGTGATTGCTAGACATGTATAATATGATACTGATGTCCCTTCTACCAAGCAGTACTCATATTTATCATTGGGATGTATGTTTTAAGACACTGTTGACCCAATAGATAAATACATCTTATATTCCTTGAGTATCATTCATTACGCTTGGATTACCAAACGTGTCAACAAACACTTTGTTGATAAGGATGGCCAGCTCTCAGTAATCACTCCTAGTGACATTCTCGAGGTAATACTTACTCTTTATTTTATAGAAGAGGGTAGAATTCCATCTTGACAATATATGTTCCCAACGTTGCATACCTGATTATCTAAGATACCCAGGTGTTGATATTGCAAGACCTCACTAATTGGTAAGTCAAAGCAACAAAGCATATAGCTTGTGTCCATAATTATCTCAGGATTAAAAACATTTATCCCTATACAAGTTTGAGTTCCAATTGACGATGATAGCATTTAGGTGTCAAAAGGTTTAACTCAAGTCCGTCAATGCACCCCATGCACTAGCATATTAACCAAGAGTCAAAGACTCTTATGAATGAGATTCATCATTCTACCCCATAGACATTAATCATGCTATAGTGTATACCTGATAAATTATCCAAACTTATCATCCACTATGACTTATTTAAAACAACAAGGATTGGTGATTCGTATCTCACATGTGTAATCACATACACAGATGACTCACATACAATGATGTAAGAATTTTAATCTAATATTCATCTCATGAACAAACATACACAAATGCATTATGATATTCCCTTGTCCAACTAACTGGTTTGAGGGCATATTCCCAATAAACTCCCACTTGCACTCATCACCATATTGTGTCAAAACTAATATCAACATTGTCTATGTGACTTGTCCAAAATCCTTAACCCGTAAGGTTTTGTAAAGGGTCCTTGATAAGCGTCGACTAAAACAATCCATAGTAGAACATCTTTACATTATACTATATCCCTAGACAAAAGATGTCACCAGACATGTATCCAATAAAGTTAATTCAAACATTGTCCAAAAACACTATCATCTAGCATATATCTACTAGTTCATTCTCAAGCCCTAGAGAATATGTACTTTATGATAGTTTAGTGAACTAAACTTTTGTTTGGACTGATATCTGTGAGCAACCTCAACAGTATAACAAATATCCCATACCTTTCATGCGACCTCTTTCATCTTGTGTTCTAAGATACAAGTCTTGAAAGAGCAATAGGTTATTTTCAAAGGTGAATAACCTTTATCAAAATGTTTTACGTTGAATCTAGCCAGTAACTTTCTCATATAGAAGTTTGAGATAATCTCATTATCTTAACTTTTTGATCTTGAATGAGCATAATCCAAAGATTATAGCTCGCCTCACTGAGATCACATATATCAAGTATGCTAAAAAAACATAAACTTAACCATTGATAACAGTCCTTTAACATTTCACACTACATCATATGGCCTCATTACTAACGGATACACCCGTTAGTAATATTTATACTAATAGATATATCCGTTAGTATTTTAGCATTAGTAATATTACTAACGGATTTACTAACGGATATATCCGTTAGTAAATCCGTTAGTAAATGAAGTGATTTCTAGCGGATATATCCGTTAGAAAGCTAATTACTAACGGTTTTTTCAACCAATTTTGAAAATTTTATATTGAATACTAACGGGTTGTCAACTATTACTAACGGATATAACCGTTAGTAATTATCAAATTTTTTTTTTAAAAATACTAATAGATTTACTAACGGAAATATCCGTTAGTAATATGCGTAAATGTAAAAAAAAATTATTCATTTATATGCTTCCCAAATTTTTTTCTTCACCTAAATTAACAAGCCTATTAGTCTATACCAAACACAAAAAAATAACAAGATTAATCTATATCCATGCCTACCAACATCTTATACCCAAAACAACAAAAATAATACATAATAATCATGATTAAAGAGTTCATACATGTCTTAACAAAGTCGGAAATTTAAAGATTTCTTCCACTCAAACCTGAGATGCTTTTGTGCAAAAAAACAGCTTTACATATGTTCTTACAGCAATTAATTTCAGTCCAATCTTGCGTCCAAACTTCTTTAAAACCTCTCGGAGATTCATATGAAGAGATTCAAAAAATAAGCAAAGATGATTACGGTACTTAAAGCTTGAAATAAAACGAACACAATGGCGCCTGTTCTCAGAGTCTGCACCGACCAACTTCTTTAATATAACCAGCTCTTCCAAACCAACCTTGTACCTATGTCAAAAAAATATTAAACACAGTTATGCTCATATAAACAAGATTGGCACAAAATGAGGTAGAGCCATAGTTTACTTACATAGTGTCATTGTTGCGTATGATTTTTATTGCCACTTCTTCTGGATCACCAGCTCCAGCCTTATGATCCTTTGCTCGAACCACTGTTGAAAAGACGCCTTTACCATGAGCAGTAGTAACTTCATACTGACCATCAAGTATTTTGCCAAAATGGTACCCTACACATGGTGAAGCCCGTAATATCAGAAACAATATAAAGGAGGTAAATTTCATGCATAAACCATCCTAAAGCTCCATCATTTCAGCAAGTTTTCCAATTTTTTTTGTCTCACTCCAGATTAAAAATTCTACTCTTTTTTGTAAAATTATTGAAGAAATTCAAATTAAAGACGAGCATGTAAAGAAGTTGCGGATTAAAAACTGCTACGCATATGCAGTCATTGCAATAGCACCCAAAAATAAATCTCACGACATTCAAGTGGTAAAAATCAGAAGCTTGGGGTCAACATTCATTGAACCACATTGGTCCTGTGAAAGAAATCAAAATATTTAATCGAACCAATGACATAGTGAGTTGAAATCAAAGGATTCTAACACCGTACACTCTTTTACGCGATGCCAGTACCAAAGGAGGAAGACGATCTAGGTTCAGATCACTAGCAGTTAAGCCAAGATCTTAGAGCCAAAGTGGCTGCATTGAATCTACTGATCCCAAATGGCAGTACAATCCCTTCAAACTCAAATAATTTAAGCACATACAGAGCGCACCCAAATAGCCGGGCCACAGATTGCACAATGTGAGAGTCAACACTGTTGTGAGAATCAGCTCAAAATGGACAAGACTCACTCTCCAACACCAAAGATATTGGTCTCCATCTTTTAGGAAACATTAATGAATGAGTCAACATTAGATATCAGGCCTTGGGAACTGAAGGAATGAAAGGAAGTCGCGCTTTCAAATTTTAATAAATAATGGTCAATAATGTGTTCTTACAGTCCTACTACCTAACTTATAAAAGTCTAAGACCACCCATTGTATTAATTGGAGGTTTCTATTCTCCTAAATATTTACATTACAAGTCGATAAATGCTTCTGTCGAATTTAGAACCAATGAAGTGCTGGCTTGTGAGACCATATATCCATTGTGTTTCCTCATTCCTAAAAATAGAGAAACTCCTTCTTTGTCAACTGTCAAGGTACATACTCATGCAGGAAATTATTAACAGAGTGCTTCATCACCCTATCACACTGTCCACATGCACAATGTCAACATCTTCAAGAGAGAGAGAGAGAGAAGCAACCAAACCAGACAAAGAAAAAGGAAACACAACCCAAAAACAAAGCTACATGTTATGTAATAAGAATTGGTAATTGATAAGAACATATACGTTTATGCGACAGGGCTTCACCTTGTAAAACGTCTCCACAGAAAAACTTGGGTTTGCTCCTAAAGGTACAATGAAGTAGGTAAAATTAAGTGAAAATCTCTGCAGTAAATATGCCAGATCAACGGTCCAAATATTGCAAAGATAACACACAAAAACACATCAAAATGTGTTCAGATTAGCAAGTAATTTCATGTAAATGATATCCTTGAATACGCACATGGAACCATTACATAGAAGTGCTAGGAGAAAAACATCAAGCATCCACTACTATCTTGGATTAACAAGAGTGTATTTACCATATCAACAGTAATGTTCCCCAGTTGCACGTTTCCACATTCTGACTTCAGTTTCTTTAAGCACTCCTGAAGTGAAGGGGAATACAATTCACTGAAATTAATTCTGTGCACCACAAAGCCAAAAAAAAAAAAAAATTGGAAGAGAAAAAGAAATTTTGACTTTCTAGTAGCGTAGTATATATCACCCATGTCTGCAGTTAACAGTTACAATTATCAAAATGTATAAAAGTCGAGGCACACTTGAGAACCAAATATAAAATAAAACATGGTTTGAGAACACCTAATATAATATACCTGTTGTTCCGGAATCAATTCCTTCAGCTGAGAATGAAGGTCCTACATTGTAGAAAATAGACAAATGCGGACTAGAAAATAATATGAAAAAGAAAGGGTTACGAATTTCAATGTACAGAAAATGAAAAGGAGCAGGTCATGGATTACAAAAACAAGCAAATTTCACTGATATGACACTTCAAAAGAAGCTAAACTTTTTAATTAAAATTCTCGACCAAGTTCTTTTTCCCCTTCACTGGACATAAACTCTTGCACATAAAAAGTTTCTGAATACATGACATAAATAAACCAGACGTATAAAGATCAGGAGAAATGTTAATATAAATCCACTTACTAGCAAATTCTTAAAAACCAAGAGAATGGCATCAAAAAGGGATAGCACAGGACCAGAACCTAAGATGAGCTTGGTTGGAAAATGCATGAACAATTAAACATTGTGTTACACACAACTAGGTAACCACATATTTACTGATGAGTTACCACAAGGAATTCTATAACACCAACGAATATAGGAACCCAAGAGTGGGAAAAAAACACATAGAAGTAACCTAATCAAATAAATAAAATAAAAAGCTGAAAAGTCATATACAAAAAGAGACTATAAGCCAAAGCAAAAATCGAACCTACATTCTCATCTCTTGGTTTTATCAAGAACCTCAATGTATTTCTTTGGGATTCCATATTATACAGCAAAAATAATAGATGCTACTTACAAAGATCTAAGATATTTGAACAAAAGTAAGAGCAAGGAGCGAGGTAAATGTATTACACAAGGTGAGGAATATAAATAGGGCACTAATAAAGAAATTTTCACGGAGAAGTGCCTACTGCCCAATATTTAACCTAGAAATGCTTCATAATCACATCAATCAGCCTTTTCAATGTTATGGACAACGAAGAAAACTGTTCTAAGGCACAAATGGGAAAGTTACTTTACTGATGTAGGTGTCAAAGTGAAAGGCAAGCCCTCCCTCAGAAGCTATTTAGCACCTCTTTTCTTCATTAATAACCATCTAGTGTTGAAATGTGGATGAAACACATTATAATCAACTCAATCCATTTGGCAGAGTACCAATCCTTTCCATAATTGCTTTGATAAAATTCTATAATTTCCATCATTGCCTTGATAGCAATACTAACAAGGCTTTTAAGTAAGCATAAAACATATCAGAATAACAATAACATACTTTATAGGAACAAAGCAAAAATTTTCTCTGCCTTAGTATTTTGATACTGAAAGTGCCTCAGTCTCCAAAAAAAAAAATTGAACGAAAAAATGAGATAAACCAGAGAACAGAGATCTTACAATTAATGATTCAATCAAGCAACATCAATCACTATAAATCAAATTGGGAAAAAAGAAAAAAGAAAAAGCATTCACGAAATGCAAGAGAGAGAGAGAGAGAGAGAGAGAGAGAGACGATTCAGAGTACTAAAAACATTTACCGATTCAAAGAACAATCACAGATTCATAGAAGTAAAAGCAATTACCGATTCAAGAACAATCACAGATCTGAATGAAGAAATGCAAGAGAGAGCAAGACGAAGGGAGTGAGAGTATCAGTCGATCGAGAGTGGGAGGGCTTACTTGTAAGTTGAAATCGTGGTCCTTCGACTGCGATCGGAAAAAGAAGAGAAGGTGGAACGAGGTGGAGGCGGTGGCGGCGACGGCACGGAGGTGGCACGGCGACGATGGTGAAGACCAAATAGGGCACCAAATCTTCTCTTTCACACACTCTCTCTCTCTCTTGCCTCTGTGTGGTTTGGGGGGAAATAAAAGACAAGGGCACCGAATTAGTTTGGGGTTATATTTCGATTGTTTTATTTTTCTTTTTTATTTTTTATTTTTTTGCATTATACATTAAAATTTGGTATAAATATTCTAACGGATATATCTGTTAGTATTGTTTTTCAAACTGTTAGAAAAAATATAAGTCTATATAAAGGGTGATTACTAACGGATTTGCCTCATTTCTAACGGATATATCCGTTAGTAATTAGCAACGGATATATCCGTTAGAAAGCTTAAAACTTGTCCGTTAGAAATTGGCCCATATGGTGTAGTGTCACAATGATAAAGATGTCATCAATATAAGGAACCATAATCACCACCACACTTCCTTTGCGCAAGGATCCTTTTATCCACTTAAGTTACATTTATACTTTAGATGAATCTAAAGTGTTTTGACCAAAATATCAAAACAATGTCCTTATCTCTCTATATTTGCTTAAGTCTATAGACTTATGCAAATCACATACTAGAGCTTCCTCATCACAAAACATCAATGCATAAGAGGATTTCAATAATGCTGAGAATTCTCCCACTACAATGAGGTATCGATGTAGGAACAGATGAAGAGGTTGCAGATTTTAGTTCTAGATGATTTATAGTTTGCTTTGAAATATAAATAACTTTACTCCTTAATATTACATTTCCTTTGCAAAAATTGGTTCCCAACCAACTTTTACTTTATCTGGAAACATTGAAGTTTTATCGAGAAAATTGAAGGAACAATAGTAACTCTAAATAACTCATCTCATGACCCAGTCATATCTAAAGAAAATAGTTCCTTCTACCTACTACACCATCCCATGCAGGCACGCTAGGTGCAGACAACTGAGAAAGAATCTCATTCTTATCTTATACAGACAATAAATGCATTAGATAGATTACTCACCATTTTGATCAAATCAAAAGGCAATGATAATCTTTTACGAATATCTCCTCATTACAAACCTTTGAATTTCTTCAAAAGATTGAGGATGAAGGCGCAATAGGTAAATCTAGAGTAGCTAAAGCTACTTTGTAACTCTAATGTTTATTGGCCCGCACACATGAGTATACCATAATTCTATTAAGCTTTCGGTTGTGTGTTGTTTCAACGAAAGGTCACTTTGTACATATTGCCCTCGAAAGAGGATTGACAAATAGGCAGTGGTCTCAACAACCAAAAGAGTTTAGGATCCAATCCTTTACTCCCTATTTATTGCATTTAGATTAATATGATATGCCTCTAAAAACAAAGGTTTATAGAATTAGTTGAAGGTTCTATCGTTTAGGTGGCAAAATACCCATGAGTTATTAAGACTCTACGATCTGATTCTGGTAGAGAGTACCTCTTAGAAAAGTTTACGGAATACTTATAAGACACCCCGTTTGCCTTAGTAGAACGGTGTAACAGAAAGAAAGAATAGGACTATCATAGATATGGTAAGATCTATGATGAGTTATTTGGATTTACCAATTTCCTTTTTGGGACATGCATTAGAGACATCTGCATACATTCTAAACTTGGTACCATCTAAGTCAATACCTACTACTCCCACAGAAAGCCTAGTCTGCAGCATATTCAGATCTGGGGTAGTCTAGCACACGTGTTGAAAGGGAACACAGAAAATTTGGAATTGATAACAGAAGTATGTTTTTTTTGTTGTGTATCCAAGAGGAACTAAAGGTGGTCTATTTTATAGTCTTAAGAATTTAAAGGTTATTGTTAGCACCAATGCCACATTCTTAGAAGAGGACTATGTTATGGACCGCAAGCCCAGAAGCTGTATTATTCTAGAGGATATGAGAGGTGAGATACCGTTACATACTTCTTTGATACAATTAGTACAAAAAAAACATCACAAAAAAGAGTTATCGATATTATATTACCACATCATAGTGGGAGGATTGCCAAAACTAATGTAGATCCTGAACCAACCATTAACATGTAAGTTCCTGAAGTAGCACATCGTGTAGATTATGGTAGATTAGATTCAGAATCTTCACAAAGTAATACTAGTAATATACAGACACGGGTTGTGCCTCGTCATAGTGGGAGGGTTATTATTCAACCTTACTAGTATATGTTCTTCAAAGAATCTTATGACCGGGTCCCTGATGAACAAGGTACCGATCCCTGTAACTACAATGAAGCACTCCAAGATAAAGATGCATGTCTTTGGAAAAAGGTTATGAAGTCTAAAATGGAGTCTATGTACTCCAATCAAGTTTGGGATCTTGTATAACCACCCAATGAAATAAAACCCATTAGATACTAGTGGATCTATAAGAAGAAGAAAGGGGCAGATGGTAGGGTAGAAACCTTTAAAATAAGGCTTGTTGTGAAAGGGTTCACTCAAAAAGAAGGAATCGATTATGAGGAAACCTTTTCACCAGTGGCCATGCTAAAGTCTATCCAGATTCTCTTATCCATTGCTACACATTTTGATTGTGAAATTTGGCAAATGAGTGTTAAGACAACATTTCTTAATGGGAATCTTGATGAGTGCTTCTATATGGTGTAACCAGATGGGTTCATCGCAAAAGGCCAAGAACATATGTTGTGCAAGTTTAAGAAGTCCATTTATGGACTTAAGCAAGCATCTAGGTCTTGGAATATCCACTTTGATCAAGCAATAAAGTCTTTGGTTTTGATCAATGTGCGGATGAATCTTGTATGTACAAAAAACATGATAGAAGCATGGTGGTATTCTTAGTACTATACATGGATGATATCTTGCTAATCAGAAATGATGTGGGGGTATTATCTTCTATAAGGGTATTGTTGTCCAGTCAATTTGGTATGAAGGACCTGGGAAAAGTCGGTCACATCCTAGGGATCAAGCTTATGCGAGATCTTAAGAATAGGATGTTGGGTTTATCACATGGCACTTATATCAATAATATTCTTGCAAGGTTTAGCATATAAGATTCTAAGAAGGTATTCCTTCCCTTCAGATATGGAATTACTCTATCTAAGGATCAGCGTCTTAAGACACCTGATGAGATAGAGAAGATGAAGGTTTATGCCTCGATAGTAGGAAGCCTAATGTATGCTATGTTGTGTGCTAGACCTGACATCTGCTTTGCTGTTGGTATGGTTGGTATATATCAGCCTAATCCAGGGCAAAAACATTTGATTGGAGTGAAAAATATTCTCAAGTACCTAAAAAGGACTCGAGACTACATGTTAGTTTACCAAGAAGACAGTCATGTACCCATTGGGTACATAGATTCTGATTTCTTCTCGAATAGGGATTCCATAAAGTTTACCTTGGGATATGTGTTTACCCTAGGAGGTGGAACCATTAGTTGGAGGAGCATCAAGCTGTTATGTATTGCTGATTCCACCATGGAATCGGGTTTGTGGCTGCTTTGGAAGCCGTTAAGGAGGCCGTTTGGCTGAGAAACTTCCTTATGGACCGAAGATTAGTACCTGCAGTACAATAAACTCTTACCCTTTATTAAGACAATAGCAGAGTGATTGCTAACTCAAAGGAACCTATGGCCCATAAGAAGCAAAACACATTGAGTATAAGTATCACCTGATACGAGAGATCGTGCAAAGAGATGACGTTGAAATGACCAAGATAGCATCAGCAAATAACCTAGAAGATCCTTTCACCTAGTGCTTCTCGGCCAAGACTTTTGATAGTCATGTAGAAGGGATAGGAGTGAGGTATGTCGCATCATGGCTTTGAGTCTAAGTGAGAGATTGTTAGGGATATATACTAAAAGCCATGCTTTATAGTCAATTTATTATTCACTTAATAAAATTAGTTATTCCATTTTAATGAGAATTTGTGTGGGCAAGGTTTGCATTATATTATTTATTTAATATTGAGCATGTGTGTCTCTTATTCTACATAGTAGGTGATTTGGTGTGTAGAGTTTGGCTTACATATGGAAGATCAGACCATTAGATCTTGTAGAATATAAGATTTTGATTTACAGTCTAAGATGAGATTGAACACACCATTGGTAGGACTGCAGCATGGTGGTGTAGTAGGTTTGTCTTGACTACGGAAAGTGGTATAGTTTAAACTCACTTTACTGGTACACACTGTGTATTAAACAAGACTGACTTGGGTAATTATCTTTATACTAACTTATAAGTTAATTAATACCCCATGGTTATTATGAGTGCTTATGCTCTAAATCCTAAGTTAATTTATAGACATGTACATTTGATATTTACACTTTGATCCCTAAAAAGGTGAGATCCTTAAATGGGTCAATATGTCATTGGATTGAGTGACAATATTAATTGTGTAACGGATATTAATTAATGATGGAATCCACGACTTGGTTTTGGGATTCATGATATCCCCTTGAGGAATCTTATAAGTTTTGATTATGTATAACCCTACAGGTGGATTTTGTATCCGACATATCCGATAAGATAAGTAGAGGGTCTCAAGTAATTATAAGAGATTATTAGATAAATATGATTGTCAGTAATTATATTTAATTAATAAATATCTGTAATCTTAACGTGGAGAGACAATATGCATTTAATAACATGGAGCTTGAAATACATTTTTGAGATAATGGTAGGAGTGCAATTATAATTTTTTAGTGGTATAAATTATAATTTATGAAAATAGGAATCTGATTCAGTTTAAATTAGGGTTTCCTAATTCTATAACCTATTCTTTATTAACTTCTTATGGTCTCTATCATAGCATATATATATATATGCTGCTTTGGCTCTCCTCTCAATTTGTGGTTTTTTTTTTCCATATATAGTATTATAACTCGGAATAGAAAAGAGAGCGTAAAAAGTGAGCAAAAAATAAAAAGGGTTTCGAAAGAGCCCACACTTTGTTCGAGATTCTGGCAGTAGAGGAATACGATAGAACGTGAGCTGTTATGATGCCCGTGTTCTTAATTCGTCTGCTATAACAATCCATTTCTGTAGTTCAAGGTAACCCTAGTTCCGCCATTATAAGGCTATTGTAGCTTTCACATAATTTTTGCAATACCAACTTATACGCACTCAACGGATTTTGGGTACACAGTTTCCTAACATGATAATGCACATAAAGAGTCTATTAACGAGGGCTGCTATCCAAAAGAAGGCTATGCCTCGGATGGCCGTGCTAAAGATTGGACCAGATGCGATAATCATCAAGCAAATAATGACATCTATGTCAGTTGAAGACTAGGGATAGTTTGTAGTTGTCGTTTGGTTATGTTTTGGATAATGTTATTTTCTAGCGGGTGAGTGTGCCATAGTTTTGGGGATTTGGTTGCTACTGCATTTTGTAATAAGATCAGTTATGCTTAATTTTATTTATTTAGGCTTAGTGTTTCAGTTACTGCGTTTATATCTCTGATGTTTAGATGCATGTGTCATGATGTGTGTTGACAATCATGTGATATTCACTAGTCACGACTTACGGACCCAAAAAGGAATTTTAGTTTCTCTATTTTTGCTGCTCTAGGGTATGATATTCACTACGAGTGGCCCAGTTGAGGATGATGACGAGGAAGAGGATTGAGGTGTCCTAAGCGGGGACTTTACTTTGTCTCCATTTTATTTATGAATTCTATGTGGTTGTAATGATATTGTGGTCATCTAATGTATTGTGGATGTGGTCAGTGGATGATGTATCTGATATTTGATGTTTATAGGATATTTTCATGTTTGCCTTCTTACTGGAGAGTTTCCAGTAGGAGGTGTAACTGTGTGTTTGTTTTTGTTTGGTCGTGTGTCATGCCCTGGAGTAGCAAAAATAGAGAAAATAAAATTACTTTTTGGATCCGTAGGCCGTGACTGGTAGCTACTTAATTGTCAACACCATACAGTTCTAAACAACAGAAAGTAAAGAGACAACAATAAATAAAACTAAATCTGACATAAGCATAACTTCAAGTTACTAAATTATTACATAAAAGTTTAGAATAGAAATAAACTAAAGTCTTAGGGCAACATATTCCCGATTACAAAGCATAGGAATAAAGTCTGATAAACAAAAATGGAAAGACTATATTCTATTCTAATATTCAACTAGCATAAACATAGTCATCAGCATAGTAGTCCTCCCCAGCATACACGCTCTTAGCGGGATCACCCTCTTCATAATCTCCCTCTGGGTAGAAACCTTCATTGTAGGGTTCATTACCGGCACTATAAAAAATAGGGTAGGATGGACGGGGAATGTGCAGACTTAAAGTGTTGTCAGCTATTGAAAGCTAAGTGAGTAAAAAACTAACATAGTATCATAGTTATGAAGTAATTCCAAGTTATGAAATGACATGCGATATAGTTCTATTAGCAATATCTTCACTTATTCAATCTTCAGATTAACCAAGTACCCAAGTCTTGTTATTCGAGACTGAATATACCCTACCAATAGATGAATAGACTTGATAGTATTACTTCTAGATACACCAATGCTCTGTCCACCGCGCTTAAGAACATATTCACAGTCTACTGCATGTCATGGACACCACGTTAGTGAATCCCCTACTTCTAAGAACATATGCACAGTCCACCACATGTCAGGGACACAACGCTTTGCGCAACTTAACATCATTCTATTGCCATGCCTTACTGACATCTACCAGTGATACCAGTCCATCGCTCTTAAAGATATATGAACAGTCCACCGCTCTTAGGGATATATGATTGGATCACTAGCCTATCTTAGGGCCAACTAGTCTGGTCCACCACTCTTAAGGACATATGCATAGTCTACCACTCTTAAGGATATATGATCGACCAACACCCGTCCATGCAAGAATCCCAAAACATAGCAAATCTACTTAGTGTTACACTAACACTGATACATGACATTCCCATGTGGCTTGACTACTTTGGTTGAAATGAACAAATATCAAACTGATTTAGGACTGATACATTATCTAATGTCATAACTCTAACTCATTACTCTTGATGCTATCTTGTTACAGTGTTGCGTCATCTATTTATTACAATAGTATTGCATATAGAAAGCATGAAGCAATAATTAAACAACTAAATAGTTTATAGTATAAGCAACAGGATGTATATCGATTGGGAGAGGATCCAATCGATTGGGCAATAGGCACTATTGATCGATTGAAAAATCGATTGGGTCCTTCCAATCGATTGAATCTGTTTTAATCGATTGGGTTATGTTCAATCGATTGGAACCCATCCAATTGATTAGGTGAGCATCTTCTTCCCAGAACTAGGCAGTGATAGACTGAAGTTTGGGAAGTCTATATTGAGGCGTCTTTCCCTCTTTTAAACTTCTAAATCATAAAAGGGGTACCAAGTGAGTTTGGGACTCACCAATGTGGAAGGGGGTGTGTGTGTGGAGAGTTTGGAGCTTGAGCTCTAATGGTGGAAATCCTCTCCCTCCTCTTTCTTTCTTTGTCACCTTTCTCTTTCTTCCTCTCCTTTTGTTTTCCTTCTTCTTTTTCTTCTCCTGTTGCTTCAGCTCCTCCCCTTGTAGTGTGTGTATACATATATGTATGTGTGGTATAATTATGTGTATATATATAAGAGTATATATAAATATCAAAATATCTCTCTATCTCTTTCTAAATTCTATTAAATAACCCCCCAACCACGAAAATATCCCATATATATAGAGAGAGAGTGAGAGAGGGCAGGTGTCATCACCCCATGCAAACCTGGAAACCAAGTTTAGACCCATTCAATCAATTGGATAGGGTTCAATTGATTGGTTATAGTCGGTCAAGTCCAATCGATTGGGTGAGACTCTTAGGCAATCGATTGGATAAAGTCTAATCGATTGGTTAGGGCATTACAAAAACAATTAAGGCATAATCACACTAAATATCATTTATAAATATACATTCAAAAGTATAGGGTATTACATCATCCACCACTTATCAAAAATTTCATCCCTGAAATCTGAAGTAAAAAGGATTGAAATAAAAATGGCAACTTCTCTTGCATCTCTGACTCTAGTTCCCATGAAGTTTCTCCTGCATCATGATGTTTCCCTTTAATCTTCACTAATGTATCTCGTTGTTTCTGAACTTCTTTATTCCTTAGTCCAAGATTCACACTGGCCCTTCTTTGAATGTCACATTGTTGTTGACTTCAATATCTTCAAACTTAATCTTGTGCGTTGGGTTGTGGACACACTTTTTCAACATACTAATATGGTAAACATTGTGCACTCCTTACGTCTTCTGTGGTAAAGAGAATCTGTAGGCAACTTTGCCAATGCGTCCCAGAATCTTGAGTGGTCCTATGAATCGTGGTGACAGTTTCCCTCTCTTCTGACCAAATCTTACAATGCCTCAAACTGGCAAAACTTTAAGTAGTACGTAATCTCTAATTGAAAATTCCAGGCTTTCACATTTTTTGTCAGCATATCTCTTGTGTCTAGTTTGTGCTATCTTCATCTTTTCTAATCTTCTCGCTAGTTTCTCATACCATTTTTGGCCCAAGAGGTTGAGTATCTTCAACTTTGGCCCAATGTAATGCTAGTTCCTTATTTGATAGCTATTGTATTCAAACTTGATCAGCAGTGGGTGCGTCTCCCAAGAACTCTCAAAATTGATGACACAGGCTTATAACATGTTCTCTATTACTTGATTTACTCATTCTGTTTGCCCGTCTGTCTGTAGATGAAAGGCTGAACTCAAGTTCAGTGAAGTTCCCATTATTATCTAGAGACTCTTCCAAAATGCTGTGGTGAACCACGAATCTTGATCTGACACGATTGAGATAGGTATGTCATGTAGTCTCATAACTTCTTGTAGATACATCTAGCTTAACTGTTCTACTAGATACGTCATACTGTAGGTGATGAAGTGTGCTATCTTGGTGAGTCGATACACTATTACCCAAATAGCATTGTATTTTTGCTAAAACCTTGGCAATCCTAGCATGAAGTTAATGGTTATGTGTTCCCATTTCCATTAGGTAATCGGTAATGACTATAGAAGTCTAAGTGTCTTCTGATGTTCTGCCTTCATTTGCTTACAAGTAAGACATTGAGATACATAATCAGCTACTTCACTCGACTACTTCTCGCTTCATTCCTTCCTATAAAAAATTCTCTTTAAATCTTTTTACATCTTTGTACCTCTAGGGTGAATAGTCATTCGTTACTTGTACACTCCCTCCAATATGTCCTTTTTGAGTTTTTGAGATTACCCTCGTTAGGTACATAAAGTCTACACTTACATCTTAAGGATTTGTGTGAACTAATACTCCATACTTTTGGTTCCTTTGCTGACATTTTAGTGAACCATCTCTTCAAATCTTAGTTGTTGACCTTTCAAGATACGACTGATGAGAGTCGGTTGTATAATGAGACATCCTACATGTTGTACTTCTCTTGATTTCAATAGTTGAAGGTTCAAACTCAGCTAAAATCTCCAACACTTACCATTCTCAAATTAGTATGAAGCAATCAAAAGACGAGGTCAGTAGCTCAAAGTGCAGCTACAACATTTGCTTTACCCAAATGGTATTAGAAAGAAAAGTTTTAATCTGTGAGTAATTCCATCCATCTCCATTGTCTAATGTTTAACTCTTAGAGAGAACAGATACCTCAAACTCTTGTGATCCAAGAACAAATTGAACTTCTATCTATATAAGTAATGTATCCAGATCTTTAGAACGAAGACGATAACAGTTAACTCCAAGTTATGCATCAACTAATTCTTCTCAAATGACTTTAACTGTCTTGATCCATATGTAATTACGTTCCCATCTTGCATAAGCACACAACCAAGTCCTTGGTGCGATGCACCACTGTAGATGATAAATCTTTCTTCGCTCCTGAGTATTGTAAGCACCGATTATGAGGTCAGCCTTTCCTTTAACTCTTGGAATGTGACCTTATGCTTATCCTTCCATTTGTCCTTCATCTCTTTCCTTGTCTGATTCATCAATTATCCTACGATCTTGGATAATCCTTCCATGAATCTCCAGTAATAACTAGCTAGACCAAGAAAACTCCTAACTTTTGTGGCATTAGTTAGTCTATTCTAGCTTAAGACTGCATTGATATTAGATGAGTCAACAGAAATTCCATCTTGAGATATAACATATCCCATAAATTTAACCTCTTGTAGTCAAAACTTGCATTTATAAAACTTTGCGTATAACTAATTACCATAGAGTATTTGTAAAGCCATTCAGATGTGTTCCTTGTGTTCCTTTTCCTTTTTGGAGTAAATCAGGATGTCGTCTATAAATACTATAATAAAATGATCTAGATAAGGTATGAATATTGTATTTATTAGGTCCATGAATATTGCTGGGACATTAGTTATTCCAAAAGGCATTACTAGAATCTCATAGCGCCTGTATATCATCCTAAAAGCAGTCTTTGACACATCTTCCTAAACACAGATTAATCTTTGAAATGATCCTCGATCCTTGCAGTTTGTCAAATAGGTCATCTATCCGAGGAAGTGGATATCTATTCTTAATTATAACCTTGTTCAACTCTCCATAGACAATACAGAGTTAAAGCATTCCATCCTTCTTCTTTAAAAACAACACTGGTGCTCCCCAAGGTGACATACTTGGGCGAGCAAAACCTAGATCATTGAGCTCCTAAACTTATTTCTTCAGTTCCAACATCTCAATTGGCATAATCCGGTCCAGTGTCTTGGAAATCAACAACATTCTAGGTGCTAGTTCCATATAGAAGTCTCTCTCTCTCTCTCTCTCTCTCTCTCTCTCTCTTCAGTGGGAGTCAAAATATATCCTAGAATACATCTTCAAAATCTTGTATGGTAGGGATATGGTTAATAGAAGTCTCTACGCTGGTACTCTGGGTTGTAGCTAAATAACTTGTAAGAAACATGTCGCTCGATGACTGACATTGAAATCTGATCGAATATCAACCTAGTATTATAAAGACAATTGTCCTGCTAGTGTAATCCAAGTTGGCACCATACTTGGCAAGCCAATCCTTTCCTAGGATAATGTTAAACTTAGACATTAACACAACTACCAGGTCTATTAGAAGATTCCTATCTTTTATGGTTAAGGAACAGTCCTTGCATACCTTACCCAACTTAACAGTCACGCCCAATAGAGACACAGTATTAAGTGTTGGCTTATGTGCTTGGGGTGCTAAACCTAAATCGCGCACAATCTTAATAGCGATAAAAGAATGATTTGTATCTGTCTCAAAAAATGCTTTAACTCGATAATAAAAAAGTGTGAGTGTACCTTCTAGGTTCTGTTGCTCTTCTGTGCTAAAGCTTGCATCTTCCAGAATGATTGCATTCACCCGAACTTGATCTGGAGGTCCCTGTAGTCCCTGAGCTGGTGCCCTATAGTATCCTCCACAAGGTGGGTGGTAGTCCTTGCTCAAATGACCTATCCTATTGTAGTTATGGCAGAAGTGGCCTATACGATGGTGGGTCTTGGAAGCTATGCAGTATCTTGTAATCCACAATTAAAGCATCCCTCATTGCCCTATCGTGGAGCAGCGGGCGATGCCTGAGGTAGTGGCCCTCGCTATTGAAATTGCTGAGGTTGGGGCTTCAGAGTTCTATCCCAGGTACACTTATTCCATTAAAAGTTCATTTGGGGTCTCCAACCTTGGGCATTCCTTAGTGGTAGGGCTGGGAAATTCCTTTGTTAAAAGTTTCTTGGCAGAGGAGGTCGGTTCATTGGATGTCTTTGAGTTGGATATGTATCCTTCTCTAGACTCATAACAAATCTCACTAATCCTTCAAATGATTGATTGAGATGACCAATCATCTTGTGCCAGAGATGAGGGTTGAGCCCCTGATGGAATCTCTTATCCTTCTTCGATGATGTGTCAACCATATGTTGAATGAAACATGACAGTCGCTTAAATTGAGTTGTGTACTCTCTCACTATCTAACTCCACTAGACTAAATATAAAAAGTTCTTTTCCTGCTAGTCCTTGTCATCCTCTGGTAAGTACTTCTCATGAAATCTGCCTTTGAATGTCTCCCAGGGCATTCTCCTAGCAGTGTCGACTCCAATGGTAGCTCGTTCGGCCTCCCACTGCATAGGTTAGCTGAAAAGTGGATAATGTCTTGATCATTATACTCGATGGACTGGAAGATTAGCTCTAACTGATGTAGCCATAGTTCTACCTTCCACAGCTTTGTCATACTGTCAAACTTCTCTGGACGCAAGGCTTAAAAAGGTTCTAGTAGTTTGTCTCTAGTCTATCTTGGCAGGGATAGTGCGATGGAGTAGTTGACTTGATGGTTCTGAGTAGCATGGTTGAGGGTGTCACCAATGTGCTCTTTGACAATCGATGGGGTGGAACTCTAAGGCAATCAATTGGATAAAGTCCACTCGATTGGTTAGGGATTTATAAGAAGAATTAAGGCAATAGCACTGAATCTCATTTATAAATATACATTAAAAAATATAGGGCATTACATCATCCACCACTTATCAAAAGATTTTGTCCCCGAAATTGAAGTAAGTAGGGTTAAAATAAAAATGAAAACTTCTCCCACAGCTCTAACTCTAGCTCCCATGATGCTTCCCCTTCGTCATGATGCTTCCACTAAATCTTCACTAACGGTATCTCCTTGTATTCGAGCTTCTTTATTGGTCGTTCAAAGATTCATACTAGCCCTTCATTGAATGTCAAATTGTTGTTGACTTCAATATCTTTAAAGTTAATCTCGTATGCTGGGTTGTGGACACACTTCCTCAACATACTAATGTGGAAAATATTGTGCACTCCTGATATATTCTATGGTAAAGTAAGCCTATAGGCAGCTTTGCCAACACGCTCTAGAATCTCGAATGGTCTAATGAATCATGGTGATAGCTTCCATCTCTTCGGACCAAATCTTACGATGCCTCGAACTGGAGAAACTTTGAGTAGTACATGATCTCTAACTGTAAATTCCAAGTCTTCGTAGTACTTGTCAGTATAGCTCTTGTGTTTAGTCTGTGCTGTCTTCATCTTTTCTCTCACGACTTGAATCTTCTCACTAGTTTCTCGTAACATTTTTAGCCCATGAAGTTGAGTATCTTTGACTTCGGTTGAGCATAACAAAGATCAGAAGGGTATTCCATAGAAAGCTTTAAACAGTACCATTCTGATGCTTGTATGATAGATGTTATTATATGCAAACTTATTCAATGGTTGGTACGTCTCCCCAGAACTCTTAAAATTAATGACATAGGCTCGTAGCATGTCCTTCATTATTTGATTTACTCATTCTGTGTGCCCATCTGTCTGCGGATGAAAGTCTGAACTCAAGTTTAGTGAAGTTCCTATTACTGTCTCGAGACTCTTCCAAAACATTATGGTGAATCACAAATCTCGATCTGACATAATTAAGACATGTACATTATGTAGTCACACAACTTGTTGCAGATACATCCGGCCTAACCCTTCTATTGGATACGTCATGCTATAGGTGATGAAATGTGTCCTCTTGGTGAGTCGATCCACTATAACCCAAATAGCATTATGGATTTGTTGAGACCTTGTCAATCTTACCACGAAGTCTATGGTTATATGTTCCCATTTCCATTAGGAAATCGCTAATGGGTGTAGAAGTCCAAGTGGCTTCTGATGTTCTGCCTTCACTTATTTAAATGTACGACATTGAGATATATACTCGGCTACTTCTTACTTCATTCCTTCTTACTAAAAAATTCTCTTTAAATCTTTGTACAACCTTGTACCTCCAGGTTGAACAGTCATTCATGACTTGTGCACTTTGTCCAATACCTCATTTTTTAGATTATCCTCGTTAGGCACATAAAGTCTACCCTTAAATCTTAAGGTTTTGTCTAAACTAATATTCCATACTTCCAGTTGCTTTGTTGACATCTTAATGAACCATCTTTTCAAATCTTCATCTAGTTGTTGAGCTTCCAAGATACCAATAATAAGAGTTGGTTATGTAATGAGACATCCTAAGTGTTGTCTTCTCTTGATTTCACTGGTTGAAGGTCAAACTCATCTAAAACCTCTAAAGCTTTCCATTCTCAAATTAATATAGAAGCAATCAATGACGAGGTCGGTGGCTCAAAGCTTTAGCTACAACATTTGCTTTACCTAGATGGTATTGCAAAAGAAAAAAGTCATAATCTTTGAGTAATTCCATTAAACTTCATTGTCTCATGTTCAAATCCTTATGAGAGAACAGATACCTCAAAATCTTGTGATCCGAGAACAAATCAAACTTCTCTCCATACAAGTTATGTCTCCAGATTGTTAGAGCGAAGATGATTGCAGCAATTGGATTAGGTAAAAGGCCATGTCAATCGATTGAAACCCCTTTCAATCGATTGAATCTTTTTTAAGATTGTGTTAAGTTCAATCGATTGTAATCCGTCTAATTGATTGGATGAGCATCTTATTCCCATAATTGGGCAAAGATGGACTAAAGTTTGGGAAGTTCATTTCATTCTGTCTTTCCTTGTTTTAAACTTCTAAAACTTCATAAAGGGGGTACTAAGTGAGTTTCGGACTCATCAAAGTGGAAAGGTGTGTGTGTGTGTGGTGAGTTTGGAGTTTGAGCTCTAATGGTGAAAACCTCTCTCTCTTCTTTCTTTCTCTGTCTCCTTCTTCTTTCTTCCTCTCCTTCTATTTTCCTTATTTTTCTCATTCTTCTACTCCTTCAGCTCTTCCTTTTGTAGTGTATGAATATATATGTGTGGTGTTAGTAAGTATATATATGAGAGTATATATATCTCAAAATATCTCAGTCTCTCTCTCTCTCTCACTCTTAATTTTGTCAAACAACCTTATAATCACAAAAATATCCTATATATATAGAGAGCAGGTGTCATCACTCCATGTAAACTTGGAAACCAAGTTCAGACCCATTTAATCAATTGGGCGTGGTCCAATCGATTGGTTATAGTCGGTTAAGGCCAATCGATTGAGTTGGGTCCAATCGATTGGGTGAGACTCTTAGGAAATTGGTTGGATACCAATCAATTGGTTGGGGCTTTGCAAGAACAATTAAGTCAATCTTACTGAATCTCATTTATGAATATACATTCAAAAATATAAGGCATTACATCATACAAGAACAATTAACTCTGCATCATTGATATTTTATGATCGTTGTTGTTACTCATTTGGGCAATTTTGTGATAGTGATCGTGTTTGAAATTATAGGTGGGATAGTCCGTAAAGTGGGTAGGTGCTATCAAAATTTTGAATTTTGCTAGAGCCACGAGTAGCTCATTGCTTGGATGAACCTTATTGATAGGGTTGAAATGATCAATCTCTTTAGGTATAGCCTGACTATGCTATTTTTTCTTTACCATTTGGGCCTAAATGTCAGATTCATGCATGCTACAATTGTTCATTGGGACCCGGTAAACCAAGTCTTCTGCTTCAATGGCATGGAAGTGTGCCCTACGTTTGAGGAGTTCTGTGCCATCCTTGGCTTTGGTCCTAATTTTGAGCTGATCATTCCACCTTATGATACTCCTAGCCCTACCTATGGGTTAGCTAAATTCCTTGGCTGCACAATTTGCACCTCTCAACAATTGGTTCAGGGTGTGATTCTTGATATTGCCTCTATGATTACTCGATTTACTGATCCCTGAGATGCCAATGTTATATTATGACTTGCAGTGCTACCTTAGTTTTATGTTTGACTTCATACTTCCTATTCTTGAGTAGCTTTATTGCCTTATTGAATGTTTGTCTTGAACTAAGATTGGGAAAGAACCCTATGGCAAAGTTACTGGTTGAAATCTTGAAAGGTTTGAATGAAGCTTTTAGCAGAGGGGCTCTGCTTCTTATCGTAGCATTGCTGGTACTACAGGATTGGTTATATAAGTGCCTGGATCTCTGGACTGGCCCCGTGCTACACTACCAATTTCTAGGACATTGTACCAAATGACACCAACTGAGATGTTAGAATTGAAGAAGCAAGTTCAAGAACTCGATGATTTAAGATTTGTTTGGCCAAGCACGTTACCCAGGGGAGCACCAATGCTATTCATGAAGAAGAAGAATGGTACATTCTAACTTTGTATTAATTATAGAGAATTAAACAAGGTCACGATCAAGAATAGATATCTACTTCCTTGGATAGATGATTTGTTTGACTAGTTGCAAGGATCTACAATCTTCTCAAAGATAGATCTATGTCCAGGATATCATCAATTCATGGTTCGACCAGAGGATGACTGCATTTAGGACGAGATATGACCACTATGAGTTTTTGGTTATGCCATTTGGATTGACCAATTCCCCAAGAGTATTCATAGATTTAATGCACTGAATATTTAGGCCTAATCTAGATCAGTTTATCATTGTGTTCATTAACGATATCCTGATATACTCTAAGATAGAAGAACAACACAAGAAGCATTTATAGATTAACTTATAAATACTCTGAGAAATCATTTATATGCAAAGTTTAGTAAATGCGAATGTTGGCTACAGGACATCAAATCCATAGGATATGTCATTTTGAAGGATGGAATAGCTATGGACTTATATAAAATCGATGCAGTCTTGAAGTGGAATAGGCCAACTAATGCTATGGAAGTTAGGAGTTTCCTAGGTCTAGCTAGGTATTATCGGAGATTTGTGGAAGGATTCTCCATGATTACAAGACCTCTAACTAATTTAACAAGATTGGATGTGAAGTACAAATGAACAGACAGACACTAAAATGTATTCCAAGTGCTGAAGGAACGATTGACCTCAGTGCCAATGCTTGCAATATCCAAGAGCGGAGAAAGGCTTACAATCTATAGTGATGCTTTACATCAAGGACTTGGTTGTGTGCTTATATAGGATGGTAAGGTTATTGCATATGGATCACGATAGTTGAAACCTCATGAGAAGAATTATCCTATGCATGATCTGGAGTTAGTCACGATAGTAATTGCTCTTAAGATCCGGAGACACTACTTGTACGGAGAGAAGCTCGACTTATTTTTAGATCACAAGAGTTTGACGTCTCTGTCCTCTCAAAAGGAAATGAACACAAGACAGCAGAGATGGATGGAGTTACTTAAGGAAAATGATTTCTAATTGCAATACCATCTAGGTAAATCAAATATAGTGGATGAACGTTAAGCCGAAGACCTCATGGATTAGTTGCCTCTCTTATGATTTGAGAATGGCAAGCTTTAGAAACAGTGGCAGAATTCAACTTCCAACTGGTAAGACCGGAAGAAGGAGCCCAGTGAGACAGAAACACCCCCTCTCATCCTATCATAGATAGGCCTCTGGTCACCATCATTTTATTCAATTGAAAAGCTTATGTGTGTCCTTAAACAATACATAGATATAGATATACATGACATAATCATCTTAAAAGGGTGTAAGATTGCTAAAAGAGGTATCCAAAATCACATAGGTTCAAATAGCACACAATATGATATGCGTAAAGGAGCAAGAAAACTCACTGAGATCCATCTACGATAGGAAAATGTGTAATGAAAGCATAAATAGAAATCCTAAGAAAAGGTCTCTAATTCACATAAACACATAAGGCATCACCCTAATCTAAGGTTTCGTGCATAGAGTTGCAAAATCAATGAAATAATTAAGACTAAATGAATAGGAGGAAACATAAGGAATCATATCTTGATAGCACTACAAAATTAAGGGTTAGTTCACATGGATGAACATAGTTAATAACAAGAATTCACTTAGATCTAAATAGGGGAAAATAACAAGTCTTGAGCCCTTTCCCATCAAGGAATTCACAACACATTCTATAGATATACGAGTCTCAATGGGAAGGCCAAAAAAGACCTTACCTTAGAGCCAACATATTGTCAACATAGAAATGACATGACCTCAATATGATCGGAAAGAATTCTTAATTAAGTTAACGATCAAAATTCATCATCACAATCTATGCTCTAACATTCCTAAGACATAAGATTTATCCAAACTCATGATAATGAGGATGCATATTGAATGAACATGACGTGAATCACTTTGAATCAGATCTTTGAGTCTCTGGATTTAGGTTTAATTAGTCATAAATAAAACACGATTTGCACCTTAAGGCTTCAAAATGTCATTTGGGTCCAAGTTAGTAAGGATCATCAAATCAGTCATTGATTTTCAAAATTTACAGAACAGAACTATGAAATTCAAAAATTGAACAACAGTGGTTCCCATGGTTGATTTGGATTCATTTCACATATAACATGCCTCTATGAGTCTAGTTTCTAAAGAAAAAACAAAATCAAAGATCACATGGCTCAATCTCTGGGAATTGACCTTGGATCAAAGATCACTTAAATTCTGTCAACTCTCTGTCCAGCAATCTTGCACGATTTATTAAAAATATCACACTAATCTTAAGACACTCAAATTCCAAGAGCTTTTCAATTACACATCAAAGTTTATGGGAGCAATACTTTAAAACCCAAATAATTTGATTAAAATTTTGATCCACTCATTTTAAAAGGAGTTCACTATTCAGGAATTCTGGACAGAAAGTGCCTTGTTTACAAAATCCAAAACTAAACCATCTAGACCACATAATTGAGACAACACAAAAATTGTAGTGGTAGATCTGTGTATTATGAACACATTTCATTTGTTTTCATTCAAATCCAACAGATCATGATTTAATTAAAAATCCTTGATCACCAATCATCATTGAAGTCACTTCACCATTGATGAATTGATATTCATGATTCAAATCAAACTAGATCCATAATTCTATGGAGAATGTAGATCAAGTATGATTATGATTAACAAAACAATTACTCACTTACTATAGAAACTCATGGATTTAGCCTTATAGAAATCCTCAACATAGATCTCATGAAAGAGGCTAAAAATGAGTTCTTAGGTCATACTGAGAATCATGAGGATCCATATGCTATTTTTAGAAATTATTGAAAAATCAGTTGACAGATTTGAACATAGTCTCTTTGTGCTTGAATTCGAAACGACAGATTTGAACATAGTCTCTTTGTGCTTGAATTCGAAACAATCTATGATGGTTATTGATGATCCTCTTTTGGGGATGATTCATAACTCATGTATCTACATGCCGATGTAAAATCGTGAGCATACGATCGAGTTAAGGTTGCTTTCTAAGAGTTTGAAGTTGATACAACTATTTTGGAATTTTCTAAGTTTAGCTACAATTAGGATTATGTATACAAAATGGTCACACCTTGATCGTTCAGCAACAATTGATGAATAAAACTTGGATTACAAATCATCTATAGGATAAATAGATGAGAGATCAAAAGCTTAGATTGACTTGATTAACATGATTCATGAACTTCTATTATGATTTGCATTCATTTTGTCAAATGACAACAAATTTCCAGAATAGTAAAGTCTGGTTAGAATACTTTTTTAGAGACCTTATAATTACCGAATGTCCATGGATTTATTTTATTTCATAAAGTAAAATGAAATAGCTTTCTTTTGACACCAATTATACCTTCATAAGATATTTATGGAATTAATTATGATTTTTACAAGAACTGTTGACAGTCCTGATCTATTGTTCCCAAAACTCTTATTTATTGAACTTCAAAAATGCTATTGAGGTCCTACTTTTTGGAAAAGTTCCCTAAAACATGAATCTAACTTTATGTAAAGGATTTTAACCCAGCTCATGTTTAAGACCACTTTGATAGGTTTTCTTAGAGGTCCCTGAATCTGGAAATTTGATTGATGACAATTTCTCTTGTTTTTCATGCATATCATTTGTTTGCTTGTAACAGATTTAATGAAAACTAATTAATAAAATTTTACCCAGAAAATTTGAAATCCATCAAACTATGGGTTTTGAAGTACCAAATCCTATGGACAAAACCAATCTATTTTGCTGACATTTTAAAGTGTGAGGAAAACATCTTAGGTGATGGTTTAAGTTCATTAGATAGATCAAACTTATATATTAACTTGATAATCATAATTCCCAATCAATTTAACCCCCAAGTTCTATGGAGAACTTTAGATCATGGATCAAAGGGTCTTACAAATATCCTTTTGGAGATGAAATTCTAAGAGTTCTAGGTAATAGAAATAATCAAGAGATAAGTATGAACATAGGAACCATCCATCTCATAGATCATACTTCTAAACCATCATAAAATATAGTAGATACATATATAATCATGTATGTATGGATCTAATACTAAGTAGAAGGAATGAATCAAAATATGAAAATCAAAGTAAAAATCGATCTCTAATAATGAATTATCAACAAAATCAAGGAAGACTTAGATCTAGCTATGTGAGTGTGTGAAGAAGGAGAGAAGAAGAAGATGAATGTTCCAATAAAGAAAAGAAAACTAAACTAGATCCAATTCTTATAGATCTATGTATAAAAGTAGGAATTAGAGATAAATTCTAGTGTTTACCTCTTGGAGGATTCTCAATTATGCTTTAAAAGTTGATTTGAATGATATCCTTCTTCAAGTGTTCTTTAAGTTCTTCAAACACTCATCAATGGTGGAAGTTAAGGAAGGAAATTGATGTCAAAAAACACTCTTCAATTATCTAATCTTGTTATCGTAAGATTCATTTTAGGAGAATTCAAATCTCTCTCTAGAAATCTCTTCTAAATTCAAGTGTATGTAATTGTATCATCAAGTATATTCAAGGTGTGCTTAAGGATATTCCAAGGTGATCTCATATGAGATCCAAAGCATCTATATATAGAGTTTATAAAACTTAACTTATAAGTTTCAAGGTTAAAATGGGAATTCTAGAGATCATAATGGGGCTAAAATGGCCATTTTAGTGCCTGAATGTAGTTTCTAGGCCATTTCTTCGTAGTGGGAACCTTTTGAAAGGGTCTGGAACCAAATAAATGTGCTGGAGGATAGAAAATGAGATGTAGGTTTACAAGTGAATTGCCATCCCCATCGCCTAAACCACCACTTGCTAAAACTATCCCCCTGGTTGCCTATAAGCCTTATTTCAAAAATCATGCGCATTGCTTTTCTAGATTTTTGTAAGACTGCTTTATGGTGTCCAAAATCCTCCATTTACATACCGTTGGAAATCTATCAGGTCGAGCTTTAGTATAAAAATATTCCAGGAGGAATCAAGATGAAAATCGAAGGTCAATTGAAGTTTACAAGTCCCCTAGAACTTTCGTAATCTTTTTGAAATCAAACGACTTCCTTTTCAAAATTACTTCCTGATCGGCGATGAATAGTTGCCGTTTATAGTCCTAAAAATACGCTTTGTTAGCTCATTTCATGTAGTTATTAAGTGATTTTTAATACGTATTCTATATTTTGTAGGTTTTGGAGCTTTAATATGAAAATGCACAAAAATCCAATGATTAGTGGCTTTGGAAGTCATTCTGGGCTCAAATGGTGATTCCGGTGAAAGCTGAATGCAGTAGAAGTCTCGGAAAATTGCATTTTTGACAAAGGATACTTTGGATTTGAGAAATTTCTCCAGAGATATAAAATGTAGATCATTGAGTTACGGACGCGTGGCTTCAAACGGCGAGTCAATCCGAGTTCTGAGCAGAAAGTTATCGCAATTCTACGAAAGTCGCGCAGTGCAGCGAAAAAGACCTTGCGCGAGCGGGTCGCGCGAGCGACCTGTGCAAAAATCAAAAACACGTATTTTGTTAAATTAAAGTGCCCAGCGAAGGTGGTTTGTGCATATGACGTCCAGATTACAAAATATAGCAGTTTTAGTGCGATTTGGCTTAGGAAAGCTTCCTAAATCCTTCCAAACTCTATATAAATCCTATTCTAACTCAAATTTAGGATTACATATCATTACACAACATTATACACAGCCATATACACAAAAACTCCAGCCATTGAAGAAAGGAAAACAAGGAGAAGAAGAAGAAGATCAAGGATTTCCATGGCCTCTTCCATCAACCTCTTGCCGTTCATCAATTCTATGGCCAACTAAACCTAGATCTAGGGTTTCAATGAAACCCTAGCCAAGTAATAGGGTTTTATTTATGTTTTTATTTTAGTTTTATTATGTATGGATGACAGTTACATGTTTAGAGGATTTTTATAAATAAATCGTACTTCTATTGATTAAATCATTACTTTCAAAGTTTATTCTTGTCTTAGATCTATTTTGACTGTGATGTGCTCAATGATCTATATTTACTGTGCTTGTATAGATTGTTTACATGTAATGGTGCTTAAATTGATTTGTGCTATCAAGTATCCGAATAGTCCATGCCTAGGTTAGACGGATTAGATCGCAACCCTAGTTTAGTGTGGGATAATTCGTGCTAACCGAAGATGGATTATGTTGGTGCTTGAACCATGAATATCTTCTTGTCGGAGGAATTGGGCTTGTAGCTACAATTCCCCATAATCATCCAACTTAGTAAGCTAAAGTAATTCATAAATATTCCTTATTATGAAGCTAGTGGTGGAGTTGCAATCCTAGGTTCACTTAACATTATTTAAAACACTTTTAATTGCTTTCATAGTTTAGATTTAGTTTTATTGCTATTAGTTTAATTAAAATCAAATCAAAATCCGTTTTCATAATTAACTAAAGTTAGGTTTTAAAATTAAGTCGCTGTAGTTAATCAATCTCTGTGGGTTCGACCTTTACTTCCACACTGCAAATCTTTTGAAAAGTAAATAACACTTTTTATATATTGATATTGACAACATCAATTTTTGGCGCCGTTGCCGGGGATTGCAAATAACTACATTTAGTTTTAAAATTTTAGTTTAGTTAATTTATAAATATTATATTAGTTTTCTTTTTCTTATTTTTCATTTTATTTTGAGTCACTAACTTTTCTTTTTATTTTGTAGTTTCTCGAGTCATCAAATTCCAACGTTTTCGAGTGGAGTAGCTAATTACATCAAAGGAGCTTACGCGAAAAAAAATATAAATAAAATAAAATAAATTGCTTCTTGTGAAACTCGCTTTAAACCACTGTAAGTCAGGGCGCTGTGACGCACTATTTGCATTAGTTTAGGGTTAATTGCACTGCATTAGCTAGGAAACCCGGGGCGCTGGGCTTGACGCGGTCATTGCATTACAGGATAATACTCATGCATCATAGTAGTTGAGTGCTTGTTATCTTAGTTGTGTGATTGCTATTTGTTTTTCTTTTGTTGAGTCAGTTTTTGTTTTTAGTTTACTTTCTTTTAGTTTATGTTAGGTACACGTTCAAATAAACCGGAATTAAAACCTTTTGACGCTGAACTTGAACGTACATTAAGACTTAACAAGTCTTCAAACTTAACTTCTAGAACAAGGTTTTTAATAGACGACGATTTGACACCGAAACCAACGTCTTTATTTGAGTCCGAAATACGTAGTACTCTTACAAGACTAAAGAAACCACGCTTTAATAACATAGAACCAATTAAAATGGCAGACATTGGAAATAATAACGAAAACAACCAAAATAACAATGGAGCTAATATGAATAATCTTAATATACCGCCACCTCCTCCACTTATAAACTATTTTATTCCTACGACGTACACGCCACAAGCTGGTATCGAATTACCGGAGGCGACAGCATCTCACTTTGAGATAAAGTCGTCTACCATCTCGCTACTTCCATCATTCCATGGCCGTCTAAATGAAGACCCTTACCAACACTTAGGGGATTTTCAGGGTATATGCTCTACTTTGAAAATACAAAACCTAAATAATGATGAATTAAAATTGCGGCTCTTCCCATTCTCCTTAAGAGACAAAGCGAAGTATTGGCTTCAATCACTTGAGCCAAACACAATAAAAACATGGGAAGCCTTACACACCGCCTTTTTACAAAAGTTTTTCCCTATTATGTGTACAAATAAGATAAGAAAAGATATAACTAATTTTGTGATGCAAGATGGGGAGACTCTTTATGACACTTGGGAACAATTTAAAGAATTGTTACGCTCATGCCCACACCATCAGGTTCCCAAGTGGCAATTGGTTCAAGTCTTCTACGAGGGGCTTATTCCCTCTGTTAGGAATACCGTCGATGCCGTTTGTGCGGGAACTTTCCTACACAAAAGCGCCGACGAGGCCTGGAAAATTTTTAAAACTTTGAGCGAGAATTCGATGCACCAAGCGGTGTCTGTCCGTTCTGAGGGATACCATCAACCTAAGCGAGAGGTGATAGTTGAGTCAAGTCAGTCAATGCAAATACAAGAATTAAATAGAAAACTTGACCGACTGATGCAAATGAACAAAACGTCTAATCCACCCTCTTCAGAAGTATGTGCATTATGTTCCGAACCGTCCCATAATATCTTTGCATGTCCTTCTGCATCTCAATATTCGGAATTTGTGGAGCAACACGTAAATGCTATGCAGCAATTCCCACAAAGTAATTATACTCCTAGGTCGAACAATTTTCCTAATACTTATCGACCCCAATATCAACAAAATCAATACCAACACCCACCTCCTAACCCTAACCCTCAAAGGGATAACGCTTTTGAGGCTACGGTGTTGGCATTCCTTAAAAATATAGAAACTCAAGTCCAAGCACAAGCACAAATAGTGCACTCTCATACACAATCCATTGCGAAGCTTGAGTCCCAAATGGGACAAATAGCTACTGCGGTGAGTCGTAGAAACGAGGGGAAGTTGCCTGCGCAAACTGTTCAAAACCCTAAGGGACAATACGAAAAGGGGGGGTCGAGTGAGAGCGTGAACGTTGTTTCGACTAGGACGACTATTAGAGAAGAGGAAGTTGTTGAAATTCCGGATACGAGTGAGAAAAATATAAATAATAACTCAAATAAGGAGGGTGAGGAAACGAATAAAAATAAGAAAGAAAAAGAAACGGCCCTGACTAATCATATTCCGAGAATGCCATATCCACCAAATGTTGAGGGACAGTCACATTTGCCCAAGAAAGGGTCTAAGGTTGAGGATATACTTGAGGTATTTAAACAAGTTAAAATCAATATTCCATTCCTCGATACTATTAAACAAATTCCCGCTTACGCTAAATGTTTAAAAGACCTTTGTACTCAAAAGCGCAAATTGCGGAGTCATACTCCGAAAAAGGTCTTCCTCACAGAAAAAGTAAGTTCTATATTTTAACACTCACCTCCAAAATATAAGGATCCTGGTACGCCAACGATATCATGTGTCATAGGTGACACTGTCATTCATAGGGCTCTCCTTGACTTAGGTGCTAGTGTTAATCTCATACCTTATCACGTCTATAAACAATTAGGTCTAGGTGAACTGAAACCTACGGCCACTACAATACAATTAGCGGATCGTTCTATTAAAATACCTAGAGGAATCGTCGAGGACGTCTTGGTTAAGGTTGATAAATGCTATTATCCTGTCGACTTCATGGTCCTTGACACTGAACCCGTGCTAGATGCTAGGAAACACACTCCTGTCATTCTAGGCCGTCCATTCTTAGCAACCGCTAACGCACGTGTTAACTGCCGGACGGGGGTAATGAAAGTGTCATTTGGGAACATGAACTTAAAATTAAACGTTTTTAATGCTATGGATCAACCTCCTAAAGACGACGATTACCTATGTGAGGCGGAAGGTGAGGTAAGACGAAATATTGAGCCTAACAAAGTAATAAATGTGAGTAACGACAAAGATATAGCGGATGATGAGTGGATGAACCCTAATACCTCGGACCCTAATGCTGAATCTACTCGGAAGGTAAGAAATCGATTTGAACATACTGACAAACCGTCAATCGAATTAATTCAAAGCGACGTGATTTCTGCTTACCACCGAGCTCTACCTGATATTCTTAGGGGTACAAAGTCTAATTTTCAACCTCCGTGAGTCTTGAGCTAGAACGGTCTAGCTGAAGACGTAAAAGTTAGCGCTTCTTGGGAGGCAACCCAAGCTTTATTTCGTTCATTTTTCTTATTTTTGGTCGTTTTTGAGTCTGTTTGAGTCTGTTTTGGACATTCTGGATAGGTTTGGGGGTTGGAATTAATTTATTTTAATATTACATACATAATTTTAGCCAAAAATGGAAAAAAAACCCAACTCGCGCGAGCGATCCGCTCGCGCGAGGCCTCGTTCGCACGGTCCGCTGGCGCGAGTTTGTGCCTTAGGCGTTTTTCCTTGCTTTTTCTTATATGATGCCTCTGCTTCTTCTCGCGCCTGGTTTCGCGGGCGCGAGGGGGTTCCGCTGGCGCGATTAAAAAAAATATATAAAAATATATATATATATATATAATTTAGGAATTCGCGCGCGCGACGGCCGCTCGCGCGGACCGCTCGCGCGATTCCTCATTTTCCAGTTTTTTCCCTTTTGTTTTCTATATCCTTCCCCCTACCTATTTTATTTGTGTTTCTTTTATGTTTTTGTTTATTTGGTTCAGTTTAGTTCGTGTTCATTGTTTTCCTTGTTACATTTATACTTTTTCGTTTTATTTCTTTTCCATTTGCTCGTTTAGTTTAGTTTAGCTTAGTTTTTAGATTTATATTCCATATTTAGGTTTCATTTATTTTTAATATTCTTTTGTTAGTTTCTTTTTATCTAGTAATAACAGGTGGTTCCATTTGGAGCAATTGAACTTTATCGCCATATTCTTATACATTTACCTGTTTGTCATTGCCGAAACTAAGGTACTATCGTTCCTTTCTTACCTACTCTCCTTTCTTTCGTTTTATTGTTTCATTGGGGACAATGAAAGGTTTAGGTTTGGGGGTATGCACTCACACATGCACATTACTTTATGCAAAATTTTAAAATTTTTCAATAAGTGTGTTTAAATAAACGATGTTACCGACGTTTTTGCAATATCAATTTGATACTTTTTGATAGAGAACTTTGAATTGTTATAGAATGGTAAACAAGGGAAGATGTGATTAAACATTTGCTAAAGTTATGATATGGCGTTTTAAGTTATGTATTGTTTGAATCATAGTTTTATATCATAGATTTGCACATAAACTTATGCACTGCACGTAGTCACTTGAATACATGTTTGATGTGAACTATAATATGATTCGGATTTCTAGATAACACAAGATGGAGACTAAGCCCAGTGAGCTTTTGAGCCTTTTTTTTTTCTTTTTAGAGGGTTATAAATACATTTTGTGTTTGTCGAATTTCATTGAAATAGCGCATTAACTCGTTGTTTAGTCTCATTATTCTTGTTTTGGTTGATAGTCAAGTTAAAATATTTGTTACCATGCTAAATAATCTTCCATTGTAAACATTGAAGAACCGTATTACCCTAGGAAATGAGTTTAGGCCTTCTTTGTTTACTACCGGCCGATAAAAGATAAAATTTCCTTAGTTCGCCCCTTTGAGCCGTTACAATGCCTCTTTTTCTTGGTTCACCATTATCCTCTGTAAAAGCTCCAACTTGATCAACTTGGAGTATACCACTGGAAGAGTGATCAACTTTTAGTAGTATTAAGGCGATGTGTTGATTGAGAAGAAGAAAATAAGATGCTATTGGGGTAGTTGCGTGGTATTCGATGAATAATCATTTGAGAAGCAAGAAAAGAAAAAGGAAAAGAAACATAATACAGAAGAGGAAGGTTGAAAAAAAAATGAAAGAAAAGAAGAAAAATGAATGAAAATGAATGAAGAGAAAGAAAAGATGAAAGTTTGTAGAAGAAGAATGAAAGAAATCGAACATGCCTTACAATGTCATTCTAAACCTACCCAATTAATCCGTTCTATCATTTTTCATTGCCTGAGCCACATTACAACCTTTGAAAAGTCCTATCTGATCCTAGGAAACATGGTTCGGATATGAAAACGATGAGAGGGGGATTAAAACATGGTAATGATTAATTTCTCTTGATTATTGGCGTCCTATCCATGAGACTACTGTTCTTTCGTGTCATGCGTCCTTTTCGAGTCATATGTGAGTATTCTCGTTTTGAAAATATATTTCCTTTACTCACATATATTAGAAAAATTACACCTGTTTCTGAGTGTTTCATTTTAGAGTGTAATTGACATTGTGAGATTCGTAGTCGAAGCATAGTTGGATGGTTATCCGAGTTATATTCCAAGTTTATGACATGGGCGTGTTCATTTGACTACCATATCAGACACGTGCAATTTTATGAGAAATTCTATTGATTTGTACGATTCATGTACTTGGGATTGTTTTTCAGGACGTAGGTGAACGTTTGATTCCGTTTCTTCTTGTTCATTATTCTATTTTGAATCATTGTTTTATAATAAGGAGTATTGATTGTTTTATTTTTCGTTTGAATAAAACTTTTTAAATTTATAAGTTAATAAAGATGGTTGTGGGTGACTTGTTGACGAGAACCCTCACGAGACTTCACTCGTCCGACTAGGGACACCTAGGGGTTTAAAAGGCTTGTTGCATATGCTAAATGCAATCGTGATCCATACGAAAATGGAGTAGTATTTATATTAGTAATTTTATTTTTTATTTTTTATTTTTTTGTTGTTCTTTTTGCTCGAGGACTAGCAAAGAGTAAGTTTGGGGGTGTGATCGGCGATGAATAGTTGCCGTTTATAGTCCTAAAAATACGCTTTGTTAGCTCATTTCATGTAGTTATTAAGTGATTTTTAATAAGTATTCTATATTTTGTAGGTTTTGGAGCTTTAATATGAAAATGCACAAAAATCCAATGATTAGTGGCTTTGGAAGTCATTCTGGGCTCAAATGGTGATTCCGGTGAAAGCTGAATGCAGTAGAAGTCTCGGAAAATTGCATTTTTGACAAAGGATACTTTGGATTTAAGAAATTTCTCCAGAGATATAAAATGTAGATCATTGAGTTACGGACGCGTGGCTTCAAACGGCGAGTCAATCCGAGTTCCGAGCAGAAAGTTATCGTAATTCTACGAAAGTCGCGCAGTGCAGCGAAAAAGACCTCGCGCGAGCGGGTCGCGCGAGCGACCTGTGCAAAAATAAAAAACACGTATTTTGTTAAATTAAAGTGCCCAGCGAAGGTGGTTTGTGCATATGACGTCCAGATTACAAAATATAGCAGTTTTAGTGCGATTTGGCTTAGGAAAGCTTCCTAAATCCTTCCAAACTCTATATAAATCCTATTCTAACTCAAATTTAGGATTACATATCATTACACAACATTATACACAGCCATATACACAAAAACTCCAGCCATTGAAGAAAGGAAAACAAGGAGAAGAAGAAGAAGATCAAGGATTTCCATGGCCTCTTCCATCAACCTCTTGCCGTTCATCAATTCTATGGCCAACTAAACCTAGATCTAGGGTTTCAATGAAACCCTAGCCAAGTAATAGGGTTTTATTTATGTTTTTATTTTAGTTTTATTATGTATGGATGACAGTTACATGTTTAGAGGATTTTTATAAATAAATCGTACTTCTATTGATTAAATCATTACTTTCAAAGTTTATTCTTGTCTTAGATCTATTTTGACTGTGATGTGCTCAATGATCTATATTTACTGTGCTTGTATAGATTGTTTACATGTAATGGTGCTTAAATTGATTTGTGCTATCAAGTATCCGAATAGTCCATGCCTAGGTTAGACGGATTAGATCGCAACCCTAGTTTAGTGTGGGATAATTCGTGCTAACCGAAGATGGATTATGTTGGTGCTTGAACCATGAATATCTTCTTGTCGGAGGAATTGGGCTTGTAGCTACAATTCCCCATAATCATCCAACTTAGTAAGCTAAAGTAATTCATAAATATTCCTTATTATGAAGCTAGTGGTGGAGTTGCAATCCTAGGTTCACTTAACATTATTTAAAACACTTTTAATTGCTTTCATAGTTTAGATTTAGTTTTATTGCTATTAGTTTAATTAAAATCAAATCAAAATCCGTTTTCATAATTAACTAAAGTTAGGTTTTAAAATTAAGTCGCTGTAGTTAATCAATCTCTGTGGGTTCGACCTTTACTTCCACACTGCAAATCTTTTGAAAAGTAAATAACACTTTTTATATATTGATATTGACAACATCAATTTTTGGCGCCGTTGCCGGGGATTGCAAATAACTACATTTAGTTTTAAAATTTTAGTTTAGTTAATTTGTAAATATTATATTAGTTTTCTTTTTCTTATTTTTCATTTTATTTTGAGTCACTAACTTTTCTTTTTATTTTGTAGTTTCTCGAGTCATCAAATTCCAACGTTTTCGAGTGGAGTAGCTAATTACATCAAAGGAGCTTACGCGAAAAAAAATATAAATAAAATAAAATAAATTGCTTCTTGTGAAACTCGCTTTAAACCACTGTAAGTCAGGGCGCTGTGACGCACTATTTGCATTAGTTTAGGGTTAATTGCACTGCATTAGCTAGGAAACCCGGGGCGCTGGGCTTGACGCGGTCATTGCATTACAGGATAATACTCATGCATCATAGTAGTTGAGTGCTTGTTATCTTAGTTGTGTGATTGCTATTTGTTTTTCTTTTGTTGAGTCAGTTTTTGTTTTTAGTTTACTTTCTTTTAGTTTATGTTAGGTACACGTTCAAATAAACCGGAATTAAAACCTTTTGACGCTGAACTTGAACGTACATTAAGACTTAACAAGTCTTCAAACTTAACTTCTAGAACAAGGTTTTTAATAGACGACGATTTGACACCGAAACCAACGTCTTTATTTGAGTCCGAAATACGTAGTACTCTTACAAGACTAAAGAAACCACGCTTTAATAACATAGAACCAATTAAAATGGCAGACATTGGAAATAATAACGAAAACAACCAAAATAACAATGGAGCTAATATGAATAATCTTAATATACCGCCACCTCCTCCACTTATAAACTATTTTATTCCTACGACGTACACGCCACAAGCTGGTATCGAATTACCGGAGGCGACAGCATCTCACTTTGAGATAAAGTCGTCTACCATCTCGCTACTTCCATCATTCCATGGCCGTCTAAATGAAGACCCTTACCAACACTTAGGGGATTTTCAGGGTATATGCTCTACTTTGAAAATACAAAACCTAAATAATGATGAATTAAAATTGCGGCTCTTCCCATTCTCCTTAAGAGACAAAGCGAAGTATTGGCTTCAATCACTTGAGCCAAACACAATAAAAACATGGGAAGCCTTACACACCGCCTTTTTACAAAAGTTTTTCCCTATTATGTGTACAAATAAGATAAGAAAAGATATAACTAATTTTGTGATGCAAGATGGGGAGACTCTTTATGACACTTGGGAACAATTTAAAGAATTGTTACGCTCATGCCCACACCATCAGGTTCCCAAGTGGCAATTGGTTCAAGTCTTCTACGAGGGGCTTATTCCCTCTGTTAGGAATACCGTCGATGCCGTTTGTGCGGGAACTTTCCTACACAAAAGCGCCGACGAGGCCTGGAAAATTTTTAAAACTTTGAGCGAGAATTCGATGCACCAAGCGGTGTCTGTCCGTTCTGAGGGATACCATCAACCTAAGCGAGAGGTGATAGTTGAGTCAAGTCAGTCAATGCAAATACAAGAATTAAATAGAAAACTTGACCGACTGATGCAAATGAACAAAACGTCTAATCCACCCTCTTCAGAAGTATGTGCATTATGTTCCGAACCGTCCCATAATATCTTTGCATGTCCTTCTGCATCTCAATATTCGGAATTTGTGGAGCAACACGTAAATGCTATGCAACAATTCCCACAAAGTAATTATACTCCTAGGTCAAACAATTTTCCTAATACTTATCGACCCCAATATCAACAAAATCAATACCAACACCCACCTCCTAACCCTAACCCTCAAAGGGATAACGCTTTTGAGGCTACGGTGTTGGCATTCCTTAAAAATATAGAAACTCAAGTCCAAGCACAAGCACAAATAGTGCACTCTCATACACAATCCATTGCGAAGCTTGAGTCCCAAATGGGACAAATAGCTACTGCGGTGAGTCGTAGAAACGAGGGGAAGTTGCCTGCGCAAACTGTTCAAAACCCTAAGGGACAATACGAAAAGGGGGGGTCGAGTGAGAGCGTGAACGTTGTTTCGACTAGGACGACTATTAGAGAAGAGGAAGTTGTTGAAATTCCGGATACGAGTGAGAAAAATATAAATAATAACTCAAATAAGGAGGGTGAGGAAACGAATAAAAATAAGAAAGAAAAAGAAACGGCCCTGACTAATCATATTCCGAGAATGCCATATCCACCAAATGTTGAGGGACAGTCACATTTGCCCAAGAAAGGGTCTAAGGTTGAGGATATACTTGAGGTATTTAAACAAGTTAAAATCAATATTCCATTCCTCGATACTATTAAACAAATTCCCGCTTACGCTAAATGTTTAAAAGACCTTTGTACTCAAAAGCGCAAATTGCGGAGTCATACTCCGAAAAAGGTCTTCCTCACAGAAAAAGTAAGTTCTATATTTTAACACTCACCTCCAAAATATAAGGATCCTGGTACGCCAACGATATCATGTGTCATAGGTGACACTGTCATTCATAGGGCTCTCCTTGACTTAGGTGCTAGTGTTAATCTCATACCTTATCACGTCTATAAACAATTAGGTCTAGGTGAACTGAAACCTACGGCCACTACAATACAATTAGCGGATCGTTCTATTAAAATACCTAGAGGAATCGTCGAGGACGTCTTGGTTAAGGTTGATAAATGCTATTATCCTGTCGACTTCATGGTCCTTGACACTGAACCCGTGCTAGATGCTAGGAAACACACTCCTGTCATTCTAGGCCGTCCATTCTTAGCAACCGCTAACGCACGTGTTAACTGCCGGACGGGGGTAATGAAAGTGTCATTTGGGAACATGAACTTAAAATTAAACGTTTTTAATGCTATGGATCAACCTCCTAAAGACGACGATTACCTATGTGAGGCGGAAGGTGAGGTAAGACGGAATATTGAGCCTAACAAAGTAATAAATGTGAGTAACGACAAAGATATAGCGGATGATGAGTGGATGAACCCTAATACCTCGGACCCTAATGCTGAATCTACTCGGAAGGTAAGAAATCGATTTGAACATACTGACAAACCGTCAATCGAATTAATTCAAAGCGACGTGATTTCTGCTTACCACCGAGCTCTACCTGATATTCTTAGGGGTACAAAGTCTAATTTTCAACCTCCGTGAGTCTTGAGCTAGAACGGTCTAGCTGAAGACGTAAAAGTTAGCGCTTCTTGGGAGGCAACCCAAGCTTTATTTCGTTCATTTTTCTTATTTTTGGTCGTTTTTGAGTCTGTTTGAGTCTGTTTTGGACATTCTGGATAGGTTTGGGGGTTGGAATTAATTTATTTTAATATTACATACATAATTTTAGCCAAAAATGGAAAAAAAAACCCAACTCGCGCGAGCGATCCGCTCGCGCGAGGCCTCGTTCGCACGGTCCGCTGGCGCGAGTTTGTGCCTTAGGCGTTTTTCCTTGCTTTTTCTTATATGATGCCTCTGCTTCTTCTTGCGCCTGGTTTCGCGGGCGCGAGGGGGTTCCGCTGGCGCGATTAAAAAAAATATATAAAAATATATATATATATATAATTTAGGAATTCGCGCGCGCGACGGCCGCTCGCGCGGACCGCTCGCGCGATTCCTCATTTTCCAGTTTTTTCCCTTTTGTTTTCTATATCCTTCCCCCTACCTATTTTATTTGTGTTTCTTTTATGTTTTTGTTTATTTGGTTCAGTTTAGTTCGTGTTCATTGTTTTCCTTGTTACATTTATACTTTTTCGTTTTATTTCTTTTCCATTTGCTCGTTTAGTTTAGTTTAGCTTAGTTTTTAGATTTATATTCCATATTTAGGTTTCATTTATTTTTAATATTCTTTTGTTAGTTTCTTTTTATCTAGTAATAACAGGTGGTTCCATTTGGAGCAATTGAACTTTATCGCCATATTCTTATACATTTACCTGTTTGTCATTGCCGAAACTAAGGTACTATCGTTCCTTTCTTACCTACTCTCCTTTCTTTCGTTTTATTGTTTCATTGGGGACAATGAAAGGTTTAGGTTTGGGGGTATGCACTCACACATGCACATTACTTTATGCAAAATTTTAAAATTTTTCAATAAGTGTGTTTAAATAAACGATGTTACCGACGTTTTTGCAATATCAATTTGATACTTTTTGATAGAGAACTTTGAATTGTTATAGAATGGTAAACAAGGGAAGATGTGATTAAACATTTGCTAAAGTTATGATATGGCGTTTTAAGTTATGTATTGTTTGAATCATAGTTTTATATCATAGATTTGCACATAAACTTATGCACTGCACGTAGTCACTTGAATACATGTTTGATGTGAACTATAATATGATTCGGATTTCTAGATAACACAAGATGGAGACTAAGCCCAGTGAGCTTTTGAGCCTTTTTTTTTTCTTTTTAGAGGGTTATAAATACATTTTGTGTTTGTCGAATTTCATTGAAATAGCGCATTAACTCGTTGTTTAGTCTCATTATTCTTGTTTTGGTTGATAGTCAAGTTAAAATATTTGTTACCATGCTAAATAATCTTCCATTGTAAACATTGAAGAACCGTATTACCCTAGGAAATGAGTTTAGGCCTTCTTTGTTTACTATCGGCCGATAAAAGATAAAATTTCCTTAGTTCGCCCCTTTGAGCCGTTACAATGCCTCTTTTTCTTGGTTCACCATTATCCTCTGTAAAAGCTCCAACTTGATCAACTTGGAGTATACCACTGGAAGAGTGATCAACTTTTAGTAGTATTAAGGCGATGTGTTGATTGAGAAGAAGAAAATAAGATGCTATTGGGGTAGTTGCGTGGTATTCGATGAATAATCATTTGAGAAGCAAGAAAAGAAAAAGGAAAAGAAACATAATACAGAAGAGGAAGGTTGAAAAAAAAATGAAAGAAAAGAAGAAAAATGAATGAAAATGAATGAAGAGAAAGAAAAGATGAAAGTTTGTAGAAGAAGAATGAAAGAAATCGAACATGCCTTACAATGTCATTCTAAACCTACCCAATTAATCCGTTCTATCATTTTTCATTGCCTGAGCCACATTACAACCTTTGAAAAGTCCTATCTGATCCTAGGAAACATGGTTCGGATATGAAAACGATGAGAGGGGGATTAAAACATGGTAATGATTAATTTCTCTTGATTATTGGCGTCCTATCCATGAGACTACTGTTCTTTCGTGTCATGCGTCCTTTTCGAGTCATATGTGAGTATTCTCGTTTTGAAAATATATTTCCTTTACTCACATATATTAGAAAAATTACACCTGTTTCTGAGTGTTTCATTTTAGAGTGTAATTGACATTGTGAGATTCGTAGTCGAAGCATAGTTGGATGGTTATCCGAGTTATATTCCAAGTTTATGACATGGGCGTGTTCATTTGACTACCATATCAGACACGTGCAATTTTATGAGAAATTCTATTGATTTGTACGATTCATGTACTTGGGATTGTTTTTCAGGACGTAGGTGAACGTTTGATTCCGTTTCTTCTTGTTCATTATTCTATTTTGAATCATTGTTTTATAATAAGGAGTATTGATTGTTTTATTTTTCGTTTGAATAAAACTTTTTAAATTTATAAGTTAATAAAGATGGTTGTGGGTGACTTGTTGACGAGAACCCTCACGAGACTTCACTCGTCCGACTAGGGACACCTAGGGGTTTAAAAGGCTTGTTGCATATGCTAAATGCAATCGTGATCCATACGAAAATGGAGTAGTATTTATATTAGTAATTTTATTTTTTATTTTTTATTTTTTTGTTGTTCTTTTTGCTCGAGGACTAGCAAAGAGTAAGTTTGGGGGTGTGATCGGCGATGAATAGTTGCCGTTTATAGTCCTAAAAATACGCTTTGTTAGCTCATTTCATGTAGTTATTAAGTGATTTTTAATAAGTATTCTATATTTTGTAGGTTTTGGAGCTTTAATATGAAAATGCACAAAAATCCAATGATTAGTGGCTTTGGAAGTCATTCTGGGCTCAAATGGTGATTCCGGTGAAAGCTGAATGCAGTAGAAGTCTCGGAAAATTGCATTTTTGACAAAGGATACTTTGGATTTAAGAAATTTCTCCAGAGATATAAAATGTAGATCATTGAGTTACGGACGCGTGGCTTCAAACGGCGAGTCAATCCGAGTTCCGAGCAGAAAGTTATCGTAATTCTACGAAAGTCGCGCAGTGCAGCGAAAAAGACCTCGCGCGAGCGGGTCGCGCGAGCGACCTGTGCAAAAATAAAAAACACGTATTTTGTTAAATTAAAGTGCCCAGCGAAGGTGGTTTGTGCATATGACGTCCAGATTACAAAATATAGCAGTTTTAGTGCGATTTGGCTTAGGAAAGCTTCCTAAATCCTTCCAAACTCTATATAAATCCTATTCTAACTCAAATTTAGGATTACATATCATTACACAACATTATACACAGCCATATACACAAAAACTCCAGCCATTGAAGAAAGGAAAACAAGGAGAAGAAGAAGAAGATCAAGGATTTCCATGGCCTCCTCCATCAACCTCTTGCCGTTCATCAATTCTATGGCCAACTAAACCTAGATCTAGGGTTTCATTAGCCAAGTAATAGGGTTTTATTTATGTTTTTATTTTAGTTTTATTATGTATGGATGACAGTTACATGTTTAGAGGATTTTTATAAATAAATCGTACTTCTATTGATTAAATCATTACTTTCAAAGTTTATTCTTGTCTTAGATCTATTTTGACTGTGATGTGCTCAATGATCTATATTTACTGTGCTTGTATAGATTGTTTACATGTAATGGTGCTTAAATTGATTTGTGCTATCAAGTATCCGAATAGTCCATGCCTAGGTTAGACGGATTAGATCGCAACCCTAGTTTAGTGTGGGATAATTCGTGCTAACCGAAGATGGATTATGTTGGTGCTTGAACCATGAATATCTTCTTGTCGGAGGAATTGGGCTTGTAGCTACAATTCCCCATAATCATCCAACTTAGTAAGCTAAAGTAATTCATAAATATTCCTTATTATGAAGCTAGTGGTGGAGTTGCAATCCTAGGTTCACTTAACATTATTTAAAACACTTTTAATTGCTTTCATAGTTTAGATTTAGTTTTATTGCTATTAGTTTAATTAAAATCAAATCAAAATCCGTTTTCATAATTAACTAAAGTTAGGTTTTAAAATTAAGTCGCTGTAGTTAATCAATCTCTGTGGGTTCAACCTTTACTTCCACACTGCAAATCTTTTGAAAAGTAAATAACACTTTTTATATATTGATATTGACAACATCACTTCCCAATGGACATCGATTTCGATTTTTCTTTGAACTTGAATCATTGAATACCTAGAATACTGCATTTAGAATTTTTATGATCATTTATCCCCAAGTGAATATGAATTCTAAGAGACATTTTTGACAAAATTGAGTTTTTATGCTTGAAAAGGGCTTTATAAACTTCGAGTCACTTTCCGAAGTTCGATCTTTTGATTGTTTGCAATCTAGTACCTACTGGGTACTTTTTATCATTGAATACTCCAAGACTTTGTCCATCCTAAATCTTAATAGTGTGGTCAAAATTTGGTGTCTACATCGCGATACTTTGTACCAAGGCTTAATGTTGAGAATGTAACAGTCGGTACTTTGTACCAAGGCTTGTTGTCAAGAATGCAATGACTGGTACTTTGTACCAAGGCTTATTGTTGAGAATGGGATAGTTGGGGATCCGTGCTAGGCATACCATTATGTTGTGAGATTAGAAAAGCTGGGGCTCCGTGCCAAGCTTACCATTACTGCAACTGTTACTATGAATATCGAAAAATGAATCAAAATCTTTGGCTGTGATTTTCGTCCAAGCAAAGTATGGTTGGACATGCATGGGAAGAGTGTGTCAGTAATATGGACCCATAGTCCATGACTTTATGATTTATATCGAATGGTCACATATAGTGAGTTGTTGTATGTAGGGATGTAAATGTCGGGAGGCCTAATTCCTTAATGCTGTTACTGTATAATGCTTCCTAATTACTGATACTTTGTTAGTTTTATACTCACTCGTCTTTCACAAGCTGATGGAGTTTATACCGCTTGATAATCCCTATCTAACTTTTCAGATGTATGACTATGCAAGGTAAGAATCTGTTGATGAGGAATGGATGGCGGACACGCTGGAGAAGGATACAAAGGGGAGACTTACTACGCAGATGGAGACATCTATGCCAGTTGAAGACTAGGGCTAGATTGTCGTTGTCTTCTATTTATAGTTTGAACAATGTTACTTTATAGTTGGAGAATGTGCCATAGGTTTGGGGATTCGGTTGCTATCATGTTTTGTAATAAGATCTTCTATGACTAATCTTAAGTTTATATCATTCAAGATCAACATTTCAGTTACTGTGTTTATATCTCTATTGTTTAGATTCGTGTGTTCTGACAATCATGTGATATTTACTAGTCATGACTTATGGACCCAAAATTTAATTTTAATTTCTCTATTTTTGCTACTCCATGGTATGAAACCTCCAAGTCACCAAAAGATACAGAAAGTTCCCTAGCGCATTGAAGTTGAAGGGAAGGCAAGTTTAGACCTCATGTGATGGGAAAAGCTTATGAAATAAATGGTCAAAGGAAATGAATCTGCTGTGACATAAAGATAGAATGTTTTGAAAGAATGATTGTGTCATGTAACTTCCTTTTCAAGCTCCCTCTGTCCTTGAATTTACATTTAGACACCTAGGACTTCAAGTGTTTGCGAAAAGGCCCAATTTCTCCCAAAATTCATATAAAATGCATACGAACTCCAAACTGAGATTGTGATATACCTTTGGAAATGTATTGAGCTCTACTTTCCATAAAAAAATATTTAGAGTCAAGTCGCATTGGAAAATGTTTCAGTATTTGTGATAAAAGCTGATTTGATCTCCTTTTTCGACTTTAGAAATTCATAACTAATCCATTGTAATTCCAAATATTATGTGTGATATACCATTGGAAAGCTATTGACTTCAGCATTTATTAAAAATATTTCAAAGTTGCAACAACGCTTTGATTTTTGGGTCAAAATCTGGGTCAAATTGGTCGGACTGGAAATCTCTGGGAAGTTCTGGGAGCCCTAGGAGCTGACACTTTCATCCGATTTTATTTTAAAACATATTTTCTTGGGCTTTTCATATGTTATAGAATGCTTTATGAGGTTTTGGACCAAATATGGGATTTTTGAGCTCTAAGGGGCATTTTGGTCATTTTTACCAATTCTTGGGCATTTTGGGAGCTAAAAGAGATCTCTAGGAGTCCCTCTGTGCGCCTTTTCAATCATTGAGGACCACCATGCTTGCGGTCTCCTAAATTCGATAGTCAAGAAAGTGGGGTGTTTACAATACATCCTCTAAATCTTGAACTATCGGTATCTGCAACGGGGTAAGTTCGATGATAGTAGTGTGAATATGAGCTATGTAATACATAAGAAAAGTGTCACTCTCAGGATTACGTTGGAAGTCAAAAGATTTTTTTTCAGGTACTAAAAAGGTAATGGTTTTACTAGTATAGTCCATCCTAACATGATACTTAGTAAGCCAATCAATACCTATGATTAGGTCAAATTTCTTCATTGGTAGAAAAATGAGGTCTACAGGTAGGTTTTATCCTTCTATATCGAGAGTATAATATTTGCACGCCTTACTCAATTTAACAGTAATTCCTAGCGAAAAGACTACATTCAATGCAATTTCTAATGTTTCGGGTACTAAACCCAATCTTTGCACAACTCGAATAGCAATAAACGAATAAGAAGTTCTAGTGTCAAAAAAAGCTTTTACGCGACTATTAAAAAGCATCAGCGTACCTTCTAAGGCTTGTTGCTCCTCTTCCTTAAATCCAGCCTCTTCTGGTATGATCACATTCAATAGGACTTGGTATTTCCATCCCAGTACTGATGGTCCATCGGCGCCTCACCGGGTGCTTTGTAAGCTCTACTCACATGACCGGGCTTGTTGCAGTTGTAGTGCACTACATCAGGGTGACTAGACTTCATCAGAGCTCGACAGTCCTTCGCCATATGTCTGGGGGTTCCATGGTTAAAATAATTACTGGTACGACCTTCCGTTATTGTCAACTATTGCAGGGATTCACCAGGGCCTTGAGAACCTTTCGATTGGGATTTTTTTCCACACTCTAACTCTTCTTGTTTCAAGGATTATGGGTAGAGGATCTTATACCGAAGTAGTTCATGGGTGTTGGTTAAGATTCCAGTTGACTCTTGTTGATCCATGAATCTTTTCCTAAGTCTATGTCCATCTCCACGATTATGTCAAAGGACTGATTTAGGTACCCCATCATGAATCATCAAATGGATGGGTGAGGCCTTGACTATTTTTTTTACCTTCTTCTTTGGAGTATCCACCATGTGGAGCACAAAATGAGACTTCTCAAATTATAGCGTGTACTATGATACAGTAAGTTCCCTTGAGTCAGTTCTAAGAACTCTTTCTCTTTCTTATTCTTCTCGAACTCTAGGAAGTATTTATCTAAGAACTTTTCTTTGAATGCCGGCTAGGACATTCTTTTCGTTGCTTCCATAAGGATTGCGGCTTTGATGGTGTCCTATCAATCTACTGCCGCATAAGTGAGCTAAACAGTTGTCAAGCGACGTATGTCAAATTCATTGCACTTTACCATATAAAAGATGTTTTCCAGTTGATGAAGCCAATGCTTGGCTTACCGATGTTCAGTCTCGCCATTAAAGGTTTTTGGACTCAAAGCACAGAACCTTTCGAAAAGTTGATCACTGATTTAGTGTGTCATTGCCTAGTGATCATTATTTCTATTGTTGTATCCAATATATTCTAGTCATTGCACAAATGCCTTGACCATGCCAGTGGGGACAATCGCGGGTGGTAAGGGCTTAGCTGCCACAACTAAATGGTTTTGGGCATTCCCTGTGAGTCTAGACATGTTGTATTACGAACTGGTACCTAAATAGTAGTCGTTCATCTATCAATCGATATACGAGGCATACAACATCTTGTTTATATATACATATAATCAAGTCAGTATAGATAACATCCACAATAGGGCATGTCAATGGAAACAATTCTTTTTTTAAAACGAGAATGTTTCAAAAACTAGTAAATAATTTCCTCCAATTTCTAACTACCCAAAAGTGGGGCTACTAGCCAAAAATAATACATCACATAAAAAGAAACTAAGCCATCTTTTCGATCTAGGACTCTGAAGTAACCTCTTCCATGTTCGAATGATGCGGTCTATTTTCCACGTCATCTATCTCATCCTGAACGACTTCCTCTTGTTCATGCTCCTACAAGTTAAACTCTTCACTTCTAATGACATAGTATTGAAACTCTTCATTGGCCTATAACCATTCATCTTGTAGTTTAGCTGGTCCTGCTTTCACTAGTTCTTCTTCTTCTTCATAATCCTCTTTTGGATCTTTCTCTTCCTTCTCGGAGTCATCTATTACTATCATTGGATCTACAACCGCTCCCTTGTCATCACTATCATCTAAGATGATCACTGGTATAGACTCCTCATGAATTGCGGGAATTGGGGGCACTATCGATGGATCTATAGCAACCATAGCAGCAGGTACAATTGGTAACACTAGAGGTGCGTGATTCAATGGTCCAGATAGTAGTTCTCAAAGGATATGGTTTTCTTTTTCTTGATAGCGGGCTCAGTTATAGAGACATCGGGCTATTTCTTCCTGTTAGCCTTGAATTTATTTAAGGCATTATTTTTGTTTTGTTTTGATGATGACAAATCTAGTGATAATTGCATACCTTCATTGGTTCTATTTTCAATCAATTATCATGTCATTTTCGTTACGCTAATCTCTTGATTCACGTACTTAAATGTTATAACTTTGTTTGAGATCATGAGATAGCATGTGGTGAAGTCCAAGAGTGAGGGAGCTCAACAAGGATCAAGCTTGAAGACTTGAAGATTTTTTCATCCTTGGTTGAAGACTAGGATTTATATGTAAGCATTTTGATCAATCACTCATAGGGGCTCAAGTAACTTTAATTGGACTTTAGGATCCTTACACTCATACTTTAAAATACTTTCAAGGACGTAAACATACTTAGACCACTCAATTAAATTCATTTCACAAAAGCTTTCAAGTGGCTAAGTCAAAAGAAAGTACCTTTGCACAGATAGGTCAACTTTAAATGAAAACCTGATCCAATTGGTGAGGAATTAGATCTTGCATTTTATATGGTTGGAAAGGTATGTGAACCTAGTTTTCGAATATTCAAACGGATCGTGAATACGAGTTTTGTAGAGGGAGTTATGGCCGTTTTAGTAAAGTGGTGTCAGTCTGCCAAAAACTGCTTAAAACCAGTCGACTGATTTTTTAAGGGTCCAGTCGATTGGATTATAACATCAGTCAACTGATTGAACTTTTCAGTCGACTGGATAGCACTGAAATTGCCTCTTCACTGCTATAAACTTCCCAGTCGACTGAACCTTCGATCCAGTCGACTGGACTGCGCTGAATACACTAACGGCTAGTTTTTAAAGGGGCTTTTAATTACCAAACTTGCCACCAACGGCTATAATCTTTCTTGGCCTATAAATACATGTTTTCCCACACCATTTTAGGTTGATTTCTTATTATTCATATTTGAGCCCTAGTTATGTGAGTTTATCAATTTGCTCTAGTATTTGATTTGTATTTCTTTGAGAGTAAATTGTAGTGAGCTTTCATTTGTATTATCTACTCACTAAGGAGTTATTGTGTGAGCTTTAATTGTATTATCCACTCTAGAGTGAGAGTTATCATTTGTACCCAAATCATTTGTAAAGAGTAAGGGTTAGCAAGCCTTGATTGCAAAGAAGAGGTTTTCTTCTTTGGGAGAGATTGAAGGCTCTTGTAACGGTTTGGTCTACACCCTTGAAGTAGATCGGATTAAAGGAATCCTCAAGAGGTGTTCTTGAGGGGTGGACATAGACCGCGGGGTGCGATTGCCGAACCACTTGAAAACTCGGTTTGCAAGTATCTTTTCCCTTATCTCTTTACTTTATTATTTGTGATTGTGTTTAATTTGCAATTATGTTTTTAAAAGGTTAACTTCCGCTAAAACCTTATTCACCCCCCTCTAAGGTTTCCACATTTGGGCCAACAATTGGTATCAGAGCTTCGGCTCTTCTATTTTTAAAAGTTTTTGAAAAATTTGAGTTAAGATCCAAATGGAAACCACCACTTCTCGCATCTCATATAGTGAGGGTCAATCGGCAAATAGACCACCGTGTTTTAATGGATCAAATTATGCTTATTGGAAAAATAGAATGAGAATCTATATAATTTCTCAAGATTTTGATTTATGGCAAATAGTGGTCAAAGGGCCTCATCTTCCAACGAAAATTGAAAATAGTATTTCTATTCCAAAAACGGAAGATGAGTATAATGATGCCGATAAGAAACTTATAAATTGAATGCTATGGCAATGAATTTATTATATTGCGGTTTAGACCCAAATGAATACAATAGAATTTCATCTTGCGAATCTGCAAAAGAAATTTGGGATAAACTTGAAGTGACTCATGAGGGAACAAGCCACGTCAAAAAGTCAAAAATTAATTTGCTTGTTCAATCTTATGAAATGTTTAAAATGTTGCGTTTTGAGTCTATTGGTGATATGTCTACCCGGTTTACAACTATCATCAATAGCTTAAAAAATCTTGGTAAAGTTTATGCTAATGAAGAAATTGTTGAGAAAATTCTTAGGGCTTTACCAAAGCAATGGCAACCGAAGGTCACGGCTATTCGAGAAGCAAAAGATTTGACAAACTTGTCAATTGAACAACTCATGGGATCACTCATTACCCATGAAATGGAGTTAGCTGTGCTTGTCGAAGAAGACAAGAAAAAGGAGATCAAAATAGGAGATATGGCCTTGAAGTCCTCAAGCTCAAAGAAAAACGGAAAAGATCATGAGAGTGATGAGGATGAAGAAATGGCTTTGATCACCCAAAAATTTGCAAAGTTTCTAAAGAAAGAAAAATTGGGAAAGAAGCTTACTAAAGATGAACAACGCAAGAAGAAGGCAATGAAGGCAACTCAAAGTAGCTCCGAGAGTGAATCATCGGACTACGACTCAAATGAAGATGAGATCGTCAATCTTTGCCTCATGACAATCGAAAATGGGGTAACCTCTACTTCTTGCTCTTTAAATGACTCCAATGATTTTCAAAATATTGAGTCAATTCTATGGAAACAAAATTTCAAGAAGGTTATTGCATTACAACTCCTCCATCATTGAAAGATCATAAGTATGATCATTGGAAGAGGAGGATAGAAATTTATTTTATATCACTTGACATAAATCTTTGGAACATTGTCAAAAATGGTTTTTCTTCTAAACCAAAGATTGAATGGAATGAAAGTGATCAAAATAACTTTCTATTGAATCTTAGAGCTATGAAAATTCTATATAATTCTTTGGATGATAATTCATATAATAGAATTCGTTCATGCTCTAGTGCAAATGAAATTTGGTTATGTTTAGAAAATTTTCACATTACTACTAACCACATTTGTGAAGAAGAAAGAGTGTGCCTATTTGCCAATAAAGAAGATGATAAGAATGAAAAAATGGAAAAAGATGCCACTTGGGATGATGATGACTCATGTGACCAAGTAGGTGCACAAGAGAATTTGGTAAACTCTAATCCTCCCTCTATTGTTGAATCTCCTAACTATAATGAGCTTCAATGTGCTTTTGAGGAGTTACATGAGGAATTGGAGAATTTGAGATCTAAATATATAACTCTTAAAAAGAATTTTTCCAAACTATCAAATGAGTTAAATATTTTGAACTCCCAAAATGAATCTTTGAAGATTGAAAATGAAAAACATGTTTTAAGAGCACAATCTTCAAATGAGCTTGAAAAAGAAAATTTGGAGTTGAAAAAGCAATTAGATGAGATAAAATCTCAAAATGAAATTTTGAGAAAAGAAAAGCTTGTTTCAACCAATCAACCTTCAAGTAAACTTATTGAAAAAGAAAAGGTTGAGTTGAGAAAGGAGGTGGATGATTTGACAAAAACTTTGGCAAAATTCACACAAGGTGAACAAAATTTGAATATGCTTTTGGGAAAGCAAAAATGTGTTTTTGACAAAGCCGGTTTGGGATTTAATCCCACATACAAAGAAAAGAAATATAACAATTTCTTTGCAAAATCTACTCCTTCAAGTTCAAATAATTTTCATAATAGCTTCTTTATTAAAGCTTCAAGCTCACATGATACCCTCCCCTATGTAACTTGTCATTATTGTATGAAAAAGGGGCATGTTAATTATAAATGTTCATTTCGTAAGAAAATTAACATGATTTGGGTTGTGAAAGGATCCTCTCCTACCTTCTCGGCAAATGTTGCATCCAAGAGGTGCTTGGACAATGGTTAAATCTCTCACCTTAAGCCTAGTAGGAGTAGGGTAGATTAAATTGTTTTGATATTTCTCTTATTTTTGGTAGCATGCTAATCATGTTTGATTTATCACATTAACTTGCTTTGATTATGAAATTGATCGGGAGAGAACAAATCCTATTTATACGCCTTAACGAGCATTTGTTAGTATCTTTTTATCCTGTTTTTGTATATTTTTACTTCGTTTTCTATTTTCTGACAGGTTTTGGAAGAAATCAAGTATATCAGGCTAAACAGGGTGAAAAAGCCGAGCAAAAGAAGCAAGAAAAAGCACCTCGCGCGCGCGACCCGCTCGCGCGAAAACCCAGATATCGCTCGCGCGACCCGCTCGCGCGAAATCCTAGAAACCGATCGCGCGATCCTCTCGCGCGAGGTCTCAACATCGCGCTCGCGCGGCCTGCGCACGCGACATGTGTAAAAATGGAACTTGCGTATTTCAGTATACTGATGATTCCTACGTGAACGAAACTGCCTAATTACGTCTGGAAAGCTAAATATAGCAGTTTTAGTGCGTTTCGGGTTAGGAAAGCTTCCAAAAACTTGTTGTAAATCTATATATACCCTATTTTACTTCAAATTAGGGGTTGGAAAATATTATACTGTAATACCCTGTATTTTGTAATATATTATATAACTAAGACCCTGTATGCTTATTTTAATACTTGTATGAGCTTGGCCTTACCCTTGGTATATTTTATATACCAATCGATTGAACTTTATCTCAATCGATTGATTGTTCCAATCGATTGAACTTTATACCAATCGATTGATTGTATCAATCGATTGACACTTATGTCAATCGATTGGAGGCAGCTGGGCAGATTCTTTTGCTCTGGCTGGGGAGAAGCCACGTGAACACTCCCTCTCTATATAAACCAACCCTTTTCCTGCGTTTTTCTCTTTAGAGAAATCAGAGAGAGTGAGGGGGAGGGTTTTGTGTGTGTGTTATATATATATACACTTATATATATATATACTCACATATATACATATATTCACTTACACCCACACGCAGAGATGGACTGAGACAAGAAGAAAGAAGAGGAGAAGGTCAGAAAGAAGAAAGAAGGAGAAAGAGAAGAGAGAAGACAGAGAACTAAAGAGAGAGAGAGAGGAGGACCACCATTGAAGCTCAAGCTTCAAAACACGTTCCCAAACACGCCCTTAACGCCTAGGTGAGTTCTAAACTCACTTGGTAACTTGATATTGATGTTAGGACATGTTTTGAATGGAGAAATGGAGAAGAAACCATATTTCCCGTTTATATGTTGCTGGACAGTCTTCTCTGTGAAGAAGACGAAGTGTCAATCGATTGACACTATATCAATCGATTGACATCTTTCATGTCTCAATCGATTGACATTTTATGCAATCGATTGACATGGACTGTGATCCAATCGATTGAACTTTCTTCCAATCGATTGACACTACTTTTATACCAATCGATTGACATCTATACCAATCGATTGGCAGTTACAGTTTACTATTTTACTTGTTTAGTTAATGTAATAATTGTTTAGTTGTTTATTTACTGTTCAGTACTTCCCAGCATGCTTTATTATTGTAATACAGATTTGATAACGAGTTAATGCAGCATAGGATCGTAGTAATAACAAGATTAACGGAGAACGTTTATAATGTTAGATAACGGAATAGTTGTGAATCCTTTGGAGTTAACGTTCATTTCATTCAGAGTAGTCGGGCCACATTGGGATTGTCATGTATCGGTAATAGAGTTGAACTTAAGTAGGTTTGCTAAGATTCGGGAATCTTGCGTGGGCGGGCTTTGGTCGATCATATGTTCTTAAAAGCGGTAGACAGACGAAGGTGTCTATGACTTGCGGTGAACCGGACCATTTGCCCTAAGATAGCCAGATGATCTAATCATATGTTCTTAAAAGCGGTAGACAGACGAAGGTGTCTATGACATGCGGTGGACCGTGATCACTGGTAGACGTCGCTAAGTCGTGGCATAGAATGATGTACTGTTGTTTAAAGCGTTATATCCCTGACATGCGGTGAACTGTGCATATGTTCTTAAAAGCGGGGGATGGACTAACGTGGTATCCATGACATGCGGTGAACTGTGCATATGTTCTTAAAAGCGGTGGATGAGCAATGGTGTGTTATAGAGTTGAACTACTGTCGAGTCTGTTCCCCTATCTAGACATGTTATCGGTCTTATAATAAGTAAAACGTTAGTAATCGGATCATTGGTCGATTAAAGGAGTTACCCCTACAGAGTTCTAATTTGGTTACGGTTTATAACTTGTAATAACTTCAATAGTTGATACCCTGTTAGTATCTAACTCACTCGGCTTTCATTAAGCTGACGGCGTTTATACCGCTGGACATTTCTACGTTCCAGCGCACCCTGGTTATGACTATACAGGTGAAGGGCCTGCAGAAGGAGACTACTATGCCGGTGACGGAGTTCCTGTGGAGAATTTCCCCGACGGAGGTCAGACCGAAGAAGACTACTACGCCGAGGACTACCCTTATGCCAACTGAAGACTAGACTAGGATTGTAGCTAATTGTCTTTACCGCTTTAGAACTCTTTTTGTAGTCAGGCATATGTTGCCTTGACATTTGTACTTCCGCTGCCTTATATTTGATTCGAGACTCTGATATGTAATAGTTAGTAACTTCTGTTGACTTTATGTTGCTTCGTGATTTGAACCTAGACTTCGTTGTTGTTACACTATTACTTCTTGTTGCTTAGTACTGCGTGGTGTGGACGATCATGTGACTTCACCCGTCATTCCCTATGGACCCATAAAGGAAATTTATTTTTCTCTATTTATGCCGTTCCGGGGCGTGACAGGATTCTTGGTATCAGAGCCTAGGTTGTATACCTTTTCGCTCACAGATTGTCCCACACCATCTGGTCCTAGAACCTTGAGATTCTATAGATGAGTATTAAGATTAGTTCTGACTTAAGGTAGTCCCTTTTCAGGTAGCATGGCACCACCGCTGTTCGTTCCAAACGAGTTCGGAGGACACTATGTGTATGAGAGTAGTATTGCGCCAGCCGATCCAGAGTACTATGCCTGGAAGGTTAGACAGAGAGCTATTGCAGAGACAGAGCGAGACATGCAGATCGAGCAGCAGAGATTTGGGACCCAGGACCCAGAAGTGATACGTCAGGAGATGATCTACCGCAAGGAGACCTTCAAACGCATCGAGGAGGATTCTCTACTGATGTTACGAGACCGTTCTTCGTACCAGGTTCTACTTGCACAGGTTAGAGCAGCACCTCCACCCCCACCGGAGAAAGACATGGCTGATGCACCCCCAGCAGATGAGGACCCGGAGGATGATGATGAGAGCGATGACGACGATGAGCTAGAGGATGCAGACGAGGAGATGGAGGATGAAGAGGACGAGGACACCGATGACGAGGAGCCGGAGTATGATCCAGAGGAGGAGGACCCCGTGGACCCAGCCGGTATGGACGTGCCAGTTGGCGTAGATATTGTGGTTGCAGAGGGTTATCCGATAGAGGAAGAGGAGGTAGCCGCAGACGATGATGCAGTAGTACCAGTCTTACCAGGAGGAGTTATAGCACAGCTAGCAGCTGAGTGGGCCGCAGAGATGGCTGCACATCCCCATGGATTTGAGATCGGAGCACCGGAGTTGGCACAGGCTATGGTACAGGCTGAGGCACTTGCAGCCGCATTTGATGCAGCCCAGGCTGACATGGCCGCTTATGCAGGAGATTTGGGAGCTGTTGTGGAGCATGATGGACCCGAGCTGATCGAGGATGTTGTGATAGAGGATGAGGACATGATGGATGACGATGACATGGATGAGGATGATGTTTTGTCTGAGGTTGCCCCAGAGGACGAGGCTTCCATCTATGGATCCGATGTGGACAACTTTTGAGTCCAGTACCTTTAGGACTTAGACTTTTACGTTTGACTTTAGGACATGTTGTCCACTTACTTTTGACGCTTACATAGACAGCTATTGACCGTAGCCTTTTTGGTATAGGTAGCCACCAGTAGTGGTTTTGTGTATATCTTTCTTTTGTTTAGATCTTGTATAGGATCATGTACTACGCGGTACACAGATGATCTATTGTGTACTCCGCTGTACATCTTTTGGGTATATATATATGGCAGATCGTTTCTCTTGGTTATTTCTGTTGTCATCTCATTGTTATGTTATGGTTGTGATTTTGATTCATGTTATGATTTCTGTTATTTAAGTATGATTATTTCCCCGAGGAGATTGTCAGCTAATCGTTAGATCCTTCATAGGTACACCTCACACGGATCACTATGGTGGGACCCACAAGGAACCAAGCATGACTGGGAGCACCCATTCCCGAGGGTATGGACCCAACTGGAGTCTTCGAAGCTTTCATGCAACGGATGGAGCACATCGGCGATACCTATAATCATGCCACCAACGACAATGGCAACAACCACTTTGTCCCTCCAAGGCAGACAGGCGATAAGCTATTGGAACGATTTCGTGGCCTGCGACCCGAAAAATTCGACGGTATGGCAGAGTCCTGGAAAGTAGAGCAATGGATACGAGAGTTGGAGCTAATCTTTGAAGCCCTGGAGTGCAGTGAGCTTGACAAGAGACGTCTAGCCGCATTTCAACTGACTTACTCCGCCGCGGACTGGTGGGAGGCCGAGAGAGCCACGATTGGGATTGACGCTGCAAGGAGAATGCCTTGGGAAGCATTCAAGACTCGATTTCTCGAGAAGTATTTCCCTGAGGATGAAAGAGATCAACAAGAAAGGAATTTCCTGAGTCTAACCCAAGGAAACTGGACAGTCAGAGAGTATACTACACAATTCGAGCGACTTTCCCGTTTCGCTCCGCACATGATAGACACCTCCGTCAAGAAGGTCAAGCGATTCCACCAAGGACTCAACCCACACCTCCGGCACATGATGATAGGCCATCTGGGCCAGTCATTTGAAGGGATTGTCCGTCTTGCTTCAAGTTTGGAAAAGGATGCTTACCCTGTACAAGGACCACAAGTGAATCGACCTCCACCCAGGACCTTCCAACCAAGGAACTTTTCCGCACAATTATCAAGGAACAACCAAGGATGGAAACCCCAGACCAACAACTATCAGGGAACTAAGCGCACATGGGATGGGACAAGGAAGCCCCAAGCCAATTTTCCTCGACAACAGAATCAACAGCGAGGACCACCTCAGGCACAGCCCGTCGCCCAGCGACAAAACACTGATGGATGTTTCAACTGTGGAGTGCCCGGACATATTGCAAGGTATTGCACAGCCCCCAAGACCAACCGCCGTAACGACCTCGTTTGCCGCAACTGTAACAAGCCTGGTCACATAAGCAAGGATTGTCGAGCACCACGTGGAGGCTACTATGGAGCGCCTGCTCAAGGACAGCAAGGACAGGTTAGGGTGAATGCCATCATTCCTGACAATGCAGGGTATAATGCGAAGGAACAGCAAAACTTGGAAGGTACACTCATTTTATTTCACTGTCAAGTTAGAGCTTTGTTTGATACCGGTGCCGCCCGTTCTTTCATAGCTATTAAGATGGTACGTGATTTGGGATTGTTACCCCTAGCACTTGAGCCGACCCTTAATGCCGTTTCGCCCTTGGGAGTATCCGTTAAGTTAGGTAAGGTGTGCAAGGATTGTCCTTTGACACTAGAGGATAGAAATCTCCCGACAGACTTGATAGTCCTGTCAATGTCTGAGTTCGACGTGATCCTAGGAATGGATTGGCTTACTAAGTATGGCGCTAACCTGGATTGTGTTAGTCGGACCATTGTCTTTTTGATGCCTGGTTGCCCGCAGATCAGATTTCAGTGCCATCCGTTGAGCGACATGTTTATCACGAGCTGCCTAGCCACGATTAAGACTTCAAGCACGGAGCTTACTATCAACCAGATCCCCGTTATTCAAGACTTTGAAGATGTGTTCCGAAGTATCTCAGGACTTCCGCCGAAGAGAGAGATAGACTTCTGCATTGAGTTAGCACCCGGAACGTTGCCGATTTCCAAGACCCCGTATCGGATGGCGCCAATAGAAATGCTAGAATTGAAGAAGCAAGTTCAGGAACTCGAAGATTTAGGTTTTGTTCGCCCCAGTACATCACCTTGGGGAGCACCAGTTTTATTTGTGAAAAAGAAGGACGGAGAGTTACGACTCTGTATCGACTACAGGGAGCTGAACAAAGTCACGATCAAGAATAGGTATCCACTTCCCCGGATAGACGACCTGTTCGATCAACTACAAGGATCAAGGATATTCTCAAAAATTGATTTGCGTTCAGGATACCACCAATTGCTAGTTCGACCGAAAGATATACCGAAAACTGCCTTCAGGACGAGATATGGACACTATGAGTTTCTAGTGATGTCTTTTGGATTGACTAATGCCCCGGTAGTATTCATGGACCTAATGAATAGAGTATTCAGACCCTATCTGGATCAATTCATTATAGTATTCATCGACGACATTCTAATTTATTCAAGGACGGAAGAAGAACATAAGAAGCATCTACAAATTGCTCTACAGACTCTCAGAGACAATAGTCTGTATGCGAAATTCAGCAAATGTGAATTCTGGCTTCAGGAAGTTAAATTCCTGGGACATATGATATCACAGGATGGGATTTCTGTAGACTCATCTAAGATCGATGCAGTCTTGAGCTGGAACCGACCAACCAACGCGACCGAAGTTAGGAGTTTTCTTGGATTGGCTGGATATTACCGGAAATTTGTGGAAGGATTCTCTAGAATCGCAGGACCGTTGACAAGCCTGACTAAGAAGGAGACGAAGTATGAATGGACCGATAAACATGAGGATGCATTTCGGGAATTGAAAGAAAGACTAACCTCAGCACCCGTACTTGCGATACCTAAGAGTGGTGAACAATTCATAATCTATAGTGATGCATCACACCAAGGACTTGGTTGTGTGCTAATGCAAGAGGGGAATGTCATTGCATACGGATCAAGACAATTGAAGCCGCATGAGAAGAACTATCCGACGCACGACTTAGAACTAGCCGCAATCGTGTTCGCCCTGAAGATTTGGAGACACTATTTGTATGGAGAAAAGTTCGACTTGTTCTCAGATCACAAGAGTTTAAGATACCTGTTCTCTCAGAAGGAGTTGAACATGCGACAACGGAGATGGATGGAACTACTCAAGGACTACGACTTCTCTTTGCAATACCACCCGGGTAAAGCAAATGTTGTAGCCGACGCTCTGAGCCGGAGGCCACGCCTTTTGGTTTCTTCAATTTTGATTAGGGAATGGCGAGCATTGGAGACGTTAGTCGAATTTGACCTTCAACCAGTGGAATCAGGAGGAGGACAACACTTTGGATTCCTTGTCGTGCAACCGACTCTCATCAGCCGCATCTTGGAAGCTCAACAGTCGAACGAAGATTTAAAGTTATGGTTTGCCAAGATGTCCGCAAAGGAACCCGAGATATGGAGTATTAGTACGGACGGAGCACTGAGATGCAAAGGTAGACTCTGTGTGCCAAATGACGATGGACTCAGGAGGAACATTCTGGACGAAGCACACAAGTCAAGGATGACTATCCACCCAGGAGGAAACAAGATGTATAAGGACTTGAAGAGAAACTTCTGGTGGCAAGGAATGAAGCGAGAAGTGGCCGAGTATGTATCGCAATGTCTTATTTGCAAACAAGTAAAGGCAGAGCATCAGAAACCACCTGGACTCCTACAACCTCTACCGATTCCCCAATGGAAATGGGAGCACATCACCATGGATTTTGTGGTTGGATTGCCGAAGTCTCAACAAAACCACGACGCTATTTGGGTAGTAGTAGATCGACTCACCAAGTCAGCACATTTTATCGCCTACAGCATGACGTACCCTGTTGAAAGATTGAGTCGGATGTATCTACAGCAAGTAGTGCGACTGCACGGAGTACCCGTCTCAATAGTTTCAGATCGAGATTCACGCTTTACCGCAGAATTCTGGAAGAGCCTTCAGACAGCAATGGGAACTTCATTGAATTTGAGTTCAGCCTTTCATCCACAGACAGACGGTCAGACAGAACGAGTCAATCAAGTGATGGAAGATATGTTGCGAGCATGTGTCATTGAATTCGAGAGTTCATGGGAGACGCATCTACCTTTGATCGAGTTTGCCTACAACAACAGCTACCACACGAGCATAGGGATGGCGCCGTTTGAAGCATTGTATGGAAGACCTTGCCGATCGCCGCTATGTTGGGCCGAAGTTGGAGATACTCAACTACTTGGGCCCGAGATGATTCGAGAAACCAACGAGAAGATCCAGATTGTACGAGAGAAGATGAAGACAGCGCAATCCAGACACAAGAGCTATGCCGACAAGCGACGGAAAGATCTAGAGTTTGCAGTTGGAGATCATGTGCTACTCAAAGTCTCACCAGTTCGAGGTGTCGTCAGATTCGGACAGAAAAGAGGCAAGTTGTCGCCGCGATTCATCGGACCGTTCGAGATCCTAGAACGTGTTGGGCAGGTTGCTTATCGACTTGCGTTGCCGCCAAAGATGTCAGGAGTACACAACGTTTTCCACATCAGCATGTTGAGGAAGTGTGCCCACAACCCAGCGCACGAGATCAGTTTTGAAGATATCGAAGTGAACGAGAACGTGACCTACAACGAAGGACCAGTGCGTATTCTAGACCGAGGAGTGAAGAAGCTCAGAAACAAGGAGATTCCGCTAGTAAAGGTTCAGTGGAAGCACCACGACGAAGGAGAAGCTTCATGGGAGCTGGAGTCGGAGATGCGAGAGAAGTTTCCATTTTTGTTTTAACCCAGTTTATTTCGGATTTCGGGGACGAAATCTTTTGTGAGTGGTGGATGATGTAATACCCTGTATTTTGTAATATATTATATAACTAAGACCCTGTATGCTTATTTTAATACTTGTATGAGCTTGGCCTTACCCTTGGTATATTTTATATACCAATCGATTGAACTTTATCTCAATCGATTGATTGTTCCAATCGATTGAACTTTATACCAATCGATTGATTGTATCAATCGATTGACACTTATGTCAATCGATTGGAGGCAGCTGGGCAGATTCTTTTGCTCTGGCTGGGGAGAAGCCACGTGAACACTCCCTCTCTATATAAACCAACCCTTTTCCTGCGTTTTTCTCTTTAGAGAAATCAGAGAGAGTGAGGGGGAGGGTTTTGTGTGTGTGTTATATATATATACACTTATATATATATATACTCACATATATACATATATTCACTTACACCCACACGCAGAGATGGACTGAGACAAGAAGAAAGAAGAGGAGAAGGTCAGAAAGAAGAAAGAAGGAGAAAGAGAAGAGAGAAGACAGAGAACTAAAGAGAGAGAGAGAGGAGGACCACCATTGAAGCTCAAGCTTCAAAACACGTTCCCAAACACGCCCTTAACGCCTAGGTGAGTTCTAAACTCACTTGGTAACTTGATATTGATGTTAGGACATGTTTTGAATGGAGAAATGGAGAAGAAACCATATTTCCCGTTTATATGTTGCTGGACAGTCTTCTCTGTGAAGAAGACGAAGTGTCAATCGATTGACACTATATCAATCGATTGACATCTTTCATGTCTCAATCGATTGACATTTTATGCAATCGATTGACATGGACTGTGATCCAATCGATTGAACTTTCTTCCAATCGATTGACACTACTTTTATACCAATCGATTGACATCTATACCAATCGATTGGCAGTTACAGTTTACTGTTTTACTTGTTTAGTTAATGTAATAATTGTTTAGTTGTTTATTTACTGTTCAGTACTTCCCAGCATGCTTTATTATTGTAATACAGATTTGATAACGAGTTAATGCAGCATAGGATCGTAGTAATAACAAGATTAACGGAGAACGTTTATAATGTTAGATAACGGAATAGTTGTGAATCCTTTGGAGTTAACGTTCATTTCATTCAGAGTAGTCGGGCCACATTGGGATTGTCATGTATCGGTAATAGAGTTGAACTTAAGTAGGTTTGCTAAGATTTGGGAATCTTGCGTGGGCGGGCTTTGGTCGATCATATGTTCTTAAAAGCGGTAGACAGACGAAGGTGTCTATGACTTGCGGTGAACCGGACCATTTGCCCTAAGATAGCCAGATGATCTAATCATATGTTCTTAAAAGCGGTAGACAGACGAAGGTGTCTATGACATGCGGTGGACCGTGATCACTGGTAGACGTCGCTAAGTCGTGGCATAGAATGATGTACTGTTGTTTAAAGCGTTATATCCCTGACATGCGGTGAACTGTGCATATGTTCTTAAAAGCGGGGGATGGACTAACGTGGTATCCATGACATACGGTGAACTGTGCATATGTTCTTAAAAGCGGTGGATGAGCAATGGTGTGTTATAGAGTTGAACTACTGTCGAGTCTGTTCCCCTATCTAGACATGTTATCGGTCTTATAATAAGTAAAACGTTAGTAATCGGATCATTGGTCGATTAAAGGAGTTACCCCTACAGAGTTCTAATTTGGTTACGGTTTATAACTTGTAATAACTTCAATAGTTGATACCCTGTTAGTATCTAACTCACTCGGCTTTCATTAAGCTGACGGCGTTTATGCCGCTGGACATTTCTACATTCCAGCGCACCCTGGTTATGACTATACAGGTGAAGGGCCTGCAGAAGGAGACTACTATGCCGGTGACGGAGTTCCTGTGGAGAATTTCCCCGACGGAGGTCAGACCGAAGAAGACTACTACGCCGAGGACTACCCTTATGCCAACTGAAGACTAGACTAGGATTGTAGCTAATTGTCTTTACCTCTTTAGAACTCTTTTTGTAGTCAGGCATATGTTGCCTTGACATTTGTACTTCCGCTGCCTTATATTTGATTCGAGACTCTGATATGTAATAGTTAGTAACTTCTGTTGACTTTATGTTGCTTCGTGATTTGAACCTAGACTTCGTTGTTGTTACACTATTACTTCTTGTTGCTTAGTACTGCGTGGTGTGGACGATCATGTGACTTCACCCGTCATTCCCTATGGACCCATAAAGGAAATTTATTTTTCTCTATTTATGCCGTTCCGGGGCGTGACATATACACACAATATACAACCATACTTTCAGCCATTGAAGGGAGGGAAGCAAGGAGAAGAAGAAGAAGACCAAGGATTCCCATGGCCTCCTCCATCAACCTCTTGCCATCTACCACTTCTATGGCAGCCTAGACAAAGATCTAGGGTTTCAATGAAACCCTAGTCGAGTAATAGGGACTATTTTATGTTGTTATTTTAGTTTTATTATGTATGGATGACAGTTACATGTTCCGAGGATTTTTATAAATAAATCGAACTTCTATTGATTAAATCATTGCTTTCAAAGTTTATTCTTGTCTTAGATCTATTTTGACTGTGATGTGCTCAATGATCTATGCTTGCTGTGCTTGTTTAGATTATTTACATGTGATGGTGCTTTATTTTGAATTGTGCTATCAAGTATCCGAATAGTCCATGCCTAGATTAGACGGATTATACCACAACCCTAGTTTAGTGTGGGATAATTCGTGCTAACCGAAGATGGATTATGTTGGTGCTTAAACCATGATTATTTTCTTGACGGAGGAATTGGGCTTGTAGTTACAATTCCCCATTATCATCCAACTTAATAAGCTAAAGTAATTCATAAATACTCCTATTATGAAGCTAGTGGTGGATTTGCAATCCTAGGTTCCCTTAAACATTCATTAAAACAACTTTAATTGCTTTCATAGTTTAGATTTACTTTTATTGTTATTAGTTTAATTAAAATCAAATCAAAAGCCATTTTCATAATTAACTAAAGTTAGGTTTTAAAATTAAGTCGTTGTAGTTAACCAATCTCTGTGGGTTCGACCTTTGCTTTCACACTACAAATCTTTTGAAAAGTAAAGAACACTTTTTATATCTTGATATTGACAACATCAATTTTTGGCGCCGTTGCCGGGGATTGCATTACTACCTTTAATTTTATAATCTTAGTTTAGTTAATTCGTAAATATTAGGTTAGTTTTTATTCTTCTTATTTTCCATTTTTGTTTTAAATTACTAACTTGTTCTTTTATTTTATAGGTTTTCGAATTATCAAATTCCAACGTTTCTGAGTTGAGCAGCTAATTCCATCAAAGGAGCTTACGCAAATAAAAATAAAAAAAATTTAAATTAAGTAAACTGCTCACTTTACTTTCGCATCAAATCACTGTAAGTCAGGGCGCTGAGACGCAATTACTTGCATTAAGTTAATTGTGAAGTGAACACTGGATTAGCTAGGAAACCCGGGGCGCTGGGCTTGACGCGGTCATTGCATTACAGGATAATATTCATGCATCATAGTAGTACTGTGTGCCTGCTTGTTGTCTTATTTGCGTGATTGTTTTTAATTTCTTTTGTTGAGTCAGTCTTTATTTTTAGTTTATTTTAGTTTATGTTGGGTACACGTTCAAATAAACCAGAATTAAAATCTTCCGATCTTGAACTTGAACGTACCTTAAGAATTAGTAAGTCCACAACTCAAGCTTCTAGAGCTAGGTTGCAAGACGACGAATCAACTCCGATTCCGTCGTCGTTTTTTGAGGCCGAAATTCAGAGTACCCGTGAACGGTTAAGGAAAAATCGAACTTTTCAAATTGAACCGATTAAAATGGCTGACGGTGGAAACAACAATAATAATCAAAACGACGGTGCTAATATGAATAATCTTAATATACCGCCACCTCCTCCACTTATAAATTATTTTATTCCTACTACTTATACGCCACAAGCCGGTATCGAATTACCGGAGGCAGCGGCATCTCACTTTGAGATAAAGTCGTCTACGATCTCCTTACTTCCGTCTTTCCATGGCCGTCTAAATGAAGATCCATATCAACACTTAGGAGATTTTCAGGATATATGTTCTACTTTGAAAATCCAAAATCTAACTGATGATGAGTTAAAATTGCGGCTCTTTCCATTCTCTTTACGAGACAAAGCGAAGCATTGGCTTCAATCACTTGAGCCAAACACAATTAAAACATGGGAAGCCTTACACACCGCATTTTTACAAAAGTTTTTCCCTATTATGCGTACAAATCAGATAAGGAAATCCATAACAAATTTTGTAATGCAAGATGGGGAAACGCTTTATGATAGTTGGGAAAAGTTTAAAGAATTATTACGTTCATGCTCACATCATCAGGTTCCTAAGTGGCAACTTGTTCAAGTCTTTAAACAATTATTACGTTCATAGCTATTCCATCCTCCTAAGGAGATAATGCATAATGTTGATCCTATAAATTGGTATTTATTCGTATATGCATATGTTGAGGGGGAATATATTATTATTTTAGTTTGCTTGATTTCTTGGTATTATGATATTATGCTCACTTTAGTTACTTTTGGTATCATATTTTGGCAATTTGGTATCTTATTGCTTCCATGATTTGTTAACTTTTTTGGCAATTTGATATCTTATTGCTTCCATGTTTTCTTGGTATCATTCTATTGCATATCTTGAGGGGAAATTTTTTAGCTCCAATCCCTAATCTTTTTGCTGTTGTCAAAAAGGGGGAAATGATATATAGATATGAAAATGATATAGAGATATGAAAATGATAGAGTTTTTTTTTAAATGGGAAAATGATAGACCTTTAAAAAGGGGGAATGTTTTTAGAAAGTTATCATTCTTGGACTCATACTTTGGAATTCTTGTTACTTTGAATGATAACATGAAAATGACACTTATTGTGCTTTAATTGCTATATCTCTATTGCATGTTTTGACATCATCAAAAAGGGGGAAATTGTTAGCCTTGAATTTATTTAAGGGATTATTTTTGTTTTGTTTTGATGATGACAAATCTAGTGATAATTGCATACCTTCATTGGTTCTATTTCAATCAATTATCATGTCATTTTCGTTACGCTAATCTCTTGATTCACGTACTTAAATGTTATAACTTTGTTTGAGATCATGAGATAGCATGTGGTGAAGTCCAAGAGTGAGGGAGCTCAACAAGGATCAAGTTTGAAGACTTGAAGATTTTTTCATCCTTGGTTGAAGACTAGGATTTATATGTAAGCATTTTGATCAATCACTCATAGGGGCTCAAGTAACTTTAATTGGACTTTAGGATCCTTACACTCATACTTTAAAATACTTTCAAGGACGTAAACATACTTAGACCACTCAATTAAATTCATTTCACAAAAGCTTTCAAGTGGCTAAGTCAAAAGAAAGTACCTTTGCACAGATAGGTCAACTTTAAATGAAAACCTGATCTAATTGGTAAGGAATTAGATCTTGCATTTTACATGGTTGGAAAGGTATGTGAATCTAGTTTCCGAATATTCAAACGGATCATGAATATGAGTTTTGTAGAGGGAGTTATGGCCGTTTTAGTAAAGTGGTGTCAGTCTGCCAAAAACTGCTTAAAATCAGTCGACTGATTTTTTAAGGGTCCAGTCGATTGGATTATAACATCAGTCAACTGATTGAACTTTTCAGTCGACTGGATAGCACTGAAATTGCCTCTTCACTGCTATAAACTTCCCAGTCGACTGAACCTTCGATCCAAACGACTGGACTGCGCTGAATACACTAACGGCTAGTTTTTAAAGGGGCTTTTAATTACCAAACTTGCCACCAACGGCTATAATCTTTCTTGGCGTATAAATAGATGTTTTCCCACACCATTTTAGGTTGATCAATCCATTGGAAAACATGTAATCAAATCACACAACTTGTTGATTTCTTATTATTCATATTTGAGCCCTAGTTGTGTGAGTTTATCAATTTGCTCTAGTATTTGATTTGTATTTCTTTGAGAGTAAATTGTAGTGAGCTTTCATTTGTATTATCTACTCACTAAAGAGTTGTTGTGTGAGCTTTAATTGTATTATCCACTCTAGAGAGAGAGTTATCATTTGTACCCAAATCATTTGTAAAGAGTGAGGGTTAGTAACCCTTGATTGCAAAGAAGAGGTTTTCTTCTTTGGGAGAGATTGGAGGCTCGTGTGAGTGGTTGGTCATGCCGGAGTTTTCGTCAACTTGGATATGCCTTTCCACACTTGTTACCCTATCGTTTCTCCTCTCGACTGGATGCAAAGCTCCGTCGGCACTCGAAGAGCTTAATCGATGTATCGAAACTAAATGAAAGTATGTGTCAAAGTGTGTTCAAGTGTGGAGGAAACTTTGGGTCTCGGGGACTTTTACAGGCAAATTAGTCAACCTCTCTCTCTCTCTCTCTCTCTCTCTCTCTCTCTCTCTCTCTTTCCCTTTCTCCTCTATCTCTATACTTGCTAATTATAGTAAGAAGATAAATAGGCATCTTATAAGTTCCTTAGTTGCCAAGAATCGTGGTAGCCGTAAAGTTGGTTACTCCAATTTTGGCCGTTAACCAAATTAAGAGGGTTTTGGTGATGACATCACTTGTCTCAGTATATGTTTTTCCTTGATATACATGATAACAAATAACTACGAGTTGGTGGTTTACTATGAGTCCAAATATGGGACCACAATTGTGTTGAAATGTGTGACCAAATGCCACAAAAAATTCTAGATAATAACATATAAAAATAGTCAAATTAATTACTGTGGTATTTCTAAAATAATCGGTTATTCAAGAATGTTATATCTAGTCTTCATAAATACACCATTGGTCACACTCAACTTTATCAAATCACTTTCTATAAAATCAAATAAAATCACGATAAAATTTAAATTCATTAAATAAAATACTATTTATTAATATAAAATACACAGGGAAAATTTAGGGCCCTAAAATTTCTGCGAATAAAACACATCTTTGGCCTCAAGACATATAAAAGGATAAGAGAAATGTTTTCTAAGGCACATAACCTTTGGAGAGGCGAGGTAAAAGAAGAAGAATGAGTTTTGTTGCTACAAAAAAACTCTCACTCCTTGGACTGGTTGAAAATGGTTCATGAGTAGGTTGTGAGCACCTTGAGTCCACTCTAGAATTTTTCTACAATAAGACCTTGGTGCTGCCACTAAAGTCCCTCCAATGTTCAAGTCAGTAATCAGAGGTGGGAATTTGAGAGAAAAAATGTATGTATGTACTGCATGATAGTTTAGTAAGGGAATCAAAATTTTCTCCAGAATGAAATTAAGATGTAGATGCGGAAGAGAGGATTCCCCTAAGAGTAGTTGGTAATCCTGTATATATAGGATTGTTATATGCATTGTGAGATCCCATGAGTATAGGGATCTGGTTTTGAATGATTCGTTATGGATTGACAATGTCTTTTGAATTTGAAAAGAATCTTTGTGATATCATGGCTGACCTAGAACTCTTTCCATGATGATAAGAATCGTAACATAATCAGAGGCTAGCTCGTCTTTCTGACCTGAGCTCTGGGTTCATGAGCTCAGGAGTAAGGTGAGGGTTGAGCCTTGTAATTCCCTACTTGGGAGTTTAATAGGAAGGAAATTTCTGAGCATATTAGCTGCTCCCCCCTAAGCCCTGATTATTTGGATAAGGGCTAAAGTTGGCTACAGTTTTGTAATGCTAAAATGAATTTTTGCACGTGCATGTTGGGGACTATTAGAGTGTTGAACACATGTTGCTCATCGGCAAGGGGATGTCTTTCAAGTGTCGCCTCGCAATTAATGCGCGCGTCTTTCAAAATTAAACGGTTCATGCACCGTTGATATCAGCCTTTGATTGTGCATCTTTGTAGACACGTCGATGGTCCTAATAATCTCTTGCCTTTTAACAAATTGAGGCGGTTAAGAGGAGGGGTCTCCTAAACTGAGGAGCTAGCCTTAGGGAAGGGTCTATATAAGGGTCACTTAAGATGAGTTTTTCAGGACTTTAAAACTCTTCAAACCTATCAGTCTCTAAATCCCTTGTTTCCAATCTCGAAATCTTCTAAAATTCTTCATGGCTGTGAAGTATGACCTTGGAAGCGCAGAGGGTTTGGCCTTATGAAGACAGGATTGTGAGAATTTGATGGAGATTATCCTCCGGCCATATGTTGATGGAGAGACTATTGCCGAAGGTTCAATTGTTCTTAGCACATATATGGTAAAGGTGGTGGGCCTCAGGCTCCCTCTATCTCATTTTCTTTGCCTGTGCTAAGGTTATTTGGCCCTCCCCTAGAGTGATAACCTTTGAATACGCTTCGCCTACTTTTAGGGGGTAGAGATCGTCAATCACTGCATCCAGGCTAGCCTAGGAATCAAGGAACTCCTCCACTATTACTCTTTGTTATAGATTGATCTTGTTATGTGTTTCTTAGAGATTAATTATGCTTGTAAGTTAATTGCAAATAAAAATTGGGGAGCCAATGAGTTAAATATTTTTATGTTTTATTAGTATTTCTAACGAATTTAACCATTAGAAAATCTATTAGTATTTTTATGATTTTATGCATTACTAACGGATATAAACATTACTAATCCTTCACAGACCATTAGAATTAAATCATAAACTTTAAAAATAGTTGAAAAATGAAGATTTATCTATCGGATATATCCGTTACAAAATCCATTAGTAATATTATCATGCACCGTTAGAAATAATTTTTCAAGTGGATATGACCGTTAGTAATGTGGTGTAGTGTAACAATCATCATCATCATTATCTATACTCAACACCAATAGAAAGTGATATGTCTAAAATAATCTAGCCATGAAGCCAGTCTGCCACGTCACCAAGAGGTGCTGGTTACTTCAGTAAAGGTGCCATTAGCCGAGCAATCCCGAGGTGTTCGTCAGAACTGTGCGGTTCCTACCAACAGGCCGGGATTGGAAGACCGCGGCATCCCGTGGACTTGGCCTATCCAGCAGTTCCTAAATCAGTTGCAAGACTGCAAGATGGAATGTGGCAGTTTCCTAAACCACTTAGGAAACATTCCCCAAATTATACAAATCAATTGTAATCAGATTAGGTTTCCTAATCTGATTAACTTACCATGTAAGGGTGGACTCTTGCATCTATAAAAGAGCCCACCTACCCTGTCAACAGGGAACCGATCTGAAAAATAATTCTCTAGCTAACAAGCATACAACAGAGAACTCACCATTATAAGCATATACCCGGCCGGTATTACTGGTAGTGCCGTCCATCTTTGTTGGCTCACCAGGCCTGCCGGTGATCTGCTAGTGAGCGCGTACAGACGCAACCGTGGACGTAGGTCACCTTGTTAATGGGATCGAACCACATACAACTTGTCCTTATCTTTTTCTCTCTCTAAACCCTTTTTACTATTTTTCGGCATCATCAATTTGGCGCTGTCTGTGGGAAACGACAGAGTTTTTCACCAACAAATTCTTGACTGATCATCATGCCACGAAGGAATAAGAAGGACACTACTCAGCCCGGTCAGGAGGATTCGCAGCCCGCGCAACCGGCTGCCTCCATGACCACTAAACAGATAATGGCAGCGCTGGCGCAACTCTTGGATGGCCAGCGGCGAATACAGGAACAAATGGAGGCGCTTTTGGCCCGACAGGAAAAGCGCCCTGTGCTAGAAGATCAGCCTGAGAAAAGGGCTCCCATTCAAGATACCGCTCGGGCGCGAAGGCAAGCCCGCTCTGCCCCGGTGTCCCCGCCGGACTGGGAACACCTCGGTGATGGCAAGCGCAGCCAGGCAACCAGGTGTTCACAGAGGCAAACTTGGCCCAATCCTCGCCGGGTGGAGGATGCCAGAACCATCATCAACCGACAGCGCACAGCCAGAGGGGAAGAGCAAGGACGGAAGGCCTAGGAATCAGCCAAAGACCCTCCGGCTTTGAGCCAGGGGGATCTTAGGCACACAATTTCCCAGACCAGGAGCCGAGTCCTATCCCCGAGGTTGACGCGCTTTGAGGAAGAGGCCTCGTCATCCGATCCGACCTACCGCTCGGATATAGAGAGGAGAACCAGGCGGGATGACGTAAAGGCTCAGGTCGAGGAACTGCAGCAGCAGATTAAGAGGTTGAACCACAAGTTCGACCATGACCTCACCAACATGGAGACGGAATCACCCTATACCGATCGGGTGATGCAGTTTCCTATTCCACGGAAGTTTAAACCCCCTCACCTTAGCTCCTATAACGCCACAGGGATCCCGGTGGACCACATCCGTACCTATAAGGCTCAGATGGCACTGGTCACCACGGTGGATGAGCTACTGTGCCTGGCCTTTCCCAGTACCCTCAAGGGGCTAGCCGTACAGTGGTTCCATGCTTTAAAGCCCCAGACGGTCGATGATTTCAAAGCCCTCAGCAAACTGTTCATCAGCCAGTTTGTCGGGATGCTCGACTGGTCGCAACCAGACACTCAGCTGCTAACCGTCAAGCAGTGCAAAGGGGAGTCCCTGAGGGAGTATGTGGACCGTTTCAACCAGCAAAGGCTCCAGATTTGCAATCTCAATGAAACGGCTGCAATTATGACCTTCTGTTCGGGAGTTCAACACACCAACATTGTCACGTCGTTTCATCGTGACCGACCGGCAATCCTGGTGGAACTCTCGGAGAGGGTCAGAAAGTATAGAGACACTGAGGAGTTCCTGAAGGCGAAACGTGCCAGCCAGGTGGGAGACGAATCCCCGAAGGCTAAGCGCAAGCGTGAAGGATTTGAGAAGGGCTCGGGGAAGAAGTCGAAGCAATATCAGAAGGATGTCCGGGGTCAGCCCTCGATTGCTTTCACACCCCTTTCTAGCCCCATACAAGAAGTCATGGCCACCGCTAAGGCGCAAAGGCTGCTCCAGCAGCCGACAAAGCTTAAAGCCCCGCCCGAGAAGAGGGATCGGGACAAGATCTGTCGCTACTACAGGGACCACAGACATGAAACAGAAGATTGCTTTAAGTTTAAGATAGTAATAGAGAAGTTGATCGAGCAAGGACACCTTGCGGAGTTTGTCACAGCAGATAGACGACCCCGGCAGGACACCCGAGCTCCTGATTAGCCACCACCACTTGGCCACATCCACGTGATCTCTGGAGGAACGTCAGGCAGAGGGGATTCATAGTCGGCACGGAAGGGGCATGCTCGGGCATCCCGGGCGGATGTCTGACAGGTCCAATCCACCGACTCCTCCCCAACTGATGTTCTAACATTCACCTCTGACGACTTATAGGGTGTCCACTGCCCCCATGATGACCCTCTAGTTGTGACGCTTTCTATAGCCAACTATATGGTCAAGAGGGTGCTAGTAGACACAGGCAGCTCATCCGATATTATGTTCATGTCGACATTTGATTAGCTCAGGATCTCCAGGGATCGGCTCCGGTCGATTGCTACCCCCCTGGTTGGGTTCAACGGTTCCAGCATACTACCGCTTGGGATAATCGAGCTCCTAGTTCTCATGGGAACCTACCCTCAGCAAGCCTCCATGCTGAACATTTTTATGATCGTGGAATCCCCGTCAGCCTACAATGTCATTCTTGGCAGGCCAACGCTCAACAAGGCCAGGGCGGTCGTCTCCACCTATAGCTTAACAGTGAAGTTTCCAACTCCTCAGGGACCCATATTCTTGCGTGGAGATCAAACAACCACCCGGAGTTGCTATGTCAGCTCGTTACGCCGGGGGACAATCACCGAAACTTTAAACGTTCAAGAGATGGACCCCCGGGACCAGACCGACGCGATAGGTCCTGTAGAAGAATTGGAAAGTGTGACGTTGAATCCCGAGTACACTGACTGCACGGTCAGCATTGGTACCCTACTGGAGCCCTGCCTGAAGGAAAAACTGACTCAGTTCTTGAGGCAAAATTAAGACGTTTTTGCTTGGAGTCATGAGGATATGCTCGGGATTGACCCCCGGATAATGTCCCATCATCTCAATGTCAGTCCGGATTACCGACCGGTGAAGCAAAAGAGAAGGGCCATGGCCCTCGAGAGACAGAAAGCAGTGAGTGAAGAGGTCGAGAAGCTCCTAAAAGCCTGTTCCATACGAGAAGTCCACTACCCCGACTGGCTAGCCAATGTGGTACTTGTCAAGAAAAGCAGTGGGAAGTGGAGAATGTGCGTGGACTTCACCGACTTGAATAAAGCCTGCCCCAAGGATTGTTGTCTGCTGCCTAGGATAGACCTTCTTGTGGACTCCATGGCTGGTCACTCACTCCTCTCATTCATGGACGCCTACTCGGAGTACAACCAGATCAGCATGTACCCTGGGGACGAAGAGAAGACCGCCTTTATCACTGACCAGGGGACGTATTGTTACAAGGTCATGCCATTTGGTCTCGAGAATGCCAGGCCCACCTACCAACGCCTGGTCAACTACATGTTTAAGGATTTGATTGGGAAGTCTATGGAAGTATATATGGATGATCTGTTGGTCTAGAGCTGGGATGAGTCCGAGCACCTTGAGCATCTGGCAAGGGCCTTCAACATTTTGAGAAAATTCAGGATGAGGTTGAACTCGGCCAAATGCACCTTCGGCGTTTTGTCTGGGAAATTTTTGGGCCATCTAGTCAGCAAATGGGGAATTGAGGCAAACCCCGAAAAGATCAAAGCCATCATCAACATGCAGTCGCCCAAATCGACGAAGGAGGTTCAAAACCTAGCCGGACGGGTGGCCGAACTGAACAGATTTGTCTCCCGAGCTACCGACCGGTGCCTGCCATTCTTTAAAATCCTCCGCAAAGCATTTCAGTGGTCAGAAGAGTGCGAAGAGGCGTTCCAGGAACTCAAGAAGTACTTAACATCCCCTCCTCCACTCCCAACACCCATGCCGGGGGAAGAATTATTTTTATACTTGGTAGTGTCACCATCAGCAGTTAGCTCGACACTAATTCAGGAAGAGCACGGGATATAGTTCCCAGTGTACTACACCAGCCGGGCATTACAGGGCGCAGAGAGCAGATACTCCCGCATCGAAAAACTAGCTTTCGCCCTCATCACCTCGGCCAGAAGGCTCCGTCCGTACTTTCAGGCCCATGTCATTGTGGTCCTCACAGATCAACCTCTCCTCAGAATCCTCAGCCATCCAGATACGTCTGGGAGGCTCATCAAGTGGGCATTGGAGTTGGAAGAATTTGAAGTGATCTACCAACCTCGGACGGCCATCAAGGGACAAGCCGTAGTAGACTTTCTGGTTGAGTTCACGTATCCAGAGGACCCGGTTGAAGAGTCTGAGCGGCCGACCCTACCGCCCGGGTTACATTCTGATATCCCTACCTGGGTATTGCACATAGACGGTTCATCCAATCAGCAAGGCAGTGGAGCAGGGATCATCCTAACCACCCCCGAAGGTATCCAGCTCGAATATGCGCTAAGGTTTGGGTTCCGTGCCTCCAACAACGAGGTCGAGTATGAAGCCCTATTGGTCAGTTTAAAATTGGCCATTTCTATGAGTGCGCAACAGGTCCAGGGATACAACGATTCCCAGCTCATGGTCAATCAGGTCAACTAAGAGTACGAAGCACGGGAAGACAACATGGTAGCCTACTTGGCCCTTGTCCAAGCGGTTTCCAAGAAGCTCCGGGGATTTAACATCACGCAGATACCTAGAGAAGAAAACACCAGGGCACACCGGTTGGCTCGCCTTGCCTCATCTTCTGAGTCAAATTTGCCCGGGATACGGATATAATATCTACCCGAGCCAAGTGTGATCAACTCAGAAGGCATGGAGGTAGACCTGGTCACCCTGGGACCCAGCTGGATGGACCCCATCGTGATATTCTTGATGACAGGTGTGCTACCAGACAACAAAGAAGAGGCTCGCCGGGTTAAATATCGAGCGGCCCAATACCACCTTATTGACAGCATCCTCTACAAAAGGGGATTCACTATCCCGTACCTCCGCTGTGTCCACCCTACGCAAGTCCAAGCGATACTATTTGAAATCAACGAAGGAGTGTGCGGGAATCACATCGGAGGCCGGGCACTCTCCAGGAAGGCCCTATTGCAAGGTTACTACTGGCCAATCATGGCCCGGGATTCTCAGGAGTATGTCAGAAGGTGTGACAAGTGTCAAAGATACTCTCCCATGATCAATCGACCGGGAGAGCTCCAGACACCAATCCATAGCCCATGGCCATTCGCCCAATGGGGTATCGACATTGTCGGTCCCTTACCGATGGGAAAAGGACAGGTCAAGTTTGCTATGATCGTTGTTGATTATTTCACCAAATGGGCAGAGGCCGAGCCCTTGGCGACAATAACCGAATGGAAAATGAAAAGCTTTGTGGAAAGGAATACTCAGTAGGTTCGGTATTCCACGGGTCCTGGTCAGCGATAACGGCAGACAATTTGATACACCAATCTTCAGGCAGTTCTGCTCAGGCTACGGGATACTAAATCATTACTTCTCCCCTGAGCACCCACAAGCCAACGGTCAAGCCGAGGTGACAAACCGGACAATCTTGTAATCAATCAAAACAAGGCTTGAAGGAGCCAAAGGGCTGTGGGCTGAAGAACGACCAACCCTCCTGTGGGCCTACCGCACTACACCCCGAGCGGCAACAGGCGAGACGCCATTCTCTTTAACCTACGGATTTGAGGTGGTGGTCCCCACAAAGCTCGGATTGCCTACATATCAGGTGGCTAACCTCAGTGTGCTGGATAACGAAGAATCTCTCAGGTCAGAACTGGACCTGGTGGAGGAAAGGAGAGACCGAGCCTATCTTAAGGTGGCAGCCTACAAGCAACAGGTCTCGTGGTACTACAACAACAAGGTAAAGCACCGTAATTTTCAAGTCGGAGACCTTGTCCTCAAGGCAGTGAACCAGTCTACTCGGATCCTGAGCCATGGGAAATTGGGGGCAAACTGGGAAAGCCCGTATAAAGTAACCCGGGACAACCGACCAGGAACTTACTGGCTACAGAGCATAGACGGGCACGGTCTCTCTCATCCTTGGAATGTGCAACACCTCCGCAAGTATTATCAGTAGCATTTGGCCATGGAAATTTAGTATTGGTAGAGAAATTTCTTTTTGTAGCTCTAATTGAGCAAACGCTATAAATTTTTGTTTTTAAATAAAATTGATTAGTTTATTTTGCAAATTTAATCCTGTTAATACCCCGTGCGATGCCAAAAGACCTTGGCTAAAAACCAAGGCACAAAAAGACCTTGGCTAAAAACCAAGGTGCAAAAAGACCTCGGGCTCCGAACCCAGGCACAAAAAGACCTTGGCTAAACACCAAGGTGCAAAAAGACCTCGGGCTTCGAGCCCAGGCACAAAAAGACCTCGGGCTCCGAGCCCATGCACAAAAGGACCCTGCAACCACCAATGTTCCAGGTCGGATTCCTACGGTCGCTCCTCACCATGCCCCCGCCTCCACAGGACGCTCGGGGGGCAAGGGGATACTAGACCTAAACAGGAAATTACTTAAACTTTCACTTAGGACTAGCCGACGACGGGGGCACACCCCTAGGTGGCCGACGATGACAAGCTTCAAAGGACCCTGCAACCACTCATGTTCTAGGTCGGTTTCCTACGGCCACTCACTCCTGCACTCTCGCCTTAGCAAAATACTTGGGGGGCAGGGGAATATTAGGCCACAACAGGAAATCACATCGGTCACTAAAAGAACTTGGAAGATATTCCTAAGTACTTACAGTAATCAGAGATAATATCCCGGACGGTAAAACAGGATACTCCTATAATACACCGGGACATATCGGACGGTAATACAAGGTATTCCTATAATACATCAGGACACCCTGGACGCTAAACAGGACAAGTTCCTATGGCGCACTGGGCAATCACCTTTTAAACAGGTCAAGAAGACTAGGTGTTCTACTGGTTACGGTCCTAATCCATTTGCTAAGGCAGGGGTTAGGTCGACTAAAAACTGAGTGGATACTATCAATTAAACACAGGCACAGTATAGATAAAAATGAAAATGAGCAGTAAATGGAGAGAAAGTTGACCTCAAGGGCCTTTTCATTAATGATTGAAAAATGTACAAAGCCTGGAGGGCAGTTGTAGTAGCCTCCCCCCCCCAAAAAAAAATTACATCAATAAAAAAAAAACTATTTGTCCACAACCAACACTTCTCCCTCCTCCGCAGCCTGCTCTTCAACAGAGGGGTCCCCGGTCGATGCAGCTTCAGCAGCGACCTCGGAGTCAGCCTAGCCCTCCTTCCAGTAACTGGACTCTACCAAAGAGTAGCTGGATAGGTCCCAGTCAGGGTGGTAGGCAGCGGCCCGCTTCGCCAGGTCAGCGAAGCCCGTGAGGAACCCTGCCTTGAACTCCTCCTCAGCATCCTTGGCTTCAGCCTCCCGAGCGGCAGTGAGCTCCGAAAGCGTGGCTGTCATGGCTGCCAGGTCCTTCTCAGCAGTTATCCTCCCGCCTTTCGCGGCTGCAGCTTTTGTCTCTGCAACCTTCTGTGCAGCCCGCTCAATTGAAAGAGAGTCGCGGGTCTCCCCCAGCTCCAAGGCTGCTGCCTGTAATTTGTTCTCCTCCACGAAGAGAGCAAACTCTGCAGACTCCCGAGCAGCCCTCTCCATGGATAGGTCAGCCTCTACAGCGGTCAACCTCTCAGCAACGCCGGGAAGGGTGGTCTCAGCCCCGGTCGCAATACAGCCAATCTGCAAGAACAAGACAACGTCAGCACACACATGGAACAAAAGCTAATGTTCATGTTGCAAAGTGACTTATTATGTGGCTGATGCTGTATAGCCAACCGATGATGGCCTCGGGGCGTAGCAGGGTGCACTTGTCAATCTGACTCTGCAGCAGCCCGGCCCGTACCCTTCGGCGGATGTCGTCCGCTGTCTCAACCGCTGGCCTTGAAGAGGGGCCCGCACGAGCTTCCTCAATGCTTGGGAAGGAGACCCCGGACGGTTTGGCTACCGGGGGAGGTGGTGGAGGCACAGCGATGGTTACGCCAGGTGTTGAGGCCACGGCAGCCTCCTTCTCTGCCCGGATAGAGATTCCCCGGGAGATCCTCTTAAGGGGCTGGCCCTCGGCGGGGTCTGGCTTCTTTCCCTTTTGGCCAGCCCGGGCCATCAAGGCCGCCTCTTTCTCCTTCAAAGCCGCCACGCTCTTGGGGGCCATTTCTGCAAAACCAGAGAAGAGCACATGAGAATTCAGCAAAGTACTAAATAAAAAAAAATCGGACGGTCAAGAGAAGGTATTTACTAGGAATGATCGCTGGGAGGATGGGAGCTATGAAGTGGTGCTGGGGCTCGTAGGAGATCTTCGGGCTTTCCGACCGGGTCAACACTTGGTTGATGTCAATTGGGTCCTCCACCAAAGACAAGATCCTTGCTTGGAACTCGTCGGGAAGACTTGGCAAGTCAACTGATCCCATTGCAAAGCAAACATACAAACGAGTTAGTCATGGCAAAACAGAGAGACTAATCGGGAAAGGAAAGTAATTGAGCTTACTCCTCAGCTTCCCCGCCCAGGAGGTCCTCAACTGAACACCCGGCGCCTTCTCACACAGCCCCAGGGTGGACACTTGGAAGAATTTCTTCTTCCATCCTTTATTGTTGCTCGGACAGTTTACTATAATCTTCTGCCCCTGCCTAGCCTCGAGCGAAAAGAAACCAGACTCCCCATGAACTTGGAAAGGCCGCTGGGTCCAAAAGAACTCTTGTAGGGTGAGCTTATACCCTAGAACTTGAGGCCACAAAGAGATGCACCCCATCAGATACTGCCATCCGTTCGGAGCGAGCTGCTCGGGGGAGATCCCGAGATAGATGAGCACGTCCCGGCCAACTGGATGGAGCGGCAGGTGAAGGCCTACCATGAAGGCATCTTCCTACAAAGTGACGAAGCCCGACTCGTGGAAATGGGCCTGCCATCATGGACAGAAAGGGAGAAGGGGCTGGGAATATCATATATATCCCTGATCCAGCCTAAGTCAGGACCTCGCAGGGTGCTGATGATAGACTCGCAGGTGAAGACGACTCTGGGACTGTTCGGTATAGACCCTTCATCGCCCGACCCCCGAGATGTTGAGGCTACAGGAGAATCCCGGTGCATTTCCTCGTGAGATGCCCGAGCAGGTATTCTTCCCTCACTATGCTGGTCAGAGGGGGCTGAAGAGGGAGGGTCTAGACTTGTGCTCAAGGTCCCTGATCGTGACTGCTCGTCCCCCGAGCGGGATGACGAGTTGAAGTCTGAGTGGCACATGTCTACGTCAACAGTGGACCTAAGAGGCAGACGACCTAAAAATGGGTCAAGAACTCCAAGCCTAATATACAAAGGAGGAAGATCTAGCAACCTAAAGGGTAGGTCGTACAAGGCTCTAGAGGAAAGGTAACACTCTCTCAAGACTGTCCCGGGAACACCCGTTCAGTCCAACTGCTTAGCGTACCTCCGGACTGGAAGAAATGACAGAACCTAAAAAAGAAAAAATCCCACGCTCGTTCTAACCTAAGTGGGTTCGTTCCCTCCAGCTTTGTTCAGAAAAGAAGAAGAGAATGAAGAACTGAAGATAGAAAGGAAGGACTTACAAGGTTTAGTGCAGAAAAGAGGTCGGGAGTCTTGCTCGGGATCTCGTATGCTCTCAAACCGCTTGGTAAACTCTCTCACATGGCAGCAGGAATTGAAGAAATGAGCAAGTGTTCCTTATATAAGAATAGTAGGTGGTCCAGATCGATTAGATCCAACGGCTCAGGATCTTTGCCGCCAAGAGTCGCCAGACAGCTGTCGTCTCGGGATCACGAAAGGTCGCCTCAAAATACGCGCACATTAAATGCGTGACGTAATGGTCCGATTACCACGCAACTGTTCGGTTACATCCAAACCGACTTCGCTGGATCCTGACCAGGCCACTTACTCCCTGACACGTGGCAACACCACCGCTCGGGCTTCTCCCTGCACCGGTCGGTTATTCCACCGGGGTGATCTGGAAGGTGGGCCCCCATCCCGAGTAGCATTCCCGGAGGATATCCGGACGATTTCCAAGGCATTACTAATTTTCGATCCTCACTCGATGAAGCATCCAGTCAGTTCTGAAAATGGGGGGCAGCTGATATGTCCAAAATAATCTAGCCATGAAGCCAGTCTGCCACATCACCAAGAGGTGCTGGTTACTTCAGTAAAGGCGCCAATAGCCAAGCAATCCCGAGGTGTTCGTCAGAACCGTACGGTTCCTACCAACAGGCCGAGATTGGAAGACCGCGACATCCCATGGACTTGGCCTATCCAGCAGTTTCCTAAATCAGTTGCAAGACTGCAAGATGGAATGTGGCAGTTTCCTAAACCACTTAGGAAACTTTCCCCAAATTATGCAAATCAATTGTAATCAGATTAGGTTTCCTAATCTGATTAACTTATCATGTAAGGGTGGACTCTTTCATCTATTAAAGAGCCCACCTACCCTGTCAACAGGGATTCGATCCGAAAAATAATTCTCTATCTAACAAGCATACAACAGAGAACTCACCATTATACGCATATACCCGACCGGTATTACTGGTAGTGCCGTCCCTCTTTGTTGGCTCACCAGGCCCGTAGGTGATCTACTAGTGAACGCGCACAGACGCAACCGTGGATGTAGGTCACCTTGTTAACGGGACCGAACCACATACAACTTGTTCTTGTCTTTTTCTCTCTCTAAACCCTTCTTACTATTTTCCGCCATCATCAGAAAGCATTAGATTTTTGAATGACATAGATTCCTTGACAGGATTAGAACAAGATTTTATTAACCAAAGGCTAGAAGTAATGAACTCAAAACACTAAGGTGCTTGGGATTCATGCCACTAGTGGTGGGCAGCAACATTGTTTTCCAAGAGAGGTTAATTGTTTTCCAGTTGAGCTGGCCGGGTGTTGTGATTATTTTGTTTCTTCAACACATTTGTTACAAGGATGAAGTTGAAGGTAAGAAACTTTTTTGTAGCATGCATGGACACAAATTATTAATTTTTTTGGTAGCATTCGTGAGTTTTCTCAAACTGTTGTATGATAAATTAGTATTTTTGAACACTTTGTTTTATAGAAATTTGGTATTAAATACCCAATTAGGAGAATTATTTGGTTTAAAGACACAAAGGAAATCTTTTTGGTAATAAGGACATTATTCAATAAGTTAATTTGGAATAGGTCATTTGACCAGTTGACCACATATTTTTGAGACATGTTTACCCTTATTTGTATTTTTCATTTTCATTTCTCTTTCTTCATCTCTCTCTCTCTCTCTCTCTAACCAACATCACCAACCAAGACCACTGCCATCGCCGGGGACCTTCGTCGTCGGCACCACCACCAACCAAGACCACTGCCATCGCGAGCCAAACACCGCCATCTCGCGAGCCAACCACCACCATCGCCGAGCCAACCACCATCTCCGAGCCAACCACCACCATCTCGCGAGTCAACCACCACCATCTCCGAGCCAGCGGCACCATCGGTCACCACCACCAAAGCGAGCATTTTCACGAGCAGATCCGGCCACCAGTGCACTGATCCACCATCATCTTCTTCTTCTTCTTCCTTTTTTTTTTTATTATTTTTTTTTAACACATTTTTTTGTGAAATTTATCAAAAAAAATTAGTAGCTTTCTCAACATTTTTTCCCAGAAGTTTGATATAAACAGTAATAGTTGTTTGATAGATCTCGTTGAGTAGGCTGTAAATATATAGATTTTATGCAAAAAAACAAGTTACAGATTGATATGAATGCTCAAATTTGTAAAAAGTTTTTTCAATGTTTGGCAGAACACTTTTTTGTGAAATTTCACAATCTTTCTGAAATTTCACAACTTTTTTTTCTTTTGAAATTTTCACAACTTTTTCGGTGCTGGTATGAGAAATTAAATTTCAAAAACTTGTTTTGTGATCATTTGATATTGATGTGGTAGTTTGGTTGTGAAGAGATCGTCAGGTGAGGTCGTGGTGGTGATTAGCAAAGGTTTGGTGTGGTTGTGGTGGTTTCATGAAATTTCACGAACTCTGTGAAATTTCACAACTTTTTGTTGATAAATTTCACAACTTTTTTTTTTATAATTTCACAAGTTTTTTCGGTGGTATAAGAAATGAACTTTCAGAAAGTTATTTTCTGATCATTGTATGTTGATTTGGAGTTTTGGTTGTGAATGAGGTCAATCAGGTGAGGTGGTGGTGGTTGGTGGAGGCTTAAGGTCGTGATGGTGGTTGTTGAAAGTAAGGTGAGGTGGTGGTGGTTGGTGGAGGCTTTAAGGTCATGATGGTGGTCGTCGGACCTCAGGCGAGGTCGCCGGAGCTCAGGCGAGGTCGCCGGAGATGCAGGGGTGAAACTTTCTTGGTGTAGACCAATATTAGGGTAGATTTGTCAAAATACCAAGGAGTGTACCTTCTCCCAAATATTTTTACTAGTTATACCTAAACCAATATACTTTCCTTAATTTGAATTAATTGCTAATTGCCCCTTTGTTTTATTAACAATGTTTACTTGCAGTTTACTATTTTTCTCTACAATGAATTGGAAATAGGAAGGGAGGGTAACAAATTTGAAAAATAAGTAAGATTGAGTAAAAAGTGTTAAATTTGGCATTAAGTGTATGACAATATCTATTTTTGATTATTGCATTTAATCAGGAGATATTTAAGGGATATGTTTTTTAATATCTATTTTTAATATTTGGAGTATATTGGACCCCCCAAAAAAAAAGAAGGAAAACTGACTTTTTAATATAACTATTTTGGATTGGGACCTCCAGCCATATAAGTTCTAAATTTTGAACTCATAACCAAGAAAACCTTAAAAGATTTGAGCGTGATTCTGAATTTGAACGGGGCAATTATCGTGCTCATTTTTTGTCAGAAAGGAATACCCAATGATCATTTAATTGATGGTTGCATCTTTTGGATCTTTTATTGAAAAAGTACTTAGAATTGGACTTATAAGTGCCGAGAGGGTTGTAGTCTAATTGGCATAGTCTTTCTCTTCTCCGTGGGGAGGGAGACGGTTCAAATCCCCGTAGAGGATTCTAGTTGCTTGCCCCTAGTTATTCTCCAGTTGGAATGAGTGACCCTTGTTGAACTTTGATATGAGTCAGTATTGGGTTTTGGGGTTGGATTGGGACTGGAGTGTATGTGTATGTATTCGGTCCGGATCTAGATATCTAGAAAAAGAAAAAAAAAAAAAAGAAAAAAAAGAATTGGACTTATAAATTATAGGGTAAAAAGCATTTTGCACCCCTAATGTATACACCGTTTTGGACTTTGCACCCTAATGTTTCAATTTTCTCAAACTGGTCCTTAATGTATATAGTGAGTAGCAATGTGGCCCTTCCATAAAAAAACTAACAGAAACTCACCCATGTGCGAGTCATGTGACTTATTTAAGGGTATTTTAGTCATTCACCATAAATTAAAAGCATTTTGCACTGTTAATGTTTGGTTCATTTGGCGATTTACAGCCTTAATGTTTGGGTCGTTTGGACATATTTTACTTTTATTTTTTTATTTTATTTTTTTCAAAAAAAGGTGTTCTAGCATTATTTTTCAATTCCTCTACCAGTACCCAATTACCCAAATAATATGAAACAAATCTAAAGTTATCTAATATATCATAATTGGAATTTTAAATAAACTCTAATTCTAAAAGGGTGGAGTTAAATCTACCACAATTTTTGCTAAATTCACCACTTTTGGAGAGTACATCATGTACTTTTGCCTTATGTATTTTAGGTTATATGCATTTGTGTCCCCTCAATTTAATCTATTTAGCAAATTAAAATTGATTTAGCTAAACAAATTAACTATGAATAAATAAATTCCCAAAAATACAAAACTTTTGAGAAATTTGTTCTTCAAGAAATTTCAGTGGTCCAAAATGGGGTTCTAACATCCATATTAATTTCAAAAATTAATAATCCATTTGAGATAGTTTAAGCAATTAAAACTAATGCACATAAGCATAAATTTCATGCTCTAAAATATAAAAAATATGAGATAATTTACTAAAAAATTTCTCAAGTCCCCAAACAGTGTTCAAAACACTATGTATTAATTTTAAGAATTATAAAATTATTATTATATTTTAAACAATTAATATCGTGTTCATTTATGGAATTAACACAAGTTGTTTAGTACACTAAGGGAAACTTGATTAAATTATTTGGTAAATTCTTTCAATTTTTGGGAATATATTTTCGAGCATAGATGTTTTGTACATTATTTTAAATTGCTTAAAACATCTTTGATTGATTGTTAATTTATGGAATTAACACAAGGTGTTTAGTACACTAAGGAAAATTGATTAAATTATTTGGTAAATTTTCTCCATTTTTGGGAATATGTTTTAGAGCATATATTGTGTTATGTACACGATATTAATTGCTTAAAATATACTAATAATTTTTTAATTCTTAAAATTAATATATAGTGTTTTGTACACTATTTGGGGACTTGAGAAAATTTTTAGTAAATTATCATTTTGTTTTAGAGCATAAAATTTATGCTTATGGCTAATTGCTTAAACTATCCCAAATATATTATTAATTTTTGAAATTAATATGGATGTTTAGAACCCCATATTGGACCACTGAAATTTTCTTGGAGATCAAATTTCGCAAAAGTTTTGTATTTTTGGGAATTTATTTATTCATAGTTAATTTGTTTAACTAAATCAATTTAATTTGTTAAATTGATTAAATTGAGGAGACGCAAATATATATAACCTAAAATACATAAGGTAAAAGTACATGATGTACTCTCAAAAAGTGGTGAATTTAGCAAAAAAATGTGGTGGATTTAGCTCCACCCTTTTAGAATTAGAGTTTATTTAAAATTCCAATTAGGATATGTTAGATAATTTTAGATTTGTTTAATATTATTTGAGTAATTGGGTACCGGTAGAGGAACCCAAAAATTATGTCAGAACACCTTTTTTTGAAAAAAATAAAAGTAAAATATGTCCAAACGACCCAAACATTAAGGTTGCAAATCGTCAAATGAACCAAACATTAAGGGTACAAAATGCTTTTAATTTATGGTGAATGACTAAAATACCCTTAAATAAGTCACATGACTTGCACATGAGTGAGTTTCCATTAATTTTTGACAGAATTTCTGACAGAATGGCCACATTTCAACTCGCTATATACATTAAGGACCAATTTGAGAAAATTGAAACATTAGGGTGTAAAATCCAAAACGGTGTATACATTAGGGGTACAAAATACTTTTTACACTAAATTATAACTAGAAATTTAGTTCCTACACTTCACTAACCTTGATTTATCCTTCTCTAATTCAACGTAATGATTAATTCTAGGAAAATTGTTTTAGAACACCACCAATACCCACTAACCCCCCCCTTCTTCCTCACCACCACCACCCACTGCCACCATTACCACTTGCTGTTACCACCACCCCTACCCCCCTACCACACCACGACCACCAAGATGACCACCACCAGCCACCACGTCCACCACCACACCACACCACGACCACGACCACCACCACCACCACCATGGCTGGCCACCACACCACGACCACGACCACCACTACTACCAGCCACCACCACACCACAGCCACTAGCCACCACCACGGCCACCACCACCACCCCGATTACAACCTCTCTCTCTCTCTCTATATCTATATAATAAGTTAGAGCAATATGGGTCCCTCCTATTTTAGCAACTTACAATCCTAGCCATTGAGACAAGTTTAGATATTTTCAACCCTAGGATCGTTGGTCTACCAAATCTCACTAAATGTCTAAAAATCTCACCCTCACAATAGTCCCTCTCACCTAACTCAATCTTTTTTTGAGTTGCCATATCAGAAAGAATCACCACAAGCTATATATATCGTATATGTGAATATTGACTAAAATTTAAATTCTTTATAGTTACTTTATTAAGGATATTGGAAGGGGTATGATAGCAAAGTATACATTATGGCTGTCTGTCACACACATAACACATATATAGTTAATAGTTCCTAAAATGTTAGCACTTGAATATTATAATACGCAAAAAAGAAAAAAACAAAAAAAAATTCAATCCATTTTTAAAATGTGCAGGTTATATAAGAAAAAGAATATGGTCCCTAATACTAAATACCAAATTTAGGTAAAATCTATCATGAAAAAAAAATAAAAATTTCACAATATTTTAACCATGAAAAATCATCTTTTTGGCACTATTTTTCTGTAGTGGCGAGTCTCCTTGGCATCATTTTTTTATTCTTAAGAATTCTTTGCATTTGTGTCATGAGTGGTAACTTTGCAGTTATTATTAATTTGTAATCAAATAATGGCTTTTTTTGAATTCAATCATTTTTCAATGACTGGGCGTAATGTGTGCAGTGTCCCAATAATCTTTCCAAATTCAAATAAGATAGATTTGAAGGATATGGTCAGTTTTCTTTATTACTCCACCACTGATTTCTCTCTCTCTCTCTCTCTCTCTCTCTCTCTCTCTCTCTCTCTCTCTCTCTCATATGTGTGCGGGTGTTTGTGTGCTTGGGTGTGAGGGTGTTTCTGTGTGTGCATGAATGTGTGGGTGTTTATGTGTGTGCGACTATGTGCGTTGAACTGTGCATGTGTGCATTTTTGTGTGTGGGGGTATTTTTGTGTGTGCGTGCATGTGTGTTTATGTGTGTGCGACTATGTACGTTGAACTGTGCATGTGTGCGTCTCTGTGTGTGGGGGTGTTTTTGTGTGTGTGTGCGTGCATGTGTGTGTGTGTGTTTATGTGTGTGCGACTATGTGTGTGAAACTGTGCATTTGTACGTCTAGCTGCGTGTGGGGGTGTTTCTGGGTGTGCGCGCATGTAAGTGTTCACACTACCCCTTTTTTTTTTAATTATTATATTCATATTTTAACACTCTGCATAGATATTAGTCATAGTTTGATTTGTTCTCTCTCTATTTTTTTCTTACAAGTTTTCACATCTCAGTATTGGGCCTCTCAGCAGCCATCATTAATATTAAGCATAGTGAATTGAGTACCTTGTCTTTTTTTTTTTTCCCCTTTTCTTTTTTCTTATACATCCTTCTTGCAAATGTAATTTTTTTGATTCTCTAGGAAACAAACCCCTTTGAAATAATTGCTAACTTTTTTTCTATCAAGTTCTGTATTTGCTAACTATAATTTTATTGTTATTTTTTTTTGTTTTTGTTGAAGGTGGTCCGGTTCTACATATGTTTATTTTTATTTTTTTTAAAGGTAGTCCCGTATTATAGTTTTTATTGATAAAAAGGCACAACCACCTTTTAAATCTAAGCACATATGTTTGAGAATCAATTGGGAACCATTTGAGTACGTGTTAGACTCATTAAAAAATTGGTAATAGTACTGACTTTATTTTCACTTTGTGTTGTTATGTTTCATTTGTTTTGTTTGATCGTTTTCAAGCTTTTTCTTTATGGGTCAGGTTCATAGGTACTAAAGCATGAGTTTTATTTGTCTTTTTTGAATTACTCAAGTTCTCTTCGGTTCCTTATCTCTTTCTTCTTGGGTTTATATTTTACTTTTTCTATTTGATTCCTTATCTCTTTCTTCTTGGGTTAAAAAATAATGTCGATTTTATCTGAGTTAAAATATTAGTAATAAGATCCAATTGTATTTCACTTTTTCTTTTTTCTCAGGTTAAAAAATAACGTCGATTTTATCTGCGTTAAAATCTTATTAATTAGATCCAATTTTATTTTACTTTTTCTTTTTTCTCAGATTAAATAGTTTTTAATTTTTTTTTTACCTAAAAGAGCATCGTATATCTAGAACCTTCATAATCAATTTTATAAACATAAAAGAGATATCATGTAGGAAGAACTAACTTTTACTGTAGTTTGGTTCTTTTTTTCTTTTTGTCCCTCTTTTTTTTGTACTATCCATTGTCATAGATATCCTTTCATTTTACACTTTTTACTCCATTTTTAATTCAACTATTTGGTTATCTATGGAATAGTAAGGCCCCACACCATTGCTAATCTTGCTTTGAATTTTTAATTCTATTTCATTTTTAATTCATCTGTTTCATTTTTAATTTGTCATTTATGTTAATTTTTTAGCTGAGCTATCTGTATTGATTCTTTCAATATTTTGCAGATGGATAGAGACCTGAAGAAAATCGTGAGTGTAGATATTTTTTTTCCTTTTATTTTACATTTTTAGTTACTATAACTTAAGATGTTTTATGCAATAGGTACAATTTTTTTTTTAAAAAAAAAGAAACGTTGGCATTAACAATATGTACAATTTAAATAACTCAAATTTGGGACATGTATTGACAATACTTTCTCTTATCAATATTTTTTAAATAACTCAAATTTTGGGACATGTGTTATTATATTCTATTGTCTATCTAGAAAATGAGTTTTTCCATTACATTGGTTGTAAATTTTACTATCGGTTTGATTAGTTCCACCCTTTTTGTAGGTCATTTGATTAGTTCTATTAGTTTGATATAGTCCATAGGGCCAATTAGTGAAATGCATGAGTAATACTGCTTCCCAAATATGGGCTAAATAATCACAAAAGTTTTGCTTTCCTTTTCTGTTTCTTTCCAAAACTTAAAAAAATGCCTTTTTTTTTTTCACTTCGTGCTCTTGGGCACGGGTTATGACTAGTATATATATATATATACACAGTGGTGGACCTAGGATTTTGTGTTAGAGGGGGCCAAGTTCTATGCGGGGATTTGGGGGCAGCGCCCCCGAAATTTTTTTTTTGGGTCATTTATACATATTTTTTTATTTTTAAGTGAGACAGATAGTCGAACGAGTAGTTGTGGCAAATTGGATTTAGGCATTGTTTATCTCCTGAGTTGAATAATGGGATATTACTCTTCCCCTTCATTATTAATAGAGACTTTTAATGTCACACGCTTACACTAGTGAATATTGTTATTAATTTTGCAATGTTATTATTCCCAAATTTTTTTATCCCCAAATGTGATTCCTAACACATTACCATTTGAACATAATGAAAGTCAAGTGGACACTATGTGTTAAGAACCTACACATGTAAAGTCACAAATTTGGGGGGGGGGGGGGGGGGGGGGCACTATGTAAAATATTATCAAATCTTCAAAATTCTACATAAACCCCCAAAATTTTCAAAAATATTGCAGGGGCCATGGCCCCCCCTAGTCTCTCTATGGGTCCGCCCCTGTATATACATGAGTATATATATATCTAATATATGGTCATCACCACCCCAACCTCTCTATCTATTCTCTCTCTTCTCACCACCACCAGACACTGCCATGGGCCTCCTCCCTCATCTACCCCCGCCAAAGCAGAAATTAAAAAAAATTAAAAAAATTGTAGGTTGTAACTGTCCAAACGGCAAGAGCAACTCAACAAACATATCGGGAGAAACTCACCAAATGTAACGAGCAACTCACCAAACCTGGTCGTTTCGTGAGTTGCTCCTTACGTTTGATGAGCTGTTCCTCAGGTTTGGATTGTTGCTCCAAACTTGAAATTCTTTTTTTTTTTTGGGTGGTGGTGGCCATATATTAGATATAAATGTATATACTCATGTATATATATATAGAGAGAGGTTGTGGTCGAGGTGGTGGTGGTGGCCATGGTGGACCAAACCTGGTCGTTTCGTGAGTTGCTCCTTACGTTTGATGAGCTGTTCCTCAGGTTTGGATTGTTGCTCCAAACTTGAAATTCTTTTTTTTTTTTGGGTGGTGGTGGCCATATATTAGATATAAATGTATATACTCATGTATATATATATATAGAGAGAGGTTGTGGTCGAGGTGGTGGTGGTGGCCATGGTGGTGGCTGGTGGTTGTGGTGTGGTGGTGGTCGTGGTGTGGTGGCCGGCCATGGTGGTGGTGGTGGTGGTGTGGTGTGGTGTGGCATGTGGTGGTGGTCGTGGTGTGGTGTGGTGTGGTGGTGATCGTGGTGGCTGGTCTTGGTGTGGTGGGGGTGGCTGGTGGTGGCTGGTGGTGGTAGTAGTGGGTGGTGGTGGTGAGGAAGATGATGAAGGAGGTAAGTATAATTTTTTATTTTTATTAAAAAAAAGATCAAAAATTGGTCTATTTTTAATTCGTGAAGATGAGATAGATTTTCTTTCAATTTAAATAAAGTAGGTGACTAACATCTAAATTATCAATATTTAGTTGATTGATATCTGATGATGCCTGAAACTGGTAAGAAAGGTTTAGAGAGAGAAAGAGATGAGAAAAATTTGTATGTGGTTCGGTCCCGTTAACGAGGTGACCTACGTCCACGGTTGCTTCTATGCGCTCTTACTAGCAGATCACCGGCGGGCCTGGTGAACCGACAAAAGTGGGCGGCACTACCAGTAATACTGGCCGGGTGTATGCGTGTTGATGGTGAGTTCTCTATTGAATGCTTGTAAGCTAGAGAATAATAATTGGGGTCCCCATTGACAGGGTAGGTGGGCTCTTTTATAGATGCAAGAGTCCACCCTTACATGGTAAGTTAGTAGGATTAGGAAGCTTAATCTAATCACAATAGATTTGCATGATTTTAGGAGAGTTTCCTAAGTGGTTTAGGAAACTGCCATATCTCCTTTCTCAGACTTATAGCTGATTTAGGAAACTGGCGGACAGCTCGGGACCGAGCTGCACCTCCTGGAGAGTTGCCGCACCACATGCCCGGGCTGTGCAAGCATCTCGAGCGGTGCCGTCTGTTGATCTCAGGGGTGTAGACCCCAAGCTCCCATTCCGGATAGTCCGGGTCATTCTGCTGACGTGGTAGTTTGGTCTTAGCAGAATATTTCTGGACGTACCAATATCTAATAATCCCTGTTTTTATCACTCCGTTCATCTCAAATTAAGTTAAAAAGTGGATATAGTACTCTAACTATACAAATTTTAAATTTACCATTTATCCTGTATATAGATATTAAAATAATTAAAAAAAACCTTGCCACTTTTCATTTATTTAGCATTGAATTTTAAACTTAAAAGGGCGACAATCATAAAAAGTTTAAAATTTTCATAACAATTAAAAAGGGTCCATAAATAGTTGAATGCATCAAAAGGGACTCTTAACTTGGAGCTGAAGGGGTACTACGTATTTGCTTGTTCTGTTGATTTATAGAAGGAAAAGAAAAATGTAAAGTTAATAAGAAGAAGATCTAACTCTCTATTAGATTGTGCTTTCCTTCATGCCTAAATACTTTATAAATTAAAATTTTGTAAAATATAACTACAGATTAAGAGAAAAGGGTAGGATGCACCTATCAAAATTCTGTATACTTAATGTATTTATCACTATTTTCTTAAACACGATTTTCCTTATTGTGAGTTTTTCGTACTATTTGCCTTGCCTTTCCGTCGGTGAAAGCATGTATCCAACAAAGACTAAAGAGGACAATGTTATCACATTGATTTGAAATTCCTCATTGACTGAAGGTGTGTTAAATATTAGGGTTAAATACATATGTACCCCCTGAACTATGAATCACTTTTAAATCACATCCCTGAACTAAAGAATGCAATGAGTTGCCAAAATGGTGTTAACAGAAAATTTTGAAATTCCTATTTTACCCTCATTTAACACTCCCATTTTCAGTCTTCAACCAAAGAAAAACCCTCTCTCTTTACCCTTCAATCTGATTATATGACAAAAAGCATCCACGAGAGACTTCAGCAACACCGACTCACCGCCACTGCATCTTCACACTCCACCACCATTGCGAGTTGCGACACTCATTACCCATATATCAATCGCTAAAGGCATCATCCCTAAGCCTTTCTACACTGAAAAATTCAGAAAATGTGCATAAATAGACTAAAAAATTTTAAAAATTTTCATTAATACACCTCGAAGCCCCACAGGTCCACCGCTAGTTGTATTTCCAGCCTACCCCAACATAACATCTTGGGTACTCCTTAGGGTACTCCTGATGAAGTGGGTTATCAACTACTTCCCTTGTTTGGTTAAATAAGAAGGAAAGAATTAAATGAAAAGAGAGTATTAAACATTAAGCATTTTTAATTGTACCCTTCCATAACAAAAAAATAAAAATAAAAATTATTATTGGAGGACAAAAGTCAAAAGTTAGAAAACTTTATTTTCTCTCCGGAAGGATGCCTCTTCCTTCACGTCTTCCTTTCCATCCCTTCTTTCAATCTACCAAACACAATATTTTCTCGTTTTTCACCCCCTCTTCCCTCCTACTACCTCCTTCTCTCATTTCTTATTCATACCAAACACTATTCGATTTGACATTCACGGTTGGCATCCGTAAGAAATATGATAGAGAGAATGATTGAATCGATTGATTATAATATTACATAGTGATGATGCAATTTTTGGGCAAGATCAATAGAGCAGATCAAGGAGAGAGAAATAGTGAGAGAGAGATACTGAGAGATCGGGTTTGTATGTGGTTTGGCCCTGTTAATGAAGGAACCTACGTCCACGTGTGTGTCTGAGCACTTCCACTATATGAAACAAAACTACTGCGGGGACCTTAGTGATCCAACAATAGTGACTGGAACCACCAAGGGTCAGCCATGCAGGGTGTACATTTAAGGTTTCTTGGGAGAGGCTAGACAACGTAATATTGTTGGTTCTATCGAATTCGGGATCCCCTCTAATGGGGGTGGGAGGACCCTTTTATAAGAAGAAGAGTCCTCACTTACAAGGCATTCTAGTCCATTTAGGAAACTGTTGACAACCTGTAATGGTAGCTGCTTATTCGGATGGTTTCCTATTCTGATTAGAAAACTGTTTATGCGTATCTGGAAGATTTCCTAATTGGCTTAGGAAACTGCTGGAGTCCGAGCTATTTGGGATGCATCTCTGGGCTAGCCGGGTTGTTCCTGAGCTATATTGTGACTGACCGATACAACCTATCTTGTTGGTCGGGTCTGGACCAGAGCACTAGACTGGATCTCTGTTGGAGTTTGACCCTGGAGGCCTGCACTGGAAGTCGGTCAATCGAGCGGGGTTGGGCCCTGAGCACTAGACTACAAGACCATTTTTGGGCGTATCACATAATAAGGGCTATATATAGCCTACATAAATATGTATCTTAATGATTAATGGCAATATCAAAATAATATCAAACTAAATCACATAATATATTATATGATGTTCATGATCGTTTAGTATATTATAAATATTAGCATTCCCCTCAAACTCATGATGAGTCAATTGAAATCAACTTGAGTTTGAAAACGATATCACGAAGCAGGTGATTGCCTAGAGATCAACAGGTAATCTGATGAATAGAGCTTGTAACCTCCATGGTGTGTGCCAAGACTGTGATATTGAATAAGACATAACTGGCATCAAAAGGTGCTAACCAGATGTGTACTGGCAAGTGGGCGCATGAACCGAGAGTCTCCGGCGATGACTGCGTTGGCCATATGAGTTCTGATAACTGAGCACGGTGCACGAATGATGTAACAATAGAGAGGTGGTATAATTGGTTGACAAGATGATGGTTTTGACACAGTGGTGTTGCTTGAGGTGAGATTGTGATGATGATATATAACACAGGTCCGGCGGGAGACAAGGTCGCCACTCGTCGGTTGAGAGGAATATGATTGAGAGACTACCAAAAGAGGACCAGTGGCTCTGATACTATGTTAGAAATGTGAAAAAGAGAATGAATCGATTGATTCCAATATTACTTAATAATAAAGGCTAGCTATATGTAGCCTACATAAATATCTTAATGATTAATGGATATATCAAAATGACATCAAACTAAATCACATAATATATTATATGACCTTTCACAATTATATAATATATTATACTCATTAACAACATCCAAGCTTTAGACTCTACACGTGGTCTGTAGGTAATTACACATATATAGAAATATAGGTAAAAAGTCCATAGAAGCAGCTACCAATAGTTTAAAGTCTAATTTAATTCTACATTAATTAAAAAGTCTATGAAATATGAAATTTCACTTAATATTTATGTACAGTTTAATAAAATTTCACTTAATATATTAGTGCATTTTGCGAAATTTCACTTAATATTCATGTATGAAAGACATTTTCCTAATTTAAGTTTGCAACATTTGTCCTTAACTTTAAAATAAGATGGCATAATGAACTTATTACTAAATTCTTCCATACACATATTCTGACTATGACTAATGCTAGATCCAAACAATTTTAAACAAAATTTCACACAAAACAATCATGACCCTTGATTCTGGTGGGTCCTGTTTGGGTCCCACATGTTCTCTACATGGAGCCCACTGAAATCAAGGACCAAGTTTATTTTGTATGCAATTTTGTGTGAATCTAGCACTATTGTCTGACTATACCCCATGACCTTGTGTCTTGTGAGGAATTAGGTCGTGTGGATCTCTTCACCCAAAAAGATTTTATCACCAAGAAATAAAAAAGAAATGAAAAGAACTCTTTGGTCGCCTGATCTAGTCTATAATTAGTAATAGCATTAGGTAAGCAGTTCCTTTAGGAATATGGTGGATGACAGGTTACCCTAGATGGGCATTCACAAGATTTGTATCAAATCAAAGCTCGTATTGTTTGATCCACCATACCTTCTTAAACATAGGTTTTTATAATGTGGTTGGTTGTATATCGATCTATCTGTGATCACTATTGACTATTTTTTTTTTGGGGTTGGCAAGACAAAATCTCTAGGAGGCATATATATTCTCAACGCTAAAGTCAAATGGAATGAATTCAAGGGAAATAAAAAAAAAAAAAATTCTATGTTTTACAATGGCTTTTGAGCCATGTTCATAGTACCCAAACAGGTGACTGGTCTATGTACAAAATTTTACAAGTTATAGCTGTGGTCCCATTAAGTGACCACCTAGTTCAGGTGAGAACAAAAATAAATGTCCAAAACAAAAATACTGATAAAAGAGTGAAATGTAATCTTCACCTTTGAACTCATATTTTGATTATAATAATTTTGTCATTTAACTTTTAGTCAAATTTCAATGTCAAAATCTTTAGTTTAAAAAATGTACAAAATTTGTCATAAGATGTAATGTTAACCTTTCAAGTGATGTATTTTTATCACTTTTTCAAATGAAAGATAGCGGAAAGTTGGAATTGTAATTGATCAAAAGGTAAAGGGACCAAATGCTATAATTGAAATGAGTAATGCTATGCTTTAGTGGGTTCACTGCCACATCATTTGAGATATGTAGATTTAGGATAAAAAGAATAATATTACTCAATTGAAATACGAATGAACAAATTGCAAATTAGTGTATGGTTCAAGAGTGAAATTAAATATTACCTCTCAATTATACTAATAACAATAATTTATTCTCCAGGTAGGGGTGTTTGAGATGAATAACATAACAAGAATAGATTAACATGAAAAAAAACTTGGTGCGTTCTACTTAAATAGCGATATTATTGAACCACACAAAGCAAGCAATGAATATATATATGTATATATATATGTACAAACTTATATATCTCTACATGTATACACTCACAAAAGACAAGTCTGTCTCTCAAACCAAGCAAGTATGCGCGGGACCATGCAAAAATTTTTGTTAAGAGAATACCAAAATGAATAGCACTCCCTAACCAAGGTCTTTGTGGCTTAGTAGTACCACATTCACTTCTCTTTGGAGAGGTGGAGGGTTTTTCCCTATGGAGAAAGCATGTATAAGAGTTTATGTAATTGCGGGGCCAAAGTCATGTGTGGATGGTTCTTATGTCAAAAAATATGTTTACGCGACTATTAAAAAGAGTCAGTGTACCTTCTAAGACTAGTTGCTCCTCTTCCTCAAATCCAGCCTCTTCTAGGATAATCGCATTAAATCGATCTTGGTCTTGTTGTCCCTGTGCTGGAGGTCCATCGTTGCCTCGTTGGGGTGCTTTGTAAGCTCTGCTCACATGACTAGGCTTGTTGTAGTTATACCACACTACATCAGGGCAACTAAACTTCCTCAAAGATCGACAATCCTTCGCCACATGTCTAGGGGTTCTATAGTTAAAACAGTTGCCGGTACATTCATCTATTATTGTCATTTGTTGTGGGGAATTCACTAAGGCATTTCGAGAACCTTCCGATTGGGATTTCTTTTCCCCACTCTAGCTGGGTGCTGGTCGAGATTCAAGTTGATTCTTGTTGATCCGTGCATCTTTTTCTAAGACTGTGGCCATCTCCACGATTGCGTCAAAGGACTTAGTTAGGTACCCCATCACGAATCGTCGAATGGATGGGTGAGGCCTTGACTATAGTTTCTTACCTTCTTATTTGGAGTATCCACCATGTGGAGAACAAAACTAGCTTCTCAAATTGTCGGATGCACTCTGAAACTATCAAGTTCCCTTAAGTCAGTTCTATGAACTCTTTATCTTTCTTATTCTGCTCGGACTCTAGGAAGTATTTGGTTAGAAACTTTTCTTTGAATGTCGTCCAGGATATTCTTTTTGTTAACAATCATGTGCAACGGTCACACAGCATTAAGCGCTGGCTCAAGTGTTTGAGGCTCTAAACCCAACTGATGAACAATCTTAACAGCAATAAACGAACGTGCAGCACTAGTATCGAATAAAACTTTAACTTAGTTGTGGAAGAGTATAAGCGTACCTTCCAAGTTTTGCTGCTCCTCGGCGTTAAAGCCAGCTTCCTCAGGAATAATGGCATTTACCCTCATCTCAGCTAGGGGACCTCAAAGCCCTTATACCAGTGCTCTGTAATATCCCCCACGAGGTGCTCACAATCCTTGCTTAAATGGCCTGGAATGTTGCAGTTTCGGCAGACGCTGTCTAATCGGCGGTTCACTCTGGGATTGTGCAGAACTATGCAATATGCTCGATACTTCACAGTTGTAATATCCTATATTGTTTGGTTGTGGGGCCATAAGTAATGCTTGAGGTGGCAGTCCTTGCTATCGATACTGCTGGGTTCGAGAATAACTCAACTATGCTTCCTAGCTCCATTCCAATTGCATTTGTTACCTTGGAAGTTACCCTGGGGTTTCCATCCCCGAGTATTCCTTGATGAAGAGGCTAGGAAATTCCTCTATGGAATGTACCTCGGTGGTGAGGGTCGGTTCAATGGTTATCGCTGAACTGGATAAGCGTCCTTCTCCAATCCCATAGCGAATCTTACAATTCCTTCAAACGACTGATTCAGGGGCCGACCATCATTTGCTTGTGGTAGGGGTTAAGCCTTAGTGGAAGCGCTATACTTTCTTCTATGGCGTTTCTATCATATGTTGAATGAATCAAGATAAGTTTTCAAACTATGTTGTGTATTCCTGCATAGTCCATCCTCCTTGGACCGAACTGAGAAAGTTTTTCTCTTGTTGATCTTTCTCCTCTTCTGGAAAAAACTTCTCCAGAAACCTACCCTTAAATGGCTCCCAAGGCATCACGTGTGCAGCTTCAAATCCTATTATAGCTCATTCAGTTTCCTACCAATCAATAGAAACTTAACAAGACGATTCTTATCTTGCTCGTTACACTCCAAGGCTTCGAATATCAGTTCCATCTCCCATATCCATTGCTCCATTTTACAAAGCTCCATTAATCTATCAAACTTTTTTGGGTGTAGTCTGTGAAAATGTTCCAATAACTTATCTCCGGTCTGTTTGGGCGGAGGTGGTGCAACATGATACTGGGCAGGTCGTTGGTTCGTAGCATGATTGTTGGTGTCGTCCACATGCTCTATCTTCTTCATAAATGCCTCGAAAACACTTGTTGGATCCATGCCCTCCGTAATAGGTGCTCCTAGTCGTGGTGGATTCCTCCTCGCTCCAACCATCGTGATCTAGTGATGTATACCTTCAAAAAAACTTATTGATTAGCTAAAAGTCTTCTCGGAGAAACATAATCATAGATGAGATGAACTAATAGTTCTAAACATCAGCTTGTAACAGCATCAAATCAAAATCACATCAAATATATCTTAAAAGGATACTCATATATATATCAAAAGATGTATTACGAAGTACAAACTAGTCAAATTGTGTACCGCATGGGACATGAGCGAAATACAATTACTAAGGTTATTTATTTACAATGCCACTACTAGTGGCTATCTATACAAAAAGCTATAGTCAATAGCTATCTCTAAAGGTCTCAAAATGTGGACAACATGTCCTGGTATAAAATAGAAAATCTAAACCCTATAGATCATGTCAAAAGTTGTCAATATCTGATCCCACTGTTGGTGCCCCGTCTGCTGATGTAATATTCATCTCCTCCAGTGAATCATCCTCTATTGGAGAAGTGAGACCTCCTATTATAGCTCCAATATCCCAATCGTCAACCATCATCTCATCAACGTCAAATGCTAGTCCAACGGTGTCAGTAATAGCCTGAGCAAAGCCATCAACTACTGCTATGGCCTCTGCCAACTCAACCTCTGCTATAACAAATCTGTCTAGTTGCTTGATCATTATAGCTACCCACTCTACTACCATCTCGGTAACAACTACCATCTGTGCAATCGGTCCTGCTGGTAACTCCGGTGCTACTGGTATCATAGGTACAACTACCTCCTCCTTTGGAATGTCCTCGACTATCTCCATGTCCTCTCCAACCACCTCAATGTCCTCTCCAATTGGGACATCCACATCTGCCAACTCTAGGTCCTTGGGCTTATCCTCCAAAGGTGCATACTCTGGCTCCTCATCATCCTCATCGTCCTCATCTTTCTCTGGCTTAATATCCTCTACTAGAACCTCATCATACTGAATTGGCTCAGGCTCTGGGTCACCAAGCTAATCATGGGGCTCTGGCACTGGTACATTGGGTACTGGTGATAGCAGTGCTGCTTATGTTGGTGCCTCAGTTGTCAGTGGGATGGGTCCTGCTACGATGGCTCGTAACTCGATCGCATCCTTCCAGCTGGATCAATCGGGTCATCTCCTTATATATGGCCTCTTGAGTCCTTGCATAATAATAAGCATTCATGCGATCTCCATTGGGTGAGTCAATCCCTTAACATAAAGCGTGTTCCACATCTTTTCCTCTAAACACTAGCTAACTGTTTGGCAAATATGATAATGGCATATCTCTATAATAGCTGGTGATGATGCCAAAAATTGGTAAGAGTAAAGTAGAGCAATTTTAAGAGAGAAAGAGAGAGAGAGTGAGAGACTGTTTTTTTTTTGTATGTGATTCGGCCCTGTTAATGAAGGTACCTACATCCACTGGTGTGTCTGAGCACGTTCACTATACTGTAAATGAGCTAGGGGCCTGTGGTGGACCAACAAGTCTGGAGCTACCGCAGGCAGCCCGGGCATGTATATGAATGCTATAGAGGTGCTGTGTAGACTAAAAAGTCGGCCCCTTCAATGGGGGGTGAGAGGTCTCTTTTATATATGTAAGAGACCTACTCATACATGAATAAGGAAATATAATTCAATTGATATAGATTGGCATTAAGTGTGGGGTTTCCTAATTAGATTAGGAAATAGTTTGCACTTTCCATTAGTCTTCTAGCTTGAGTAAGAAACTACCCGTAATGCTCGGGATCATGCCTGTGGGCTCGGACGAGCTGCTCTCGCGGTGGGATGTGCCTGTGCGGTCTTCCCGACTTGTTGGCCGGGTCGTGGATGAACCGCTCGGGAGGCATCAGGTGGACCAAACCGCTCGGGATGATGCTTGTCAATAGTTGTAGAATAGGACCGCTCGGGCATGGGCTGATTTTGGGTGTATCAGTTATCCCCCATTTCCAAGGTTGGATGGATACTATATCGGGGCAAGTTTGGAAATCAGTTTGATGTAACGCGGCACTGTCTGAGTGCTTGGGGAAGCTGCCCCGGGGCTTCTGAGCCTAGTGAGTCCTCAGGAACTGGCTGAGAGTTGAGACCCAGCCTAGCTCAAGACTTTTAGGTGCTCGGGAACTGACCGGGAGTTGAGACCCGGCCTAATTTGGAGTCTTTGAATACTCGGGAAGTGACCGAGAGTTCAGACTCGGCCTACTTTGAAGTATTTTTTGCTTGAGTTAGCGTCCAGGATGGTTATCTTCTGCCCGTGAACCTTCATCAAGGTTGTGGGTAAAAGAATTTTACCATGTTGGAAAAGCCGACCTAAAGCATATTGCTTTAGGGTCCTTTTATGTTAACTCCCCAGGATAATTGTCTTCTGCCCAGCCAGCCTTCGTCAAGACTGTTGGGAGAAGAGCTTGACCATGTTGGTGGAGCCGACCTAAATCACATTGCTTTAGGGTCTTTTTGTTCCTCTATCGTCGGCCAACCTAAGAGATTTTAGTCACCTCTATCGTCGGTTTGGACCTAAGTGGAGTTAATGCCTCTGAGTATTGTAGGTGCTCGGGTTGTCCAAGATTTTGACTTGGTTATCCGGGAGGCTTGTAGATACCCGATGTGATTGCCTGTTTGGTTCACTGCGTTGTCTTGCCCCCCATGCTTTCGCTAAGATGAGGGTCTTATAGAGGCTATGAACCGTAGGTAACCTACCTGGAACATGGTGGTTGCAGGGTCTTTTGAAGCTTGCCATCGTCAGCCACCTAGGGGGTTTGCCCCCATCGTCGGTTGGACCAAAGCGAAAAAGGTGCCTCCGGCGTGACCCCGAGGTCTTTGGTGCCTGGGTTTGGAGCCCGAGGTCTTTTGTGCCTGGGTTCGGAGCCCGAGGTCTTTTTAGTGCCTGAGTTCGGAGCTCGAGGTTTTTTTATGGCTCGGGGTTAGGCCTGAGGTTTTTGGATGCCTCGGGGTTAGGCCTGAGGTTTTTAGAAGGGCTCTCTAACAATCAGTGGAGCCTCATGTGGTGAGCAAGCAAGTACCACTATAGTCGGGCTCATCTAGACCGATGGAGACAGGGGGTCGAATCAGGATCGTCGGGCTCTTGACTTCTCTGTGCTGGAGGCAAAGTTGGAACTGCTTGATCCTGACCGATGTGAACTGGAGGTCGGGTCAGGGCTGCCAGACTCAAACCACTGTGAACTTGAGGACGGGTCGGGGCTGTCGGACTCAGACCGCTGTGAACTGGAAGAACTGTCAGAACTCCTGGGCTGATCTCGCTTTTGCTTACTTCTGGAAGACTCGTGGCTTTCTTGCTTGGGGTCTTTGATCTTTAGAAATTCTTCAGTGTCAATGTATTTTCCAACCCTCTTTGTGAGTTCAACCAAGGTTACCGGTCGGTTTCTGTGAAGCGACGTGGCGCACTTGGTGTGTTGAACTCCTGAGTAGAAGGCTATAATCGCAGCGGTTTCATCAAGATCATAGATACCGAGCTTCTCTTGATTAAACCGGTCGGTGAATTCCTTGAGGGTCTTATTATCCCTTTGTCTGACTGTCAGTAGATGTATGTCAGGCTTTGGCCGTTCATGCATCCCGGCGAACTGGTTGATGAACTGTTTGCTAAGTTGTTTGAAACTGCAGACCGATCGGGGCTCCAAGGAATAGAACCACTACACGGTCGGTCCTTTTAAAGTGCTGGGGAAGGCTAGGCAGTGTAGTTCATCGGAGTTGGTGGCTAGGGCTATCTGAGCCTTGTAGGTCCGGACGTGGTCGACCGAGCTCCCCGAACCGTTATAAGGATCTAGGCGAGGCTGCTTAAATTTGCGCGGGATGGAAAACCTCATGATCTGGCTGGGGAATGGTGACTCTATCTCGGTATTGGCTTGATTCTGAGCACGGTTTTGACCAAGCTTTTTGGCCACTCCGTTAATCGGCTTCTGCACGTCCTTGATTCGGGCTTCCACTCCTTCCCGATCGGTATCCGAGGGGTTGATCGGGTCGGTGGAAGAGACTTTTTCTTCATGGCGGGGTGCTATCCTCCAGGATTGGGCTCGGCTATGACTCCGGGTAACCAAGTGCCCAGGGACGACTCGGCTCTTGACCGAGTGACCCTGGACTGATTCCCGGGCCATATGCTCCCACCTTTCCTCTCGGGCAACACACCCACTGTTGATGTCTCTGGCATCCTCAACACGGGATGGGTTGGCTCAGGGACGTTGTCTGGTCAAGATCGGTTTTCGACCGTACACAACGTTCCCGGGTCATTTCCCAACCCCTGGAGGACTGCTTTGCTGGGCTAGTAGGGCTTTGATTTGTTGCTGGATTTGATGTTGGCCCTCGAGGAGTTGTGTGAGGGTCGCTGTGATCTGCTCAGATGTTATGACTGCCGCAGTCGGTGCTGGTGCCGGGGTCGGAGGAACATCCCGATCGGACTGCTGATCAGCCTTCTTACCCTTCTTTGGTGGCATGATGATGTCAAGAGATTTGTTGATGAGAAGACTTGTCGTTTGCCACAGACGGTGCCAAACTGATGATGCCGAAAATTGGTAAGAGTAAAGTAGAGCAATTTTAAGAGAGAGAGAGAGAGTGAGAGACTGTTTTTTTGTATGTGGTTCGGCCCTGTTAATGAAGGTACCTACATCCACGGGTGTGTCCGAGCACGTTCACTATACAGTAAATGAGCCGGGGGTCTGTGGTGGACCAACAAGTCTGGAGCTACCGTAGCCCGGCCAGACATGTATATGAATGCTATAGAGGTGTTGTGTAGACTGAAAAGTCAGCCCCTTCAATGGGGGGTGAGAGGTCTCTTTTATAGATGCAAGAGACCTACTCTTACATGGATAAGGAAATATAATCCAATTGATATAGATTGACATTAATTATGGGGGTTTCCAAATTGGACTAGGAAATAGCTTGCACTTTCCATTGGTCTTTTAGCTTGAGTAGAAAACTGCCCGTAATGCTCGGGATCATGCCTGTGGGCTCCTGTTCCCGCGGTGGGATGTGCCTGTGCGGTCTTCCCGACCTGTTGGCCGGGTCGTGGATGAACCGCTAAGGAGGCATCAGGTGGACCAAACCGCTCGAGATGATACTTGTCAGTAGTTGTAGAATAGAGCTGCTGGGGCATGGGCTGATTTTGGGTGTATCAGTTGGCTCGACTGTATCCCTGTAATCACATGTCCGTCAAATGAATCGTCCACAATATGTGAAAATTTGGAACCATGCTAACTTGTAAGGGAAACTATCTACCGTCAGGAGGACAAACTTATCATATCATATCTCAGGGATCTTAAAGGCTAGGACTAGATGGTGTGGGACAATTAGTGAATGAAAATATCAAACCTAAGCTCTGATACCAAAAATTTTATCATGCCCTAAACAACAAAAATAGAGGAAAAAAAAAATCCTTTTTGGGTCCATAGGGAATGACGGGTGAAGTCATTCAATTGTCCACACCATACAATACTACACAACGGGAAATAGGAATATAAACAACGAAATATTATACACATCTAACTATTACAACAATAGAGTCTGCAATAGGAATATAAAAGGTTTGGAGGCAACATATGGCCTAGGTACCAAATATAATAATAAAGTCTGTAAGAAAAAAATAGAAACTATCATCTATCAGGATCTTCAGCTGGCGTAGACGTAATCGTCAGCGTAGTAATCCTCCTCGGCATATCTGCCATTAGTGGGGCTACCCTATACGTACTCCCCTTTAGGAGAGTAACCATCATTGTTCCGTTCATTACCTGCAATAGTATAGATAGGATAGGTTGGACGGGGAATGTCCAAGTTGTTGGAATTTAGGTTTAAAAATTTATTTAAACGCGCAGCGGAAAGATTAAGTTACAAAAAATAATTGGTAGCCCATAACTACTACTTGTTAACTCTATAGATGCATACAAGAGAAGGGACAAGAATTATACCTCTGTGTCTTGAACCTAATTCTAAAATCTTCAACCTTCTAGATTGTGCAGCAGCCTCTACTACGTTGTCTTCACTCTTACGACTCCTACAGATGCTTGCTGGAAAGACTAGGGTTTGTGGGAACCCTAATAGAGAGGATAGAAAAGGTTAGGGAATCCAAAAACAGTTTCTGCAACTTCTGGCATATAAAAATGACGAACTCCTTATTCTGGACAAAGCAGCTCTATTTATAGATTCCCAGAACTGACCTAACTTTCAATCGATCGAAGTGCCTTTGATCATTCGAACCGACGATTGATTGAGCAATGTTTGATCGATCGAACCTCTGTTGACTTCAATCGATCGAGACTCATTCGATCGATCGAACCTGTCTTGACAAAAATCCTCTTGTGCCTTTCCAAGCATCCTAGCGAAGCTAAGAGTGGGACCTCTTAGACTCTTTATTGTTGGCTTAGACCAGTTGTTGATTCCCATGACTAAACTTTTTGATCAGCAAATTAATCAACTAGTCAGTTAACGTTTGATCCACTATAAAACGATAACTGAACTCCAACGTAAAAGAACATATCCGAAGCGATAACTAGACTTGTATAGTGTACTAATGTCCCTCTACCGTCAGCATTCATAATCATATTTACGTAGTCGGATAACTGTTACTATCAACCTGAATTATGATTACTTCTTGTATTCCTTTAGTGCCATTCACCACTCATGATTTCCAAACATGTTGATAACTACTTATCAACAAGATTGCAGTCCTCGGTTATTTACTTGGTAACATTCTCAAGGGAATGCTTACTCTATATCAGAGGGTAGATTCCGTCTTGACTATATATGTTCACAACCCTATGAACATGACATACCCAAGATACCCAGGTGTTGATCTTTAAGACCTCACTGATTGGTAAGCCAAAGCAGCCATATCCATAGTCTGTGTTCATAACCGTCTCAAGATTAAGAACATGTACCTTATACAAGTTATGAGTTCCTACCGACTGTTGACAGTCTTAAGCGTCAATAGGTAAGCTCAGGTCCGTCAATGCACTATCAGCACTAGCATATTAACTAAGAGTTAAACTCTAGTGATTAAGATTCATCACTCCATCCAATGGTAGTTAATTATGCTACAGTGTAAGCCTAATGAGATATCCAGTCTCATCATCCACTATGACATATTCTAAGTGTCAATGGATAATAATTCGTATATCACTTGTATGCATCTCATACATACACAAATTACTTACTATGATACTCAAGGATTAACAATCATTTCATAAAAGAAACATACATAATAAAATGTAAAGATGATATCCACATATTAAAATGTCAATGTTTTATACATAAAGTAATGGTTTGAGAGCACAAACTCAACAAACTCCCACTTGCACTCATAACCATTCAGGACTACATCTGAGACCTAGACTATCTAGATGGCGATCAAAGACTTTCTGTGGCAGGGCCTTTGTAAATGGATCCGCAAGATTGTCGGCAGTGGCAATCTTGGTGATAGTCACATCTCCAAGTTGAACAATATCTTGAATTAGATGATATTTTTGCTCTACGTGCTTTCCGTTTCTGTGATTCCTTGGCTCCTTGGACTGAACCACTACCCCACTATTATCACAGTATAGCGTAATAGATGCCAATGACGCTGGTACCACCCCAAGTTCCATGAGGAACTTCTTGAGCCAAACAACTTCCTTTGCGGCTTCACATGCAGCCATATACTCAGCTTTTGTAGTTGAGTCTGCAATGCATTTTTGCTTTTTGCTTTTCCAACTAACAGCACCACCTCCCAAGGCAAAGAGATGTCTGGATATCGACTTTCTTAAATGTAGCGCCCCGATTTTCTAACACAAAATCGGAACACTACCTAACAACAATAAAATAAACTAGAAGCTTAAACAGTAATTGTCAATCTAAAACTAAAGTAGACATAACTCCGAAATTAGGATAAATTTAAACCAAAATACAAATGATTCTAACTCTCAAATATCAGTTTCTATAACAATTGGCACATGCGCCAAAAATCCCGAAGGTACAAAACCTCACTAAACTCCAAGGTCTAGAACTCCAAGCTTGCTAATCCCAACATGATCCAAGCCACTACTGGATACAACGATCATAACCTGAAAACATTCTCCGGCTACGTTCATAAATTGAACGCATCCGAGATGCATGGAGACATCCAGGTCAGTATAATGTGTAAAACATGAGACTCAAAATAATCCATGAACAAACAAAAAGAGTTCAAAATAATATGTCATGTCAAAACGTGAGTACCTCCGCTGAAATAGACCAATACCAAGTCCTTAACTACGTTTTTAGTAAAAACCCAAACACGCCAACTATCTGAAATTAAGTTTTACATGTCCATACAAATCTTTATAATTTTATGATGTCGTTAACTATTTTTAATATGTTCCGAATAGAAACAGGTTCTGAACTTCTACAATAATAACATAATGAGACACAAGACTTTAGTTTCACCCACAAGATCTGAATCAAGGGATGATAGTTTTTTAGTTTCTCGTGCTCATACTAAATATCAACTCTACTTACCTTACATAGGGGAGGTCTAACCTGCATAAAAGTGTTAGTGGACCCACCCTCCTGCAATCAAAGAGATTAACACAAAATAATGATATAAACGCTAAACTTGAATAGACTAAAAGTCCTTCATTATGACCTTATCTCGAACGACCCAAAAACATAAAATAGCTCTACCACATCATTTACAAACATGTAGCAGACTTAAGAATTAAAGATATTCTTATTCCTAAGACTAAACATACGAAAAATAAAAACTGCACATTTTGTCCACTCGCTCACCTGACTGTAAAGTCCAATTTTGAAACTCTAAACGGCATTTTCAGGAAAAACATAAAACAAGAAAAATGTCCAAATAATTAAAATTTCTCTTTAAGATGCCAAATGCCTCGATTATACCAGTTCATTTACTATTTTTAAAGAATATAAAACTCTACTGCCTGTGTGGGATAGATTATTCGTATATCTACAAATAAGTATTTAAATGCAATAAATGACCTCAATTATAATAATATCAAATAAAAAAAATGTGCGAATAGTACTTTACAGTAAATCATCATAGTATAACATATTCACGCATATCAAACAACAGATTCAACAATACAAAATATCGTGATAAGACATAAGTTCCATCATCCCTTCCAACAAGAGACTCTGGCAGTTAGTTTCTTATTCACGATCAACATATAAGCAACCCATTATCATATCCATGAACAACAAAAATAATGTACAATACCGTGTCAAGACAGAAGTTCCGTCATCCCTTCCTAAAAGAGATTCAGGCAGTTAGTTTCTTATTCACGATTTTCAAAGCATATAAATATCACTTTGTAGTAGGCTACCCTGCAAAATAATGTGTGTGGCCTACCACCCTGTTCCAGGAAAACATGTTAGAACATTACACCGTAAAAGCGCATACAATTTCTTTAGTTTGTACCAAATTCACACTTACTACCACAATTGCACCTCACATCGTGCCAAAACCTACATACCCATAGGTCCCCCTCATACTCTAGCCACTTCTCCGGGTTTGACACTTACTCCAATCGGGCGTATCGAGTATCGAGTATCGAGTGTGCCCCAATCCTGAATAGCTACGACGTATGAGAAAATAATAACAAGCCACTATTCGGCTAAAATGCGCATAAGATCCAACGTCACATATTGAGACGGGATAAAACACCACTATTCGGTGAACAAAACAAAAAGGGCATCAACCCAAACCCATTCCTCAAGGGTTGTTGTACCTCTGATTGGACATGAGTACCACTTGCCGCAGGACATAAGGGTTAGTTTCTCTGTAAGCAGTGGATTCAAATAAAAACAAAAGGGTTGTGGTGGTGGCTTTGGATTTTCCCTTTAGGTTCATTATCACCTTAAACAATATTACAAATATAAATATTTCATATGAAATCATCATAACAAATTCCAAACTCATCTTTGGGTAAATCAAGTATTGCAAATTTCACATATCTTATATTCAGATATTCACAAGTCTCCACTATAAGAGAGTAACACAATATTGTACAAGTATTTTCAATTGCGTATCCATCTCTTTAATTCAACGAAGTAAATTTCACTTACAACATTAAATTCACAATTCTCCACCATAGGAGAGTAAGTAATAAATCAATTATAATCATCCCAAATGAATCATATTCCTCAATACGAGAGCAATACCACAATTATATCCACAAGGTAAAGCTTCACTCACATTTCCATATAAAATACCAAAGGATTCATAATCCTCAAAATATGAGATCAACACCACAATTAACATTTGCAAGGGTGAAGCTTTTTCTCACAACAATATAGAATATCAGAAATTCATCATTCTCAAACTATGAGAGCGACACAATGATTTACATTAATCAAGGAAAAAGCTTTACACACGTGGTTAGCTTCACAATATGATAGTTTTTCTCAAAATATAAGTTATATCATGATCTCTACAATTCATATCATGATAGAATAGCAATTAAATCTATATTCTAAATGTAGGGACACAACAATAATTTATTCTCCTATAATGGCATTTTCATAATTTCAGTAAAAGTATGTCCGAAAATCAATATGATGATCCTCACATTATTCTAAGTTTAACAACATTGATGAGATTCAATATGGAGACTGTCACTATTTTCTATGTGAAAACAGAGGTTTTCTATAACAACGGGAGTCTCGAAATAAGATATATTTTAGACGGTGTAGAAATGTCAGCAAACTTAGGAAAACTATTCTAAACATTATTCTAAGACTTTAGGCACTGACGACGTATTTTTCAAAAATACCAATAATTAATTACGCATCTTTAAAAATACTATTTTGACAATAGTAGTAATAGAACCGTAATTCCATAACCATGCTCAAATATAAGAAATCACACATGAAACAATCATTAAGAGGTACAAAATTCCATAGAAATAAAGTTGGATTTCACCAAAGGTTTAACAGTGTACGTAATCTCTAAAATGATTAAACCTTCCTTTAAGTTCAATCCCGAATAGCAACTAAAATACTAATATAAGGCTTTATAATTTCATAAATTCTAAAACAGTGTGTCCATACCAGTAATATATTTATAGAAATTTTCTAACATTTATAAAATCCTCAAGCATTTAATGCTCATTTCTATAACGAACAAACGAACATTTTAAAGGTGATATAATTAAAATAAATAAATACCATCATCATAAAAGTATGACATTTTACAGAATAATATAAGATAATTTATAATGATTGAGCAAAATTTCAGAATGTCCAAAATAGCCTTTTTAAAAGTTTTGGGGCAACTATGTAATTGCACTAGAATAAAGTGATTTTATAAAAAAATCCAAAAACTGTAAAATAAATATTTCAGACTATAATAAACAGAATTACAAGTACCATGCTCGAAACCGTGACCAAATCCGATGTCGGTAGACCTCTATACGCCCGTTTAAAGATTTAGGGGTGTAAATGAAATTTTCGGAAATAAAATCTGGGCAGAATGCACTGTTTGGACAGCCTACTATGTCCAACTTCAAAAGGTCACAACTCTTTCATTCCTTAACCTTTTTAAGTGATTCAAGAGCCTATCTTGTGTGAAATTTTGCATAGAATCCAAATCAAGAGTTGATTTTACCATATTCAAATCACAGAATGTTAAATGACCAATTTACCCTTTGTGCAAGAAAATCAAAAACTGTTTTAAGGGTAGTTGTATGGGCATTTTAGGAGTCTACCTTTAAAAATTCAGATCTTAAAATGGTCGGAGTAAAGAGAAACCTAATTTTTACTATTCTAGACCAAACCGGAGCATGATCATGAGTTTTTTGTAAACCTAATTCAATTAATCAATTGACAACTTCAAAACTCGTAAAAAGAAGTAAAACAATATAGAAGTTAATGAAACACTATACAAAATAATGGGTATGATTTACTCACCAAAACAAGAGAAAGAAAATAATAGAACTTTAAGAGTTGAAAGTGCTTGAAAGCCCCAATCTTCATTCTCCTTCTTCTTCTCCTTCTCCACCTTCTTCTTCTTCTTGACCTTCTTCTTCTTCTTCTTCTTCTTCTTAATGTGAGTAGGGAAAGAGAGGTGGCTAGGGTTAGATTAAGTTTAAAAAACTAAAAATACCAAAATAAATACTAATTCCCGTTTTTTAGTTTTAGGTCTCACAAAAAGGCTTTATATGGGTCCGAAACACATTCCTAAGTGCTTAAAACACTAGCCCAATGGGTATACATGACCCGGGTACTTAATTCCCATGTTAATTATATCACTAAATACATATAGGGCCTATAAACACTGCTAAAAAAATAAAATGATACCTTATCATATTTTAAAATAGAATATTTCGTATTAAAAAAATACGGGGTATTACATTAAATCTTTATCTGACATAAAGTTTGAGTTAGTGTATCCCACTGGAATTAAATCATCACCACCATACATAAGCATGTAATCTTTAGTCCTTTTTAAGTACTTAAGAATGTGCTTAACGGATGTCCAGTGCTCTAGACCTGGATTCGATTGATACCTGGTAACAATGCCAATGGCAAAGCAGATATCTGGTCTAGAGAATAACATTGCATACATGAAACTTCCCACTACTGAATAATAGGGAACTCCTACCATGCGATTCATCTCCTCCTGTGTCTTTGGACACTGGTCATTGGAGAACGCTAAACCATGCCTAAAAGGTAACAAACCTTTCTTCGAACTATCCATTGAAAACCTAGTTAGCACCTTATCAATAAAACCAGCTTGAGATAATCCCATTATCTTTTGATTGCGATCTCGAAAGAGCTTTATCCTAAGGATAAAGCTCGCCTCTCCTAGATCTTTTATATCGAAAGTACTAGCTAGCCAAACCTTAACCATTGACAACGCCGCTACATCATTCCTAATGAGTCGAATACCATCAACATAAAGAACAAGAAAGGCCCCACTTTTCTTTCACTCTTCTTGTATACACAAAGTTCATCCAGATTTTGTATGAAACCAAATGATTTGACCGCTTGGTCAAAATGAATGTTCCAACTCCTGGATGCCTGCTTAAGCCCATAAATGGACATTTACAACTTGCATACCAAGCTACCTTGCCCACCAGCTATGAATCCTTCTAGTTGTTGTATATAGATGTCCTCCTAAAGATTACCATTCAAGAACGCAGTCTTAACGTCTATCCGCCAGATCTTATAATCTAGGTATGCATCAGTGGATAAGAGTATTCTGATGGACTTGAGCATGGCTACCATCCGAGAAGGTTTCCTCATAGTCAATGCCCTGTCTCTGAGTATAACCTTTCACTACAAGCCTTGCCTTAAAGGTCTCAACCTTTCCATTAGATTCTCTTTTGCTCTTATAGAATCACTTGCAGCCAATGTGTTTAATATTGGTTAAAAGTTCTACAAGATCCCAGACCTGATTGGAATCCATGGATTCTAATTCAACCTTTATAGCTTTAACCCAATGAGCTGAGTCTACATCAGCCATTGCCTCTTCATATGTGGTAGGATCAGATTCAGATTCTATGGAGACAGCTTCAAAAACTTCTCCTAAGGACATGTATCTGTCAGGCTGGCTGACCATCCTCCCACTACAATGAGGTACTGATATGGAAATGGGTAAAGAAGTGATATTTTCTTGTCTAATGTTGTTGTCAACTGCGGGTAGGTCTGAGGGCTCTCCTTCTATCTCTCTAAGATTTATCCTTCCCTTAAGTTTATGGTTCATGATATAATCATCCTCCAAGAAAATAGCATTTGTGCTAACAAACACTTTCTGATCTCTCGGATCATTAAAATACCATCCTTAAGTACCATTTGGATACCCTACAAAGTAACATACTTCTGATCTAGAATCCAACTTGCTCATCTTTTCTTTCAGCACATGTGCCGGACACCCCTATATCCGGAGATGTTGCAAAGAAGGCTTGCGCCCAATCCACATCTCCCGTGGTGTCCTAGGAATAGATTTGCTTCGTACTAGATTTAGTATGTACACAGCGATTTCCAAAGCATAACCCCAAAGAAATAATGGCAACTCTGAATAACTTATCATCGACCTAGTCATGTCCAAAAGTCTGGTTTCTTTTCTCTGCTATACACCATTCTGCGGAGGCATACCAGGTGCAATCAATTGTGATAGAATCCCATTCTGTATGAGGTGATCAATAAATTCTTTAGAGAGGTACTCGCCACCTCGATCAGATCGAATGACCTTGATATGTGTTCCCAATTGCTTTTTAACTTCAGCCTTAAACTCTTTATACTTTTCAAAGGTTTCATACTTGTTCTGCATTAGGTACATATATCCATACCTAGAGTGGCCATCAGTAAATGTTATAAAATACTCATAACCACCCCTTGCTCTAATATTTATTGGTCCACACACAATAGAATGAACTAATTCCAACAATGCATTGGTCCTATTGCCCTTTGCAGCAAAGTGCCTTTTGGTCATCTTACCCTCTAAACAAGACTCGCAGACTTCCATTGGTTCGAGGACGAAATCGCCTAAGACTCCTTCTTTGACTAGTCTGCCAATCCTATTTAGATTGATAAGGTCAAGCCTTATATACCAAAGCCTTGTTAGATTAGTGGAAGGTTCCTTTCTTTTAGATGGTACTGTTACCACTGAGTTATTAAGTTCCATACAAGAGTTTTTAGAAATATTGGGAGTAATCACATACAAACCATTTGATTTCACACCAGAATACACAAAAGAACCATTTCTTTTGTTCACAACTTTAGTTCTGAAATGAAAAGAATAACCTTTATTTGATAAATTTGAAACTGAAATTAAATTACGTCTCATTAAAGGGACGTAAAGTACATCTGATAAAACTATTGTCTTATTGTTCAAAAATTCTAAAACTACTACTCCTATAGCAACAGCAAAAACGGTTGCACTAGAACCCAGAGTCAGCACGATCTCTCCATCACTGCATTTTCTGGTTGATCTGAACCCCTGCAATAAATTACAGATATGGTTAGTCGCACTAGAATCAATACACCAAGTGTTTGAAGTATCCGTTATAAAACATACTTCAATCACATGTGATTTAATCATACCTTGAACTTTTGTAGCTAAGAATTCTGGACAATTCCTCTTCCAGTGGCCCTTCTCACTGCATTGGAAACACTTTCCTTTACCTTGGCCACCCACCTTCCCCCTACCCTTACCCTTTCCCTTAGATTTTGCAATCTTAGGGACCGATCCAACACTTGGACCACCAGTGCTAGCTTTTTTCTTCCCTTTCTTGCCTTTCGGTGCAGATCAAGAAGATGAGAGCTTTTCTAAACGTTTAGAATGTTGCCCCCTCGTTTGATCACCCCTTCCGCTGCCAGTAAAGAACTCATTAATTCACTCATTGAAAAATTCATTTAGTTCATATTATAGTTAAGTTTCAATTGAGTGAATGAAGGCGACAACGAATTGAGGATCATATCAACTTGGGTTTGTACATTGATGTTGGCTCCCAAGGTCTCTAGTTTGTTCGAATAACCAATCATTTTTAAAACATGTTCTTTGACTGGAGTCCCTTCTGACATCTTCGCACTCATTATATACTGCATGGCAACCTATCGACAGGCAAGCCATGATCCCCAAACATCTCTTTTTGGGATTTGGTAATGGCATTGGCAAAATCATTTGATTGGTATTGGTGTTGCAACACATTAGCCATAGAGGCCAATATGTAAAAACGAGCCATCCCATTCGACTTCTTCCACTTAACGAACACACATCTTGCAGCTGCCGAAGCATTTGCCGTGGGTTCTTTGGGGCATGGGGTGGTGAGGACATATATGTGATCCTCCGCAGTTAAAACAATGTCGAGGTTTCATTTCCATTCTCTGTAGTTATTTCCAATTAGCTTGTTCTGAGTGAGTATAGTGGCAAGTGACTAAATGCAGATCTACATTATGATTTAATGAAAAAAAAATCAAAAGACAAAATAAATATGGATATCAGAATTTGACAGTTTAAAATTAAAGAATCCTTAAACTCTTATTTTTAAAACACAGTCGCCAGAATATCAAAATGAAAGAGTAAAGCCTCCGTGTGGCGGTTAATAATCGATCTTTTGATTGATCATTGACTTGTCCGCTATGCAACTCTTGCAAAACTAGTTATGACTCCCAAACTTATTTGATCTCCAAGTTTCTAAATAAGGCCCCGTGTGGGATCCCTTATCCATAACTTAGCTAGTGTATACCATTAACTAGGATCCAATCACAACCGCCTCAAGTAGTGCCTCCATCTGGTGGTCACCCTCTAACACGTCTGATTGATCGTATCCGTACGAAGCTCACATCTAGTAACCAATGAGTAGTGTATCCTCCATATGGAATGATCACCCCTAGCTAAGTGACACAGAATGCACTACTCATCTTACAGTGAACCATTAATGGAAGATCGTGGGTGTTGTAATAAGACCCTCTCCCACTAGATTTAAAAAAAATAAGGATTTTGCTTTTTGAGAAAAAATATTTCTGCACATTACCCATAAACATCCAATGTTTATTAATGCATTTTTGAATTTTATTTTAGAAAACTTGCTTTAAGTGCATGCAAGCAGTAATAATGTTTGAACGCTAATCACAAACCAAGCACATAAAACAAAAACCTACAATGAAATAAAGACATCCAAACAATGCCTCTATCTCCTATGGCTCTATCTCCATAGAACCTCCTTCTTGGTTTGATCGCCTCCAGCTCCATTTTCATGGACAACGAATTGCTCCTCCATTTTCATGGATTTTCTAATTCTATTACATTGGTCCTATGCTTCTTTTGAAGCTTACAATTTGTCTAGAAATAGAAAACAATAATAAAGTAAAAGGATAGGGAAACCGGTGCGACTTTCCTTTTTGCAGGATTGAAGTCGCAATGCCCTTTACACATGCCTTAAAACCAAACCAATATTATATCATACACCAATCTAAAACATTCAAATACAAAATTTGAAGGACTTGGTGCCATAGGAGATAGTGGACTAAGCTTGCGGCAAAAGAGTTAGTCATACGCACATCCACACAAATATATGTAACTATTGGAACCCTAATTGATTCACACAGTACATAAAATCTTTATGTACTGGTTTAGAACTTAAAACCGCATCTCAGTTCTTTGTCACACAAAACTTTGATCGATCGACAAAATTTTGATCGATAGCACTTTCGATCGATTGAACATAGTCCAATCGATTAAATTGTCAGTTTCACAAAATGATTTGAAAAAATTTACAGAATAATACAAAATTCAAGTATATAATTTTAAAACCTTTTAAAACTGTGAAAAGAACACCTGGATAGAGAATCAGTCTCGATCGATCGAAAGTTATTCGATCGCTTGAGAATAGAGAGGTTCAAGCGATCGAACATAATTCGATCAATCGAACCCACCATGCATCCAATGCAATCACAGATTTGTATTCTGTTGCGAGACTTCTGCAGAAATAGATCGGTGACGATACAGTTTCAAAAATAGTCCTAAAATCAACATACAAATCATAACTAGTGTTCCAAAATGCATCTATAGATCCAAACAAGCGAGACTCTAATACCAATTGTTGGAATTTAGGCTTAAAATTTTATTTAAATGCGCAACAGAAAGATTAAGTTACAAAAACTAATTGGTAGCCCGGATCTACTACTCGGTAACTCTATAGATGCATACAAGAGAAAGGACAAGAATTATACCTTTGTGTCTTGAACCCAATTTTGAAACCTTCAACCTTCTTGATGGTGCAACAGACTCCACTAGGTTGTCTTCACTCTTACGACTCCTACGGATGCTTACCAGAAAGACTAAGATTGGTGGGAACCCTAATAGAGAAGATAGAGAAGGTTTGGGAATCCTAAAATAGTTTCTGCAGTTTCTAATATATAAAAATGATGAACTTTTCTGGACGCAACTCCCCTATTTATAGATTCCTAGAACCAATCTAACTTTCAATCGATCGAAGTGCCTATGATCAATCGAACCGTCGATCGATTGAACAATATCTGTCTTGACTTCAATCGATTGAGACTTATTCGATCGATCGAACCTGTCTTGACAAGAATCCTCTTGTGGCTTTCCAAGCATCCTAGTAAAGTTAAGAGTGGGACCACCTAGGCTCTTTATTGTTGGCTCAGACCTATTGTTGATTCCCATAATCAAACTATTTGATCAGCAAATTAACCAACTAGCAGTTAATGTTTACTCTACTATAAAATGATAACTAAACTCCAACACAAAAGAACATATCTGACGCGATAACTAGACTTGTATAGTGTACTATTGTCCCTCTACTTTCAGCATTCATAATCATATTCAAGTAGTCAAAAAACTGTTACTGTCAACCGAATCATGATTACTTCTTGTATTCCTTGAGTCCCATTCACTACTCATGATTACCAAACATGCTGATAACACTTATCAACAAGACTTCAGTTCTCAGTAATCAACTTGGTGACATTCTCAAGGGAGTGCTTATTCTATATCAGAGGGTAGATTCTATTTCAACAATATATGTTCATAACCCTATGAACATGACACACCCAAGATACAAAGGTGTTGATCTTTAAGACCTCACTGATTGGTAATTCAAAGTAGCCATATCCACAGTCTGTGTTCATAATCATCTCAAGATTGAGAACGTGTACCTTATACAAATTATGAGTTCCTATCAACTGTTGACAGTCTTAAGCATCAATAGGTAAGCTCAGGTCCGTTAATGCACTATAAGCACTAGCATATGAACTAAGAGTTAAACTCTAGTGATTGAGATTCATCACTCCATCCAATGGTTGTTAGTTATGCTACAGTACAAACCTGATGAGATATCCAGTCTCATCATCCACTGTGACATATTCTAAGTATCAATGAATAATAATTCGTATCTCACTTGTATGCATCTCATACATACACGAATTACTTAATATGATACTCAAGGATTAACAATCATCTCATGAAAGAAACATACATAATAAAATATAAAGCTAATATCCATATACTAAAATGTCAATGTCTTATAGATAAAGTAATGGTTTGAGGGCACAAATCCAACACATGCAATAAAGGCTGTCAGCTTATTGAAAGCTAAGTGTGAAGTAACTAACACAGTCTCATAGGTATAAAGTAATTACCAGTTATGAACGATATATAGTAGTGCTACTAACAATATCTTTTTCTTTTTTTATCCAAACTCATTACTTGATTCCTATCGCCTTTAAACCCTAAGATAGACTGTATCCACCTCGACTGACTACCATGACCAATTATCACACGACATACTAGTGTTCTTGTTCACCACTTTAAAGAACTCTTATATTAACCGCTTTTAAGAACTCTTGCGAACACCATACATCATTCCAATATAACGACTGGTCGATTGATGTACCACTCCTCTTGTTCACCGCTTTTAAGAACATTTACGACTACGATACACACATAGCTCTCAAAAATACAATCCTGGCCAGTCCTTGTTACTCGCTTATTTGATGTAACATGAGTGGATTATCTAATTGACTGAGCGCAACCCTTACTAATGTTCCGAGCCCAAATATGTCTCACCATACTATTTCATTATCATATCCCATTATCCCTTGATTCAATGGTATTATATATAGGCGACATGCCTTGATATATGAATAGCTAAATAGTATGCATTATAGATAATAGAAAATAACCATGCTCTGTAAGTTTCAATTAATTGAAGTCAACTTCAATCGATTGAGATGGAAGGTCGTTCAATCGATTGAAGTCATTTCGATCGATTAAAGTTAAGGTGGTCTCAATCAATTGAAGCATCTTCAATCGCTTGAGGAAAATAAAGTTTGATCAATTGAAACATTAACAATCGATTGAACAAGCAACAACTTCAATCGATTGAACCATTGTATTCGCTTGAAGGTCGTCTTCTCCAGGCAGTGACGCCCGAAATTGACAGGGTGCTTTTGGGTCCATTTATTCATGTCCAAACTTGTAAAACCACACACTAATGCTACCGAGTGAGTTTAGAACTTATCGAAAGGCATAATGGTGCATTTGGGGCAAGCTTGAGCTTCAGGCTACAATGGAGTCTCCCTCTCTCTCCTTCTTCGGTCTCTCTACCTTTATCTCGTCTGCTTCTTCTCCTCTTCTTGCTTCTCTTCTTCTCTCTCCCAAACACAACATATGTAGTTATACATATGTGTATATATATTAGTGTGTGTATAAAATATGTATATCTCTCTAGATCTCTCTAGGTTATCAACCCAAATATACACCATTATGGTTCATATATATAGAAGTGAGAGGGTGCAAGGTGGCAGCTATGCATGAACTGGAAATCTGACATCTTCAAACGATTTTTTATCGATTGAAGATATGTGGCACACTTTCAATCGATTGAAAGGGGTTTGATCGATTGAACTAGGATACAATCATTGCATTTATGTCGGCAGGCTTTTGATCGATTGAAATGGGTTCAATCACTTGAAAATAAACAAGTTCGATCGATTAAAACTACTTCAATCAATTGAACAAGACAGAATGTCAATCGCTTGAAAACTCTCAATCGATTGAGAATAACATTTATAAGTATGGTCAAGACAAGTGTACAGAATCTCATTTTATTAATATATATCCAAAAATAGGGTATTACAATATCAACACATAAACACATAAGATTCCTTGAGTATGCTAATCACCTTACTAATCCAATCATCATCCAAGGATTTTAACTTTGAAATTCTTGATGGCTCACGTTTACAAAATTGAAAAAAAAAATTGTATAATATCTTTGCAAGAGGGAAAATATTCAAAAATGGTCTGAACCATTAACTCTTGATATGTGAAATCACGATTCTTAAAAACCAAGGTAGGGAATTTGAAAATTTCTAAAATCTGGGGAGAACTTTGAAAATTTTGTCAAAATAAATTTCAAAGCGCATTTTAAAATGGAGTATAGCCCGAAATTTTCAAAAGACTTGGATTTTTCAATGAAGTGCTAGTATTTTTAAAATATTTTCAAAAATTATCCTTGAATAATGATCGGATGAAATGATGTTCAGATAAAGACCATACTACCCTAAAGGAATCTACCATACATGGTTTGATGATGCATTCGCATACACGTCCTCATCATCCACATAATCTCATATGGGAAAACGAAAGTAATTCATCACATAGTCCTAATCAAGATGATAATCAAGTAGTTGAAGGGTTCGATAGAATTATATGCAAAGGCCAAGTTTAGTCTAAAAAAGGGTCAATTAGCAAGCCAAAGGCTCCAAGTACCACATGGGGTACAAGGCTAATGGTGACTACATGCTACCAAAGTTTCTTGATGAATGGAGAAAAGAGGGCCCTTCACCTATAAGGCAATGGTCTCAAGCAGTCGCGGTGATAGAACAATGCAAGTGCAAAAGTAGGTAGCAAAACACGATTATAGAATTATTAACAAGGATACTTATTGGCTCAAGTCAAACCCTCAATGAACAAGAAACTGGAGGTTTCATGTTCCAATCCCTAGTAGAGTCGCCAGACTGTGGATATACACAGGGAGAGGAAGTCTGTCATTCTTTGACAATGTCCCAGGATGGATCCAAGGCACACACTTCAAGAACTAGAACTTTTCCCATGATCCCAGAGACAAAGCGTTGCCACCTAATTTTTATCGAGAATAAGGAACCATATTTGACTTGCCCAAAATTGAATAAGGTTATTATCCCTTCATCACCAGAAACAAGGTTCAGGGGTCTTGGTACAAGAGGAAAAGGATCCCGAGTAGGACTAAAGCACACCTTCCTCACCCTATCGAATGGTAGGCCTTGATTCAAATATCCTTGTTCTTAATTTACGATAAGTGTTGTTTCGTCAAACATACTAGATGATATATACATTGCAAAAAGAACATCTAATTAAAATCATTTCCAGAGATTAAATCAAGTAGCAATTTGATGCACATGTAATACAAAAGAGAAGTATACTCATAGTGGTTAGTCCCGCCTAGAACCGATGCAAATAAAAGAAACGTGCCATGATATGCAAAATGGAGTGAGAAGACTTACATTGAGTTGACTCAAGCAGAGTCGCAAAGTATAAAGGAAGGAAATATGAAATGCAATCATGCAACAATCCTAGACAAGATGTCTCGAACATATAATCATAAAAATAGAGACTATCCTAAAGGAATGTGCTATTGAAAGCAAAGTTGTAAACTTAGAAAAATTCTAAGAGAAGGGCAGATAAAAGTATATGATACATGTAGGGGTGGGCATTCGAGTGGTTCGAATTCGAACTGTAAGCTTCAGTTCAGGTTGTTCGGGTTCGGGTTGCCAAATATGGTACCGAAAACTGAGCTGAGATAAAGTTAAAGAACTCAGTTCAGTTTCCAAAATGAATGCTTGGGTTCAGTTTGAAACTTCGGGTTGGATTTGAGCCATAGTTATGTTTTTATTTAATTTTTTTTAGAGTCTGTACTATACACTACCTTCAATATTTACAACTAATGGCTATGATTTTCAAAATTTTGTTTTGAGAAAGAAACCCTAATTCCTAAATTCAAAGGTCTCACTATTAGAAAAGATTGAGAATCTGAGAATGAGATTAAAATTGAGATTGAAATGAGAATCTGAGAATGCGAATGAGATTGATCAGATTGAGAATGTGTTTGCACCCAAAAAATACATTTTGTTAAATTAAAATTCGCAAAGGCTGATTGAGATTTTTTAATCGGACTCATGAGACCGATGGTAAAAATTTACGGCTCAAGTGACGGGTTCAAAGTTGGTAGGGCTAAATGAGTTTCTATCGGACTGATCACATTTAATCGGATTGACCAACCTCTTGGGCAGTTATTAATTCAGTCCGGCCTTGGCCTTGTTCTATCGGGCTTCCATTGTGCTTGTTATATCGAGCTAATGCATATCGGGCTAATGCACATCAGGCAGAAGCTAATTCAGTCCTAATTGTCCACACCTTATTCTGCCACCTAGAAGGTCCCACACAACTTATGTACTATTAAATATTTAATTACTTTGGGAAGTGGTAATGGAGGGGCCCACTGTGAATTAGTCTATGATCACTACACTTTCATAAATCAGTCCATGGTTCCATTGAGAATAGCCACCATTCAGGCACATGGGTGGTAAGTTGAATATTATGTTTAAGACAACCACATCAGCATTTGCGTAGACCACGTCATTGTGGGCCATTCCTTTGGTTGTTTCATCTTTTCGGGCTGGCTTACAATCCTCCTCAAGTTGCTAGCAGTTTTGCTAAATATATATATGTATATGTGTGTGCATATATATATATATATACGGTGGGCAATATGTCTATATTGTGATAAGGTTGATAATATTATCCCTTATGGTAATATTATCAAGAGATCAATCAGAACATGGATAGATAATATTTTAAATATTATCACTTTATGTAAGTTTATCATTTGCTAGGAGGAGAAGCAAAATGTATCAAGCCAAGAGGTGGACCAGATACCAGGTATATATAAATACACACATGTATATATATTATTCGAAGATGGAAAATTTTATCAGTTTTTATCAGACTGATATGGAATAAATCTGGTATTTTCTACCAGATTATTATTCATCAGATTTCGTACCTTATCTAGAAGACTTCCATGGCTGTATAAATCAGCAGGCATGCCAAGCTGTAAACCACTCTGTGTCACTTCGACAAACCGCATTCAACAGCATTTTAAGGCATTCTTTTTATTCTTAGGCTTTCTTAGTTTTTGTTACAATCTCTTGTAATCTTTCCTACTTTCAATTAAATAAAATATGATTTTATTTAATTGCTTTTATTTCTCTTCATCACTTGTATGGCTTGTATGCCTCAATACTGCCATAGGACTTTAAATGAGGGTACTTTCCTACTCACTTTTCATAATCGCCCGTTAGAAGTCAGATTTTCAAACCATGTGTATCACTCATACAAGTGACTTAGGAAATTTTGTTTTTATAAGTTTGGGTCTACCTCAGAAGGCTCTGGCACGCCCGAACAATTAAATTTAGCAAACTGAATGAGAATGAGATTGAGATTAAGATTGAGATTGAGATGATATGAGAATCTGATAGAGTGTTATGGCTGTCGAAGCGTCCCGTGCCGTGCTGTCGTCGATCCATCGTCGTACGTCGGTGACGTCTGTTATAACTTGTAAGGTGAAGGTGAGCTGAGGTCAGATCTGTGTGACTAAGTTGTGAGTTGTGAGGTGAGGTTAGATCTATTTCAGTTTGTGTTGCGATTTGTGAATGCTTATGCGACTGATCAGTATGTTCCTTTGTTTGCAGATTGAATTTGATTGCCCTAAAAACATTAACTTAAACATTTTATATTTTCCAAAAGTTCTATTTTTGGGTCGGGTCATGTTCAATTTGGGAATCCTTCTCTAAAAATTGAACCGTTAGTTCGGTTTTAACCCGAACTGAAATTTTAACCTGAAAAAAGCAAACTGAAATTCTTTTAAATTTCAAGTTCGGTCGAAACTTCGGTTGAACCGAAGTGTGCCCACGCCTAGATACATGGGCACTAAGCCCTATGTAGATGAGGGAAATCCACAAATCTAAGTCCAGATCCATGGCATTCAATTCTCTACAATAGTACACCAAATAATACCCAAGCATTGCAAAACCCAAGCAAGCAAATGATATGCATGATAAATAAGAGAAAATTATCATCAATCAAATTTCCAGATTCAGTGACCTCTAATAAAACCAATCAAAAGTGGTATTAAACATGAGCTGGGTTAAAATCTCTTTACTGAAAGTTAGATACATATCTTAGGGAACCTTTCCAAAAAGTGAGACCTCAATAGCATTTTTGAAGTACAATGAAAAAGAGTTTTGGGAATGGTGGATCAGAACTGTCCACTATTCTTGTAACAATCATAATTAATTCCACCAAAATCATATGAAGGTCGAATTGGTGTCAAAAGAAATCTATTTCATAATTGGTGTCGAAAGAAATCTATTTCTAATTCTGTGATCATAATGTTTCTGAAAAATTACTTTAACCAGACTCTATTATTCTGGATATTTTATATCATTTGATAAGATGGATGCAAATCATAATAGAACTTCATGAAGCATGTTAATCAAGGTAATCTAAGCTTTTGATCTCTTATCCATTTATCCTAGATGATTTTTAATCCAAGTTTTATTCATCAATAGTTGTTGAACAGTCTGTAGACACCCCATTTTGTCGGCTATCAGATTTAGGTGACTTATAGCTTGGTGGTTCACGATGATTGAAAAAGACTCAAAAAGAACTCCTGGATGTTGGTTCTCTCTCTCTCTCTGTGTCTCAAAATTCTCAATAAGCGGTACAAATGATAAAAATGCCCCTGAAAGCCCAAACACTCCCAAATTTGTACCAAAAATTTTGAAAACAAGCCACGCCATAAGAAAAATAATAAAATGAGTTTAAAAACAAAATCGGATGAAATTGTCAGCTCCTAGAGATCACCAGTTGTCCTGGAAGTTCCCGGAAAGTCTTCGTTGACCGATTTGACCGAGGTTTGACCGAAATCATTCGAATTCGCCCGAAAGTTCCGAGATCATCCTAGATCATGTGAAAAGTAATAAAATAAGTTTTAAAATAAAATCGGATGAAAACTTCAGCTCCTGGGAGCTCCTAGAGGTCTGGGAGTTTCCCAAAACTTCTTGGAGGTCCCCGGTTCGACCGATTTGACCTAAAAGTTGACTTGAAGCACCATATCATTTTTCAAATATTTTTCATGGACACTAGAGGTCAATATCTTTCCAATGGTATATTGTACATAATTTTTGGATTTGAAATTGATTTATTATGAATTTCTAAATGTGAAAAAGGGTATCAAATCGGCTTTTATCGCGATTACCGTAAATTTTTTCAAAGTAACATGACTCTGAACTATTATTATAGAAAATTGACTCCATTAACTTTCCAACGATATATCACAAGCTCAGTTTGGAGTTCATACGCATTTTTTGTGAATTTCGAACGAAATAGGGCCTTTTCGCAAATACCGGAACCTCTGGGGGACTAAAATGAATAATCTGGGCATTTGAGGAGTAGTGCCGTCATGGCACTAGCCCACTGCTATCGTGGCACAAGCCCAGTATCACCGTAGCACTCTCCCCTAGACAGGTCCATTTTTGTAATTTGAATTGGGAGTCCAAATTGAATAATTGAAATCTAAAACGAGGTAGTTTCTTGTTCACAGTCATTTGAGACCAATGGGAGAACTTTTTAAATCCCAAACTCCCCTCAAATTGGCCTATATAAACCCCCCTTGACTCGTCATTTGAGGGGTAGCTAATGTAAAGCTTAGGAGAAGTTGTAGAGAGATAGATAGAGATAAGGTTAGAAGAGAGAAAAGTGAGTTCTAAACTTGTTTTCTTTCATTACTTTCATCTATACTTCCATTCAATACACCCAACCACCATTTATTTGAGTATTTATGAGATAGGAAGCTACTTCCATGTCCAAATGTCACTATATATGAGTGAAACACCAAGCTACAAGTCCAAAATCACATTGATTATCATCTATTGATTGCTATTACTTGCTTGTTTATATTAATGTTCATCTCTTCTTATCCAAATTTTTTTTCCTTATTTTACTTACTTGTTTATCATTATCTAGATGATGACATAGTGTTTTAGGTGAGTGAATCCTTATGGATAGTTAATGATTCTAACTTCAATACTTCCCAAGTATTCTTGAAGTTACTTTCAAAATAAAACAATGCTCTCCAATAATCTTGGAAGTTCTTGAGGTGAGTTTGATGTTGATATTCTAAGTGGTTATAATCTCCATTTAGTGTTGAAAGTATACCCTTAAAACTTCTTTGTCAAAACCACTTTTAAACCACTCATTTTGATTTCAAGAAACAAAACATTTGTTTTTTCTCAAAATTTTTCAAAACAGTGAGTTGTTCAACTCTAAAATGTCATTCTAAGTTCAATACTCAATGGATGATTGCAAGGCCACTTGAAAAGTCTTCCTAACTCATTAAGAAATGACCATGATTTTTGGTTGGATTTAAAAACACTTGGAAGAGTTCCATTTTGACTCAAACATTCCTTCCAGACATTCTGTTTTCTCTATCACAGTAGCTTGGTTGACTTGCAACTTGTTTTCCAGACAACTTTTCCACAACGAGTGGCTCCACCTCATTTTTCCCTTGCACTTCAGTGTCTTAGGGAATGTTATACATAATATGGGCTTCTAAATGTTTTGTTTTCATTTTTAAAGATTTTTCTATATTTTAGTCGATAATATGGATTCTGTTTTTAAATAACCTCTCTTGTTTATACGATTTCTCTCAATCTGTAACTTCAATCTTGATTTGGATTTTTGATATGTGTTCTAGACATAGTAGGGATGATCTCTATAAAAACACCATGAATTAATAACATTTATATTCTCAATTTTCCAGTTTTACAAAATCAGTTCACTATTCTATCCACTATTCACATCCAACATGTTTTATTTTAAATCTTTGATTAGATGTTCACATGCAATCCAAATTAGCTCGTATCTTAGGAAGTAGTCATAATACATTTGTACATATTCTATAATGTTATTCTTCATTCATTCATGCCTGTCTTAGATCTCTAAATTACTTTAGAAAATCCATGAACACAAACACACTACTACTTTGCACATTCTAGGATCATACATTGCATCTATGCAAGATTTGGAGTTTTGTGACTCCTAATCTAAGAAGATTATAAGGAATGAAATCGATCACATGTTCATGCTCCCCCTAGATCAAATCTTACTTTCTTATTCGTCCCGGGGATTGAGAAGTCTTCATTTTCAAGATTGACATGCATCATACTGGTTTGCTAAGCATATTTTGTTTTCTTTGATTATTTGTTTCAAGAATAATCCATGTTCCTTTTAGATTAGGAAAACTTGATTACTTGATATGTGATCAGATGATTTTTCCTAGGTTTGTTTGTGTGATCTTTAACTTTTGCATTGTGTGATAATTGGCTTAGATCTTATGAATGATATCTTATCTTTTTATCTTCCATTTCAAGATTCTTATGAGATGTAATATACTATCATAGTATTAATTGTCGAACCAAACATAGTATAAAATGACTATTTAGATGCTAATTGAGACCCATTGAGGGTGTTTTAGTAGTGACAAAGTGTCACGCCCCGGAGTAAGCCAAAAATAGAGAAAATTTAAAATATCCTTCATGGGTCCGTAGATATGTGACTGGTTTAAGGATCACGTGCTTGTTCATACAAGAAAGAGCCAAAATAAAAGCAATAAACAATACGCATGGTGGTTCTAGGCTTACTAATAATAAATATCAGAGTCTAAAATCTCATTATTTTAGAACCAAGGAAAAGAAAAGAGAATAATATCTTAGGCATAAGCCCTATGACATAATAATAAACTGGCACCTAGTGCCTCGACATAACAAAAGATAATAACTACAGAGTCTTCCATTCTCTCCAGCTAACTTGCATAGCCATACCTTTCCTCGGCGTACTCCTCTTCCAGGTACTTTGCCTTTACAAGAGCTGGACATTTGATTGTCCAGGACATGGAAGTTGCCAGCTTTACTGCAAGCTAAGTGAATAAACCTACTACATTGAACAGGCTCAGAAAATGCTTGTTCATCTATTTATAAGTAAACTGTTCCTTTTTATGCTTTAGAAAAACATTACATCAGGTCTCGCTTAATCTACGTCTTATTGCGACTCGTATAAGCATTCAATGATAATGTTCATACTTGGAAGTACAACTGACATCAACCGATTGACCATCTTGGACTATTGGTCCAATCTTTACAACTCAACACTTTACTTTGGACCACAGGTTTAATCTTTATAACTCGACTCTTGGGATCACCGATCTAATCTTTGGACCATAGGTCCAATCTCTTACGATGTAGCGTACTTTGGATCACTGATCCAATCTTTGGACCACATATCCAATCTCTTTCACTAACACGACTCTTTGCATGCATCCGGCACAAGTGTTATTGGCTTTGAATATCTTTACCTTATGGCCATTGGGTTACCATCTTGCTATCGTTACCTTACGGCCTCATTACTTGGCATCTTTATCTTACGGTCTCATTCTTGGTAACCCCCAATCTTATTCTATTTAGCCCTGGTTAACATGTAATCCGGCATACTGCCATTGGCCTGGAATATCTATACCTTACGGCCGTTGGGTTACCATCTTGCCATCTTTCCCTTACAGCCTCATTACTTGGCATCTTTACCTTACGACCTCATTCTTGGCAACCCTAATCTTATTCCATTCATCCTAGGGTAGCCTTTTACCATCTCAACACAAAGACCTCGATAGTATCGACAATGTACTACCACTACACTTGCCACTATGGCATTCACAATAGACAGTACTGACAAGATACGACTAATCTTGCCACCGTTGCCCTTATGGCCATAGCGACATCTCAACTACATCACAGAACTCTTTACACTTTTATAGACCAAACATAGGAACCAGACCGATAGATATGGTCGTCTCGTTATTAGATTCAACACAACTTACATGACATCATCTAACGCGTACTGTACAAGTCGTTAATGTGCATTATTCTAGAATTATCATACTTATGTACATCTCATTTTACTCTCAGGGTTTACGTAACTCACACGTATAAGACTTACTAGTTTAGTTCACCATTATTTTACTATAGAAAACATGTTCATTCCAAAATTAATAGGCTCGAGCGTTCGGGTGAGCTTGAGCGCTCGCCTTTGTACATTCCAGGATTCCTTCTTTTTTACATTATATAAGAAATCCATTATTATGATACTATTCAAAGAGCATGATGTACAACATCTACGTAGCACATGCAAGCATAAATTTAAAGAACAAGTCAAGGTACAACTTTCACAGATAGTAGCACAACCAATATATCATGGATCAACATAAATTTAAGATGCAACAACTCATTCCTTAAAACCCTGCTAAACTCGAGCGCTCGCGCCTCTTGAGCGCTTTGGCCTGGCCTACTCGTTGGCCTCGGGTGCTCGCATTTGGTCTGAGAGCTCGGGTTATGCAGTTCAGAACAGTGACAGTTTTAGCAGCATATGTATAAGCTTAAGAATCTCAGTGCATGTTATATGCATGGTCTTAGATCATCAATATAAGTTTATAAAACATGTTTATGAGTGAGTAGAAGTACTCACTATTATCTAGATGAACTAGATGATGAAAATAATGAAGATTATGATGAATGTGAGTGTTGATCTCCAAGGACTCCTCATGCAAGCTCCTAGACTTCAAAATTACTCCTTAGGCACTTGATCCTCACGAACACAGCTTCAGAACTTCAAATGTGTGTGTATGAGAGTGTGTGTGTAAGTGTGTGTGTGTGTGTGTGTGTGTTTATAGAGAGTATGGATCATCAATTAGAGGCCATGCAAGCATAAATGTGTGTATGTTTGTGTATAGAGTTTATGCACTCTCAAACTCTCTCCTAAGAACACTCTCTGCATAGCAGAGTTTTCATACGCCCAAAATTATGAAAATGCTTGGTATTTATAGAGTTTTAAGACCCCAAGGGCAAAAACAGTCTTTTTACTACTTTTTAGCTCGAGCGCTCCCGTCTCTAGCGCTTCAGCGCCTCGAGCGCTCGGGGCTCCTGGTTCTCTAATCCTTTTTTTATTTCAAGAGTTCAAGAGTTAAGGAAATAAGTATTTATGTAATTTATTATCAAAGTTCAACCTTAAACGATCGTAACTAACATCTCCGTACTGTCTCTCTGACGGTATATTGGAACTCTCGTCAACGGACCCTCTTTGACTAAACCCAGCCTTTGCATATAGATTCTTGTAGGACCTTTCATAGGACTGTTAATTTTTCTTTTCAGATAGGAAAATGTGATATAACTATTATATGCCCTAACGAGATTGCCTGCATGGTGTAGACGCTGATGTGGCATAGAATAGAACCTTTTTCTTATGATTCCTAAGGCAATCGCTCACATGTGATCACATTTGAGTTGACCTGCCTAGGCACCATGATAAGTCTGCTCCATGTTCACAAAGATATACACCGCAAACCTTGTTTGCCGGTTCGAAGACATATGAGTATAAAAAATTACTAGACAGAATGATCATCATCATCGCCTGCTCTTGTCATGCATCACTGTTTCCCCAGAAACTCTCCCAAATCAGAGGCGGACATACAGAGGTACAAGGGGAGGCTCAAGCCCCCCCTAGGTTTTAAAAAAATTCTACTTTGCAATAATTTTTTTTTTACAATTAGCCCCCTTGAAAATTATAATTAGCCCCCTTAGTATTATAAAAATGTCATACTAAGCCCCCTTTCTCTTATATTTTTGTGCTAATTATAAAATCCCTCATCCCTCCTATGTTTTTGGGTTAATTTTTTTAGCATTAATTTATATCATTTAGACAAAATATACACAAAATAAGTATAAATAGGTCCAAATTTTTTTTTTTCAGGGCGCTGCCCCCGAAACCCCCGAACAAACCTTTGTCAAGTTCCCCCTGCATTAATTTTCTAGATCCGCCCCTGAATATACTTTATTTTCCCATAAACTCTCCCAGAAATCTCGAAAATACTTGTTTCTCCCAGAAACTCTGTCCAAACTTCCCAAAAATACCCAGATATGCTAGTTTATCCCAGAAAACTCTGTAAAAAATACCCAGATATACTAGTTTATCCTAGAAACTCTGTCAAAACTTCCCAGATACACCAGTTTCTCCGAGAAACTCTGTCAGAATCACCAGATATACAAGTTTCTCCCAAAACTCTATGCAAACTGCCCAAAAATGCCCAAAATACCGAATTCTCCCAAAAACTTTAAAATTCTCTGTTTCTCCTAAAAACTCTCAGAAATCCTAAAAATTCTCCCAAATCTCCCAGTTTATCTTTCTCCTATGGTGATCACATTGGAAAGTAAAGTTAGGACACTTTGTATGGCTAGGACCTTACATGCTTAATTGCTATATGTTAGAAGTAGGAGCATCATATAGATTAGGGCTCGTATCCACATGCTTGTCTCATCAGTCTGCATTCACTATCTCAGTTAATCTATACACGAGTCAGTCCATGCTTGTCATTGTCATAATATGTCTAATCATCACTGTCAGAACCTAATACACTTCTCCTCTCGAATCTGTAGGAAAGTATAGATTCCCGAAGTCAGCAACTAGGATCTTCATCTTGGGTTAGAGGTTTGAACAGCCGGTTGGTCAGAATCAGCTCGCTAAGTTATTTCAGCATGAATAAAGAAGAATTGGAAAACAAGGACACTGAGTTGGGAGCCACCATAAACCAGCAGTCCGACAGCCTGGCCTAAGTCTTGAAATTCATGGAAGAACTAAAATAGCAGCAGCCATAGTACCACCTAGGTTCCCACCACCACCACCGACACCAGGGTTCATGCCGCCACCATCGCTGCTTGGGTTTGTGCCACGTCCCGTCGATATACATGAGAATAACCGGGATGAAGAATGGTTTCATGGGGTCCCGCCGCCTGTGTAGGAGAAGAAGTTTTAAGAGAAAATGGATAAAGTTCACAAACTGGAAAGTGTGTTAAGGAAAAGTAAAGGGATTGATGATTACATGCTAGATTTGGAAGGCCTTTTTGAGTTTGTTAAGCTAAAACTGCTAGAAAACTTCAAGTTGCTTGCCATTGACCATTTTGATGGAACCGAAAATCCAAAAATTTGCATGATGCTATGTATGAGCATCCTCCATTCAATGGGGTGCACCCATAAGCACATTGGTATGCTGTTCCCGCAGACCCACACGAAATCTACACTATCATGGTTCCTAACCTAGGAAGCCTCCAAATCTTGGGCATGAAAAGACATCATTCAGGTGTTTGTTGATCAATATTCCTACAATTAAGAGTTGGATGTCACAATCAGGGATTTGGAAACTACTTGAGAAAATAATAATAAATCCTTTGCTGCATTTCTGAGCAGGTGGAGGAACAAGGTGGCCCAAATGGCTTATCGGCTAATTAAAAAAGAACATGTGAGAATGCTAATCCGGAATCTCTAGCCGCTCTACCATGAGAAATAGTTCGATCAGTTTATCTCCACCTACGAGGAACCGTTTGAAGTTAGAACCTGAATCAAAGACGCTATTAGAGAAGGAAAGATTAAGAAAGAAGAGCCGCCAAGTTAGTCAAAGAGGCCCAACTACACTAAGAATTCCCCAGATGTCAATGCCCTTAGCAGTCAACCCATGACATACCCTCCTAGGCCATACCAATCCTCCAACCAAGCCAACACCTCCAACTGCCCCTTCTAGAAAAAGCCTCCCTATAACTTTGCCATGCTAGAAATCTCTCTCTCTTCAACCCTAGATTGCATACTCAAAAAAGGCCACCTCCAACTACTCCAACCTCAAAACACCCTGCCACCACCAAATTATGATATGTCTAAGCATTGTGCCTACCACCAAGCCCCTGGCTATAATACTGATGACTACATGCGCCTCCGCCATAATATCCAAGATCTCATCGACAAAAATGTCATTGAGCCACCTCTAAGGCAATACCATGTCACCCAAAATCCCCTGCCAAACCACCAAAACATCATCCTCGTTGAATCTTGCCCCATATCCTTTAATCTTGTCACCTGTATCACCCCCCTTGGACAACCACTATCCCTGACTGACATACTGAATTCTGCGGGAGTTCATCTGATTGAAGGAGATGACAATGATTGGCAACAACAATTAGATGATGAACAAGACCTATTTTTTCTAGAAGAACATGACTTAGGGGCAGTGGACCTCAAATGGTACGACCTGAGCAATGAAACTGATGCCTCCACTTAGAATGACCCAAAAAAGCTATTTGTAAATACTGACTGTGATTGGTTCAAAGATGATGGAACTATTGAAGGACCTACCAGTACTAAAATTGACCACTTGACCAGGTCGGGTCGTCACTACAAACCACCGTAGCCTTCCATAGAAGCCATTGAGAAAGAACCGATCAAGAATAAGGGAAAAGAAAAGATGGAGGAGATCATCGACAAGGACAATGAGCTGATAAAACAGTTGAAGAAAATCCAAGCACATTTCTCAATGTGGGACCTCATAGTAACTTCCTACAAGCATAGGCAAGCTGTGTTGAATTCCTTAGCTGGGATCGAGGTCCCCGTTGACACTGCACCGGAATATATGGTAGCCTTCTTGGGGACACTTGCCCCTGATCTAATTCTTACCTTCTCCGATGAAGATCTGCCACTAAACGGGTCTGTACACAATAAAGCTTTGTATATCACTATCGAGTACAAGGGCAACAAGTACCATTCTGTCTAGTTGATGTAGGTTTTGCCTTGAATGTCTGTGCTCTAAGAACCGCCACCACCTTGGGGCTCAGTATCCTAGACATCACTCCATCTGTACAATCTGTGAGGGCTTATGACAATACAAAGAGGATTGTGATGGGGATCGTTTTTCTCCAAATTCAAGTGGGGTCTTTGGTTTGCACTGAGCTTTTCGAAGTCATGGACATACCCACCTCATTTAATTTGTTGATTGGGAGACCCTGGCTAAATGTCAACAAAGCTGTATCATCCACTGTGCACCAAATGATCAAGTACGTTCACAAGAAAGAGGTAAAAATCATCCTTGAACATTGCTGGTAAAATGAAGCCTTTCTGAAATATGCTCCCGTCTTCGAAATCCAAATACTCGAACTAGAAGAAGGGAAAATTGGAAGATTCTTCATAGAAAAAGTCCACATGATTAGTGATGAAGACAGGTTCCCTGAGATTAACTCTATAGTAGTCAGCATTGTCCGTAAAATAATTACTTCCTTAGAGTAGGATTGGGCTGAAGTCAACAAGCGATTTGCGAGTTCCCTCAGATTAAAGGACAACAAGGCACCTTTGGGTTGGGGTACAAGCCCACTAAGAAGACATTGACCTGTAGAAGTCATGGAAGAAGAGAGTGAGAAGCCTCCCACTATATTAGAAGACCCTAAATAGAAAATTCATCAAGGAAGGGGATGATTACCCCTACTACGGGTTTTCAGAGCCTTGGATTCATTAGGCAAGTAGAATGAGGTATCATGGCCTTGAAATCTTTGCTGACTGTGAAAGGCCCCCCTATCAAGACCCATTCTATCTAGAAGAATTTGTCAAGACCCAGAGGAAGACTGGTTGAAGTGCCTAGACACCAAAGAGATTGAGGAAATGTGGGGGGAATTTGCTAAAGAAAGGGAAGAAAAGAGGGCCAAGAGCCAAGATGATCAGATCATACCAACTAAGGAGGCTCTGAGTAACCAGGTTGTAGAGTCATCTATCTGTGTCTCCCCATCCCCTATTTCCCTGGAGTCGCCAAGATGAGCAGATCATACCAACTACGGAGGCTCTGAGAAACCAGGCTGTAGAGTTATCTATTTGTGTTTCCCCACCCCTATTTCCCCGAAGTCTGTACTTCCAATTATCGAGTTTGTACTAGAGTCGGCCGCTGTAGGCCCATCGCTGTTTGATGTAATCACTCCACCAATTATGAATGAAATGAAAAATGATTATGCTTACTCCTCTGTGTCTAATAGTTGTGAATGCACAGATCCCTCCGAGGATCTCCGAATCAAACTTAAAACAACTAATTAAAAAATTACTTACTTAAGAAATAACCGAAGATACTTTATTGATTAACCTAGGTAAAGAAGATAATCCACAAATTGGGTAAATTGGCTTAACACTTAATAAAAAAGAAAAAGAAAAATTGATTCTTTTCTTAAAAGAATTCAAAAATGTTTTTGATTTATCTTACTAGTACATGCATGGGGTTGACCCTAACACTGTCCAACATCATATTCCCTTTCTCCCTGATTCTAAACTCATCAAGCAGAAACTAAGGTGCATGAGACCAGAATGTGCACTCAAGGTCAAAGCAGAAGTAGAAATTGGATGTCTTCGGGGATTCAAACCTCATTGTATCACAAGCCAGAGTAGAATGGAAGGTGAAGGAAGAAAGGTTGAAGCCCTATCATCATGATCATCTCAGCAAACTCAAGGAACAATTCGAGAACGTGGCGTTCTTCTACCTACCCAGGGAAGAGAACCAATTAGCAAATTCATTGCCTACCTTAGCCTCCATGATCAAATCCCCATGGGAGTCCAAATGATGCCCTTGGTAATTGAGCAAAGATATGAGCCATCATTCACCATGATCGCTGCAATCGAAGAGGAAGAAAGAGAAGTGCCATGGTATCAGGATGGTATAGACATCATAGAAAAAGGAGCATATCCTCAAGAGTCTACTAAGAAAGACAAAAGGGCCATCAAAAGGTTCGTTACTCAGTTCATCATCTGTAGGGGAAAACTATTGAAGAAAGGGTATAATGGTCACAACCTAACTTGCTTGTTTGGAAGGAATGCCCAAAGAATAATAGAAGATATACATGAAGGGGTGTACAGTCCCCACATGAATGGTCATATACTGGCTACTACTAGAAAACATTGGAAAAAGATTGTTGTGGATATGTAAGAAGATGCCATAAGTGCTAGATCTATGCGAATATGAAGCATATACCACCATCTCTACTCTATAGCATGACCTCTCCATGGCCGTTCTCAACCTAGGGAATCGATATCATTGGCAAAATTGTTCCAAAAGCCTCAAATGGGAATCGATACATCCTGGTAGCCATCGACTACTTCACAAAATGGGTTGAAGCTGTATCCTACACCAAGTTAGGGGCCAAGGAAATGGCCAGTTCGTCAAGAATAACCTCATCTGTCGCTATGGAGTTCCCCATGAGATCATTTCGGATAACGGAAGTCATTTCAGAGCAAAATTCAGAGATTTGTTTGAAGAATACAAAATCACTTATCATAAATCATCATTGTACATGCCACAAACTAATAGGGCAGTCGAAGAAGAAAACAAGAATGTCAAAGCCATACTGCAGAAATTAGTCAATACTTACAAAGATTGGCACGAGAAGCTACCATTTGCACTTTGGGGATACAAAACATTGATAAGGACATCTACAAGAGTGACTCTTTATTCACTGGTATATATGATGGAAGGAGTACTCCCGGTCGAGATAGAATTACCATCATTGCGAGTGATGGCTGAGTATGAAATCTCAGAATCCGATTGGTTAAGGGAAAGATACGAAGAGTTAGCACTCATAGATGAAAATTGCCTCACCGCAGTAGTCGATCATGTCTGAATTTATCAAAGAAGGATAGCCCGCATTTTTAAAGAGAAGGCTCGTCTGAGAAAAATTGTCAAGTGACCTTGTCCTCAAAGAGGAGCAAGCCCCAATCTTTGAACCGTGCAAAAAATTCATACATGGGTTGGCCCTTTTATTGTCAAAACTATCCTTTCCAGAGGAGTGACCTACCTCATGGATCTCGATGGTGTCGAGTTCAAAGAACCAATCAATCTTGATCGCCTTAAAAAGTACTATGCTTGAATTTTAGCACTTCTCTCTAACCTTGCCTTGAACTACGCTTGACTTTATTCCTACTTGGGGATACGTAGGCAACCGCATCGGTTCGATCGAAACCATCATAATCAACCCCCCTTCTTTCAAAACATTGCTTTGAACTACGCTCAACCTAATTCCTACTTGGGGATATGTAGGCAACTACTTTGGTTCGATCGCCCAACCCACCAGAATACAACCCACTTCCTTCCTACCTTGGCTTGAATTACGTTGGACCTGATCCCTGCTCGGGGGTACATAGGTAGACCTTAAAAAAATAAAAATAAATAAGGGGATGGCTCGCTAGGTTAAAAATTTGAATGGATACCTAGAAAAAAATTAGAGCTAAATCAAAAGTGAGCAACAACAAAAGAGAGAAAAGAGCTTGCTAGGTCACTCCACTAGTGCCTAGGCAAAAGTTATGAGCATATGAGAGAAATAAAGTCGTGATCCCTACCATAACCTAGAAGACACCCTTCACACTAGGGGCAAACTTTGGCCACTCGCCTCATTTTCCTAAATCTCTCCTAAACAAGGGGCAAACTTTGGTCATCTATCTCGTTTGCCTAACAACCACCCATATCCTAAACTAGGTGCAAACTTCGACCACCCGCCTCGTTTGCCTCTAATCACCCAAGCATGCCCAAGTAATTACTAAAAGTGACATGTAATCAAAATGTTGTTACATAATGTTTTCAGAAAGCGAAGATGCATAAAATAAGGTTCTCAAAGTAACCTAGGTTCACCGATAAATAAACTTCGAATATTACAAAAGTAGGAATGGTTGAAAAGATAGTTTTTCAAAAGCAATCACAAACATCAAAGATACAGAGAGGAAGAAGCATAATTTATCAAGTCCGATCTTATTTTGTGTCTTTTATTTCATTCAAAGTCTGCAGAAGAAAGCCTTCACCCGGTAGGTCCAACCATTGATAAAAGCAGCAATGGTAGCAGCTCTGACTCTGGAAGTAAAGACCTTCTCAATAAGTCCCTGGGGGACCTTGTACTACCTAGCCAACTGACGAGGATGATAGAAAGGAGTCTCTATCACACCCATCAACCACACTCTCTGGTGATCCCCAAGGCTTGTAGTCACAATATGAAGGCCCCAATGCCACACAATCTGGCAAATATCTGCCTCAAATAGAGTACTCATCATGCGAACCATTCAGGGTTTCAATAGATCTCGTTGAGAAGATTCTGGACTATAAATTTTGTGGCTTAAATGATTTATGAATCGAATGTTATGGATTTTTTGATGTTTGAAGTGCTGATTTAGAAAGTGAATTAAAAGATTTGAGCGTGATTCTGAATTTGAACGAGCAATTAGTGTGCTCATTTTTTTGTCAAAAGGAATGATTACCTAAGGATTTCTTTAATGGGATTATTAAAAATTAGTCAACTTTATTTGACATTTTGAAGGACAGTCAACTACTTTGTCTAAATGAAAAGAAAATCAAGTTAAAACTAAAAATTTAAAAACACATCAACTCTTGATTTTTTAAAATAAAAAAAATTACATTTACACCCCCCCCCCCCCTCCCCGCCTCACCACCAACTGCACCACCATGGCTGGCCACCGCACCACACCACACCACACAACGACACCACCACACCATGACCACCACCACCACTCCTACCACAACCTCTTTCTCACTATCTATATATACACATGAGTATATATATATCTAATGTATATCCACCACCACCATCCCACCCTCTCTCTATCTCTTCTCTCTTTTCACTACCACCATGAACCTCCTCCCTCATCTACCATTGCTACTGTAGAAAAAAATGAAAAAAATGAAAAAAAAGTAGTAGGTTGGAGCAACTTTCCAAACAGCAGGAGCAACTCACCAAACTTATTAGGAGCAACTCACCAAACGTAAGGAGCAACGTTCCTCCTTACGTTTGGAGAGTTGCTCCCGATACGTTTGATAAGTTGCTCCTTCTGTTTGGACAATTCCTCCAAAACCTAAACTTTGCCCCACCCCCACCCCCACCCCAACTTCTCTTTCTCTACTCTCTCTCTCTCTCTTTGGTCTCTTCTCTTTCTCTTTTGATAGCCACAACTATCACGGGTCACCTCGTTCATCCACCATCGCCGCTATAAAAAATAAAAAAAGGTATAGTAGTGTAGTGTGGTGGCTAGTCATGGTGGTGAGGAAGAAGATTGGAAGGAGGGGGTGAGTATAATTTTTAATTAAAACATTTTTTTAAAAGTTAACGTGTTTTTTAAATTTTTTGTTTTAACTTGATCACTTTTTCATTTAAAAAAAAAATAGTTAACTGCACTTTGAAATGTCAAACAAAAATTGACTAATTTTTTATAATCCCTCCTTTAATTGGAGGTTGCTTCTTTTGGTCTTTCATTCAAAAAGTACCTAGAATTTGACTTATAACTATATATTTACTTCCAACACTTCATTAACCTTGACTTATAAATTACTAAGTCAACGTAATGATTAATTCTTGCAAAATTGGTTTTAGAACACTAACACACGAAATAGCAATCTGTTTTCATACCCAAATCCAATCATGCCTCAATCATGATAAGTCGTAGCATTGATTGTGATTTATTTTTAACACTCCGTCCATCTCCAATTAAGTTTTTTTTTGGGTAAAGATCTCCAATTAAGATAAAAAGTGGATATACTGTAACTATACAATTTTCAAATTTGCTATTTATTATAAAATAAAATAAAAAAATAGAAAACCCTTGCCACTTTTCATTTGTGTAGCATTGAATTTTGAACTTAAAATAGGGACAATTATAAAAAGTTAAAAATTTTCATAACAATTAAAAAGGGTCCATAAATTGTTGAATTCATCAAAAGAGAGTCTTAACATGGTGAACTCAAGGAGTACTAAGCATTTGTTACTTCTGTGAATATATAGAAGGAAAAGAAAAATGTAAAGATAATAAGAAGGAGAACTAGTTTCTTTTTGGCATTTGCTTTCCTCTATGCCTAAATACTATTATAAATTGAAATGTTGTAAAATATAACTACATATTAATAGCCTCTCTCTTTCTAGTAGGGAGAGAGAGGGTTCGAATTCTCATAGGAGATTCTAGTTGATACCTCCCCAATTATTCTTCAGTCGAAATAAGTGACCCTTGTTGAACTTTACTATAAGTCAATATAAGGCTTTGAAATTTGGTTGAGGCTAAGGTGTGCGTGTATATATATAAAAAGAGAGAGAGAGGAAAAGGGAAAGGATGCACCTATCAAAATTCTATATACTTAATGTATTTATCACTATTTTCTGTATTGTTTGTTTTTCTTACTACTTGCCTTGCCTTTCCGTCGGTTAAAACATGTATCCAACAATGACTAAAGAGTACAATGTTATCACATTGATTTGAAATTCCTCAATGACGAAGGGGTGTTGAATAGGAACTATCTATTACATCTACTAAAAAAGCAGAATTATTTCCCTTTTTCTGGAATATATCAAGTGGCAGTTTTCTCCATTTTTGTTTCTGACTATATGACTTTCTTCTCTATTTTCCTCTCTTTTTATTTATTTTTTATTTTTTTATATTCCACAAATTAAAAAGGCAAAATCTTTCCATCTTCTCTAATATACAATATTATATAATAATAATAATAATAATAATAATAATAATACTAAGCTATTACTCCTACTATAACTAAAAATAAGACTATTTTATCTCTCTCCTCTTTTTTTTACCCAACTCGTATTTTCTATGTTTTTTTTTCCACGTGGCCTTCTCATGTTTTTTCTTTTTTTTATTTGTTTTTTTTCCTCTCTTCTAATAACTCCAGTCTCCTTATTCTTCTTACTTTGATATCTCTGTGCCCATGCTTTTTGTCTACCCCAAGGCCCAAACGGCTGCCCAAGTTCCTGCCAATTAATGACTATTCCATATTGAGGGCTTCAATAAGTACTAATAAATGCAGTAGAAAAACTAGCTTACTTACCATTTTATACTACCATTTGATGATGTCGGAAATTGGTACGAGAGGTTTATAAGGAGACACAGGAGATTGTCTGTGATTCGACTCCGTTAATGAGATGACCTACGTCCACGATTGCGTCAGTGCGCTTTCACTAGCAGATCACCGGTGGTCTTTGGTGAGCTAACAGAGTGGGCGGCACTACCAGAAACCGACTGAGTTTATGCGTAATAGTGAGTTGTTTATGTTCTATTCTCTAGGCTTAGAATGCGATCCTTGTAAAGAGGGTAGGCGGGCTCTTTCATAGATGCAAGAGTCCACCTATACATGGCAAGTATTCAGATTAGGAAGCCTAATCTGATTACAACTGATTTTCATAAATTTAGGCGAGTTTCCTAAGTGGTTTGGAAACTGCTTATTCTTTCCAACAGTCTTCTGACCGGATTAGGAAACTGTGGAAAGGCTTGGTGGTCACGCTGAACTTCAAGGAGAACAGCCGCACTATACGCTCGGGCTGTGGGCCCATACCGGGCAGTCATAGCCACCGAGCTTGGGACTGGTGGGCCATACGCACCTCCTCCAGATTTCCTGGGGTCTTCCCTACCGACGCGACAGTTTGACCTTTAACTGGGTATTTCTAGACAAATCAGATGCCCCCCATTTTTAAGGCTGATACGACACTACATCAGACGAGGCTTGAAAATTGGTACCGCCCTGATGACCCATCCAGTAAGAGGTTGGGACTCTACCCGGGGTACGGTCGATCGTGCTGGTACGACCGGTCGTGCTGGTCGACCGGGGTATGAACCGAGCGGTGATCCTGTGGTCCCGGGTCCTACCTCTGCCATGTGTCAACTGGTCACTGACCTGGTCAGGATCCAATGATGCCAGCGTGGGAGTAACTGAGCCGATTATGTGATAACCGAGCCATCTCATCATGCATTAAATGTGCTCGCCTTTTGAGGCGATGCTTCACATACCTGAGGTGACAGCTGTAGGGCTATTTTGGTCGGGAAAATTTCCTGGCCATTAGATATGACTTAATCTGGACCATCCGCGCTCCTTACAGAAAGAATATTTGTTCATTTCTGGGATTCCTACTGCTAATTGATAGAGATACCGAGTGGTTTGAGAGCAAAAAAGTGTTCGGTAAAGCTTCCTGAGCACTTCTTCTACGCTAATCCTTGTAAGTGTTCCCTTTTCAGTTTCAGTTCATCATCCTCTTCCTCTTCTTCTACCCTTTTCTCTTCTTTTTTGAGCGAGACTGGAGAGGACGAACCCTCTTAGGTTAGAACGGGAGTGAGACTTTTTCTTTCTCGGGTTCTGTTCCTTCTTCAAGTCGGGAGGTACATTAGGACAGTTGAACCAAGCGGGTGTTCTCGGGGTGGTCCTGACTGAGTGTCACCTTGCCTTAAAGACCATCTGCTCTTTGCCTTTCAGGTTAGTAATCTTGCCTCCTTTGTACGCTAGGCTTGGGGTCCCTGACCCATATCTAAGACGTAGCCTGCTCCCTCACCCCTCGGCAGGGGTACCAGAGATGGAACATTCTGATTTTGACTCCGCGTCTAGGTCAGAGAATGAGCAGTCCCGATCGAGAACTTCCGACACAAGTTTAAGTCAGCCTTCCGCTACCCCATCAGACCATCAGAGTGAGGGCAGAATCCCTGTCCGTGTGTTCGATAGTGAGTCGGGCCAGGAGGCCCATATTGCCTCCATCTCCCGGGGCAGTGGTGATGAGACACCAGGGGAGCCTGACCTTGAGGTGGTGTTTACCTGTGAGTCTACCCTTCTATTCTGCGTTCCCAAGACCTCATCTAGATTAGGGATAGGTATGCTCTTCCTGATGGTTGCTCCTTAGCCGTGAACCCCGGCGGAGTACATCTCTACCAGCTTGGCTTCGTCACCCTGTACGAGGATGCACTTATGGCTGGCCTTCGTCTTTTACTGCACCCTGTCGCCCAGGACGTCCTGATCTACCTCGGGATTGCTCCTGAGCAGTTAGCTCCTAATCGATGGAGATTCTTGTTGGGGTCCATCTCCTTGTGGCCCCAGGTCTTCGAATATGAACTCACCCTCCAAGAGTTTTTATGGGCTCACCGACCATTCCCCGTGCACCGGAAGGTCAGGTTCTTTTCTTTTTCTACCCGGTAGGGTAGGAAGATCATTGTCAACTGCCCAAGTAACAACAAGGGGTAGAAGAATAAGTTTTTCCAGGTATCCATCCTTCATCTCTGCGACCGGGCCCCAGGGAGTTAGCTGAGGACTTCTTGGGTGAGGGAGTTGAGGGGTATAACTGCCCGGTATACTTTTTTTTATTTTTCTTTACTTTAGGAGGTTATCAATCCGCTAACTATTTTCATGTTTTTGTTTGCAGCTTGGTCGACCAAACCTCTAAGGATCCCCGAGGTATGCCAGGCTAGGATCTTGGGTTTGGCAGAACTGCCTACCAACATCTGGAATGCGCTATCCCGGATGGGTGATTTCGTCGAGTTCTACTCTCCAAAAGAGCCCATTCAAACTCCCACGTTCTCTCCAATCATCCCTGGTGAGTGCTTGAGTTGACTGCTTTTCCTATTATGCTTCTGCTGTCTTCCGTGGCTACTGACCATGTATTTTCCTTGACAGAAATGGCCCCAAAGAGGAATTTGGAGCAGTTGAGGGAAAGGCAGGCCGATGCTGCTGCTACCGCTGCCGCCCGGTTTGCAGTGGCAGAGGGAAAAAGGCCTGCCGCAGAGGCCTCGGGTGATGAACGCCCCCTGAGGCGGATCCGTCGCGGGACGGCCAACCGTCCGGAGCCTGTGGGGACGTCAGCTCCTCACGTGGTAGCTGTGGAGGAAACAATTCCCCGGACGAACGTGCCGTTCGAATTACTAATTAGGGGACCCGCTGAAGTCAGGGAGAGGGTGAAGTCTGCCCTCATCCCTAGCCAGGTCGAAACATGCACCAGTCTGTCCCTGAAGGACTTTCAGGGGTGGCTCTACAGCCTCTCTCATCTGGTAAGCTCTTCTATCTTGTGCTTATCTGCTATGCATTTATTTACTATTTTTTTTTATTGACTGACCAGTCTCCTACCCTTCACTGTAGGTCGACTGTATGGCTGCCGGATCTGAGTCCCTCTTCTCTTCTTTTACCGGGAGGGCTAGCAGTGCTGAAGCTGCCTTGATAAAGGAGAAGGCAGAGCTACAGGCCAGGAAGACCGCCATGGCCATGGAGCAGGACAAAACGAAGGCCCTAGCCCTGAGCCTTGGTACTGCCCAGGCAGAGCTGGCGACGTCTTTGGTCGATCTGGAGGCTTCCCGAGCCCTTGCAACGGAGGTGGAGGATCGAGCGAAGGTCGCAGCCGAGATGACGGTGGCGGGATCCACGAAGGAAGCGTTTGATGATGGCTTCTTCCAAGGTTATGAAGATCTGAAGCGGCGACTTGCTTGGGATCACCCTGAATGGGACATCTTGTCCTACAAGGGGATTGATTAAGATTACTAGGACGTTGGTCCCCCTACTGCCAAAGACTCTCCTGCCTTGGTCGAAACTACTGAGGAGCCAGCCCCAGGTGGTAGCTTGGGACCGGGAGGAGGAGCTTGCCGGAAGGAGAGACTGGGGAGACCGAAGATGTGGTCGAGGTGGACGACTAGGGTCCCCGACCTGTTTTATTTATTTCTCTATTTCTTTTTTTTTATAGGGGAGGGGGGGGGGAGGCTACTAAAATTGTCCCCCCTGGCTGTACAAACTGTTTTTAAATTAATGAAAAGGTCCTTGAGACCAGCCTTTCCATCAATTGTTTACTGTTTTACACTTGAATGCCTATTTGCGATTGCCTATGACCGACCGGTTATGAATCCCGTAAGAACCTTGCCTCAGCAAAAGTTAGGACTATAACTGGTAGAGAACACTTGGTCTTTCAAGGACCTGCTATAGGGTCTAGCTCGGGTATAGTACAGGTTTGTGACTGTTTACTACCCGAGCGTTTTCTCTGGGTACTGTAGGTACTTAAGAATATTAGGTGTCCTAGGATTCAAAGTCCTGTTAGTGCCCGGTGTGATTTCCTATTTAGCCTGGTATTCCCCTGCCTCCCAAGCGTTTGCTAAGGCAGGCGTATAGAGGGAGTGACCGTAGGAAACCGACTTGGAACATGGGTGGTTGCAGGGTTCTTTGAGGCTTGCTATCATCAACCACCTAGGGGTGTTGCCCCCATCGTTAGTTGGACCTAAGCGAAGCCTGTGCCTTGGGTTATGGACCAGAGGTCATTTGGATGCCTGTGGTCATAACCCGAGGTCTTTTGGATGCATGGGGTCTTACCCCAAGGTCTTTTGGACGAACGAATATAGAGAAGAGTTGTTTGACGGAAAAAGAAACTTTCATTACTTATATGAGTAGAATAGCTCTGGCAGAGCTACATAGTTCCTAGACAACATTATTGTCATACTTCACTGGAAATACTTGCGGAGATGCGGCACGTTCCAAGGGTGAGAGAGGTCGTTCCTATCCAGAGTTTGTAACCAGTAAGTTCCTGGTCGATTGACTTGGGTAACCTTATACGGTCCTTCCCAGTTCGGTCCTAATTTACCATGGCTCAGGACTCTAGTAGACTGGTTTACCACCTTTAGAACGAGATCCCCGACCTGGAAGCTCTGATGCCTAACTTTACTATTAAAGTACCAGGAGACCCTCTGTGTGTAAGCTGCCGCCTTTAGATATGCCCGATCTCTTTTTTCTTCTACCAAGTCAAGTTCTGCTCTCAGGGCTTCCTCATTACCCTGCTCGTTGAAATTTGTCACCTGGTACGTAGGAAAGAAGAGCTTCGTGGGGACTACCACTTCTATGCTATAGGTTAGTGAGAATGGTGTCTCACCAGTTGCAGCTTGGGGGGTGGTACGGTAGGCCCACAGTAGGGTCGGTAATTCCTCTGCCCATACGCCCTTGGCATTTTCAAGCCTTATTTTGATTGACTGCAGAATAGTCCGGTTCGTCACCTCGGCTTGGCCGTTGGCTTAAGGGTGCTCGGGAGAGGAGTAATGATTCGATATCCCATAGCCCGAGCAGAACTGCCTGAAGATCGGGGTGTCGAACTGCCAGCCGTTGTCACTGACTAGCACGTGGGAAATACCGAACCTGCTGAGGATGTTTTTCTCAACGAAGCTTTTCATCTTTTTCTCGGTGATTGTGGCTAAGGGCTCGGCCCCTGCCCACTTGGTGAAGTAGTCCACGGCAATAACAGCGAACTTAACTTGCCCTTTTCCCATCGGGAGGGGACCGACGATGTTGATGCCATACTGTGCGAACGGCTATGGGCTGAGAATTGGTGTCTGAAGTTCTCCCGGTCGGTTGATCATCGGGGAGTATCTCTGGCACTTGTTGCATCATCTGACATACTTTTGGGAATCCCAGGCCATCGTCGGCCAGAAGTAGCCCTGCAGCAGGGATTTTTCCAAAAGTGCCCGAGCTCCAACATGGTTACCACAAACACTGTCACGGATTTCATGCAATATTGCTTGGCCCTGTGTGGGGTGGACACAGCAGAGATATGGCATAAAGAACCCCCTTTTGTAGAGGATGCCATCAACGATGTGATATCTGGCCGCCCGGTACTTTATCCGACGGGCTTCTTCTCTGTCTAACGGCAGCGAGCCGGTTGTGAGAAAGGTCGTGATCGGATCTATCCAACTAGGGCCTAAGGTGACCGGATCGACCTCCATGCCTTCCAAGTTGAGCACACTTGGCTCGGGTAAGTATTCAACCCTTATCCCGGGCAAGTCTGACTCGGGGGACGAGGCGAGGCGCGCTAACCGATCAGCTCTCGTATTCTCTTCCCTGGGGATCTGTATTATAGAGAAGCCTTTTAATTATTTTGAGACTGTTCTGACAAGGGCAAAGTAACCTACCATGTTGTCTTCCCGAGCTTCATATCCTGGGTAACTTGATTGACTACGAGTTGGGAGTCACTATACCCCTGTACTTGTCGCACACCCATCGATGTGGCCAGTTGAAATCCAACCAACAGGGCTTCGTACTCAGCCTTATTGTTGGAGGCCCGAAATTGGAACCATAATGCGTACTCGAGCTGGATTCCGTCGGGAATGGTCATGATGACCCCCGCCCCGCTACCTTGCTTGTTAGAGGACCCGTCTACGTAAAGTATCCAGGTTGGGATGTCTTTTTGCAGCCCGGGCGGTAGATAGGGTGGGTCGTCCTCTTTCACCGGGTCCTCTGGGCATGTGAACTACACGAAAAAATTTGCTACGACTTGTCCCTTGATCGCTGTGCGGGGTTTTTAGGTTACTTCGAATTCTTCTAATACCAAGGCCCACTTAACAAGCCTTTCGGATGTTTCAGGCCTGCTCAGGATCCGACGGAGTGGCTGATTTGTGAGGACCACGATAGCATGGGCCTGGAAATATGGGCGAAGTCTCCGGGCAGACGTGATGAGGGTGAAGAGAAGCTTCTCTATGCGAGAATATCTGCTTTTCGTGCCTTGAAGTGCCCGGCTAGTATAGTAGACCGGGAATTATATCTCGTGTTCTTCTCGGATGAGAGTCGAGCTGACCGCTGAAGGTGACACTGCCAAATATAAGAACAATTCCTCATTTGGCACGGGTGTTGAGAGTAAAGGGGGCAATGCCAAGTACTTCTTGAGCTCCTGGAATGCCTCTTCGCACTCTTCTGACCACTATAAGGCCTTGCGGAGGATTTTGAAAAATGACAGGCACCGATTGGTAGCTTGGGAGACGAAACTGCTCAATGCGGCGACCCGCCCGGCAAAGCTTTGAACTTCCTTGGTTAACCTGGGTGACCGCATGTTTATAATGGCCTAGATTTTGTCAAGGTTTGCTTCAATACCCCGTCTGCTCACTAGGTGTCCCAAAAACTTCCCGGACGAGACGCCAAATGTGCATTTGGCCGGGTTCAACCTCATCCCGAACTTCTTCAAAATGCTGAAGATGTTCGAACTCATCTTGGCTCTTAACCAAAAGATCGTTGACGTAGACTTCCATAGACTTCCCCAATCAGATCCTTGAATATGTGATTGACCAAGCATTGATACGTTTGCCCCGGTGTTTTTGAGGCTGCAAGGCATCACTTTATAGCAGTACGTTCCTGGATCTGTGATGAAGAAAGTCTTCTCCTCATCCCCGGGATACATGCTGATTTGATTGTACCCCGAATAGGCATCCATGAATGAGAGGAGTGCATGATCGGCTGTGGAGTCCACAAAGAGGTCTATCCTGGGTAATGGATAGCAGTCCTTGGGGCAGGCCTTGTTCAGATCAGTGAAATCTACACACATTCTCAACTTTCCGTTGCTTTTCTTGACTAGTACCACATTTGCTAACCAGTCGGGATAGTGGACCTCTCGGATGGAATTGGCTTTCAGGAGCTTCTCGACTTCTTCACATACTGCTGCCTGTATCTCGAGTGCCATATCTCGCCTTTTTTGTTTGACCGACCGACAATCTGGGTTGGTATTGAGACGGTGAGACTTGACCCGAGGATCTATCCCAGGCATATCCTTATGGCTCCAAGCGAAGACATCCTAGCTTTGCCACAGAAATTGAACCAGTTCTTCCTTGAGGCCTGACGCTAAGAGAGTGCCAATGCTGACGGTCCGGTCAGGAAACCAAGGATCCAACACCACCTGTTTCAGCTATTCCATTGGACCCACTCCGTCACTTTTGTCTCTAGAGTCCATCTCCTGAATGTTTACCTTTTCTGTAATGGCTTCCCGGCGCAAGGAACTGACATAGCAACTCTGAGCGACTACTTGGTCTCCTCATAGGCTCCCAGGTCCTTGAGGGGTCAGGGATTTAACCACTAGGCTGTATATTGACACTACCGCCTTCGCTTTATTGAGAGTTGACCTCCCAAGGATGACATTTTACGCAGATGGAGCTTTCACGACCACAAAGCTTGCCAATATAGATGCCTGCTGGGGATAGACTCCCATAAGGACTGGGAGCTCGATGGTACCGAGCGGTTGAGTGCTGGACCCGTTAAAACCTACCAGGGGAGTGGCCACTGGTCAGAGCCGGTCTCTGGATATCCCGAGCTAATCGAATGCTGAGACAAACATGATGTCAGAGGAGCTGCCCGTGTCCACCAACACCCTTTGAATCACATAGTTTACTACAAAGAGCGTTACCACCAGCGGATCATCATGAGGGCAGTGCAGGTCTAGCATGTCCTCAAATGAGAACAACAACACGTTGGTTGGGGGAGAGCGGGTGGATTGGATATGCCAGACATCTGATCGGGATGCCCTACCATGCCTCTTTCTGGACGACTGTGAGTCCCCTCTACCCGAAGTTCCTCCGGAGATTACATTGATTTGCCCAAGTGGTCGCGGCTGCTCAGGGTCCTGGGTGTCTTACTGAGGTTGTCTATCTACCTCTACGAACTTGGCTAGATGACCCTGCTCAATCAGCTTTTCAATGGCGATCTTGAGCTTAAAGCAATCCTCTATATCATGTTCGTGGTCTTTATGGAAGCGGCAGAACTTATCCCGGTTTCTCTTACCGAGCGGGCCTTTTAGCTTTGTTGGCTCCTGGAGGAGCCGTCGGATCTCGGCGGCGGCCATAACCTCATGAATAGGCTAGGAAAGGGGTGTGAACTTGATTGGGAGCTGATCTCGACCACTTTTAGGCTGATCTTGTTTTATCTTCTTTCTCGAGCCCTTCTCTGAGGCATCGCACTTCTGCCTTGATCCCGAGGATTCGTCTTCTGCCAAACTAGCGTGCTTGGCCTTGAGGAATTCCTCGGTGTCAATGTACTTTTCGACCCTCTCCGAGTGCTCCACTAGGGTTGCCAGTCGGTCATGGTGAAACGACGTGGCGACCTTGGTGTGTTGAACTCCCGAGCAGAAGGCCATAATCGCGGCCGTTTTAGGATCTAGAGCCTCTGTTGATTGAAACGGTCCATATACTTCCTTAGGGACTCCCCCTTTTGCTGCTTGACAGTCAGCATCTGGGTGTCCGGTTGTGACCGGCCAAGCATCCCCACAAATTGGCTGATGAAAAGCTTGCTCAATGTCTTGAAATCACAAACCATTCGGGGTTTCAAAGCATGTAACCACTAGGAGGCTGGTCCTTTAAGTGTGTTGGGGAAGGTCAGGTAGAGTAACTCGTCGACCGTGGTGACTAGCGCCATCTGAGCCTTGTAAGTGCGGACATGGTCCACTGGGCTCCCTGAATCGTCATAAGAGCTGAGATGGGGCGGTTTGAATTTCTGCGGGATGGGGAATGCGGTGACCCGAGCAGTGTAGGGCGACTCGGTCTCTGTATAGCTATGATCGTGGCGCTGCATGCGGTTCAATCTTTCGATTTGCTGCTGCAAGTCCTCGATTTGGGCCTTTACATCTCGCCCGATTTTTCTCTCCATATCCGAGCGGTACGTCGGGTTTGATGATGAGGCCTCCACTTCGAAGTGCGTCGTCTTCAGGGATAGAACCCGGCTACAGCTCCGGGTAATCGTGTGCCTAAGATCTCCCCGGCTCTGGACCGGAGGGTGTTTGGCCGATTCCCGGGCCTTTTGTCTTGATTCCTCCCTTCTGGCGGTGCATCGTTTGTTGACGATATCTCTAGCATCTTCCACCCGAAGAGGATTGGTCTGAGCTTGCCGCCTGGTACGCCTAGGCGTTATGCTACGATCACCATCCCAGACATGTTCCCAATCCGACGTGGACACCGGCGCATAGTGGCTATGGTTCCGGACTAGTGCGGGCTCCCGGTGGGGGACACTCTTCCCTGGCTGGATCTCGAATTGAGGACGCTTTTCCTGCAGGGCTAACATCGATTTAATTTGATGCTGGGTTTGCCGCTGGCCTTCCAAGAGTTGCATGAGCGCCGCTGGCCTTCCAGGAGTTGCATGAGCGCCGCTGTTACTTGCTCGGAGGTCATGGAGGCGGCCTGCTGCTCGAGTTGTAAGTTCTCCTGACCGGCCTAGGCAGTAATTTTCTTACTCGTCTTCGGTGGCATGTTGATCAGTCAAGAAATTTGTTGGTGAAAAACTTACTAGTTCCCACAACGCCAAACTGATGATGCCGGAAATTGGTAAGAGAGGTTTATAGGGAGACACAAGAGATTGTCTATGGTTTGGCCCCGTTAATGAGGTGACCTACATCCACGATTGCGTCAGTGCACTTTCACTAGCATATCACAGGTGGCCTTTGGTGAGCCAACAGAGTGGGCGGCACTATCAGAAACCAACCGGGTTTATGCGTAACAGTGAGTTGTTTATGTGCTATTCTCTAGGTTTAGAACGCAATCCTTGTAAAGTGGGTAGGCGGGCTCTTTTATAGATGCAAGAGTCCACCTATACATGGCAAGTATTCAGATTAGGAAGCCTAATCTGATTACAACTGATTTTCATAAATTTAGAAGAGTTTCCTAAGTGTTTTAGGAAACTACTTATTCTTTTCAACGGTCTTCTAACCGGATTAGGAAACCGTGGAGAGGCTTGGTGGTCACGCTGAACTTCAAGGAGAACAACCGCACTGTACACTCGGGCTGTGGGCAAATACCGAGCGGTCATAGCCACCGAGCTCGGGACTGGTGGGCCATACGCCCCTCCTCCGGATTTCCAGGGGTCTTCCCTGCTGACGCGGCGGTTTGACATTTGACTGGGTATTTCTGAACACATCACCATTTATCTTGGAAGTTACTGTTAAAGCACCCTAATTAATTGGAGAGACAAAAAGCCACTGTTTGAGCATTAAATTTTTTATCATCGGCCCTTAAATTTGTGTCTTGGTTGCTGTGTACATCTATATCTATATATATATATATATATATATTTTTTTGCCTAAAGTATATGTATATGACATACATCTCTCTCTTCCCTGTCACTCATCTTTAAATCCTTATGCTGAAGTTTGCATTCTTTTCCCTAACTTTTGTTATAGTTTCTCATCAATTTATCCATTGCATTTGCTATTTGTTAATTGTGATTATCAATTTTGTTTAATTGATTTCTGTTTTACGGTGAAAAGGGACCATATTGTCTCTTTTGAAGCAATATGGAGTATGGAGAAAAAAATTATTTTCAATCACTGATCAAAAGGTATCATCACTTTATTTAATATAATATTCGTTCTTTTCTTTTTCATTTTTCTTCTCTCTCTTTTTTTTTAAAAAGTATTGCTTCGTTTAATTTCACTTTCCAAAGTTTAGCTTGTTATAATCTAACTGTGTTGGGATACAATTACGATATGTACATTTTATTTACACAAAGTCCTGTCGTCTTAGATGTATGCTAATTGCTAAGGTTAACAGTTTTCTAGGTATGGATATATTTATATATGTATATATATGTGTGCATATATTTATATATCTCCGACATTGGAGATTTTGTAGAAAAGGGGGCAAAAGAGTTTTTTTATTTCAACTTAATCACCCTAATATCAACGAACATGAACTTGAAATAACCGAAAATGTTAAACCAAATGTTTGCACCAATAGACTTTCAACTCTTAATATGTATTTTTATTTTTTGATAATTCCCGTGCATTACACGATTTGTCTGACTAGTTTAATTAGAAGATGAATTTGTGGCGAATGGATCAGACAAACGGTAGTAGAAGTTATATACCAACCACCAATTGATAACTTGGACATAACTTGACGTAACATTTCTTACTTTTTGAAACTATTGAAACTTTAAAAAGTTCACCTAGATCTTGTTGGGACTTCTAATTTCTTGCTCTTCAGGTCAACAAAATGTTATTCCATCAAATTTTATGAGATGACTCATTGTTGACTATTTGAACCAGCATAGGTGACCCGGTGGTAAATGGGTTGAAAACTAGGGGTGGGCACTATTTGGTTCGACCCGAACTATCGAACCGAAATACAAAGTTAATTTGGGTCAAGTAAGTCGGGTCAAACGTTCGGTTCAGATATAAACCGAACCATACTTTAAAAGTATAGTTCGGATTTCGGAATGGTTTTACGGCTGAACCGGACAGAATTTCTAAAATATATTGTTTATACGGTGAGGCTCTTAAGTGAACAGGGTTGAGTCAACATATTCAGTGAATATTTTTTTTAGCTTAAAAAAATCCGCAGATTTGCGGGGCAGCCCTCGGATTTTTTTAGGCAAAAAAATATATTTGTTGGGTATGTTCACTCAGACTCATATATAAGATCATGCAGTTAAGTGAATAATACGGTTGACTGAACATACCCAATGAATTTGTTTTTTAGCCTAAAAGAATCTTGTTCTTTTAGGTTAAAAAACAAATGCACTGGGAGGCTCATGTTCACTCAACCTTCTTTACCTCACTGTTTTATATATATATATATACATATATTATAGTACATAAACAAATAAATATAAACATAAACAGATGATAGTGACTGTGAGGGTTCTTTTAGCCTAAAAAATAAATTCACTGGGAGACTCCTCTTCACTCAACCCTATTCGCCTCACCGGTTATCTATATATATATATATATTATATAGTACATAAACATTTAAACATAAACATAAACAAATCGACAGTGACTGCAAGGCTCCTAGTCCTAGGATTTTTTGTTTCCCGAAATTTTTTCTCTCTCTCTCTCCAGTCTCCAGCGGGCAGCGGCGGCAATCTCCTCCCTCATAGCCTCTCTATCTCTTGTTGATTATTGTGGTTGTGGTTGTGGTTGTGGTTGTGGCTATTAGCGTATTAATTAGCAGGTTATTGTATTTTTGGGTGTGGTTGCTTTATTGCTTAGCAGGTTGTTGCTTTGTTGCTTAGCAGCTATAGCAATTTACATTACATCATGTGTATTGTTGTTGACCTTAGCAGTTAGCACTTAGCATTCAAACCGAACTTGGGGAAGAAAAAAAAAAAAAAAAAAGACATCACCTGGAAATTTCGGTTTGCATTCAAACCGTACCCGAACTGTAAGTTTGGAAACCGAACCGATGAAACCGAACTTTACTTTGGTCGGTTATCGGTGGAGATTTCACCAAATCGAACTGAAGTAACCCAAACCAAACTTCCCAATTCATAACCAAACAAAATAAGCCCACCCCTAGGGAAAAGTGTAAACCTAGATGTTTTTTGCCATGTTTGATAGGGTTAAAAAGGTGGAAGGAAAGAAAGGTACGACTAAGGAAAGATGTACTCCTAATGAAGCGAGTTATTAATTTCTTCCCTTATTTGGTTAAATAAGTAGGAAATAATTAAATGAAAAGAGAGTATTAAAAATTATGCATTTTAGATTGTACCCTTCCATAACAAAAAATATATATATATTGGGCAAAAGTCAAAAGTGAAAAAAAATTTATTATTGGACGACATAAATATCTTAATGATTGATGGCTATATCAAAATAATATAAAATCAAATCACATAACATATTATATGATATTCATCATATAATATACTCCTTATTATACACATTAACAACATCCAAAATTTAGACTCTACATGTGGTTTGCAGGTAATTACACATATACAGAAATTTAGGCAAAAGTCCCTAGAAGCAACTACCAATAGTTTAAAGTCCAATTTAATTCTAAATTTATTGAAAATCCATGAAACGTGAAATTTCACTTAATATTCATGTACAATTCAATAAAATTTCACTTAATATATTAGTACATTCAACAAAATTTTACTTAATATTCATGTATGAAAAACATTTTCTAAATTTGGATTTGTAATTGTCCATAACTTTAAAATAAGATGACATAATGAACTTTTTACTAAATTCTCCCATACTCATATTCTTATTATACCCCATGACCTTGTGCCCTGTGAGGAATTGGGTCGTGGGGATCTCTTCACCCAAAAATTTTTATCACCCAAGAAATAAAAAAAAATTTGAAAAGAACTTTTTGGTCACCTGATTTAGTCTATGATTAGTAATAGAATTAGGTGAGCAGTTCCTTTAGGAATTTGGTGGATGACAAGTTACCATCGATGGGCAGCCACAAGACTGGTATCAAATCAACGCTCGTATTGTTTGATCCACCATACCTTATTAAACATATAGGTTTTTATAATGTGGTTTTATATCTATATGTGATCACTAAATTGACCTCTTTTTTTTTTTTGCTGGCAAGAAAAAGATATGTAGGAGCATATATATTCTCAGCGCGAAGGAAATGGAATGAATTCAAGCGAAATAAGAAAATCTAGAAGTATGTTTTAATTTACAATTGCTTTTGAGCCATATTCATAGTAACCAAACAGGTGACTGGTCTATATACAAAGTGTTACAAGTTTGTGCAATCTGGTCCCCTTGTTCACGTGAGAACAAAAATAAATGACCAAAACAAAAATACTAAAAAAAGAGTAAAATGTAATCTTCACCTTTGAACTCATCTTTTGATTTATAATAATTTTGTCATTTAACTTTTAGTCAAATTGTAATGTCAAACTTCTATTATTTTTTGTTTGAAAAAGATACAAAACTTGCCACGTGGTGTAATGTCAACCTTTCAAGTGATAATATGTTTCTATCAAATTTTCAATCTAATTTTCAAATGAAAGATGACGGAAAGTTGGAATTGCAATTACTCGAAAAGTACAGGGTGGGAACAAATGCTATAATTGAAATAACTAATGCTATGCTTTAGTGGGTCAACTGTCACTTCATTTGAGATATATAAATTTAAAATTAAAATTTAGAAAGTATAACATTACTCAATTAAAATATGAATGACCAAACTGCAAATTAGTGTATGGTTCAAGGGTGAAATTAAAAATTACCTCTCAAATATACTAGTAACAAAATTTCTATATCTATACCTATAATTTATAACATATATAAAAGCATTAGTTTCGTCGGGGCGCGTGCAATTTTTCAATCAGATTCTCTGTTTTCGGTATTTCTAAATTACTTTTTCCTCTTTAGTAATTTTGGCCTTAAAGAATTATCATGGGGCATGCTTTTGTGACATGTGTTTGTTCAATTTTCCTTACTTCAGTTAATGCTATGTTGTGGACACGATTCCCACGAATACAAACAAATGAACTTCTCATCTATTACTATACTTAAAAGCAGAGCTATTTACACTTCTCTGAGCTATTCGACATGGCCTACTATGTTTTTTTTTTCTCTCACCGTGAGGAGAGCTAAAATTCCTTCATTGGGAGCCCCACGTGGCCAGGCTGTCTACAAATTTTCCTTTTCCCACATGTATAATCTTGTGAGAGTTATCCTATGTAATACTCTGTATTTTTGGTATGTATATATAATAATTAAGAATATGTGCAACTGCCTATTTAATACTTATAATCTTGTTCTCAATCGATTGAACTTTTTCAATCGATTAAAACTGTGAAGTTTTAATCAACCGAACCCTTTTCGATCGCTTGAAATGTTGCCGACATAATTTATGACGTGGTTCCCTTTCCCAATCGATTAGAGCTATTTCAATCGATTGAACTTGTTTGGATCGATCGAATGTGTAAAGATCTTTATTCCCAGGTTTGCGCCCAAGCTGCCACCTATACCCTCCCTTGCCTATATATATGGGTCTTATTCGTGTGTGTAGGTGTTTGGGAGTGTAAAGAGTTTAGAGAGAGAGAGAGAGAGTGTGTGTGTGTGTATGTGTGTGTGTGTTGAGAAATATATTCACCCTCACATATATATACACAAATACACTATATATATAATCTGTGAGAGAGAGATATAGCAGGATGAAGAAAAAAAAGGAGAAGAAGAGAAAGAAAGGGAGGGAGAGAGAGAGAGAGAGAGAGAGAGAGGAGAAGCTCAATTGAAGCTTAAGCTTCAAACTCAAACCAAACATACCCTTGTTTACTATGGTGAGTTGTAAACTCATTCAGTTGCTTTGGTGTGTTGTTTTAGAAGTTTTGGATGTGAGGAAACCAAACCAAACATAACCCATAACTTCTGGACGTCACTGTCTGGAGAAGACAAGTTTCAATCACTAGAACTTGTTTCAATCGATCGAACCTAACTTTTCTCAAGCAATCAAAGGTTCTTCAATTAATCGAACTCAACTTTTCTCAATCAATTGAAATGACTACAATCGATTGGTACTTTCAGATTTGGAATATCTCTATTTATATATACTGTGAATACTTAATCGTTTGATCATTGGTTCATACTTTCATTTTACATTATTGTTTGAATAAGGGTTACCACGACGTGATAATGAAACAGGATTAAGAGTAATATGAGAACGTTCTTAACGTGAGATAACGTGATATTCAGGAATCAATTTGCATTTCATTTCAATCAGAGTAGTCAGGCCACATTGGGAATGGTCATGTATCAATTTTAGTTTGGAACTGAGGTAGGTTTGATATGTTTTGGGAATTGCACGTGGGCGGACACTTGGTCATAGGTCCTTACAAGGTAGTAGGCGGTGATGTCCTTAAAAGCAGTGGGCAGGACTAGATAGTACTAAGATAACCAAGTGATCCATGATGTCCTTAAAAGGCATAAGGTCGTTATGTCCTTAAAAGCATTAGGCGGGGATCACTGGTAGATGTTGCTATCTTGTGGCAATAGATTGATATACTATTGTTCAAACATTATATCCCTGACATGCAGTGGGCAGTTATGTCCTTAAAAGCAAGGGGATGGACTGACGTGGTGTCCATAATAAGTACTGTGGCGGTTATATCCTTAAAAGCAATGGACGGAATAATGTTGTATCTACAGAGTTGAACTATCGAGTTTGTACTTCAATCAAGGGTACTATTGTTGGTCTTCGTGTAATGAGGCACGGGTAATCGGTTAATGGCTCAGAATAAAAGGAAATATATTCGTAGTAACACTATATTATACCCTTCATAACTGGAAATCAGATTATACTTATGATAGTATTTTAGTTTCTACTCACTCAGCTCTTAGTAAGCCGACGACATTTTATGCCTGGACATCCCCCGTCCAGATACCCTGTTACTTACCATACAAGTAATGTACCATATGTTGACGGCTATTATCCAGAGGAAGGATATATCATGGCTGGACCGGCAGAAGGTGGAGGCCCCGGAGGGGATTATTATGCTGACGATTATGTGTATGCTAGCTGAAGACATATGATAGCTTGTAGTTCAAATCCTACTTCTTGACTTTAATATTATGTTTTCTAATCTGTCACGCCCCGAGTATGCTAAAAATAGGGACAATTAAAATTTCCTTTTATGGGTCTGTAGATACGTGACTAGTTCAAGGATCGCGTGCTTGTCCATACAAGAAAGAACCAAGATAAAAGTAGTAAATAGTAAACAGGAGTAATAATAATAATAAGCATGGTTGTTCTAGGCATACAGAATATTAAACATCAGAGTCTTAAGTCCATTATCACAACCCACAGAACTGAAGGAGAAGATAAGAATATCCTGGGCTCAAAGCCCTACAACATAATAATAAAAGTAGTGGCATCCAGTGCCTCAACTAAAGAAAAGATACATAAACAGAAGTCTTCACTTCCGGCTAGCTTGCAAATCCGTAGCCTTCCTCAGCATACTCGTCGTCCGGGTAACCAGTCTCTGTAAGGTCTGGATATTTGATTTTCTAGGACATAAAAGTCAGCAGGTTTACTGCAAGCTGAGTGAATAAACCTACTACACTGAACGGGCTCAGAAAAATACTTATGAATCCTTTGAGAAAGTAAAATATTCAATTTAACCTTTTCAGAAAACATTAGTTAAACCTTGCTTAATCTTATTCTCATCGCATAACGTGTGTTAGGAAACATGCCTCTGCCTGACTCAAACTTGGGAAAACACAACTGATGTCAACTGAATGATCACTTTGGACAATCCGTCCAATCTATACCAAATCAATGCTTTACTTTGGATCATTGACCCAATCTTTGGGCCTCTGGTCCAATCTTTTACAAAACATGACTCTTTGCATACATCCAGAACAAGTGCCATTGGCTTGAATATTGCCGCCTTATGGCCGTTAGGTTACCTTTTGTAATCGTCGCCTTAAAGATTCATTTTGACATCATTGCCTTATGGCTTCATGGTAACCCCATCTTATTAATTTAGCCATGGTTAAATTGTCATCGTCGCCTTACGGCCTACTCTTGGCATCATTGCCTTACTGCCTTGTAACCATCTCAACAACTGAACCCAGACTCTGGTTAAATTGACATCGTCACCTTACGGTCTACTCTTGACATCGTCGCCTTGCAGCCTTTTAACCATCTCAACAATTGAACCCAGACTCTTTAATCTTTCTCAGACTGACCGAACAAATGGACGAAACACAAGGAATAGACTGACAGATACGAACATCTTGTTGTCATCTACATCACGTCGTACCAATCGTTAAAGCAACACATCCAGGCATCTTATTGTTCATGTAGTTCTCGTTCTTCGTCCGCGTAAGTTTCATCGGTTAATCGTAATATCAAGTTAAGGAAACGTCAACTTCTTATCCTTTTACATTGTTTACATTACGAAGGTACTATTCCAATAACATAAGGTATAACTTATAGGCAACACATCCAGGCATATGTATATATCTAGTACAACTCAAGATACAACTATCATAGCTCATGGTACAACCATCCATAACATAACTCTTTATATATATAAATAACAAACCATCCATACAAATACTGCCTAGCCTGAGCGCTCGCACCTGTCTCGTTCAATAGGCTCAAGCACACGTGCTAGCTCGAGAGCTCGGGCTAAGCAGAACAGAACAGTGATAGTTTTAGTAGCACAAGTTTGTAAGCTTTGACCTCTTTGCATGTCACATGCATGGCTCTAGATTGTTAATATAACTCATGAAAACATATTTAAGAGTGAGTAAGAGTACTCACTTAAGATCCTAATGATCTAGATGGTCAAAATGTGTGTTTATGTAGTTAAACTTCAAGAACAATACAAACATAACCTTGGCTCCTCATGCATGTTACATATATAAGTCTAGATCATGAATTAAACTTAAGGAAACATAAATTTGGAGTGAGTAAGTATACTTACAAAGGATCTAGAAGATGATCTAGATGATCAAATGTGAATAATTATGTGTATGTGTGCTAGATCCTCCAAAAACTCCTCAACTAGCTCCAAGACTACTTCAATGCATGATCAAAGCCTTGATCCTTCTAACTTTCAACTCCAAGACTTCAAAGTAGTATCCATGCATGTGTATATATGTGTTGATCAAGAATTGGAAGCCATGCAAGCATATAAAAATGTGTGTTTGTGTATAAAATGTGTATTACTCTCAAGAACTCCCCCTCTCAAATGCTCTCTGTAAATGCAGAGTTTACATACCCAAAAATGCTGAGAAATGTTGGTGTTTATAGACTTTATGAGACCCAGGGGCAAAATAGTCATTTTACCCATTTTAAAGTTCAAGCACTCGCGCTAGCTCGAGCGCTCGTGCCTAGAGCGCTCCTAAGGTCCGAGCGCTCGGGCCTTCTGGTTCAGCATCCTTCTATTGCTTCAGGAGTTCAAAGGTTAAAAAATAAACATCCATATAAACAATGATCAAAGCCAATCCATACACGATCATAACTAACATGTACAAATACAGAAATACATTCATAAACAGACCAATATAGATAAAAGGGCCGTTATTATATCACTCTACCACCTAACAAAAGATTTCGTCCGCGAAATCTGAGCTAAGGCTCTCAAAACAACTCTAGATACTTCTCTTGTATAACGGACTCCATCTCCTACGATGCTTCACGTTCGTCGTGATGCTTCCATTGAACTTTTACCAGCGAGATCTCCTTGTTCCTTAGTTTCTTGATTTTTTTCCCCATGATACGCACTAATCTCTCGATATACATCACTCTACTGTCCAGTTTGATATCTTGAAGTCGATCTTGTGCGTTGATCAGTGCACATACTTTCTATTCATATTAATGTGAAACACGTTGTGAACTCTGGACATTTTCAGTGACAACGCTAATCTATAGGCGACCTTTCCTAAGTGTTCAAGAATCTCAAAGGGTCTAATGTAGCGAGGTGAAAGTTTCCCTCACTTCTGTCCGAATCTTACCACTCCTCTGACTGGAGAAACCTTCAGCAGGACGTGATCTCTAATATCGAATTCCAAATCCTTCCGGTCCTTGTTCGCATAGCTCTTATGTTGGCTCTGGGCTGCCTTCATCTGTTCTCTAACAATATTGATCTTCTCGTTGGTCTCTTAAACCATATCTGGTCCCAAAAGCTTTCCTTCTCTGGACTTCACCCACAAAGAGGCGAGCGATATGGTCTTTCGTAAAGCGCTTAGAATGGTGCCATCTCGATGCTTGAGTGATAGTTGTTGTTATAAGCGAACTCGATGAGCGACATATATGTCTCCAAAGAGCTTTCAAAGTCGATCATGTATGGTCGAAGCATATCTTCCAATACTTAATTCATTCGCTCCGTCTGAACATCAGTCTGGGGATGAAATGCAGTACTCAACTTCATTGTGGTTCCCATAGCTACTTGTAGACTCTCCCAAAATCTAGCTGTAAAGCATGAATTACAATCAAAATAATCAAAACAGGCACACCGTGCAGTCGAACAATCCGTTGTAAATAGAGCCAGCTCATCTTCTCGACTAGATACGTCATGTTCTATACGATGAAGTGTGTTGACTTTGTGAGTCGGTCCATGACTACACAAATGGCATCATGGTTTTGTTGCGACCTTGGCAAACCCACGACGAAGTCAATCGAGATGTGCTCCTACTTCCATCCTGGTACAGGCAGCGGTTGTAAAAGTCCTGACAGCTTCTAATGCTCAGCCTTGACTTGCTAACAAGTAAAACACTTTGAAATGTGCTCTGCAACGCCCCTCTTCATACCTTCCAGCCAAAAACTCCTCTTTAGGTCCTTGTACATCTTTGTACTTCCTGGGTGAATCTTTAGTCTTGACTTGTGCACTTCATTCATCACTTCTTCTCTCAATCCATCATCCTTTGGCACACAGAGTGGGTCTCGACATCAGAGGCTTTCGTCTTACCCAATTCTCCATTCCTCCAGATCTTCAGCTTCTGCTTTCTCAACCCATTGTTGCAATCCTTCATCCTTCTTATGAGCTTCAATAATTCAACTGATAAGGGTCGGTTCGATGACAAGGCACCCCAAGTGTCTTCCTTCTTCCGAATCCATGGCTTGAAAATCAAATTTAGCTAGAGTCTCCAATGCTTGCCACTCTCTGATCATCAAAGAAACAATCCTACTGCAAGGTCTCCTACTCAAAGCGTTAGCGACTACATTTGCCTTACCGGGGTGGTATTACAAAGTGAAGTCGTAATCTTTAAGCAACTCCATCCAACGTCACTGTTTTATATTCAGCTCCTATTTGGGAGAACAAGTACTTGAGACTCTTATGTTCAGAGAATAGGTCAAACTTTTCTCCAAACAAACAATGTCTCCAAGTCTTGAGAGCGAAAACAATAGTTGCTAGCTCCAAATCGTGCATTGGGTAGTTCAACTTATACGGTTTTTGTTGCCACAATCCATTTGCGATCACTTTTCATTCTTGCATAAGCACACAATCGAGTCTTTGATAAGAAGCATCATTATAGATGGTGAATCTCTCTCCATCCTCTGGTATGGTTAGCACTGGCTCGGAAGTTAACCTCTCCTTTAACTCTTGAAAAGCACATTCATGCTTGTCTAGCCATTCATACTTTGAATCCTTCTTTGTCAAGCTAGTCAAGGGCGCGGCTATCTTCAAAAATCCTTCCAAAAATCTTTGATAGTAACCTGCTAATCCAAGGAAGCTCCTTACTTCCAAGGCATTAGACGTCTTATTCCAATTTAGGACTGTATCAATCTTAGACGAGTCTACTGAAATTTCCTCTGAGGAAACCACATGCTCCAAGAACTTGACTTCTTCCATCCAGAACTCACATTTGCTCAATTTAGTATAGAACTAATGATCTTTGAGGGTCTGTAATGCAATCCAAACATGCCTCTTGTGCTCATCTTTTAATTTTGAGTAAATCAAAATATCATCAATAAACACGATCATAAACTGATCTAAGTATGGTCAGAACACCTGATTCATCAGATCCATGAATACTACAAGAGCGTTAATGAGTCCAAAGACATCACCAAGAACTCATAATGACCATATCTAGTCCTAAATGCAGTCTTCGGTATATCCTCTAGTTGAACAAGTAATTGGTGGTATCCCGATCAAAGGTCTATCTTTGAAAAGGATGTTGCTCCCTGAAACTGATTGAACAAATCATCTATCCGTGGGAGGGGATACTTGTTCTTGATCATAACCTTATTTAACTCTCGGTAGTCAATATAATGTCGGAGCAATCTGTCCTTCTTCTTCACAAACAGCATTGGCACTCTCTAAGGTGATGTTCTTGGCCGAATGAATCCCAAATCCACCAACTTTTGAACTTTCTTGTTCAACTCTTGCATCTCCGTTAGAGCCATTCGATAAGGGGCTTTAGAGATCGGCAATGTCCATGGTTCTAATTCTTTATAGAAATTGATCTCTCTCTTTGGCAGTAATCCAGTGATATCTTAAAATACTTCTAGAAAGTCTCGAACCACGAGTATTTGGGTTATAGAATTCCCAGTACTAGAACTCTCCACAGCAGCCAAACGCCTAGTTAGAAATGCATCACACAAGGGGTCGTACTGAAAATATAAAGGTGCACTCCTTGTTATGGAGAACAGAATAGACGTACTAGCACAATCTAGCTTGGTACGATACTTCGTAAGCCAGTCTATACCAAGAATCACATTGAATTCCTTCATTGTCAGCACAATCAAATCAGCGGGAAGAACTCGACCTCCTGCAGTTAAAGTGCAGTCTTTCCACACCTTACTCAACTTAATCGACACTCCTAGGGTCAAAATATCGTTAAGATCATCCTTAAGCATTTGGGGTTCTAATCCTAACTTCTGAACAAGTCTAAAGGTGATAAAAGAATTTGTAGCTCCCATATCAAACAAAACTCTAATCCGAAGATCATGTATCAAGAGAGTACCTTCCAAATTCTGCGGTGCCTCCTCCTCTTCATAGCCAACTTCTTCAGGAATGGTTGCGTTGAGCCTTGTCTGAGCGGTCGCTCCATAGTCTCCATATGGAGGTGCTCGGCATTCTCTGTTATAGTAGACCACTGCAGCACAGCTATTCCTCTTTGGTTGTCAGTAATCCTTAGCAAGGTGCCATAGTGTTCTGCAGTTGTAACAATTCCCCTTCTTTCCTCCGCTAGCAGCGAGTTGTCCTTGTGGTGCAGCCAGTTGATTTCGAGGAAACGTCGCCTCAGGTTTTTTCTCTCTATTCCAGGTCTTCTTATCCCTTAAAAGTGGCCCGAGGGACTTGTCACAAACTTTCCTCTCACAGGGGGTCGGGTAACCGGTTGCTTAGGTCCTTGGCATCCATCTTTTTCTAACCTAGACGCCAATCTAACGAATGCCTCAAACGTCGTACCTAGATGTCCCACCGTCAGGTGGCATAGATGAGGATTTAGACCTCTATTGTACCTCTTGATTTTATTATGCAGAAAATGTATCTGATGCTGGGTAAAATGAGATAACCTCTCAAATTGCATAGTGTACTTGCACACCATCATATTGCCATGGGTTAAGTCAATAACTCGCTTTCTCTTTGGTCCTTCTCTTCAGGGAAGTACTTTTCCAAAAACTTCTCTCTAAACTCCATCCACGTCATCCTCTCTAATGCATCTAACTGAACATCTGGCTCCTGCTCGTCTCCCGGTAACCATTCTTCATCAACAACTTGTTGCGGTGGGACGGGTCATGTAGCAAAACCCTAAGGTATATAAATCACCTCATTCCCCTCACCATTGTCATCATCCATAAGCATGACATCCCCCTCCTGACCATCATCCTAATCCTCGTCCTTATCAGGGTCATCCTCTCGCTCTCCCTCCTGCCCATCCGCATGGTCGCCCTCAAGTCCATCCTCACGTCCCTCAGGCTCATCCTTCTGACCATCATCATGATCCCCCACATTCTCAGGCTAGTCATCAGAGTCATCCTCAGGCTCATCCTCACCTCCGTCTCCCTTTTCTATAGGGTCCTCCTCTGGGTCGACGACATCGTCATCATTATCCACCTGCTCTGGCTTAGGTATGATTAGTATTGGAGGTACTGACTGCACTGGTGGTGGCGGTTGCACAGCATGAGCTGGTGGCATGTGTGCGACTCGGGCATAAATCTCCTGATAGTGCAGAATGTCTCGTAGTATATCCTCCATCTCTTGATTGACTCGCAAAAGAGTGACCACTCGGTGTAGAGCCTCAACACATACTCTCTCCATGTCCTGAACACCATCAATGTGTATAGCTTTCCAAAAGTCTTCCTCAACCAACCACTGCACACGCGATCTAAACCACTGGAGATGTAGCTCCAATTTAGCGAGTTGAAGGTGGTCAAGAAACAAGAAGTATCCTCCAAATGTATCCTCGATGAAAACTGGATCCATACTGACCTAAAAATGAAACTATCTTATGGTTTGTACTAGTGCAAGGTATCTTAAGGCTAATAAATGTGTAGGACAATCAACGAGCACAACTAAACCTGGCTCTGATACCAAAAATCCCTATCACGCCCCGGAGTAAGCCAAAAATAGGGAAAATTAAAATTTCCTTTATGGGTCGGTAGATATGTGACTGGTTTAAGGATCGCGTGCTTGTGCATACAAGAAAGAACCAAGATAAAAAGTAGTAAACAGTAAACGAAAGCAGTAATAATAATAAGCATGGTAGTTCTAGGCATACATAATATTAAACATCAGCGTCTTAAGTCCATTATTTCAACCTACAGAACTGAAGGATAAGATAATAATATCCTGGGCTCAAAGCCCTACAACATAACATTAAAAAGAATTTGCATCTAGTGCCTCAACTAAACAAAAGATACATAAACAGAAGTCTTCACTTTTGGCTAGCTTGCCAATCTGTAGCCTTCATTAGCATACTCCTCGTCCGGGCAACCAGTCTTTGTAAAGTCTAGACATTTGATTGTCCAGGACATAAAAGTCGTCAGCTTTACTACAAGTTGAGGGAATAAAACTACTACACTGAACGGGCTCAGAAAATACTTGTTTATCCATTAAGAAAGTAAAACATTCCATTTTACCTTTTTCGGAAAACATTAGTTAAGCCTTGCTTAATCTTATTCTCGTCGCATAATGTGTGTTAGGAAATGTACATCTACTTGACTTGAACTTGGGAAAACATAACTGATGAAAACCGAATGAACACTTTGGACAATTTGTCCAATTTATACCAAATCAATGCTTTAATTTGGATCATTGATCCAATCTTTGGGCCACTGGTCCAATCTTTTACAAAACTCGACTCTTTGCATACATCGCTACAACAAATCTTACCTTTAGTGACAAAACTTTTACCCGTGAAAATATGTTCGTTACTAATAGTATTAGTGACGAAATCAACATTCTTCAGCAAAAGTGTTTACCTTTCTCGACGAAACCAATTTTCGCGAGTAAAAGTTGAACAATTACCGACGAAAATTCATTTCGTCACTAAAGTTCGTCGCTAATAGTTGGCGGGAAATTTCCCCCGCCAAATATTTGGCGGGAAAATATTAGGTGACGAAACATTATCAATTGGTGACGAAGTTTTTTCGTCGGTAATTGTTTTACTTTTGGTAATGAATTTTTTCGTCAGAAATTGTTTACCCTTTCATGACGAAATATTTTTGTCGGTAATTGTAACAATTAATGACGAAATACTTTCGTCGGTAATTGTTTTAGCTTTAGTGATGAAAATTTTCGTCGGGAATTGTTTAACCTTTCGTGACGAAAACCTATCGTTAGGAATTGTTACAATTGGTGACGAAATTGTTTTGTCCGTAATTGGTTTACTTTTAGTGACGAAATATTTCGTCGGGAATTGTTTAACCTTTCGTGATGAAAAACTTTCGTCGGGAATTGTTACAATTGGTGACGAAAATGCTTCGTCGGTAATTATTTTACTTTTAGTGACGAAATATTTCATCGAGAATTGTTTAACATTTCGTGATGAATAACTTTCATTGGGAATTGTTACAATCGGTGACAAAAATGTTTCGTTGGTAATTGTTTTACTTTTAGTGACGAAATATTTCGTCGGGAATTGTTTAAACTTTCGTCACGAAAAACATTCGTCAGGAATTGTTACAATTGTAACAATTGGTGATGAAATTGTTTCGTCGGTAATTGTTTTACTATCAGTGATAAATATTTTGTCGGGAATTGTTTAACCTTTCGTGACGAAAAACTTTCATCGAGAATTGTTACAATTGGTGACTATGAAAAACTAAGTTTTTGGGGTTTGGGTGGTCAAAATTCAAACCATTGATCCGATAACCACAAAACATAATTCGCAAAACATAATTCGCACCTCCCACACTTCTAAAGAGAGTTGCAGGAAGAAACAGAACGGGAATCGGATTCCCAGTCATCAAGATACACTACAAAACAACGTTTTCACCCTGTAGACTATGGTTTTTGGGGTATGCGAGGTCAAAATGCAAACCGTTGATCCGGTAATCACGAAACATAACTCGCACCTCCCATAAGTCAAAAACAAGTTGCAGGAAGAAATGGAACGGGAATTAGACTCTCAGTTATCAAGATACACTACAAAATAACATTTTCACCTCGTAGTCTATAAAAAACTAAGTTTTGGGGTTTGGGGGGTCAAAATGCAAACCGTCGATCCGGTAACCACGAAACATAACTCCCACCTCTCACACGTCTATAGAAAGTTTTAGGAAGAAACATAACGGGAGTCAGGCACTCGGTTATCAAGATACACTACAAAACAACGTTTTCACCTCGTAGACTATGGTTTTTGGGGTTTGGGGGTCAAAATACAAATCGTCGATCCGATAACCACGAAACTTAACTCGCACCTTCCACGTGTCTAGAGAGTGTTGTAGGAAGAAACAGAACGGGAATCGGACTCCCCATTATCAAAATATACAACAAAACAACTTTTTCACCTCGTAGACTATAAAAAACTAAATTTTTGGGGTTTGGGGGGTCAAAATGCAAACCGTCGATCCGGTAACCATGAAACATAACTTCCTCCTCCCACACATCTAAAGAAAGTTCCAGGAAGAAACAGAATGGGAATCGAACTCTTGGTTATCAAGATACACTACAAAATAACTGTTTTACCTCGTAGACTTTCAAAAACAAAGTTTTTGGGGTTTAGGGGGTTAAAATGCAAACCGTCAATCTGGTAACCACGAAACTTAACTTATAGCTGCTACATGTCTAAAGAAAGTTGTAGGTAGAAACGGAATGGGAATCGGACTCCCGGTGGTCAAGATACACTACAAAATAACTTTTTCACCTCGTAGACGATAAAAAACCTAGTTTTTGGGATTTGGGGGATCAAAATGCAAACTGGCGATCTGATAACCATGAAACTTAACTCATACCTTCCACACATCTAAAAAGAGTTATAGGAAGAAACTGAATGGGAAAGGAACTCCCGATTATCAAGATACACTACAAAATAACGTCATGCCGTAGACTTTGGTTTTTGGGGTTTGGGAAGTCACAATGAAAACCGTCGATTCAGTAATCACGAAACTTAAGTCACACCTCCCACATGTCTAGAGAAAGTTGCAAGGAGAAACAAAATGGGAATCGGACTCCCAGTTATCAAGATACACTACAAAACAACTTTTTTACCTTCTAGACTATAAAAAACTAAGTTTTTGGGGTTTGAGATGTCAAAATGAAAAACGTCATTCCGGTAACCATGAAACTTAACTCACACCTCCCACATGTCAAAAGAAAGTTGTAGGAAGAAATGGAATGGGAATCGGACTTCCAGTGATCAAGATACACAACAAAACAACTTTTTCACCTCGTAGACTATGAAAAACTAAGTTTAAAGGGTTTGGGGGGTCAAAATGCAAACTGTTGATCCGATAACCACGAAACTTAACTCACACCTTCCATACGTCTCAATAAAGTTGAATGAAGAAATGGAACAGGAAACGGACTCCCGGTGATCAGGATACACTATAAAACAACTCTTCACCTCGTAGACTATAAAAAAACTAAGTTTTGGGGTTTGGGGGGTCAAAATGTAAACTGTTGATCCGATAACAACAAAACGTAAATCATACCTCCTACACGTCTATAGAAAGTTACAGGAAGAAATGGAATGGGAATCGGACACCCGGTTATCAAGATACACTACAAAACAACCTTTTCACACCATAGACTATGAAAAACTAAGTTTTGGGGTTTGGGGGTTGAAAATGAAAACCGTCGATCTAGAAACCATGAAACATAACTCGCACCTCCCACACATCAAAAGAAAGTTGTAGGAAGAAACGGAATGGGAATCGGACTCTCGGTTATCAAGATACACTACAAACAACTTTTTCACCTTGTAGACTATCAAAAATAAATTTTTAGGATTTGGTGGGTCAAAATGAAAAATGTCAATCCAGTAGACACGAAACTTAACTCGTACCTCCCATATGTCTAAAGAAAGTTTCATGAAGAAACAGAACAGGAATCGGACTCCTGGTGATCAAGATACACTACAAAATAAGTTTTTCACCTCGTAGACTATAAAAAACCTAGTTTTTGGGGTTTGGGGGTCAAAATGCAAACTGGCGATCTGATAACCATGAAACTTAACTCATACCTTCCACACATCTAAAAAGAGTTGTAGGAAGAAACAAAATGGGAAAGGAACTCCCAATTATCAATATACACTACAAAATAACGTCATGCCGTAGACTTTGGTTTTTGGGGTTTGGGGGGTCACAATGAAAACCGTCGATTCAGTAATCACGAAACTTAAGTCACACCTCCCACACGTCTAGAGAAAGTTACAAGGAGAAACAAAATGGGAATCGGACTCCCGGTTATAAAGATACACTACAAAATAACTTTTTTACCTTCTAGACTATAAAAAACTAAGTTTTATGGTTTGGGGGGTCAAATTGCAAACCGTCGATACAAAAACCACAAAACTTAACTCAAACCTCCAACACTTCAAAAGAAAGTTGCAAGAAGAATCAAAACGGGAATCGAACTTCCGGTTATCAAGATACACTACAAAACAACGTTTTCATCTCGTAGACTATAAAAAACTAAGTTTAAGGCGTTTGGGGGGGTCAAAATGCAAAATGTCGATCCGGTAACCACGAAACTTAACTCACACCTCCCACACGTCAATAAAAAGTTGTAGGAAGAAATAGAATGAGAATCAGACTCCCGGTTATCAAGATACACTACAAAACAACTTTTTTTACCTCATAGACTATCAAAAACAAAGTTTTTGGGGTTTGAGATGTCAAAATGAAAAACGTCGATCCGGTAACCTTGAAACTTAACTCACACCTCCCACATGTCAAAATAAAGTTGTAGGAAGAAATGGAATGGGAATCGGACTTCCAGTGATCAAGATACACAACAAAACAACTTTTTCACCTCGTAGACTATGAAAAACTAAGTTTAAGGGGTTTGGGGGGTCAAAATACAAACTGTTGATCCGATAACCACGAAACTTAACTCACACCTTCCACATGTCTTAATAAAGTTGAATGAAGAAATGAAACGGGAAACGGACACCCGGTGATTAGGATACACCACAAAATAACTTTTTACCTCGTAGACTATAAAAAACTAAGTTTTGGGGTTTGGGGGATCAAAATGCAAACTGTCGATCCGATAACAACAAAACGTAAATCACACCTCCTACACGTCTAGAGAAAGTTATAGGAAGAAATGGAACGGGAATCGGACACCCGGTTATCAAGATACACTACAAAACAACATTTTCACACCATAGACTATGAAAAACTAAGTTTTGGGGTTTGGGGGGTGAAAATGAAAATCGTCGATCTAGAAACCATGAAACATAACTCGCACCTCCCACACATCAAAAGAAAGTTGTAGGAAGAAACGGAATGGGAATCGGACTCTCGGTTATCAAGATACACTACAAAACAACTTTTTCACCTTGTAGACTATCAAAAATAAATTTTTGGGGTTTGGTGGGTCAAAATGAAAAACGTCGATCCATTAGACACGAAACTTAACTCCTATCTCCCATATGTCTAAAGAAAGTTTCATGAAGAAACAGAACAGGAATCGGACTCCTGGCGATCAAGATACACTACAAAATAACTTTTTCACCTCGTAGACTATAAAAAACCTAGTTTTTGGGGTTTGGGGGGTCAAAATGCAAACTGGCGATCTGATAACCATGAAACTTAACTCATACCTTCCACACATCTAAAAAGAGTTGTAGGAAGAAACAGAATGGGAAAGGAACTCCCGATTATCAAGATACACTACAAAATAACATCACGCCATAGACTTTGGTTTTTGGGGTTTGGGGGGTCATAATGAAAACCGTCGATTCAGTAATCACGAAACTTAAGTCACACCTCCCACACGTCTAGAGAAAGTTGCAAGGAGAAACAAAATAGGAATCGGACTCCCAGTTATCAAGATACACTACAAAACAACTTTTTTACCTTCTAGACTATGAAAAACTAAGTTTTATGGTTTGGGGGGTCAAATTGCAAACCGTCGATACAAAAATCACAAAACTTAACTCAAACCTCCAACACTTCAAAAGAAAGTTGCAAGAAGAATCGAAACGGGAATCGAACTTCCGGTTATCAAGATATACTACAAAACAACGTTTTCATCTCATAGACTATGAAAAACTAAGTTTAAGGGGTTTGGGACGGTCAAAATGCAAATTGTCGATCCGGTAACCACGAAACTTAACTCATACCTCCCACACGTCTATAAAAGGTTGTAGGAAGAAACGGAATGGGAATCAGACTCCCGGTTATCAAGATACACTACAAAATAACTTTTTTTACCTCATAGACTATCAAAAACAAAGTTTTTGGGGTTTGAGATGTCAAAATGAAAAACGTCGATCCGGTAACCATGAAATTTAACTCACACCTCCCACATGTCAAAATAAAGTTGTAGGAAGAAATGGAATGGGAATCGGACTTCCAGTGATCAAGATACACAACAAAACAACTTTTTCACCTCGTAGACTATGAAAAACTAAGTTTAAGGGGTTTGGGGGGTCAAAATGCAAACTGTTGATCCGATAACCACGAAACTTAACTCACACCTTCCACATGTCTCAATAAAGTTGAATGAAGAAATGGAACGGGAAACGGACTCCCGGTGATCAGGATACACTATAAAACAACTCTTCACCTCGTAGACTATAATAAACTAAGTTTTGGGGTATGGGGGGTCAAAATGCAAACTGTCGATCCGATAACAACAAAACGTAAATCACACCTCCTACATGTCTAGAAAAAGTTATAGGAAGAAATGGAACGGGAATCGGACACCCGGTTATCAAGATACACTACAAAATAACCTTTTCACATCATAGACTATGAAAAACTAAGTTTTGGGGTTTGGGGGGTGAAAATGAAAACCGTCGATCTAGAAACCATGAAACATAACATTCACCTCCCACACATCAAAAGAAAGTTGTAGGAAGAAACGGAATGGGAATCAGACTCTCGGTTATCAAGATACACTACAAAATAACTTTTTCATCTTGTAGACTATCAAAAATGAAATTTTTGGGGTTTGGTGGGTCAAAATGAAAAACGTCGATCCAGCAGACACGAAACTTAACTCGTACCTCCCATATGTCTAAAGAAAGTTTTATGAAGAAACAGAACAGGAATCGGACTCCTGGTGATCAAGATACACTACAAAATAACTTATTCACCTCATAGACTATAAAAAACTATGTTTTTGGGGTTTGGGGGGTCAAAATGCAAACTGTTGATCCAGTAACCACGAAACTTAACTCACACCTCCCATATGTCTAAAGAAAGTTGAATGAAGAAATGGAATGGAAACGGACTCCCGATGATCAAAATACACTATAAAACAACTTTTTCATCTTGTAAACTATAAAAAAAAACTAAGTTTTGGGGTTTGGGTGGTCAAAATGCAAACCGTCGATCCGATAACCACAAAACAAAAATCACACCTCCCACACATCTAGAGAACGTTGCAGGAAGAAATGGAATGGGAATCGGACTCTCGGTTATCAAGATACACTACAAAATAACTTTTTCACATCATAGACTATGAAAAACTAAGTTTTGTGGTTTGGTGGGTCAAAATGACAAAACATTATCAATTGGTGACGAAATTTTTTCGTCGGTAATTGTTTTACTTTTGGTGACGAATTTTTTCATCGGAAATTGTTTACCCTTTCTTGACGAAATATTTTTGTCGGTAATTGAAACAATTAATGACGAAATACTTTCATCGGTAATTGTTTTAGCTTTAGTGACAAAAAATTTTATCGGGAATTGTTTAACCTTTCGTGACTAAAGCCTTTTGTTAGGAATTGTTACAATTGGTGACAAAATTGTTTTTTCGGTAATTGTTTTACTTTTAGTGACGAAATATTTCGTCAGGAATTGTTTAACCTTTCGTGATGAAAAACTTTCGTCGGGAATTGTTACAATTGGTGACGAAAATGCTTCGTCGGTAATTATTTTACTTCTAGTGACGAAGCACTTCGTCGAGAATTGTTTAACATTTCGTGACGAATAACTTTCATGGGGAATTGTTACAATCGGTGACAAAAATGTTTTGTTGGTAATTATTTTACTTTTAGTGACGAAATATTTCGTCGGGAATTGTTTAACCTTTCGTGACGAAAAACTTTCGTCAGGAATTGTTACAATTGGTGATGAAATAGTTTCGTCTGCAATTGTTTTACTATCAGTGATGAAATATTTCACCGGGAATTGTTTAACCTTTCGTGACGAATAACTTTCATCGGGAATTGTTACAATCGGCGACTATGAAAAACTAAGTTTTTGGGATTTGGGGGGTCAAAATTCAAACCGTCGATCTGATAACCACGAAACATAATTCGCACCTCCCACACTTCTAAAGAGAGTTGCAAGAAGAAACAGAACGGGAATCGAATTCCCAGTCATCAAGATACACTACAAAATAACGTTTTCACCCTGTAGACTATGGTGTTTAGGGTATGCGGGGTCAAAATGCAAACCGTCGATTCGGTAATCACGAAACTTAACTCACACCTCCCACACATCTATAGAAAGTTATAGGAAGAAACATAATGGGAATCGGACTCCCGGTTATCAAGATACACTACAAAACAACGTTTTCACCCCATAGACAATGGTTTTTGGGGTTTGGGGGTCAAAATATAAACCGTCGATCCGGTAACCACGAAACTTTACTCGCACCTCCCACATGTCTAGAAAGAGTTGTAGGAAGAAACAGAACTGGAATCGGACTCCCCGTTATCAATATACGCAGCAAAATAACTTTTTTACCTCGTAGACTATGAAAAATTAAATTTTGGGGGTTTATGGGATCAAAATGCAAACCGTCGATCCGGTAACCACGAAACATAACTTGCACCTCCCACACATTAAAAGAAAGTTATAGGAAGAAACAAAATGGGAATCGGACTCTCGGTTATCAAGATACATTGCAAAATAACTTTTCACCTCGTAGACCATCAAAAATAAAGTGTTTGGGGTTTGGGGGGTTAAAATGCAAACCGTCGATCTGGTAATCACGAAACTTAACTTGTAGGAAGAAACGGAACGGGAATCAGACTCCTGGTGGTCAAGATACACTTCAAAGCAACTTTCTCACCTCGTAGACTAAAAAACCTAGTTTTTGGGGTTTGGGGGGTCAAAATGCAAACCGTCGATCTGATAACCACAAAATGTAACTCATACCTTCCTCACATCTAAAAAGAGTTGCAGGAAGAAACAGAATGGGAAAGGAACTCTGTAGACTATGACGTCACCCTGTAGACTATGGTTTTTGGGGTTAGGGGGTTCAAAATGCAAACTGTCGATTTAGTAATCGCGAAACTTAAGTCACACCTCCCACACGTCTAGAGAAAGTTGCTAGAAGAAAAAATATGGGAATCAGAATTCCGGTTATCAAGATACACTACAAAATAACTTTTTTACCTTGTAGACTATGAAAAACTAAGTTTTAGGGTTTGGGGGGTCAAATTGAAAATCGTCGATACAAAAACCACAAAACTTAACTTGCACCTCCAACACAAAAGAATGTTGCAAGAAGAAATGAAATGGGAATCGAACTCCCGGTTATCAAGGTACACTACAAAACAAAGTTTTCATCTTGTAGACTATAAAAAACTAAGTTTAAGTGGTTTGGGGAGGTCAAAATGCAAAATGTCGATCCGGTAACCACGAAACTTAACTCACACCTCCCACACGTATATAGAAATTTGTAGGAAGAAATGGAATGGGAATCAGACTCCCGATTTTCAAGATACACTACAAAACAACGTTTTTACCCTGTAGACTATGGTTTTGGGGGTTTGGGGGGTCAAAATGCAAAACGTCGATCTAATAACCACGAAACATAACTTGTACCTCCCACGTGCTTTAAGAAAGTTATAGAAAGAAACGGAAAAGGAATCGGTCTCCCGGTGATCAAGATACACTTCAAAACAACTTTTTCACCTCGCAGACTATAAAAAACTAAGTTTTAGGGGGTTTGGGGTTCAAAATGAAAACCGTTGGTCCGGTAACCATGAAACTTAACTCACACCTCACACGTGTCAAAAGAAAGTTGGAAGAAGAAACAGAATGGGAAACGGACTCACGCTGATCAAGATACACTACAAAATAACTTTTTTACCTCCTAGACTATAAAAAACTAAGTTTTGGGGGTTTGGGGTGTCAAAATACAAACCGTTGATCCGGTAACCACAAAACATAAATCTCACTTCCCACACGTCTAAAGCTAGTTGTAGGAAGAAAAGGAACGAGAATCTTACACCCGGTTATCAAGATACAGTACAAACAACCTATTCACATCGTAGACTTTGAAAAACTAAGTTTTGGGTTTTGGGTGGTCAAAATGCAAACCGTCGATCCGGTAACCACAAAACGTAAATCACACCTCTAACATGTCTAAAAAAAGTTACAAGAAGAAACGAAACGGGAATCGGACACCCAGTTATCAAGATACACTACAAAATAACCTTTTCACCTCGTAGACTATAAAAAAAACTAAGTTTTGTGGTTTGGGGGGTCAAAATGCAACCCATCGATTTGGTAACCATGAAACTTAACTCCTTCCTCCCACACATTTATAGAAAGTTGCAAGAAGAAACAGAACAGAAATCGGACTCCTGGTTATCAAGATACACTACAAAACAACGTTTTTACCCCGTAGACTATGGTTTTTGGGGTTTGGGGGGACAAAATCCAAAACATCGATCTGGTAAGCACGAAACTTAATTCGTACCTTCCACATGTCTAAAGAATGTTTTAGGAAGAAACAGAACGAGAATCAGATTCCCGGTGATCAAGATACACTACAAAATAACTTTTTTACCTCGTAGACTGTAACACCAAGAAATTCCACGTAGGATTAGAAATGGTGACGTTACCTTGATGACTATTTCAGAAGGTCCAATAGAATTTCCTTAACTAGGAACCTTTGGATAGGGTCCATAATAACCGTTTTGACAACTATAATATCATTTCTAACCTAGTAATTATTAGAATAGTCGTAACCTTGACATTATGATTTGATTAAGGATTTATAGACGGAATGATATTTATAGGCACGTGCACTGCCCTGTAAGCTTATACTTTTGCGTCTATATTTTCACAATTTTGCGCTTAACCTGTGAGGGGGGACCCATACTATACTTAGGAACCAAGTGGACCCCACCTTGATGATCTACCCTTGGACACACACCCACTTACACATGTGGGTACACATTGATGCACCCACTACACACAACCAAATCTCCCTCACTTTCCCTCTATAAATGCACCCCCTCACCCTCATATCATTCTCACCACCCCCACAATCTGCCTATGCAGATTGTATAGAGAGAGAGTGACCGAGAGAGAGAGAGAGAGAGAGCTTGAGAGTAAGAGCACCATTCTCCCTCACCCTTGATCTATACACCAACACACCCCGGTTGTATACACCACCCCACACTCCCTCTTCCCATTCCTCTCTGTACCCACACCCACATTCTGCCTAGACCCTAGAAGAGAGGAGAATAGACACAGAGGAGAGAGAAGAAGAAGAAAGAAGAAACCAAAGAAGAAAGAGAGAGATCGAGAAGATTGACACAACCAAAGGTAAACCCCCCCCCCCCCCCCCCATTTCATTTTGAGCCCCTGCATGTCCATTAGGAAACCCTAGGACCTTTGCATGCAAACCAAACAGAGCCTAAGGCTCTGTATGAGCTCCGGCCACCATTAAAGCTCAAGCTTGAGCTTGATTTTCCCAGAGTTAACCAAAGCCCCAAAAATCTACACTAATCTGACCGAAATGAACCCAGATAGACCCCCTTATAGCAGTTTTAATTTGGGCAATGTTTGATCGGCCATGCAGGCCGTTATTCTCCGAATAAGCCGAAAGAATAATCGACTGGTAGGTGTACTTAACGAATGAACCAGGATCTGGTCTTATAGTATGTTGAAGAGGAAAGGATTCCGATCAATTTCCCGTTGACCTCATCAATTTTGGTTGAGAGACGAGGGAGATATGAAGAGAGAGAAAATCTCCGGCGAGCCCCGACTTTCCGGCGGCCATGCATCGCCGGAGAAGAAGAAGATGACCCGTTTGGGTTCGGGTTATAAGACCCGGACTCTGGTCGGGTTAGGGCCGGTTTAGATTGTGAGAATAAGTGGGTTAGGGTAGCGGGTCGAGTTGGGTTTAAATAACCCGTGGGTCCATTAAGTCTAACGACGTCGTTTTGACGTCGGGCTGAGTTCGGGTCGGGTTTTGGGTAGTTGGGTTGGGTTGTGTTGTGTTTGGGAATGGGTTAGGCTTTGGGTCGGGTTCAGTCTGGGTTTGGGCTAGCGGGCTGGGTTAGTTAGTGAGAGGAGTTAGGTCTCGGGTTCGAGTTAGGTTTGACCCGGTTGGGTTGCTAGGACGGGTTAGTTTGTGTCTGTGGTTGGGTTCGGGTTTGGGTTAACGGGTAGGTTTAGATTGTGAGTGTATCTGAGTTTCGGGTTTGGGTTAGAATCAACCCGAATGGGTTTTAGTGTGGGTTTAGTTGTGTGTTGATATGGTAGCCCGTTTGGGTTTCGGTCGAGTCTGGTCTGACCCATCGGGTCGCGTCCTTTGGTCTTGTTGAGAGTATATTCGGGTAACCCATAGGGGTTCGGGTCGGTTCGGGTTTGACCCATCGGGTCTGTGAAATTGTTTATATTATTATCATTATTATTATTAATATTATTATTACTATTATTATTATTAGTATTAATTAGCTTAAATGGTTTTAAATGGTTTTAATAATTATTAATAATTTATAATTATACCATTAAGGTTTTAATAATATAGAATATTATTTTAATATTCTATATATCATTATTATATTATATATATTATATATTTATTATTTATATGGTTAATATAAATAATAAATACCAGTTTTAAATGGTTTTAAATAGTTAATAAATACCTACGTGTATTTATAAATTCTAGAAAATTAGGATAATGACCCTGTGACTATTTTATTATATAATGTAAGTTATAAAGCTATAATATTATAGACCAGTATTTTTAATAATTAATAAGGAGTTATTTTATGAGTATATTAATTATTAAAAATACCAAACGAGCTCCGAAAATTATGAAATAAATACTGGTGGTGTATTTTAATATTTAGTATTTAATAAAAATACTTCTAAGCACTGATATCTTAGTATAATTATAATTACATATTTAAATCCCGTTTCGAGTATTTTCTGGTATATATTATCTTCAATAATTCATAATAAATAATCTAGGACTCCGAAAATTACGCGGTCAGTTCCTAGAGTCTTAGATTAATGTCTAGAACATTCCCGTAAAGTTTGGTGATTTTTCGACTCGGTCGAAAATACCGCCTGTCTTTTAAGGCCTGCATTAGTGTAGTAAGCCCTGCATATTACCTCGTAAAACGCGACGGACTCCGATTTGAGTCTAGTCAATGGCGTTGGACTTAGAATGGCACGTAGATCACTACTTTGAGGTTTATGACCTCATTTGGTAAAATTTCCATTTTGCCCCTATAGTCGTACTCATACATTATTATTGTTTATTTCGTTTATTGTTGTAGAACTTGACGGTTATCCACTGTTCAAGGATCGGTGACTCGAGGTGAGTTTCCTAACCTCACTTTAATCCTAATAAGACTAATATAAAATGTTTAAAAGCTACCTGTATGGTATTTTGTATAAGTAAGATGCTGATTTATGATGTTACATGTATTCTAATAATTGTAAGGCTATGTGAAGCATGTTATGGTAGTGCTATCGCATACGTGAGCATGTCAAGGGTGGTTTTATCTATATGTTTATCGGTATCAAATCCATGTTATGAGATCCATGTTCTATATGTTACGTTTCTGCTGCATATTGTTAAATGCACGATTTACGATGTTGTTGACTAGAATAAATACGCATGCTAGGATAATAATAAAGAGAATGAAAGTGGAATTGCATATGGGTATCGGGAATGGATTCACTTGCATTTCATGACATGTGTTAGCATGCATTGTGTGTGAGAAAAGAGAAATGTTTGATGAGAATATGAACGATATGAGATATGTGAATGTGATTGCTAGATCCGATGGATCAACGGCTGACGAGCCAGGAGGACATGAACGGTTAGGGTTCCTAGTGCGCCTCTCGCCGTTGAAGACGTCCGGTGATGCGCATACGTGGTTGAAGACGTCCCACGTATCGTTGAAGACGTCCGGCTAGTGTTCTAATATACTTCTCAGCCGTGTAGACGACCGGTGAAAGTATACACATGGTTGAAGACGTCCCATGTGCCAGTTTCATTATTTACAGATAGTGTGCGCCGTGAAGACGTCCGGTGGCCTATCAAGGGAATGAATATGAATTGGCTGTGATTGCATGTTATCATCCTTGATATACCGCGTGTTATCAAGTGGATGAGAAAGAAAAGGTGAATGATGAGATTTAGTTGATAAGTAAAAATGATTTAGTTCAAAATGATTTGTTTCTGAAAGTTTTGGTTTTAAAATGAAATGGTTGTTTTGAAAAGCAAGTGTCTTTGAAAAAAGTCGGGAGTGAGTCACATTGGCCATGCATTTGCACGCACGTGGATAAAATAAGGAGAATGTATTCTATGATGTTATGATTATCTGTTTATCTGTTTTATTAAGACCTCTGCTATGCCCGTGGTGAGAATGCATCTTTTGATAAGAGATTAACCATTTTTTTAAAGTATTAAACTATGACGTGTGTTGAGAGATGTTCTGTATTACTGATTATTGTGCGGTTGAGATTCTCACTCAGCCTTGTTCCAAGGCTGACGGCATGTTACGCCCTGGGCATTCGTATGTCCAGAGTGATGCAGGTTAGGAGAATAGATAGAAGAGTTCAGGATGCAGTACCATGGAGCCAAGGAGAATAAAGCCTTGCCCAAGACCTGATAGACAGTTTCTCAAGTTTTAAGATTATGTAAATTATTTAGTATGGCCTCTTGTATTAAGATTGAAGTTATTGTAACCCTTGTTTAATTTTCGTTGCTGTATTTATACTCTGATAAGTATTAGATCATGTCTAAGCTCTAGCTTTTCCCTTATGATTGCACGGTGCGGAGTTAGAAGGACAGAACGGTTAACAAACTAGTCACGTGTCTACGGACCCATAAAGGAAAATTATTATTTTCCCTATTTTTGGCTTACTCCAGGGCGTGACAGGGTTTAAGTGGTATCAGAGCCTAGGTTAGGCATTTACCGTTTGTCCTATAGACTTTAAGTTATAAACCATTAGATCTTTTCCTCACTTATGAAGATACTAACCCTATGATAGGTTATATTGGACAGGTTAGCATGGAACCATTCTATGTCCAAGACGGGTTTGGAGGACATTGGGTTTATCCAGATCGTATAGAGCCTGCATACCCAGTGTTGTACCGACAAAGGATTCGACGGAGTGCTCAGTAGCATTTGGAGGAAAACATGTGGCATGATGTACATGTGTTGGGAATTGAGGACCCAGAGATCCTGCAGAGAGAGGCATATTACCGAGAAAACACCCTTAGACTTGTTTATCAGGAAGCAGCTGAGATGACTCATGACAGCTATACCCTCCGAGTCATGACTTTTCGAGTTAAGTTGACACCCCCACCAGGACCCGTAGGACCATCTTCTGCTATGCCACCCCCAGTACCAGAGGAGTCCATAGCTGATACACCCTTGACCGTTGAGCCAGTCTTGGGGGCTGATATGGAGGAGGATGATGATGGAGAAGTTCCAGCAAAGGAGACCAATTCTGTGGAGGATGCTGATTCCGCAGTTAATGTTGACCCAACTAAGAAAGACATAGCTGAGAAGGGAAAGTCAAAGTCGAGGATCAGGATGATTGAAGGATTTTGTAATAGGACTAGTAGTGCATCTTTTGTGTATATAGCTGTACTCAGGCATGTAACACGTAGTAGTAGTAACGTGTACGCCTTTCATGTATATGTTATTGGCACTATTCCCTACTATGTACGTACTTAGCGTACGCACTCTCTGATGTAAATGTTTTTGTAACTATGTTGCACTATGTTTAAACCTATCTATGGAGATTATCCTTAGCTTGATATATATATATATATATATTTTCACGTGGATGTATTGGTTGCTTGTAATTAGTAATTGATTTAAGCTTGTATACTCTTAATCTATAAGAATGACTAATAAATCCCCGCGATGAGTTGAGCCATAGAGGTCACAAGTGTAAAATATGGAATTAGGAACTATGATAGTTCAGGGAGTCAGACTTGGAACAATTGACAGTAACTCAAGGATTAGATAGAACTAAGAAAGGTACCCCCTTGTCACTATGAAACTTTAAGATATTTCATTAATTAGTATCAGTACTAAGTTAGTTTTCTGTGTTGGGCAGGCTAGCATGGAGCACCAGATAGAGTACGATGCTGCGGATGGACAGTACAGAGTCACCTTGGAGAGACAGTTTGCCCCTCGAGGATTTGGTCATGTTAGCAGCACCATCAAGCATAGAGTTCGCCAGAGTATAAGGAAGTGGACACGTTGTTTCTTCCGTGAGAGACCTGTTCCAGAGATAGCATATCATAGAGTGGTAGCACCGTGCTTGCTGTCTGCTGAGATGGAGGAGATTCCTCATGCCTTTGGAAACCTTGCAATCCATGACCAGGACGAGCCACTAGAAGATGTAGTACACTTTGTTACCCCTACAGGTTCTGATGATGACTCAGATGATGATCCAGATGAAGACCCACTAGCAGAGCCTGAGATGATAGAGGACTCTGAATGGCCCCTAGAGCCAGCATGGGATGCATTCATAGGTATCCCTCCGATTGACTTTCCACCATCTAGTGACTTAGGAGAGGTGACCTCGGACTCTGATATTGAGAGAGATGGAGGATGGATCCTTAACTAGTTCATCTTATGTTCTTATTCCACTTCTTTTGATGTATTCCAAATGGGTAGATCTAATATTCGTACTTTTGCTGTACTTTTTATTTTCTGATCAGTAGTAGTTGCTTGAGTCTTAACTTAACATAATTGTTTGGATGAGGAGTATTCTTATTAATTGCTAATCTTACCTCTTATATGTTATTACTAATAAGAATATAGGATTGACCATAGGTCGGTAGATGATTAGGCACTGACGAACTTCCTGAGATGGATCTCGGAACAGTCAGTTCAACCTAGAATTTAGAAAGACCAAGGATATGGATGCCTTTCCCTTGATCCTAGTAGTAGTTGTGACAACCATTATACGCTAGAAATCTCTGTTGACTCAATACTGTTACTTGCCATATGACCAGACGAGATAAGATAAGGTACTGACCAAATAGGTGTCAACTCGTAGGTATAACCCTTGCTAGCGTACACCATAGTTAAGAGGAAACGGAATACTCAGAATTCACCCAACGGACCAACAAATGTGATACCTCCAGCAGTGGATCCAACAGGATTGATAGGAGCTCTTGTCCGACGCGTGGAACAAGCAAGTGATCACCTGGACCGCGTCATCAACAGCAAGGATACTTGTCAGACAGGAGATAAACTGCTTAAGAGATTTCGTGCACTTAAACCAGGAACGTTCACTGGAATGACAGAAGCATGGGAAGCTGAACAATGGCTTCGTGATATGGAACGAATGTTTCAAGCCCTCGAGTGTAACGAGACTGAGAAAAGACGCTTGGCTATTTTTCAGTTGACATATTCGGCAGCAGACTGGTGGGAATCTGTTGAAGCTACAGTAGGCAAAGATGTTACAAGGAGAATGACATGGGAAGCATTCAAAACAAAATTCCTAGCAAAGTACTTCCCAAGAACAGAAAGAAACAAGAAGAAAAAGGAATTCATAGAGCTAGTTCAAGGCAACATGACAATACAAGAATACATGGGAAAATTTGAGAGACTATCACGATTTGCTCCCTACATGGTAGATACTCAGCGAAATAAGACATTGCAATATTACGAAGGACTCAATCCAGACATTCAAAAGACAGCAGCAGTATACCTTGACCAACCATTCGAAGAAATTGTCGAATTAGCCACACAACTAGAGAACATAGCTCTGAACAGCAAGAAACTAGAAAGCCACCCACAAGGAAGAAAAAATAACTGATTCCAGGCAACCAACCCAGGAGGAAGTCGAAGAGGCAATCAAGTGTCACGGACAACCGCTCGAATGCAGTCTGCAATCACTAGAAGAAACTCTGGACACCTCCAAAATCATCACAAAGGACAGAGAAGTAATGACAGAAAAGTTAGTCAAACAGTCGTTCAGACACACGCGAAGCAACGTGATATCTATTACAACTGCGGAATACTTGGACACCACTCCAAAGAATGCACAGCACCGAGACAACTCACCGGGAAACAAGTGCGGTGTTTCAATTGTGGAAAGGCTGGACATGTACGTAAAGAATGCCCTGAACAAGAAGTTCAGGACAATGCTCCACCACCACAGAGATCCAGAAAGAGAGCACGCAGATCAGGGAATCAATCTCAGCACTGAATAAAATAGAAGACTGAAGGTACCATGCCCACTGCTAGAACTTTGAATCCTATATGGAAATGATATTACAAGATGTTTGGGGACATTCAAGAGAACTTATGAGGAGGAGCTGATGTATTTCCAGGAAACTCAGACCCCGGAACAGTGGACAACAACTTATGGTCAGGTAGACCATTTAGATTGATAAGAGCGCCTGAGTTGGTATAGTAAATAAGACTTTGTACATTTTAAGATCTAGCAAACTCTAGATTTCGAGGACGAAATCCTCAAATAAGGTGGGTAGAGATGTAGCACCCAGAAATTCCACGTAGGATTAGAAATGGTGACGTTACCTTGATGACGATTTCAGAAGGTCCAATAGAATTTCCTTAACTAGGAACCTTTGGATAGGGTCCATAATAACCGTTTTGACAACTATAATATCATTTCTAACCTAGTAATTATTAGAATAGTCGTAACCTTGACATTATGATTTCATTAAGGATTTATAGACGGACTGATATTTATAGGCACGTGCACTGCCCTGTAAGCTTATCCTTTTGCGTCTATATTTTCACAATTTTGCGCTTAACCTGTGAGGGGGGACCCACACTATACTTAGGAACCAAGTGGACCCCACCTTGATGATCTACCCTTGGACACACACCCACTTACACATGTGGGTACACATTGATGCACCCACTACACACAACCAAATCTCCCTCACTTTCCCTCTATAAATGCACACCCTCACCCTCATATCATTCTTACCACCCCCACAATCTGCCTATGCAGATTGTATAGAGAGAGAGTGACCGAGAGAGAGAGAGAGAGAGAGAGAACTTGAGAGTAAGAGCACCATTCCCCCTCACCCTTGATCTATACACCAACACACCCCGGTTGTATACACCACCCCACACTCCCTCTTCCCATTCCTCTCTGTACCCACACCCACATTCTGCCTAGACCCTACAAGAGAGGAGAATAGACACAGAGGAGAGAGAAGAAGAAAGAAGAAAGAAGAAACCGAAGAAGAAAGAGAGAGATCGAGAAGATTGAGACAACCAAAGGTAAAACCCCACCCCCCCCCCCCCCATTTCATTTTGAGCCCCTGCATGTCCATTAGGAGACCCTAGGACCTTTGCATGTAAACCAAACAGAGCCTAAGGCTCTGTATGAGCTCCGGCCACCATTAAAGCTCAAGCTTGAGCTTGATTTTCCCAGAGTTAACCAAAGCCCCAAAAATCTACACTAATCTGACCGAAATGAACCCAGATAGACCCCCTTGTAGCAGTTTTTAATTTGGGCAATGTTTGATCGGCCATGCAGGCCGTTATTCTCCGAATAAGCCGAAAGAATAATCGACTGGTAGGTGTACTTAACGAATGAACCAGGATCTGGTCTTATAGTATGTTGAAGAGGAAAGGATTCCGGTCAATTTCCCGTTGACCTCATCAATTTTGGTTGAGAGACGAGGGAGATATGAAGAGAGAGAAAATCTCCGGCGAGCCCCGACTTTCCGGCGGCCATGCATCGCCGGAGAAGAAGAAGACGACCCGTTTGGGTTCTGGTTATAAGACCCGGACTCGGGTCGGGTTAGGGCCAGTTTAGATTGTGAGTATAAGTGGGTTAGGGTAGCGGGTCGAGTTGGGTTTAAATAACTCGTGGGTCCATTAAGTCTAACGACGTCGTTTTGACGTCGGGCTGAGTTCGGGTCGGGTTTTGGGTAGTTGGGTTGGGTTATGTTGTGTCTGGGAATGGTTTAGGCTTTGGGTCGGGTTCAGTCCGGGTTTGGGCTAGCGGGCTGGGTTAGTTAGTGAGAGGAGTTAGGTCTCGGGTTCGAGTTAGGTTTGACCCGGTTGGGTTGCTAGGACGGGTTAGTTTGTGTCTGTGGTTGGGTTCGGGTTTGGGTTAACGGGTAGGTTTAAATTGTGAGTGTATCTGAGTTTCGGGTTTGGGTTAGGATCAACCCGAATGGGTTTTAGTGTGGGTTTAGTTGTGTGTTGATATGGGTAGCCCGTTTGGGTTTCGGTCGGGTCGGGTCTGACCCATCGGGTCGCGTCCTTGGGTCTTGTTGAGAGTATATTCGGGTAACCCATAGGGGTTCGGGTCGGTTCGGGTTTGACCCGTCGGGTCTGTGGAATTGTTTATATTATTATTATTATTATTATTATTATTATTATTATTATTATTATTAGTATTAATTAGCTTAAAAGGTTTTAAATGGTTTTAATAATTATTAATAATTTATAATTATACCATTAAGGTTTTAATAATATAGAATATTATTTTAATATTCTATATATCAATATTATATTATATATATATTATATATTTATTATTTATATGGTTAATATAAATAATAAATACCAGTTTTAAATGGTTTTAAATACTTAATAAATACCTACGTGTATTTATAAATTCTAGAAAATTAGGATAATGACCCTGTGACTATTTTATTATATAATGTAAGTTATAAAGCTATAATATTATAGACCAGTATTTTTAATAATTAATAAGGAGCTATTTTATGAGTATATTAATTATTAAAAATACCAAACGAGCTCCGAAAATTATGAAATAAATACTGGTGGTGTATTTTAATATTTAGTATTTAATAAAAATACTTCTAAGCACTGATATATTAGTATAATTATAATTACATATTTAAATCCCGTTTCGGGTATTTTCTAGTATATATTATCTTCAATAATTCATAATAAATAATCTAGGACTCCGAAAATTACGCGGTCAGTTCCTAGAATCTTAGATTAATGTCTAGAACATTCCCGTAAAGTTTGGGGACTTTTTGACTCGGTCGAAAATACCGCCTGTCTTTTAAGGCCTGCATTAGTGTAGTAAGCCCTGCATATTACCTCGTAAAACGCGACGGACTCCGATTTGAGTCTAGTCAATGGCGTTGGACTTAGAATGGCACGTAGATCACTACTTTGAGGTTTATGACCTCATTTGGTAAAATTACCATTTTGCCCCTATAGTCGTACTCATACATTATTATTGTTTATTTCGTTTATTGTTGTAGAACTTGACGGTTATCCACTGTTCAAGGATCGGTGACTCGAGGTGAGTTTCCTAACCTCACTTTAATCCTAATAAGACTAATATAAGATGTTTAAAAGCTACATGTATGGTATTTTGTATAAGTAAGATGCTGATTTATGATGTTACATGTATTCAAATAATTGTAAGGCTATGTGAAGCATGTTATGGTAGTGCTATCGCATACGTGAGCATGTCAAGGGTTTTATCTATATGTTTATCGGTATCAAATCCATGTTATGAGATCCATGTTCTATATGTTACGTTTCTGCTGTATATTGTTAAATGCACGATTTACGATGTTGTTGACTAGAATAAATATGCATGCTAGGATAATAATAAAGAGAATGAAAGTGGAATTGCATATGGGTATCGGTAATGGATTCACTTGCATTTCATGACATGTGTTAGCATGCATTGTGTGTGAGAAAAGAGAAGTGTTTGATGAGAATATGAACGATATGAGATATGTGAATGTGATTGCTAGATCCGATGGATCAACGGCTGACGAGCCGGGTGGACATGAACGGTTAGGGTTCCTAGCGCGCCTCTCGCCGTTGAAGACGTCCGGTGATGCGCATACGTGGTTGAAGACGTCCCACGTATCGTTGAAGACGTCCGGCTTGTGCTCTAATATACTTCTCAGCCGTGTAGACGACCGGTGAAAGTATACACATGGTTGAAGACGTCCCATGTGCCAGTTTCATTGTTTACAGATAGTGTGCGCCGTGAAGACGTCCGGGGGCCTATCAAGGGAATGAGTATGAATTGGCTGTGATTGCATGTTATCATCCTTGATATACCGCGTGTTATCAAGTGGATGAGAAAGAAAAGGTGAATGATGAGATTTAGTTGATAAGTAAAAATGATTTAGTTCAAAATGATTTGTTTCGAAAAGTTTTGGTTTTAAAATGAAATGGTTTTGAAAAGTATCTGTTTTGAAAAGCAAGTGTCTTTGAAAAGAGTCGGGAGTGAGTCAGATTGGCCATGCATTTGCACGCACGTGGATAAAATAAGGAGAATGTATTCTATGATGTTATGATTATCTGTTTATCTGTTTTATTAAGACCTCTGCTATGCCTGTGGTGAGAATGCGTCTTTTCATAAGAGATTAACCATATTTTTAAAGTATTAAACTATGACGTGAGTTGAGAGATGTTCTGTATTACTGATTATTGTGCGGTTGAGATTCTCACTCAGCCTTGTTCCAAGGCTGACGGCATGTTACGCCCTGGGCATTCATATGTCCAGAGTGATGCAGGTTAGGAGAATAGATAGAAGAGTTCAGGATGCAGTACCATGGAGCCAAGGAGAATAAAGCCTTGCCCAAGACCTGATAGACAGTTTCTCAAGTTTTAAGATTATGTAAATTATTTAGTATGGCCTCTTGTATTAAGATTGAAGTTATTGTAACCCTTGTTTAATTTCCGTTGCTGTATTTATACTCTGATAAGTATTAGATCATGTCTAAGCTCTAGCTTTTCCCTTATGATTGCACGGTGCGGAGTTAGAAGGACAGAACGGTTAACAAACTAGTCACGTGTCTACGGACCCATAAAGGAAAATTTTTATTTTCCCTATTTTTGGCTTACTCCGGGGCGTGACATAGACTATAAAAAACTATGTTTTGGGGGTTTGGGTGTTCAAAATGCAAACCGTCAATCCGGTAACCACGAAACATAACTCCCACCTCCCACATATCTATAGAAAGTTGTAGGAAGAAACATAAAGGGAATCAAACTCCCGGTTATCAAGATACACTACAAAACAACATTTTCACCCCGTAGACTATGGTTTTTGGGGTTTGGGGGTCAAAATGCAAACCGTTGATCTGGTAACCACGAAACTTAACTCACACTTTCCACATGTCTAGAGAGAGTTGTAGGAAGAAACAGAATAGGAATCGAACTCCCCGTTATCAAAATACAAAACAAAATATCTTTCTTACCTCGTAGACTATGAAAAACTAAATTTTTGGGGTTTGGGGGGTCAAAATGAAAACCGTCGATCCGGTAACCAAGAAACATAACTTACACCTCCTATACATCTAAAGAAAGTTCTAGGAAGAAACAGAATGGGGATCGGACTCTCGGTTATCAAGATACACTATAAAATAACTTTTTCACCTCGTAGACTATCAAAAAAAAAGTTTTTGGGGTTTGCAGGGTCAAAATGCAAACAGTCGATCTGGTAACCACGAAACTTAACTTATACCTCCTATATGTCTAAAAAAAGTTGTAGGAAGAAATGGAACGGGAATCGGACTCCCAGTGGTCAAGATACACTACAAAACAACTTTTTCACCTCGTAGACTCTAAAAAACCTAGTTTTTGGGTTTTGGGGGGTCAAAATGCAAACCATCGATCTAATAACCACGAAACTTAACTCGTACCTTCCACACAACTAAAAAGAGTTGCAAGAAGAAACAGAATAGGAAAGGAACTCCCGGTTATCAAGATACACTACAAAATAACGTCACCCCGTAGACTTTGGTTTTTGGGATTTGGGGGGTCAAAATATAAACCGTCAATTCAGTAATCACCAAACTTAAGTCACACCTCCCACACATCCATAGAAAGTCGCAGGAAGAAACAAAATGAGAATCGGACTCCCGGTTATCAAGATACACTACAAAACAACTTTTTTACCTTGTAGACTATGAAAAACTAAGTTTTAGGGTTTGGGGGGTCAAATTGCAAATCGTCGATACAAAAACCACAAAACATAACTCGCACCTCCAACTCATCAAAAAAAAGTTGCAAGAAGAAATGAAACGGAATTTGAACTCTCGGTTATCAAGATACACTACAAAACAACGTTTTATCATCTCGTAGACTATAAAAAACTAAGTTTAAGGGGTTTGGGGGGGTTAAAATGCAAAATGTTGATTCGGTAACCATGAAACCGAACTAACACCTCCCACACGTCCATAAAAAGTTTTAGGAAGAAACGGAACGGGAATCAGACTCCTGGTTATCAAGATACACTACAAAATAACTTTTTCACCTCGTAGACTATCAAAAACAAAGTTTTTGGGGTTTGTGGTGTCAAAATGCAAAATGTCGATCCGGTAACCATGAAACTTAACTCGTACCTCCCACATGTCAAAAAAAAGTTGTAGGAAGAAACAGAGTGGGAATCGGAATCCCAGTGATCCAGATACACCACAAAACAACTTTTTTTTACCTCGTAGACTATGAAAATCTAAATTTTTGGGTTTGGGGGTTCAAAATGCAAACTGTTGATCCGGTAACCACAAAACTTAACTCACACCTCCCACATGTCTACAGAAAGTTGAATGAAGAAATGGATTTGGAAACGGACTCCTAGTGATCAAGATACACTACAAAACAACTTTTTCACCTCGTAGACTATAAAAAACTAAGTTTTGGGGTTTGTAGGGTCAAAATGCAAACCGTCGATCCGATAACAACAAAACGTAAATCACACCTCCCACACTACACCACAAGTCCCATTTTCTAACAGACGGACTTTGGCATTTCTAACGGAAATTTACCGTTACAAATTTGTAACGGTAAATTTCCGTTAGAAATACCAAAAAACCATTAGAAATATCAAAATTTTGTTATTATTTTTCTTTGAAATTGAAAAGTTTTCAAAAGAATGAAAATTTGGTGGCATTTTTGTAAATAAAACCCTAAAATTGAAAATGTGGTGGCAATATTGTAATAACCACTGTGCGAAAATTTTAACCAAAAAATTCACAAAAATATTTCCCCCCAAACATTGTCCATCTATCCCCATTCCCCAAATACATTTCACAGACCCCCATCTCTATCTCTCTCTCTCTCTCTCCCAGGATACCAAACCAAGCCACCACCACCACCACCCATCACCGTAAGTCCACCCCCCTACAAACCACTACAACACCATCCCACCTCACCGTCGTCACCAACCACTGCCCATTCCAGCCGCTGCTGGTGCTGGTGAGTTGACTCTATGCCGTCATCCAACAATCTCCTTGTTGCTTTAGGTCCTCACGGTTTCTCTCTCTATCTTCCTTTCCCTCTCTCTCTCTCTCTCTCTCTCTCTCTCTCTCTCTCTCTCTCTCTCTCTCTCTTGCCATTCCTCCATTTTCTAGGGTTTGGAGGGTTTGGATTTTGATTCTGTGACTTGAAGTTAAGCTTCTCTGCCCCTTAATCTTGGTGAGTTTCTTCTTCCTCTCAGCCTAAACCCTAGCAAGATCATTCACAATTTGACATAACATTGCTCACAATGTTTTCTTTCCTCTGTGATGATGTGAAATCGAATTTGAACAGCGAGATCTAATGATGTGTAGGCCTGGTATAAATTGGTTTTAATTTCAGGGGTTTCTCTATTTTTTTTTTGTTAGATTGTTTGTTATATGTTCATCTTTCCTTTTCGGAATATAACATTTTTTTGTGCTAAAAGTTTAGTGATAGTTTTAAGAAGAGATGACGCTTTAATGTGATAAATTCCATTATATATTGTTCAGTTGGTTATCATGTCTACTATCTTTTCCTCATTTTTTTTCTTTTCTTTTATCTAAATCATTATAATAATATGATAGATACTATCTGAAGTTCTTTCCCTCATCATCAGTTTGCTACGACTCTTAATAAACGGGCCTTATGGAGCTCCGGCATAGAATTACCAAAAATATGATGTCCTACTACCTGCTAGGCTTAGGATTGGAGCAACACCTTTTATCAGTATTGTGAAAGATTTTCTCCACAACATGGATATGATATTGTTGTTGATTATTATTAATTTTTTTTTCCTTTTAACTATGTTATAGTATTAAAAATTAAGCAAAATCACAATGTTTGTATTTTTTTAACTTTTCAGGAATCACTCTTAGATTTCAGTATGTACAAGGGTGGTTGATATATTTATGTCCATGAGCACTTGAGTAAGCATTTATTCCCAATTATAAATTGAGCTTCTATGATTATCACAAATTTGATTATCACAAATATTGATAAATACTAAATTCTTACCTTGATCCATTAGAAAAATATTTTAGTTGATACACCTATTAAACCATTTGGGCCCTTGGGAACCACGTTTGGAAATCAAGTTTTGGAGCTACAACATTACACTGAAGTTGATTAGTTATTTTCGTTGATACGCCTATAAAAAAAAAAAAAAAAAAAAGCTTTGTTTCTTTTGTTTGGCTTTCTTTAAGTATCTGTTAGGATTTGATTCCAGAATGATGATGTGTGAGGAGTCAATTTTAACCACTTCATTACCTCATAAGCAATTTGTAATTAATATAACTTCTATTACCAAATGTGCATTTTTTTATAGTATTCATTGTAACTAAGTTCTTGCAAATTTTAGTTACCAAGTTCTTTCAGAATTTTTGTGTTGCTAGCATTTGGGGTTTAAATTCAGTCCTGATTTGGTTTTTAATTCAAATACAGGCTCTTGTATCATCATGGAAAAAGGGAGATACAATACCATTTATATTTGACATGGTAAGGCCTCGGTTATTTTTCTCATTCTTATTTTTTGTTTCACAGAATTTAATGCCTTATTGGTGAATGATCTTGGTTTAGTTTTCCTACTGTCTTATTGGTTTAGAATTCTATGTTTGTTAGAATAAACCCATTGGGAAGGTTATACCTCTGCACTGATTGGTAGCCATGTCTTTTTGCAATAAGAAACCAACTGGGTAAGAGATTGCTTTTAATACTATAGAAACCAACTTGGTAAGAGTAAATCACATGGTGTATATCTTCAAGTTGCTCTTTGTATAGTAAATAATTGAAGTCCTATATTTGCATTATATATATATATAAGATAATAAGAGTGATAAAGTTAGTTCTCTGTTTAAATTTATGTTTTAGAGATCTCTCTTTGTTTAAGATACACACGTACATATCTATATAATACACACGTACATATATATATATACATGTAGTTTAGATTTTTTCTAATTGAAGTTGAGCTTACAACTATTTTAATTGAAGCTTATTTATTTGTATAAGGGAATTTTTCTTCCATGGCCAAGGATTTTGTGCCTATCTAGAAGCTCAAGCCTATCACTCTAAGCTGAAACAAATCTGGGACCAAATTGATTAGATGTGTAAAGCCTCTTGACATGGTAATATGTTCAAAGTTCAAACCTATTGCTTATGTTCCAATTCAAACATATTGGTATCAACTTTGATGTTCCATGTTCCAAATTATTAATTTCTTTTTTTGCCCAAACCCACATGTTCACATTTCTCTTTATGACATGTCTTCTATATGCAACTCTTTTTGTTTATGTTTGGTCTGTGAGTTTTGTTTCAAAGATTTTGATCCATTGTTTCAAAATGGCACCTAATGAAGTTGCTTCTAATGCCACACTTACTGCTATTAGCTGTTTTGGGCATTCAAACCCAGATAATATTCTGCATAAATTATCCTACATAGAAAGAAAAAGGAAAAATGAGCTTGGATGGGGATTTGTGCTACTAACTCGTTAGAGACAGATTGTACTGAAAATGAGACGTAACTATATGGCTATTCACTCTATATTTTGTTTGTCTTGTGCAGGCTTTGAAGACAGGTTTCAGGAAGCGGCTAGCCTTTGCTCATCAGTTGTCTGTCCATCGCTTGTGAAGGTAAATTAATTCATCATATTAGAGCTGCTTGTTCTTCGCATCTCTCCTTGAAACACTGGTCATTCATACTTAAATTGTTCATAGGTTATTATTATTATTATTTTTTGAACGAACCTCAATGGCACGAAGGAAGATTAAATTAATGAAAGATAAACAGTTTGCACTTCTCCGAACATGTACAAAAATAGGACTGCATAAAGTTTCAAGTTTCACCAACGCAGAACGGAATGAATTCATCTTGGAGTTTAAGCTCCAAGGCACCATATCCGGATTTTAAAAAATAGATAATCATCACTCTTCTTTGAAGTTTTTCAAATGTGTAATCCTGGCAGATCACTGACATGATTGAAGCTTCTTCCTTGCCTATGTGATACTTAGTCCTGATACCAAAGAAGTTTATTGATCTGTATAAGGAAAATTTTCTTCTATGGCCATGGATTTTGATTTCTTCTAAATTAACCCATAATTGGAAATAATGCTTTTGTGAATGAGGCTGGTATCTGATTTGGCTACAACAAGTGGAAATAGTCTTCTCTTAAAAGAACATTAGATTCTTGACCAACCAAAAAAAAAAAAACAAACCTTGTTTTGCTACATATATATACAAAGTTCACGAGAGGCTTTTTCAAATAAGAAAAAGCTTCTTTAAAAGAAATCTCAACAAAGAAGTTGACTGATCTGCATAAGGATATTGGGTACTTGACAAGTAGAGATAGGCTTCTTGTGGTTTTATTTTTGTGATTTGCAGATGAGTGAAAACTGAAAAAGTAAGTCTCTATAAGTTTTGAGAAACTTTCTTTATTTCATTTGTCAATTTTTAATTTTGAAGCTTCATTAGAAAGGAGCACCTTTTATACCTACGTGATCTCTCATTCTTTATTATATTTGTTTCCGCTCTCTTTGTTCGATTCTTGTTGTCCTTAATAGAACTTTGATGTGGTTAAAGTTTGATTTCCCCTAGCAGTAATGTTAATATTAGTTTTATTTAAACTATTAGTTTTACTTGGTCAAATACAAATGAAAGACGATGAATCCATCAAACCAGAAAACACTGAATGGATCTCTTAAAGCGATGTAAGCTACAAAATAGCCTGTACAAATCCAACCTTGTTAACCACTTCCTTAATACCTAAACCTATTTAAAAAGGCTGTGTTTGGATATCCTGAAGTTTGACTACATTAATGCATCGATTGCCTTGTACATGACCTTAGATACTTCCTTACAAGATATGGGATTCTATATTGCAGAAACTGTAGGACCTGCAATGGGTGGCGGGCATTACAATGCACCATGTGTAAAGGCTCAGGGAGGATACAGTACCAGGTGAAAAATTACATCTCGAAAAGGTAGATTGATCTCCGAAGTTTTGGTTTTTCATTTTGCTTTTTCTTTCTGTATCAGCCGTCACAATTTCTTCTTTTGCATCAAATCGTCGTCCCAATCGTGTTGATACTGTGACAATCTATCCTTCTAATTTTGTCAATCCTCCTGCAGTGGCGAGAAGGCAATAATAGCGAATGCAATTGCAGAGAATCGAGCGGAGTTGGTGCACCTTCCATCCACAATGGACCTATCTTTGTCGTTGCCATCTAAAGACTGGTCAAGTTGTGATGCAACGGTAAAACTTAATACCATGCTTTAAAGTTCTTGTGTTTGTTGATAGTCTTTTCAGTGTGAAGATAATTAGCCTCTAAGCATTTAGTTATTTTAGTTTTTCATCCTTGTTTGGGTTGAGTATACCATTTGTTTTGAGTTCTTTGTGGGATATATCTGAATAAGTAGGTTGTAATCTAGGCATGTTTAGAGCCTGTTTTGGATCAGCTTATTTGGGACCAACAATAACTTACTTATTAGGGATTATTGAGAGATTTGAGTCCGTTTGACAACTAATTTCACTTTTCTCTACCTTTTCAAAAATCGAATCCATTTTAAAGCTGAAAAAAAGCTCAAATTAGAATAAGCAATATGCTTCTTTTTCATAAATCTATTAAAGAAAAAGTCTCATGTTACCTCGACAATACCAAATGGCTCTTAAACTTGATCCCCACCCCTCTTTCTCTGTCTCTCTCTCAAGAACTTATCTATGGCCGTCCTCGTTATAATTTTTTTCTTCAGAAAACAAAAGAGAGAGTAAGAGAAAAAGTGTCATTAGAAATGGAAGAGGTATGCAATCTTGAATGAGAGCTTTTGGCATTCACAGAGATTTGGGTATGAACACAAGAAGGTGGTCTGAGAGGACAAAGCTTAAGAGAAAACATTTCATAACAGCCCAAGGTTTTGGAGTATATAAGAGAGAGAGAGAGAGAGAGAGAGAGAGAGAGCTAGAATTTTACAAACTAGATGTCTTTTAAATATGACACACAGAGATGAAAAAAAATAACTAAAACTCAGGAGTGACTCAATAACACTTCACATTAGGCTTCATATTACTCTCCACCAATGCCTTTTCATCATCTTTCTCAGTTAATTTCCTCCATCATACTCTCCTCATTTCCTTCCTCCTCTAATGGAGGCATGTCAGTGTTATCACCACCACTCTCTTCCTCATCAATACTCAAACCCAACTTAAGCATTCTATGAATTCTTGCGGCAAAAGTGCTCGGATCATCAAGAGTGAAACCAGAAGTCAAAAGCGCAGTCTTCAACAGCTTTCTTACTCTCACCGGTGATGTAGTATAAGTCCTTCTGTCCCTCCATCCTCGTAAGGTAATCCTTCAAACTAGTTAGACTGTTGTGTTGCATATTAGAGCATTTTACCAGTTAGAAATGTGACTACCCATTTGTAAAGGTGCCAAAGTCTATATTTTTTTTGGCCACAAATTGAGACTGTTAATAGTAATATAGATAGTGACAAAACATTACTGTTATTAAGTTGTTACATGTCAGAGATATATACATAATTCAGTGAGTATGAAATCCATAATGATATTAGGATTAGAATGCATTTTTGCTCACCCAAAAATTGCTCACTCAATGCTCACCCAACTTTTTTATTGGCCAATGCAGTGGGACCTGTGATTAAATGAGAATTAATTAATGGTGTAAAATCCTAGGTCCCATTGCATTGGCCAGTGAGAGAGTTGGGTGACCAATGGGTGAGCCATATTTGGGTGAGCAAAAATGCTCTCTTAGGATTATTAGTAAACTAGTACTTCGAAAAATTAGAGGGAAGCCTAAGTAGCAGTTACTATTTTTATATAGTGTCCGGATATTATGACCTTTTAAAGCACATGTGAACCCAAATACACCACAGTAATGGTCCCCACTATACCCCTGAACTTGCAAATTAAGCCCTTCTTTGTACATACCTGCAAATCAAAAGTTTTGAATGGATTAGGATTAGGGTTATATTACCCAAAAACACACAATTGTTTTATTTTTATATTATTGCTTTGACTCCCAAATAATGTTATGTTTTCCAAATTTTGAATTCCAAATGCTTTGTTAGTTGGACCACTAACACAAATCATTTGGGTACCAACCAGGGATTGGTAGTTGGGAATGTACAAAGTGACAAAACCTTTGACTAACAATTTGGGATCCAAAATTAGAGAAGTAAAGCATTATTCTTTGTATTTGTCCTACAAATGAAAGCTGGTTATAGTATTAATTGTCATTTAATTTCATTTCTTTATTGACTACAATGGGTATTGTGAGAAATATCTATTTGAATGAAATCCCAATGTTTTGGCTTTTATGTTTAACTGTGGCTTTTTTGTTTGTGAGCTTGCTGATATTCGAGGAAGTGTTTGAGTCCGATGCTCGTTTGTGGGATCCTCAAGAGGGACAAGATACATTAGCAAACTTTGTTCAAGGGGGATTTGTGATTTGACTTGAGTGTTGGTTAAAGATTGGTTGACTATGCTTGTCTTATTTTCTCTGACTTTAAATTTCAGATATGGTTTATTTGTCAGTTGGTTTAATTTAGTTTTGGATGGATTTACTTTTTCAATTTCAGACATGGTTTGTTAGTTTTGGTTTGGATTTAGAAACAATTTGTATTTAAGGATAATTATGCTTATTTTAGATTATATTTTTTGCATTTAATATAGATTGAGCTTGTATTTATTATGGTTTGAATTTGAGCTTATTATATATGTTTATAGTAAATGTTATGTGGCTGTGATGGAAATTAGGTGCAAATAGAATTTTGGAGCATATTTAAGTATTTATGTTTTTCTTATTTAAAATAATTACTAACGGATAATTTCCGTTAGTATTCTTACACATGTGTTAGAAAACAAACTGTTAGTAATAAAATTACTAACAGTTTATATCCGTTAGTAATTGTCTCGAAAGTGTTAGAAACTGTCAAATTACATACCGTTAGTAATGAAATTACTAACGGTAATTTACCGTTAGTATTTTTGTATATAAAAGTGTTAGAAAATAAACCGTTAGAATAAATATTACTAAGGGAAAATTTCCGTTAGGAATAATAAATTACTAACGGTAAATTACCGTTAGTAAACATATTACTAATGGTAAATTACCGTTAGTAAAACTAATTTTCCGTTAGGAAAATTACCGTTAGAAATTCCGTTAGAATTATTAGCCACACTCTATTTCTAACGGTAAATTACTGTTAGGAATAATTTTACTAACGGTAAATTACCGTTAGTAATGTGCCCTTTTGGTGTAGTGCCACACGTCTAGAGAAAGTTGCAGGCAGAATTGGAATGAAAACCGTCGATCTAGAAACCATGAAACTTAACTCGCACCTCGCATACATCTAAAGAAAGTTGCAGGAAGAAACGGAATGGGAATCGAACTCTCGATTATCAAGATACACTACAAGATAACTTTTTCACCTCGTAGACTATCAAAAATAAAGTTTTTGGGGTTTGGGGTGTCAAAATGAAAAATGTCGATCCAGTAGCCACGAAACATAAATCGTACCTCCCATATGTCTAAAGAAAGTTGCAGGAAGAAATGGAATAGGAAACGGACTCCCGGTGATCAAGATACACTATAAAACAACTTTTTTACTTCGTAGACTATAAAAAACTAAGTTTTGGCGATGAAAAACTTTCGTCAGTAATTGTCACAATTGTCACAATTGGTGATGAAATTGTTTCGTCGGTAATTGTTTTACTATCTGTGATGAAATATGTCGTCGGGAATTGTTTAACCTTTCGTGACGAAAAACTTTCATCGGGAATTGTTACAATTAGTGACTATGAAAAACTTAGTTTTTGGGGTTTGGGGGGTCAAAATTCAAACCGTCGATCTGATAACCAAGAAACACAATTCGCACCTCCCACACTTCTAAAGTGAGTTGCAGGAAGAAACAAAACGGGAATCGGATTCCCAGTCATCAAGATACACTACAAAACAACGTTTTCACCCTGTAGACTATGGTTTTTGGGGTATGCGGGGTCAAAATGCAAACTGTCGATCCGGTAACCACGAAATTTAACTCGCACCTCCCACATGTCAAAAAAAAGTTGCAGGAAGAAACGGAACGGGAATCAGACTCCCGATTATCAAGATACACTACAAAACAACTTTTTCACCTCGTAGACTATAAAAAACTAAGTTTTGGGGTTGGGGGGGTCAAAATGCATACCGTCGATCCGGTAACCACGAAATATAACTCCTACCTCCCACACGTCTATAAAAAGTTATAGGAACAAATATAATGGGAATCGGACTCAAGGTTATCAAGATACACTACAAAACAACATTTTCACCCCGTAGACAATGGTTTTTCGGGTTTAAAATGTTAACCGTCAATCCGGTAACCACGAAACTTAGCTCACACCTCCCACATATCTAGAGAGAGTTGTAAAAAGAAACAGAATGGGAATAGGACTCCCTGTTATCAAAATACACAACAAAATAAGTTTTTTTACTGTGAAAAACTAAATTTTTGGGGTTTGGGGGGTCAAAATGCAAACCGTCGATCCGGTAACCACAAAACACAACTTGCACCTCCCACACATTGAAAGAAAGTTGTAGGAAGAAACAAAATGGAAATCGGACTCTCGGTTATCAAGATACACTACAAAATAACTTTTTCACCTCGTAGACAATCAAAAATAAAGTTTTTATGGTTTGGGGGGGTCAAAATGCAAAACGTCAATCTGGTAACCACGAAACATAACTTGTACCTCCTACATGTCTAAAGAAAGTTGTAGGAAGAAACGTAATGGCAATCGGACTCCCAGTGGTCAGGATACACTAAAAAATAACTTTATCCACTTCGTAGACTAAAAAATCTAGTTTTGGGGGGACAAAATGCAAACCGTCGATCTGATAACCACGAAACTGAACTCATAACTTCCATACATCTAAAAAGAGTTGCAGGAAGAAACAGAATGGGAAATGAACTACCGGTTATCAAGATACACTACAAAATAACGTCACCCCGTAGACTATGGTTTTTGGAGTTTGTGGGGGTCAAAATGCAAACCGTCGATTTAGTAATCACGAAACTTAAGTCACACCTCCCACACTTCTAGAGAAAGTTTCTAGAAGAAACAAAATGGGAATCGGACTCCCGGTTATCAAGATACACTACAAAACAACTTTTTTACCATGTAGACTATGAAAAACTAAGTTTTTGGGTTTGGGGGGTCAAATTGCAAATCGTCGATACAAAAACCACAAAACTTAACTCGTACCTCCCATATGTCTAAAGAAAGTTACAAGAAGAAACGGAACAGGAATCGGACTTCCGGTGATCAAGATACACTACAAAACAACTTTTTCACCTTGTAGACTATAAAAAACTAAGTTTTGGGGTTTGGGGGGTCAAAATGCAAACTGTTGATCCGGTAACCACGAAACTTAACTCACACCTCCCAAACGTCTAGAGAAAGTCGAGTGAAGAAATTGAATGGGAAACGGACTCCCCGTGATCAAGATACACTACAAAATAACTTTTTCACCTCGTAGACAATAGAAAACTAAGTTTTGGGTTTTGGGGGGGTCAAAATGCAAACCGTCGATCCGATAGCCACAAAACGTAAATCACACCTCCCACATATCTAGAGAATGTTTTAGGAAGAAATGGAATGAGAATCGGACACTCAGTTATCAAGATACACTACAAAATAACCTTTTCACATCATAGACTATGAAAAACTAAGTTTTGGGGTTTGGGGGGTCAAAATGAAAATCGTCGATCTAGAAACCATGAAACTTAACTCGCACCTCCCACACATCTAAAGAAAGTTTCAGGAAGAAACGAAATGGGAATCAGACTCTCGGTTATCAAGATACACTACCAAACAACTTTTTCACCTCGTATACTGTAAAAAAAAAACTAAGTTTTTGAGGTTTGGGGAGTCAAAATGCAAACAATCGATCTGGTAACAAAAAAAATGTAAATCACACCTCCCACACATCTAAACAAAGTTGCAAGAAGAAATGGAACGGGAATCGAACACCCGGTTAGCAAGATACACTACAAAACAACCTTTTCACCTCGTAGACTATTAAAAACTACGTTTTGGACTTTAGGGGGTCAAAATGCAAACCGTCGATCCAGTAACCACGAAACATAACTCCTACCTCCCACACGTCTATAGAAAGTTGCAAGAAGAAATGGAACGAGAATCAGGCTCCCGATTTTCAAGATACACTACAATACAACGGTTTTACCATACATACTATGGTTTTTGGGTTTTGGGGGGTCAAAATGCAAAACGTCAATCTGATAACCACAAAACTTAACTCATACCTCCCCCGTGCCATAAGAAAGTTATAGGAAGAAATAGAACAAGAATCGGACTCCCAGTGATCAAGATACACTACAAAATAACTTTTTGACATCGTAGACTATAAAATACTAAATTTTTGAGTTTGGGGGGTCAAAATGCAAACTGTTGATCCAGTAACCATGAAACATAACTCAACGCTCCCACACGTCTAAAGAAAGTTGAATGAAGAAATGGAACGGGAAACGGACTCCCAGTGATCAAGATACACTACAAACACCTTTTTTTCCTCGTAGACTATAAAAAACTAAGTTTTGGGGTTTGGGGGGTCAAAATGCAAACCGTCGATCTGATAACAACAAAACATAAATCACACCTCCCACACGTCTGGAGAAAGTTGCAGGAAGAAATGGAACGTGAATCGGACACTCGGTTATCAAGATACACTACAAAATAACCTTTTCACATCATAGACTATGAAAAACTAAGTTTTGGGGTTTGGGGGGTCAAAATAAAAACCATCAATCTAAAAACTATGAAACTTAACTCGCACCTCCCACACATCTAAAGAATGTTGCAGGAAGAAACGGAATGGGAATTTGACTCTAGGTTATCAAGATACACTACAAAATAACTTTTTCACCTCGTATACTGTAAAAAAACTAAGTTTTTGGGGTTTGGGGAGTCAAAATGCAAACCATCAATCTGGTAACAAAAAAACGTAAATCACAGCTCCTACACATCTAAAGAATGTTGCAAGAAGAAACGGAACAGGAATCAGACACTCGGTTATCAAGATACACTACAAAACAACGTTTTCACCTCGTAGACAATAAAAAACTAAGTTTTGGGGTTTGGCGGGCCAAAATGTAAACTATCGATCCGGTAACAACGAAACATAACTCCCACCTCCCGCATGTCTATAGAAAGTTGTAGGAAGAAACATAATGGGAATCGGAATCCCGATTATCAAGATACACTACAAAATAACGTTTTAACCCTATAGACTATGGTTTTTGCGGTTTGGGGGTCAAAATGTAAATCGTCGATCCGGTAACCACGAAACTTAACTCATACCTCCCAGAGGTCTATAAAGAGTTGTAGAAAGAAACAAAATGGGAATCAGACTCCCCGTTATAAAAATACACAACAAAATAACTTTTTTACCTCGTAGACTATGAATAACTAAGTTTTGGGGTTTGGGGGGTCAAAATGAAAACCGTCGATCTAGAAACCATGAAACTTAACTCGTACCTCCCACACATCTAAAGAAAGTTGTAGGAAGAAACGGAATAGGAATCGGACTCTAGTTTATAAAGATACACTACAAAACAACTTTTTCACCTCGTATAATGTAAAAAACTAAGTTTTTGGAGTTTGGGCAGTCAAATGCAAACCATCAATCTGGTAACAAAAAACGTAAATCACACCTCCCACACATCTAAAGAAAGTTGCATGAAGAAACGGAAAGGGAATCAGACATCCGGTTATCAAGATACACTACAAAACAACGTTTTCACCTCGTAGACTATAAAAAACTAAGTTTTGAGGTTTGGCGGGTCAAAAATGCAAATCGTCGATCCGGTAACCACAAAACATAACTCCCACCTCATGCATGTCTATAGAAAGTTGTAGGAATAAACATAATGAGAATCGGACTCCCGGTTATCATGATACACTACAAAATAACGTTTTTACCCCGTAGACTATGGTTTTTGGGGTTTGGGGGTCAAAATGTAAAACCGTCGATCCGGTAATCACGAAACTTAACTCACACCTCCCACATGTCTAGAGAGAGTTGTAGGAAGATAAAAAATGGGAATCGGACTCCCCGTTATAAAAATACACAATAAAACAACTTTTTTACCTCGTAGACTATGAATAACTAAGTTTTGGGATTTGGGGGGTCAAAATGAAAACCATCAATCTAGAAACCATGAAACTTAACTCGCACTTCCCACACATCTAAAGAAAGTTTTAGGAAGAAACGGAATGGGAATCGGACTCTCGGTTATCAAGATACACTACAAAACAACGTTTTCACCTCGTAGACTACAAAAAACTAAGTTTTGAGGTTTGGCGGGTCAAAATGCAAATCGTCGATCCGGTAACCACGAAACTTAACTCGTACCTCCCATATGTCTAAAGAAAGTTACAGGAAGAAACGGAACAGGAATCGGACTCCCAGTGATCAATATACACTACAAAATAACTTTTTCACCTCGTAGACTATAAAAAACTAAGTTTTGGGGGTTTGGGCGGTCAAAATGCAAACTGTTGATCCGGTAACCACGAAACCTAACTCACACCTCCCACACATCTAAAGAAAGTTAAATAAAGAAATGGAATGGGAAACGGACTCCCGGTGATCAAGATACACTATAAAACAACTTTTTCACCTCATAGACTATAGAAAACTAAGTTTTGGGGCTTGGGGGGGGGGGGGGGGGGGGTCAAAATACAAACCGTCGATTCGATAACTACAAAACATAAATTACACCTCCAACATGTCTAGAGAAAGTTAAAGGAAGAAATGGAATGAGAATCGGACACTCGGTTATCAAGATACACTACAAAATAACCTTTTTACATCATAGACTATGAAAAACTAAGTTTTGTGGTTTGGGGGGTCAAAATGAAAACCGTTGATCTAGAAACCATGAAACTTAACTCGCACCTCCCACACATATAAAGAAAGTTACAGGAAGAAATGAAATGGGAATCGGACTCTCGGTTATCAAGATACACTACAAAACAACTTTTTTACCTCGTATACTATAAAAAAACTAAGTTTTTGGGGTTTGGGGAGTCAAAATGCAAATCATCAATCTGGTAACAAAAAAACATAAATCACACCTCCCACACATCTAAAGAAAGTTGCAAGAAGAAACGGAACGGGAATCGAACACCCGGTTAGCAAGATACACTACAAAACAACTTTTTTACCTCGTAGACTATTAAAAACTACATTTTGGGCTTTAGGGGGTCAAAATGCAAACCGTCGATCCAGTAACCATGAACCTTAACTCCTACCTCCCACACGTCTATTGAAAGTTGCAAGAAGAAATGGAACGGGAATTAGGCTCCCGATTTTCAAGATACACTACAAAACAACATTTTTACCATATAGACTATGGTTTTTGGGGTTTGGGGGGTCAAAATGCAAAACGTCAATCTGATAACCACGAAACTTAACTTGTACCTCCCACGTGCCTTAAGAAAGTTATAGGAAGAAACAGAACAGGAATCGGACTCCCAGTGATCAAGATACACTACAAAACAACTTTTTCACATCGTAGACTATAAAACACTAAATTTTTTAGTTTGGGGGGTCAAAATGCAAACTGTTGATCCGGTAACCACGCAACATAACTCAACCCTCCCACACGTCTAAAGAAAGTTGAATGAAGAAATGGAACGGGAAACGGACTCCCGGTGATCAAGTTATACTACAAAATAACTTTTTTACCTCGTAGACTATAAAAAACTAAGGTTTGCGGTTTAGGGGGGTCAAAATGCAAACCGTCGATCCGATAACAACAAAACATAAATCACACCTCCCACGCATCTAGAGAAAGTTTCAGGAAGAAATAGAACGGGAATCGGACACTCGGTTGTCAAGATACACTACAAAATAACCTTTTCACATCATAGACTATGAAAAACAAAGTTTTGGGGTTTGGGGGGTCAAAATTAAAACCGTCGATCTAGAAACCATGAAACTTAACTCGCACCTCCCACACATCTAAAGAAAGTTGCAGGAAGAAACAGAACAGGAATAAAATTCTTGAGTCCTAGTGACTCTATTGTTTTGCAAAAAAAAGGAAGAAGAAGAAAGAAAGGAAATTCTATTGAGATTGTAGTGACTCCATGATTTTCTAGAACAAATACTCGAGTCACTGGGACTCTATAACCATGTATTTTGGAGCCATATATGTGCATATAAAAATAAGCCTAGTCTAGTTAAAATTTGAGCGCCTTACAGGGTCGGGGTAACCCCTCATTTGTGATGAATAAATAGAATAATGGAATTCGTGGGCATAATCTTAACATAAAATCAATAATTCCAAACAAGAAGAATGGGTAAGAACACAATTTCATGCATCAAACATGATCATGGCGGTCCATTCAAAATCAATTCAAGAAAGAGGGCATAACAATAGTTTGGGCATATCACATTTTCACAAGATCAAGAACGTACACATACATGCATTAGGCACCACATATCATCATACATTGCATCCATTATCATAAGAGAGTGAGAGAAGTTAGGATTATACCAACTTGTTGAAGGCTCGCGCCGAAAGGCGCTCCTCGGGGTTGACAAGTAGAAACAACATGTTGTGACCGATAGAGGGCTTGTACTTCTTCCTAGAGGGTCCATGAGATCCTGAACCACTTGCCATTTTTGAAATCTACAAGGAAATATGAAAAAAAAAAAGTATAGATTGTGTAAGGAGATTAAGAAAGGCACAGAGAAGACATGTAAACTAATGATTTCAAAGCATAAGTCAAGTTAAAGGTGCAAACTTGGCATTACAGGGGTGAACATACCTTGATTATGAAGTGATTCTTAAGTGGAGAATCAAAAGAGAAAGAGATTTTGGAAGAGATCTCGTAAGAGAGAATGGGAGAGAATGAGAAAGAAAAGAAAGAACTCAAGTTTAAAAACAAACTGCCAGTCTGACCGGCAGTCGATGAAAGGGCAACGACACTCGTGGTCTCACGACAGACTCCAAGTGCCACACCGGCACTCACTGAGTGCCGCTACGGTTCACCGAGTGCCACCGCGTGAGATAGGTGGCCCTTTTCCCCTCCCCCCCCCCATTTGAAAACACAGAGCTGCTAGGACTCAAGAACTTTATTTCTTTTGAAAACACGGAGTCACTGGGACTCAAGAAACATCATTCACAAGAACATGGAGTCACTATGACTCGAAAGAACTTTTCTTTACAAAATCGATGATTTAAAGAACTTAACTTATTATTGCCTCCAAAATGTGAAGTTATTAAGATTCAAAAAGAAATTCTTTTTATCTTTTATTAGCAGTCCTCATTGACTTTGTTATCCTTTCCATTTTTTATTGCTTTTCTTGCCTTGTTATGCTTCTTCCTGTCCTCATCCATATTTGTCCTTTTGCAGATGCCCGAGACTGCCCTCAAGGGCCACGGGAGCTTGGCCCATGGCTGCAAGTGGTATGAGGAGCTCTCTGAAGAAGTTCATAATGGGATCAATGATGCCAGTTTTGGGCTTTTTGTGCTTTTTTTGGAAAAAATCTCGAATGACATGACCCATATCCAGGCCTTGGCAGAGAGATGGTGGGATATAACAATCACATTCCACTTACCATTTGAAGAGATGACAATGACCCCCTTGGATTTTTCTATGATCACTGGCATCCTGTTTGGCAGCCTCCCTGTGGTCCGTTACGACGATCTCCTGAGTCAACATGAGCAGATTATTGATCTAATTGGGGCCCATCCTGGAGAGTTCATCGTGCCTGCGAAGTGGTTCATGGATACCTTGAGAGGCCAGGCTTTTACTGATGATTAGATGATCAGGGCCTTTATCATGTATGTGCTGGGTTACTCTCTGATGAGCATGACAGGAGGCAGGGTCAATCTAGGGCACTTAGCCTCTTTAGAGAACATCAGTCTCATATCCCAGTACAACTAGGGAGGGGCAAGGCTGGCCACCCTTTACCATCACATGAGTGAGGTCTCTAGGGGGAACTTCCCCTCCACTGGCGGGTACTGGAGAGCCTGGGAGGTAAAAAACCTTCTTTCTACATTACTTTTATTTCACTCTTTTCTTTTTCCCTTATTTTATTATTCATCCCTCTTGATTTTATTTTTGAACATTGGATGCACTTCTTAACATTTTTGGTTTGCAGATATGGTCTCACGAGTACCTTTGCATGAAGGCTCCCAGTACTAGGGATAGTGAGACTGCCATTATACCGCAAGGCCTAAAATGGAGAAAAGGGGCTACAGGCCAAAAGATGAGGGCCCATGCCTTTGTTGGTTACAGGAATCTCCTTACCAACTTAAGGGAGGTTCATGTGGTATGGAATCCGTGGGAGACATCCGTGCTACGAACCTTCGAATTGATCTTTTGTCTTTCTCAGAAGATTCTACGAGATGCACTCCCTTTTCTATGAAGGCCCAAACATCTTGGTACCATGGTGTTTCATTCTCTTCCTCTTTGATCGCGGCGATCATGCTAAACGACGGTTCATATCTTTGCTCTATTACTAAAGGCATCATTTTTACTCCCATGGGAATTTTGATCATGGAGGCTAAGGTAGCCAATGAATCTGCTAGTTGGTTCTCTTCCCTAGGCAAGTAGAAGAATGTTATGTTCTTGAACTGTCTCTTGAATCCATTGAGATGATCATGATAGGGCTTCAACCTTTCTTCTTTTACTTACTATTCTCCTCTAGCTTGTGATATAATGAGGTTTGAATCTCCGAAGACATCCAACTTTTGAACTCTCAGTTCTATGGCTGCTTCTATCCCCAAAATGCATGCCTCATATTCAGTAGTGTTGTTGGTGGAGTTGTAATTGAGCTTGACTGCTAGTGGGGTGTGGTCCCCATTCGATGACACTAGAATCATTCCTACTCCATAGCCTTTCATGTTGGCTACTCCATCAAAGTACAACTTCCATTATTCTTCTTTGATTTCCATGATATTTTTGTCCGGGAATCAAAAAATCTCCTTCAGAATCGGTAAAATCTCCCTTTTACCGATTTGCTTGTAACGTACTTGATATCGAATTCGGACAGTAGAAGTAACCAACAGGATATACGACCGGTCAGGGCGTGTTTTTCGAGAAGGTACTTTAGAGGATCCATGCGGGATATGAACACAACCGGGAAGGCTAGCATGTAGTGCCTCAGTTGGCAAGTGCACCAAACCAAGGCCCGATATGTTTTTTCGAGGATAGAGTAGTTGAGCTCATACCCAGTCATCCTCTTGCTAAGGTAATATATGGCTTTTTTGGAGTGGCTTTCTTCTCCTTCTTGGGCTAGCATGCATCCCAGGCATTCTCAAAGACAGATAGGTAAAGAAGCAAAGGCTTATGAAGGGTAGGCGGTAAAAGGACGGGTGGTTTTTGGAGGTAGGTTTTTATTTTGTCGAACGTGACTTGGCATTGGTCATCCCATTGGAACTTCTCTCCTTTCTCTAGCAGTCAGAACAAGGGATCACATGTGGTTGTGATGTTGGAGATGAAACGGCTGATGAATTGGATTCTCCCGAGGAACCCCCGTACTTCTTTCTCATTTTACGGCAGTGTCATTTCTAAAATTGCTTTGATTTTGGAGGGGTCCACTTCTATCCCCCTTTGTGTGATGAGGAAACCCAGGAGCTTTCCAGAGGTCACACTGAAAGTGCATTTCTTAGGATTTAGCCTCATCTTGTACTAGCCCAATCTTTCGAAGAACTTTTCCAAGGCCTCCAAGTGTCCCTTTCTATCTCTGGATTTTACAATCATATCATCTACATACACTTCTACCTCCTTGTGAATCATGTCATGCAGCAGAGTGGTTGCAGCTCTTTGGTAGGTTGCTCCGGCGTTCTTGAGTCCGGAAGGCATCACCCTATAACAGTAAGTCCCCTATAGTGTGGTGAATGTCGTCTTTTCCTGGTCTTCTAGAGCCATTAGAATCTGGTTGTATCCTAAGAAAGCATCCATGAATGACAATAGTTCGTGTCCGGTGGTGTTATCAACCAAAACATCAATGCGGGGTAGTGGGAATTCATCCTTTGGACTTGCCTTTTTTAGATCACGGAAGTCGACGCACACGCAAAGTTTTACATCCTTCTTGGGGACTGGCACAATGTTGGCGATCCATTCCGGATACTCGGTAACAATGATGAACCCCGTCTTGAACTGTTTTTCTACCTCTTCTTTGATCTTGAGTGCCCATTCTGGTCTCATGCGCCTAAGTTTTTGCTTGACGGGTTTAGAATCAGGAATGAGGGGTATATAATGTTGGACGATGTTGGGGTTGACCCCAGGCATGTCCTCGTAAGACCAAGCAAAAACATCTTTGAATTCTTTTAGCAAAAGAGTCAGTTTTTCTTTTTCTTCTTTATTAAGTGTTGAGCCAATTTGCACAGTTTGCGGATTATCTATTTTAGCTAGATTAATTGATAAAGTATCTTCGGTTATTTCATAAGCAGGTGGCTTTTCAATTAGTTATTTTTGTTCAATTGGGAGATCCTCGAAGGGATTTGTGCATTCACAACTATTAGACATGGAGGAGTAAGCAGATTCATCTTTCATTTCATTCATGACAGGTAGAATGATTACATCGGGCAGTGGTGGGCTTACAGTAGCTGACTCTAGGATAGACTCGATAATTGGACGTACAGACTCTGGGGGAACAGGGAACTGGGAGACACAGACATATGCCTCTATAGCCTAGTTACTTAAACCCTCCTCAGTTGGCATGATCTGATCATCTTGGCTCTTGGCCATCTTTCCTTCCTTTTCCTCAGCAAATTCTTCCCACATTTTCTCGATAGCTTTGGTTTCCAGATATTTCAACCAATCTTCCTCTGGGGTTTTGACAACTTTTTTTGGATAGAACGGATCTTAATAGGGGGCCTTTTGCAGTCAGCGAAGATTTTAAGCCCGATGGGTGCCTATTTCTAGTGGCCTGATGGATCCAAGGTTCACGGAACCCATAATAGGGGAAATCATCCCCTTCTTTGATGAATTGCCCATTCAAGGTTTTGCGCTATGGTGGGAGACTCCTCACTCTTTTCTTCCATGGCCAATGTAGCTCGACATCTTCTTTAGTGGGCTTGTACCCCAACCCAAAAGTGCCTTGTTGCCCTTTGATTTGAGGGAACTCACGGATCCCTTACTGACATCAGCCCAATCCCATTCCAGGGAAATAGTTTATCTTGCAGACGATGTTGACGACTGCAGAGTGGATTTCAGGGAACCTGTCTCCATCACTAATCATGTGGACCTCTTCTATGAAGAATCCTCTTATTTATCCTTCTTCTAGCTTAGTTATTTAGATTTCAAAGACGGGAGCGTAGCTTGGAAAGGCCTCATTTCCCCAACTATTGTTGAGGATGATATACACCTCTTTCTCATGAATATATTTGATCATTTGGTGCACATTAGATGATACCGCTTTGTTGACATGCAACCAGGGCCTCCCAATCAGTAAGTTGAATGAGGCAGGTATATCCATAACTTGAAAGAGTTCAGTGCTGACCAAAGACCCTACCCGAATTTGGAGAGAAACAGTCCCCATCACATTTCTCTTGGTGTTATCGTAGGCCCTCACGGATTGCACAGATGATGTGATATCAAGGATGTTGACCCCCAAGGCAGTGGCGGTTCTTAGAGCACAAACATTTTAGGCGGAGCCTGTATCGACCAGACAAAATGGCACCTGCTGCTCCTTACATCCAACAGTGATGTACAAAGCTTTGTTATGTGCAGACCCTTCTGGCGACAAGTCTTCATCAGAAAAGGTAATGATTGGGTCAGGGGTGAGTGCGCCCAAGAAAGCCACCATATCTTTCGGTGTGGCGTCGATGGGGACCTCAATTCCAGCCAAGGCATTCAACACGACTGCCCTATGCTTGTAGGATGTTACCATGATGTCCCACATCGAGAGATGTGCATGGGTTTTCTTCAACTGATTTATCAACTCATTGTCTTCTTCGATGATCTCATCCATTTTTCCCTTTCCCTTGTCTTTGACTAGACTTTTCTCGATTGCTTTAGTGGTAGGCTGCTGAGGCTGATAATGACGGTCTGATCTAGTTAGATGATCAATCTCGACAGGAGTAGGCCTTTCGGTCCTATCTTCTTAGAACCAGTCACAATCTGTTCCCATAAATGGTTTCTCCAGCTCGTTCTAGATAGAAGCATCACTTTCATTGTTGGGATCATACCATTTGAGGTCCACTGCCCCTAGATCGTGTTCTTCTAAGAAGAATAGATCTTGTTCATCAGCCAACTATTGCTGCCACTCATCATCCCCTCCTTCAATCAGATGAATTCCCACAGAATCTGGGATGTCAATGAGGGGTAAAGGTTGGTCTAAGGGGGTGATATAGGTAACAGGGTTGAAGGATACAGGGTTGGACTCAATGAGGCTGATATTTTGGTGGTTTGGTAGAGGATTTTGAGTGATGTGGGGCTGCTTTGGAGGTGGCCCAATGATATTATGGTCAATAAGGTCTTGGATATCATGGCGGAGGCGCATGCAATCATTAGTGTTGTGGCCAGGGGCTTGGTGATAGGTACACCATTTGGACATATCACAGTTCGGCGGGAGTGGGGTATTTCAAGGTTGGAGTAGTTGGAGGTGGCCCTTTTTGAGGAGGCGATCTAAGGCTGAGGAGAGGGGGATTTCTAATTTGGCAAAGTTGCGAGGAGGCTTTCTCGGGAAAGGCCGACTAGGGGATTTTGCTTGGTTGGGAGGTTGGTACGGCCTAGGAGGGTAAGCCATAGGTTGACTACTAAGGGCATTGACATCTGGAGGGTTGCAGGAGTAGTTAGGCCTTTTTTACTAACTCGGAGGCTCTTCTTTTTTGATCTTTCCTTCCCTTATGGCGTCTTCGATTCGAGTTCCAACTTCAAACAATTCCTCAAAGGTGGAGATGGACTAGTAAAACAATTTCTCATAGTAGAGCGGTTGCAGATTCTGGATTATCATCCTTACCTGTTCCTTTTCAATCGGCCGGTGGGTCATTTGGGCTACTTTATTCCTCCATCTACTCAGAAATGCGACGAAGGATTCATTGTTGTTCTGCCGAGTTGTTTCCAAAATCCCTGATAGTGACATCAAATTCTTGGTTATAGGAATAATGATCAACGAAGACCCGGACTATATCTTCCGATGCCCGAGTTTTAGAAGCTTCCAAGGTAAGGAACCATGATAGTGCAAACTTCGCGAGAGTTTGTGGGAACAGCATTGCAATGTGCTCATGAGTGCAGTCCATTGATTGAAAAATGTTCATACATAGCTTTACATGGCTTTTCGGATTTCTAGTTCCATCAAAACGGTCAATGGCAGGCATCTTGAAGTTTTCTGGCAGCTTCAGCTTAACTGGCTCGAAAAGTCCTTCCAAGTCTAGCATGTAATCATTAACCCCTTTACTCTTCCTCAATACGCTTTCCAGCTTGTCGACTTTAACCATTTTCTCTTGAAACATTTTCTCATATGCGGGCAGCGGGGCCCCTTGAAACCAATCTTCTTCCCCATTATTCTCAGGAGGTAGTACAAACCCCTGGCGGTGGAGGTGGCACGAAACCTGGTGGTGGCGGGAACCCAGCTGGATATTGCGGCTGCTGTTGTTTCAATTTTTCCATAAACCTCAAGACTTGGGCCAAGCTGTTGGACTACTGGCTTATGGTGACTCCCAATTTGGTGACCTTGTTTTCCAACTCTTCCTGATTCATGTTGAAATAACTTGTTCGGCTAATTCTGACCAAATTATTATCTAAATTTCTGACCCAGGACAAAGATCCGAACTGTTGACTTTGAGAATCTATAGTGACACTACAAATTTGAGAGGATCATATCAGATTCTGGTAGCAATGACTTTAGACAGACAAATGACAGTGATGTTAACAGACATGGACTGACTTGTGTACAGACTGACTAAAATAGTGCGTGTGGATCGACGGGAGTAGTGCATGCAAATGAGACAAGCATGCGGATGTAAGCCCTAATCTATATGGTGCTCCTACTTTTAGGGAATCGCAGTTAAGCAAATAAGGTCTTAGCCATATAGAGTGTGCTAACCTTTCCTTTCAGTATGATCACCAGGGGTTAACAAGGGTTTCCAAGTCATTTTAGGAAGTTTGGACAGAGTTTTTGGGGAAACTGGTTATATCTGGGATACATCTGGACAGAGTTTATGGGAGAAACAGGTTATATCTGGGATATTTGGACAAAATTTCCGGGGAAACTGGTTATATCTGGGATATCTGGAAAGAGTTTTCGGGAAAAACAGATTATATCTGGGATATCTGGACAGAGTTTTCGGGGTAAAACAGGTTATATCTAGGATATCTGGACAGAGTTTTCGGGGGAAACAGGTGCCTATGACAGGAGCATGTGATGATGATGATCATACTGTCTAGCAAGTTTTCATACTCCTATTTCTTAGGACCGATAAACAAGGTTTGTGGTGTATATCTTTGTGAGCATGGAGCAGACATCCTTGTCATGGTGCCTAGGCAGGTCAACTCAATGTGATCACATGTGAGTAATTGCCTTGGGAATCATAAGAAAGAGGTTCTGCCTCATGCCACATAAGCGTCTACACAGCGCAGGTAATCCCGTCAGGGCATATAGCAGTTATATCCCATTGTCCTATCTGAAAAGATAAATGAATAGTCCTATGAAAGGTTCTACAGGAATCTACATGCAAAGGCTGGGTTTAGTCAAAGAGGGTCCGTTGACGAGAGTTCCAATATACTCTGTCAGAGAGACAGTACGGAAGTTTTTACTCTTTTTGATATACCTTGGAAGGTACAGTATCAACGGCGACGTGTGCCTTGGCACAGCAAGACCTGAACAATGTCAGCGCCGCGTTTCAGACACAGTCTGATGGGAAATGCAGGAGTATAATGTGGTGAACCAGACACAGTAAACAAAGATGATCTTAAGGACTTCTTATGAGTCAAACCTCTGTATTATTTTTGTTTTAAAAATAAAATTCCCCAGAAGAGTCGCCAGATTGTGGACACGCGGAATTCCGCTTTCCTTTTGTTTTGAAACTGGTTTGAAAGGAAAGAATGAAGGTCTGTTGAAAACAGATACAGAGTCGCCACTTGGTCTTTAGGGAACCAAGAAACCCAATTTGACTCACCCAAATGGATAAAGGGCAGTACCGGTCCTTCATAACCAAAGAACTTGGCTCGGGGTTTTGGTATGAGAGAAGAAGGAGCCTTTGTCATGACTAAAATACCCTCAACTCGCCCCATCTCTCGACGAGCCTCAATTAGCATCCAAATAATCATCTTATACTATGTTTGGTTCGACAGTTAATATTTATGATAGGAATATTACATCACATAAGAAACTTGAAATGGAAGATCTAAAGATAAGATATCATTCATAAGATCTAAGCCAAGTATCACACAATGCAAAGTGAAAGATCACACGAACAAACCTAGGAAAAAATCATCTAATCACATATCAAGTAATAAAGTTTTCCGAATCTAAGGGGACATGAATTGTTCTTGAAACAAATTAATCAAAAAAATGCTTAGCAAGCTAATATGATGCATGTTAATCTTTGAGAAAAGAAGACCTCTCAATCCCCGGGACGGATGAGAAAGGAAAAATTAATCGAGGGGGAGCATGAATGTATGATCTAGTTCATTCCTTATAATCTTCTTAGATAAGGGGTCACAAAACCCCAAATCTTGCATGAATGCAATGCATGATCCTAGGATGTGCAAAGGTTGTTGTGTTTTTGTGTACATGGACTTTCTAAAGTGACTTATAAGTCTAAAAAGATGAATGAATGCATGGAGGAAATCATCATGGTATATGTACAAATGTATTATGGACTACTTCCTCAGACATGAACAAATTTGGAGTGCATGTAAGCATCAAATCAAAGAATGAGAGTAAAAGAATGTTTGCTGTGAAGAGTGGACAGAACAGTGACTTGATCTTGTGGAAAATGAAAAGTAGGGCCAGAAATGTTTAAAATGCATGATTTTTTATGGAGATCATCCTTATTGTGTCTAGAACACATATCAAAAACCCAGTCCTCAATAACTATTACAGATTGAGAGAAATCATATAAAAATGGAGGTCACTCAGCAACAGAGTTTGTATTATCGACTGAAATGTTAAAAAATATTAGAAACTTGAAACAAAACATCTAGAGGCCCATATTATATAGAAAGTTTCCTATGACACTGAAGTTTAAGGAAAAAATAAATTGGGACCACTCGTTTTGGAAAAGTTTTCTAGAAAACAAGTTGAAAGTCAGCCAAGCTGCTGTGACACTAAAGACAAAATGTTTAGAAGGAATGTTTGGACAAAAATGGACCCCTTTCAAGTGTTTTCAAGACAAGCCAAAAATCATGGGTGTTCTATAATGAGTTAGGAAGACTTTCCAAGTGTTCTTGCATTGATACCTTGAGTATTGAACTCAGAATAATTCTTTGAAATTAAACAACTCACTATTTTGAAGATTTTTTTAGAGAAATAAGGTTTATTTCTTGGAATCCCAATATTGGGGTTTTAGAGGGGTTTTGAAATAGGGGTTTTGAAAGTATATTTTCAGCACTCAAAAAGGATTAAAACTCCTTAGAACATCAACATTGGAGAACATCCAAGATTGTTGGAAAGACTTATTTTATTTTGGAAATAACCTCAAGAATACATGGGGATGTATTGAGGTTATAATCATCATCTATCAAATATGTTTTTGAGGTCAAGAGCTACTATCCATAAGGATTCACTCACCTCAAACTTCATGTCCTCATCTAGATGATGATGAACTAGTAAGTAAACAAGAAAAAGAAAAAGAAATGAGATAAGAGGAGATGAACATCAAAGTAAACAAACAAGTATATAGCAATCAATAGATGATATTCATGATGATTTTGGACTTGTAACTTGATGTTTCATTCATATATGGTGACTTTGGACATGGAAGTAGCTTTTTCTCTCATAAATACCCACTAAATGGTAGTTGGGTGTATTGAAAGTGAAGTAAATAGAAGTAATAAAGTAAAAACAAAATTTAGAACTCACTTTCTTGTTTGAAAATCAAACAAGGAAGCTTCTTTTCTCTCTACTCTAACCTTATCTCTACAACTTTCTCTCTAAAACTTTTCAAAGCTTGCATTTGACACACCCAAAATGTGAAGTCAAAGGGGGTTTATATAGGCCAATTTGGGGTGGTTTTGGGGTTTTAGAAGTACTCCCATTGGTACCAAACAACTGAAAACATAGAGCTACATCGTTTTGGTTTCTAATTAATTAAAATGGACCCCCAAAAGAAATTGCAAAAATGGACTGTTCTGGAGGAGAGTGTCGCAGCGGCACTGGGCCTATGCCGCGGCAGCAGTGGGCCAGTGCCGCGGCGACACTGCTCCTCATTCGTCCAGATAATTCTTTTTAGGCCCCCCGAGGTCTCGGTATTCGCGAAAAAGCCCTATTTCGTCCGAAATTCACAGAAAATGCATACGAACTCCAAAATGAGCTTGTGATATACCGTTGGAAAGGTAATGGGGTCTATTTTCCGTAAAAAAAAATATATAATTTAGAGATAGGTCACTTTGAAAAGTTTTGCGGCATTTGCGATAAAAGCCGATTTGATTATCTTTTTCACCTTCGAAAATTCATTTTAAATCCAAAAATTATGTACGATATACCATTGGAAAGCTATTGACCTCTAGTATTCATGAAAAATATTTAAAAAATGATACGGTGCTCCAGTTTCAAAGTCATCTTTTGATCAAACTGGTCAAATCAGGGACCTCCAGAAAGTTCTAAGAACCTCTGGGAGCTCCCAGATGCTGACGTTTTTGTATGTTTTTCTTTTGAAACTTGCTTTAGTACCTTTCACATGATCTAGCATGATCTCGGAACTTTTCGGTGAATTTGGATGATTTCGGCCAAACCTTGGTCAAACTTGGTCAAACCGGTCAACAGGGACTTTCTGGGAACTTTCGGGACTTTCGGGGGTCTCTGGGAGCCGACGATTTCATCTGGTTTTGCTTTAAAACTCATTTTACCACTTTTCTTATGACGCAGTATGTTCTCAGAGCTTTTGGTCCCAAATTTGGGAGTTTTCAAACTTTCCGGGGTATTTTGGTCACTTTGAGCATTTTGAGAGATAGAACTAACTTTCAGGAGTCCTTTTTGAGTCTTTTTCGATCATTGTGAACCACAAAGTTATGGGTCTCCTAAATCTGATAACCAACAAAATAAGGTGTCTACAGACATCTGAGTGCCCACAATGTTCAGAGTTCACGTCAGGTTGTTACAAGACTTGGGATTAACCAAGTATGAATTTTCGAGTTATTCCCGAGCACTTATAGCATCCCCGACCGGGGCCTACAAACTAGAATATTCCAGGTATAACAGCTCGGGGTATTCCAAGGCTCTATAATCTCCAAGAGACCAAGTGCTCCGTACCGGTCACTGTCCAAACTTTTTGGTAAGGCAGGGTCATGACAAGACTAACAACTGGTCGGGCACAAGCAATCATAAACAAATACATGCAATAAAAGTACAAACACGAACAACAATTGGCGAAAAAAAGTGACCTTGAAAGGCCTTCATCATTTAGTTCATAAAAGTACAAAGGCCTGGGGGGTAATCATAGTAGCCACCCAAAAATATATTTATATATATATAACAAACATATATGTGCAAATGCAAAGCAGGTCGGGAGCAATAGGTCGAAGCAATCCAGAAGCAGGCCTTAGAAAAATCTTTACAGGCTTATTCTGTTGGGTTTGTGCCCTCAAACCATTACTTTATATATGAGACATTGACATTTTAATATATGGATATCAGCTTTACATTTAGTTATGTATGTTTCTTTCATGAGATGATTGTTATCCTTAAGTATCATAGTAAGTAATTCGTGTATGTATGAGATACATACAAGTGAGATACGAATTACTATTCTTTGTTACTTAGAATGTGTCACAGTGGATGATGAGACTGGATATCTCAACAGGTTTACACTGTAGCATGATTAACTACCATTGGATGGAGTGATTAATCTCAATCACTAGAGTTTAACTCTTAGTTAACATGCTAGTGCTTATAGTGCATTGACGGACCTGAGCTTTCCTATTGACACTCAAGACTGTCAATCAGTCGATAGGAACTCATAACTTGTATAAGGTATGTGTTCTTAATCTTGAGACGATTATGAACACAGACTGTGGATATGGCTGCTTTGACTTACCAATCAGTGAGGTCTATAGAAGATCAACACCTGGGTATCTTGGGTATGTCATATTCATAGGGTTGTGAACATATATTGTCAAGACAGAATCTACCCTCTGTTTCAGAGTAAGCATTCCCTTGAGAATGTCACCAAGTCGATTACTGAGTACTGCAGTCTTGTTGATAAGAGTTATCAACATGTTTGGTAATCATGAGAGGTGAATGGGACTCAAGGAATACAAGAAGTAATCATGATTCAGGTTGACAGTAACAGTTATCCGACTACCTGAATATGATTACGAATGCTGAAGGTAGAGGGACATTAGTACAACATACAAGTCTAGTTATCGCTTCGGATATGTTCTTTTGCGTTGGAGTTAAGTTATCGTTTTATAGTGGAGTAAACGTTAACTGACCAGTTAGTTAGTTTGCTGATCAAAGAGTTTGGTCATGGTAATTAACAAATTGGTCTGAGCCAACAATAAAGAGCCTAGGAGGTCCCACTCTTAGCTCTGCCAGGATACTTGGAAAGACACATGAGGAAGTTGTCAAGACAAGTTCGATCGATTGAAATATGTTCGATCGATTGAAGTCTTGGCAGTCTCAATCGATCGAGAATGGTTCGATCGATCAAAGGTTCGATCGATCGAAGATCTTCGATCGCTCGAAGTCTAGGTCGGTTCTGGAAATCTATAAATAGGGCAGCTGCGTTCTAGAAAAAGAGTTCGTCGTTTTAGAACGTCAGAAGCTGCAGAAACTGTTTTTAGAGCCCCAAACCTTCTTTTTCCTCTCTATTAGAGATCCCACCATCTGTAGTCTCTCCAGCAATCATCCGTAGGAGACATAAGGGTGAAGACAACCTAGTGGAGGCTGCTGCATCACCAAGGAAGAAGAAGAAAATCAGAATTGGGTTCAAGACACTAAGGTATAACTCTTATCCCCTCTTGTACGCATCTATGGAATTAACGAGTAGTAGATCCTAGGCTACCATTAAGTTTTTATAACTTGACTTTTCCACTGCGCGTTTAAACTTTTAACTTAAACCGGTTTTTCCATCATATTCTGCCTGGCAATACGCCTCATTGTTTTTTAGGAAGGCTCATTGTTGAGGATCATCCAAGATGACTACCTCTTCCTCGGTCTCCCCGACCTCTTTAGCAGGAGCCAACCCTTAAGCAGGAACTAGGTCATCAGCGGTAACCCCATCGACGGGGGCCTTCTTAATAGTGGGGGACTCCATGTCCCAGAAGTCAAAATCAACTCTCGAGTAAGCCGAGAGATCCCACTCGGGATGGTCCACAGCCACCGTCCTCTTCAGGTCTGTGTAGCCCTGGAAAAAGCCGGCATCAAAGTTGTCCTCCAGGGCCTTCTTCGCCTCCTCCCGCGAGGCCACTGCCTCAGCCATGGCCTTCTTCTCGGCCTTTACAGCCATCAAACACTCCCGGGCGATATTCAGCTCCGCCAGGGCGATCTCCAGCTCCGTTTGAGCTGCTCATAGGCTCAGGCTATCCCATTTACCTAAACTTCTCCACTGCTAAGGCAGTTTCCTTCACCTCTAGCGCTGCCCTCTCATTCAAAAGAGCGGCCTCAGTAGTGGCCGTCCTCTCTGCCAAACCGAACAGGTAAGATTCAGCCCTGGCTACTATTCAACCAACCTACAAAAAGGAAAACAAAAACCAGTTAGTCATCCTCAACAAAATGGTAAGGCAATGAGGAACGGAAAGAGATGGGATTAGTTACTTACGAAATGAGAGAGGCTATAGAGCCACCCTAAGAGAAACTGAGGGGGCATCCCCACACACATCTCAACTTGACTCAGGAGGAAAACTAGCCAGATTCTCTCCCGGATCTTCGAGGACTCTGCCATCCATATCCCGGCTGGTACATCTCTCCTAAGGGCAGTGTCATGCACTACCTCTACCCTCGGAGTCAATGTCCTACCCGGTTCGTGGCGTGTTCTATACCTAATCTGCTTGAGTTGATGACTCCCGACGACAGGCTCAGCAATTGCTCTCTTCCTCTTCTCGCCCACCCATGCGGTTGTGGCAGCCTCTTTTACCCTCAACACTTCAGGGTCCCTCCTGGGTGCCATATCTGCAAAATCAGGAGTAGAAATGAATTAGAAAGTTGTGGACAGAAGACTGAAAGGTAGTGAAAAGAGGAAAAATCTTAGAATCATGAACCTACGAAGAATGATCGGAGGAAAGACTGGTGCGACAAAAACTTTGTTGTGCCTGTAGGTAACATCCCAGACTCCCTTCCAAGTAAGCACGTCAATGATGTTAATAGGATCCTAGGCTAATGCCCTTATGCAATCCTGACACTCGTTTGGGATGCTCGGTGGATCGACAGATCCCACTGCAAAACAAAAGGGGGTCAATCAGTGTCATGGCAGTAAGAAATAATAATCAAATGCATACTTGAGATGCAGCTTATTCCTTAATTTGCTCGCCCAGGTGGTTCTCAGGGGAATTCCCAGAGCCTCCGCGCTGAGCCCGAGGGTGGATACTTGGAAGAATTTCCTCTTCCACCCCTTGTTGGTCAGAGCATTCTCTAATCTCTTTCTCCCTTGCTGAGCACTCAGGGAAAAGAAGTCGACCTCCCTGTGCAACAGGGATGGCTGGTAGGTCCACAAACATTCCTGGCTCATACCCAAAAACTTAGGGCCAGAGGTAAATGACCCCCATAAAAAATCTCCAACCATTCAGGGCAAGCTGCCCAAGAGTAATAAAGGACAACCTCTAGGCAGACTACTAGAGGTCCCCATGCAAGAAAAGACAATCTCTAGGTTACTTGAGGTCGACGCCTCATTACCTGATCTCCTTAACTCAGAAACCTCAACGTATTCCTGACTCGCTTCCTCACTGGATACTCGGATGGGAATTCTACTCTCGCTGTGGTGGTCTGATGGGGTTAGTGAAGGAGAGTTCAAGCTAGTGCTCAGGGTCCCGGACCTCAATTTCTCATCCTCTGACAGGGAAGACGAATTATAACTAGAGTGACACATTTCTAGAGTCCTTGCGACGGGACGAGGAAGCAGCTGATGACCTAAGTAGGGGCTAAGAAATCCTAATCTAAGGTAAAGGGGTGGAAGTACCAAAAGTCTGTATGGTGGGGCATATATAGTCGTAACGGTTAGGTAGCACTCAAATAGGACGATCCTAGGGCACACCGACTTGTCGGACTGTTCTCTCAAAAGAAGATAACCCCCCGACTTAAGGAAAAAGCAAAATCTAGGGCAAAAGAAATCCCACTCCCTCATAAAGCCTAAAGGATTCCTATTCTCCAGCCTCGCTTGGGAATAAAAATAAAAGAAGAAGAGAGAGAAAAAAGTGCAATGAATTATAAGGCTGGAGGTACGAAGACTTACAAGAAATGAATGTAGGGAAGAGCTCGAGAATCTAGATCGGGTGCTTTTCCTCTGGAACCGCTTGGTAATTTCTTCCTATGGGCAGCAAAAGGAATGAAAATGCTTAAGTGTCCCTTATATAGATTGCATAAATGGCACCTCGGGCAGCCCAAGCGATGCCTCAAAAGGCATGTGCATCAATTATATGGTGTGATGGTTCAGTTAGGTTGTGACTGTTCAGTTACACCTGTACCAACCTGGTTCGATACGGACTAGACCAACCCATTCTCAACACATGGCAAGTCAAACCCCGAGCCGAGTCATAAGACCGGGTTAATAACCCAGTCGTCTAGACGATCGATCCTACCCCGTGTAGTTATACTGAGCAGTTCTCCTGAGCTATACCAATTTCCAAGCCTCATCCGACGCAGCGTCAGTTTAGCCTTGGAAATAGGGGGCAACTGATACATACAAAGATATTCGACTAATAAGTACAAAGATATTCGGCTAATAAGAACAAGACTCGGTAACCACATTGAGTAGTGCCCGATCAGAAGGCACAGTCATCCTGACTGGTCCAATAACCTAGTCTACAGGTCAGGAATGCTACCTGGGCCTGGTTCCTCGCGGGACAATTTAGGCAATCCAGACAATTTCCTATACAAGTTAGAAAACTAATGGAAATTGAAGATTGTTTCCTAATCCAATTAGGAAACTCGCATACTTTGTGGTAATCATACCTAATTAGATTATATTACCTTATCAAATACAACTTCTATGTATGAGGGACTCTTGCAACTATAAAAGAGGCCTCTCCTCCCCCTATATAGGGGAAACAAATTGAACGACCAATTACTCTTATGCACAATACACACCATAGCTTTGTGTAGACTGCTCAGCCGACCTCTGGTAGCTCTAATTTATTGTTGGTTCACCAAAGGTTCCCGGCTACTTTATTACATAGTGAAAGTGCTTAGACACACCATGTGGATGTAGGTCTCTTCGTTAACAGGACCGAACCACATACAAATTTTCTCGTCTTCTTTCTCTTACGATATACCAAATTTTGGCATCATCACACAGTATTCTATTCTCCTTACAATAAACCATTGACGGAAGACCGTGAGGTTATGCTAAACACAAGACTCTCTCCCACTAGAAGTTGTGTTATATTAACCGCAAATATCTCATATTTGTTTAATGTGTCAAAACGTCCTTTTCTTTTAAAAAACTTGATAACTTTGGTAAAAGAGTTTTATCCTTTTATCATTTTTTAAAAGAAAACAATTTTAAAAACATGCACGTACAATTTGTGTAACATATCACATCATCATGCAATAACACATAAATATAATGCATAAAATAATGGCCCTTCTCTCTCATGGCTCTATCTTCATAGATCCATCTTGAATGGCGTCGGTTCTCTGGGCTCCATCTTCATGGTTCTGTCTTGTGCATCTCCAAAAGTTACATTACAAAAGTCCTATGTCTCTCGAAAGAAGCTTACAAAATGGTCTAGGAATTGAAATTAAACTTTGGCATAGGAAAACCATTGTGTTACCACAATGCCCTATACAATGCCACAAATAAACCAAAATAAAAAATTAAATAAAAATAAAACTCTTTGGCCATGAGAGATCAGGTTGCTGCAAGACAGATTAGTATATTCCAATCCCACACAGTTTATATACATAATCATAATAATTGCAATATCCATGTCATGCAATTTATAAATGATTGTATATATTGAACATATCATAATCGCACAAAATTATCAACACTATGAATTAATTGGCTCCCGGAAAAACCATCAAGAAATAAAATTTAGCAAAACGTTTCGAAAAATATTTCTTAAGTTTGTATTTTGTAAAAACAACTTTTTAATAAAATATTTTATTAAAAAACAACACGTGAAAATGTTTATAAAAGTTTTGCATGTGTACGACACACCTTTCTAGCATGTGAATAGCACATGCCTAGCATGTGCACAATACGTGATCGTGTACAATATGTAAACAAAGCCGCAGTTTTAGCACACAAGCATGGCACTTGCGTGCACAACCCTAGCGCATAGGCCCAGCATGCTACGCATAGGCTGTAGCCCACAGTTCACAGGCCAGCATGGGCTAGCATAGGCTGCCCGCACATGGTGCATGGGTTGGTCGCATAGGGCACGCATATACTGCGTATGGGCCATTACAGCCCATTGCACACATGCCCAGCAGCCTTGCCTTAGCCACGCACACAGCACATACACACACTTCACACACGCACGCAATGCACGCACACTGCACATATACATGTACACACTTCATACTACACACACGGCGCACATACTGCACGCGCATACCGCACACACACGTATGCATACATGGCACACACACTACACTCACATACCGCACACACACGCATGCACACACGGTGCACACATTGCACGCGCATACCACACACACATGCATGCACACACAGCACACAAACTCATGCACATACTGCACACACGACGCATACACACACAGCCATAGACTGCACACACGGTGCACAGCCTGGGCATAGACAACGCACATCAACCCTAAGCCATGCACGCCCAGCGCATAGGCTGCGCACACTATAGTAGCACGCAGATTATGATCTGATATGTGTGCGCAACCCTAGGGCATAGCTTCACGTGCTTTTATTTCTAATCTGTTTTCCAGCAATTAATTCATGATGTGCAAAAAATCATACGCATAGGGTTTGAGCAGGCTCTAATACCATTTGTTGGTCCCCTTTTAAAAGTTTAGGGTTTGCGGAAGCGATTAACATTGAAAACTCTTTTCAAAAAACAGATTCAATACCTTGTTATGATCAGCTAGATCCTTACAAGAACACTTCAGGCAAGATCCAGATGCTACTCCTCCTTTGTTGTCCAGAAATCTTCACGCATATACTCTTGAAGCTCTCCAATCCTTAGACCTTGGTGATGATCTCTAGGGTTCGAGGAAGAGAGAAAAATATATGTGAGGGAGAGAGAGATCCGGCCAGGTTTGTAGAGCAAGCCCAAATGCTTTCTCTTCACATATATGTATACACTCTCTATCCATCTCCTAAACCTAGTTGGACTTGTTACTTCATAAGAGCTACACGTGGGACCTCTAGGCTCTTCCTAATTAAATTAATATAAACTGTACACGGTTAATCTCATTACCCAAACAGTCTAAACTAATTAGTTAATATCAATTTCACCACATGACATTAACTGCATTCCAAATCAGAAGAGGCAAATCATAAAGCACCTAGATCTGTATGAAATGAAATTAATGCCCCTCAACCTTCAGTATTCATAATTATCACTGAGACTAATCAGTACTGTCTCCCAGTTAACAATTACAGCTTATATCCTTAAGTCCCCATTCACTTCTCATAGTTCACCAAACATACTTACTAAAAGATTGCAATTCTCAATGACCAGCACAATGACATTCTCAAGAGAATACTACTGTGTAATAGAGGGTAGATTTCGTCTTGATAATATATATGTTTCCAATACTCTAGACATGATCATTCAAAATACCCATGCGTTGATCTTAAAGACCTCTTTATTTTGTAAGTCAAAACAACCAGGCATAAAGCTTGTGTCCATTATTATCTCAAGATTAATGGCATGTGCCTCATACATGTTTGAGTGTTCATTAACTGTTGACAATTCTTATCAATGGATTATATTCAAGATCCGTCAATGCATCATATACACTAGCATATTAACTTTAGAGTCTTACACTCTTGTGAATGAGATTCATCACTCTATCAAATAGAAGTTAATCATGCTACAGCGTAGACCTGATAAGATATCCAGTCTTATCATCCACTGTGACTGTTTAGAACTCCCAAGGACCATATGACTTCACACAAATGAATCACATACAACGAAGTTCAAGGATGCCAAACCACCATTCATCTCATGAAAGACATACATAATAAAATGTAAGCAATGATATCCATAAACATATACTAAAACTGATGTCCAAAATAGTTCATATCTAATTTATTTCAGGGCATACCCCATCAAACTCTAACAGTGGGACACTATAACATTACACTTTAGAATAGGCTGGCGATAAAGGCACCTTCATTTTTTAATTAAATTCAAGTTTAAAAAATCTGTTTTTTTACCTTTTACTTTAATTAGTAAAGGCACCTCACTTATTTTACTATATATTATAGGCTTAACTGTATTTTACACCCTCTTAGTTTGCCCTTTATGTTAATTTGGTCTTTGTAGTTTAGACAGAATCATTCTAGTCCCTGTAGTTTCATAACTATATCATTTTAGTCCCTCAAACACTTTTTGTGACAAATTTTTTACTTTCAGTGACAAAATTATTCATTACTAAGGGATTCATTGGACTTATTTGACACACTTATGAACCTACAAGGACTAAAGTGACACTTTATAAATTATAGGGACCAAACTATAGGGACAAGCACAACACACATAATTAGGTATTCTATATTGTCATAAATATTAAAAATTAAAAGATAGTCAAAGAAGAAGAATAAATAATAATTTGGTACTTGCAACAGTATTACTTGCAATTATAGAGTTTTATAGCAGCTGAACTTACTAGTAATCCTTATTTTAGTACAAGATGCTTAGCAGTCTATGTGACTTTGTCACTTGATATTTGGATATCATAAGACCATTAGATTATACAAAAGGAAAAACGATGTGGCTGCTAAATTGCAACAAGTATAATTTGGAATAAATACGACACATGCCAAACACACACACACACACGCAAACGTAATTTCACCATAAATTGTAATAAATCGATGATGCAAAGAAACAATCTCGAAACCTGATATGGGCAAATTTATATTATTATATAAATTATGCTTAGGAGGATCATGTGACACCTATCGAGAAGAGAGACGAATCACAATTAATGAAAACAAAAAAACTTACAATCAAAGAACTCAAATCAAAGAAGACGCTGAATACAGATTAGGAGTTAATAGAGAAAGAAATCAAAAGTAGTCTATGATTTGAAAATAAGTAAGGAGAGAGACACAAAGAGATAATATATAGTAAAATAAGTGAGGTGCCCTTACTAATTAAAGTAAAAAGTAAAAAACTAATTTTTTTTAACTTAAATTTAGGTGCCCTAATTAAAAAATGAAAGTGCTTTTATTGACAACATTTACAATATTATCCTCTAACACTCTTTTCATATCTTGCCAAGTTTGAACATAATCTAGGAAACGCAGACCTAGTAAGAGAATTAGATAATATTCTTAACTTCAACATATCATTGGTTGGCACTTAACCATATTGAAGCTGGCTATATGTTCAAGTATTGGTTTGTTTATGTCCCCAGAAAACATATTCAAATCTGGAAGTCTGTATACCTCCAAAATCTAAACATGTGGTTTCATATAATTTAGGATAGGAGTTTTTATAGTGGCTTTGTTAGAGCTCTAAAATCTGGTCCTAATTGTTCGCTCACTTTTTTATAATTGCTCTCATAATTTTTCTCTAACTATTTCAATAGTTTCATCCCTATTTAAACTTAATTGTGGATTCGGCTGAAAATCAGGATGAAAAAAATTAGATACCTCAGTGAAGTTTGGACCCATATGTTTTGGTTGTAAACCTTGCCCCAGTCATAAATCATGGACGACGTGCAACTTGATCAACACCAAATCTTAGATGATTTACCATTGACCAAGTAAAAGGTTTTGTTGTCCCCCAACAAGTTCAGGTTGTCCTGCAGTTAGTTAGGTTGACTTCCACTAAAATTTGGTTGCCCACCAATATGATTATGTGGTATTCTAACTGGATTACCAGGCATGTATTATGGCTTGGAGCAGTAGGTTGACCAAATTATCCATGAAAAGGCTGATTGCTTGAGCTGTAACATGTTCATAAGTGCCAAAAATCGATCTAGTCAGGCAAATTTTTATAAGAATTGGTCCCTTTTTTTCCCTGAAATTGTAGCCTCTACTAAGGATCTTTACTTGGCCATAACTCATTTGTCTCTTTTGGCAGGACTGCTTCTTTTTGTGGTGAAGGACCAAGTTACTCTATCACATACTCCCATCTCCATTTGACGATCAATGCTCTACGTGAAACAGAGGGTTCGAATTTTTAAGAAATTGATGGTTCGAATTTTTTACCCTTATCCACTCTTGCATGGTGAACGACTTCAGCATTCTGAATTCCTCCAATATTCTGAGCAGTTTTGTCACTCTGAACAGATTCATACTAAACTTCAACATTCCTTTGATTTTTATCGGCATATTTGCTAATTAGTTCTTTCTCTTTCAATTGACTGCTAGTTTTTGTCATTTTTTATTTTGGGGATAATGGCAAGATTTTCTTACTTTCAGTCCCACCAGGCATACGAAAAAATTATTTGGTTCTAAATCGCTTTGATGATGCAAGGCATGCCAAGTGAACAAATTTTTACCAACATCGTGCTCTAATCATGAACAGATTCATCAGTCGAGGTGCTTTGACAAAATCAAAGACTTGAAATGATCAGAAACCTTGCAAGTAGTGCCAAATTAGACACTACTTCATTAACGAACATAATCACAACACATTAGGGTGGAAAAACTCGCCACCAAATTAGATACGAAGAAGGGGATAACACAGTCTTCTTGTATAAAGACTACCTGTTAACTAAGGCTAATCTAGACTAATAATTGCAAGAAGTAAAATTAACTACAGTTACAGGCTAAATAAAATTTGGTATCATTTTGCTAATAATCTTGTCGAGGAGCAATTGGTAAGAAATGTTTGTACTAAGGTAAGAAATGTTTGTGCATTTTATAACAAATGCTTGTACTAATGTAAGAAATGTTGTACCATTTTAAGAAATGTTTGTACCTGGTAAGAAAACGTTGCACAAATGTTTGTACCATGGTAATAAAATGTTGTACCCTTATAATAAATGTTTGTACCAAATCAAAACCACTTGATGTTTTACCCGTGGTAAGAAATCTTTGTACTTATGGTAAGGAGCTTTTTACGCATGATAAGAGGAAACTGTGATATTTTGTACCTCTGGTAAGGGAACTTTGTACCCATGATAAAGAATTTTAATACTTATGTACCTGTGGTTCAAACACTTCTTACCATTATATGTCAAAGTGGTTTAGTTGTATCATACAACCAAACCACTTGGTTGTATGAAAGCATTTGCCTCCTATCGGTGCTTTCTTTCTTCTTCTTCCTTGGGTTTGTAGTCTTATGTAATGCCCAGAAACCGCCACTAATGATGTGGAAATCCTGATATACCACTGCTGCAGCAAATTCCCTTCCCATAGATGGCATTTTTTTATAATTTTCTATTTATTTTCCCTATATTTTCTTCTTCTTTTTTATTTATATCTTTTCATATAAGTATTGGATCCTCATTATAATATGCCAATCAACCACCCTAATAAATGCACTACGTCCATACATATTCTCCACACAAACCACCAGAATCCTTTCACTTTCCAAACAAATACTTGTATTCCAAATGCTAGCTGTTACTATTCCCAAAAAGACTCTAAAACCACCAAAACCTCTTCTTCACTATCTTAAACCCCAGTTCCCTCACTCTCTCTTTTTAAACCCATTCTTATTCCAACTCAACCGTACTGCGTATCCAATGCGCTTCAATAACAAGTCCCCTGTGGTGGATAGTTTGTATGTGGGATAGGTGATTTTTTTTTTTTTTTTTTTTTTTTTTAATATATGTTTTGTGGTTTTCCTGTGTCCTGGACCCTTGTCTTGGTTATGTTCAGATTGTAATGGTGGATTTTATTGCTTTATAGTCATGGTTGCTGCCTTGTTTTAATAAAATCTTGATTGCTGAGTCCAAAAAATAAAAATAAATAAATAAATAAAAAGTCTCCCTATTTAGTATATGCTCAGGCCTTGCAACTAGAACTTAAGCTGCAACTTAGCAATTGCTGGAACAAACAGGTCTGAATCTCCTTAGGTAGTTGCTCATACTGGGGAGCAAGAGTATTAATATTTCTTCTCAAAAAAAAAAAAAAAGAGTTTTAATATTTAACCAACCTCATGAACCCATTGTTGTTTTTAGTTTTATAATTATACTATCTGTATTGACTATTTTATTTTGAATGTTTTGTCTAGCTGTTAGATTTACATAGCTGTGATGTGATGTTTGATTTACTTCAATGGTTGTTAAGAGAGTAATGTCAACAATAATTTTCCCACCGTCCGCTCATGTCACAAATAAGATTTAATTCCGACCACCAAGGAGAAGCAGATTTTCTAGTTCAATTTCAGTTTTTTATTATATATAATAATCTTACGTCTCTTTATACGTCCGTAGATGTATATTCATAACCCACTATGAAGTTTTATTATCATTGGTTTTCTTATTTTTATTTTTTCGTCATTAAGTTGGGTAGTTCCTATGCTGTTTTTGTTTTCCTTTCTTAAATAGTTTTTTGGGTTTCTTGCTTTTATTGTTGTCCCTAGCAATTGTGTGAGTTTCTAACCCAGTGCGAATTTTTTACTGTCAAGAATTGTTATAATATTTGACAATGAGTTCATACACCGCACACCTTGCATTTTGCATGGCATGGGTTGTGATCAACTAGTTTAAAAAAGAAATACTCCACCTATGAAATTAAAATACGCCTCTCTTTCTTTTTAAAGGTCTTGTATTATAAAAACTTCTGTGTTATTTCACCTGCTCTTTGTGGTATCGTTGTTTAATGTCACTATATTTATCCATCAAATGAAATTCTACTTTTAGAAAGACAAGACTAATGCTGTGTATACCAAATTTGTACTCTAAAATGATGTGGCAAATAGATCGCACCAATTAGAGTAAGACCCAACTAAATTTCACTGCAAAGGGTTCTAAAAGTCACGCACTCCACATCAATTGGGAATGTGTAGAAATTTGGGATTCATACTATTAGTTCAAAAAAAAAAAAATCACACAAAAGAACAGTACCATATATAGTTCCAACATAATAAATAAATTAATTAAATTCGACTACGAATTTAAGTTTTGACATTATTTGCACGAAGTCGAGGCAACCTAATATGCACCTTCAATGCATGTTGCAACATAACTGCTTACTTGCACAAAATCTACTGGATACATCTTATCAATTAAAGCCCAAACAAGAAACTACAAAAATCAGTTTTTGAAGGGCGGGTTATGAACCAGGTGAAAATTTTACAAGGGCAAGAACACATGCTCATGCAGGAGACTCCCGCCATTGCAAGATGACAACAGAGAGGATGTTTCCGAGTTTCGAACCGTGGTCACACAGTAGACCAAGACAATATATATACATATATATATAGAGAGAGAGAGAGTTAGCCTCTAGTGCGCACTGGGTAAGCGCATTGGGTGAACGCACTGGACTTTTAAACCGAAAAATCCGCAGAGCGCTCCACTGACCCACGCCCCATCCCGCTGCCCCACTGGATTTTTTAGGCTTAAAAGCCCAATACGTTCACCCAATGCGCTTACCCAATGCACACTGGAGCCTAACTCATATGAGCAAATCTTTGGACACAAATAAATCTCACAAACACAACCTACAAATACCACAATGAGTAAGTCTTTGCCCAAAAACTCGCTCAAAAAATATATCCCAAGTAAGAGATGTTATATTGAGATTCGAGTGTCAAGACAACGAATTAAGAAGTTAAAAACAAACCACATCCCTTGTCGCCAAGTGTTAAGCTTCTTGGGTGTACTACTCAAGAGGTTTAGTGTTGTGTTTGAGTCATGGGGAGCATAGCCACTGAGGAATTCACCTGGCGACTCCAGAACCTCGGGAGATTAGTCAAGGTGCACGCAAGTTAGCCCGGAGACCCCGATTACCAAAAAAACAGAAGAAGTTAAAAACAAAGCGTCAAAGCCCCTTATAAGGATCAAGAAATAAAAGAAGGAAAGAAAAAAAAAAACTTTAGAACGCACATTGACATGGAGCCAGAGAAAGATGACAAACTATAACACCCAAATTAACAAAACATTGTACAAGAAACAAAATCCACCAAAACGATTACAATAAACTATAAACTATAACACCCAAATTTAACAAAACATTGTACAAGAAACAAAATCCACCAAAACGATTACAATAAACTATAAATGGCACAAAGAAATCAAAATTTGTATATCCCAAAAAAATAAAAATAAAAATAAAAATTTAATTATCTTTCGTTACATACCTCAAGCTGTGCTTCAAATGGGCATGAGCTGAAAGGAAAGACAAAATAGAGTAGACCAGAAGAGTATAAAAGGAAGCCTTTCACAGAGCGGAACCCCGCACAAGATGACAGGATCAATGCTAACACTGTGTTTAGGTTTCCTTTATATCCAAGACCGCATCTGGTGCAGAAGCAAGCATAACTCAAGAACCAGTCTCTCTTGCTGGTGAAGCCTGATCTACTTGATCCGTGTATTGTACATTCAAATCTACTTGATTTACAGCTGGCAGAACGGTTTGCCCTTGACTCATTGCCAGTGGAGCAGCGTCTACCTGATCCGTTCTTGGTGGGTCATACTCCATTTGTTCAGCCACTGGTGAAGAAGCGTCTACCTGAACGGTGTCCGTGTTATTTATTGCGGGTGGGGCAGAGTCCTGATCAATTGCTACCGGGCTCTGATCCATTTGACTTGTAGCAGGCAACGATGCGTTTGGAGGTGTGAGGTGTTTCCATTCCAGATTTGTTTCAGTAATATCGTATTCGGATAGCAGATCCATGAACTCGTTAAGCAACCGTTGAACTTTTCTGTTTGATGCCATAGCTGGAAGAATATCTTCTCTGAGAAGTTTGTGTTTTTTCATTCCCTGCAGAGGCCCAGGTGAGAATCGCTTACAGTGAACCGTAAGAATGTATATTGATATATGTATTATAACAAGTAAATACAAAACTAAAAAGACAAGCTCTCAAAATAATTCCTTAACAAAAAATTAGGAAGATTACTGAAACACCCTGAATTGGAGTCTTAACCAAGAATAGAAACACATTATTTTTATATCCAAATTCCAACATAAAACAGGTTTCTATTTTAAAAAGGTTGGCGAGATTCTTCCTTCAGTTCATCGTCTATCTCACAAGTGGAAAGAGAATTAAATCGAATTACTGCAGACCTATGAAGCATGGACACGAATTCTGGATAATAAAATGACCTGATATTGACACGCCGATAAAATAAATGTTGAAAAAATGAGATTCTCAACATAACATTTATGTTGATCTACAGTGTTTACATATAGGGTTAATTACACTTCAATCCCTTCACAACCCCCCCCCCCCCCCCCCCCCCCCCACCCCCCCCCCCCCCCCTCTCCTCTTCTGCTTTGACCGATTTTCACTTTGCTCCCTGTATTTGAGAAAGTATCACACAGTACAGGAAAAAATTGAAACATTTGACGGTGTTAACCGAAGTTGAAGAAAGTCAAAATTGCCCTGATATAAAAAGACATGCTAAAGTTTTAATGCAATAAGACAAAAGAAATGAATTTTGGAAAGCGAACAGAGCATTGCAGCCGACTAAGTGAGAGAGAATTGTTGGGAGGTAATGCCGGCGGAGTGCATAGCTTTCATATACTATTACATACACATGCATAATAGACGTATAAACTATGTAAAGAGATCTAGGGCAGGGTTCGAAGCCTCGGCCGAGACAACTCGGTTTCGAGAGCTTGCGAGACGAGATCTAGGGACAATGCATAAAATAAACAAAACGACGTAGGATTGGTGACCATCTCGGCCGTACCGCCATGTATCGGACAAGATAGTGCCGTCTTGGCCGAGATAGCGAGACGAATCTCAAAAAGCCAGATTTGAGGTTAAAAATTGGGGAAAATGGTTCGAATGGTACCTTGTTAGCATTGTTTTCATAGATCTGAAGGAGAGAAGAGCGAGGTCAAACTCCACAAGGTCTGATCGAAGTTCGATCATCGAACCAAATCCATCTTCAGTTTGTCTCTCTCTCTCGCATAGATCTGCTCGCCCCCTTTCAGTTCGTCTCTCTCTCTATCCAATTCTCTCTCTCTCTCTCCTGATTCTCCACCGAGGTCTCTGTCTCTGTCTCGCTACGATCAGTGTGTGTGTGGAGGTCTCTCGCTCCATTTCTCTCTATCGCCTCCTCCCACGATTTGGTCCAGACTCCACCGAGGTAAGTTAGGTTTTTCTTTTTTTTTTTTCATTTCTTTGTTATTTAATGTTTACTTAACTTAACCCTATATATAGACTAATACACTATTGTAGACTAATGTAGTGTATATTAAGACTTGTTATAATATAACACACTATATTGATATTATAATATGTTGTTTTTTCAATTTATAATAAACTAATACACTATATTAGACTTTACTTTAATATAATAGGCTTGATTTTTATTTTTTATTTTTATTACATAATAGGTTTTATTACGTAAAAATAATATTCTCACATTATGCTAGAAAAACATATATATTCCACATGATGAGTTAGCCTTATTATTTCTTTCTAAATTAAATTTGAAATAATAAATACACATTCGGTTTATTTGTCACAATTGAAAATAAGTATGCAGTGTTATTGAACAATGTTTACGCAATTATGTATATAGTGTTATCAGATACTCAATCTGCAGCGTGTGTATTGGATATTATGTGATATTGTAATTGGTACATTGTGTATTATGACAATCCAATAGGCCAAATTTGTTGTTCTAATTATTTTAGAAATTTTCATTATTTTTTTGAACCTTAAATCTAGCGTATCTTTGTGTATCACGGGCACTGCGACTGGTACCGCAACCTTAAACCAGAGAGAAACTAAAGGGAGAGAGAGAGAGGGACCTAGGAAGAAGCAGTAGAAGAGAGACAAGAGCCCGACCAGAACAACGAAGGGAGAGCAAGAGAAAGGAGGAAAAAAATTAGAGAGAAAAGAAATACCCAAATCAAACCAGAGAGATGATAGAAAGACGGATAGGGAGTAAGGATAGAGAGATTTGGTGGGGGAGGAAGACGAAGATGATGAACAAGCAATATTAAAGCCGTTGACGAATTCATGATACCAATCTTGATTGACTTGGAGGCCACCTTTATTTGCATGCGGATAAGTAAGATCATATGTTTCTCCATGTTAGAAGGAATATTAAACATGATAATTACACTGCGTTGAAATCATAAACCACAATTTATTAGTTTTTATGTTTCTATAATTGAAGCTCCTTAACTGAAGGAATAGCAAGGAAGAAATCAAGCAAATCAAGAAGACCACATCGTCAATACAAATAAAATCTCAAATACTGTTGACTCAATATGATTATATTCACTCTTGTTGGTTTTGAAGCTTCTCCTCCTCTTCTTCAATTTTGTTGATATTTTTCTACATATAATTCTACGAATCACAGATACAACACGACACAACACCACCAGCAACCGCAGCCACCCTGTCGCAGCCTCTACCCTACCTCCACTGATCTCGCCACAGCCTACCCTGGTCTAAACCCTTCAGCCGACACCACAGCAACCACAGCCACCCTGCTCCTCCTCTTCAATAGGCAACAGCACCAGTACACCTCCCAGTCCTAGCCGACAGCCACAAGGCTTCATCCAGCCCTCCATCCTCCTACTGTGTCATGCTTGCCTGGATCTGCTGAAACCACCTCTATATTTTCCTCGTTTCTACTAGATTTCATCACCCTCTCCTTCACATCATTAAGGCTGAGTTTGGCCCCCCTTTTTGGGGGGTGCTTTTGCTTTTTGAAAGCACAAGTCCACATTTCAAGTGTTTGGCAATCAGCTTATTGGACTTTTAAAAAGTTGGGCTTGTGCTTTTTTATGGGCTTTTAAAAGCTACAGCTAAGATGCTTTTAAAAGCCCAAAGCTGCTTTTATATTTACAGCTTTTTTATTTACGGGAAAAAAATTCCCATCCACGATCAGTCAACTCGTCTCATCTCTCTCCTCTCTCGATTTCTCTCCTCTCTGCCCTAACCAGAGTAGCGACCCCCTCTCTCTCTCCGGCGCAATTGTCTCTACTTCTTCTCTCGATCTCTCCCTCTCTGCCCTAACCAGAATCAAGTATGTAAAGATCGAACAATTTTTAATAAATCTCAGAATTTTCACTTTTATTGGGGATCTTCTTTTTTCGTATATTGAGATTATGTGTTTTTTCCATCTTTGATTTTATTCGTTTGATCTATGAGTTAATTTTGATACTTGATACGTGTTTGTTGTCATTGGAAAAACAAAGAGAGGGGGGGGGGGGGGGGGGGGGGGGGTGGCGAGGGGGTTTCCGATGGTTTTTTTTTTTTTTTTTTTTTTGTGCCAAGGAGTTTCCGAAGGGTAGGGATTGGGCGGAGGTGGAGGTCCGAAGGTGGGTAGGAGGGCCGGAGGTGGGGATTTCCGAAGGTGGCTTCGGGGGTAGGCTTCGGGGGTGAAGGGTTCGGAGGTTATGGGGAGCCGGTGGGTGGAGGCCGATGGGGGGTTCATGGGGGTGGGGTCCAATGGGCCTCATATTTTTATTTTTGGGTGTCCCAAGGGGGGGGGGGAGGGGGGGGGGGGGGGGGGGGTGTTCCGAAGCTCTCTTTAATTATTTATGTTTTTTTTTGGAAGATGTGTTGGGGTCCGGCGGTGTGGTGGGTGTCACGGAGGTGTGGGTTATGGTAGTGGTGATCCGAATGGTGAGATTCCGAGGGTGTTTTTTTTGGTTTTTTTTTTTTTGTGCTAAAGGGTGGGGGAGTTCTCCGAAGGTGTAGGGTCGTTGGTTTGGGTAGGTCTGAAAGTGAGGGTCGGTCTGCATGCAGGGGGTGTGTGTGGGCCGATGGTGCCCCTATTTTTGATAATAAATAAATAACAAACGTCTAATACAAATAGAGAGCTTAGTTTTGGAACTGACTAACCTTGTCGTTGTCGTCGGTTTTTTTTTTTAACAGTATACTTTCGTTGCCGTTGCAGAGTTTTATGATTCTTATCATAATGTATTGTTTTGCAGCATTCTGCTATTAGGTGTTGATTCTTTTTCGTAATGGTGCAAGATCTTGGTAATAAAGTAAGTGATTCGCCGCTTCTGGGGATTGATGAGAGGTTTTGGCAACGAGCCCCTTATATAGTACCCGGCGATAGTTTTTGGCAACCTATTATTGAAAGTGTTAATAAGGATGGCATGTGTTTCGATGGTGATAGTGCCACGAGGTTTGATTTGCCGCCTGCTCATGCTATTATTCGGTTGGGGGTGGAGAAAGGTGAATATCCTCATTCTGTATTAAAGTTTGTAGCTGCTTCGGAGGTTGCTCGGTGTGAGGCGTGGGATGAGTGGACGGAGCATATATTGGTCAATTTTGAAGCTGTACTGAAGGAGGCACAAGTTTATTATTCTATTTGCTTGTTCAGAGATATGGAGCGATCCTTGGAAAAGAGAGACATATTGACTATGATTTCTCGATGGTGCTCGGGTACTCATACCTTTATTGTTGCTTGGGGCGAATTTACCCCTATTTTGGAAGACGTCTCTGCTTTGTTTGCGTTGAATATTATTGGAGGCTTGGATTTTGGCTCTTATGTGCTTTCGGCGAAGGAGAGTGTGGTAGTTGGTGAATTAGAGGTTGGTTCCCTCGCGTGCCAATTTACTTCCCATTTTCAGAATGATAGAAAAGAGAAACCCGGGGGGCCTACCCCAAACGGGGATAAGGCCGATTATCGTGCTTTTCTTCGGTATTTCTGGGAGGACCGTCAACCGGGGCTGAAACAGCGGCATCGTAAGAGTTTTGTTGGTAAGGGTAGGAAGCATTGTCTTGCTGCTTATCTAGCTTGTTGGCTATCGAGATACATATTAGGAGGTGCCCCGGAAGATGGTCCTTGGTCGCCTTTGTTTGGGTTAGCCTGCATTTTGTCACGTGGGCAAGCCCTCCCGTTAGCGCAGATGTTTTTGGGTTCGCTGTATTTATGATTGGATATGGTGGCGCATGATATGCGGCGCTTGGTGGAGCGGTATGACATGCCACACATGTGTCCTATTTATTTTTGTAACTGTTTTTGTATGAGAGATGGCGTGGCTATGCAGGACCTGGGTCTCCGAGAGGGACATCTAGGTTTTGGGGACAACGATGGGGTTATGATGTGCAACCTGAGTTTCCTCTAGCTCAAGTTATTGATGATGACTCTGCTTTTATATTCCAGCCGTATATGGAGATTGCCGGTATAACGTTACCTTCACCGTTGTTCCGTCGGATTGAGGCTTGGAGTGTGGCAAGGAGTGCTTTAAGTGGTGAGGCGGCGGATGTGGTGGCAGCCGTCTATGCTGTCACGCATATGTTTTTACTTGGGTTTACTGAGCGGGGAGCCTGTGAGATGATGTACCGCCCCGATAGGGTATGTAGGCAGTTTGGGCTTGATCAAGGAGCTGTGGTCCTAGGTCTGCCACTTCAGTGTACCAGTTTGCACGACTGCTAGGGGCGTAGTAGCATGGGCCCTGACATTGTGTTATTAGTTGGGTCGGAAGCCTCTGGTTCCTGTTTGAGCGAGTATGTTTCGTTTTGGTGGCACGCTCGGGTAGGGTTTTATGGGTTTTGTGAAGGCGTGCCCATGCCTGTATCAGTGCCACGGATAAAGAATGCAAATCCCTCTTTACGTGTGATCAGTAGTAAAGATAAGGCGACCCGTGTTCATGATGCTTCTAGGTGGGGAAAATCCATGTTTTTTTATCGATTAAAGAGGACCTCTGTTTTGGTTAATGGCCTTGAATGGGATGGCGGCTTTGTTTTGACTGAGTTTGATAATTTTGAGGCGAGCCCCATGCGTAGAAAGAAAAAGGTGAGCGCCGTCTATGTTGTTTCTTCTCTTTTCTCCCCTTTTTTAAATAAATAAGGATTATTATTACTTATTTATATATTTTGTTGGGACAAGTATATGATTTTTTGCCCCTTTTATTTTATTTTTTAATTTTTAGGTTATGCATCATGTGGTAAATACGAGGAAAAGGAGAGGTGGTGGTGACACTATCCAGTCTGTGATTATTGACTCCGAGAGCAATAGTGATGTGGGGTTATCTATTCCGTCAGACGATATTCGTGACATTCCTTTCTATGATACATCTGTGGAGTATTCCATGTTGGTTGATGCAGGAATTGCTTTGCTTCATCGTTCCTGTGGGGGAGGTTTTTTTGTGTGATGGTGTTGGAGATGGGGCGATCGACGAGTCACGGGAAAATCACGAGTGTGAGACTAGTGCGGAGGATGGACGGCAGGAACGACTGGAGAGAGTGGAGAGCAATACCTTTGATGAGGCCGTGGAGTGTCTGCAGCTACCGGTGATAAATTCTTCGGGTATCTTCGTCTGTTGCAGGTGTTTTCGGTTCTAGCCGCTCTTCGAGTGGTGTTGGCCGCTCTTGTTCCGTCGGGATTGGGCTTTCACTCTCGGATTCCGGCTTTGGGAGGTTCGCTGGTTCTTCCTCTAGTGGTAATACTGTCCTTAGGTCGGCTACCGGTGGTGCTGGGGCAACTGTGTCGCTTGGAGTTTTTCGATCAGGTAGTGATACTACTTTAGAGCTGCAGTCGACTGATATCAGTGGGCGGGCGTCAGGATCCGGTGCTGTCAATCCTATATGCTTCGGTGGGACTACTGACTCAGTTTTAGAGTCAGCTTCCGATGCGGTTGGTGGTGTTATTACCTCTGCATTAGCTCCTGGGTCATCTCCTATTGTGGTTCCTTCACTCTGTTCCGAGTTTGGCCAATATTCTAGGGGAAGTACCTAGTGATGTCCCTTTTCCTGGCTCTTACTCGTGCCACTGAGGAGGCTGTGTTGGGGATGGTATACAGTTGTTATCCTCAGACTTTTTCTCTTTCTTTTATGAAAGTTGCTGCTGGTTTGAGATCTTTTTCTTGAGTACGCTTGCATCCATAGTTTGGAGTTTATTTGCTACTACTGTGGAGGATTTGAGTGCAAGCCTTCTTAATAACATGGCGAACGAGCTTGAATCTTTTAGGGAGGTTATGGGCTCTGATGTGTGTTGGTTGGAGTCGCGTGTGGCCTTAGTTAGGGTAGCCGTTGGGTTGAGATACGCAGATGCCAAGATGGCGAGCGTGAGCAGTAGGATGGTAGAGATAGAACAGGAATAGTCCGAATTGGAGCGGCGGTTAGCCGCACTGAAGGAAGAGAAGTCGAGGCGCGGGGACCGTGAGAGGGCAGTTATTAAGGTACGTGCATATTTGAGTACCTTGGGTACTTTTGAGGCTAGCGCCCTCCAGATGTCTGCTGATAGTCTTGGGATTGGAGATTTGTTTCCCGCTGAGGACATGGATGTTCTTCATACTTTCCGGTAGTTGTTTCTCTGCGTGCTCTTGGTTTGTATCATGTCCCGAGCATGCCGAGTATGTCCATTGCAACACTTTTGTCTTTTTATTTATAATACAACTCTTTTGTGTCTTCGGTTTTTTTTTTTTAATATATATCTATGTATGCAATATATGTTATATGTGTGTGTGATAGGAGATAGAGGAGGAGAGACACGAGGGCGAAGGGTTCGGGTGGAGGCTTCGGCTATTTTCTTTCTTCCCCTTTTTAATAACTTCGTTGAGTCTTATGTGTGTGCTATCAACTAATTTGTAACATATGTATAGATATATGCACATAAAACGGATAGTCGTTACCAAAGAGAATAAAAAAGGTAAGATGATAAAAATAATAATAATAATAATAATAAATAAAAATAAAAAATAAAAAATAAAAAATAAAAAGTAAAAAGAGAGAGAAGATGTCTATTATATACCTACACGTGGCGCGTATAGAGATAAAGAGGTGCGGATTAAATTTGCTGAAAGGCTCATGTGGTTACGGCACGCTAGTGTACGGTTAGCTTTTAAGTAGTGTATAAAAAGGAGCATATATACCTTACTGGGTGAGGTGATTATATCGTTAGGTGAGTCAAAGGATGACAGCTTCATCGTGGGCATCCAATTCGGGGCCAAGTTTTCCACGGCTACTGGAGAAGTTTGGAGCTGCGCAAAGTGGCTGGCGAGGTATTCTCGAGGGAAATACTTTTGCCTTATTTGGAGAAGGTATATATAAATTATCCACAGACTTTTACCAGTTTAACATATATGGATCAACAAGAAAGATTACTAGCTTGTAAGATGCTGGGTAACGTAATTTTAGAGATGTCTAGGACTAACTTGGGGGACGCCACTTACAATTACATGCAGCGAGTGAGAGGTGATATACATGATATAAACACACAAGGGTTGCGATTGTTGTGGCTGACAGAGCATCTAGATATGGTAGTCTTATTGCGACAATTTGTGGAGGCCAGAAGAAGAAGGCAATTTGACGAGCGGCAACTTGTTGCAGCTAGTGAGGACTTCCGAAAAGCTCGGGTGGACCTTGTAACGACGACAGGTCAGTGGAGGAGGAGGTTGGGCGTGCCCCGTACGGCGCAGCAAGAAGCTCGAGCGTTACAGCTTCAAGCGACTGTGGATCGTGGTGAGGAGTGTAGGATGTGTGAGGAGAGGTTGGCACGGTCGAGAATCGTAGAGCAATGTTCGAGGGCTGGGATAGTTACGAATGAGGTTACTAGCGAAACTATGGTGATTGCAGGACTATTTGTGGAATGAGCAGCTACTATTGAGGGTTTGTTTTTTTTTTTAAGCTCGGTGTTATGATAATGTCGACAATATGGTGAACATCTTTGAGGACTGGAAGTGTCAAAATAAGTTGTTCATAAACGATGTAGTACACATGTTCTTGTAGGAAATAACTTTTTTCAAGGCGGACAAACAGTAAAACTGGAAAGAGAAATGCAAATACAACTAAAGGCCGGCAAAGTAAAAGAAAAAGTCTTGCCTAAGCATGATATAACTTTAACCATTGGGAATTGATAAGTTCGAATATGGAGTTTTCAACAACCTTCTGGATCCTATAGTACCCGCTGGGATTAGCTTCTTTGACTTCATAGGTCCTTCCCACTGCGGTGTGAATTTGGGCGCCGAAATACCCCGCATAATGTGCTTGGCCGCATTCAAAACTAAGTCCCCTTCCTTAAAGACTCTGGGTCGGACCATGGCGTCATAAGCCCGCGCGATTTGCTTCTGGTATTTTGGAGGCTTGATCGCGCCCTATCCCTATGTTCGTCCAGTTGCTCGAATATAATTGGTCAAGGGTCATGCAGAACCTCGCTTTTCATGGCTATTCGGGTAGAAGCCACCGCCAATCCGGCAGGTAGAACTGATTCGGCTCCGTAGACCAAAAAGAAAGGAGTCGCCTGAGTTGGTCATCTCTTGGAGCTTCTGTAGGCCCAAAAGGCTAAAGGGAGTTGGTTGACCCATGTCTTGGGATAGTCTTTCATCGTCCTGCTTAAGAGTTTCAACAGTGTTTTATTTATTGCTTCCGCTTGACCATTACCTTTGGGGTAATAAGGAGTGGACTTGTGGTGAGTGATGTCATAGGTCAGGAGAAGTTGTCCCACATGCTTGCTGATGAATGGTGTTCCATTATCAGATAGGACCACTTTGGGAATTCTGAAGCGGCACACAATGTGCTCTCGGATGAAGGCCGCTACTGCCAGTCCGACCGCTTTCCTCATTGGTATGGCTTCCACTCATTTGGTTTAAAGTTCTGTAGCTGCAAGGATCCAAATATTGTCCTTTGATGCCGGAGAGATTGGCCCTATGAGGTCGAGAGCCCAAGTGTGGAATGGCCATGGTGTTGATAGTGCTCGCAAGTCAACAGCGGGTGCGTGGATTTGATTTCCATGAATTTGGCAAGGGTGACATCTTTTGCCATGCTTTCTTGAATCCTCTTCCATTGTTGGCCAATAGTACCCCAGGTTCAAGAGATGGCGGTATAATTTTGTTCCTCCTTGGGGTTCGAACTCATGTGCTTTGTTCAAGACTTGATGAATTTCTCCCCTAGCAAGACATCGCAATGGCTCCCCATTAAAGCTACGTCGGAAAAGCTGGTTCTCATGAATGAAGAATTTTGAAGCCCGCTTTTTTACGATGGCTGTGTCGGCTCTATCAAAGGGGAGAGAGTTTTCTTTCAAATAACCCATGTACAGGTATCGCTAATCCGATACCTGAGCCGTAAAATTGCATTCTTCTTTGCTCGGGTCCTCCGAGCATTTTGAGCAGGCTCGTTAGAGTATGGAGGCTTCTTTAGACATTCATGGTCAATAGTACCCTTTTCTCTGTATCACCCGATAAAGGCTGACGCCCTTTTCTCCACACGTATTTTGGTGAATCTGATGGAGTCGGAGTTTTGCCTCCTCTCCCCCCATGCATCGTGCCAAGACGCCTGTGGGGGCATGAAAATAAAGGTTGCATCCGAGGAGGGTGAAGCTCTTTAGGTCTGACACTGCTATTTTTCCTTCGCGGCTTAGTAATTGGGTGATGATGGGTGTTCTCCGGTCGTTGATTTCCTCAGGGGGTAGTAGTTCCAAAACCGTGCATGGGAGGGTTCTTTTGATGATTTCAATACAAGTGGAGCATTCGGAGATGTCAATTTTTAAAGTAAGAGTTGCCAAAGCATCCGGGAAGCGATTGTCTGATCTTGGTGCATGCTCTATCCGAATGGCCTCAAATTTGTCCAATAGCCTTTGAACTATGGTTCTATATTCTGCCAACACCGGCTCTCTGATCGCAAATTCCCCTGAGGTTTGTTTTACGACAAGATTGGAGTTACCTTTGATGCACAGGCAGGTGACACCCGTGTTAGTGACCGCCAGAAGTCCTAATATCAGCGCCTCATACTCCGACTCGTTATTTGAACACTTGAAGTCAAGCTTATAGGACAAATGGAGTTTGGAGCCATCTAAATGGATATCAAGTTGATTCCTGCTCCACCTCCAAGTGACGTAGAGGATCCATCGAAGCTGAGATCCCATTCTCCTAGGTCTTCAATCGTCATTGCACAATCGAGTTCTTCTCCCGGAAGTGTTTCCCAAGGCGGTTCAAACTCTCCACTAGAGAATTGAGCCAATAGGTCCGCCAGTGCCTGACTCTTGATTACTTTTAATGTTACGCAAGTGATATCAAACTCGACCAAGAAAAGGAGCCACCTTGCCATCCGTCCTGAAAGAGCAGGCTTAGATAGGAGGTATCGCAATGGGTCACACCTCGTAACCAAGTGTACGACGTGACTGAGAAAGTAGTGCCTGAACTTTTGGGCTGCGAAGGTGAGTGCGAGACAATGGCACTCGATGGGAGTATATCTTATCTCAGCATCACGGACCAACCGACTAATGTAGTATACCGGCTTCTCCTGTCCATCAATCTTCTGGGCGAGTAGTGCCCCAATAGATTTGTTTGTAGATATAAGATAGAGGAGCAGTGGCCTTTCCTGTGTCGGAGCCACCATGGTAGTGGGTGCCGACAAAGCTCTCTTGATGGCTTCAAAAGACTCCTGGTGGATCTGCTCCCATCTAAATTTGGCCTTCCCTTTCAACAAATCTCCCAGGGGATGAGAGATTTTTGCCAATACTGGAATGAATCTGCGGAGATAACACCCCCTTCCCATGAAGTGCTTCAATTGTTTCTGGGTAGTTGGTGGTGGCATGTCCATGATTGATTTGGCCTTTATCGGGTCCAAGTCGATGTCATGGCGGTGGACTACGAATCCGAGGAATTTTCCCACCATAACCCCAAAGGCGCACTTAAGCGGGTTCATTCGGAGCTTGAATTTTCTGCAACGCTCAAAGATGGCACGGAGATCGTTTTCATGGCCTTTTCCTTGTTTGAATTTTACCACGATATCGTCTACGTAGTCCTCCAAATTATGGTGGAGCATATCATGGAAGATTGTTGTCATTGTTCTTTGGTAAGTGGCGCCTGCGTTTTTCAGTCTAAAGGGCATGACAGTGTAGTAAAAGTTGCCAAAGGGGGTACGAAAGGCTGTCTTTTCTGCGTCTCCTAGGTCCATCTTGATCTGATTGTAGCCGCTGAACCCATCCATGAAGGAGAAGTCTTGATGCCCAGATGTGGCGTCGATTAGAGTATCGACCTTTGGAAGGGGGAACTCAACCTTCGGACATGCTTTGATCTGACCATTCTTCTTTTTTACCGGTACCACATTTGCCAACCAAGTGGGGTGCTTGACGGGCTTAATGAACCCGGCATAAAGGAGTTTTTCCACCTCGGTTTTAATCTGGAGTTCTAGTTCATGTCAAAACACTCGAGGCGCTTGTTTTACTGGCCGTTGGTTCGGATCGATGTTGAGCTTATGTGTTACTAAGGACGTGTCCAGTCCCGGCATCTGGTCATAAGTCCAAGCGAACACGTCAATGTATTCCTTGAGAAGGGAAACTAGTGCAACTCGTTCCTCCGAGGTTATCGCTTTGGAGATGAAGATACGAAGGGTTCTCCCTTCTGCTGCGAGGTTGATTTCCTCTACTTCTGGTCCTGCGATGTGCGGTCCATCTTGCAGCGTTTCCGAAGCTATCCTGAGTTCAGTAGCCTCGGGCGTGTCTATGGTATTGCATGCTGGGGCTTTGGGGCCATATGGTGAAACTTCTGGCCCCGTCCCACGCATCGTCATAAGCAACGGTAAACAAAGCGACCATCAGGGAGTTTGACTCGAATGCATTCTGGGGAGGTACTACGGCAACATTTCTGTTTTTCCTTCAGGAGAAAATCTTCTTTCTGGGCATCTACCCACTTTGGGATGGTTAGGCCACGCGGTGAGACTGGCGGCGTAGTCTCCCCTTCAAAGCACAGCTCGTCGAACAGCTCCGCTTCCGCCATATGAGCCTCGTGATTTCCGAATGGTTTTAATGTACTGGCGATGGTGAATACCTTCCTCCCCTCGCTAGTATTCATTTTTCCCTTCATGCATTGATGATAGGTGGATGGTACGATGCCGAATTTGTGCATCCATTTGCGTCCCACAAGGAGGTGAGTGGAGGTATCTGCGTCGATCACGTGGAATATGGCTGGTGCTTGGAATTTTCCGAGGCGAAGTGATGTGGTTACAAACCCAATGGTTTAACGCATGTCATTGCCGAATCCCGCGATGTCCATGGCCTGCGGTATAAGCCTCTCATTGGGGATACCAGTGGCCCTAAAGGTGATTAATGGCATGATGTTGACAGAGGCTCCTCCGTCGAGCAATGCTCTCTTGAATTCCACCTCGAGGACCGTAGCCGAGACATACAATGGGCGGTTATGTGGATGTGGGACTTGTATGTCTGCATCTGTGAAGGTAATTGCTGATTCAGCCTCCAGAATAGCACGTCGTACGGAACCCCCGGTGGCTACGTATGCTTGCTGGTAAGTTTCTGCAAACTGCAAAATAGCTTTGGTGGCTTCGAGGCGTGCTTCCTCGCAGAACCCAACCTGGTCAAAGAAGCATTTGAACTTGGTGAGGTACTTGACTTTTGATGCCGTGAATTCTATGGTGCTTCGGGACGAGTTTGTCACGGCCTTGCTGATGGAGGGGCTTTTAGCCATCGGTGGTACTTCTTCTTCTTCTTCGTTGACAAGTTCGATGAGAGGAGCAACTACACCCATGGGTAACAACATCCTGGGAAAGTCAACGGTAGGGGAGGCAAAGTTTCCCAAATGGTGGGAAACTATGTGGAGAGAGAACATAATAACAACTCCTTCGTTGCGTCCCTGAGTTTGGTGAGGTGCTTCGTCAACAGCATCGGGTTATGTAGTGGTCACCAGTTCTCCGTTGGCGATTTTCTTATAGAAGATGCCGCGAAGGGCCCAGCAATCTTTCGTGGCGTGTTTTACTATCTAGTGATAAGCACAGTAATTGTATTTTGCTTTGTCAGCTTCGGCCGGGGGTCTTGTTGGCGGACGAAGGGTGATTACTTCTTCCCTTGTCCACCTCTTCAGTACAGCAAGCACTTCTCTCATACTGCAAGGGAAAGGAGCCGATGCGTCCGTTTCGTCCCTTCTACGCTTGTTATCGTTATATTCTCGGTCCCGCCCGCTTCTTCTTTCCTCGGTAACAACAGCGGTTGGGTAACGTCGAGGTGCCGAAGGGCGAGTATCCCATCCTTGATGGCATCCTAACATCCTTGGCTAAATTTCGTGCAGCAACCATGAGGTCTGAGAATGCCCGGAACGAGTGGTTGATGAGATGAATCATGTAGTCGCGGAGCATCCCGTGTTTACAGAGCTGGACTAGACTCTCTTCGGTGGTGTTGTCGTGACATTCCATGGCAAGATCACGGAATTTGTGCACATATTTAACCAGGTGTTCATTTTCGCCTTAGACCTCTCGAGAAAGAGAGATGGTGGTAACCTTTTCTGTCACGCTAAGAATTCGCGTGGAACATTGACACCAGCTGAACCCAAGAATTGACGGAACCAGGCTCCAGATTGGCATACCAAGTGTATGCCCTATCTGTCAGAGATTTAGAAAACTCTCAGAGACGCAAGTTTTCGTCTTCTTGGTAAGTGCCCATGCTGTCGAGAAACCTGGCCACATGTTCTTTGGAGTTTCCCCGCCTGCCGTCGTATCTTGCAAAGTGTGCATTGTTGTATCCCTCTGGATAAGGGAGACTAGCCAACTTGAGTGGATAAGGAGGTCGAGTGTCTAGAGTAGGAATAGGAGGGGTCGACAGAGCTTTTTCCTTCAGTGGTGATTCCACTTCGGCCAAGGTGACGAAACCAGTGAGGGCTTGCTTCACTGCTTCAGGGACAACGCCAGTGGGTGTCACTCCTTTTGTTTGTGCATTCTGCTAATTGTTAACATCGGAAATGCTAACTGAGGTTCTGACCACATCATCCAGCCCAGAGGTGCCGTTTGGTGCCGCTGGAAGAGTTCCCTTCTGGGCATAGTGCTCAGGGTTTCAATGATGAGGCGATTATGTTCCTCCAGTCCCTAGAAATGCTTCTGCTGTCCTTCTATTTATTCTAGCCGCTTTAAGATGTCGAGCTCGACGTCTGCATTGATGGACTCTTGAGAATCATGAGTCTGTGAGTGAGTCGGATTGAGGCTCAATGGGTTGGCGTTCGACCCGGTAGGTTGGGCTTTGGACTTCCTAGGGCGTCCGGATTTCTTTGGAGATGGTGTTCTCGCTCGCTAACCATTCTTGCGTGTATATCTCCCACTGTGGTCACCAAAATGTGTGAGTTCTTTTTTGTGGTGTAAGCAAGAGATACGTTAGTACACGTGAAACAATATTTGGGGTATAAGTGAGAGTACAATAAATATAATAAAAATAATGCAGATAATGGGATCCAGAGAGACTTCGGGTTTGGATGAGAACCGAAGTAGCTCCAAATAAGAGAGAGAGAAAGCAGTGAGTGTCCAGGAGTTGTGTGTTGTGGAGTGAGGCGAAGGGTGGTGAGTGGAGCAAAAGGTAAGATGAGGCGAAGGGTAATGTGAGACGAAGGGTAATGTGAGGCGGAGAGTCTAGTGAAACGAAGGGTCTTGTAAGACGAAGGGTCTTGTAAGACGAAGGGTTTAGTGAGACGGAGGGTCTAGTGAGACGGAGGGTCTTTGAGACGGAGGGTGATGTTAGGCAAAGGGTCTAGTTGTGCTCAAGACAATGGGAATGTTTTGTAAGTAGATGAGAGTAGGAATAACTGCTAATCCTTTGCTCTAGTGTAGGATTAAGTTGGGTTGGGTTGTAGAATGTAGTAAATGAGGCTACTTATTTATATTTGAGGCCGTGGTGTAGTTGTAAAGCTTTGACATGATAAAGCGAAGCCGAGTTGGCATCCTCTTAGTGGGCTATTTGTTTAAGGTAGGTGGAAAATGCTTCTGTTTAAGGTAGTTGGGATCATTAAATGGGATGTAGGCGAAGCAATATATTGAGCTAGCAATGACAAGTGAGAGGGAGATGTTGTCGTTTGGTGATGCACCAATACCGTTGGTTGGTCAAGAGGAGGAAGGAATACTACTGGTGCAGAGGTTTAAGCGAGTGGGGGTACCAAGGCTTTTGCTATTGGCTCTGAGAAGATAAGCAAGGGCGAGTGTCGAGGCTATAGAAGGTTAAGCGAGAGCAGGGACCAAGGCTCTCTTTTGTTGATACAGCGTAAGCTTGAAGTGACTGGGCACTGTTGGTCAAAGGTTTAAGCAAGTTTTGCGTTGATGGGCTTCGCCCATTGGTTGTGAGTCTGGTTAGGGATTAGGCACGTGAAAGGCATGTGTCTCTCTCTCTTTGGGACCAACCCTAACCTTGCCCATGAGGCGCAGGCTAGGGATCGCCTTCGGCTCTAGCCACCTATCCATAAGCTTCCGAAATCCCAGTGGACTTGATCACCCTTAGATACTGCTTCCGAACCAAGGGTAGGTGTCTGAGTGGTGAGTGTGCGATATTTGAAGTGGGCTTCGCAGTCGTGGAGTTTTATAGCAGGCTCTACAGAGTGGGCCCGTTTGAGGTAAGGATTCAGTGGGTGAAGCTTCGAAATGGGCTCATCCGAAGTGAGCCTTCGGAGTGGGCTAGCGGAGGCTTCGGAGATGTGAGGCTTTGAAGTAAACTATAGACTTTCGGAGTAGTGAAGCCTCGTAAGTGGGCTCATAGACTTTCAGAGTGGTGAGCTTTGGAAATGGTGAGGCTTCGAAAGTGGGTTAGTACGAAGTGAGGCCTTTTTAGTCGTGGAGTTTCATATCGGGCTTCACAGGATGGGCCCTGTTTCTCGATTGTTATTGATGGGGCCCATGTGGAGCCAGTGGTGATGATGTTACACGTGGAGTCGTTGGTGATGTGTATTGATCAAAGTGTATAAATCGTCAACTATTCCCTACACAGGTCATATCTAAATTCATTCATGATCTGATTTGATTGTTTCTTATACTTTGTAGGTATGATTTTTTAAGACATTGTTTGTGAATTGTTTGTATAGAAACATAAGTTTGTATCTATATATGGTCTAGATGTTAATATACACAACGAAATTTGGAGAGGGTACTGGAAGGTAATCTGTTGTGCAGCTTATATGTGTTTTTGAGCTCCCTTCTCTGTAGAAATTGAGACCTGGGTTTGGCTAATTCTATCATGTATTTTTAATTTATAAAGGTGCACTAGAGATATGGTAAAAAGGGTACTCTTTGTAATGTAGCATATATACACATCTAAGTTTATGTAAATTTTTATGGCTTGTGAGTTTAAATTTTTTTTTTTTTTCCAGTTTTTATGTTGGTCAGTTACTCTCTCATTTGTTGAGGGTTTCTAACTTTCCCATCCTTCCCCTTTCATTATATCCTTGTTTTCCCTTTTATGCAGTAACTTATCTTGCTGTTTTTGTCCACTAATTCTTCTTATAAAATAACTGATGATGCCCAAACAACAGTAACGATTAGAAGCTTAGATTCCTTCTAATTCATCTTCTAACTCCAATAGGTCCCACTTTCTTTAGTTTGTATGTGCTTACTTTTTCGAGTTGAATACATTTTAAACCCCCGTACTTTGGCCCGTGTTCAACTGACTCCCCTAGACTTTGATTGTTGCACATAACCCCCCTATACTTTAAACTAAAGTGAAATCACGGAATCGATTGATGTGGTAATGAAGTGACAAAAATACCCTCATATTATGCATGTACAGGACAATATTTGCACTCATGCCCTTTTATACCATTTCTAAAGCATTTCAACGTATCATTTTGCACTTTTTTTAATTTTTTATTCAGTTTTCATGCATTTCAATGAATCAATTTGCTGAAAATGGGATTAGGATATTGATTAGGATATTGGTTTTTGCAGTTTAGTGAAGAAGAAGATAAGGGCAAATGTCTTTTTCTAAGGTGGTTTGACGGGAAAATGTGCATTTCAAACACTTTCCGTCCTTTTGGATGAAAAACAGAACGATTTTGCTTTTAGTTTAAAGTTCAGGGGATTATGTGCAACAAATCAAAGTCCGGGGGGGTTGAACACGAGCCAAAAGTACGCGGGCGGGGCGGGGTGGTGCCGTTGGTTGGTGTTAAAACCTGTTTAACCCTACTTTTCATTCTTAAAAAATTGAGCTTTAGTTCCATTTTTCTCTGCCAATTCCTCCATGTTTTTAGTTCAACATTTTTTAAAAAAAAATAGCATAATATTATGTTTTTTTCAAACCTCATTAATTTTTTTTCTTTTCTAAATTAAGGCTATATGTTCTTCAACAAAATATCTAGTCTTTTTTTTTTTTTAGTGTTTTACTTCTTCCATTCTGTCACATTTTCTTAGAAGTCCTGAAACAACTCTTTTTCATGTTTGGTAATAGTTTGATGTCAAACTCCATTACCCTGCAAAGCTATGTAGTTAATCTTATTACAAGGTATAGCAAAGGTATAGGATGAAAACAACACACTTCAAGACTAACCTAGAGATAGTCTCTCAGTCTACGTATAGTAATACTTCCAAGACCATTTTACAATACATGCAATTATCTCAAAGTATTTACATGCTATACTTATTGCAAGGTTTTTCTTTTCCCCTTAATTGCAATAGAGTAATATGAAAAGTTTAATAGAGAAAACAATAAAAACATTTAGTGGGTATTATGGTAAATTTGAAAAAGTGTAAGACACTTGCCCCATAAGGTCCTACTTTCTTTAGTTTCGTTCTTAAATAATTGAGTTTTAGTTTCATACTTTTCTGCCAATTCCACCTTGTTTTTAGTCCAACATTATTTTAAAAAATAGCATAATATAATGTTTCTGTTCTAACATCAATTACTTCTTCTTCTTTTTTTTTGTCCTTTTCGATTGTTTAGGCTACAAATATTCTTACACAAAATATTTAGTCTTTTAATGAATATTTTTCTTCCCCCATTCTGTCACATTTGCTTAAAAGTCACTACAGTTTCTTTTCAAATCCGGTCTTATTTTAATGCCAAACTCCAATACCCCTGCAAAGCTCTGTAGTTATTCCTAAATAATTATTTTAAAACCTTTTCCCATTTTTTCATATTATTTGAATTTAAGGTTTACTTTATTCATTTTGTTATTGGATTTGAGAATAACATCGTTATGAAATTTTGTATAATAATATTTCGAAGACAATTTTACAATATATGCAATTATCTCAAACTATTTACATGCTATATTTATTGCACTAGAGTAATATGAAAAGGTTAGGAAAGGAAGCAATATATACATTTAGAAGGGTATTATGGTCAACTTGACAAAGTGTAAAACACTTGAAGGGTTGGCGCTTTTATAGATAGTATAGATATAGATATAGATTACAGATTATAGATTATAGATATACAGAAACAGAGATATGGATATATATATATATATAGAGAGAGAGAGAGAGTGTGTGTGTGTGTGTGTGTTTGCTCACAAGTACAGAAGAATCCCATTCTGGGTTCTTTGAATCCGAAGAGTTTGCTTCAGCCATCATCCCGGTTGGAGGTCCAAGAAAGCTCTCACAAACTTCTCGTAAACGGGACTCATCTGTTTCTCTACAATCCATAAAAATAGAAAAAATAAATACTCTGAGAAGTGTATGAAACTCTAGAGGTGAAACAAAAACCGATTAAACCGAACAATCGAACCGAACCGATCGGTTTCCATAAGATACGTGCAATGCAAAACCGAAAACCGAACCGAAAAATAAGCGTAAAACCGAAAAAACCTAACCGAACCGAACCGTTCGGTCGGTAGAAAAACCCCCCCAAAACCGACCGAACCGATTTCACCCTTATGAAACTCACTGTATATTATATCTGCATGTGACATGTATTCTCATCAACATGGGTGTTAGAATCCTTTCGATTCATACGAGTCGATTCAACTTTCACAACTCAATACGATTCATAATTTTGAAGTTTTAAGTCTTAAAAACTTTCAACATTTGAAATTGCATATAACTTGTGTTAAATAGATCTTTTATTCATCAAACCTAGTACTACAGTATATACATAACTATCATTATCAGTAAGTATTTTTTAAATTTTTTTTTTAAAAAAGTGAATCCCAATTATTCAGAGTTAAAGCAGTTGCTCGAGAATAGGCAGAACCTGATTTCTAGCAACCAACTCAATCATATTTTACATCTTAAATGTTCACAGCTATTAAATCCCAGATAGAATTAACGCCTGGAAATTTTTCTGCATTTTTCTGAAGCACAAAGTGAGAGAGCACAAAATATAGAAAATCAATACCAAGGAATCCCACAGAAATACCTTAAGGCTCTGTTTGATTCATAGTTTTGGTGTGTGAAAGGAAAAAAGAGAACACCAAGGACAGCACTTTTCTTTGTTTGGTTAATAAGAAAAACAGCGAGATAAGAAAATGGAGTGAAAATTAACTGAGTTTGAATTTCGGGAGAGTCACTCACCTTCCTATTTTCTTGACTTCCTATAATAATTGGAATCTATTCAATATCTAACATTATTTAAGCGTGGAGATGAAAAAAGTTACAAACACTAGGGAATTAAGTTTCCTTTACCTTCTCAAAATCTGCAGACCAAACAAAGTAAAAATGAACTCAAAGCAAGGAAACAAATGAACCTTGCAAGAAAGCGTATGTAGGAGAGAAGGCACTGGCGATATTCATTAGGGGACTTCAGTGCCAATGCGGATGCTAATTGAGCTTCCAGATGAGTACGTGTCTGCACTCCATCATCGGTAACTCTGGACCATGAGAGATAACAAGTCAAAGTCTTGAAGGAAGAGAATAACAATCAGAAGCATGGATTTTAAGAATCAGAATAATAAGGACCTGTTGGGCATCCTTGAATGCAATAATTGCATTCTCACTTTCATACAGTTCTTTTTTTTCTAACAAGAAAGATGATGAACTTGAATGGCTCCATTTACGAAAATTGTACTCAAACTTATGATTGTTGACATTCCAAGGAAACATAGAAATGGCCAAGTGAGACAAAATATAATGAACATCTCTAAATGGGTTTTTTGATGATAATGGATTTCAGTTTAACATACTGATATAAACTACAAATTAGGCTAAATTCAATTCAAGTGAAAACCAAACATGCTATAAGAGATTTGCAGAGGTTCGTACGTATTTAAAGCACAGAGACAAATGATACTTTCGAATATGAACGATTCATTTTTCTGTTTATAAATAATTTCAGGAAATAAGATAATTAAAGGAGGATATTGAGTGTCGTAAGACTCAAATGATATGGAAAAAAAAATTCCTAACCTGCTCCAACCTGGTTTTCTGGCCAAGAACTTTCTAACATCGACCTGCAAGGCAGCCAGCTCACCACTCTGAACCGAACCCAAATTCCAGGAGCTTGCAAAATTTGATGCAGGAAAGCAATCATCTGCTACCCTCAGCCAACACATTAGGCTCAGATCAAATAGGAAGGCATGGCGCGTGGCAAGAACAAGAAGAGGAAAACCAGATTTTGATAACTTTGCAGATATAACTTTGATTGTGCCTGCAACAATATATACATATATACATGTATTATATATAACCACCCAAATTTACACAACGTCAAACCAGTTAAAACTTCAAATAATATATATATATACACATAGTAATGGACAGCATAGCACTATAAAGTACTTAACAACATATCCTCATACATCATATTACATTCTTTACAGTTACCTGCGTCTTTAGCAGTTGATTTCAGATCCGATGTAACCAGTGAAGCCAATGAATCATGAAGGAGGCATTTCCTGTTGAATATATCCCATAGATATAAGGATCCCTTCCTTGTGACAAGCAACAATTTCCAGGACTCGTCACAATCTATAAATACAGCTGCAGATCCAATCATCATGGTCGGCATGGCACGTCTCCCACACTTTGTGTATACCTTCTCAAATAACAGTTTATAAGTAATATATACATATATATTGTGTGATGGCATACTTTTTTATAACATCTAGACAGTTTAATATTTGGTTTCTTGTACGCATAGATATTAGGGACACTTACACTGACCTCCCTTGAGGTAAAGTCAAAATACAAGGACCTCTCTTGCAGTATTAAAAAAATACACACCAGCAGCATGCGTTGTGTTGCGTGATTCTACTATGTTTTTGCACTTGACTGGGTGGACAGTTGACCGGAAAAAAATTCGATTTACAAAGCTCCCCTGACTTTTGTAGTTGATTAACAATTTCCTCCATCTGTTAGTAAATGTCAGTTTACTGTTAAATTTCTTTGATTACTTTTTTAGGTTAAGTACAGTTTGACCCCCTGTGCTTTAACCGTTTTTTCCCTTTGCCCCTGTTGTTTAGAAAGTGTCACTAGCACCCCCTCATGGTCAAGAGACTCAAGACCAATGTGAAACTGTTAGTTATTCTGTCATATATATATCAGTGTGTGATGTATCCTCGCAAAATAGTGTCTTGCTCGTCATTGAAGGTGTAAAAACTGATGAAATTGCCCCCTATACTTGCAATAAAAAAACAACTTATATGAAAGAAATAATCGAACAACTAAATTCAGTATCAAATTACCACTTAAATACATGGACAAACAAAATGGGGCTTCCATACAAGAATCCCGCAGTGCTCTCTTAAGGAAACAAAATTAAACAAGACATATCAAATGTGGCACAAAATATATCCTTAACCAATTAAATCCACAACTAGAAACTCCCTCTCTAACAACCTGCACATGCATAGCACACGTGCATGTAAATACTCAGAAGACTCTTAACAAAACAAAGTAGAACAAGACCATCTTGATGGTGACTATTCAAACTCAACCAAATGATATTAAGTCTTAACAAAAATTTAAAATAATATATATATATATACAGAACCCTTCTCATGAGGACTGCCTCACTTTGTTAAAGTGAGAACTTCTGTTTACAGCCTTTGGATCCAGTTTTCATTAAGGGTACTAAAGTAATTTCACAGACTAAAAACTGGATCCAACGGCTATAAACAGAAGTCATCACGTTGTTAAAATGGGGGAGTCCTCATAACTATGTAGCACGGACACTTCACTTTGGGTGCCGTCTCCGTATCGTGTCCATGTCAGACACCGACACTCGTCGGACACGCGTCACCACTTGTCAGCCACGCTAAAAAACGTCTTCAATTTTCTAACATCGGACACACCTTGAGTACTTGTCGGACACGCGGCCAACAAGGCTGGACACGCTAGGGAACACGGCATGGTGACCTCTCAATAGAAATGCTTTTAAAATTTTGTGGCAATAGTCTTAATATAGTAAAATTGGAGATAAGCAATTGGGTTAATTTAGAATTATGGAAACAAGAGTGGACACAGAGCTGCAAATTGTATATTAAACTCAAAGATATAATTATTTATTCGTCGTATCCTAGCCGTGTACGTATCCTGCATTTTTAGGATTTGTCGTGTCCGTGCCGCGTGTCCATATCCATGCTACATAGCTCATAAGAAGGGTTCTGTATATATATATATAGAGAACTGCTCAAGCAATGCCAAACTACATAGAACATGGTGCGAACTTCACCCCATCCAGTAACCAAACCCAATCAAACTTGCAAACCAAACTTGCTCAGAAATTCAAAACGAGAACCACAAGAAAAAAGACGTATTTTGTCATTGGGCCAACATCATCAAAATCAACCCAAATATCCATATTGAAAATTGAAATGAGAGAAAGAAACAGAGTAAACTGAGGTTTTCAGAAAAGATGGACACCTAGTATTGTTCAGGAATGTAAAGGTGCATTTTTCAAACTTTAAGGAGCATTTCTTGGACGATATATAGGTAGAAAGATAGATAGATGTGTGTGCGAGTGTGCAGAGATATTGAGAGAGAAGATAAAGAACCATGTGGAATGAGAGAAAATTTTGGATGTGGTCAGGGAGGTCAGGACTCAGGAAGACGGGAAAAAATAAAAAATAAAACCAGAGCAAAAAAAAGAGGAACATGAATAAAACAGAGCATTTATTTTACTTCGGGAAATTTCGACTTGTCAATAGTGTCAGTTGTTTCATATTGGACAATACTATAAGGGGTATTACCGTATTAGTGACATTATTTATACAATAGGGGCCCGAGTGAAAATCGTTCAAAGCAAAAAGGAGCAAAGTGCAATTAGCCAAAAAAATTTAATGATGACCAGTTTACCATTAATTCGTAATTCGATATACTATTTCTTTCTAGTACGTATGTGAAGTCTACTTATTTTTTAATAGTAAACTTGTGTTTTCATAATGGGTTACTTTCCAAATTCCAAAAAAAAAAAATATTTTGTTTTAGGGGTATATTTGTAGTTTTGTACTTTTGCATGCACCATTTATATTGTTACGGTTCCATCACTAAGGGGGGGTTATGTACTTTTGCATGCCACAAGGGAGGTCCCTGAATTTTGACCTTGCCTCAGGGAGGTCAGTTTAATTATATTACTAAATTGAGAGTAGATGAATAAATAGCATACAACTTCTTAACTAGTACTCAAATTTCAAGTATCAGCCTAGAAAAATTGTTGTATAATAAAGTATATAATAAAGTATAAATCTCAATATGCAGACAGTGCAGTAACTGGATACCTCGGTAGCACCGGTGCAGGTGTGGGGATTCGGGTTCGGGGATGCGGGTACGAGGTATTCACCAATTTTCCAAAAAGTAAGGGTGCGGGTGCGACGGGAGTACTTGAATAAAATATTAAAAATAAATATACAAATTATTTTATGACTATTAGTGCATTAGTGTATACCGCTATTATTATTTACTATTATTTCTCTTTTAAACCCCCAAAGTTTTCAAAATTGTATGAAGAACCTGTGTTTTTTTCAAAAGAATGCTACAAAAAAACCCCGACCACACTCCAAAAGAACCCAAAGAATCCACGGCGCACCCAGTACAGGTGCGCACTAAGTGTGGGTGCGGGTGCGGCGTCCTTTTCGAAGAGTCCGTGCTTCATAGCTGGATGCAGTTCAACAACTTTGAATTGATTAGTGATTTAATTGCTTTTTCTAGCAATAGTATAAGAGACGCTCAATTCTGAGCTTAGACTTATAGGAAAAGATAAAAATAAAATAAAATAAAATAATCCATTTGTTTAGCCACATAGCCCTTAGCATGGGTTCTCTCTTGATTTTATCGAAGATGGAAAGCATTGTTACAACTAACAAGTACAAGTGTACTACACTCTACTCTAAAAAAAAACATCAATATGCAACAGATGATGTTTGCTAAAAAACTACAACATTTGAAACTACAATTCTTTCGAAGAGATTTTTCCATCACTTTTTCCTAGATTGACGTATGCATAATGCTTGTTCTCTAAAGAACGTGTAATCTAAAAAACAAGTTTAGCAGAAAACTTAAATTCGAAGATGTCATAAAATAAATAAAAATTTGTATACCTCCACCACCTCACCACTTTCTTTGATCTGTGTCTGGGTGTGGAGGTGGTGGTAATTAGGGGAAAAAGAAAATTTATATATTCAACATTTCTTTAAAACCAATGATGGTTTGTCACGTTTAGTTTTCTTAATTAAAAAAATGAATAAATTTCTTTAAAAGCACAAAAGTGGTAGAGTACCTCCAACGTTAAGAGAGCAATTGTTCAAGAAAATAAACAAACAAATAAATAAAAGCAAATGTTCAAGAATTTTGCACTAACCTGTAGGCACCCATCTTCACACCCAACAGCCCAAAAGTTGGAATTTCCAGCCAAAACGGTGACTTTTCCGGACATCCTATCAGACCATAGAGTTTGAGCCCCTCTGGTACAAGAAATTTCAGTTTCTTTCATCATAAATGAATTTCCTACGCCAACAATGTCACTTACAGCATGTTCTCTAGGACGAGCTTCCAAGCAAACCCCTATTGAATTTTCCCCTTCTTCTTTCTTGTCAAACACTCTAATGAAAAGATTATTACAAACAGTCTTAATAACACCAGTCTGTTCAACACTGATGCTTCCATCATTACCAGAAGAGTCCGGAACCTTCTCAATGACCAGGCTCTCACTAATTGTTGCCCTCGCAATTCCACCAGAACGCTCCCTTAGATCAACAGGGGCGGTCCCACCCACTGTTTTCCTTATAGAACCTTCTTTGATGCCACGATCAGCTACTACCAACCCGTGATCACCATCCTTATTACAGTCAGAAGATCTAAGAGAAAAGTCAAGTGCTTGAGACTGATCGTCACAAGATATATTTTCGTGCTGAGCTGGAACTCCAACAGCTTCTGGGATTATCCTCTTTCGTCCATCGGGACGCCTATATTCTCTTTGCTTCACAGGACTAGACATCTGTACAGAAGAAGTCACTTTATTTACGGTATCGCTACTGATTCCCGAGGTCTTCTTCCCATCATCAACTTGAGGTTCGGAAGCCTTCGATGGGACCGCCACATCAGCGGCAGATTTTAAAGGGGCCCGGTTTTGTGGGACATCTGAAGATATTTTTATGCTCGTGACTAGCTTAGCGGATGCTGCTTCAAGCAACAACTGCGCTGGGCTCTCTGCTAAGTTTGCATGCCGACCTCTAACATCACCATACCGGTTTTTCTTTAAATCATCCAACTCGGTGTCGGTTAGCCTATGGCCTAGTTCTTTCACCTCAAAATGGAAAGTAGCCACTGTCCCATCCAATGAACAGGCAAATAATGAATACCCATCAGGACTCCTGTTCCAATTAAACAATTTGTTTAACAACAAAATAATAACAGAGAAACAGAAAGAGATGCAGCCAAAGAGAAAATTCAGCCAAGTAAGTTGCAGATAGATAAATTGAAACTTATTTAGTTCCAAGAAAGAGATACTACAGCTACAACATACTCAGGCTCTGTTCGGTTTAAGGATTTAAAGAAAGAAAATGATAAGGAGCGGAAAATGAGAAAGAAAACTATCTTTGAGTGATTTCCCTAGTGTTTCCTGCATGAGTAAAAAACATAGTCCCTCCGTCCCAAATTAAGATTCCTTTACTCCATTTTTTGATGTCCAATTTTGAGAGTCCTCTTTGGAAAGTCATTCACTTTAACTACATATTTTCCAAGTTTACCCTTTATTATATAAAACTTTCACTTTTTCTTTGTTGTGACAATAGAATCTTAAAATTCAAAAAGAACAATAATAAAAGAAGGAATAATTCACCACAATCAACAAGGGTCCTTAAAAAGTTGGAATTCCCAAGAGACTCTTGATATGGACAGAGGGAGTAACAAATTAAAACTTCTCACAATGAAATATGAAATCAAAGGGAGGGAGGGGGAATTGGAAGTCATTTCACATTAATTCTTTTCCTTTATATTGTTCTGATACATTATCCTGTAAATCAAACAAAGAAAACTAATTTCCTTAATGTTTTCTTTTCCTTTCCGGCAGTAAATATCCATGAACCAAACATAGCCTTAACTTACCAGGATAAATCCACAACACTTTGGGTAAAAAAATGCTTGGCCACAAAGAGAGGGCGAGCACTGGCAGTTGTCCACACAGTAATTGTGCGATCCTGACTCCCAATCGCAATAACATTATATGGCTGAGATTCCTTCCCTCCACCAATCTTAGAAGCACCATTACTCCACCCAACAGGCAAAGCTTTCTCTTCCTGAGCATTGGAGATATTATTCCGTCTGAACATTGAGTGATTAAACTTCACCGCAATAATAGGGGCATTGTGTCCCAAGAAGTCAAAAGTTGCAGACCATTCCCCTCTTTCAAGTACAGGTGCAGAATGTCTCGGCTTCTGGAAACCATGAGTGGTTGTAATAAAATGGCCACAAGGTGACCATCCAAGCCGCCTAAAGAATGTTGAACCAAGCTGAAAGGATTTTTCTCATCAGACTACTGAAAGTAGGGTTAACCCAACTACTATTACACTTTACACCATTGTGGTTAGGCCCATTTTCACTTTACTCACTATGGTTTAAAGTTGACTTGAACTGTCAAATACCCCATTCATTCATTTCAAACTTTCTTTGTCTATCTTCTTCATACTACAAATCACCTCGCAACTCATTTTACATTTATTTTCATATGGTGGGTCCCGGTGGCTGGAGGTGTGAGGCAGCGGTGGTGGTGGTGGTGGTGGTGGTGAGAAGGGTAATTTGAGGAAGAAATAATAGGGTGGAAGAAAGGAAAGGAAGAAAAAAAAAAGTTTATGACAGCAAGGATGACAGTTCAGGTTCAAAATTTGGTCTAATGTTTTCTTGCCATATGAATATTGAAACATCCGTTCAATTTATTAATCACGGCCAGAAGGAGGTTAAATATCGACTTCCGAACCATAGAGGTTAATGTGGAAATAGGCCTAATCTAACCACAGGGGGGTAAGATATACTAAAGTAACTAAACCCTTGAAAGAAAAAGAGGAACAAAAGAAAATGGAAAATATCTAAAAACATGTACACACACACACACACATATATGAACATACTGATTTTGCCCAGTGACCATCGGTCCTATGAGCAAGGCTCCAGTCACTTGTTCGCCATATAATAACAGTCTTATCATCTGATTGACTTGCTATGAAAGAACCAATGGGATCCCAAGCAACCCCTTTAACTAGACTAGAGTGACCCCTGAGAACAGCAGTGCAGATCCCCCCATTGCTCATATCCCAGATATGGACTGTGTTGTCCAAACTCCCACTGGCCAATACCGAATCATCTGGAGACCAATTAAGATCCACCTACTTCACGCATGGAAAAACCCCTGGTTAGATAGTACATGAAAGGACCATCACAAATCACATATTTATATAAGGCCTATGTTACACGGACTCGGGTATGGGTATTTGTACAAGTACGTGTCTAAGCGTCGTACTTCTCAAGTTCATGAATCTAAGGACACATCAATAAATCTATACTCTTCATATATTTCTAAGAGTAAATAGTGTTTTTACGTAATAATAATAAAACTTTAACATGAGCATTTCGTCCGGTTGGAAGGACTTTGTAGTAAAAGGAAAAGAATTAGATCTATAATATATTGCTACACCAATAGCTAACATGCTTCTTGATGTGTGTCCAACCAGAAGTGCTGGACCCCTATCCCACACCCAATGCTTCTTGATGTGTGTCCAACCAGAAGTGCTGGACCCCTATCCCACACCCAAGTTTGAGCATCCAACACGGAATGTGCACTTTAACATATCAAGAAGAGTCCATGCGAAATAGAATAAGGGGTGGTTTGGCTAAAACACTGAAGAGACATCTCTCAAGAGTATCCATTTAGGGAGTGCTTGACAGAAATATGGAACAAACGTCTCTCATAGTACTACTTACTGTACAAACAAGTGGAAAAAGAAGAGGCTGCAGGACTGCAAGTTATAGCCAACATGATATCAGAAACCATTAACGGCATTTTGTGTGTTTGTGGATTTGCATGACTTAGTTTACAATTTGTTTAGTATGTTTACATAGAAAACATCATCTTGAGTAAGGTCGTTCAAAAAATGGAGAATTGTTATCATGTTTGTTCCTATATGGATATTCTACATTTTCCTAAGATGAAATGATTCACGATTTCAACATAATTTGCTAAGCAACTCCAATTTTTTGAATGGACGTGCACAAGAGGATGAATTTCTATAAAGAGAAGTCGTGTAAAATGTGTATAGGGATATTCAATTCAATGAGGCAACCAAACAGACCATAGCTTAATACTATGTGTATCGAAAAATATAAAGCACTCTTATTACCACATCTGCAGTGTGTCCTCTCAAAGTCATGGCAACTTTCCAGTTTTCAACATCTGGAGGCTCTCCACTGCCAAACTCAGTGGTTCCTGAACCAGGCTTCCTCTCATGAATTAGAATCACCTGATCATCTGACCCCGATGCAACATACCGACCATGCTTTGCCCACCTAACACAGTTAACTGACCCGAAATGGTCACGAAGCGTTGCAAGGAGTTTAGATGTTGATTCATCGGTTCCCAAGTCTCTGCCCACCGATTTCATGTCCCAAATGCGAACCTGCATGCACGCAGAGACCATATAAATACATACTACCGTAGCTGATTTATTGCTTGTGACCAAGCAGACTTCTAAGAAATACAAATTGACTATTGTTTCATTGGTCACCATTCTATTCAACCATGTTTAAATAAACCTAGTCACGCTCCTCATCTTCTCGAACTTTAAAGATCGATCCACAAACCACAACGATATTGAAACATACTGTCTTTCACGATTGAAATCAAATATGAAACGGTTGTTTCTCACTAGTTCAACGAAAAAACTACAAAAAAATATTTATATATATATATATATATATATAAAGTAGTAGTAAATAAACTGAACTAGAGTTCATAATAAACAAAGATGAATGAAGTTTCCGCAAGTAATTGCATAACATACCCTGGATTTAATCCAAATGATTTCTTTAAGCACTAACAGATACGCCCTATCAATCCACTGAATTTATAATTGAGTAAAGACTGTGGAGTATAAAGAAGTGAGAGTCGTGAGACATACAAAACCAAAAAAAAAAACCTTTTTACAATGATGAAATAATTTGTACTACCAAGAATCAAATGGAAATACGTCATTTATTGGCTCTTCACAATGATGACAATATCATCAAAATTCAGAATCTTTGGTCCTTTTTATTTGCTACATTCACTACGGAGATGAACAAAACCCTATAAAATTCAAAAAAAAAAAAAAAAACTAAACTTTAGGTGCAGACGCGCTACCTGAGTGTGTGTGTGTGTGTGTGGGCGTGTGTGTGTGTGTGTGTGAGAGAGAGAGAGAGAGTACCTTATGATCACCACCACCAGTAGCAAAGCGAAGCCCACCAGGTTGAATGTCAATGGAGAAAATTTGCATACCCTCATGCCTAATCCAACTGGGTTTCTCTGCAATCATTTTCAATTCTTTTGTTTATGATGATACACAACACAACCGTTTCAATTAGTTAGTTTCTTCAAACCCCACCAACACCATACGTAAATTCATGGGTTTGGAACATCAAAAACCCTAGAAGCCTTCATTACCCAGAAAATCCTATTTAGGGCTTAGGAGGAACTGATGAAAGTACAACTATCTTCTGATACCACCTAGAGTGGTTGGTAGCCTTAAACAAAAGATTAAGCAACTTCTTTACTTTTAACGGTCAAATCTAATGGAAGATTGTGGGACTTTTAGATGCCAAAGACTGCAAAAGGGAAAATAGAGAGAGCAAAGCAAAGCTACCAAAGAGGGAAACAATGTGAAATTGCAAAGCAAAGCTCTTTTCACCCTCCAATTTTTGAACCCATTTCACTTTACCTTTGTTTGTGCTGTAGCACAATTGCCTTTTCGCGTGAGAGTTACGAGGAGTTGGAATTTTTTACCCGAAGCTTCACCAGTGGGGTAATATTTTCCTGATCTATCACGATTTTAACTTATTTCTCAAACTCATCACTTTTTTAGAAGTTGCAACTTCAACTAGTGATTTCATGCCAAACCAAGTCCAGCCTGAAATCGCTATTTGAAATAGCGACTTTAGCTATAACTCGCTACTTGGAATAGCGAATTCATTTCAAGTAGAAACCGCTACTTCAAGTAGCGATTTCATTTAAAGTGGGTTAAACCCGCCGCATCTTCTTCTTCTTCCCTCACAGTCCAGATCTGCTCTCTCTCTATTATCTCTGCGATCTCTCTCTCTCTCTCAGCCCTCTCTCTGCGATCTCGATCTCTCTCTCAGTGATCTCTCTCTCTCTCTCTCTCTCTCTCTCTGTAGACACACACACACAGATACACATACACACACTCACAGACACACATACTCACAGAGACACACAATGTGCGTATATATATACACACAGATACACATACACATACACACACACACACATACTCACACAGACACATACTCACAGAGACACATACACATACACACACAGACACATACACATACACACACACACACAGATACACATACACACACACAGATAGGCATGTAAACGGATCGGACTTGGATCCGATCCGATCCGAATCCGACAGAAAATATCCGATAAGAAAATCCGAACCCGAATTCGAATCCGAATATTTTGTTAGCAAACGGATCGGATTCGGATATCACAAATCCGCTCTGGATCCGATCCGTTTAGATCCCCTTGTGTTGTGAAAATTACAATTTAGCTCCCCCTATTTTGTGAAAATTACATAATGACCCTACACTATAAAATTCTTTTGGTGCTCAACGAATATCCGATTAGAGCAATGGGTAGTAGGAATTCTTTCTCAATAGAAAAGTACAATTCTTAACGACGTGATGGACCATTGATTACTTATACTTGAATTTGCAAATGTGAAGGTATTAAAATGGCTAGTGTTGTGACTATAATGTTGTATTGGGTGGAACATGTGCATCGGAGCGGATGGTCTATACTATGATAGTAACTGTCGAAGTTTCATTCGCCTGAGAACAGACGCTCAATACACCGAACTTGTTAAAAACGTCTGCAAGAAAATGGGGGTTCATCAGAATAGTGTTCGTTTGAAGTTCACTTGTAGGTTTCCGTCGGTTCTTGGATATCAGGTTTCCAAGTTTATACCGTTTGAAGTAAATGATGACGAAAGTCTACAAGTAATACTAGAAACAGCATCTACCAATGCAGCTATAAACTCTATGGATCTATATGTCGAGACAGAGAATCTTCCCGAGGCCCATCAAACATTAGATGATTGGATTGGGCCGTACACTTCTCTATTGACACAAGAAGCCAAAAGCTCAAACCCGTTTGTACAGGGGTTATTGCCGTCCACGTCTACACAACATGTGGATTGCTCAAATGCATTGCAAAACAGTCAGACTGAATACAGGAGTCCGATGCAAGACATTGTTTCAGAATGGCCAAATCATGTGCAGTTCGATTCAGATGATTGCAGATATGGTGCTGATTGGACACACAGAGGGATGGACACCAACTTGACACCGGAAAACTCAGATGAAGAAGATGTGCATGCAGACGAGTATACTGGGGGGGATGAGGAAGACGATGTTATCGAAGATATTGAGCCGACTGCCCAAATAAATCCTGAAAATGCTTTGTATGAGCCTCGTTCATCAACTTTTACATCGTTTGACTTGGGCATCCATACTGGAGAGGCATGTTATGCTTCAAACATTGAGGATAGGCAATGGAATCCAGATCGAGACGAGTTGGTGAAGGATATGATGTTCAAAACCATAGATGATCTTCAGAGATTTGTGGAGTTGTACTCTATAAGAACACATCAACGCTACGTGGTGGCTCAAACCAGTCCGGATCGTTGGTCGTTGGAATGTGAATTTGCGGCGTCACAAGGTTGCAAGTGGCAACTACGAGCAAGGTTGAAACGACACGGGATGTTTGAAATCATAAAGGTTGAGCAAAGCCACACTTATTTGTCCCCTACGATGAACCTTGGTCATAGAAATCTAAATGCTCGGCTAGTGGCTAGGGACATAATGCCAATGATTAAGGAGGACGCATCTATTAACATCGCTGCGCTATTGCAAAAGGTGAAAGATAAGTATTTGTACACCGTCTCATACAAGAAGGCGTGGAATGCGAACAGAAAGCCATTGGAATGATATTTGGGGATTGGTGTACATCATACACAGAATTGCCCAAGTTCATGGCTGCAATTCAATAGTATAATCCCGGAACGGTTGTTAAATGGTTCTATGTGAACGGTGGTAGTGCGACTGTAAAGAACTTCGAAAGAGTATTTTGGGCGTTTAAGCCGTCCATTGATAGGTTCAAACACTGTCGCCCCGTCATAAGTATCGATGCCACATTCTTGTATGGGAAATATAAGGGCAAATTACTAATCGCTATGGGAACAGATGCAAACAATCAAATTTTTCCTTTAGCATTTGCCATCGTTGACGAGGAGAAAGCTGAAACATGGACGTGGTTTCTGAAATTGCTAAGAGACTATGTTGTGCCTGGCAGAGAAGGTATTTGTTTGATATCCGATCGACATAGAGGCATCCTTTCTGCGGTGAATGAGCATGATGTAGGGTTTCATGAGCCCGATGGGTATCATCGCTATTGCCTCCGGCATGTGCAGAGTAATTTCGCCATAAAGTTTAAAAATGCATACCTAAAGAAACTTGTGTGGAATGCTGGGAGTACCCACCATGTCCGTAAATTTAATGGGTTCATGGAAGCGATTAAGAACGTTGATCCTAAGGCGTGGGAGTATCTTGATGCAATTCCTGCCGAAAAATGGACAATTGCCCACGACGGGGGACGACGGTACGGTATGCGAACAACCAACATCTCAGAGGTGTTTAATGGTGTACTCAAGAAATCTAGGCAACTTCCTATCACCGCTTGTGTTGAAATGATCTTTTTCCGTGTTGTTAAGTACTCGAGCGAGCGACGTGAACTTGCTGAGGAAGCCATCAGAGAAGGTTTTACCTTCAACCCAAAAGCAATGTGCAGATTGTTGAAATCAGAAGGCAAGATTGGTAGGTACAACCTCGAGATTTTTCATTCTGGGCATGGGTACGTGCAGGTCAACAAAGGGGGATCATCGGGTTCTAGTCAAATTGTGAACATATCTGGCAGGACTTGCAGTTGTGGAAAATGGGATATATATAAAATGCCATGTACTCACGCATTGGCAGTTCTAGCTAACTTTAGAACTTCGTATCAAAATTACGTTCATCAATGTTACACAATTGACTCGTACAACCAGTCTTGGGCACCCCAGTTTTTCCCAATCCATCACAAAGATTACTGGAACCCACCTTCTGGTCCTACAGTTGTGCACAATCCTGCTATGCTTCGAGGTAAGGGCTGACCACGATCAACCCGCATAACAAATGAGATGAATTTGAGAGAGAGGGGTAGGGCTACTTATCAATGTGGAATGTGCTTTGTAATATGTACTTACTTGTTGTGACTATGTAATGTTCAGTTGGAAATGAAAACTTTATTTAGTAAAAAGTCCTTGTATATCCACTACAAACTGCGTAGTTAACTAGTACAAACTTTGTAAACAAACTCCTTAGTAAACAAATAGCTTAGATAACTAATACAAACATCCTAGTAAACATTCATTGTGCGGTCAACGCTTCAACCTCCATAGAATTTCCTCAGTGTTGTTCCTCGCTTCATTTCCAGATGAGTTGGCAACATTTGACGGGCCCACACCACTTTCTTTTTGTCGAGACTGTGACCGGTAGCGGTTTAAGGATATAACAACATCTATGATAGCGGTAGTGTGCAGAGTACCTCAACGATGTTGCAGTACTGTCATAGCTTTTCTACACGTATAATTCATGAAAACAATTTTCATAAGATACATATCATCATAACCATTGAAATGGAAGCGATGAGAGGTTTTGGGTCTAACCTTAGCACACCATTCATACCAAGTCTGGTCAGGAACTTCTAGCAACCTTTGTTCAGTAAAACAAACACCTCTCATCGTTAACAACTCCTGAAGGAATTCATGTTCCTTCTGCCAGCTCCAAACCTGAGTCGCAATGGCATCATCTGGAAGATCACATCCAGGGATTGTCTCAGCAAAGACAGTCTGCAAAGCTTCGAAAGCAACATATTTAAATGAACCATCTTCATGTTTCCATTCCGGAGTAGCAAAATCCATGAGTGCTTCTAGTAGAACACCCTTCTCTTCATTACTCAGTATTCTTTGTTCAAAAAAATGTGGGTGGTACGTAGGTGTATACTTATTTGCCATACTAAAAAACAATGCAGTGAAGAAGAAGAAGGATAAGAAGGAATGCTTGGGATATCACATTGAATATCAAAACCACAGTATATATAGACCATGCAATGCCCAGCAGTTGACGCGACAAGTCACTGGGTCTGACGCGAAGTAGTTGATGCGACAAGTCACTGGGTCTGACGCCCAGCAGTTGACGCGACAAGTCACTGCTTTAAGTTTTTTTTTACCACATAATTTAACATATTTAACTCTTGTTTAATATCATATTGTAGCTTCATTACATTTACTAGTGATTTTGTTGACTAACCATCATGTTTGAACAACTTGCTTACCATGGATGTACATCCTGGACCTGAGGATCGCTCAGTACTGACATTACAGGACGCACATCGGTCATCCGCCATTTAGGATGGTGAGATCTTGAGTCAGCTTTACTGCCGGCGCTCTGAGGCTGTTTTACGACGAGGTCCGGATCCAGATCAGCGCATATTAGATTACATCAGACAGATCGGGTTCTACGGCATATATAGACTCGGATTTATACAGTATGATTGGGGTTTGATCACTGCCCTAGTTGAGAGGTGGCGTGTTGAGACACACACGTTTCACCTACCTGTCGGCGAGACCACGATCACGCTGCAGGACGTCAGCATTATATTGGGCCTACCGGTCGATGGCTGTGCAGTTACCGGTATTGATGTGTCACGCTCCAAGGAGCAGTGCAGTAGCTATGTCAGGAGTTGCTCGGTTTCACGCCACCCCTAGCCACTATCTCAGGATCTTCACTGCGACTGACTACGATACGGGACCATTTCACTCCCCAGATCGCTCAGCATGCTGACGACGCCACTATTCAGCAGATGGCTCGATGTTATTGTATGATGTTGATAGGAGGGTCGTTGTTCCCAGACAGGTCTGGGAACAAGGTCAGCCTCATATATCTACCACATCTACGACACTTTGATGCTGGCTATAGCTGGGGCAGTGCAGCATTGGCATATCTATACCATGAGTTGTGTGCTGCAGCTCATCGTATCGCTGTTGAGATATCCGGCCAGTCCCCTTACCAGCAGCTGTACCAGAGGATGGTCCATTGGGTTATAGGTATAATTACATTGTTTTATACATTATTTTTATTCGTTACTCGTACATTCATTTAAGTGCTAACAATTTTGTCATTACTTTAGGTGGTTGACCCGATTCTCAGTTCGGGAAGTGCCTACTCATGTCCAGCATCACTTTCGGGACCAGTTGGACCAGATGAGGCCCGAGCAGGTAAATAATGTGCAGAGTTAAACCATCATTTGCATTATTGTTCAAGTTGCTAATTTTTTATATTTTTTCATAGATGATTTGGCAGCCGTACAGTGCTGAGCTTGTCACTTCGTTACCTCCGTACTGTCGAGTTGGGTAGGGCACATGGATGGCCAGATGTCCGTTGATCATGTACGCCATGGTTGAGTGGCATCATCCCGACAGAGTGATGAGACAGTTCGGGATGAGGCAGGTAGTCCCAGAGCCATGTAACACTATGAGGACATTACATCGCATTGATCGACGTGGTCATGCGAATACCGATTGGAGTCACTTCCATAGGGAGTATGTAGAGCTCTGGGACCATCGGCTACAGCATGTTATGGTAGGTATTCCAGATGCAGCTCAGATGCTTGCCTCAGACCCATATATGAGATGGTATAGCCGCATTACACGTAGACTGATTGGACCAGTTAGAGATCCACCGACTGTTGGCTTCCATCCAGTCGGTACGATTCGCGGCGTTCTGGTGAGATGTTTTACTTATCGTACAATATATAAAATTTCCATCCTGCACTTGGCATAAAATATGGAATACTTAATTAAAACTTTCCATTTGTTTTTCAGGAGGATGGTGTGACTCGTGTGTATGAGGTTGCACGATCGGTGTTGGCTAGTTTAGCAGCAGGCGGCCCTTATTCCGTCCCTCCAGAGGTGATGGCGGCATTGGAGGAGATTCGTACTATTAGTGAGCATTCATTACAGGCTGTTCATGAGGACTGACGTTTAGACGGGGGTGTTCCATCTTCCACAGTATTCGTGCCCCGCGTCTCAGAGCCTCAGCCTCAGCCTCAGCCTCAGATGCATCCTCAGCCACAGCTCAGCCTCATCCTCATCCTCATCCTCAGACGCATCATCATACTCAGCCTCAGTCTCAGTCTCAGGAGCAGACAAACCCATCTACACACTCTGAGTCTAAGCCACATACACCAGATGATCAGGGTCCTACTGTGTATGCATATGATGATACGGACGACGTTTATAGGCCTTTCACTCCAGGGGGCTCTCAGTTCCGTATATCTCCGATCTGTGACTTCTCCATCCCACAGTACACATGTACAGATGCACCGTCATCATCGTCGATCCCGCTACCACATACAGATTCACAGTTCGAGGTGATGGTGATGATGGTGGAGAGTTTGACGCAGGTAGGGGTGGAGGAGATGCATGTGGAGGCGAGAGAGACGACTAGACATGATACCCCCATGGCAGAGACACAGGATGAGGGTTTGACACAGGCCGAGTCTCAGCGACGACCTCCGATACGTTCAGTTTACGCTAGGGGTAGAGGTCGTCATGGCCGCAGAGGGAGAGGGGTATCGCAGGTCATCCAGCCACGTGAGGAGGTTCCACTAGTGGAGGATCCACCACAGGCAGAGGGTAGGCCTAAGAGAACGAAGAGGGTTCCGTGGTGTGGGACACATTATAAACAAAGATAGTCCATAGGATCCATACATAATTACACCTTGGTTTTTTGATGTATTATAAACAAATAATTACACATTTGTATATATATATATTTTTTATTCTATACATCTATATCTCTCTCCCACTATCTCTCTATCTCTCTCCCCCTCACTCTCTCTCTATCTCTCCCACTCTCTCTCTCTCACTCTATCTCTATCTCTATCTCCCACTCTATCTATCTCTCTCCCCCTCACTCTCTCTCTCTCTATCTCTCTATCTGTCCCACTCTCTCTCTATCTCTATCTCTCACTCTCTCAATCACCCACTCTTTCGCACTCTCTATCTCTCCCACTCTCTCGCACTCTCTATCTCTCCCACTCTCTCGCACCTATCTCTCTATCTCTCTCCCACTCCCACTCTCTCGCACTTTCTATCTCTCTCCCACTCTCTTGCACCTATCTCTCTCCCACTCCCACTCCCACTCTCTCGTACTCTCTATTTCTCTCCCACTCTCTCGCACCTATCTCTTTATCTCTCTCCCACTCTCTCGCACCTATCTCTCTATCTCTCTCCCACTCTCTCTCTCTCACTATTTACAAATACACATTGTAATTGGATTAATTATGTTGGATTACTAATGCTTGGTGGTTCAATTCTGAAAATATAAATATGTTGGATATATAGCAGGGAGCTACTGCAATGGACAGACTGCTGGGAATTTAGCTGCTGATGAAATCGCTACTTCAAGTAGCGATTTATGGTTTAGATAAAGTCGCTACTTGAAATCGCGATTTCAGGCTGGATTTGGTTTGGTCTGAAATCCCTAGTTGAAGTCTCGACTTCTAGAAAATTGATGGGTTTGGGAAATAAGTTAAAACAGTGATGGGTTAGGGAAATATTACTCCACTGTTGAAGCTTCGGGTAAAAAATTCGGAGTTGTTGTGCCTTTTCACATGAGATTTTACTATTCACACTTTTGAAATGTGATTTCCCAAATTTACTCCTTTGTTTGCGCTGGTTGACTGTGGTTGCCTTTATTGCTGAGGGGTATATCAGACCTTACACATATTTTGGCCACTCATCTGGACCATTCTTTTCCGTAGGTGTGTGGCTGAGAGCAGCTCATCATCTCAACCGTTGGCATCGTACGCGTGTGCGACTGATCACCTTCTTCTCTGACATTGCAGAGCTGAGATTTCCAAGAGGAAGAATGAGTTGAACTATTCTCACTTTCTCTCCCTCCGTTCACTCTCTTTCTCTCTCTACCCCTCTGTCATGTTGATCATCTCATCTCTCTACACTCAAGACGGACAGTCCTGATCGAGATCTGATCTCGCCTTCGCCGGCGCCGCTCAGTCCCGATCGAGATCAGACAGTCCCAAGGTACTGTCTCTCCATCTCTTCTCTCTCTCTCTCTCTCTCTCTCTCTCTCTCTCTCGATTCATGTGTGTGTATGCCATGCCAGCCCTAGAATCCCTGTGATTTGGTTTTTCTTTGATTTTAAGGGTTTTTGTTTCATGATTCATGTATTCCTATCAGATCCTATAAAATTCTTATAAAGATGTAGGTTTGGGACTTGAAGCAACAAAATCACCAACAAAGGTCATATCTCTTTCTCTCTCTCACTCTCTCAAAAATTCGAATCTCTCCCTCTCATGCAGATCCTATGAAATTCCTAGAAATAAATTTTTTGGTCAAATGTTAGTTTTTGTTCGTGTGTTTTGGTTAGGTCTGATTGTGTGCTTTCTATTTAAGCTTTGTTTTTTGGTACATAGATATATGCTTAAGGAGTGTGTTTCAGTTGTAATAAAGGCTTATGATTTGTTTCCATGGATTTTAGAGCTCAAATTTGTAGTAAATTTCAAGGGTTTTAGATATTAATTCTGTAAAATGGGTTTTCAATTTTACAAGTTGAGTACAGAATGAAGTTTACAAGTGCTTGTCAGAGATGCTTAATGCATAACGGCTCAATATGGGGAAGAGGCTCGCCTTCAGGAATCACATATGCTTTACATAATTGATGATATTTACATGTCTTAGGTCTATGTAGATGTATATAATTTTTGGATTTGTTGGTGTTTCAGTGACTTGGAACTTGTTCTACTTCAGTTGGGGTTCAGAGAATTCAGAGCTTTGAAGTTCTGAGTTCTAAGAGGCATGTATGGTTTATTTTTTCAGGCTATATTTGCATGAAAGACTGCACTTTTCTTGGTTCTTGATTTTTTGCCTTCCTTTTAGATAGGAACCTATATCCACATATATGTATAAACACACTTTTGTTTTTTCCTTTGGCTGAAAAAATATATAAACACGCACATATGGCATTTTTTTTCCTCTTTCCCTCTATGTATGAGTTGTTTGGTTACATTAGTAGAAGTAATTAAAAATAATTGAACTTATTTTCTTTTGTTGTATGTGTGGCCTTCAATTCTATTTCATTTTGTATGATTTGTGATTAGTTTTCTCTCTTTGGATTTTGTCTTAGCTCAGTGATCTGGTTATTCTCTGGTTTTTGTTTTTATTTTTTTATTTTTTGAAGAAAAAAGTGAGGAAAAAAAAAGTTATAGTGGTAGCTTCTGAAATTTTGTATGGTATATTTATGCTTTGGGTATATGGAATGAAGCTCTATTGGCATATAAGTCTTTCTATTTAAGCTTTGTTTTCTGGTACAGTGAGTTCGTGGTTTTGGCGGTTGTGAATTTATCGGATACGCTCCAAATAAGAATTAATTGCGGAAATGAACCGATCTCAAGGTGATGTCTATGTGGGTTCTCAGATCAAACGACATATCGTCTCTGCTCGCACCCGAACGTAAGTCTTGTTTTTCTCTTAATTATTATCTCAATTTTTTGTTGTTTAATAATGAAGAACTTGCTAACATGGATATTGGGCTCCTATTAATCATTTTTGTTTAAATCTTCTGTATATTTATTAACAGTTCTGGTTAATGTTTATTTGCCCAAGTTGTGAATTTTTGGTGTTGATATGCAGAAGGTTGCCATTCAACTAAAGCTTTGTAACACGTTCACACACATACACACCCTATGTAAGTAGTTATGTAAGGAGCAGCAACAACAGGTGTAATTTTTCCATATTCAGAACAAAAATTCTTTTCGATCTGGGTAAGAATTGTGAAACTCAGTCTCTATTATGTCAAAAGTAATTTATACAGGTTGTTCGTTTGACTTGCCTCTTCTTGTTGAACAACTGAGATTCTTTCATTGTCCAAGTACTTTAAATAGAACAAATGCATTTGAACCTGAAGTTGTGTTTTTTCACTTTTGTTTTTTAGTTAAACTCAAATCAGCCATTTAATATTTTGGTACACCATAAGGGTTTGGATTCTATCTAATCTATTTTTAAGAAAATAATCTAAAATTTTCTTTTGTGTGATGAACTAAAGTAGCGCAGAAAGATTGCTCTAATTTCTTTCCTTTTTTTTTTGTATTATAGAAAATCCATGACAGTAGCATTAGTGGCATTCGAATACATTCACTAATGCGTTTCATGTAGGGTTCTAAAATTGATTTTACTCCAATACACATTGAGATACTTCCAACATAATAAATAGAATAGCTAGGGTGCTTGGTGGTGGCCTTCTATCAGGCATTAACTTTCTCTTTGTTGTGAAAGAAACAACCAGATCAACTATTGAAGGAAAAAATAGAATTCTTCCTCGTTCAACTATTCATGTCTACGATGCATGTCATAAATAGTGCTTCATGGGTAGCACAAGCATTCCATTTGGAGGCATATCGAGAAATGTATTTTTCTTTGACATCCACTGTCCCTGTCGTTCTGGACACAGTTCCTTTTATTAGTATATTATTGGTTTACCAACACGTTAATGCCCTTTTACTAAATGCTCTTTAATCTTTAGATTCCAAGCGTTAGTCGTGGATTTCTTGGCTTTTATGTAATCCATGAATTCATTCTTATTATTCTTTTAAGCAATGCTAATATTTTGATGTGTTTGTTAAGTACTCAATTCTTGGTATTTGGGGGTTAATTGTTCAATCTCAAATCAAATTTTCTCTCTATACAATTTGATTTATTGTTAGTAATTTTATTGTAATTTGTTATTAAGCTATGCACTTTCATTCACTTGCTTTTTTAGCTCTTCAAATGAAGCCTCTTCTGAGTGATCCATCTTGTTTGCCCACGTACCCACCGACAAAGGAGTTCTATGCCAAACTTTGAGATGAGCATCCAAGAAGGTATCCTCACGTTCTCAACTGTGCTTTATCCCAATAGAAATGGGAGTCTCCTACTCGTGGAGAAAACAAGAGCTGTTATCAGACACTTTCTAAGGATATGTCACATGGATTTCATATACTTTACAACATAAAGTATCCTGAAAATGATTGTTTTTCTTGCTTGTGAAAATTTACTTAATGTCTTTTCCACTGTTCTCCCTAGCTTTATAATAACAAAGTTGGGAGAGATCATCCTACTTGCTACTTTTGCATGATGAAAATTAGGGGAATCAAGTTTGAATATTATCACGTTTACGGTCAGTGTCCATCTTTCATTTTATCATTAGTTGCTGGTTCAAAATATGTTTGCAATGATAATTATTTATTTACTTTATTTTGAATAACAATTTTGGATGACTTGTGAATAAACACATTGCTTTTAAATGAGGCAGGAGACTATACGAATAAGACAATGGAGATTGTCATGTTTTGAGGCTAAAGCATCATTTTTTGGTTGCGGTCTTGCTAAGAAGTTGGTCATGTTTTATATAATGGTGCCATAGTATCTCCGAAATATTAATTTAGTGGAAAAGAGTTTGAATTTGGTCTCTATGATGTAGAGTTCTGTCACATATTATATATATATGGGATAAATTACTTATTTTAGATAGGCTTTTAATCAACTTAGTCGTAGTTACTGGAGATATATTTTTGTGTGTAACACATAACTATTAGGGAAATGTCTATGGTACATATATGCAGGCCATTGTTGCTGTTTCAAATTGGATTTTTATGTAACTATTGGTCCAATTGAAGGGTGATATTTCTATATTAGGCTGTTTTTCCTCTCTTTATAGAATCATCTCTTTTTCTCAACTTTTGTAGCTCAAAAAGTGCTCCTCTCTACTTGTCCTTACAAGTATCTGTACGTACTTGTATATCCCCATGTCTTGATAATTTGATTACTTTAATTCCAAAACCTAACCATAAATCATTTCCTCTTTATCTATTGTAGGATTTTCTTGTCAAAACTAACAAGAACTGGAAAGTAAGTTAAGTTTGGCTATGAACTCGTACTGATCGGTATGAGGTATTGTTGCGCTACCAAGGCTGTGAAAATTTTCTAGGGCCAAGATGGAATCTCCCTAACCACATCTTCAGGTGTGGCTCTTCGTGTTATTAATACTTTCTTTTTTTGCAACTTTTAGGAGAGGCTCTTCACTTCGCCATATGTCTCTTCCCAGTGAGGAGGTGAGAAAAAATATTGGTTGTAACGGTAACACCATGTCATCGTGCTTACATGGTGTCACTAACCAATCAGATTATTGGAAGAAATTATTCAGTGTGACGGTTATACCATGTAGCCATGCTGACGTGGTGTGATATTTTTATCTACACCATACACCTACCCCTATTTTCAGGGAATCATGACATGTAGTTGTCAGATGACGAATTGTCATGATCCCTATGGAATTAGGGGGTATATGTTTGGTAAAGAATAAAAGGTCACCCCACATCTGCATGCTGATATGGTGCGACAGTTACACTGAATAAATTTTGCAGATGCTTAATGGGTGAATTAGAAGAATCTGATTAGTTGGTGACACCACGTAAGCACAGTAACGTGGTGTCACCGTTGCAACCAATATTTTCTCCCCAGTAAGGTCGAATTTTTATTTTTAATTATTTTTACTTTTTCACAAATTTGTCTATCAACTATTTGATTTTAGAGTTCATTTTATTCTTACAAAATGGTTCTCATGTTCTCATACTTTGGATTCGAATGCTTTGACGAGGGCTTCAATTTGTTTATGCAAAACCAAATAGTTTGTCTTGTTAGTATACTTTGGATTGCCAAATTTCAATTGCCATAGAAACCCCGTTATTATCTAGAGGTGGTTAACTAAGTGGTCCCTCAGTTTTTGTTTTGTTGTCTTGCTTTTTGAAAGATTTAATTAAAAATTCTCTCATGGTGGGCCAACTGGTTGTGTTGAGTAATTGACCTCTTAGTTCTATTTGTCACCTTTGTGCTCCTTTTATTACACAAATATCTCAGGAGCCCCTTTTACTTGGGCTTGGGATAATTTCTACATCGTTCTCTTAACCTCTTTTTTTGTTTTTTTGTTTTGTTTTGTTTTTTTTGTGAAAGGCTAGATTCGTTGATTGAAGAGATATTACGGTATCTTGTATTCTTTAAAAAAAAAAAGATATTGTATAATGTATGCTGAATTTGAAGTAGTTTCTTGTACCAAAATTTATAATTATAATAAATAATAAAAATAAAATAAAAAAAGAGACATCCCTTTCCCATATCGTGGAAGTGCCGCAGTGCTCCGTCATTCTTTTGTACCTGAAAGGCTATTTCCAATGTCCCCGAATACTTTCTATTTTCGTAAGTGAAATGTTGAGTCCATTTGTTGAAGTAGTTTTGATTTTTCCTTTTGAATGAGTTTCATTCAAGTTACACATGAATCTGCCTCCTTACCAACTCTACCCAACAATTATTTCACCAAAATTCTGAAAACCGCCAGTTCTAACAACACCCTCAAGACTGATACCAATTCAAAGTCCATCATCTGTTTCAACAATGGAATGCCACCAACTTCTGAAACTGTTGAAAGACTGATGATGATGATGAGGAGACTCCAAACCAAAATTGAGGCCTTGCTTTGAATTTTTTGATAATCTGATGGGCCTTCTTTAGTGACTAATACGAAATTATGGATTTGTCTCGCTCTCTTCTTTGCTTTCTTCAATTTGTATATATAATGATACATGAACATTAAAATCGAGATAAATCTGTTCGTAATTTCTCAAATTTCTTCAATGATGCTTATGGAATGTTACCAGATTGTAGAATCGTGTATAAGCTTGTTTGTATTAAACACTATAGTAACCAAAAGGGGAAAATTCTGGCATTTGCTCATTATTCAGGGGTTAATTGTTCGATCTCAAATCAATTTTTCTCTCTATCTAATTTGGATTGTTGTTAGTAATTTTTTTGTAATTTGCCATTGAGCTATGCATTTTTTCTTCACTTTCTTTTTCAGTTCTTCAAATGAAGTGTCTTCCATGCGACCCACAGACAAAGGAGTTCCATACCAAACTTCGAGATGAGCATCTAATTAATAAGGTATCCTCATGTTCTCAATTGTGCTTTATCCCATTAAAAATGGGTTTCTCCTATCTGTGGAATGCTCGAAGCATGGCTCCCACTGATCCTATTCGAATGATAAACAAAAGCTGCTATCAGACTCTTTCTAAGGATATCTCAAATGTATTTCGTATAATTAATTTACAGGATTAAAGTACTGTGAAAATTATTGTTTTTCTTGCTTGTGAAAATTACATGTAGGATTGTTTACGTTATGTTTTGAGAAATTTCCTTTTTTGAGGGCCACCCTTCAACTAAAAAGATGTGGTTTGTTTTTATTTAAAATCTTACTTATTTATGCATTTATGTCACTCTTGATACTAGGCAAATGAAACTGCCAATGCAGAACATGGCCATGTTCTCCATTTCTACGGGAAGAGCCCCAAAGAATCTAAAGTTGTGCGTGGACCATATGCTAATGTTGTTTTTTTTACTTATTTTTTGATACCCTTAACATGTATGGTGACAATTGCAGCATGTTTGATGCAATACAATTTTTACTTAAATTTATGTACTCAATTATAAGCACGAATGCTGCAACATGAGATGTGTAAGTTGGCCCCTTCTCCCAAGTTGAGACTCTCTTTTCTACCTTATTTGAGTACCGAGAGCATTTATTTACAACGTACATTCATAGTAATTTTTGCAGAAAATTATATTCTTTTGTGCACTGGGCAATGAAATCTCCACGTGCCTTGCACGTGGCCTCCCCTAGTAGTCTTTATAATTTTGGTTAGTTAAATATACACCCCCTATACTTCTATCGTTTTTCACTTTATCTATGTACTTCAGATCATGTCACTAATATCCCCTTATACTTTGAATTAAAGTTCCGTTAAAATTAAAGGACAAGAAGCTTATTTAGTGGAGTATTTGACACTTGACCCCATATGGTGGGCACATTTTCAATTTGTTCATTTGTAGTCAAACATGTCATTAATACCCATTGTGCACTATTTGATAGCTTCTTTTTCTTATACAATAAAATCACAAAAAACTGCAATTGATATAAGTTATGCAAGATAGCTTTTAGACATTGTAATTGTATAGACTATTTTGTTTAATAATTTATTTTAGCTTTTGGTGTTCATAAATTATTTATTAAAAAAAACTCCAAAAGTTACTGCCAACCATAGCTTATTTCATTAAACTTAACTGATTTACTAACGGATTCACTTTAGTCCAAAGTACAGGGTGTATTAGTGACATGTTTAGAAGTATAAAGGGAAAAGTGAAAAATGAGCTAAATCTGTAATTATAACACCCGCTCATGTGATTAATCGTTAATTATGAATTAGCATGCATTAGCATAATTAATTGGTGTTTAGTAATATATGTTTAAGTGGATTTCAGCTCACTAGTTAATTATGGGTGTTCAGTTTGGGAACCTAGTATTGGCTAATGTGGCAATCCCAAATTGGGACATGATTTGAGAAAGTTCCATTATGATGGTACAAGGTTGTGGAATCACCCTTACATACTTAAATGTTTATTAACATATGGAATATTTGTATGTTGCATAAGATATATTGTTTATGGTTAGAGACCATTTATGTGGTCATTTGGGATACTTTTATGAGAACGAATTGAACACGCTACATAACTAGTAGGCTAATTAGTAACTTCAAAGAATTATGTGGGACCACTTATGGAACCCACGCGAGATATAGACAAATACTCACTTAAGTTTAGAGACTATATAGTTGGTTGTAAAACTAATAGGGGGTGAAATTACAAATAATCGAAAATTATGTGGGTTTCATAAGAAAAATGATAAACCATATATGAGCTGTGAATCAAAAAGGAGATTCATTTCTTCTTCTCCTTCTTAAGTCGACTAAAGAGAGAGAAGATGCGAAGGTTTCGCCGGAGCTCTACGATGTCGATTGGCACATCGTTCGACTTCCAATTTCAATTTTGAGACCATATTTGGACTCGTGGAGGAAAGACTAATATTTTGGTACCAATTTTATTAAGTTTAATCGTCGTAATTTTTGCAACTCAATTCGGTTCGGTAATCTGTAGTTTACCGAATTCATGTAGGATTTGAATCCAGAGTAGAATTGGGCTTTAATTTCTCAATTAGGAGCAAATAGTGAAGAGGTGAGTAGTTTCAATCTTGTTTTTGGATGAGATTCATGTATATGTTTATATGGATGTTATTAACATGCCTAAATAGCATAATTACCCATGTTTAGCTATAACAATGATTCATGGTGTAGAATTGTGCTTAATCAGTTAGTACGGCATAATTATGTGAAAAATGTGATGAAATGTTTTATGTGAGCATGTAGTTGCCTATTTGAGTTAAAGGGAAGCTTGTATAAATCCGCCATGAGATTGTATCGTGGTGACGACCACTTGTTACCGACGACATTAGATCGCACGTGTGAGGTGTGGGTCATTGGTGACTATTAGGGGAGTCGCGAACTTGCGGGTAGTGGCAGAGAAAATACTTGCTTATCCGGAGATCATTTTACTTGTTAAGATTGTTAGTAGTATACCCTAAAAGCCAGTTAGATTGGAGTAGTGTTTTAGGAATATTACCTTGTAATAACAGTTTCATATTAATAAAGGGCAAGTTTATTATTTATCATTATTGTTGTTTAACATTTATATGATATGTCCACAGAATTAAAGTTGAGAAGGTATGTACTTAAAGAGTTAAGGAACAAGACCATATACTTCTTAGCTGCTTTATTCTAAAATTGTTCTTAGTCGTAGAATTATTAAATTGGGCATTTAATAATCCGGTTAGACGAATATGTGTCATGTTTATTTTATTTGATAAGATATGGCTAGTCTTAAGACATCAGTGTGGGGACGCTGGAACAAACATATGGGTGCTTGTTATAGAACAAGTTCACTGAATGTGATCAACTATTAGGAAAATTCAAATGGAGTTTTACTTATCTATCAATGGATTGTTCTTAGTTACAGTGGTACAAGTAATCCTTAGACCTGAGACATTACTGTTATCTTGTGTATGAGTTATTATGCTTTAACGTGCACGGTGTTTATATTTTAATTAAGGGCATATTCATGTATTGTTGGATATAATAAGTCATACATGGAGACATGTGAATGTACAACAAGGAATCTATCACTCTCAAGTGAGGGAGTGAATGTCCTATGTGATTTTCTATGATATATCTCAAGTAAAGCTCCCTGGCCAGGGCAGGGTGAGAATTAGAAAGAGTTTTCTAATTTTACCAAATAGAGAAATATCAATTAGTTCGAGAACATATAATTAAATCTGGGTTTGATAATATGTCCATTACCCAAGAGATTTAATTGGGACATTGTTTGATAGAAGGATTGAATTGTATGGTAACTGTTAACGGAAAGGTTCACTATTTTTCAGACTGTCTGGGGGTGTGTCATGATATACTGCTAGGTGTCACTCATGACTAGTGGAAGCCCAGAAATAATAAATATTAATATTAATTATTTCTACAAGGGAGAATTAGAAGATGTTCTAATTTAAATTAATTAGAAAGGGTTCTAATTGTAATACTTTAAAGTATTAGTACCCACTACCAGATTAGTATGAACCTATGGGGTCACACACAAAAGGGCAATGTGTAATTAGAAGAAGTTGTGAGGGACTACTTGATATTAAGTTGTTAATATGGAAGTAGTATAATAATACAATTAGTTTATATTTGATTTAAGAAAGTCTTCCAATCAATATAGTTTCCTAATTAGATTAGGAAAGGGACTTATAGCATTATTATATATATGAGATATGAGAAACTAAGTGGGATGCTAGTACACCCAAGTTTCTCCCAAAACTCCCAACCCATTACATCCGTAAGGTCAAAAGAGTTTTTGATCTATTCACCTTTTGTCTTCTTCACTTTATTGGAGGAAGGAAAAGTTTTCTTCTAGTGTGCATTGCTTGTGTGGATACTTTTAGAGATCGGACGCTTGGACGATTTGGTGAACTGTTCGTGAGACAAAAGGGAATTAATATTTTGTAAAGCACGCTTCAAAGGTAACTATTCGATTAACCCCCTATGGATGTTGTATGTATTTTGTATATATCATAGATTTGATCATGGGATTAGTAAACCATTAAATTTTTGTTTTTCGCTGCGCGGACCTTAAAGGGTTTCACATGGTTTTCTTTCAGTATCAGAGCCTTAGTCTATGATTAATACAAAATACTGTAAGGGCACGTTTGGTAGGGAGGAATAAAATAAGGCCGGAATGGAATGGACTCAAGAATGGAATGTAACATGAATGGAATAGCAATAGTCATTACATTCCTCTGTTTGGCTAAGTTTCTAGGAATTAAATGTCAATTACATTCCACCTTGGGTTTTAAACAATCAATTAGTGGAATAAAATCATATTTAAGCAAAATAGTTTATATTTGTACAAAATATTTATGGTACAAACCTTCAATATTATTTATCTATAATTTTTTTTTTAACTCAAATATTTTTATGAAATTTCGTTTGGAGAAGTGTTTAATAGAGTGTCTTGGAATATTTTTTTCAAATGTATAATCTTTTAACCTATTTCGAAGTTCAAGAATCTACTATCAAATATTCTTATGAAATATTTTAAAATTTCAAAATTTTTAAATATTTTTTAGCCTAAATAGGTAATATTTAGTTTTTTTTTATGAAATAATATTACATTTTTAACAATTTTAGTCCACCTTATTTTTTTTGCATCTATTTGCAAAATCTCTTTAAAAATTTAATATGCTTGCTAGTTATAATTAAAAAAAATTTAGTCCATTGTTAAGTTTAATAAGTATTTTTATGATTTTTTTAGTATGAATAATATTTAATCAAAATATTTAATATTTTATAAAAAAAAATTAATTTTTACAAAAGTATTCAATATTTGTTTAATATTTTAAAAAATATTTAATATATACATATTTTTTAAAAATATATTTTAAGAAAAAGTTTTACATTTTACAATTATAGTCAATCTTATGGGAATGGAATGAGCATTCCTTGGATTTTTGCAAGGAATGCCTATTCCTGCTTAAGTAGGAATGACCACTCCAAAAGGAATACTCATTCCACTGTATTTGGTTACGCCAAACACAGGAATAGAATGAACCTATGAATGATCATTCCATTCCAAGGTGCATTTCTGCCTACCAAACGTGTCATAATTGTTGATGTAGCATAAATTTATTTTGAATAAATTGGAATTTTGGGAATGTTTGTATGAAGATACTAGGGTTTTTGTTCATATAATGAACAAAGGGTTTAAACTTCGCTACATTGGTATATAGTGTTTACATAAGATGTAAACATGTATATGCCAATTTTAATGTGTATAAAAGTTATATATATTTTTGTGATAAGTTTGGAATTTATTCATGATTGTTTATCCGAATCTGTTAGCGGTTCAATAGAGAAGACGAGTCAGATCCGAATTTCAAAAATTTACGTCAGAACACTTATATTCGATTGGAAATGACGTTCTGAGCAAGACTCATACCCTTGGTAAATTTTGTCCAAAATCGAACGTTTAGACCATCTAATATGCGTTTTAATGTATAGCAGGATTGTTTTTATATTAAGACAAATTCTAATTAGATTAGAATTGAACCCAAGATTCATGCTATAACTAGAACAATTATTTTTATTATATTTTTATTTATTTACATATAATGTGAATGGATGAAAAGGATGATTATGGACTATACCAAATAATTGAGTTATGTGATTGGTTTATTATTTCAATGTGATTGAATGTTTTATTATTTTGGGTTTATAATTTTTAAATAGGGCTTGCATGCCTTCCTCCCTCCTTCTCGATGTAATTTCTATCTCCCTCCTATGTACCTCCCCTTTGATTATGGATTAAGGGTTTTCTTATTAAAAGCCATGTAAAATTATTTAGAGACGAAGATCAGAAAATTACAAGGAAGAAGAAGGTAGAGCCTACTTGGAGTAGATAAGGTGTCCAAGAAAAGAATGAAGACTATTTATTATTATTGTTTCAAGCTTAGATCTTAAAAGTATGTGATATTTAATAATGATTACAACACTATAAACCTAGATTCAACTTAAAGGTTCAAGTTGAATCACCTTAAAAGTCCATAATACGATTTCACCATATATTTTATACGTCCACATTTTAAAATTATTTTAAAATTTAATCCATTTGTTGTGTCACGAGGATACTCCTTTGAATTAAAATTTTAAAATTATTTTCTAAATTTAATTAGTGGGAGCATTGTATGGACATATTAAAATATAAATGATGAAATATTTATTTTATGTATTTGATGCATGTATAATTGATGAGACCATAAAAATTTCCTTCTTGTTTATGATATTAAGTTGTAAGCGAAGAGACATTATGAATGTCTTATTGTAGCCTTCCACCATTATAGGGACTGTATTTTCTTATTTGGGTTTGTCGACTACAGATATGTGGGGACTGCTCCTTCTAAGAAAAGTCACTCATACTATTTAAATATATGATATTATGAGGTGAGGGGTTAGTGGAATCCAAGAAACTATTATGTGAGGGTCTCATTAGTGACTCATACTTGTATGAATGGTGGGTCTTAACTTAACTAAAATATATGGATCAAGAAACTATTATGTGAGGCTCATAATTTTAGAGGCTAAATGCTGATTGGAACTTGCTTAAGAAGCAATAGGTATAAAGTTACCTTCTTATCTAAGTTAGTATGGCCAAGAAACTATTATGTGAGGTTGTACTAGTTTTGGTGGGACCCCAATCCCCACTAGGAATTTTTACAAATAAAGATTCCCAAATTTCTTTAAAGGGAGGAGGAATTTGAAAAGAATAGTGGGAGGTACCATTATGATTTAAAGACCCAAAATCTAATAGATAATAAAATTGAATTTTATTTTATGCTCATAAATTGCTATTTATCTTCTGTAGATCACCGCTAAAAATGTCAAACTTCAATCCCCTTGCTAAAATTCTGGATACCAACTGTTTGACTGGACCAAACTTTGATGATTGGTTAAGGAACTTAAAAATCATTCTTGCTTCTGACAAAATTGCCTATGTCTTGGATGGGCCAATGTCGGAATCTCTTCCAGAAGGATCCACTGAGGAAGAGCATGACACTTTGAGAAAGTGGCAGAAAAATGAAATAAAGGTGAGATGCTACATGTTAGCACCCATGAGCAATGAGCTTCAGAAGCAACATGATTCATATAAAAGCTCAACCTCTATTCTTCTTCACCTACAAGAGTTGTATAGGGGACAGAGTAGAACCGCAAGGTTCAATGTTTCAAAAGAACTCTTCCAGGCCAAAATGCCAGAGGGGTTATCTGTAAATGAGCATGTGCTTAAGATGATCGGTTACATTGAGCAACTCGAAAAGCATGATATAGGCATGGATGCAAATTTGCAAATAGATTTAATCTTACAATCCTTGTCAGATTCATTTTCGCAGTTCGTTATGAACTTCAACATGAGCAGGATGACAGTTCCACTGCATGAGTTGCTAAATATGTTGAATACTGTGGAAGGCTCTATCAAAAAGACAAAGAGATCTACTCTTGTCATTCATGAGGCTTCTACTTCCAAGTCCAAGCCCAAGGGTAAAGGAAAATGGAAGGGACAGAAGTCCAAGGTGAAGGCAAAGGGCGGGATCAAGAAAGGCAAGCCCTTAAATGATAGAGAGAGAGGTATACTCACAATGGCTAGTCCCGCGCCGGGACCGATGCAAATAAAGGAAACATGTTATGATATGCAAAAGGGAACAAGAAGAATTACATTAGGTTGACTCAAGCGGAGTCGCAAAAGCAAAAAGAATGAAAACGTGTAATGTAATCATGCAACAATCCTAGATAAGATGTCTCTAACATATAAACACAAAAAAATGGAGATTATCCTAAAGGGATTGTGTCGTTGAAAAATAAACTTGTAAGCCTAGAAAAATTCTAAGAGAAGGGATAGAGATGTCATGCCCCGAAGTACCAAAAATAGGGAAAAATAAATTTCCTTTATGGGTTCGTAGACACGTGACTGGTTGTGAGTGTCACCTGATTGTCCAAACATGCTTATAACAATAATGTGATATGGGAAAGTGACTAAGTTCAGCAGAAGCAGAAATTTAAAACATCCAAGTCTTACATCAGTAGTATATTACAGGCCAAAAAGATATCCAAAAGTTACATATTACAAGACCAGCTAAACCATTACATCACTAACATAATAATAACAGAACTATAACAAAAGAAAAGTTTCAAAGTCTTCAGCTGGCGAAACCGTAGCCTTCCTCGTAGTAATCTTCACCAGCATATTCTTTAGTAGTAAAGTCAGCATCTTGATAGCAGTCGGCTCCGTCTGGACCTGCAAAGGCTGGACGTGGAAGGTCCAGCGACATGAAAAGCCGTTAGCGGTTAAGCTAAGTGAGGGTCCCCTTAAGGTTGCCACCACTTAAGGTAAGTTATTCTTCATTTCTTCTTATTCTCAACTATGTCTCATTAATCTTTTCTTATTCTCAAAACTATACCTTATTTAAACCCAATCATTCCCTTCGAAACTTAACCCAGAACTGAACTGACCAATGACATTGACTGAAAGAAGACTTGACTCCAAACGCATTTACTGGTCAAGAAAGAACAACACTCAACAATGAATAGTTAACTGTCTCCCAACTGACACTCAAACTGTCACTCAAATGGCATTCAAATTATCGCCCAACTGGCATTCAAACTATCGCCCAAATGGCATAAGTGTGCGGGACATTAACAATCTCTTGGTCGAACACGGCATGCCGATCCTCAGGTCGCCCGCACGTTATCGAACACGTCATGCCGATCCTCAGACCAAGGGTACGGGAAATTAATAATCACTTGGACGAACACGTCATGTCGATCCTCAGGTCACCCGTACATAACCGAACACTTCATGACGATCCTCAGTCCAAGGGTGCAGAAAAATAATCAACCACTTGATCGAACACGTCATGACGATCCTCAGGTCATCCGCACTTGACCGAACACGTCATGCCGATCCTCAAATCAAGAACACAAAACATAACTCTCCGATCGACACCATGGAATTATCGAAAGACCAACTTTGCAAGAAATATCCAAACACGACACGAAAATTTACTAATCAACTTTGACTGGTAGTCACATGACAGAAAACGATGCCCAACGTCCCTTATTCGCATAAAATCTGTTATTGAAGGTTTTATCGTTATCTTACGCGTTCGTACGTTTCATAGTTTAGTTCATTAATATCATCCATTTATAATCGTTAATATTTCACTATAAGTCCGACATTCCGCTTTACCTTTCAATATACTCACGATGGAAACTTTTCCGATCACTTATTAACGCAATAATTGTGCCATACAACATACTTATAGTTTGGGTATGAACTTTCAACGGTCATTAGACTATATTCATAACAATGGAAAACATAGCACGTAGCTCATGGATTTATAACATGAATTTAATACCAATAAACATATAGATGAAACCCTTAACATACTCATCTACGCGATAGCACTACCATAACACGATATTTTTATAATAACACAGGTACCAGAAAACTAGCATCAACAATCAACACCATGCATAAACAAAACATTATACAAAAAGCTGTACAATCTGCCAGGATATATTTTCACTGTGTTGACTGAATCAACATGATTTATTTGAGCATGATAAATTGATTTATGGATCAAACTCAAAACTAAAACATTGTAGATAATAGGATTATCTTCATGTAAAAAAAAAATCTCACTTCAATTACATTTTTGAGCTGCTCAAAATATTTATTCTACCTAGACATTTCTATACTTTTGGACTGCTATGTCCCAGATTTATAGTACTGCGTTGTACGTGAATTGAACCTATGAAAGAGGGGTTTTAGACTAAGCTATAGAAGAGTTATTTGTAGATAAATGAGATAGCTTTCACCACAAAAAAACCTAGCTTAATTCCGATTTTTGAGCTACTCAAAACATTCATTTTACTAAACTACATTCTGCTGGAAGTTTCTGTTTTCCCAGGTTTATAACACTGCATTGTACATGCATTTCAACCATGAAGGAATGATTTTCAAACCGAGCTATAGAAGAGTTATTTGTAGATAAATGAGTTATCGTTCTTCACAAAAAAACCTAGCTCAATTTAGATTTTTGAGCTGCACAAAACATTCATTTTACTAAACTACATTCTGCTAGAAGTTCAGTTTCTTATATTTAAAGCATTTGTCTTGCATGTCATGAAAACTTCAACACAACAACATCAAACTCCTACTAAACATTAATACATACTATATATGTTCTAAATTGAGTTAGATTACTCACAATTACTCACAATTTACTAACCAAGTCTTGAAATTGAGCTTGGGCTTTGGATTTGAGCTTTAGGAAGCTTGAACTCAGCTTCAATGGTGGATGTTCTTTGTTCTTCTCCTTCTTCTTTACTTCTTGACTTATGGGATTCTTTTTAGGTCTTCTAAAACTTCTTATTACAGATTCTAAGTCCCCATGGTGCTATATATAAGTGTATGGGTGTGTATATGTGTTTGCATGTGAGGTGTATACAAGAGAAGAGGGGTGAGTGCTTGGATTTTCTTCCTAGCTTCCTATATGTCTAATCTCCTATCTCCCTCTCTAAATATTCAGATTGTAAGGAGTCTAAAGAGCACAATACATGTGCACGAGAGTTTATATAGAAGGTTGGGTGGTGGCAAGTGTCATCTTGCACGTAAGCATGTATTCATGCAAAGACAAGTGTCCTAGAGGTGGACAAGTGTCACATGGGGTGGTGACATGTGTTGGGGTGGTGCATGGAGCTTGCCATGTGGGGCCCACCTTGGATTGTGTGCCACTTTCTCAATTTACATGCATAAGTTTCTCAATATACGTGTCAGTCTCGATTTACGTACAACTGGGTATTATTTCTAATGTCCGGGTCCGAGTATGGGACTAAGTTAAATCTTATTACAGTCGAGTTGGTATGGTTACTATAGTCTAATCAGTAATCCTAAGATATGACAAAACCGTCACCCAACTAAAATAATAATATAATCATATAGCCGGTCCAATACAGAAATTCAAAAAGCTGATATTATTAATGAAAGAAAAATTACAGGTGTTACAAGAGAAGGTACATGATACATGGGCAATAAGCTACATATAGATGAGGCAAGCCAACAAATTGAAATCCGGATCTACATCATTCAATTCTCTGCACTAAGACACCAAGAAATACCCAAGCATTGCAAAAACACAAGCAAACGAATGATATGCAGGAAAAACAAAACAACCTTTAATGAACCCTATCAAAAGTGGTCTTAAACATGAGTTGGGTTAAAACCCTTTTACAGAAAGTTAGATACTTGTCTTAGGGAACTTCTCCAAAAAGTAGAACCTCTTTACCAATTTTGAATACAAGAAATAAGAGTTTTGGGAATAGTGGACCAGAAATGTCCACTGTTCTTGTAAAAATCATAATTAATTCTACAAAAATCATGTGAAGCTCTATTTAGTGTCAAAAGAAAGCTATTTCATTTTAGTTTATGACAAAAATAATCCCATGGATATGTCATGACCTTATGTTTCTGAAAAGTTGTTTTAAACTGACTCTGTTATTCTGAAAGTTTGGTATCATTTGATATATTAATGCAAAACACAATAGAAGTATAATAGAAGTTCATAAATCATGTTAATCAAGTAAGTCTAAGCTTTTGAACTCTCATCCAATTATCCTAGATGATTTCTGAACCATGTTTTATTCATCAATTGTTGTTGAGTGATCAAGGTATGACCATTTTGTATACATGATGTTAATTTTAGTTAAACTTAGAAAATTCCAGAATAGCAGTATCAACTTCGATCTTAACTCGATCGTATGCTCACGATTTTACATCGACATATAGATACATGAGTTAGGAATCATCCCCAAAAAGCGGATCATCGATAACTATCATAGATTTTCTGAAATTCAAATACAAAGAGACTATGTTCAAATCTGTCAACCGATTTATCAACAATTTCTAAAAATAGTATATGGATCCTAGAGGTTCTCAAAACGGATCGAATGAAAGCTAATTCATCAGAGTTTATCCAAAAAATTTAAAATTCATCAAACTATGGGTTTTGTGGACCAAATCTTATGGTCAAAACCACTCTGTTTTGCTGAATTTTATCTAGTTTATGTTAAAGTGTGAGAAAAACATTTTAGGTGATGATTGAAGTTTATTAGAGAGATCAAACTCATAGATCAACTTTATTATCATGATTCCCATTCAATTTATCCCTTAAGTTCTATGAAGAACTTTGGATCATGGATCAAAGGGACTTACAAATATCCTATTTGGAGATGAAATTCAATAGGAATTCTAGGTTATAGGAATAATCAAGAGATAAGTATGAACATAATAATCATCCTTCACATAGATCATACTCTCAAACCATCATAGAATTCAAAATAGATACATATATATATATATATAATCATGTACGCATAGATCTAAACTAACATAGAAAAATGAAATCAAAATTAAAAATCAAAGTGAAATCAATTTCTAATTATAAATTATCAATAAAATCAAAGAGACTTGGATCTTAGTCATGTGAGTGTGTGAAGAACAAGAGAGGAAGAAGATGAGTGTTCTAACAAATAAACTAAAATAAACTAGATCCAAGTCTTATAGATCTATATATAAGAAATAGGAATTAGAGATGAATATTGATGTTTACCTCTTGGAGGATTCTCAATTATATGATCAAAGTTGACTTGAAGATTCTTCTTCTTCAAGTGAGCTCCAAGCTCTTCAAGCACTCATCCATGGGAGTTAATGGAGGAAATTGATTCCAATTCATCTAATTATCTTGAGATTAATTTAAAAAAAAGGTTTTAATTCATAACTCACTTCATCTCTCTAAAAATCTCTCTTGAATTCTAAGTATATCCTTATATCTTGTAAGTACATGGACTAGTACTCTAGTATATTCCAAGATCACTCAAGATGATCCCATATGAGATGCATGAGATCTATGTATAGAGTTTTGAAAACTTAACTCTTAAGTTTCAGGGTTAAAACTAGGATTTCAGAGAGCAGAAAAGGGTTAAAATGGCCATTTCAGTGCCTAAACGCAGTTTCCAGGCAATTTCTTCTCAGTGGGAGGCTTCTAGAAGGGTCTGGAACTCAAAAAGCTCGATGAAGGGGGCACATGTTGGGTGACGGCTTAGGTGGGACCTGCCATCCCCTAAGTGGAACTCACCACCTGCTTTTTGTGATCCCCTGGTTGCCCTTAAGCTCTGTTTAAAATATTACGTTCACTGCTTTTCTAGATTTTTGTAATAATGCTTTTTTGTGTCAGAAATCCTTCGTTCACATACCGTTGGAAAGTTGTCAAGTTGAATTTCAGTATAAAAATATTTCCAGAGGTTTTGAAATGAAAATTGAAGTCCATTTGAAGTCCGGAATTCCTCCAAAACTTTCGTCATCTTTTTGAAACCAAATGACGTCTTTTTCAAAATTGCTTTCAAATGCGCGTCGATTTTGAACTTTTCTTCAAAATTGAATCTCTGGATACCTAGAATACTACGTTTAGAACACTTCATGTTCATATAACCCTGAGTAAATATGAATTCTGAGAGACAATTTTAACAAAACTGGGATTTATGCATGGAAAAGTGCTTTTTTGAGCTTAAAGTCATTTTCCGAAGTCCGATCTTTCGATTATGTGGAATCCAATACCTTCCACAGGGTACTTTTCATCATCAAATCCTCCAAGACATTGTTCACCCTAAATCCTATCAGTGTGGTCAAAATTGGGTGTCTACAATATGCCTTAATAAAAATATACTAATAAAAGTTGATAACAGTAATAGAAACTATAGCCTAAGCTATTCCTCAGCTAGCGTAAACGTAATCGTCAGAGTAGTAGTCTATCCCACCATACTCCGCATTGGTGGACAACCCTCTGGGTAGTAGACATCGTCATGCAGCTTATTACCTACATTGTCAAGAATGAGGTAGTCTTGACGGGAAATGTCTAGGCATAATAGGTCGTCAGCTTGCTAAGAGCTGAGTGAGTAAAAACTAACAAGGTACCAAGTATTTGAAGTAATAGCAAGTTACAAAGACAAAAATTAAGTTCTATTACATAATATCTTTTCGTTAGTCAATTGTTATTAACCAACCATTATCGTCTTGTTATCCTAAGATCGATAACCAACATACTCTTGACTGAATAGAAAATTTAATCATTCAACTCTGTGGATATACTATCATTCCGTCCACCTCTTTTAAGAACATATTCACAGCTCACCACATGTCATGGACACCATGTCTGTCCATCCCCAACTTTTAAGAATATATGAACAGCTCATCGCAATACATGGACATAACATTTTGAACAAGGCATATCAATTTATTATCGCAACTTAGTATCGTCTACTAGTGATCCCAGCTCATCGCCTTTTAAGAACATATTAACAGCTCACCGACTTTTAAGAACATATCATGGATCACCTGGCTATCTTAAAACTGCCTTTTAAGAACATATTAATAGCTCACTAGCATTTAAGAACATATTAATAGCTCACTAGCATTTAAGAACATATCATGACCAAGTGTCTGCCCACGTACGATTCCCAGAACTTAACACACCTATCTAAGTTTCATACTAACATTGATACATGACACTCCCATTGTGGCCTGACTACTCTGATTGAAATGAAACATATATCAAATTGATTCATAATAAGGGACATAACATCTAACGTTGTAACATTCATCCATTATTCTATATCCTACTATTCGTTGGTATCACATTATTTTCTCATTATTGCATAGTCGCATAAGAAACGATATCTGAAAAATTAAATTGTACTTATAATAACTAACAGGAATAAACTATATTTTGTAACTTCCAATCGATTAAGACAGAGGGTCAATCAATTGGGATAAAACTAGTAACAATAGATTAGAAAAAAGTCCAATCGATTGGATCACATTCTATACCAATCGATTACAAATTTTGCAATCGTTAGGGAGTCATCACATACCAATCGATAGGGTAAAAGTCCAATCGATTGGGTCCAGGTCTATGGCAATCGATTGGGACTTCATCTTCTCCAGGGAGTTGACAGTCCAAACTTTTAAGTGTTGGGGTGACGTTTTAGCTGTCTTTCCTTCTTTAAACTATGTAAAACTTCATAATATTGAGACCAAGTGAGTTTTGGACTCACCTATAGGGTGTGTGGTGTGTGGGGTGGTTATGGATCTCAAGTTCTCTCTCTCTCTCTCTCTCTCTCTCCTTGTTCTCTTCTTCTCTTTTCTGTTTTTTCTTTCTTCCCTTTCTCTTGTACTTCTCTCCTTCTTCCTCTATTTCTCTTCTTCTTCTCATTCTCCCCAAGGCAGTGTGTGTATGTGTATATGAATGTGGGTGTGTATGTATATATATGTATATGAGTATATATATATATGTATATCACTCTCTCTTCCAAACTATCAAACAAGGTCTAAATGGATGAAATAAGTCCATATATATAAAGGGTGAGAGTGCCGCACGTCAAAATCTTATGCAAACTTGGAGACCAAGTTCTGTACTATGGAAATTGATTAGGTGTAGATATTTATGAAGGAAATCGATTGGTAATTGGGCAATCGATTGAAAAATAGGGCAATCGATTTGAAGTCAAAAGCGGCAATCGAATGGTGATGGGTCGAATTGATTGGGACACAAAATATCCAACAAAAGGGTAAGGATCATGTATGTAAATACCAAGTCTTATATACATTTAAAAAATACAGGGTATTACAATAGTACACATCCATATTTCACATTCGCATATAATGACACTGTTAGGAAACTGTGTTCCCAGAATCCATTGACAGCGCGTATAAGTTGGTACTGCAAAAAAATTACGTGAAAACTACAATAACCCTACAAGGGCAGAACTAGGGTTACCTTGAACTGCTAAAATGGATTGCTGTAGTAGACAAATCGAGAACACGGGCTCGATAACAGCTCACGATCTTCTACAATATTCCTTTGCTGCCAGAATATCGAACAGAGTGTGGGCTCTTTCGAAATCCTTTCTGTTTTCCACTCTCCCTCTTTTACGCTCTCTTTTCTATTCCGAGTTATAATTCTCTATATAGAAAAACGCTAGCTGAGGAGAGAGCCAAAGCAGCATATATATAGGTTAGGATAGGGACCATAAGAAGTCAATAAGGAATAGGCTTCCTTATGGAATTAGGAAACCCTAATTCGAACTGAATCAGATTCCTATTTCCATAAATTATAATTCATACCACTAAAGAATTATAATTGCACTCCTACCCTTATCTCAAAAATATATTTCGAGCTCCATGTTATTAAATGCTTATTATCTCCCCATGTTAAGATTACAGATATCCATTAATTAAATATAATTACTGACAATCATATTTAATTAATTTCTTAAAATTCCTTGAGATCCTCAGCTTAACTTATCAGATATGTCGGATACAAAATCCACCTGCAGGGTTTGACATAATCAAAACTTATAAGCTTTCTCAAGGGGATATCATCAATCCCAAAATTGAGACATGGATTCCATCATTAATTAATATCCACCACACAATTAATATTGCCACCCAATCCAATGAGATATTGACCCATTTAAGGATCTCACCCTTTTAGGGATCAAAGTGTAAATATTAAATGTACGTGTCTACAAATTAACTTAGGATTTAGAGCATAAGCACTCATAATAGCCATGAGGTATTAATTATCTTATAAGTCAGTATAAAGATAGTTACCCCAAGTCAGTCCCGTTTAATACACAGAGTGTACCAGCATAGTGAGTTGAAACTATACCATTTTCCATAGTCAAGACAAACCTACTACAACACCATGCTGCAGTCCTACCGATGGTATGTCCAATCCCATCTAAGACTGTAAACCAAAATCTTACATTCTATAATATCTGATGGCCTGATCTTCCGTGTGTAAGCCGAACTCTACACACCAAACCACCTACTATATAGAATGAGAGACACACATGCATAATATTAAATAAATAATATAATACAAACATTGCCCACATAGATTCTCATAAAAAAATGGATTAACTGATTTTATTAAATGAATAATAAATCAACTACATAAAGCATGGCTTTTAGTATATATCCCTAACAATCTCCCACTTAGACTTAAAGCCATGATGCGACACACCTCACTCCTATCCCATCTACATGACTATTAAAAGTCTTGGTCGGTAAGCTCTTGGTGAAAGGATCTGCCAGGTTATTTGTTGATGCTATCTTGGTCACTTCAACATCACCTCTTTGCATGATCTCTCGTATCAGGTGATACTTACGCTCAATGTGTTTTACCTTCTTATGGGCCCTTGGTTCCTTTGAGTTAGCAACCGCTCCGCTATTATTGCAATAAAGGGTAATAGCCGATTATACCGCATGTACTGCTCTTAGATCCATAAGGAAGTTTCTGAGCCAAACGGCCTCCTTAGCGGCTTCCGAAGCAGCCACATACTAGGCTTCCATGGTGGAATCAGCAATACATGACTGCTTGATACTCCTCCAAGTAATGGCTCCACCTCCTAGGGTAAACACATATCCTGAGGTAGACTTTCTGGAATCCCTATCTGACATGAAATCAGAATCTGTGTACCCAATGGGTACAAGACTGTCTGCTTGGTAAACTAACATATAGTCTCGAGTCCTTTTCAGGTACTTGAGAATATTTTTCACCGCAGTCCAATGTTCTTGCCCTGGATTAGACTGATATCTACTAACCATGCCAACAGCAAAGCAGATGTCAGGTCTAGTACATAGCATAGCATACATTAGGCTTCCTACTGCCGAGGCATAAGGAACTGCCTTCATCTTCTCTATCTCATCAGGTGTCTTAGGATACTGATCCTTAGATAGAGTAATTCCGTGTCTGAAGGGAAGGAATCCCTTCTTGGAATCTTGTATGCTAAACCTTGCAAGAATATTGTCAATATAAGTGCCTTGTGACAAGCCCAACATCCTATTCTTGCGATCTCGCATAAGCTTGATCCCTAGGATGTGACCGGCTTTTCCCAAGTCCTTCATATCGAATTGACTGGACAACCATACCTTTACAGAAGATAATACCCCCATATCGTTTCCGATTAGCAAGATATCATCCATATATAGTACTAAGAACACCACCACTCTTCCATCATGTTTCTTGTACACACAAGATTCATCCGCACATTGATCAAAACCAAAAGACTTGATTGCTTGATCAAAGAGGATATTCTAAGACCTAGATGTCTGCTTAAGTCCATAAATGGACTTCTTAAGCTTGCACAACATGTGTTCTTGGCCCTTCGCAATGAACCCGTCTGGTTACATCATATAGATGCACTCGTCAAGATTCCCATTTAGAAATGCTGTCTTGACATCCATTTGCCAAATTTCATAATCGAAATGTGCATCAATGGATAAGAGAATCCGGATAGACTTTAGCTTGGCCACCGGCGAAAAGGTTTCCTCATAATCGATTCCCTCCTTTTGCGTGAACCCTTTCGCAACAAGCCTGGCTTTAAAGGTTTCCACCTTACCGTTTGCTCCTCTCTTCTTCTTATAGATCCACTTACATCCAATGGATTTTATTTCATTGGGTGGTTCTACAAGATCCCAGACTTGATTGGAGCACATAAACTCCATTTCAGATTTCATAGCCTTTTGCCAAAGATCTGCATCTTTATCTTGGAGTGTTTCATTGTAGTTACAGGGGTCGGTACCTTGTTCATCAGGGACCCGATCATAAGACTCTCCCAAGAACATATACCGGTCAGTTTGAATAATAACCCTCCCACTACGACGAGGCACAATCCGTGTCTGTGTATCACTGATATTTCGTTGTGAAGATTTTGAACTTAATACACCATTATCTACACGTTGTACTGGTTCAGGAACCTGTGTGTTAATGGTTGGTTCAGGATCTACACAAGTTTCGATAATCCTCCCACTACGACGTGGTAATGGAATATCTATAACTCTTTCTTGTGGTGTTTCTTCTCGTACCGTTGGTATCGAAGAAGTATGTCTCGGTGTCTCTCCTCTCATTTCCTCTAGAACAATACGACTTCTGGGCTTGTGGTCCATAACATAGTCCTCTTCTAAGAATGTGGCATGGGTGCTAACAATAACCTTCTGATCCTTAGGACTATAAAATAGACCACCTTTAGTTCCTCTTAGATACCCAACAAAGAAACAAACTTCTGTTCTTGATTCCAACTTTTCTGCGTTCCCTTTCAGCACATGTGCTGGACTACCCCAGATCCGAACATGCCGTAGACTAGGCCTTCGCCCAGTCCATAATTTCGTGGGAGTAGTAGGTACTGACTTAGATGGTACCAAGTTTAGAATGTATGCAGCTGTCTCTAATGCGTGTCCCCAAAAGGAAATTGGTAAATCCGAGTAACTCATCATAAATCTTACCATATCCATGAGAGTCCTGTTCCTTCTTTCTGCTACACCATTCTGCTGAGGCATACGGGGTGCAGACAATTGGGATGTAATCCCTTGCTCCAATAAGTATTCCCTAAACTCTCCCAAGAGGTACTCTCCATCACGATCAGATCGTAGTGTCTTGATACATTTACCTAGACGCTTCTCCGTTTCAGCCTTGAAGTCTTTGAATTTCTCAAAGCATTCAGACTTACGCCGCATCAAATAAATGTACCCATACCTTGAGTAATCATCGATGAAAGTGACAAAGTACTCAAATCCCCCTCTTGCTTGGACAGTCATAGGACCTCACAAATTATAGTGAACCAGTTCCAATGGCTCTTTTGCTCTATAGCCCTTGGCCGAGAATGGCCTCTTGGTCATTTTACCTTCCAAGCAGGATTCACAAACTGGAAGTGCCTCCACTTCCAACGAGTCTAATGGCCCATTTTGAACCAGTCTTTGAATCCTTTTCAAATCAATATGACCAAGGCGTAAGTGCCAAAGATGTGTTTGGTTCATCCTCGAAGGTTCTTTTCTCTTAAATGGCAAACTATTTGTGTTATTCAATTCATTAAGTTGCAGTATAGGAGAGATATGATTTATAATATAAAGATCATCCACCAATTGACCAGAACAAATAAAATGTTTATTTTTTTTAATAACTACTACTTTATTAAAATGAACTGAATATCCATTCTTTACTAAACTAGAAACTGAAACTAAATTCCTTCTAATAAAAGGTACATAAAAGCAATTTCTTAATATTAAAATCCTATCTCTACCAAAACTAAGATGTAGATCTCCTACTGCAACTGCTGCTACTCTCGTAGCATTTCCCATATATAGATAAATCTCTCCATCACTGAGCTGCCTGGTTCCCTGGAACCCCTGCAAAGAATTGCATACATGATCAGTGGCTCCCGTATCTACACACCAGGTACCGGTAGATCGGAACGCTAAACACGATTCAATAACTAGTAAATGAGATTTACCTTGATTGTTCTGTCTGGCGAGATAAACTGGACATTACTTCTTCCAGTGTCTTGGCTGCTTGCAAACAAAACATTTTCCTTTAGGCTTTCCCGGTTGTCCTCGTGGCCTTTGGATTGGCGGAGGACCCGCGGCCTTCTTTTGAGCCTTTTTCATTTTCTTCTTGCCTTTCGGCTTTGAAGCAGAACCTTTCTCAAACACAAGAGCACTCCCTAACTTTCTGTTGAGACCCTCAGCTGCCTGGAGTTCTTTAAGCAGCTCCGTCAAAGTATATTTAAATTTATTCATGTTGTAATTGAGGCGGAATTGCTTAAAAGACTCTGGCAATGACTGGAGTACGATATCGACTTGAGTTTCCCCGTCGATTGTAGCTGCAAGGATCTCTAGTTCATTAAGAAGAGATATCATCTTAAGAGCATGATCCCTAACAGGCGTCTCCTCAGCCATGGTTGTGTTCATCAAGTCTTTCATGGCAACCTGCATAGCAACACGACTTTGATCCCCGAACATCTCTCGGAGGCTCTCCATCATGTCATTGGCGCTGGCCATTGACTGATGCTGATGTTGCAGCACATTTGACATGGATGCCAAAATGTAACACCGCGCCATCTCATCAGCCTTGACCCATTTCTTGTGAGCCTGGGTTTCCTCAGCGGTTGCCCCCTCACCAGGTTGCTCAGGACATTCTTGAGTAAGCACAAACTTGTACTCTTCAACAGTTAACACAATATCCAAATTCGTTTTCCAGTCTATATAGTTTGGTCCAGTAAGTTTGTTTTTTTTTAAGTATAACAGCAAGTGGATTGAAAATACCCATTTAAAAGCCTGAGAATCAAATAACATAAATAATTACGTTTGGGCAAAAATTACTATGGATTCGAGTTGAAAATATTGGTTCCCTCTACATATTTGAAAGGAATCCGCCAGCAACCTGATACACCGCGAATAGTATGACTCGATGGGAAGCCATATACTATCCATCATTTGTTCAGATAGACAATTGCCTTTTAATTTTACTATCCAGGCAATGTACTTTGCCTAATAAAATTAAACTGCTGACTTGCTTTGGTCCTATAAATAATGACAGTGACTCAGATGGAGAGGATATTATTATTTATAGCTAAGTGTATACCATCACTTAATTCTAGGTCAAGAGTTCCATGAGGAACACCTCTGATGGAGAGGTGACCCACACCAACAATCACCCAAAATATTCTTTTAAAGAAGTTTGTACTGATGATTCCATGATCAACTACATCCGATAGGGAGGATGACACTAGAGCCATCACACAAAATTAATCATATCATCTACAAACCAGTGATGGAGACCATGGGATTTATACTTGATAATTCCCTCTCCCACTTAGAATTTTTAAAAAAATTTGAGGGTTATAATTTTTTTAGAAAAACTTTTAATTTAATTAATAAAAAATAATGAAATACTTGACAAGGATTAATTCATCCTTACTTGTGAAACCCACATGTGTAGATAATAAAATTATTCTATTCTCATGATTTTAGAAAATAAGTACTTATGTTTTCAAATTATGGAATTAGTTTTATTTCTAAATACACATGTAGTTGTCCATCATTTTAAATTAATATAAATTAAACATGCAGCTAGAAATCTGAAATAGGTCTAGGAACAATTATCCATGTTGTCCTATTCATTAAACATGAAACAATAATAATCATTCAATCACACATAAATAAGGAAATCACAATAAAATAGGAATCCCACTATTATGGTCAAGCTGCAACTCTTGTGAAGAAATCTTCATTGAACCTGATTAGCTCTATGTCACCACTATGTAACGGGGGTCGAGCTGCCCGGTCAGCTCGCGAGGGTTGAGGGGGCAGCGCCCCGAAAGCTAAATCCGATTTACCATCAGCAACTGCCTTCCAGAACTGTTTTCTGAAACAGCCTTCAGAAATTGCCTCCAGATTGCTGAAACTGCTTGTAAACTGTCTTCAAGAACTGTCTTCACGGATTTACTTGAGATATATTACACAAACCCTATGCCTCCATAAAGGAGTTCACATGCTATTTCTTTGCTGTAAATTAACCACACATCAATCAAGCGTGGGATCCAATACACACAAGTCCTATGCCTCCATAAAGGAGTTCACATGCTATATTAAAATAGCAAAATTAACCACGGATAAAACCATCGTGGGATCCAATCACACAAAATCAGTGACCATAATGGTGGAATAAGAACGCTGCAAAACAAGGGTTAGCACAGTTCTACGTTCTATCCATCCATCAAAACACGCATAAGATCTGTTTTATTGGACAACATGGTTGCGTCCAACCCATACGTAGAATCAACGTTGCTCTGATACCACTGTTAGGAAACTGTGTTCCCAGAATCCATTGACAGCGCGTATAAGTTGGAAGTACAAAACAATTACGTGAAAACTACAATAACCCTACAAGGGCAGAACTAGGGTTACCTTAAACTGCTAAAACGGATTGTTGTAGTAGACGAATCGAGAACACGGGCTCGATAACAGCTCACGATCTTCTACCATATTCCTTTGCTGCCAGAATATCGAACTGAGTGTGGGCTCTTTCGAAATCCTTTCTGTTTTCTGCTCTCCCTCTTTTATGCTCTCTTTTCTATTCCGAGTTATAATTCTCTATATAGAAAAATGCTAGCTGAGGAGAGAGCCAAAACAACATATATATAGGTTAGGATAGGGACCATAAGAAGTCAATAAGGAATAGGCTTCCTTATGGAATTAGGAAATCCTAATTTGAACTGAATCAAATTCCTATTTTCATAAATTATAATTCATACCACTAAAGAATTATAATTGCACTCATACCCTTATCTTAAAAATATATTTCGAGCTCCATGTTATTAAATGCTTATTATCTCCCCATGTTAAGATTACAGATATCCATTAATTAAATATAATTACTGACAATCATATTTAATTAATTTCTTAAAATTCTTTGAGATCCTCTGCTTAACTTATCTGATATGTCGGATACTGTAATGTTTTGAAATTTAATTGAGGGTATTTTGGTGATTTTGGTGGTCAATGTTTGGACCCAATTTGGACTTGTACATTTTAATGCCTAACTTTTGGTCTTGGGGTACTACTTTGGTAATTGAATTAACACTTGTGTGTGTGTATATATGTTATATATTGGTGTTTGTGTGTGTAGGGGACAAGTGTGGGACCCACCCCACACAAACCTTAAGCTTCTTAGAGAAGCCTAGTTTTCTCTCTCTTTTCCTCTCCCTCTCATCCGGATATCTCTCCCTCTTTCTCTTTTTATTTTTCTTTTCTTTTCATTTTCCTTATCTATACACTCTTTCTCTCTACATCTCTTCTCTCTATCCTAAAATGGAAGAACTAACCCTCCTAGTTTACTTCAACCTTCAACCCCAATTTTGGAGGCCATAAAGTCATTATTGGAGACAAACTATTAGAGGCAAAAATCATCACCTCATCTAGGGCTTCATTTGGGTACTTCTATTTTCCATTTTGGTGACCACTAGCTCAAGCCATGGAGTGGAGGAAGAAGATGGGTTTTCTTATTTCTTGTTCTTGAAGCTTTACTACTTGGGCCTTCTTATTTTCTCTTGGATTCTTCTTTCTTGCACTTATACTCACTAGAAGCAAGGTAGATTACATTATCTATATACATATGAAATCTCATCTCTTTAATTGATTTGTGATTTATGGCTAGGGTTAGCAAATATATGGATTAACTATGACTCTCCCCTAACACACATGTTCATGTGACTTACATGTTTAGTGTTATTTAATTGACTAGATGCTCAAAGGAGATTATGTGCTTATTTGCTTAGTAGTTAATTAATAGCTAAGTTGTTCATATAATTAGATCTTATTTGCTTATTTGCTTAGTCGTTAATTGATAGCTAAGTTGTCCATATAAATTAAATCTTATTGCTAAGTTGAAAGCATGATTAGGTGTAAGTATAAATTCTCTAAATGGTGGTACTTATGCTTACCTTGACTATTGTGGAAGTTCAATTGTTGCCAATGTTTAGTGAAATTATTGATTACATTCTTAATATATGACACTTGCATTCGAATAATAGAATTCATGTGCATTGTTGCCAAGTGGGCACACCTCATAGCATTAGCATGGGTGACATTTGGGTAATCCCTAAGAGGGGATAAAAGTAAATCTGACCCCAATAAAGGGGGATAAAAGTGGATAAGAAAATCCGGATGTGGGTTGTGTTAATGAGACAGGGTGGACGTACCTAAGAACGTGCCAAACTCCAACTTATATTCGACTAGCTATCGGAAAGTTGGTATGCTACATTCCCAGTGGGGGGTGGCTCACAGTCCGGTAACGAGGCGAGTGAACACGTGTGCATGGCCCGAGGGCTCATTAGTTGCATTGCTTAGGCAACATTCATGGCACCACATATCACTTTTGGTTATGGGATCCATCTTGTATATCTATAATGTTTTCTACTAAGCCGTTATGCTTAATGAATCTATAAAAACGCTTTTCAGGTGATCTTGATAGGGACAAGACTCACGGATAGCCCGATGCTTAAACCTCATATTTTTGAAAACTCCTCACGAGAAATCTTATTCTTTTGAACTTACTTAGCATAGTTCTTTTGTCAAACTTGTAATTGTTGTAATTCGATATTGTTCATGTTAGGATCGAATTATATAACTTACAAGTGCTTGGGTTTAAATTCTTTCATCTATGTTATTTATAAGTTATAACCTAACTTGGGCACATGTTAGCCCCATTATGCTTTTGTTAATGTTAGTAGAGTCCTCGTATTGGAACTCATTTAAGGACTTGAAGCCCTTTGACGTTTATTTAGAATGTGAATTACAAAGAACTCTATTGAATCATGGGTGTTTGTGATTATACCATTTTGGGGAAACTCGTGTTCGACGTTAGTGTTGGTTTTTGCGTGTAGAGTAAGCTCATTTTTACCTTAACAAGGCCTCCTTGCCCGAGTGGTAAAGGAACAAAACCTTGAGGGCAGGCGCCAGTGTTCGAAACCTGGTAGGCACCCAAAGAGGACAATATTGGAGAGGGGTAGGCTGCGTAAGCTCTGATACCTTAACAAGGCCTTTTAAAACCGTGAGGGAGCTAAACATGAAAGAACTTCACAGTTAAGTGTGCTGCTGCCAGAGCAGTACCAGGGATGGGTGACCCCCTGGGAAGTTCTTTGTGTTTAGGCCCAAAGCGGACAATATTGTTGCTAGATGGGGAGGTGGGTCGTTACAGATACAAAATCCACCTGCAGGGTTTGACATAATCAAAACTTATAAGCTTTCTCATGGGGATATCATCAATCCCAAAATTGAGACATGGATTCCATCATTAATTAATATCCACCACACAATTAATATTGCCACCCAATCCAATGAGATATTGACCCATTTAAGGATCTCACCCTTTTAGGGATCAAAGTGTAAATATCAAATGTACGTGTCTACAAATTAACTTAGGATTTAGAGCATAAGCACTCATAATAGCCATGAGGCATTAATTATCTTATAAGTCAGTATAAAGATAATTACCCCAAGTCAGTCCCGTTTAATACACAAAGTGTACCAGCATAGTGAGTTGAAACTATACCGTTTTCCGTAGTCAAGACAAACCTACTACAACAGCATGCTGCAGTCCTACCGATGGTGTGTCCAATCCCATCTAAGACTGTAAACCAAAATCTTATATTCTATAATATCTGATGGCCTGATCTTCCGTGTGTAAGCAAAACTCTACACACCAAACCACCTACTATATAGAATGAGAGACACACATGCATAATATTAAATAAATAATATAATACAAACATTGCCCACACAGATTCTCATAAAAAAATGGATTAACTGATTTTATTAAATAAATAATAAATCAACTACATAAAGCATGACTTTTAGTATATATCCCTAACAGACATAGTATCATCCTAGCATTACATCCGCCTATTTGTTGTGCATCTGTGTGTTTGTCTTTCATATTTGAACTATGTCCTATCCTGATTCCCCTGGGATACGTAGGCAGCTCACGCAGAGCACAACCAACACTAGCTTTACCGTTTTCAACATTATCACATTTTTCACAACGCACTGTATTCTTATCCTAAGTCTCCAAGCCTCAAAATATCCTCTCTCTTTTAGGCTTTAGCACTCGCTTGTGACACGTGTTGCCTCTTAAGTTCATACTGAATAGGGGTAAACTGTAGACCCCATTTTGACGGCTAGAAAACTTAGGAAACCACCAAGTGTGGTGTTCCTAGATGATAAAGAGAACTGTGGATAAACTCTTAGAATGACTTCTAACTCTTGAAAACTCAAAAATTGGCAGAAATAACCAGAATGCCCCTGAAGAGTCAAAAACTCCCAAGATAGGTTCAAAAGCTTAGGAATCACTCAATGTCATTAGCAATGATAAAAAAATGTATTTTAAAAGAGAACCGGATAAAAACTTTAGCTCCCAGAGGCTCCTAGAAGTCCTAAAAGTTTCTAAAAGTCCCCATTTGACCGATTTGACCAAAGTTTGACCTAGGTTTGACTGAAATCATCCAAAATCACTCTGAGCCATTTAAAAAGGCCTAGAACATATTTTAAAAGAAAATTGGATGAAAAAGTTGATCGACGATGAATAGTTCTCATTTATAGTCCTTAAGTTATGATTTATTAGCCCACTTCATTTAGTTATTAATTGTTTTTAATAAATATTCTATGTTTTGTAGGTTTCGGAGCTTTAATGTGAAAATGCACTAAAATCCAATGATTAGTGGCTTTGGAAGTCATTTTGTGCTCAAAAGGTGATTCCGGTGAAAGCTAAAGACAGTGGCAGCCTCGGTAAATTGCATTTTTAAGTTACGGACACATAGCCGCAAGCAGTAAGTCAATACGAGGTTCGAGTCAAAAGCTATCGTAATTATATGATTGTCATGCAAAGCTGAGAAAATCCAAGAAAAGTTGGAAAATGGGCATTTCGTTAGAGCGGCCCGCTTGCACGATTTTGCAGCATCACGCACGACCGACCCGTGCGCGTGACCCCTTAAAAAACCAAAAATGGGTGTTTCAATACATTGAAGAGCCCTATGCGATCCGAATTGGCTAAATACATTCAAAAAAGTAAATACAGCAGTTTTAGTGTGATTAGGTTTGGGAAAGCCTCCAAAACTTGCTCCAAATCTATATATATCCTCTTGTAAGTAAAATTGGGGGTTAGACAAAACCCTACACCAATATACAACTGAATTTACAGCCATTGAAGGGAGAGAAGCAAGGAGAAGAAGAAGAAGACCAAGGATTCCTATGGCCTCATCCATCAACCTCTTGCTGTTCGTCACTTCTATGGCCAATTAGACCGAGATCTAAGGTTTCAATGAAACCCTAGCCAAGTAATAGGGTGTTCTTTATATTTTTCTTTTAGATATATTATGTATGGATGGTGAATACATATTTCAAGGATTTTGAATAAGAAACTTGTACTTTATAGTTTAAATTATTGATTTCAAAGTTTATTCTTGTCTTAGATCTATTTTGAATATGATATGCTCAATGATCTATATTTGTTGTGCTTGTATGGAATATTTACATATAATGGTACTTATTTGAATTGTGATATCAATTAGTCAAATAGTTTATGCCTAGGGAAGACGGAGTGTGCCGCAACCCTAGTTTAGTGTGAGACACTCTGTGCTAACTGAAGATGAATTATGTTGATGAATGAATCGCAGTTATCTTCTTGACGGATGAATTGGGCTTGTAGCTACAATTCCCCATTATCATCCAACATAATAATCTAATTGAATGCACAAATATCCTTATTATGAAGCTAGTAGTGGATTTGCAATCCTAGATTCACTTTACCTATCATTTACAGCACTTTTAAATTGCTTCCATAGTTAGATTTATTTCCTTAGTTTCTTAGTTTAATTGAAATCAAAATCAAAATTCTGTTTTCTTAATTAACTAGGTTTAAGTTTTAAAATTAGAGTACTTTAGTATTTTAATCTCTGTGGGTTCGACCTCTACTTTCACACTACAAATCTTTTGAAGTAGAGTACACTTTTTATCTTGATTTTGACGAGATCAATTTTTGGGGCCGTTGCCAGGGATCGCAAATTACTACCTTTAGTTTAATAATCTTAGTTTAGTTAATTTGTAAATATTAGATTAAGTTTTCTTTTTCTTATTTTTCATTTTTGTTTTGAGTTACTAACTTTTCCTTTTGTTTTGTTTTCTCGAGTCATCAAATTCTAGCGTTTTAGAGCGGAAGAGCTTAACACATCAAAGGAGCTTACACGAATCAATTGAAAAATTGCAAAAAAAAGGCAAAAATTCAAGTAAATCACTTTCTTTAAAATTTTATTCAAACTAGTGCAAGCTAGGGTGCTGAGACGTACTATTTGCATTAGTTTAGGGGTGATTTGCACGTGCATTAGCTAGGAAACCCGGGGCACTAGGCTTTGACGCAACACATTGCATAATAGGATAATTGTATACAGCATAGTAGTGTTGTGTGCTTGCTTTCCTTATTTGCATTGTTCATTTTCTTATTTGTTTGAGTCAGTCTTTGTCTTAGTGTCCATTTTTTTAGTTTATGTTTGGTACGCATTCGAGTAAACCCACTTTACATTCTTTGAATCCTGAACCCAAGCGAACCCATAGATTCATTAGGTCCATAACTCGGTTGATGTTAGACGATGAATCAATGCCCAAACCGTCATCTTTGTTTAAGTCTAAAATCCAAAGCACTCTTAAGCGCCTAAGAAAAAGTCGAACTACTAATATCAATCCTATTCCAATGGCCGACTTTGGAAACAATGGTAACAATGGAAATAATGGAAATAACCCTAACGTACCTCAATCTCCTCCGCTAAAAGACTATTTCACTCCTACGACCTACACACCACCATCATGCATAGAGTTACTGGAGGTGACGACATTTCATTTTGAGATAAAGTCATCGACCATCGTGCTCCTTCCTTCTTTCCATGGTCGTATTAAAGAATATCTGTATCATCACTTAGGAGAGTTCCAAGATATATCTGCTACATTGAAAATCCAAAATTTAACTGATGATGAACTTAAACTATGTCTCTTTCCATTTTCCTTAAAAGATAAAGCAAAATACTAGCTCCAATCTCTAGAGCCAAATACCATCAAAACATGGGAAGCGTTGCATACTGCATTCTTACAAAAGTTTTTCCCTATTACGCATATAAATCAAATTCAAAAATCCATAATGAACTTTGTGATGCAAGATGGGGAAACACTATATGATAAATGGGAGCAATTTAAAGAAATTTTACGCACTTCCCCCTTCATCAAATCCCTAAGTGGCAATTGATTCAAATCTTCTATGAGGAACTTGTTCCCTCTGTCCGTAACACAATCAATGCTATTTGTGCTCGAACATTTCTTCACAAAAGCGCTGACGAGGCCTGAAATTTTTTTGAAACGTTAAGCAAAAACTCCATACCAAGCCATCTGTCTTCCACCTCAACCTAAGCGAGAGGAGCATTTCAAGTCAAGTCATTCAATCAAAATACAAGAACTATCTAGAAAACTCAACCAACTCATGAGGATGGGCCATATGTCCGGTCCACCTCCTTCTAAAGTATGTGCATTATGTTCTAAACTTTTTTATAATATCTTTGCATGTCCTTCTGCTTCTCAATTCCCAAAGTTGTCGAGCAACACATTAACTCTATTCAATAATTCCCATAAAATGCTCATAACCCTTCGGGAAATAATTACGATACGCCATGAAGAAGTCACCCTAATTTTGGGTGGCAATCTCAAAATAATGAGGGTCCATATTCCTCCTAAAGACCTCAAATTGAAACTAGCTTTTCCACTGCATGGCAACATCGGTCTCAACAATACCAATATACACAACCCAACCCTCCGCTTCCTCCACCTCTACATAATAATGCATTTAAGGAAAAAGTGTTGGTCTCTCTTGAAATTTTTGGTTTGGTGATCCAGTTAGTACACTCTCGCACACAGTCCATCACAAATTTGGAGTCCCAAGTAGGACAAATAGCTAACACACTAATCCGTTTGACCGAGGGTAAGTTGGCAAGTCAACCTATTTAGACACCTAAGGATCAATATGAGGTGGGTGGTACGAGTGAGCAAGTGAACATCGTTCAAGTAGGACAACTACTCGAGAGGAAAGGGTTATTGAGATTCTGAGAGAGAGTAGGAAAGATATGAATAATAACTCTAATCAAGAGCGGGGTGAGGACGAATCAAGTTAAGAATGATAAGAATTCCATATTCTATGCACCGGCCACGATAGATCACGTATCAAAAATGCCCTTTCCTCCCCCAACTGTCGATGAATCATCACCTTTTTCAAATAAAGGGTCGAAAACATAAGACATACTCGAGGTATTTAAACAAGTTAAAATCAGTATCCCATTCCTCGACGCTATATAACAGATTCCCGCTTACGCTAAATGTCTAAAAGTTCTATGCACTCAAAAGCACCGTTTGTGCAGTCATGTTCCAAAAAAAGTCTTCCTCATTGAAAAAGTAAGTTTAATCTTCCAACACGCTCCTTCAAAGTATAAGGATCCTGAAATACCTACCATTTCTTGTCACTTAGGTGACACTTTAATCCATCGGGCTCTCCTTGACATAGGAGCGAGTGTGAATCTCCTACCCTACTTAATTTATAAACAACTAGGTCTAGGTGAACTTAAAACCCACCACCGCTACCTTACAATTAGTGGATCGTTCTATCAAGATCTCTAGAGGAATTATTGAAGATGTCTTGGTCAAAGTCGACAAATGTTACTATCCCGTCAATTTCATGGTCCTTGACACTAAATTGGTGTTATATATTAGGAGACACACTCCTGTCATTCTTGGTCGTTCGTTCTTAACCATAGCCTACACTTGTGCCAATTGTCGAATGGGGGTAACAAAATTATCATTTGGGAATATGAACCTTAAATTAAATGTATTTAACGTTATTGATCAACCTCCCAATGATGATGATTACCCATGTGTGGCAGAGAGTGAATTAGACAAGCTAAAGGACCCAATAATGCAATAAATATGAGTAAGGGGAAGGATATAATGCACAATGAATAGAAAAACTCTAATAACCCAGATCCTAATGATGAATTTACTCGAAAGGTGAAGAATCGATTTGAACATAAAAATGAGGAACCAATGAACGAATTAACTCATAAAGATATCATTTATGTTTTCAACTGTGGTCTTCCTCCTGTTAATAGGGGCACAAAATCCGAGTTTCGGCCTCCATAAGTCTTGAGCATAGCATGGTCTAGCTAAAGACGTAAAAGATAGTACTTCTTGGAAGGCAACCCAAGCTTTAGTCATTTCATTCCCTCATTTTTTTTTTACACTTTTTGGTTGTTTTGAGTCAGTTTTTTATTTTAGTTCTGGACAGGTTTGGGGGTCATAGTTTTTTTTATTTTGAATCCATATAACTTTCTAAGAGACAACAAAGAAAAATGGGCTACTCACACGACCAACGCACGTGAGTTTTGGACTTAAAATTTTTTTAAGTTTATTTTAATAAAACAACTGTAATACCCGTACCCGAAAAAAAGGTAGTAATATTTATTTTACATGCATTAATTAATACAATTAATTGCATGTGATGATTTGGGTAAGTTCCAGTTACCCCATGTGATAAGTGCTTGATAAAGGGCACAGTTGGAGGTTCCACTAGAGGTGAGACAGATATGAGAGTGTGACCCAAGAGAGGGTTGGATAATATAAATTGCATAAATGTGCATTTATGTGGTTAAATGGTATACATGTAAATGTAAATGTGTACATTATAATAGTTGTTGATGCCATATGATTGTTTAATTGATAAAATGTTCAGTGTTTTATATTCTATTATAGTTCATGTTGATTTATGAGACCAGTTTAGGTACCCTTGTGAGAGCGTAATTGAACACGTGGTATAATTAGTAGGTATATTAGTGCCTTTATATGATATTTGGGACTACGTTTGGAACCCATAGTGACATAGATATAGATTCACTTAGATATTGGGATATTAATATAATTATTAAGAGGTTTTATAATAAAGTCTTAAGAATATTGGGGGTGTAAGTGTAAATAACATGGAGTTGTTATGAGATGAGATGCATCATAGTATCTCCCATTATCATCTATTTCTTAAAAAAAAAAAAAAAAAAAAAAAAGAGAAAAAAAAAAAAACGTGTAAGTGTGTGCTGTGTATAAGGCTGCGCGTGTCATGTGTGCATATAATACATATATTATATAAATATATTAGTTAAATCATGTATAAAAAAAAAAAAAAGAAGAAACAGAAACAACACAGAGAGAGCGAGAGCAGCGAGAGAGGAAGAGAAAAGGGAGGGTTCCAACCCTTCAACGCCATAGCTTTGTCACATGTTGTTCAAATCGTGATACGAGGTCATATTTAGATTCGTGGGGGTAAGTCCAACCTTTTGGTATAATTTATTTTCAGTTTAATTGATAGATTTTTCGTGACCCAAATGGGTTGGTAATCTTTGGTTTACCAAAATTGTATAGGATAATCATTGGAATCATTAGGAGCTAGTTTTGCGAAGGATTTGGGAATTCTAAGATTATTTTGGACCTATTCGTGAGGTGAGTGTCCTAATCCCAAAATTGGATGTTTAATGTCTTTTAATTATTATTAATTGTTTTTAAATGCTTAATTATGATTAAGTAGAAAAGCATGTGATTAATTAGCAATTAACATAATAGAAATGTTGAAATTGCCATGTTGACATGTTGAACTGCTTATGTGCTTATGTGGGTCAAAGGGTCTCAAGTGATAATCACCATTATTTAGCCCGTATATAAGGGACGCCATTCCTCAGAGATAAGGGGGATGATGATGAAGTTCTCAGAGAAAAGGGGACGGTGGTGACGACCACATGAACGAATTAACTACGGTCACATGAGAGTGAGTGATATCGCTTTAAAAGCGACGACAAGTGAGATTGGCCCGGAATCAGGGGTCCAGAACGATGGTGATTGATTGCTTGACACGCCAGCGACCATTTATTGATGTGATGTTTAATTGGTATCATGTATCATTAAATATTCCAGTTGCATGATTAGCACCACGTACTCACTAAGCGAAAGCTTATTCGATTTTTGTGGCTAATGACCACGCAGGTTCAGATGAGCATCACTGTGAGAAGCGTTAAACCACGGGGTTATGGACAATTTGGGAGTATGTTTATATGTGAGGTTTTGAATAAGGTTGTAATAAGTTTAAAATTTATGTTTTGAGATATGTTTAGAAATAAATGCTAGAAAGAGTTTATATATTGTTAGTTGGGCTCTTGGTGTATTTTGAAATATTTAAATAAATAAATGCAGCAGGGGTTAAAAATATTTCTGATTTGAAAACAGGGTGAATGGTGCTGTAATAGGGGAAACTTTGCCTAAGTACCATTTGACGGTTTTTAAAACTTTATTTATTCCTTTCTATTAATTTATTTGATTAAATGATATTTTACCCCTGGTATTTTAGTCAAAATGTTCATCTTTGGAACGTTAAAATTAATTGTTTGGTCCTTGTTGTCTTTGTTACACGTGTCCTAGCTCGCGGGGGCGGGTTGGGGTGTGACAATTTTTGGTATCAGAGCAATAGGTTAGAGCCTTTGGGGACGAGAGGCGAATACGACGCGTAAAAAAAATAAAAAAAATGCATGTATATAATAATCATGGCACGTAGTTACATGTAGAAGCATACATGTTTATAGCACGTGATTTAAATATAGTTGAACATGCATATCATGTTGCACGTATTCTACATATTATAATATGTGGAGGGATGGTTGAAAACTTCATTGTGATAAAATGAAGTATAAAGGGGAATTGTTTTTCTCATATGATGAACTAATTGGAATTGGGTTGGAAATGGGGATTGTGAATTCAGTAAGAAAAATTCGAGTTTGGAAATATTTATGAAATTTGGGTTCAGAAATCAAGAGTTGAGTTGGTCATCCTAAAATGATTTGACTGATATTATTTTATCAAGGGTATTGACTTGATGAAGGGTTATTGAGTATTGTGTTATGATTGCGGGTATGGATTTCTTTCCGAATATTATCGGGTATTATTATTTGTGAAGATTATTTCTTATTTTCTAATAAGAAAATGGATATCTGGATTTCCTTATTTACGGTGGGTCTTCTAGTGTTCAGATATTATAATTTTGGCAATTCTGGATTTCTTATGATTTATATGGGCCTCATGAGCAGATATGGTATTATCGTTATCTCTTATTTCTTCATTTATTCGGTAGTGATCTTTGGGAGTATTTATCAAGCTTCTTATATATTCTCTTGGGATTGAGGGTGAAATATTGAGTTTGTTAACGTTATGAGATATTTGGGGATTTACCAATTGCTTGAGTTATCAGGGGTTGTTGAGGAATCTCTCAACTCTATTTGGATTATATTGGGTCGTTGATGAATCTCTCAACTCTATTTGAGTTATATTGACTTGTTGAGTAATCTCTCAACATAAATTTATTTATTTTTATATATTGGGATGTCTCTTTTATTATCGAAAAATGATTGGTTCCCTTTCGTGTCAGTATGGATACTAGATTTGGGGTTAACTCAGAAAAGACAGACTCTTCTATTGTGATCCTAACGATTGGGTGTCATTACGGTTATAAATTATTATTTTCTGATTAAGAATATGGTTGATTGGGATCAAGACTAAATAGTGGTGTTGTACGAATAACCAATTGGGTTGATTGGCTGTATGGGGTATCAGAGTTTTTCTATCAGGGATATGATATCGGGAATGGGTTTACAAGTTTAGTAAGTAGTCTCTTGACATCCAAACCACTCCAAGATCCGTTCAACCACCATATGCATCAGGTAATAGTATTTTTATTATTTCTTTGTACTTTATGTAAGCAAACGAGATCTGACTATTGCACTGCACTGTAGCAATTGTCAAGTATCCTAGTATATCACTAGAAACTTTCAGACTTTGAATTTAGCTACTAATAATGTATTCAAAATTTCAGAGATATTTGAATGACATTAAGTGAGTTTATATATGTTTAAATGAGTAGAAAATATTTTGAAATCATCTCTTGTGGGAAAAAAATGATTATTTGTGAATCAGAAAGTATTTAAAATTTTTTTGATAAAAGAAGATAATTGGATTTGACCCAAATTGGGTAGAAGTGGGAAAATAGTGAAAATAATTTTAATCAAATAGAGTATGTTCAATTGTTGTTTAAAGGGGTTATTAATGAAAAATATTTTGATTATTTGATAGTTGTATTTTATTATATGGAGAGAGATTTTAAATTAATACTATTGGGCTATGAAGATCAACTGAGTACACTACCTTTACTTTGATTTAAATTGGAATATTATATTCTAAAATGAATTCCAAATGATTTTAGAAAGAAAAGGGTCTGAAAGGAACTTGTGATATTCTACGTATTATTGATAATACTTTTTATTGCGAATACATGATTGAGTTGATGGGTTATAAAGAGTATCAATTTATTTCTTGGGAACTGAGTTGGGATATCCTTGATTACAAGATGAGTATGACAGGGTAATGAAGCACTTCATCTTAAAGACATGTTCTGGATATCTTTAGGTTATCACTAGTTGCTTGGAATTACAGTCGGAGATCAACAAGTGATCTTATTTACATATAAGTGACTTCTTTAAAAGGGTATTGCACACTGGGGTAATAGAAAAAAATTTTGAGATTAGGGAGTGCTGGATCATATTCAAGTTTGATTACGACAAAATCAATTTGCTTATTGATTGTAAGTGCTACAAGGAGGGGACAAATGAGTATATCGATTTCTATATATTGGAGTTTAGACAGCGTAAACCGAAAGACGAGTAAGTTATACAATCTGAAAAGTTGAGAATTGTGAAGTTTTAGCTTATGTTGAACATCTGGTGGGTGAGTTGTGTTTCCAGAGTATGTGATTTAAAAAGATAGAGATTTCGTGGGTGTTGTTAGAAATAAATGAATTGGGACATAAGAAGGTGAAATGAATTTGAAGATACAGAACTGACTGAGTATTATTGAAAACTTGTTGAAGATTTCTTTTCTATGCGAGGACATGTGTGAAACTTATATTTAGTTATAGTGAAGTTCTCAATAGTCAAAGAAAATCGATCTATGATCACATTGATATTATTATTGCAAAGGTTTGTATTGGGATTGGGTTGTATGTTGACGCAACAGTATGTTATGCTGCATATGGTTGAAATCTCATAAATTGAATTATCTAGTACAAGATTTGGAATTCATAGTATTCTTCTTATATTGAGCATTTGGCAGTGGTATTCTTATAAGCTGGAAGTTATATTAGTTAACGTGACTTGGAATATTTGGTTATACAACGACAATTGAATAGATGGTACAGAGGATAGTTGAAACTCATGATTGCTACAGTTTGAAAGTTTGTATTAATCAGGTGAAGACAAAATGGTTGTTAGTGCCCGAATCAGAGATCAATGGGGTTTAGTGTGCACATGGACCATTCAAAAAATAAAAGATTTGAGTCAAGATTCAGAATTTATTTGGAAGCTAAATTTGTTCCAAAAAAATTGGGGAAGGAATGATGATTATAAATTGAGGTCAACCAGCATTGCTATAATAGATGAGTGGAAATTGACTTAAAGATCAATTTGGGTTTCCGCTTTAGAAATTTGTGATAAATTATTGAAAGGAAAGTGATTGAACTCTGCTCTACAATAAAATGCATCAGAATCTCAAAGTCAAGTATTTACTTCGAATGAAGGTAGCTCAAGAGAATGGGTTCAGAAGAAATATTGAATTATATAATGAGATTTGAGTATAAATACGTTAGCAATTGGGTATGTGACATTACTAATTGCATTTCATTGTATATGATGATTTAGTAATTAGTTACAAAGGTACAAGTTTTCTTGAAGATTGATTTGGCATCTAGGTACTATCGGATAAAAGTTGAATTAAGCTATTGAGGAAGCTGCTCTCCGACGGAAAACGTAAAGCATTATTTGTAATATGTGGTATAAGGGCAGAAATAAAAGGTTCATGGGGTTATTGTGATTGATACTATTGACAATCTGAAATTGAATGTTTATCATATTAAATTCCATGACGGCATTGCCAAAGTCAACAAGAATTAGGTGTTTTCATATAATGATTTGTCGATACGTTGATCTAATCAGAATGTGGTATTGATTGAAATTGCGGATTTGCTGGGATTAACAACCTATATGTGAAAAGAATTTGTGAAATTATGTGGATACTAGCACTTGTCATTCTAGAAGGAAATAGTCGATTATGAAGAAGTTCTGGAATCTTACAAGAAGCAATGAAAGTGAAACTGAACTTTTGCGAGACGTTTTATCACCCGTTGATATTTAGTGGGGAAATATAATAAAGGTAAGTGAGTTCTTGAATGAGTGGGAATATTACTACTGTGGGAAGATAAATATTTCTAGAAGTTATCTTCAGAAAAAGGAGTATAGTTTGACGAACTGAGTGAGATTGAAATTCCAGTACGCTAAATGGAAATATTGAAAGAATGGGAACCAGTAAGTTGCAATTGTGGTCGCACCAGTTGGTATTATGTATTCTATAATCGTGTTGTTGCATATGAACCAGTACAGGTTCAAGGAACGTTTATATCTATTTAATTCGTGAAGTGAGAAAAGTTTGGGGACAAACTTCCTAAAAGGGAGGGAGAGATGTAATACCCGTACCCGAAAAAAAGGTAGTAATATTTATTTTACATGCATTAATTAATACAATTAATTGCATGTGATGATTTGGGTAAGTTCCAGTTACCCCATGTGATAAGTGCTTGATAAAGGGCACAGTTGGAGGTTCCACTAGAGGTGAGACAGATATGAGAGTGTGACCCAAGAGAGGGTTGGATAATATAAATTGCATAAATGTGCATTTATGTGGTTAAATGGTATACATGTAAATGTAAATGTGTACATTATAATAGTTGTTGATGCCATATGATTGTTTAATTGATAAAATGTTCAGTGTTTTATATTCTATTATAGTTCATGTTGATTTATGAGACCAGTTTAGGTACCCTTGTGAGAGCGTAGTTGAACATGTGGTATAATTAGTAGGTATATTAGTGCCTTTATATGATATTTGGGACTACGTTTGGAACCCATAGTGACATAGATATAGATTCACTTAGATATTGGGATATTAATATAATTATTAAGAGGTTTTATAATAAAGTCTTAAGAATATTGGGGGTGTAAGTGTAAATAACATGGAGTTGTTATGAGATGAGATGCATCATAGTATCTCCCATTATCATCTATTTCTTAAAAAAAAAAAAAAAAAAAAAAGAGAAAAAAAAAAAACGTGTAAGTGTGTGCTGTGTATAAGGCTGCGCGTGTCATGTGTGCATATAATACATATATTATATAAATATATTAGTTAAATCATGTATAAAAAAAAAAAAAAAGAAGAAACAGAAACAACACAGAGAGAGCGAGAGCAGCGAGAGAGGAAGAGAAAAGGGAGGGTTCCAACCCTTCAACGCCATAGCTTTGTCACATGTTGTTCAAATCGTGATACGAGGTCATATTTAAATTCGTGGGGGTAAGTCCAACCTTTTGGTATAATTTATTTTCAGTTTAATTGATAGATTTTTCGTGACCCAAATGGGTTGGTAATATTTGGTTTACCAAAATTGTATAGGATAATCATTGGAATCATTAGGAGCTAGTTTTGCGAAGGATTTGGGAATTCTAAGATTATTTTGGACCTATTCGTGAGGTGAGTGTCCTAATCCCAAAATTGGATGTTTAATGTCTTTTAATTATTATTAATTGTTTTTAAATGCTTAATTATGATTAAGTAGAAAAGCATGTGATTAATTAGCAATTAACATAATAGAAATGTTGAAATTGCCATGTTGACATGTTGAACTGCTTATGTGCTTATGTGGGTCAAAGGGTCTCAAGTGATAATCACCATTATTTAGCCCGTATATAAGGGACGCCATTCCTCAGAGATAAGGGGGATGATGATGAAGTCCTCAGAGAAAAGGGGACGGTGGTGACGACCACATGAACGAATTGACTACGGTCACATGAGAGTGAGTGATATCGCTTTAAAAGCGACGACAAGTGAGATTGGCCCGGAATCAGGGGTCCAGAACGATGGTGATTGATTGCTTGACACGCCAGCGACCATTTATTGATGTGATGTTTAATTGGTATCATGAATCATTAAATATTCCAGTTGCATGATTAGCACCACGTACTCACTAAGCGAAAGCTTATTCGATTTTTGTGGCTAATGACCACGCAGGTTCAGATGAGCATCACTGTGAGAAGCGTTAAACCACGGGGTTATGGACAATTTGGGAGTATGTTTATATGTGAGGTTTTGAATAAGGTTGTAATAAGTTTAAAATTTATGTTTTGAGATATGTTTAGAAATAAATGCTAGAAAGAGTTTATATATTGTTAGTTGGGCTCTTGGTGTATTTTGAAATATTTAAATAAATAAATGCAGCAGGGGTTAAAAATATTTCTGATTTGAAAACAGGGTGAATGGTGCTGTAATAGGGGAAACTTTGCCTAAGTACCATTTGACGGTTTTTAAAACTTTATTTATTCCTTTCTATTAATTTATTTGATTAAATGATATTTTACCCCTGGTATTTTAGTCAAAATGTTCATCTTTGGAACGTTAAAATTAATTGTTTGGTCCTTGTTGTCTTTGTTACACGTGTCCTAGCTCGCGGGGGCGGGTTGGGGTGTGACAACAACTCTCAGTAATTTGTCGCACGCTAGATCGCTCACAGGATCGTGTTTCTGCGCGCGCGGCTCACGCCCGTGAGCCTATGCCTTAGGATTTTTTTTTACTATTTTTTAAAAACACTTGTCAGCATTTTCTCGCTCTAGGAATCGCACGCGCAATGGGCCACGCGCGCAAAGGGTGGTATTTTTGTGTTTTTCTCTTTTGTTCTCTTCTTCTCACTCACAACCTTTACTTATGTGTTTTTATCCTTTCTATTTACTCTCTTAGGCCCTTTTTGCATCGAGTCCTTCTTTTTTTGATAGTTCCGTTTGTGCTTGTTCTTTTTTATTTTTCTTGAGTCTTTCAATTTTAGTTTAGTTTCTCAACAAGTACGCCACGGTCTGCATTACATATATATTTCTATTAACTATCGTTGTTCTTTTGTTTATTTATTTTCTTTTATCAAGTATTGATAGGTGAATTAGTGGCTCTATTTGGAGCAATTGAACTTTATCACCATATTCATATACGTTCACCTGTTTTGTGATTGTTGTGATCGAGGTAATGTCGTTCCTTCCTTAAGTACTCTCCGTTCTTTCATTTTATTGTTCATTAGGGACAATGAAAGGTTTAGGTTTGGGAGTATGCACTCATATGCACATTATTATGCACCGATTTTTTAAAATTTTTTTTGATACTTATGCTTAAATAAATGAGGTTATCGACGTTTTTTCAATCTCGAGTCGATACTTCTTATTATGTGACTTGGATTGTTATAGAATGTTAAACATGAGAAGATGTGGTTAAACATTTGTTGAAGTCGTAATGTGACGTTTAGGATATGTATCGTTCGAATCGTAGTTTTATATCATAGATTTGGACACAAACCTATGAATTGCACGTAGTCACTTGAATATATGTTTGATGTGAACTATAATATGATTTAGATTTCTAGATAACGCATAGTGTGGAGACTAAATCCGGTGAGCTTTAAAGCCATTCTTTTTCTTTTCGAGAGTTATAAACACATTGTGTTTGTCGAATTTTATTTGAATAGCGCATCTACTCGTTCTTTAGTCTCATTATTCTTGTTTTGGTTGATAGTCAAGTTAAAATATTTGCTACCATGCTAAATAACCTTCCATTGTAAACATTGAAAAATCGTATGACCCTAGGACATGATTGTAAGGACTCTTTGTTTTCCACTCTTTTGACCTTTGACCTATCCAGGTAAATGATAAAATTTCCTTAGTTCGCCCTTTGAGCCTTTAAATTGCCTGTCTTTCTTTAATCACCATGATCCTTTTTTTTGCTCCAACTTGACCAATGTGAAGTTTACCACTGAAAGATTGATAAACTTTTAGTGATGATAAGGCGATGTATTGATTGAGAAGAAGAAGAAAATAATATGATATTTGGGGTAGTTGCCTTGGTATTCAATGAATAATCATTTCAAAAGCAACGAAAAGGAAAAGAAAAAAGGTTGGAAGAAGAAAAAAAAAGAAAGAAATTTTAAAAAAAATATGAAAAGAAGATAATGAAAAGATGAAAGTTGGTAGAAGAGATGATAAAAGAAATCGAACATGCCTTACAATGTCATTCTAAAACTACTTAATGAATCCTTTCTATCATTTTTCATTGCCTCAGCCACGTTATAACCTTTGAAAAGTCCTATTTGATCCTAGAAAACATGGTTTGGATATGTAAACGATGGGTGGGGGATTAAAACATGGTAACGATTAATTTTTCTTGACTGCTGGCGTCCTATCTATGAGACTACTATTCTTTCGTGTCATGTGTCTTTTTCAAGTCATATGTGAGCGTTTCTCATTTTGAAAACATATTTCCTTTGCTCCCATATATTAGAAAGATTACACATGTTCTGAACATTTCACGTGAGAGTATAATTAATATTGTGAGATTTGTAGTTGAAGCATAGTTGGATGGTTATCCGAGTTATATTCCAAGTTCATGACATGCACGTGTTTAATTGACTACCACATCATACACGTGCAATTTTATAAGAAACTCTATTGATTTATACGATGCATGTGCTTGGGATTATTTTTCATGATGTAGGTAGACGTTTGGTTGCGTTTCTTCTTGTTCGTTATTCTATTTCAAATTATTGTTTTATAATAAAGAGTATTGAATGTTATGTTTTTCGATGTTAATAAAACTTTTTAAATGTATAATGAAATAAAGATGGTTGTGGGTGTCTTATTCGACGAGAACTCTCACAAGACTTCAATCATCCTACTAGGGACACCTAGGGGTTTAAAAGGCTTGTTGCAGATGCTAAATGCAATCACGTTACTTGTGACAGTGAGTTAGGATTTTTAAGTATAGTAGTATTTATTTTTATATTTTTCTTTGCTTGAGGACTAGCCTAGTGTAGGTTTGGGGGTGTGATCGACGATGAATAGTTCTCGTTTATAGCCCTTAAGTTACGCTTTTAATTATTTTTAATAAGTATTCTATGCTTTGTAGGTTTTGGAGCTTTAACATTAAAATGCACTAAAATCCAATGATTAGTGGCTTTGGATGACATTCTGTGCTCAAAAGGTTATTCCGGTGAAAGCTGGAGATAGTGGCAGACTCGGTAAATTGCATTTTTGACAATAAAGATTTGGATTTTAAGTAAGTTCTTCTAAAATAGAAAATATAGATCTTCGACTTATGGACGCGTGGCCATAAATGGTGAGTCAGTATGAGGTCTGAGTCAAAAGTTATCGCAATTCTACGATCGTTGCAAAAACTTGAGAAAATTGGAAAAAGTTGGAAAATGAGCATTTTACTAGAGCGACCCGCTCACGCGATTTCACAGCATCGCACTCGAGTGGCCTACGAATGCGACCCCTTGAAAAACCAAAAATGAGTATTTCGATATACTGAAGAGTCCTATGCGATCCGAATTGGCTGAATACGTCCAAATACATAAATACAACAGTATTAGTGCGATTAGTTTTGAAAAAACATCCAAAACTTGCTCCAAATATATATATATATATATATATCCTCTTTTAAGTAAAATTGGGGGTTAGATAACATTAGACAACAAAATCCTACACCAATATACAACTGAATTTACAGCTATTGAAGGGAGAGAATCAAGGAGAAGAAGAAGAAGAAGAAGACCAAGGATTCCCTTGGCCTCCTCCATCAACCTTTTGTCATTCATTGATTCTATGGCCAATTAGACCAAGATCTAGGGTTTCAATGAAACCCTAGTTAAGTAATAGGGTATTATTTATGTTTTCTTTTAGATTTATTATGTATGGATAGTGATTACATGTTTTGAGGATTTTGAATAATAAAATTTTACTTTATAGCTTAAATCATTGCTTTCAAATTTTAATCTTTTCTCAGATCTATTTTGAATGTGATGTGCTAAATGATTTATATTTGCTGTACTTGTATGGATTATTTGCATGTAATGGTACTTATTTGAATTGTGATATCAAGTAGTCGAATAGTTCATGCCTAGGGAAGATAGAGTCTACCGCAACCCTAGTTTAGTGTGAGACACTCCGTGCCAACTGAAGATAAATTATGTTGATACTTGAATCGTAGTTATCTTTTTGACGGAGGAATTGGGCTTGTAGCTACAATTCCCCCATTATCATCCAATGTAACAATCTAATTGAATACACAAATATTCTTATTATGAAGCTAGTGGTGGATTTACAATCCTAGATTCACTTTACATATCGTTTACAACACTCTTAAATTGCTTTCATAGTTAGATTTATTTCCTTAGTTTCTTAGTTTAATTAAAATCAAAATCAAAATCAAAATTCTGTTTTCCTAATTAACTAGGTTTAGGTTTTAAAATTAAAATACTTAAGTATTTCAATCTCTGTGGGTTCAACCTCGACTTCCACACATTAAATCTTTTAAAGTAGAGTATACTTTTTATTTTGATTTTGAAAAGATCAAGCATCAACTCCCGGGAGCTCCCAGAAGTTCCAAGAACATCCCGGGGATCCCCAGGTTGACCAATTTGACCTAAAAATTGAGGCACTGTATCAATCTTCATATATTTTTCATGGATACTAGAGGTCAATAGCTTTCTAACGGTATATCGCACATAATTTATGGATTTAAAATGAATTTATTACGATTTTCCAAAGACGAAAAAGGAGATCAAATCAACCTTTATCGCGAATATCACAAAACGTTTCAAAGTGACCCGACCCAAATCTTTTTTTTTTTTAGACATTAGACTTCAATACCTTTCCAACGGTATATCAAATGCTCGATTTTAAGTTTTTATGATTTTTTTTGTGAATTTTGGAACAAATAGGGCTGTTTAGCAAATTTTTGAGTTGTCGGGGGCCTAAACGCAAATTTTGGTTAATCGGGGTCTTGACTACAATGGAGGCTCTGGCCCACTGCCATGGCGGCACTCAAATAAGCTTTTGATTTTTTTTTTTTTTGTAATTTTTGTTCAATTTTTGGGTTCTAATTCAAATTTCCAACAATCAAAACAACATAGCTTTGATTTCCAGCACATTTTGGACCAATTAGAGAGTTTTAAAAAACCCAAATTACCTCCCTTACTTGGCTATATAAACCCACATTATCCAACATCGTTGGGGGGGGGGGGGGGTCAAGAACAAAAACTAGAGAGAGAAGATATATAGAAAGACGAAGAAGAAGACAGAAAGATAGGAAGATAGAAGTTTTTTTTAGCTTTCTTCAAATGTGAGTTGGTTTCTTGATAGTTTTCTATAAACTAAGTTGTTTTCAATCATCCAATACACTTTCTATCATAGTTCTTGAGTTTTGGAGAGATTCAAAGTTGTGTTCTTGGGTTTCATACACCCAAATGAGGGGAATGTGAGCTTGATGATGATTCTGTGATGCTTGATGATTGATTTTGAATCTCAATAGTTGATTCTTGTTTTCTTTATACTCTAGCATAATCTCTTCTCAATCTCTATTTCTATTTTAATTCCTTTTCATTTGCATAATCTATCCCTCATCTAATTTCTATTTTGATTTCTTTGTCATTTGCATCATCTCTCCCTCGACCTCATTCTATTTTTATTCCTTCTTCCAAGTTATTAAGGTTTCAAGTGTTAAGAGGATGTTCTAAATGGTTACTTCATCTTCTCAAGTGTTTAAGTTCATGATGTGAGCATCTATTTCAAGCCCCAATTCAAAAACACAAACTCTTTTCCAAAAACTAAATGGATTTTCTTAACAATAATGCAAAATAGTGAGTTACTAAAGTTTGAACATTTATCTTGAATTAAATACTTGAGGTATGATGATGAAACTACTTGAAAAACCTTCTTAATACACCTTAGGTCACCCTTTTTTGTTTAATCAATTTTAGAAATGTAGAAACATATTTTCTGGATTTTAGAAGTTGATGTTAACAATCCATCTTTTCTTTCACAGATTGTAGTATAACTTCTTACATTTATTTTGGATGTTTTTTTTATAATATAACATGAACATTTCTATTTTTTTTTATTTGAACGTCAATGTGTTATGCAACCTTCTGTATCCTTTGAGCATCATAAGAGTTGTTTTTCTATTTATAAAAAAAATCATACAAAATCAGTCAACAATGCAGCCTTTGTTTCTGAGTCATGTGTACATTTTGTTTCTTTTAGTTTGTAATAGTTATTGTAGCTTGGCTTTTTTTTCACAGTTTAATAGACACATTAATGGTCATCTGTGATTTTTCTCACTTTCACTCAACCTATTGATTATTTTTGGTGGATTTTACAAAATCAGTTCACAGCTCTGGACACTATTCACGGAAAGATTATTTTTTTACTTTTAATCTTTGATTAGATGTTCACATACATTCTAAATTATTTCATGTCTTAGGAAGTTGTTTATACCACTTTTACCCATATCCTATAATAACATTCTCCATGCATTCATTCATATTCTATGCTCCCAAATCACTTTATAAAAATCCATGAACACTTGCACACTACTACTTTGCACTTTCTAGGATCATACATGGCATTCATGCAAGATTTAGAGTCTTTGTTACTCTTAATCCATGAGGATCATAAGGAATGAGGTTGATCACACGTTCATGCTTCCCCTAGCTCAAATCTTCCTTTCTCGTCCATCTCAGGGATTGAGAAGTCCTTTTCTTTCAAGATTCAACATGCATACATTCTAGTTTGCTAAGCATATTTTGTTTTCTTTGATTATTTGTTCAAAAAAAATCCATGTCCCCTATAGATTACGAAAACTTGATTACTTGATATATGATTAGTTGATATTTCCTAGGTTTGTTGTGTGATTTTCACGTTGCATTGTGTGATATTTGACTTAGATCTTATGAATGATATCTTATATTTTGATCTTCTAATTCAAGATTCTTGTGTGATGCAATATACCTATCATGATATTAGTTGTAGAACCAAGCTTAGTATAAGATGATACTAATTGAGGCCCATCGAAAGATGGGGCAAGTTGAGGGTGTTTTAGTCTTTGCGAAGGCTTCTTCCTCTCTCATACCAAAACCCCAAACTAAGTTCTTTGGTTATGAAGGGTCGGTGCCCTTTATCCGTTTGGGTGAGTCAAAGTGGGTTTCTTGGTTCCCTAAAGACCAAGTGGTGACTCTGTATCTGTTTTTATGGACCGTTCAAAATTTTCAAAATTAATTTTAAGACAAAAGAAAAGAGAAGAAAACTCTTTCTTTTTCTCCGAACAGAGGGGACAAAACCTCGGTGTGGACCCGAGCCGCATGTCCACAGTATCATACATTGATTGGAACACCTACAAGGAAAGGTGAAGGATGTGTACACTAAGCCTCCTTCGGCGATCTAGTTAGTCTAAGAGGGAGGAGGAGAAAGTAAAGAGCAATTATTCAAGAGAATTATGGTTTGCGTACCTTGCATGAGGCTATACATGGGTTTATATAGTTGTGTAAGTTACGTTATTCTTTTAGGGTAGGTCGGTTACGTAGTCCTTACATAAAGAACTCCTTACTTGGGTTTCATGAGCCCTGTTAAGATTCTATCCCGTGATATCTGCGTTAAGATTCTATCCCGTGATATCTGCGTTAAGATTCTATCCCGTGATATCCTATCCATGAGACTACTATTCTTTCGTGACATGCATCTTTTTCGAGTCATGTGTGAGCATTTCTCATTTTGAAAACATATTTCCTTTGCTCCTATATATTAGATAGATTACACATATTTTGAATATTTCACTTGAAAGTATAATTAACATTGTGAGATTTGTAGTCGAAGCATAAATGGATGGTTATCCGAGTTATATTCCAAGTTCATGACATGGATATGTTCATTTGACTACCACATCACACACATGCAATTTTATGAGAAACTCTATTGATTTACATGATGCATGTGCTTGGGATTGTTTTTCATGACGTAGGTGGACGTTTGGTTCCGTTTCTTCTTGTTCGTTATTCTATTTCAAATCATTATTTTATAATACGGAGTATTGAATGTTAAGTTTTTTATTTTTAGCAAAACTTTTTAAATGTATAATGAAATAAAGATGATTGTGAGTGTCTTATTCGATGAGAACTCTCACGAGACTTCATTCGTCCTACTAGGGACACTTAGGGGTTTAAAAGGTTTGTTGCAGATGCTAAATGTAATTACGTTGCCTGCAACAGTGAGTTAAGATTTTTAAGTATAGTAGTATTTATTTTTATGTTTTACTTTGCTTGAGGACTAGCCAAGTGTAGGTTTGGGGGTATGATCGACGACGAATAGCTCCCGTTTACAGCCCATAAGTTACGCTTTGTTAGCCTACTTCATTTAGTTATAGTAGTATTTATTTCACGTTGCATTGTGTGATATTTGACTTAGATCTTATGAATAATATCTTATCTTTTGATCTTCCAATTCAAGATTCTTGTGTGATGTAATATACCTATCATAATATTGTAGAACCAAGCTTCGTGTAAGATGATTATTTGGATACTAATTGAGGCCCGTCGAAAGACGGGGCGAGTTGAGGGTGTTTTAGCCTTTGTGAAGGCTCCTTCCTCTTTCGTACCAAAACCCCGAACCGAGTTCTTTGGTTATGAAGGGTCGATGCCCTTTATCCGTTTGGGTGAGTCAAATTGGGTTTCTTGGTTCCCTAAAAACTAAGTGACGACTTTGTATCTATTTTCATAGACCGTTAAAAAATTTCAAAATTTATTCTAAAACAAACCAAAAGAGAATAAAACTATTTCTTTCTCTCTGAACAGAGGGGAAAAATCCCCGGCATGGACCCGAGCCGCATGTCCACAGTATCGTACAGTGATTGGAACACCTACAAAGAAAGGCGAGGAATGTGTATCATAAGCCTCCTCCGGCGATGTAGTTAGTCTAAAAGGGAGGAGGAGAAAGTAAAGAGCAAATATTCAAGAGAATTATGGTTTGCGTACCTTGCATGAGGCTATGCATATGTTTATATAGTTGTGTAAGTTACGTTATTCTTCTAGGATAGGTCAGTTACGTAGTCCTTACATAAAGAACTCCTTACTTGGGCTTCATGTGCCCTGTTAAGATTCTATCCCGTGATATCTGCGTTAGAGACCTTGATGGAATCTGCCAACTGTTGAACCTGGGCTCAGCCGAGGTAAGGCCTAAGGGCCCAACAGAATTCTTCTCGTCCCAATATTCATATGTCAATTTAGACTGAAGAGCCCCAATCTAGATACGTGGCTAAGGCAGGAGCAGTGAGGTGATTTATGTCAACACTTCCAACTGTTAAGGGAGTATCCATGAGTAGAAATGGGCCCTCAATTTAACATTTATTCTTTGCAGATGACAGTCTTATATTCTGTAGGGCAACAAGAGATGAGTGTCGTACTCTTTTATCGATCTTACAACAGTACGAAGTAGCCTCAAGCCATTCATGTGAACAAATCAGGCATGTTTTTTAGCCCAAATTCAAGTGCAGATGAGATCCGGGAAATACAGCTCCTCTTGGGGGTCAATGATTTTGTTCAACATGAGAAGTATCTGGGACTCCCCTCCCTAGTAGGACATAATAAGAAGCAGATTTTTTAATCTATCCATGTCATCATTGTTAACAAAATCAAGGGTTGGAAGGAAAAATTTTTATCTCGAGGGGGTAGAGAAGTTAATAAAAGCGGTTGCACAATCCATTCCTACCTATGCAATGTCTTGTTTCAAGCTCCCAATGACCTTTTAATTGGATATCGAAAGAATTTTGACTCATTTTTGGTGGGGTCAGCAGGGTGAAAAAAAGGAAAATTCATTAGGCCCGGTGGGATTTCTTATGTACATCAAAGAATGATGGTGCTGTGGGATTCAAAGACCTTGAAAACTTTAATCTCGCCTTATTAGCCAAGCAGATTTGGCGTTTTGCTCACAACACTACGTCATTATTTTACAGGGTTTATAAGGCTAGATATTTCCCGAATGGACATATTCTGGAGGCAAAGTTGGGTTGTTACCCATCTTTCTTGTGGAGAAGCATTTGGAATTCTCTTAAAGTGTTTCGTCTTGGTGGGAGATGGTGAATTGGAAATGGAAACAATGTAAGAATTGGTCTAGATCTGTGACTTCCTAGACCGATCACTTTCAAGCCTTTCACACCACTTCAGGAACAAGCTCAGAATTCATATGTGTGCAATCTTATTGATACTTCTACATACATGTAGAAGGAGGAGGTTTTGAGGGAGTTGTTTTGGTAGGAGGACGCCGAAGCCATCTTGAATATCCCTCTGGCAAGTGCAAGGTGCGATGACAAGTTGGTATGGCATTGGACGTCTAATGGTTCCTTTTCGGTTTGGTCTGCTTATCATGTTGCTAGAAGATGGGGTCAAAATGGTGAGACCTCTAGCTCTTCCTCTTCGGATCAAAACTCTATTCCGTGGTCTCTACTGTGGAAAGCGGAGGTCCCTAACAGGGTTCGTCATTTTGCGTGGCATGCTTGTGGTGGCTTCCTACCATGCCGTAAGGTACTTGAGAGGAGGAGGATAGTGGATCGAGGCTGGTGCATTTCATGTGGATTTGATAAAGAGACAGTCACACATGCTCTAGTGGGATGTACTAAGGTGAAGGATTTTTTTGTTTGGCCTCTTTCCTGAAGAGTTTGTTCACAAAGGTTTCGATAAAATAAATTTATTATGGAGGGTGTTTGACGGGAGCCTTCCTTCACGGTGGGATCAATCCTTGCTTTGCTTCATAAGTTCAACGTTGCAAATCATGTTGAGGGTTCACGGTTTTTGTTGAGTAGGGGGGAGCACAGGCAACATGTGAGATGGAGAGCACCACCTAAAGGTGTGTTTAAACTTAACGTTGATGGTGCTACTCGCTTAGATGCTGGTGCGATTGGTGTTGGGGGTGTATTGAGGGACCAGCTCGGCCATGTTTTATTCTTGTTCTCTGAATTCATTCGGAGGGGCTTTGATGCTTTGATGGCAAAAAGCATGGCGATTTGGAGAGCTGCATCGGTGGCGAAGGAGTCAGGTTTTTCCAAATTCATTGTGGAATCGGACTTCTTGTTGCTTGTACAGACCCTTAATTGTGATGGGGATTCTCTGGCCCCTCATGGTCATATTTTGACTGTGGCAAAGGTGTTACTCAACGCGTTAGAATGTCCTCCATGTGTGCATGTTAGGCGTGAAGGCAATAGTGTTGCCCATGAGCTTGTTAAGTTTGCTTTTGTTGATCGTTCTTTTCTTGTGTGGATGGAGGAGATCCCCTCCAACATCCAATGTTTTGTGGATTTTAATGTTCTCATTTGACTAGTTTTTGAATAAAATCCTATGGTGTTTGGTGACAAAAAAAAGTGTTTATATCTTTTAACTAATAGTGTTTAACACCCCTTAAAATTGGTATCAAAGTGTATGGGTTAAATATCTTTCCAAATTAATTAAAAACTTGAATTTAAGATAATCACGATTTATGTTCATATTCTCGAGAATTTTGTCAAAACAATTTAGAAATTAGTAGACAATTCTAAAACATTTAATTAGAATATTTTATTAGCAAAAATAGAAGATATAATTAAGAAAATCCGGTTAAAGAAATTCAGAGGAAGAATATAGCATTGAGAATGTTAACAAAAAAATTGATAGATAATTGCAGAAGATTGATAAATTTATTTTATCTAACACAGTAGTTAGTTTAAAAGATTTATTTGAACAAATTTTAGGAGAATAATCTCATAAAAACAAAATATTAAAATTCTTGAAGAAAATATTAGAAAACTTCAACCCAGTTAGATACAGAACACAAAATCTTACAAATCTCGAACCAGATTCAAAATATAGACAACCTAGAGGAGTAGTTTATGAATCGAGAGTTAACAAAATTCAGACAGGCTAAGACGTAAAGAGGAGTAGCCTACTTAGCTCTCAGAATTATGTAGGATAGATAGAGAATGGGTTATGTCCACATATGGCGAATTAGAAGAATTGCTAAATCATGTATATGGATAGTGTGTGAGTTCTTTTGTGGTGTGTGTAAGAGATACAGATGGGTATAACACGTAAGCATGTTAGTACAGGTGGAACAACAACTAAAATATGATAAAATAATGCAAACGGTGCGGAATATTAAATATGTAAAAATATAGCATAATAATGGGATTTGGATTGACTTCAGGTCGGATGAGAACCGAAGTAGCCCCAAATGAGAGAGAGAGAAAGCAGTAAGTTTTATGTATGCTGAAGTAAGGTCGGGTAGTGACGAGTAAGTATTAGGTAAGTTGAGGACGGAGGGTCAAATAAGTCGAAGGGTAATGTTAGGCGAAGGGTGTTGTGAAGGGTGTTGTGAGCCGAAGGTATTGGTAATATCAAGATAGGGCGAAGGGCCAAGTTAGGTGAAAGGTTCCGTAGTATGAAGGATCTAGTTATACTCAAGATAAGGGAAATGTTTTGTAAATGGGTGAGAGTAGGAGCAACAGTTCACCTTTTGCCTTAGTGTAGGACTAGACTGTATTGGGTTGAGTTCTTCGTTCTTGAGGGAGTAAAAATGAGGCTACTTATTTATACTGGGGATTGTGGAGAGTTTGCAAAGCTTCGACGTGATAGAGCGAAGCCCAGTTGGCATCCCCTTAGTGGGTTGTGTGTTTAAGGTAGGTGGGAGACTTAAATGCTCATATTTAAGGTAGGTAGAGGTATTGAATGAGATGTTGATTTGTCATGGGCTTTGGGAGAAACGAGTCAAATAGAGAAGTTATTGTCCCTAGATGGCAGACGAAGGTTGTGGGGTTAGTCAAGGGAGAAAGATATGCTATTGGTGCAGAAGTTTAAGCGAGTGAAGATACCGAGGCTTATGCCATTAGTGTAGAGGATTAAGCGATGGCGAGTGTCGAGGCGTGCAGAGGGTTAAACAAGGGAGAGAACCGAGGTTCTCTTCTATTGGTGCAGTCCATTAAGCGTTGTTGAAATGAATAAGCACTGATGGTCAAAGGTTTGGGCCAATTTTGCAGTGATAGGTTTCGCCCATTGGTTGTGAGGTTGGTTGGGGTAAGGCACGTGAAAGTCACGTGTCTCTCTTTCTCTTTGGGACCAACCCTAACCTTGCCCGTGAGGCGCAGGCTAGGGAGATGCCTTCGATTCTAGCCACCTAACCATGAGTTTTCGAAATCCCACCGGACTTGTCCACCCTTAGGTACTGCTTCCGGACCAAGGGTGGGTGTCCGAGATATGAGTGTGTATAGTTGAAGTGTGCTTCCTTTGTGGACTACTTGAGTTGGGCTTCACAATCATGGAGTTTCATAATGGACTCCACGAAGTGGGCCCCTTTGAGGTGAGGTGAGGTTTCGGAGTAGTGAGGCTTCAGAGTGGACTCATAGGCTTCAAAGTGGTGGACTTCGGAAGTGTGAGGCTTCGGAAGTGGTGAGGCTTCGGAGTGGACTCATAGGCTTCGGAAGTGGGCTCATCCGAAGTAAGGCCTCAGAATGGGCTACTTGAGGTGGGCCTCGGGGCGAGTTTCTCAGTTATCGAGTTTTACTGTGTGCTCTGCGGGTGGGCCCGTTTGAGGTGAAGCTTCAGCGATGCTTCGTAGTGAACTCATGGGCTTCGTAGGCTTTGGAGTGATGAGCTTCGGCAAATGGGCTCATTTGAAGTGAGGCCTTTCAATTATGGAATTTTACAGTGAACTCTGCGGGTGGGTCCTGTTCGTGGGTATTCTGAAGTGGGCTAGCGGTGGTTATTGTTGGAGCCCATGTGGAGTCCATAATCAGTGGTGATGTTGTTATATGTGGAGTCATTGGTGATGTGTATTGGTCAAAGTGTATGAGTCGTCAACTATTACCTACATTAGCCCCCCTGTTCGTATTCTAGGCGTGAAGCGGTTAGAATGCGGGCATAATCCTTGCGTATCTTCTGAGATTGTTTTTCTGATGACGAATAGACATTTTGTCTTTTGTGGGTGGTACTGGTGTTCTGGTAACTTTGTTGACGGTTGACAGACTCAACTTTTGCGGATAGTACTGACTTTCTGGTGAACTTTCTGATGGCGAATCATGTAGGGCCAGAGTATTTTGGCGATGGCGTGGGGTCAAAACTTCTTGGGACCTTTGTCATGACTTATACCAAACTTGTGCATGGAGTGGGGCTACAAGTTTTGCCTAGCATATTTCCAGGGATCATTTCTATCAGTGCAAAAATGGGGAGAGAATGTTTTCATTAATGCACATGTCTTATTCGACTGTGTGTGCTCTATCCGGGTGTCATGCTTCTACATGGTGCTTGAGGCGAGTGAATGATTTATACTGCCTTCCTCATATATTAAGGATGAAGTTCTTAATTATGGGATAGTTGGTGGTGCCATTGTGTTTTGCTGTCAACCGCTGCGAGGCCTTCTTTGGCAGAAATATTGGGCTATTGAGCTCGAAGCTTTAGTCTTCGAGGTTCTTGTCACAAGGGATGACATTTTCAGGTGGAGCGGTGGCTCAGCTCTGTTCCCCATTTCGAATCGGACTCCAGTAGTCGCATGTGTGTGCCCATTTTATTGTATGTATTGGGTCTGTTCCATGGTGCACCCATTATCCTTGAATTGATGTATGTATTGGGTTTGTAACCTTATCTTTTTTGTGGTATTGAGAATTTGATTTTTTGTGTTTGAGATTATACATTTTTGTTTTCACATTTCTCATGGTGTATCATTCTTTTGCTGAGTGGTGGTATAGAGAAACCCAGAGATATTAATAATGTGTAGAAAAAAGAATAGAGAGAGGAGGGCATGTTGCTCGCTTTGTCCCTTGATGTCAATATCAAAAAAGGGGGTTTGTACCCGCACCGCATTTGTGAGGCTAAGAGATAGGGAGCGCGATGCTTGTCCTATCCTTGGGATTGGGAGAGGGAGAGTGTGTTACTCATGTCGCACACGTGATGGAGTGCGTATTGCTCATGCTACCTATATGGAGATATGGAGACTAGAGTCGTGCTCTTTGGGGATTGGAGATTACGACCGAACGATTTGGAGATAGGGAGATTAGGGAGAGAACGTGATGTTCATGCCATATCGCTATGCAGATTCGGAGATAAGGGGAGAGTGCGATGCTCGTGCCATCATATGGAGACATAGAGATAAGGGTCGTGCCCTTCTTTGGAGATATGAGGATTAGGGAGAGTGTGGGTGCTCTGTCGCCACTCTAGTGGAGAGCGTGATGCTCATGCCACCCTTCTCAAAGGGGGAGAGGCATGTTGCTCGTACTGTCCTAATGAGGCTAGAGGGGGAGAGCACAATGCTCGTGCCACCTTATGGAGAGTAGAGCTCGTTAGTTATGGAGACACGGAGAATAAATCATAAAAATACTGATAGTGGTAGTAGAGTTATTGAACGTTTGTCAGCGGTGTAGACTATATGTTGGTGATTGCTCATGTTATAATGTATCATTTCGATGCATCAAAGTACTTGTACTACTTCGAGAGGGTACAGGGTGAGAGTGGGACGTATTTGGTTGCCACAATTTCGCAAAAATCCTCATGCTTTGTCCTGCTTAGAGATATAAACCCAGTGAGCTTTGTGCCTTGCCATACCAATAGTGAAATAATGTAAACGCTTTCTCGATGCAAAGAACAATTATCGAGTAAGTTTCGGTGGGGTACTTTGAGGGTGCGAGAAAGACCCTATCTAAGTGAATGTCGTTGACATGTAGCTTGGTTGCTTAGTCATTTTGAGGCTGTAAGCTGTAGCAGTATATCGCTGGCCAAAGAGCAAGTGCTGGCGACATCGTGTCACTAGTTAGAGAGTGAATTTGCTGGCGAGGGAACAAGTGGAGCATGTTGCTGACCAGTAAGTAGTGGCAGCGTGTTGCTGAAGAGAGAGCAAGTGGTGGTTGTGGCAACATATCTATTGCTTGTTGCTGGCAAGAGAGCAAGTAGTGGTAGCATTTCTTGTGGCAAGCATGCTTGTAGGGACTTCATTTTGATGGTGGTCTTTGGGATAGTGAAGTAGAAAATTTTGTATCTTCCCGAGGGTACTCCTTTTTTTCTTCTTGGCTTCTATGTTGATGTGGGGATGATGAGGGCGAGCCGAGATTTGTCAGTCCATTACATTAGTTCTACCAACAATATGTGTGTTGTGACTACTCGTACATTATGGAGCTGGTCATTGTAAGAGGCCTGCTCAGCGGAGTAATAACTAGCAGGAGAGAGTGAAGTTGACCAACCGTTGGGCCTTAGATTTGTATGGAGAAAAGACTTTTTGGAGAGTGAGCTGTCTAAGATTGAGCAAAAATATTGGCAGTGCTTGTAACTCAGATGGTCTATTTGTCTACCTATCAATGACTGTGGACTCCTTGAGGGGTACAAAGACTATTTAGATCAGCGGACCCCTTCTTCTCCCCCTTAAAAAGAAATAACAACTGGCAGCTTAGATGAAGCATTTTCTTCTCCCATTGTAAAAGGAGATGAGAAATGGTAGCTAGGGTAGAGGGTTTTTCCTTCTCCCACAGAAATGAAATAGAATAGTTGTAATGTATTATTACATGTGGATAGTATAGAATTCTTTCTATAATAATGTATTTATGTGCAGGTATGTGGGTGGGTTGTGTTGGGAATAAGTATCTCTAGTGAGGGGATGAGGGTGGTTGGTTGTGCTGGTAAAGTAGAGTTGTGGCAATTATCTTGAGGTTAATCTGCTTGTAATGTATCTTTTTCTGTACTTTAGAGGCTCTTTTTTTTTTTTTTTATTATATGTTTTGGTGTTTGGTTGTAGGGTCGAAAGAGGGAGTTGAGGGTAGGAGAGAATCAGAAGTAAAAGATGTCATGAGTCCACAGTGTGAAAGATCTCGTGAGTGCAGAGTGAAAACTCTTGAGATTGCCTTGGGTCTAGAGATGGAGATTCAACGAGTGAAATGGGCCGCAATTTCTCAAATGGATATTTAACAAGTGAAACTTGCCATGGACACGCGAATGGAGATTCAACAAATGAAATATGCCACAGTCTGGTGGGTAAAATATGTCACAGTACGTAGATGGAGATTAAGCAGGTGAAATGTGTCGCCATCCATAAATAGAGATTCAGCGGTTAAAATATGTCGCTTTTTGCTGATAAAGATTCAGCGGATGAGACGTGTCGCAGTCTGCGGATGGAGATTCAGCAGATGAAATGTATTGCGTTTCGCACCTGTAGAATGGTTTTTTTTTTGACTGATCCGAGAGAGACTGAGGAGTTTGAGATGATTCCCAGAGAGAGAGAGTGTAGATTCAGCGGATGAAATGTACCGCGGTCTGCGGATGAAAATTCAGCAGATGAAATGTACTGTGGTCCGCGCCTGAAGAATGTTATTATTGTTATTATTATTTTTTTTGGACTGATCCGAGAGCTGGAGAGATTTGAAAGGATTTCGATAGAGAGTGGAGATAGGGAGAGAGATAGGTGGTCTGAAGGGGGTGGGGTCCGGAGGTTGGTGGAGGCCGAAGAGGGGTGGGCCCAAGAGGGGGTGCGCAAAGGTGGGAGGGGCCTTTTTTTTTTTTTTTTTTCCGAGTCCGGGTGGGGAGAGGGAGATCCGAAGGGATGGGGGTTCCGAAGGGTGGGAGTTCTGAAGGGGGCGTGTCCGATGACCTTAGTGGTTCCGAAGGGTGGGGGGTTTCCGAAGGGGGTGGGTCCGATGCCCTTAGTGGTTCCGAAGGGTAGGGGGTTTCCGAAGGGGATGGGTCCAAAGGTGGAGCAGGGGCGATGCCCTTTCTTTACTTTTTTTTAGAAGGAGGGGTCTGAAGGAGGGTGGGGCCCGGAGGTGGAGAGGGGCCGAAGGAGTGGAGGTCGAAGGGGGGGCTCCGATGCCCTTTTTTTTTTTTTTGTTGTGATCTGAGGGGGGTCCGAAGGTGTGTGGGGGGAGGGGTTGGAAAAACCTTGAGTGGTGTGGGTGCCGGGGACAACCCCGAATGGAGGTGGTTGGTTAAGGAAAGAAGGAGGTGGGTGCGGAGGTGGCGGAGGCGGAGATGGGTGGTGGAGGTGGAGATGGGTGGGGTCAATGGTGATGGAGGCCGAAGGTGGGTGGAGATCGAAGGGGGTGTAGAGGCGGAGGTGGGTGGAAGCCGAAGGGGGTGTGGGTCGAAGGTATCGCCCCCCTTTTTGTGTGCTAAGGAGGGGGGTCGAAGGTGGACAGGGATCCGAATGTGGAGAGTGGTCGAAGGTGGAGATCAAGTGTTGTTGTGTAGTATCTTGGGGAGTCAGTAGGATGAGTTTTTAAGTTTAGGTGACATTTAGATGTGCATGCGGTGTAAATAAAAATCAACATAATAAAATACACTTTTTTTTTTCTTTTTGGGCGAAGGTTAGTAGCTGCAAGTGAGTGGGGCGAAGGAGAGTAGCAACGAGTGAGAAGGCGATGGTGAAATCCCTTTTTTTTTCAACGCAAAGGCGAGTAGTCGCAAGTGAGGGTGGTGAAAGTGAGAGGGCGGAGTGGAGCAGCAGTAAGGGGGCGAAGGTGACATTTTTTTTTGGGCCATAATTAGTAGCCGCAAGCGAGGGGGTGTGAAGGTGAGTACCCGCAAATGAGGGGGCGGAGTTCAGCAGCAGTAAGGAGGTGAAGGTGACATTTTTTTTTTTTTGGCCACGGTTAGTAGCCGTAAGCGAGGAGGGTGAAAGTGAGTACCCGCAAATGAGGGGGCGGAGTTGAGCAGCATGTGACATTTTTTTTTTTGGCCATGGTTAGTAGCCGCAAGCGAGGGGAGTGAAAGTGAGTACCCGCAAATGGGGGGGGGCGGAGTTGAGCAGTCGTAAGGGGGCGAAGGTGACATTAATTTTTTTTTTTTTTGCCATGGTTTGTAGCCGCAAGCGAGTGGGGTGAAAGTGAGTACCTGCAAATGAGAGGGCGGAGTTGAGCAGCAATAAAGGGGCAAAGGTGACATTTTTTTTTGCCATGGTTAGTAGCCGCAAGCGAGGGGGGTGAAAGTGAGTACCGGCAAATAAGGGAGCGGAGTTGAACAGTAGTTGGGGGGTGAAGGTGACATTTTTTTTTGGCGTGTGGGGCCATGGGGACGAAGATCATGGGGGGGGGGGGGGGGGGGGGGGGGGGGGTGTAGAGGAGTAGGTAATGACCCGAAGGGTCATGCTGGGGTAGGACATAGCTTTTTTTTTTTGTTGACCACCGAAGGTCATTGGGGGTTGTGTGACCCGAAGGGTCTTGGGGGTGGGGGGTTTTTTATTATTATTTTTGAATGACCACCGAAGGTCATGGGGATGTAATGACCCGAAGGATGGTAATGACCCGAAGGATTGGGGGGGGGGGGAGGGGGGAGGGAGGTAATCAATGGTGGGATTTTTTTTGTGTGTATACACATGGTGTATATTAATAGATATATATATATATATATATATAAGGAGGTTAAGATAGAGTGAGATGAACTACCACATGTGGTAGTTACATGCATGGGTCGAATCAGTAATTTTGGTCAGGGGCATAAGTTATACGGGGGTTCGAGGGCAGCGCCCTAAGGTGATTTTTTTTGAGTCTATTTATATGTAGTTGGCGATGTGCAAGTAATATTGAATTGTGGACCAATAAAAGAATTCTAATTTCTTTTATTAATCAAGAATGGACCCAAAAAGAAATATATATATATATATATATGTATATATATATTTGACAAGTATATGGTGAACATTATATATATATATATATTTAACCCAATCAAACTTTAACTTGCCATAAGTTTGTCATTCGATGTTCGTTTTGGACGATTCAAAAAGCTGCGAGCTCGTGCAGGCGAGCACATAATTTTAAAATGGTTTGGGACATAAATTTTTCTAACCCAAAAAAAAAAAGAAGCCAAATTAAATGACCCATGTCAATGAAATTATTGAAAAATAATTTTCAATAAATTCCTGTTTGGCGAAAATAATGACTCTTTACTTTGATTATAAATTGTAATAAAGAAAAGAAATGTAACAAATGTGATTATTAAAAAAATGTTAACCACAAAAATTTGCAGCTGTGCAAAAAGTTAGGGCCAAGCTCTTTTTCATATATTTTGATTAAGAGAGGGGTACAAGAAGTGTACCAGTCGATCAGACTTTTAAGAGATGAAATGGGTGGCGATGTATGGACAATATAGATAGAAGGCAAAGAAATGATACGATGTGACAAGGAGTACAAGTGGAGTAAATAAATTAACCAAATGATTTATATATATATATATATATATGTATCCTTCGGGAATGGAGTGGGTGGTACCAGTGGGGTGCACCCCTTTGGCTAACAAAAGATGATGTTGAGCATAGCAACACCAAAAAATTGCTATTCGTGTTTGCTAACCATGCTTGCGAGTTTACCTCCGAATGTGGTCGCCAAAATGTGTGAGTTCTTTTGTGGTGTGTGTAAGAGATGCAGATGGGTATAACATGTAAGCATGTTAGTACAGGTGGAACAACTAAAATATGATAAAATAATGCAAACGGTGCGGAATATTAAATATGTAAAAATATAGCATAATAATGGAATTCGGAAAGACTTCGGGTCGGATGAGAACCGAAATAGCCCCAAATGAGAGAGAGAGAAAGCAGTAAGTTTTATGTATGCTGAAGTAAGGTTGGGTAGTGACGAGTAAGTATTAGGTAAGTTGAGGACGGAGGGTAAAATAAGTCGAAGGGTAATGTTAGGCGAATGGTGTTGTGAAGGGTGTTGTGAGCCGAAGGTATTGGTAATATCAAGATAGGGCGAAGGGCCAAGTTAGGTGAAAGGTTCCGTAGTATGAAGGATCTAGTTATACTCAAGACAAGGGAAATGTTTTGTAAATGGGTGAGAGTAGGAGCAACAGTTCACCTTTTGCCCTAGTGTAGGACTAGACTGTATTGGGTTGAGTTCTTTGTTCTTGAGGGAGTAAAAATGAGACTACTTATTTATACTGGGGATTGTAGACAGTTTGCAAAGCTTCGACGTGATAGAGCAAAGCCCAGTTGGCATCCTCTTAGCGGGTTGTGTGTTTAAGGTAGGTGGGAGACTTAAATGCTCATGTTTAAGGTAGGTGGAGGTATTGAATGAGATGTTGATTTGTCATGGGCTTCGGGAGAAACGAGTCAAATAGAGAAGTTATTGTCCCTAGATGGCAGACGAAGGTTGTCAGGTTAGTCAAGGGAGAAAGACATGCTATTGGTGCAGAGGTTTAAGCGAGTGAAGATACCGAGGCTTATGCCATTGGTGTAGAGGATTAAGCGATGGCGAGTGTCGAGGCGTGCAGAGGGTTAAGCAAGGGAGAGAACCGAGGTTCTCTTCTATTGGTGCAGTCCATTAAGCACTACTGAAATGACTAAGCACTGATGGTCAAAGGTTTGGGCCAATTTTGCAGTGATAGGCTTCGCCTATTGGTTGTGAGGTTGGTTGGGGCAAGGCACGTGAAAGTCACGTGTCTCTCTTTATCTTTGGGACCAACCCTAACCTTGCCCGTGAGGCGCAGGCTAGGGAGATGCCTTCGTTTCTAGCCACCTAACCATGAGTTTCCGAAATCCCAGCGGGCTTGTCCACCCTTTGGTACTGCTTCCAGACCAAGGGTGGGTGTCCGAGATATGAGTGTGTGTATATTTGAAGTGTGCTTCCTTTGTGGGCTACTTGAGTTGGGCTTCACAATCATGGAGTTTCATAATGGACTCCACGAAGTGGGCCCCTTTGAGGTGAGGTTTCGGAGTGGTGAGGCTTCGGAGTGGACTCATAGGTTTCGGAGTGGTGGACTTCGGAAGTGTGAGGTTTCGGAAGTGGTGAGGCTTCGGAGTGGACTCATAGGCTTCGGAAGTGGGCTCATCCGAAGTAAGGCTTCAGAATGGGCTACTTGAGGTGGGCCTCGGGGCGAGTTTCTCAGTTATCGAGTTTTACTGTGGGCTCTGCGGGTGGGCCCGTTTGAGGTGAAGCTTCGGCGAGGCTTCGTAGTGGACTCATGGGCTTTGTAGGCTTTGGAGTGATGAGCTTCGGCAAATGGGCTCAATTGAAGTGAGGCCTTTTCAGTTTTGGAATTTCACAGTGAACTCTGCGGGTGGGCCCTGTTCGTGGGCATTCTGAAGTGAGCTACCGGTGGTTATTGTTGGAGCACATGTGGAGTCCATAATCAGTGCTGATGTTGTTATACGTGGAGTCGTTGGTTATGTGTATTGGTCAAAGTGTATGAGTCGTTAACTATTACTTACAGATAGGATCAGTTGTCCAAGCTATTTGCGAAGACCAAACAGACTTTGAGACAAATGTTTTAGGAAGAACGAAAAGGTCTTAATACCTTTTACACAGATTTTGTTAAATTTCGTCAAAAGCTAGCAAATGCTTTAAGAAAACTACAACATAGTGAAAACTGAAACATCATAGTTTATACAATTTTCAGTGGACTTGACTTCGCCTCAATGGTCTTACACATTAACTGCCTTGACGCCTAACCAAGGCTAATGGCAAAATAGCAAGACAAAGGCTCACAACGGTCGACCAGGGAATACTATATATAGACAACTACTGGGTTTGGACTGAGATTGTAGTTGGAGATTGGATACTCAAAGAAATAATAACATATGGACTTCGTCATGAAAAGACAAATATTACATTAACATCCATAAGTTTTCACCTACAGAATGGTAAGGTGAAACTTAACTCATGATTGAAAAAAGAAAAAAAAAAACAGAGAAAGATTACAATACATCTAGGGAAGAAGGGAAGTTTTGTAAATACAACCTTCTAACAACTGGAATTAAGTTTTCTTTTCCGTTTTTTTATGTCTGACATCAAAGCTAAATTCTCTAAGGAAATTTTTTGCCAATTAATAAGTCTCCTGGATTTTGTCTTGTGGAGGTCTAATTCTTTAAACCATGGACATACAACCTTCTAAAAATAAGGCTAATGCTAATGCCAAAGCTACATATGCTAATGCCCACTTTTACTTTACCCCTTGTGATCATGTGATTTTGGATTAAAGTGAAACTACTAAAGTTTCTCTCATAATAGCCTCATATGGGGATTAGGTGTTTAAATTTAGCCCCATATAGGAGAGTTCAAGGGTCAAAACTAACCACACATAGGCAGTTAATCCAAAAATTAGCCTCCCAAAAGGATTAAATGTTAAAAAAAATTAGCCCCACAAAGCTGAATTAAATGACAACATCATCTGCACATAGAGGATTAATCCCAAAATTAACCTCACAAAGGGGGTTAAGTGATAATGTTCTAGGCCAATTTTAGAATTTTCATTAATTTTGAGGAAAATCTTAGCAATTTCACTTTAGTCCGAAATAATAGGGAGGATAAGTGTCCACTTTTGAACCACAAGGGTTAAAATGAAAATAGGTCTAACCACAGGGGTAAAATGTATTTAACCCTTAATAATAAACAGAAAAATAAAGACAACTTATAGCAGATATAACATAAATAATAACACCTTAAATATATGTAGGTAAAATTCACAGAGAGTGACAAATGAACTAGTCTGAAGCAGAACTGTAAGGGCAAAACCAAAATGAAGATGCATACCATCCCCACCTCCAATACTACGACACTCGCAATTTCCTGGAGAAACCACCAGGGAATAAAGCTATTGCACGTAAGTAATTACTCACAACAGCAAATCCATCTTACTATTGACATCTCATTAAACCAAAATATCAATTTCTTACATTTACACTTGCTTCGTGACAAATGAATAATTCCCACACACACACACATAAATATATATTTAAAAAAAAAAAAAAACTGAAGTGAAGAAATCAATAATAAGCATAGGAGTAGGACCCAAAATCAATCTCCATCTCCATGCAAATCCTCCTTCCCGAGCACTTTCTTATACGCTTTTAACTTTATACTAGTTCTTTCCACAAGAGATTACAAGACTTTCTCAAACCATACAACCTAACAAATTTCCTGCACAAAGGCTAGTTCTTCTTACTATATCACAGGATTCATAAAGTTGCAAGAAGATCAGCCTGGAAACTTTAATAAGTCTGTTTGGTTCATGTTTTGTGAGGCAAAGGAAAAGGGAAAGAAAAATAAGAAGGAAAGTACAAGGCTAAACACGGGGGAAGTAGTTTTTCTTCTTGTCTTCCTTTCATTTTCTTTTCCTTCTCTAAATCCGCAACTTAAAGGAGCCTAAGTAATTTCCTTTTTTTTTTAATATATGTGTTGAATAAATCCTAGAATATGATACTTCTATTCAACAAGCAATTTAAGACAGAGAAGACAAAATCCGAAAATTGAAGAGAATAAAGCAAAACTAGTAGATGCATACACTTCATCAGTGGGATATCCTAATGAAGACAACCCAAGTGAAAGAATAGAGGATGCATTAAATCCAGGGATCAAAAATCTACAAATAAACAACTTCTGCTTTCATCAATTTGAAGCAACGCTTTTCAGAACATCCAAAAGTAATGATTAAATCGCAGCAGATACCAGCAAATAAATTTTATAAAAATACAATCACCGAATAATTTTGAAAGCAATCTAGTAACGCTTTTTTCCAAACAATTAACCAACTATCAACTTCAAAAGCATTGTTTTTGACAACTCTCTTTATCTAAAGTGTCCCCTTCGTCAACTTCTAGCCACAAAATGAAAAGGATAAATGTAATACATGTATTTTTCTGTTTCCCTTTATTAATGAATTTCTGTATATTTAGACCATGTAGTAAGACTAGACTGTAATTCTTATTTCCGGTTTTGTAATATTAATCTAGTAATTATTATTTCCGGTGTCATTTGATTATATATATAGTTTATAATTATAATTTATATCGATGCGTAGATTTAGGACCCGAACTGATAACCTAGACCCAGACTATAATAGCATGCGAACCCGTATTTTTCCTTGGAGTGTGTTGCACAATGTGCACGCACACTTACCGAGACGCATCACGTCAATCAATTGGTCAAATCCCCTTCATTGACGGAAAGTACACACAACTACCTTACACCACCATGCCACTTACATCCCAACCCCAACCACCAAATCCACCTCCACACTCCACCTACATGCTTCCCTAACCACCCCCTCACATCCCCAACTAACCCCCTTACACATATACAAGTATGAGTGTATGTGAGTGTGGTGTGTGTACACACACAGAGAGAGAGAGAGAGAGAGAGAGAGAGAGAGAGAGAGAGAGAGAGAGAGAGAGAATGTTGTGTGTGTGTGTGTGTGATGCGGTGGGTGTGTGTGTTTGTGTGTGTTGTGTGTGTGTGTGTGTGGCAAGGTGGCAGTGTGGTGTTGTGTGTCATGTATTGTGTGTAGTGCGTAGGGTATATACAATTATATGTATATCATATGTGTGTGTGGCAGTGGCAATGGGTGGTGTTGTATTTTTGTGTGTTGTGTGCCTGTGTATATATATACTACATATGTGTGTGTGTATATATTAAATGAGCCCCCACCCCTCCCCTATAAATACACCTCCCTTCCCCCTACCTCATTTGTTTACCCAACCCAAAGAAAGAGAAGAAGAAAGATAGGGAGATAGAGAGAGAAACCAAGAGAGAGAGTGAGAGAGGGAGGCCGAGAAAGTGTGAAAGTAAGAGAGGCCGAGAGAGAGAGAGAGTGAGAGAGGGAGACCGACAGAGAGAGTGAGAGAGACCTAGAGAAAGCTAGAGAGAGAGAAGACGAAGAAAAAGGAAGAAAAGAAAAAGAAGAAGGAAATGAGAGAAAGAGGGAAAGAGAGAGAAAGCTCACCCCCGAGGCCACCCCAAGCCACACTGCGACCTCGGAACTTCCGGTGAGTTTTCCTAACTCACTTGGTATTTATTTATAGAGAGTTTCTAGCCGTTAGGCTTCCCGTTTTAGTAGTCATACCCAATTTCCCGTGGAGACAAGTTTGGTATGCTTAAACTTATCATATTCCGATTTTATATAAATTGTACTATGTTTCCGTTATGCAAAACAGTATCTACCCCATGGCTATATTTTAACATGCTTTGACTAGTTGTACCTCCTGCTTAACATGATGTACTATAGAGTTACGGCCCGTATTATATTTCGAGAATTATTATATTCCTGTTTTATTAAAGTTGCATTATATTTCCGCTATACGAAACTGAAATTTTCCCAATGGGTATTGATAGGTACAAAAATATCAGGTCAAAGTCAATCCTTGCCATCTCAGCAAAGAAAAGCCAAGCCATCTCGAGTGTGGGCTGGCCACTCAACCACCTCGGGCTATTCTGTTGGGACCACCCGGTATAGCCCGGAGATTGGGCATTCGTTCTGGATTGGCCCCACAGTGAGGGCACTTCAGGAAGATACAAAGCTTGCCCCTCAAACCTCCAGGCAGTTTCCTAACTCAGCAAGAGGACTATCGGAATGTGTAAACAAGTTTCCTAAACCATTAAGGGAATTTCCCATGATTTATGCTCATCAATTTGTAATTCGATTAGGCTTCCTAATCTAATAGTTACCTTGTATGGGTGGTCTCTTGCATCTATAAAAGAGGCCACCCACCCCCGTAAAGGGAGATCGCACTCTTAACCTAGAGAATAGCAAAATATATCACTATTACGCATATACCCAGCCGGTTACTGGTAGTGCCGTCCACTTTGTTGGCTCACCAAAAGCGTTGGTGATCTGCTAATGAAAGTGCACCGACGCACACGTGGACGTAGGTCACCTCATTAACAGGGTCGAACCACATTCAATCCTTTGGTGTACATCTCTCTCTATCTAAATCTCTCATACCCAAATTTCGGCATCAGTTTGGCGCCGTCTGTGGGAAACGACTGCTTTTCTCCAAAAACAAATCTTTGACTGATCAGCATGCCGCCGAAGAAGGGTAAGAAGACTGCTGCTCCAACAGGTCAAGCAGAATCACAGGTCAGCCAATCGACCGCCTCCATGACCTCTGAACAGATTACCGTAACACTTGCGCGACTCCTGGAGGGCCAGCGGCAGACTCAACAACAAATCGAAGTACTGCTGGCCCGACAGGAGAAGCATCCTCAAATCAAGGGTCAGCCCGGGAAGGGCGCTCACGATCAGGAGCCCGTACGGATTCGAAGGCGTGCCCACACCGAACCAATTTCTCCGCCGTCGTTTGAACGATTCATGAACGATGAGCGTAGTCGGGGTCCCGAACGAACCTAACGACGTGCTCGAGCTACTGCGGGTCGGACAGGGGACGCTAAGGAAATCATCAATAAAAGAGGTGCTGCCAGAGGGGAGGGGCCCAGACAAATGCCCCGGGAATCGACCAAAGACTCCCCGGCTAAGAGCCGTGGGGATCTAAGGTACACGATTACCCGGAGTCGGAGCCGAGCCCAGTCCTTGAAGACCAGACACTTTGAAGAAGAGGCCTCGTCCTCTGACCCAACCTATCACTCAGATACGGAGAGGAAGACCCGGCAGGAAGACATAAAGGCCCAGATTGAGGACATGTGGAAACAGATCAAGCAACTAAGCCGTAAGTCGCGCCATGATCACACTAATACGGAGACCGAATCGCCCTTCACCGTCCAGGTCACAGGATTTGCCATCCTGCGGAAGTTCAAGCTACAGCATCTTGATTCTTACGACAGTTCAGGGAGCCCGGTGGATCATGTCCGTACCTATAAGGCCCAGATGGCGCTGGTCACCACGGCCGACGAACTGTTGTGCCTGGCCTTCCCCAGCACTCTTAAAGGGCCAGCCACACAGTGGTTCCATGCTCTTAAACCCCGAGCGGTTGATGACTTTAAGGCACTAAGCAAACTCTTCATCTGCAAGTTTGTGGGGATGCAAGACCGATCACAACCGAATACCCAGCTGCCGATATCATAAAGACCATGGACACGACACGGAAGACTGTTTCACCGAGCGAAGGATTGCCCAAAGAAGCGTTCTCAACAAGGGGCAAGTTCTATGGCTTCTAGTGGTTCGAAGCCTAAGCAGTCTAGTGACGGGGGACAAAGGACGGAGCAACGTCAGGGAAGATCATTCCAGATGAACCCTGGAGACATGGCTGCTACTAATACAGTGGTCTCAGGTATGGTGCTTGTATGTTCGCACTTAGCACGCATACTCGTTGATTCGGGATCTACTCATTCGTTTGTATCTTATAACTTTGTGGAACATTTAACTGTTAAGTCCGCACCACTAGGATACGATTTATCCATTGCCGTGCCGCTTAGTAAACCGGTAGTGACGGCTACGATATATAAGAACTGTGAGATCAAACTAGGTGAGAAGTTGATGACCGTAGACCTTATACCGATTGCGGTGAACCATTTTGATGTGATTCTGGGAATATATTGGTTAGCTTTTAACCAAGCCACAATAGACTGTGAACGGAAAGAGGTTAATTTTCGATCACCGGTACATGGAAACTTTTGTTTCCAAGGGAGTGGGGTTACACCGCCGCCGTATTTGATTTCAGCTATCCGAGCGGGAAAGTTATTGAAAAAGGGATGTCAGGGATTTCTATGTTCAGTGACTGATGTCTCAGCGACCGAATTAATAGTAGAGGATATTCCAGTAGTGCGAGAGTACCCGGATATATTTCCCGATGACTTACCAGACGTCCTGATTGAGAGGGAAATTGAATTCGCCATTGACGTAAAGCCAGACTCAAGACCCGTATCAAAGGCACCGTATAGAATGGCACCTGTAGAACTGAAAGAGCTGAAAATTCAACTACAAGAACTACTTAACAAGGGTTTCATTCGACCAAGTGTATCGCCGTGGGGAGCCCCAGTATTGTTGTAAAGAAGAAAGATGGTTCAATGCGTATGTGTGTTGATTACCGGGAACTGAACAAGTTAACGATTAAGAATAAGTACCCGTTACCCAGAATTGATGACTTATTTGATCAACTACGTGGGGCACAAGTGTTTTCCAAGATAGACCTGAGATCGGGTTACCATCAGTTGAAAGTGAAGACCGAAGATGTGCTTTCAAAACGCGTTATGGACACTATGAGTTCTTAGTTATGTCATTTGGAGTTACCAATGCACCAGCTGCGTTCATGGATCTTATGAATCGAGTATTCAAAGATTATTTGGATGACTTTGTGATTGTATTCATTGACGATATCCTTGTTTATTCGCCAAGTGAGATAGAACACGAGAACCACTTGAGGTTGATACTTCAGAGATTGCGAGAGAAACAACTATTTGGAAAACTTAAGAAATGTGAATTTTGGTTATCTAGTATTACTTTTCTTGGTCACGTGATTGATAAGAATGAAGTTTCAGTTGATCCTCACAAAGTAGAAGCTGTATCTAATTGGCAAAGGCCGACTTCCGTATCTGAAATTCGAAGTTTCTTGGGATTAGTGGGATACTACCGCCGTTTTATTGAGCATTTCTCAAAGATTTCATTGCCGATGACAAAATTAATGAGAAAGGGTGTTATTTTTGAATGGAGTCAGGAATGTGAAGACAGTTTCCAAGAGTTGAAGTCACGTTTGACGAGAGCACCTATTCTGACAATACCATCCGGAACCGAGCTCAAGATGGCCATCGAAAGACTTAATGAACAGGGTCATCTCGCCGAGTTCGTTGCCACGGACAAACGAGCTTGGCCAGATTCCAGAGCTCCCGATCAGCCGCAACCGCTATGGCAAACAAACGTGATCTACGGAGGAACTTCGGGCGGAGGGGATTCGCAGTTAGCTGGGAAGAGGCATGCTCGGGCATTCCGGTCGGATGTCTGACATGTCCAATCCACCAGCTTCCCCCCCGACTGACGTATTAACATTCTCATCGGATGATGCGAAGGATCTGCATTGCCCCCATGATGACCCGCTGGTGGTAACGCTTTCCATAGCCAACTACGTGGTCAAGAGGGTGTTGGTGGACACAGGTAGCTCCTCTGATATTATGTTTAAAGCAGCGTTCGATCAGCTCGGGATATCAAGGGATCGACTCTGACCAGTAGCCACTTCCTAGTAGGGTTTAATGGATCTAGCACATCGAGCTCCCGGTTCTTATGGGGACCTATCCCCAGCAGACCTCCACACTGGCAAACTTCGTGGTTGAAGAGGCTCTGTCCGCATACAACGCCATCCTTGGAAGGCCAACTCTCAATCAAGCCAGAGCCGATGTGTCAACGTACAGCCTGGTGGTTAAGTTCCCGACCCCTAACGGTCCCAGCAGCCTACAAGGAGATCAGGCAACAGCTCGGAGCTGTTACGTTAGCTCCCTGCGCCGGGAGGCCATTGTAGAAACGTTGAGCGTCCGAGAGATGGGCCCGAGAGACAAAAGTGATGGACTGGGCCGCGCGGAGGAACTGGAGCAAGCGATGCTGGACCATCAACTTCCCAATCGGTCCGTCAGCATCGGGACTCACTTGGAGCCAGGCCTTAAGGAAGAGTTGATCCAGTTCCTGCGATAGAGCTACGACATATATGATACTAAAGAAAAAATACTATCCATATCAAATAAAGATGTATAATAATCTTAGTTTTTAAAGGTCCTATTATTCAATTGTGGAAGCGCTATCTTAGTTGTATAATTCCAAGTATTCTCAATTTGTAAAAGCCCTATTATGCTTCCAGATACCCTAATTATTCATATTTTCGAATATCCAAACTACAATTTCAATGAATCCTAATTATCCACATCATTAGGAGGTCCCAACCATTCTACTATATTCTATGTAGCACGGATACGGATACGCGACACGGATACGACACCACACGGAGACGGCGAAACGGCAAATCCCAAAAATATAGGATACGAAGATGGCTAGGATACGTCAAATAAAAATATCATTTTTTAAATATAATTTAATTTTAAATTTAAAAAAAAAAGGTGTTAAACATCAATATTACATATTCATCCATAGGAATTAAGCAAACATCAAATTGTTTTAATAGTACAGTGACCAAATACTAGAACATGCACTCATAAATAAAAGTATTAAACCCCTTAAAAAAGTATTAAAATATAGGACACAATTCAAACATAGTATATTATATTATATTATATATATCATTGTCTATCTATTTCTACATCTATATATAATATAATATATAAATATATATATATATATATAAAGAAGAGAAAAATCCTCATCAGTCCAAAGGCTAATGAGCCCTAACTCTTCAATTATTGAAGAGACACTAGAAAGGAAGAAGACAAGAAAAGGCCAAATCACTAAAAGCATTGGGAAGCTTTTATATACCTATCTACATCTATATATAATACATAACAATAAATTAATAGTAAAATTGTAAAAGAAAGAAGCAACTCAAAGCAGTGAAGTAAAAAGGAGAAGGAGAAGGAGAAGTAACAAACTACTCGAACGAAGCAGCCAAGCCCTCTCCTCTGCAGATAACTGCTGGTCATCTAAGAAGTCACGAAGTCCTCTCGCCTCAACGAAGAAGACGAAGTCCTCTAGACGTCATCACGGAGTTAAAGCCCTCAAGAAACCCTATCTTATCCCTCGCAAAGCTGTCGTCAAAACCCCACGAATCTCGTGTTGGTCCCTCAGTGTTTTTGGCTTGGATCGATAAGGGTTAGGGTTGTTTATAACTTATTTTCTTTAGTATTTCTTGTTAAATACTTAGAAAAATGACTTATTTTTAGAAAGGCCACCAGGCCATATCCTTAACAGTGTCCTAGAAATGTCCGCCCGTATCCATGGAGTGTCCATGTAGTGTCCAATATTCAGATTTAATTTAATTAATTCAGACACGGAATATGCCGTGTCCCTTACGTATCCCACCGTGTTGCACGCGTGTCCTTGTTCTGCGAGTTTCAGAAATGCAAACGGCGCCTAAAATGGAGTGGTCAATGCTACATAGACTATATTTTTCAAGATTTCAAAAACATTACATTTGGTATCCATGTTTCCAAGTGTGTCCATGATGTATCTCATGTGTGTCCGACTTAATTACAAAAAAGTAAGACAAGAATTTTGGTATGTCCGGCACATGTAAAGGAGTGTCCAGCATGTCATTCGGACTTTGCCCCTTGCATTGGGATTGGAACAAGATCAACTACTTCTTAGGCTTTTTGGATTTGACTCTCATATTGACTATTGAAAATGAGATTGGTGAGGATAGATAAAGGGGCAATACTACTTGGCCATGGCAGCTTAGCAAACTCAAGAAGTGAATGGAACAAAGAAAGGAAAAAAAAAAAAAGGAATAAAGATCCCTCGTTATGACACGTGACAGTTTTTTGCTTCGTAAATGAGTAGATTGCAATAATCTTAACTAATATACATAATATAAGCAATCAGATTGGCCATTAAGTACAAAGATTGTAGGGAATGTATCTTTAACTTATACATATGAAATGGCATTCCAAGGTCGGGCTCCTCTTAATTTCCAGAAAAAATAAAAAAATGGCCGGGCTCCTCTTGTGTTAAGCCTTTAAAGATATGGGCAAAGCATATTGAAATGAAGGAAGAAATATCCAATATTCTTACACCATCAAATGCTTATATTATTGCTTGCACACACAATCATATCAACAACGTAGAATGTCGGAAAAATGATCCTTTCAAGATGACACTTTTTAATTCAAAATGTCATGGTTAATGCAATGGGGGCATTCAAATTCTGAAAGACATCCAATGCCCCTTTATTGTATGTATTTAGCTACTCATTCGAGGCACATTGCATAAAATCTAGAATTTCTGCCCTATAATTCTTTTAGCCGTCACTCCCGGCAATCCCCCCAAAAAAGGGAGAAAAAAAAATGCAAACAAATTAAGATTTAAAAAAAAGAATGCCACTTCAGGTGCATAAGTCAGAAGAAAAGACGAGATATTTATGCAATCTCAATCAGATATATACCAAATCTTAGACAACCAATCAGTATAGATAATCTTGCACAAAGCAACACAATAGAACAATTAGAATGAGTAAAGCATTCAATATATTATTACTAGGTCAATCATCCTAAACAACCCTACAACAGTCATGTGTTTGCAAATTAAAACCACCAGCAAAAACTTTAATCCTTGTAGCTAGCTACACATATATTGTCATTAAGAACAAAGAGACAGAGCAACATCAGAAAATACCTAAAATTACTCACAGACCAACTCTGCAATCCGTTGAGCCTCCAACCAATGTCCCAGAAGAAGCAGCGGCAGTAGTAGAATTCATCTGAACCGACAAATCTCCACAATAAACCCTCAAGAAGCGGGTTCTCGCCCTCCAAGCCCCAGCCTTAAACCTGACCCTAGCAAGCATTCTCACATTGAATTTCACACTCCCACCACGGGAACGGTCCTGGTTAAGGTCGTTGGCGACCTTCCGGTCAATGTAAGCGGACAAAACAGCGAAGGTAGCCCTCAAGGAGGTCTGATCCCTGGTTCCCTGATCGAAGGGTGGGAGGGTGGTCTGGGAGAGGGACTCGGATTTGTAATACATGTAGGCCTCGATTTGGTCGTAGTAGAGCTTGATCTTGTGGTTAGGGTTTTGAGCAGTTAACTGGACGTCCCAGTTGCCGGTGACGAAAGAGGAGGAAGAAGAGAGATTGAAATTGGAGAGGGAAAGTGAGTCGACACGGAAATCGGGGAGGCGAGGACGGAGGATGAGCCATATGATGAAGATAACAGTGCCCGTGATGATGAAGGAGGCTATGAGGATAGCGAACAGGCGGCGGAATAAGGTGGCGCGTTGGGGCTGAGGGTAGTAGTTGGGGTTAGGAGGGTGGTTGTAGTAGTTTGGGGGTGGGGCAGCGTAAGGGTAAGCGGTGCCAGCGGTTGTGGTGGTGTAGGAGGAGTAACCGTTGGCTGTTGTCGCCGGGTAACCTGTCACGGGTGGTCTGGATTGATGATCTCCCATTGGTGGGGTCCACTGTCCTGACTCAGTCTGGGACTTCGACTTTTCTTCTCAATTGAAGAAAAGGGTGTGGACTATGATCAGACTCAGAAGAAGACCAGCAAAAACGGGAGAATTAAACAGATTCTCTTGCGTCGAACATTATTTTTCACAAGAATATAATTTACATCTCTTCAAAAAACAAAAAACAAAAAAGAATATATAGTTTATAATAATATTAGGGGTGAACAAAATACAAAGACCCTCATGCCCGACCTGAACCGACTCAAATGGGTCAGGTTGGTTTGGTTCAGGTCTGTGAGCGTGTCGGTTCAACTCTGGAACATACTATTGAGTCGATTCGGGTCTAGAGTTCGGGTAACCCGAACCAGACCCAAGAACCATAATAAAATACGCCTAAGGCCCAACAGCCTAATCCAAACCATTTTTCTTTCTCTCTCTTCTCTCTCACTCTCTGATGAACAACCCTAAGCATGCAGATCAAAAGAAGACAACAAAGAAAAAGAAAAGACATTTTTTTAAAATCTTCTCTCTCTCTCTCTCTCTCTCTCTCTCTCTCAAAGTCTGACTGTATCTAGAGACAGAACAGAGCCTATATACATAGAGATACGTACATGAGATCGAAAGGGAAAAGAGTTTTGGGCCTCAAAATCGAAGCTACGGTTACCAACTATCTTCCTCTTATGCGTCCTTATCTTCCTTTCTGGCCTATTCTTTGGATCCAACATTCTTTCAGGTTTCTCCCTCTCTCTTCATCTCACTACCTATATATATAAATATATGTATGTGTGTGTATATAGAATGTTTAAAACTTTGACATCTGAGCATTTGAATTGCATAGAACATTTTAAAAATAGGGGTAGATTCAATATTCATATATGATTTGTTTGTTTTTATTTCCATTGTTCTAGTTTTTAGAGGCAGAGGACAGTTGAGAGAGAGAAAGAGATATATATATATATATATATATATGTTTTGGGAAAGAAGGGGGATCGAGACCCGTCCCGACCCGTATTTATTGGTTCATTTTAGGTTAGATCCATTTTTATTGGGTTGGTTCTGGGTCTCTAAATCTAATAATCGTCTACATGCGGGTCAGTTCCAGTTCCGCCTAGACCTGACCCGGACTGACCTATGTGCAGCCCTAGTTTATATCACCAAATGAACTCTAACTAAAATGGCAATCTAGGCCATCTGGCATAAAACAACAGTATAAAAAATTAATAAGAAAAACAATTTACGAGGCATCTACAATTTACAATTCACATTAACCCACCAGGCTATTAGTCCACGAATTTTTTACCCAAAGCATCAAAATGGGGTGAAATGTCCATGACTCACCCCTATTTCAACTTATTTTCTAAACCTATCACTTTCTTAGAAGTCGCTACTTCAAGTAGCAGTAACGACTTCAGACAAAATAATTCCAACTAGAAATCTCTACTTCAAGTAACGACTTCACACCTATGGGAAGTCGCTACTTGAAATAGCGACTTCAATGGAAAGTAAAAGTTGCTACTTCAAGTAGCGACTTTATCAGCACTTATATTCCAACAAAGTCTATTTCAGTAGCCCCTACAAAGAGATACACATAACCAATCATCAAACTTATCAACCAACAATATCAACATAATCAATGCCACTAAGATGTGTATACAATGTAAAAAAAAGAAGGGAGAGAGATAGTGGGAGAGATAGAGAGAGTGGGAGAGAGATAAGAAATAGATAGTGGGAGAGAAAGGGGGAGAGAGACAGAGGGGGGGGGGGGGAGAGAGAGATAGAGAGTGGGAGAGAGAGAGAGGGAGAGAGAGATGCACACAATAAAAAATGATATATATATATATATATAATTGTGTTTTTTTGTTTATAGTACATCAAAAAATAAATATTGTTGTGGATTATATGGTCTATCTTTGTTTATAATGTATCCCACACCATGGAACCTTCTTCGTTCTCTTAGGCCTACCCTCCTGATATGGTAGATCCTCCACTAGTGGAACCTCTTCCTACGGCGGATCCTCCGCATGGATGATGCCTCTCCGACCACAATGACCTCTAACCCTAGCGTAAACTGAATGTACTAGAGGTTGTCGCTGAGACTCTACTTGTGTCAAACCTTCCTCCTATGCCTCTGCCATAGGGGTATCATGTCCAGTCGTCTCCCTCGCCTCCACTTGTGTCAAACTCTCTAGCATTGGCTCGAATTGTGAAGCTAGAGTTGGTGATATAGGATCATGTGGTTGCGAGAACGACGATGACGATAGTGCATCTGTATGCGTGTATTATGGGATGGAGAAGTCACAGCTAGGAGATATACGGAACTCAGTGCCCCTGGAGTAAAAGGCTTATAAAGGGTCATCCATATCATCATACACATACACGATAGGACGATGTGGTGTCTGTGGCTCAGGCTCAGAGTATGTAGATGGGTCTATCTGCTCCCGAGACTGAGGTTGAGGCTGAGGATGTGATTGAGGTTGAGGCTCTAAGACGTGGGGCACGAATACTATGTAAGATGGAACAGCCCCGTCTAAACATCGGTTCTTATGAACAGCCTGTAATGTATGCTCACTTATAGAATGAATCTCCTCTAATGCCGCCATCACCTCTGGAGGGATGGAATGAGGGCCACCTGCTACTAATCTAGCCAACACCGATCGTTCAACCTCATACATACGAGTCACACCATCCTCCTGAAAAAAAAAATGGAGAGTTTAATTAAGTGAAATTATATTATGACATATACATAATGGAAAATTTATATGTTGTATGATAAGGAAAACATCTCACCAGAACGTCACGAATCGTTCCGACTGATTGGAGCCAACTATCGGTGCATCTCTAACTGGTCGAATAAGTCTACAGGTAATGCGGCGATACCATCTCATATATGGGTCTGAGTCAAGCATTTGAGCTGCATCTAGAATACCTGCAACAATATGCTACAGTCGATGGTCCCAGAGCTCAACATACTCCCTATGTCGGTGACTCCAATCGGTATTCGCATGACCACATCGATCAATGCGATGTGAGCTGCATCTGGAATACCTACAACAATATGCTACGACTGATGGTCCCAGAGCTCAACATACTCCCTATGTCGGTGACTCCAATCGGTATTTGCATGACCACATCGATCAATGTGATGTAATGTCATCATAGTGTTACATGGTGTAGACACCCTATTTTGGTTCGTCCATTTGATTAAAGGAACCCCGCCTCAAGAACAACTCGATGACCAGAATCAGGATTTGTGGAATGTTAATTTTATAAAGCAGAACTCCTTGAAGCACCGTGGTCTACAAGATATGTTCGAATAACCTTTAGGAAGACTTAGGTACGTTAGAAACTCAATTCAAAGACAAAGACCCAAGTTAGGGGGAGCTTTTTCATATAAAATAACAAAAAATTGCCTTTTACCGAGCAAAATCCTGACATCAGGGTGGGATCCTGAGAACTACCTTTATAAAATAGTCCTAAAATAGGCTAAATTAGTGACCCAAGCCTTTACATTGTCCAAAAACCACTTAGGGCAATTTTCACCCTTTTTGCACCTCACAGGTTTGCTCCTTCTTAGAGTCAGCCTCACTCTTTTGACCATAACTCAAAATCTAAAAACTCTTCTTAAATGAGACTAAAAACACCTTAAACTAGACTTCCATACTTTTCTAAAGGTATATCACAAGCCCAAAAGGATAACCGAGGTGAGAGAACGAAGTCCAGGAAGTCTAGAGTGAAAACACAGCTTCTGGGCTGAGAGCCACGGTGGCTCTCAAGCTGAGTACTGCACGGCACTCTCGGACTGCCACATGGCACCTTTGAGTACCACTATGGCTCTCAAATACTACAGATGCATTCTGAACCCTTGATTTGACCCCAATCCGCATGAAAATGCCCAAAAAGGTAAAAAATTTTGGTTTTTTTTTTTTGTCCCACATCGCTTAGCTATAAGAGTTGTCACCCAAATCTCCAACTATGAAAGGGGATCCTCCACTCTCCATCCAACACACTTGAAAATCCTAAGGATTAGAGAGCCAAGGAAACCCCTCTGAGGATTACAAAGCACTACTAGAAAATCCTTAGGAAAAGTATAAGTTTTTAGAGTTAGGATTGAGTCTTGGAGTCCGCGGTGCCAGTGAAGTTCTGCTAGAGGAGTATCATGAGGGGAGTTCTTGGGGCAAGTTTTCTTCTCCTTCTTTTCTTTCTTGTTTTCTTTGTTTTTCATAATTTATATATTCGTAGTTCATAGTTTAGATTTATTTTATTGTTTGTTCATAGTAGTTCTTATTTTCTTAGTAGTTTAGATCTTCTAGGCTTCTGGATTAGCCTTCTATCCCGTTTGTGGATAGGCTATCCCTAGTGGTCCCTATTCCAACCATGGAATAGCTACCACTTGTGGGATTGGTAGCCAAGCCATGGCTATTCCAATCTCACTAGGGACCATGAAACCCTAATTATTATATTTTAGCATTGCTTATTCCTAGTTTAACCTAGTATAGCTTATTCATCCTTATCTATGCATCCATGCATACACATAGACGCTATCTACACATAGAGTAGTAGGATATCTCGATTAAGTGTTACACATGCACACATGCATATAGTGTTCATATTTGGTTATTATGCTTGTACTATCCTAACCATGTCAATTAGGAAGCTATAATTGGAATGTTGTGCAATCCCAGGTAAGTCCTAATACCTACCTTATTTATTGCTTTCCTAGATCACCTAGAAGCATGATTAGGTGGATAAAACTGGTTTAATTTCCTTATATGATATTTGTGTATAGATATCCTATTTTTCTAGGGTTTGAGTGTGATTTGCACGTTTATTTTCTTTCTTTTTTTTTTTTTTTTTATCTCCTTACGCATGCGTAGGGGAGCATAGCAATACGTTTAGTCCCCAAGTTACTACTTTAGCACATGCATTGTGTGGTATATGTATAGTCTCTTACACGAATTTATTTCTTTAGCTATTTATAACATAAACATAGGATTGCATTAGTATAATTCAAACAGTCCACATAATATCTAGTCAAACACCTTAAAAGCTAAGTAGAGGCCTGTCTTCGGATGGGGGCAAGAGGGGGTGTTTTAGCACTATCTAGCTCCTTCCTCTCTCGTACCTTAACCCCCAAACCAAGTTCTTTGGTAACGACCGGGCAGTGCTCTCCATCCATTGGACTTGATAGATTTAGTTTTCTTGGTTTTCTTTATTAAACCAAGTGGCGATTCTATTGGTGAGGATCTCTTCGGATTTAGCCTTGTGGGATATACATACATGGATTACTCACTCGTGTAGCCTTGGATATGGATCAGTGGCATCGATTGTTGCCTCAGGTTTGATAAAAAGTCCCATGGAATCCAAATACGAGTAATCCAAATTGGTCGAATTGGATTAAAGGCTAATAAAGGGTGGTTAACCTCACTCTTGGCTGTTGGCATGAGCTTTGAAATGGGACAATCAAGCGGGCTTAATCCTTATAGGCCCCAAGCTTGGTTCGGGGGATTGAACTGAAAGGGTTAGACTCCAAAACTTTCAAGGTTCTTTGACTTTATATTATGAGGATCGCACATGCATTAGTTTTTGGAAGCTTGGGAGGACCAAAGCCAAGGGCCTGCAGCCTGTCAGATCCCCTCCGCAGAGGACTTCCCTGCCTTAGCACATACCTAACGATATAAAAAGTTGTCCATGTACCACACCAAACCCTGTAATGGGGGGTATATAGGACTCTCGCTGGGGGACTCTTTTTGACTATATCTACCTTGATGCATATAATAGCCATAGATCCAATCCTTTAGGGCTTGACCCATTATGATAATGTGCGCACACACGCCTTACTTGCCCTTTGGGATTATGTGACACGATAAGGATGCCTATATGACACGTGATATATAGTCCTGCCTAACACCCAAGGCATTCTATTCATATGAAATGCTCACCACATGACATGAGGATGGTTTGCTTATGTGTTATACTTGGAATATGTATCACGAGTCCGTAGGACAACGAATCATAACCTTGTTTATGTCCTATTTGCTAGAGTAAGCCCTGATTAGACCTAGGCTATCATAAAGCTTGTCATATATGAAGTTCCAAGCATGGGATAACTAGTGTGACATTAATTATGGTGACCATGGGATGAAAAGGGATTCTTGATGATGCGATTATGACTTAATTGGTTATATGATGATTTGGAATAAGGTCGTTATCCTATATTCGCATATCGTAAGAAAATTTTGAAAAAAAAGGAGAGAGAAAATATTTTCAAATCCAAAAGGGGGGCATAATCATTCTTGATTTAAACGAGATTTTTAAATTAAAAATGTAGAGAGACAAGTAAACATAACTCCAAAGAAGACCATTGTGGGTACCTGAACCAAGCTTTGGGGCCTAGAAGGATTAAGCCCGTTTGATTGTCCTATTTCAAATCTCATGCCAATAGCCACGAGTAAGGTTCACCACCCTTCATTAGCCTTTATTCAATCCAACTGATTTGGATTACTCGTATATTGGATTCCATCGGGCTTTTTATCCAACCCGAGGCAACAATCGATGCGCATGATCCATATCTGAGGCTACATAAGTGAGTAATCCATGTATATCCCACAAACCTAAATCTGGAGAGATCCTCACTAATAGAGTCGCCACTTGGTTTGATAAAGGAAACCAAGAAAACTAAATCTATCAAGTCCAATGGATGGAGAGCATTGCCCCGTCATCACAAAAGAACTCAGTTCGGGGGTTAAGGTATGAGAAAGGAAGGAGCTAGATCGTGCTAAAATACCCCCTCTCGCCCCCATTGTGAGATGGGTCTCTACTCAGCTTTCAAGGTGCAGCTAAAGAAATAAAATCGTGCAAGAAACTAAGCAATTCCATGCAATGCATCTACTACAACAGTATTTCAGGGACTAAACGTATTTCTACTCTCCCCTATGCATGCAAAAGGAAATAAAATTAAATTGAACGTGAAAATCACACTCAAAACCCTAGAAAAATAGGATATCTATGCACAAGTAATCATGTACGGAATTTAAAATCTTTATTTTATCCACCTAAGCATGCTCCTAGGTGATCCTAAGAAAGCAGTAAATTAGAGGGATGCTAGAAAACTTACCTACGATAGCATAGCATTCCCAATTATCCTAATTAACCATGGTGAGGACAATAAAAGCATAATATATAGGATAATTGAGGTGAATACCCTACTAATCTAGGCATAGATAACATGTATGCATGTCTAAACGTGACTACTATGTGTAATAGTGTGCATGTATAAGCTTAATTAAGATGGTATCCCTAGTATGGACAACCTACTATTCTAAGTGAGGATAGTGTGCAAGTGTATGCATGTGTATGGATACAAATTAATTCATGAATTAAACTAGTTATGAATTAACTACTATGCATGGATAAATCAAGGATAGCATGGATAGCCTACTATCCCAACTAATATGGATTACTACATGATTCCTATATGAATTCCCTAGTTCTAGACTCGTAGATCCAATTAAGGCTTTGTTATCTCCGGGGTTCAATATCCATGGATTGAATTCCAACCCCATAGTTTGGCTACCACAACATTTGGGGGTAGCTCTACCTAGAATAACTCTACTTTAATGGATAATACAAAAAAGGATATACAAATACCCTAGAACTTTAAAGATTGAAAGTAATAAAAATGAAGAACGTGAAGAACAAACAAGAAATTCAACCTACACCTAATAAAATAAAGATCAAAATAGAAAAATAAAGTAAAAAAAAAAAAGCAAAGAAGAAGAAGGAGCTTACCTCAAGAACTTCCCTCAGAATACTTCTGCAGGGCTCTGCCATCACCGCGGACTCCAAGAACCCTAAAAACTAAATGATTAAACTTTCCAAAGAACTTTTGAGTGCTTCAGAATCCTCCAAGGGGGTTTCCTTAAGCTCTCCAGTTCTTAGGAATTCTAAGTATGATGGATAGGGAGGGGAGGACCCCCTTTTATAGTTTGAGTTTTGGGTGGAAACTCTCATAGTTGAGCGATGTGGGACAAAAGAAACACAAATTTTCACATTTTTGGGCGTTTTCACGCGGATTAGGGTCCAATAAAGGGTCCAAAATACATCTAAAGTATTTGAGAGTCATAGTGGCACTCAAAGCTACCATGCAATAGTCCGAGAGTGCTGTGCGGCACTCAGCTTGAGAGCCAACATGGCTCTTAGCTCAGAAGTTGTGTTTTCATACCAGAATTCCCGACTTTGTTCTCTCACCTCAGTTATTCTTTTTAGGGTTGTGATACACTATTGGAAATTTATGGAAGTCTATTTTAAGATGTTTTTGGTCTTATTCAAAAATAGTTTGTAGACTTTAAGTTATGGTCAAAAGAGTGAGGCTGACTCCAAGAAAGAGCAAACCTGTGAGGTGCAAAAAGGGGTGAAAATTCTCCTAAGTGATTTTTGGACAATGTGAAGACTTGGGTCACTAATTTAGCCTATTTTAGGACTATTTTATAAAGGGATTTCTCATGATCCCACCTCGAGGTCCTGATTTTGCTCGATAAAAGGTAATTTTTTTGTTATTTCATGCGAAAAACCTCCCCTAAATTGGGTTTTTATTTCTAAATTGAGTTTCTAATGTACCTAAGTTTTCCTGAAGGTTATTCTAACATATCTTGGAGACCTAGGTGCTTCACAGAGTTTTGCTTCATATAACCGACAAATCCTGATTCCAGTCATCGGATTGTTCTTGAGGCGAGGTTCTTTCAGTCGAACGAATGAACCAAAATAGGGTGTCTACAGTTTGTCCCTCTTTGACAGAGCTTTGCAAGCGATTCGCATCATAAGGGAATGTCAAAGCATGCCTGACAGCCTTTTAGTGTGTCTGGAAGAGTTCAAGAAGAAAATCAAGAAAATCAAAACATGCAAGCGAGCACACAAAAAAAACCTCAAAAATCAAGTGGTCACGCTCGAAAGAGCTGCCTACGTATTTCTTTACAAGAAATCAGACCAATCGTAGTTAAATGAGCACACCACATGCAAGCAATAATTCAAGTAAAACACAATGAATGATATGAGATTCAAACTATCGCTAAGATGCAACATACTCGGGGTATCATGAAAGTGTCCTTAGCGCAGACGATTCAATGAGGGTGTCCTATCGTTGACCATGCAAAGGGGGTGTCCTATAGCGGACGATTCAATGAGGATGTCCTATCATAGACGATGCAAAGGTGTCCTATCGTGCACGATGTAAAGAGGGTTTCCTATCGCGAACGATGCAAAGGAGGTGTCCTTATCCTGGACGATGCAATAATGGGGTGTCCTATTGCGGATGATGCAAAGGGGTGTCCTATCGCGAACGATGCAAAGGGATGTCCTTAGCCCGAATGATGCAATAATGGGGTGTCCTTAGTGCAGACAATGCAAGGGTGTCGTATCGGAGACGATGCAAGGGTGTCCTATCGCGGACGACGCAAGGGTGCCTCATCGAGGGCTTTGCAATATCTCCATACGTATCTCTAGGTGAAGACAGAAAGGTCTCCAGAGCCACTTAAGACGAACTAGACCTAAAATATGCAGTGATGAGCTAGTTACGGCGAACATCACCAGCGTTTGCGACTGCGACTATAGGGTGCCTCATCGAGGGCTTTGTGACATCTCTGTACCTAGCTCTTCGCGCGAGCTAGGTGGAGACAAAAAGGGTCCATAGGGCCACTTAAGGCGAACTATGCCCGGGAGACGTATTGGTGAGCCATAATTGCAGGCAAACATCATGAGCATTTATGACTGTAGGGTTGTCCTTAGCATGGACAATTCATGCGACATCTCCGTGCGTAGTTCTTCGCACGAGCTAGGTAAGAAGGTCAACTCAACTGGGGAACTCAAGTTCATGGAGCCATTTATGGCAAACTATGGGATACGATGCAATGCAATGTAACTCTGCTGAGGAAAAGGTACTTGTAGAGCCATTAAGGCAAATCAGGAGCACTGTACATGATTCAATATCTCACTCGATTTAACTAGTATGACAGTGTAGTAGACAATGTCATGCGACTGGGATTCAATGTTCATTCGACTCAACTAGTGTAATAATTTTGGTGATTTGTAGACACCCCGATTTTGACCAAACGTCGAATTAAGGAAAGTGTCACCTCCATATCCGATGATGACAAGGACCGAAAGATTCGAAGTGTTCCAAGCTCTTCAGAAAGTTCTCCAAACGCGGTAAAATTTTCACAGAAGGAAATACCAGGTATTTAGGAGAATTCAGGTATAAAACATCACTTTTGGAAAAGATCTTCGAAAATAAGTTTTTTTAAGAAAAAGGAGAAAAGGAAAGACCTAAAAAGGGGAAGTTCAACAGAAACCGACACACGGCAGTTGTTTACGGCACTCAGTGAGTGCCGTACGGCAGTCACAGAATGTCGGACCGGCACTTACTGAGTGCCGCCGACAATTTCTGACTGCCGTTTGCTTTAATAGTCCGTATTTTATGGTACAATATGTATATGTATGCAGCTAAGACAAGAAAACTGATAAAGTAAGGCTGACATAAACGCGGCAATTAATAATTTGGCGCAGCTCTCAATAAGTGTCGCGCGACAGTCATGGAATGCCGTCGCGGCTTTCACGGAGTGCCGCAACGGCATCCACTGACTGCCGCAAAGGATTTTTGACTGACGCCTTCTGCAGCAGTCTGTCTATTTTCAGGAAGTACGTATTGTACCACCAAATGAGATATTTACACCTGTCTTTTACTCCGAATTCACTGAGAAAACTTGGTAATTTGTCTATAAAAGAGGGAGGATCTTCCTTGGGAGGACACACAAGAAGTAGCTACCACTACACTAACACATATTTGAGAGAGAAAAGAGAGAGTTTTAAAAAAACTAGAGAGAAGAGCTTGGAAGATCTTCAAAAGAGGGAAGCCTTGAGGATAGTTTGGAGGTGATCCTCTAACCACAAGTTGTTTTTTTTCATCTTTTTGAACTTCTAATCTTAAAACTACTTGGTCTTTTGATTAACCCTTTTTTTAGAAGTTTTATTAGGGAACTTGCAAACTTTGATTGCCTTTCTCTTTTAGTTCCTTCTTTTCTTCCTCTTTGTTTATACTTCTCTCTTGAGATTCTTGGAAGTCTTCCATACTTCACTTGAATCTCATGAGTTGGATCCCTTGATTCCATGTGAGCTTATGCTCCCCCATGAGAGTCAAGGTTGATCATCCTCCATATAAGAGCAAGTAAATGAATCTAAATCCCTACCATGGTTTAGGATTCTTTAACTTAAGGTTTCATGGAATCCCCTTCCATATTCCTTGAAAACCTATGAGTATTAGTTATGTTTGTACTTCTCTCTTGAGATTCTTGAAGGCTCATGAGTATTAGTCATGTCTTCATCTCCAATGACCATCAAGTGGTAGGAGAAAGTAGATTGAGTCTAAGCCCATCTCCATGGTTTAGATTCATTATCTTAAAATTTCATGAAGTCTATTCATACTTCATTTGAATTCTACAAATATAAAGGTCTTTAGCCTCCAATGATCATCAAATGGTAGGACAAAATGGTTTAGTTTAAGTCCAACTTCATGGTTTAATAGTTGGGTTAACAAATAAAAGTTGAACTTGACAATGAAACATTGGATTCATAAACTGGTTTTGATCAAAGATTTTTGGTTCGAAATCTAACCGTTGGAATCAAGTGAAACCAATGGGAAAATGTCACTAACTCAAAGTTCTACCACTGTAATTTTTGTTTTAAGGAGATTTTATGTTTAAAGTGGTTTGGTCATGAGTTTTGTGAAGTCACTACAATCTGTCCAAAGTTTCAGAACAGTAACACTCTTTTGAAATAAGTAAACCGGAACCTTAATAAAGTATTTGTGACCCAAAATAATTTTTTTCTAAGTAGATTAATGTGTTAGAAAGTCACCCTAAAAAGAAAAAAGCATTTCTGATCTTTTTGCTATTTTTAGAAAATCGTGCAAGAATTCTGGATAGAAGGTTGTAGAATGCTGAGTGATGTCTTGTTTTTGTCCAATTCCCAGAGATCCAACCGTTGAAACTTTGATTTCTTTTTTGGGTTAAAAACTAGACACACAGAGGCATCTTGTGTCCAAAATTCATCAAGATCAAACCATGAGAACCATGCTTTTATTTCTTTAAAGTTATAATCTGCTCTCAGCAATTTTCAGAATTCTGCAATAGTTCTAATCAATCTTATGAATAATGGCTTGGATGATATTTTCATGAGTTAAGGGTTAAACCATGTTTCAATAATGATTAGTTAAGCTTGAATTCAAAGTTTAAGAGACCTGAATCACCGAGTATTTCACAATTTATTCTTGTTCATATACATATTCATCTATATGGCTTGACACTTATAATTAGGACTTAGTTGCTTTAGATTTAATTACATTTGATAGATTTAAGCTAGAAATTCAGGATTGTTATTTCTAACTCCGTATCTTGTATAGCATGTGGACTAACCCTTTGTTTTGTAGCGCGGTTAAGGTATAATTTCTTGAACTCCTCTTAGTTTATTTTAATTTCTTGATTTTATCGATTTTCTTGACCTTTATGCTCGACACATTAGAATTAAGATTTTGCCTTACATGTATATCTGTGGATTAGAGACTCTTTTCCTAGGTTTTATTTAATCGCATGCATTGTACGTTTAATATTCACGGCTGGATCCCGGGTAAGTTATCTTGTTCTTTATTGCATATCATATTGCTTGATACTTGAATTACGTGGCTTTTGAATGATATTTTGTAAATTGGTAATTTTATACCATTTTGACATGTTTGTGTAATGTATACGTATATCTATGTATTGGTTGATGGCATGCTTAGATTATTAGTTCAATTAAAAGGATGTTAAGTAGAGGCCTATCGCGAGATAGGATGAGAAGGGGTGTTTTAGTCCGATGGGCTCCTTCCCTTCTCATTCCATAATCCCCGGACCTAGTTAATCTTTGGTTTCGCAAAAGATCAGTTGCTTTAAAATGGTTTCTTAATTTTCCTTTTAAAAATTAAGTGGCGACTCATTTGTTTTGAATTTGAAATTGAAAAGAACTTTAAAAGAAAAGCTGTGGGTAAGAAAATTGCGATATCCACAATCTGGCGACTCTGCTGGGGATCGAACCTAGAATCTCTGGTTTCGGAGACCAGAATTCTGATTTTGGGTTCACTCGAGGATTAGACTTGAAAAATATCCTTTTAATCGAATTAATTAATCTTTGTGTGCCTGTTGCATTTCACTTGCATGTCTAGCCAGTCGATTGCACGGAACTATGACCTTGGAGGCTCGGGACAAACCGGTCGGTCAAGTTATCATGGGACTGTGTGATCACCCTTGATCTCGTACCATGATTTGGTATATTAAGCATCCTATCGGATGTGTGTCAAGGGTCCCTTATTTGACCAAAACCCAGCTTTTGCATAGTAGTTTCTATAGAACCTTTCAATCTTAGGAAACCAACTCTTGATTAGGATTATGTGCTAGGGAGTTTTGTATGCCCGGAAGGGATTACTTGAGATGATGACGATACTTGCTTGATGAAAGATGTATAATCTTTTAATCACCTTTTAGCAATTTCTCCTCATGTTCCACGACATTTGGAGAACATGCCGAACCCTGATTATAAGATTATACTTCTTATATTGTGTTTAGCTAAGCATCATTGACCTTGTATGTATCCAAATTCATGGAAAGTACGGTGACAATCCGGTCATGTGATCCCTCTGCCCAAAGATTTTTTAAAAAGAAAACAAATTTTTTTCCCAAGGTTTTCAATCACCCTTTAAAAAAAAAAAAAAAAATTCTTTTCTCCTTTCAATTAAAATTCCCAAACTAACCTTTGTTAAGGCATATTTCACTTGATCATCTTCAAAAGAAAAATTTGAAAATCCTTGAAATTATTTTTGTAGAAGAATGTTTAACATCCTCATTCTCAAAAAAGCATACTCAAGCATTGTTTTCAAAATCTGTTTACCATCCAAGGAAATCCTTTCAAATGAACTTTGAAATATTTCGAATATCCAACCTCTGAGAGGGTAGTGAGATCACAATGAAAGGAGAAGTTAGCGTACTTGACATGGGTGCGGATTTTATGTGTTTATATGTCTATATGTTAGGATTAGGATTTTTTTTTCTTTGGCATATAGAATAGGCACACACACGTGCATTGCATCCGCGTGGCATATAAAAGGAAAGTTTTTTTTTTAATGTTTTTGTGTGATAAAAGGAAGATAAAAAGTTTTTAAAAAGAAAATTTTCAAAATTTGTTGTAGGAGCAAAAATAGCATCAACGTCAAATCAAGCGTGGTTTAGTGATCCCACGGCGAGGCTGGTAAGAAGAGAATACGCTGACATGGCCGAAGAAAGAAACAACGAAGAAATAGTTGGGTTAAGGACACTGGTAGAACAATAAGCGGAGCAAATCAGGCGACAGGCCGAAAACATGAACCGCATGATGGGGATGATAGAAGAACTGAATCGCCGACCACCACATGTAATTCCGCCTGTTATGGACCCACCTTTGGGAGGAGGGGAAGGAGATTTGTTCGATGATCAGGAGGCACAATGGACTGATGCACTACGGGCCAACAGAGACAGAGAGAAAGCTGAGAAGGAGAAGCTACTGACCGAGAAAATAGAGAAGTTGGAAAGGGTAATGCGCAAGGCTCAAGGGGTCGACACTTATTTGATGGAGTTGGAAGGTCTGTACGACGGGGTCCACGAGACGCTGCCTGTTGGGTTTAAGATGCCGATTTTTGACAAGTTTGACGGGACTGGGAATCCTCGCAGCCATGTAAGGATGTGTATTGGGCTTTCCAACCAAGTGGGCTGAGCACAACCATGATGGCAGTCCTATTCCAATAGACTTTGACCAGGGCTGCTTTATCCTGGTATCTTACTCTCGAACCAAGCAAAACCAGGGTGTGGGAGGAAGTGATCAAAGCATTTGTGGCACAATATGAGTACAATCAAGATTTAGATGTCATTGTCCGAGATTTGGAGACCACTAGGCAAGGGAACAAAGAATCCTTCGCCGAATACCTGAGCAGATGGAGGGGAAAGGCAGCTAAAATGGTACAAAGGCTGTCTAAGAAGGACCAGATCCGAATGTTGATGAAGAACCTACAGCCAGTGTACCAAGAAAAGATGAGATTCCAGTCAATCAACACCTTTGCTGAGGTTTTCGATGTCGGGACGAGGATAGAAGATGCAATCCAAGAGGGGGTAATCAAGAGAGAGGAACAACCAAACCGGTATAGGAGGCCAAACTACGGGTCCAACGGAGGACAAACGGGGGGTCACTCCGGCCCCACCGATGTCAATGCACTGAATGGGCTAGAAAAGAAATTCGACATAACACCGAGGAGAGGAGGGGACAAAGCACCAAGGAAGTTCTCAGATTTGGGAGTGTCACTATCAACTGCCCTCGATAGACTGTTAGCGAAGGGGCATCTCCGTCAGTTGGAACCTCGACCTCTACCAAGTCCACTTCTGCCAAATTTCCAAGGGGACCTCTTCTGCAAATTTCATCAGCAGAAGGGTCACTCAACAAATCGGTGTATGAGATTAAGGCACGAAATCCAGAACCTCATTGATAACAAAGTAATTTCAGAACCACCTACCAAAGCTCCAAATGTTACTAGAAATCCGCTTCCGAATCATCAGGCTGTGCCACCACCGCAGGGCCTTTATCTCTTGGGGATGGAAGAAGCAACCTTCGATCTGTCTAGGCTAATCACTAAGGCCGAGACACCAAGAAAGTCATACCAGCTACCTAAGGATTCGACGATCTGTGCTTTGGAGGATCAATCGGAGAAGAGTGAAATGGGACAGTCAGACTGATGGATTAAAGGGAGTGACGGTCGAGACGTGAGCCAGGTAGAAGACGATCTTTGGTATGAGAGCGACAAAGAAACAGAGATGGGGGAGGGTACTTTGAAAGTTGATTCAGAAGTTGATAATTTGTGGGCAAGAGAAGAAGTCAGTCATTTAACTCGGTCGGGCAGACACTTTAAACCGCATGAGCTAGAGGAAGATCATCTAGGGAGAGAGTTGGACAAGGGAAAAGGGAAGATGAACGAAGAAGAGGAAGAAGACAGGGTTCTAAAGCAGATGAAGAAAACTCAGGCCAATATCACCATTTGGGGGTTGTTGATAGCATCAAAACGCCACAGGCAGGCAGTGTTGGACGCCCTAAATCAATATGATGTTCCCATCAACACAGCACTGGAAGATATCGTGGGAATGATTGGCAGAATTCCAACCTTGGCTATTACCTTTTCTTCAAATGACATGCCCCCCGGAGGACCCATGCTCAACAAGCCGTTATATGTCACTGTTGAATGTTGGGGAACACCGTGCCCGCTTGTCTCTTTGACAACTGGTCTGCTCTGAATGTATGCCCCTTTCGAACAGCCAAACGGATGGGCTTAGATGAATCGTCTTTCGTGCCTTCCCAGCAAAAGGTCAGGGCATATGACAACACTCAGAGAACGGTCATGGGCATCATCTTTCTTAATCTTGTTATTGGACCAGTGGAGAAAGAAGCTGAATTCCAAATCATTGATACCCCCGCTTCCTTTAATCTACTGCTAGGAAGGCCATGGTTGGATAGCTTGGGTGCCATACCGTCCACCATTCACCAAAAGATAAATGTGTTTGGAAGAGCAAAGTCTGTGACATTCTCGGGGACAGCTGGGTTCGTTCGTCCAAAGCATCATCAAGCGCACCAGTTCTGGAATTACACCTGCAAGAAGAAGAAGCAAAAATGGGAGGGTTCGAGTTCGTCGGCATGATCGAAGAGGAAAAGCCAAAAGAATTCCTGCCTCTTTACTTTGACCAATACGCAAGCCCGTTGGTCGCATGAATTATGAAGAGAATGGGATTCTTTCCAGGATTGGGGTTGGGAAAGAACCACCAAGGTCTGCTGGAGTTTCCAAAAATCCCTACTCAGACTCACACTCACGGTCTGGGGTACCAACCATCCAAGAAAGGGTAGAAGGAAAAGAAGAAGGCCATCAATGCACCACTAGACCCTTACCTAAAGACGCTCAATGGATATTTTATGAAGGAATGAGAAGATTTCCCTTTTTGCGGCTTCCCAGAGCCATGGGTGGACAAAAAGGACAAATGTTTAAAGTCAAGGTTTGAGATCTTCTTTCCCCACGAGTTTTCTGCATATGAAGATCCATACTTGCAGCTGCCTGCCAAGTCGGTCACTGCCGAGGATTGGATTGGTGCACTAGACGGCTCTGTCACGAAAGAACTGTTGGGCGAAGGGAACACAGAAGTTATGAAAGCGGATCATGGAAGGGCCAAGGGTTAATTCGTCGAAGGTCTGGTAGAGGAGGCAACCGAGAGTGAGGAAGATGGGGAAGATCAGAGGGTCGAGAAAGAAGAGATGGAGGAAATTACCAAGATAGGGGATCTGGAAGAACGCTTCGTCGTCGATCTGGGAGGAGAGAACAAGAGAGAGTGGGTTTTTGAGTCTAGTGATAGGTTTTCCCCACACCCAGAGTCTGTAATGACCCAAATGAGGCGTCTTTCAATTTCTATGTCTATTGTAATCACTCCAAAGAAAATCAATGAGAACATGACTGATCTGCCTACTCGAATGCGCTTAATGAATGTGATGAATGTGAAATACCTGATGAATTACAAAAATTAATTAAAAAAGAAAATGAATCTGCATGCAAAATCATAGAGAACACCCTAACAATTAATCTGGGAAATGAAGATAATCCTCAAAATGTCTTTATCGGCTCTACACTTGGCAAAGAAGAAAGCAAAGAATTAATCAAACTATTAAGTGAATTCAAAGATGTTTTCGCATGGTCTTATAATGATATGCCAGGAATTGATCCAGAGATAGTCCAACACCACATTTCCATTTTCCCAAATTCTAAACCAGTAAAACAAAAACTGAGGCGAATGAGGCCTGAATGGGCACTCAAAGTCAAAGAGGAGGTTGAAAGCAGTTAAGAGCCGGATTCTTAATGGTCACTGAGTATCCAGAATGGATCGCCAACATAATGCCCATCCCCAAAAAGGATGGTCGTGTTAGAGTTTGCGTTGATTTTCGAGACCTAAACAAAGCAAGCCCTAAAGACGATTTCCCTTTACCACATATCGACGTCCTCGTTGATAACACCGCCGGACATGTGCTTCTGTCCTTTATGGATGGATTCTCCGGCTATAACCAGATCCTGATGGCACCGGAAGATAGAGAGAAAACCACTTTTCTCACGCCATGGGGAACATACTGCTATGGGGTGATGCCATTTGGGCTCAAGAATGCAGGAACAACATATCAGTGGGCCGCTACCACGTTATTGAACGACATGATCCATAAAGAGGTGGAAGTGTATGTGGATGATATGATTGTGAAATCTAAGGAGAGGGGAGGTCACTTGGAGGCTCTGAGAAAATTCTTCGGGAGGTATAGAGAGTTTAGGATGAGATTAAACCCACAGAAATGTACCTTCGGAGTCACCACAGGAAAATTGTTAGGATTCCTTATTACTCAGAGGGGGATCGAAGTAGACCCGACCAAGATAAAAGCCATAGTCGAGATGCAGCCACCCAAAAATGAAAAAGAGCTGAGGGAGTTCCTAGGTAGAATACAATTCATAAGCCGTTTTATCTCAAAGCTCACCATGACCTGCGACCCGCTATTTAAATTGCTCAGAAAAGGAGAGACGTTCGAGTGGGATACCTTGTGCCAGAAAGCCTTCGATAAGATCAAAACTTACCTCCAAAACCCACCTGTCCTGTCACCACCTTCACCCGGGAAGCCTTTGTTGCTGTACCTTTCTATGACCGAAGATTCAACGAGATGCATGTTAGCCCAAGAAGAAGAAGAAGGACACGTAGAAAAGGCCATTTATTATTTGAGCAAAAGGATGACTGGATACAAGTTAAAGTACTCACCCTTAGAGAAAGCATGTTGGGCCTTAGTTTGGTGTACCCGTCGCCTTAGGCATTATATGTTAGCCTTCCCCGTGATCTTAATCTCCCGAATGGATCCGCTCAAATACCTGTTTGGAAAACCTGCCTTGACCAGTAGGATTTCCCGATGGACCATGATGCTAGCCGAGTTTGATATCAGATATGTCACCTCCAAATCTGTTAAGGGGAGAGCCATCGCCGAGTACCTAGCTGACTTCGCCGTGGAAACTGGGGAGAAAGGAGAATTCAAGTTCCCTGATGAAGAAGTGATGGAGGTAAGGGAGGATTTGTGGAAGATGTATTTCGATGGGACAGCCAATCAATTAGGCTATGGAGTCGGGGTTATCCTTGTAGCACCTGATGGAACCCTTACCCCATTGGCCGTCAAGCTTAAGTACAACTCAACCAATAACACAGCAGAGTACGAAGCATGCATAGTAGGAATAGAGGCAACACTGGCCTTAAAGGTCGAAAAAGTTGATGTATTCGGAGATTCCAATTTGATCATATCCCAAGTGCAGGGAGATTAGAGGGTGAAACACGAAAAGCTGAGGCCATACCATGACTATTTGGAGAGTTTGAAAGAACAATTCAAGAAGATATCATTCTACTACCTTCCCCGAGAGGAAAACCAATTGGCCGATTCCCTAGCAACCCTGGCATCAATGATCACGATGGTCCCATTATCCATAGAAATTAGAAATCAGCCCTCATTTGAGACAGTCGCGGCCATAGAAGACGAAGGGGAAATACCGTGGTATGTGGATGTGTGAAAGTTCATTAAAGAAGGAGAATACCCCGAAGGAGCCTCAGAAAAGGACAGAAAGGCGATTCGACGATTCGCCGCTCAATTTGTGATTTATGCAGATAAGCTATGGAAGAAATCCTACACCGGGTATAATCTGGAGTGCTTATATGGGAAAGACGCTAAGAGAATGATGGAGGAAATACATGAGGAAGTATGTGGACCCCACATGAATGGGCACAAGCTGGAAAAAAAGATCATCCGACAGGGGTATTATTGGACAACCTTGGACAAAGACTGTTGTGAATATGTTAGAAGGTGTCACAAGTGCCAGATTCATGCAAATCTAATGCACACCCCGCCTTCACAGCTCTATAGCATGACCACCCCTTGGCCATTTTCCGTATGGGGGATTGATATCATTGGTGAGATAGTTCCGAAGGCTTCCAATGGGCACCGATACATAATCGTGGCAATCGATTACTTTACCAAATGGGTAGAGGCAGCCTCGTACGCGACTTTGAAAGCCAAAGACGTGGTGAATTTCATCGAGAAAAACATAATCTGCAGGTATGGGGTCCCGAATGAATTTATCTCCGATCATGGTAGTCATTTCCAAGGAGAGGTTATCCCGCTCTTGGAAAAGTATAAGATCACTCGCCATCAGTCATCCCTGTATAGGCCTCAAACGAATGGAGCAGTAGAAGCGGCGAATAAGAATGTTAAAGCAATCTTGGGAAAAACGACGGATACATACAAGGATTGGCATGAGAAGCTGCCATTTGCACTGTGGGGGTACCGGACCTCTGTAAGGACTTCTACAGGAGCTACGCCTTATTCATTAGTTTACGGTATGGAGGTCGTTCTCCCAGTTAAAGTAGAAATACCCACTCTTAGGGTTTTGGCAGAGTGTGAGATCACCGAATTGGAATGGATACAAGGAAGGTATGAGGAGTTGATGTTGCTCGATGAGAAGAGATTGGCTGCAATAAACCATACTCGTGGATATCAGAAGAGAATATCTCGTGCTTTCAACAAAAAGGTCTGCCCACGAAGCTTGCTGAGGGTGACCTGGTCCTCAAAGAACTGAAAGTGCCCGTTTATGACCCCAGAGGAAAATTCAAACCCAACTGGGTCGGGCCATACATCATAAAGACTCTCCTCTCTGGAGGGGCGGCCTATCTCATGGACCTGGACGGGGTTGAATTTAAGCAACCGATTAACCTCGATCGCCTCAAGAAATACTTTGCTTGAAACCGTTTCTTTCAAAGCCTCCTACCTCGATGAACTACGCTTGACCTGATTCCCGCTAGGGGATACGTAGGCAACCTACTCGGTTTGGTCAGTAAATAATTTCCTGATTGGCGCTTTTCTTTGCAGCCTTAAGCCGAACTACTTGGGACCTGACACCCACTTGGGGATAAGTAGGCGGGCTCTCCAAAGCCTTCGGTCCATAAAAAAAAAAAAACCTGTGCTAAACTAGGGGCAAACTGGCGTTTGCCTAGAACCACTTCGAAGCCCTAAAACCAGGGGCAAACTTTGTTTGCTATCCGAAGAACCCAGATATTTACCTACAACCCATCTCTAGATCTCCTGGCTATCAAAATGAGTACTATCAAAAAACAGATGAGAATTCATGGTATAGAAAGAGTAAAGCTTTAAGCAAAACACAAAGCAAAGTAAAGAGCTAAGAAAAGACATTGAAAGGAGAATTTTTCATAAAAGATTAATCGAAGGAGTGAACACTTTGATTAAACATGTTAGAACTTTCCTAAAGATGACAACACTTCTTGAAGAGAAAAATAAGGAAAATCACATTCAAAAGCGTAAAAGGATAGGCAGGACTTGTCGGAAATTTTTAAGAGCTTTGTCCTATTTGTCTTACTTTCATTAATACAAGCTTGTCTCTAGATCAGTGTTTGAATCTGAAAAAGGTACTCAGCTGTGGGCACAATAGAAGCCGGGATTCTCCGGAACGGAGCTGAAACCCTGTCATGCCATGCCTCGATGAAAGCCTTCACAATAGAAGGGCGTAAAATGGACCCCCTGGTGAAATTAGCAGTCACAGATTCAGTAATATCTAGGAAAAATCCAAACTGGCGGACCACCTGATCGGGAATGTAGAAAGTAGTAGCACGCAAGCCCGGTAGCCAGATGCCAGGTCGCCCAGGAAGACGTACAACAATAGAGCGATGAATCCACTACGGACAGACCCAGCAGATATCACTGAAAGAGAGACCCTGGAGTCAACCGAGCCATGCATCGGCAGAGTGAAATAAGCTGTGAATCTCCATATGATCATAAGGAAGTGACCCGCGAAGATGGGAAGGGTGTATAAAGAGGTCCAAACGCTCCATGAGTCAAATCTGCAGAATAAAAGGTGCCCCGGAAGATAATATGGCCCCGGTAGCATGAGCATGATCCAGTCCTATCAGAGTCTTGCCGAGAACCAGCATGACTGCACTCTTCATCTCTCTCAAACCGTAGGCAATGGGTATGAGAATATCGGAGGACGACTGAAAGAGAAAGTAAAAAAGCATAGCAATCGATAGAGTGCTATGCCGTATAACTTGATACCCGTTGTTGTAAGGATCCCCAATGAGAGCATAAATCGAGGAGAGGTGCTCGAAGTCGACCTGCCTGTCATGAATGAAAGAGCCCGCGGCACTGCGGGATATATGGAGAAGAGCTGCTAAGTCCTGAACGTACCCGGCTTGCACAGGAGGAACAGTCAGATTCGCGAAAGGGTCAGTATGAAGGATAGCACTGAACTCTTCAAACAAAGGACAAATCTCTTGATGACTGAAATGGAAGACGTGGAGCGAAGGATCCCAACATCGGGCAGCGGCTTGAAGCAAACTTTCGTTTAGAATCATTTGTCGGAAGGAGAAGAGGTTGTTTAGCCTGAAACACTCGAAGTTGAGCTTATCGATACCGGAAAGGGTATCCATCCACGGGAAAAAGATTTGAGAGCTAACAGGGGCCATTTGAGAGAGGGGAGAATGAAAGAAGGTAGTGTTTTGCAGATTTTTGAAGAAAAGAGGGTATAAATGGAGGTAGATCTGCCTAGAGTCAGGGTGGCATTCAGTAAAGTAGAATGACACTTGATGAAGTGCCGCGCGGCAGTCCGTGAGTGCCGTTGCGGCATTTGCTAACTGCCGCTGTGGCACTCACCGAGTGCCGTTGAGACCTAACTGAGTGCTGTTCTAAGTTTTTTGTTGGCTAGGGTCTGTTTGTAACACTTTCAGCCCACCTGCAACAGAAATTAAATAAAGAACAATAAAACGTGCGCTTCATGTAGCACGTGCAACAAAGACCAAGCCATAATCGCATACATTCATTCATTTCGTTTACTTTCATTTAGCGATAAGAAAAAGAGATCGAAACATTCAAAATCAAAATAAAGAAGGGACCAAGCTATGGTCCCACATACGGCAGTCAAGAAAAAATGTAAAAGAGGGTTCAACATAATAAAAGGACCAAGCTATGGTCACGCATACGGTGAATGAGAAGCAGAAAATATAAAAGACATCCAAGTGTCTATCCTACCAGCTATCCTAAAGCCGCCATCAAAATAAAGTGTATGTGTATATACAATCATCTGAATAAAGTATATATCCTCCCGGAACACTAAAAAATAAAGAGTAAGGAAGAAAGCGAGATCAGCCTTGACCCCAGCCTCGAGCCTAACGGGTCACACGCCTGAGGGGCTCCTCCTCTGACTCTTTTCCGCTCCCGCCGCCCCTGCCTCTACCTCTGTCGCTGCCTCCACCGCTACTGCCGCCTCGCCCCACGCCTCGTTCGGCACCGCCGTCTCCAGGGACGTCACTGACAGGGATGCCAAACTGCTGGAGCCACTGCTGAAGCTGCCCCACCTGCTGAGACAAGACCCTGATCTCCTCCGCCTGAGAAAGAAGGGATGAATCCGAAATAAAGAAGTGTTGGAAGAACAAATGGGATTTTGAGAATAAAAGGTGAAGATAATACCTGAGCCCTCAGCTGAGTCGCGGTAGTCGCTCGAGCTCCCTCAGCTTAAAACCAACAACCAGGAAACAAGAATAAGAGTTGATAAAAAATAACCCAAGTTAAAGTTAAAAGCTGGAATAAGTTTCTTACCATCCACTCTCGTCCAAGGACCCACTGTCGCACACTGTGGGCGTACGCCAAGCCCTCCTCCGCATAAGCACGCGGGACGACGTCATAATGAAGAGGAATAGTAGGGGCGCCCTGTGAGAGCCGGGGGATCATCGTCACGAAAGGCTAGCCAAACGAGACAGTCGACATGGTCCAATCCCACTCGGGTAAGGCGGGAGGACGAGTAGCGGCAGGGACGGGCTGCAAACAAGATATAAGCATAAATAAAGATTAAAAGGAAACTCATGAAAGATTGAAGCAATCTTGTACTCACCCGAGTCACTTCCATCAGAGGGAAGTTCGGCATCAGCTTAGCAGCACAGAAAGTTGCGTATCCTGTGGGAGGCTCCAAGAAGCCATGAATACCCGAGCCAGCCAAAGCAGCCGTGAGCTTGCTACCCTGAAGTGTATTTGTGGCTCTCATAGAAACTGGAGGAGGGTGTGGCACGAAAAATCCCAGAGCCGCCAGTGACTGCCTAGTCACCCTCTCTCCCAAATACCACGCTTGGGCCTCCGGCCCATCCATAAGCCGCCTCATCGGATCCCATCCGCCCGATGCCTGAATCCTCGCAGAAGCCTCGGGAAGCACCCTAAGCCATGGCTTCCAGCAAACGTGCTGCTTCCTCAGGTTCGTCAGGAAATTCTTGAACGAAATAAAATCATGTGCCCCAGTCTTCCGCCCGACCCTGTCCTTCACCCATTTTAGCCCTTGGGGCATGATGAGGGCGTAGGCATCGCGTGTCTCGGGGGACATCATGCGGAAGTACTCGTGGGACCAAATCTGCAATGAATAAAAAAAGAAAGAGGTCATGAGTCTCACACTTTAAATGATCGTCCGAAAGCATAATAAATATTGAAATGGAAATAAAAAGAAAGGACGTACCTCCCACGCCCTACAAAAACCGCCAGTAGAAGCCGGCCTGTCCCGGGAGATCTCTCCCATGTGTTTGTACATGATGGCTAATCTTGCACCAGCCCAGTCGTACTCATGTATCTGGTCCATGCGCTCCAAAGAGGATACCACGGTGACGGAGAACCGATCGCCCTTGGTGCTCAACAGGGAGCACCCTAGCATATACATCATGAAGCCCCGAGCTATCTGCTCATCGGTAAAGTCCGATTTGCCCCGGAATGTGTCCATGAACCACTTGGCCGTGACCAAGGGCTCCTCCAGAACTGCTCCAAGCAACGCCTCCACCTGGTCCCACTCTCTGGTCGCATCCAAGTACCATAAGGGCTCTCTCCCAAATGGAAACCCTGTAATCATGCTGAAATCTAGGGGAGTCATCGTCATCTCCCCAAAATCAAAGTGGAAGGTATTGGTGGTATCCCACCACCTCTCCGCCAGCGCATGGATCTGTCGTAGGTCGTTGGAGCTCTTCGTCAAAAGTTTGACGAAGTCCCCAAAACCTGCATCACTGACGAACCCCTGTACAGTCTCGTTCAACTCCCCATACCATTCGAAGCCATGAGCTAGGCTGCCATGCCCCTTTAGTACCTTGGGCTGCAGCTGTAAGAAAGAACCACAAGTTTTAGTGTTAGTAATTGGATAAAAGAGAACAATAAAACAAATAAAATAAATAAACAGACGGTAGTAAGGAAACAAGGAAGAGCGACATAAAAATGAATAAAAAGAGAGGAAGAAAGGGAAAATCTGGAAATATTCGTAGAAAGTTTCACAAGTACGGCACTCATTCATATAAAGTTTAGCGGTCGTTCACAAAATGATAAAAGAAGTGAGAATGTTCAAAAGTACTGGAGAGATTTCAAGAAAGAGAAAAAGAGAGAGAGGAGTTTGTTCATATTTTCGAAATATATGTATATATAAACTTGTGAAAGTTCAAAAGAAATTTAGATTCGAAAGAAGCATGATTTCAAAGAGGAGTATATGATCACAAGCATTCAGAATCAATTTGGAATAATAAAAGGGCGTTTGGAACGCTCAAAAAAATTCACAAGCTTAATAAACACAGGGGAATGTTCAGGATTTCAATTAAAACGCATCGTATTCGTAAATCTTGAGAAAAATGGGAAGGAAAATTCGCAAGCATTAGGTTCTTTATTCATAAGAGGTGTTTGAAATTTTGGTTAAACACAAACGGCATTCAAAAGTTCTTGAGAAAAGTCGAAAGAAAAATAAGGGAATTGATACAGGTGAAATGCCCGAAAGTTCAACAAACATGTGGAAAAATAATAAATTATGATTCGTCAGGCATAATATTCATGAAGTTCATGAAATGCAATATCTTGAATAAAGTACGCATGAAAACGCTACAAGCATGGCATTTGCATTTGAAATGAGACATTCAAAGTTATGATACATTCCATTCATAAAGTTCTAGAAGAAGAAAATTGAAAAGAAAAGGGAGAGCGTTTACCTCGTGCTTGAACGCGCGGGCAGATAGATGCGCGTCCGGGTCCCGGAGCAAGAGTGTGGCATCGGGATGATGAGTGGCCATATACTTGGCCTTCTTTTTTCTCCCCGAATCGCTCGCCATAATCTGTCAAAGAGAGACAGAGATCCGCGCGATAAATTCATGAAAAATTCAGAAAAACAATGAAATAAAAGAGATTAACTGAGTTCTGATCGTGAGAAACTAACCTGATAGCCCTGGTAGATCAATCTAAGCAAGAAAAGGAAAAAAGGAAAATTTTTCTCCAGAGGAATCCACGGGAAAAGAAATGAAAGAATGAAATGAATTGAAACCGCCGAATTTTAGCCACTGCCGCTCAAACGCGGCACTCGATTTTCGTGCGCGACATTCAGTGAACTACCGCGCGACACTCTCTGAGTGTCGCACGGCAGTCACGGACTGCCGCGAAAAGCCGCGTGTGCCGCGGTTAAGTCGGTTCAAAGACCCTTCATTTTCCCCCCAAGAATTCAAATCAGGTCCCAAAAATTGAACTTGAGCCCCCCAAAGTTTGCCCTCATTGCACTTTCGCCCCCCGGGGTCATTTTTTAGGCTTAAATTGGCTACAAATTTCAAAAATTTAGAATAAATTTGAGCCCGCGGGCTCCAAATTTTGAAAATTAAGATAAATTCGAGCATGTGGGCCCCAAATTTCAAAAGTTGAAATGAATTTGAACCTGTGGGCTCTAGATTTTGAAAATAAAGATAAAATTAAGCCTGCGGGCTCTAAATTTTGAAAAAAACTAGAATAGATTTGAGCCTGTGGGCTCCAAAGTTTTGATTAGCTCGTTTTGGAATATAACAGATTTATATTCTCGATCCTCGTAACAGATTTACGTTGATCCTTGTTTTGAAAGCATAACAGATTTACATTCTCGGTTTCTGCAACGAATTTGCGTTAACCCCCATTCCGAGAATATAACAGATTTATATTCTCGATCCTCGTAACAAATTTACGTTGATCCTTTGTTTTGAGAATGTAACGGATTTACATTCTCGGTTCTCACAACAAATTTGCGTTAACCCCCGTTCTGAGAATATAACAAATTTATATTCTCGATCGGCGTAACAAATTTACGTCGATCCTTTGTTTTGAGAATGTAACGGATTTACATTCTCGGTTCTCGCAACGAATTTGCGTTAACCCCCGTTCCGAGAATATAACAGATTTATATTCTCAATCCGCGTAACAAATTTACGTCGATCCTTTGTTTTGAGAATGTAACGGATTTACATTCTCAGTTCTCGCAATGAATTTGCGTTAACCCCTGTTCTGAGAATATAACAGATTTATATTCTTGATCCGCGTAACAAATTTACGTCGATCCTTTGTCTTGAGAGTGTAACGGATTTACATTCTTGGTTCTCGCAACGAATTTACGTTAACCCAAAAATCGAATCAAAAGCATCTTCATGACCCCTGTAACAGATTTTGAATCAGTCAAGATTCAGGTAATCTTCTCTAACTAAGGCGTCACGTAATGTGCGTCAAGCGTAGAAAAGACATGATAAGCATGACGCTTGCATAACCAGGTCTATTCAAGAATCAACATTACATGGCATGCGCATCACGATAGGATAGGTGCATTCATCCGTGTGACTACTTGCGTTTGTGTGTATTTGACCCCGTGCACGAACTACGTTTTGGTCTGATTCCTGATAGGATACGTAGGCAGCTCATCATGGAGCACGACCAATTAGAATTCCTCTGCACGCTCGTTTCTTTTTGCAACGCGTTTTGTTTTTCCCTTTAATCCGACAATTTGGTTAAAGGTCTGTCTTCACACAGGCTTCGACGTTCGCTTGCGGTTCGCGTTGCCCCACAAGCTCCGTCAAAGAGGTCAAACTGTAGACACCCCAATTTTGACCAAACGTCGAATTAAGGAGAGTGTCACCTCCATATCCGATGATGACAAGGATCGAAAGATTCGAAGTGTTCCAAGCTCTTCAGAAAGTTCTCCAAACGCGATAAAATTTTCACAGAAGGAAATACCAGGTATTTAGGAGAATTCAGATATAAAACATCACTTTTGGAAAAGATCTTCGAAAATAAGTTTTTTTAAGAAAAAAGAGAAAAGGAAAGACCTAAAAAGGGGAAGTTCAACAGAAACCGGCACACGGCAGTTGTTTGCGGTACTTAGTGAGTGCCGTACGGCAGTCACAGAATGCCGGACCGGCACTTACTAAGTGCCGCTGACAATTTTTGACTGCCGTTTGCTTTAATAGTCCGTATTTTGTGGTACAATACGTATATGTATGCAGATAAGACGAGAAAACTGATAAAGTAAGGCTGACATAAACGTGGCAATTAATAATTTGGCGCGGCTCTCAATAAGTGTCGCGCGGCAGTCATGGAATGCCGCCGCGGCTTTCATGGAGTGCCGCAACGGCATCCACTGACTACCGCAAAGGATTTTTGACTACCGCCTTCTGCAGCAGTCTGTCTATTTTCAGGAAGTACGTATTGTACCACCAAAAGAGATATTTATACCTGTCTTTTACTCCGAATTCACTGAGAAAACTTGGTAATTTTGTCTATAAAAGGGGGAGGATCTTCCTTGGGAGGACACACAAGAAGTAGCTACCACTACACTAACACATATTTGAGAGAGAAAAGAGAGAGTTTTAAAAAAACTAGAGAGAAGAGCTTGGAAGATCTTCAAAAGAGGGAAGCCTTAAGGATAGTTTGGAGGTGATCCTCTAACCACAAGTTGTTTTTCTTCATCTTTTTGAACTTGTAATCTTAAAACTACTTGGTCTTTTGATTAACCCTTTTTTTAGAAGTTTTATTAGGGAACTTGCAAAACTTTGATTGCCTTTCTCTTTTAGTTCCTTCTTTTCTTCCTCTTTGTTTATACTTCTCTCTTGAGATTCTTGGAAGTCTTCCATACTTCACTTGAATCTCATGAGTTGGATCCCTTGATTCCATGTGAGCTTGTGCTCCCCCATGAGAGTCAAGGTTGATCATCCTCCATATAAGAGCAAGTAAATGAATCTAAACCCCTACTATGGTTTAGGATTCTTTAACTTAAGGTTTCATGGAATCCCCTTCCATATTCCTTGAAAACCTATGAGTATTAGTTATGTTTGTTTGCACTTCTCTCTTGAGATTCTTGAAGGCTCATGAGTATTAGTCATGTCTTCATCTCTAATGACCATCAAGTGGTAGGAGAAAATAGTTTGAGTCTAAGCCCATCTCCATGGTTTAGATTCATTATCTTGAAATTTCATGAAGTCTATTCATACTTCATTTGAAATCTACAAATATAAAGGTCTTTAGCCTCCAATGACCATCAAATGGTAGGAGAAAATGGTTTAGTTTAAGTCCAACTTCATGGTTTAATAGTTGGGGTTAACAAATAAAAGTTGAACTTGACAATGAAACATTGGATTCATAAACTGGTTTTGATCAAAGATTTTTGGTTCAAAATCTAACCGTTGGAATCAAGTGAAACCAACGGGAAAATGTCACTAACTCAAAGTTCTACCACTGTAATTTTTGTTTTAAGAAGATTTCATGTTTAAAGTGGTTTGGTCATGAGTTTTGTGAAGTCACTACATTCTGTCCAAAGTTTCAGAACACTCTTTTGAAATAAGTAAACTGGAACCTTAATAAAGTATTTGTGATCCAAAATAATTTTTTCCTAAGTAGATTAATGTGTTAGGAAGTCACCCTAAAAAGAACAAAGCATTTCTGATCTTTTTGCTATTTTTAGAAAATCGTACAAGAACTCTGGACAGAAGGTTATAGAATGCTGAGTGATGTCTTGTTTTTGTCCAATTCCCGAAGATCCAACCGTTGAAACTTTGTTTCTTTTTTGGGTTAAAAACTAGACACACAGAGGCATCTTGTGTCCAAAATGCATCAAGATCAAATCATGAGAACCATGCTTTTTATTTCTTTAAAGTTATAATCTGCTCTCAGCAATTTTCAGAATTCTGCAATAGTTCTAATCAATCTTATGAATAATGGCTTAGATGATATTTTCATGAGTTAAGGGTCAAACCATGTTTCAATAATGATTAGTTAAGCTTGAATTCAAAGTTTAAGAGACCTAAATCACCGAGTATTTCACAATTTATTCTTGTTCATATACATATTCATCCATATGGCTTGACACTTATAATTAGGACTTAGTTGCTTTAGATTTAATTACATTTGATAGATTTAAGCTAGAAATTCAGGATTGTTATTTCTAACTCCGTATCTTGTATAGCATGTGGACTAACCCTTTATTTTGCAGCGCTGTTAAGGTATGATTTCTTGAACTCCTCTTAGTTTATTTTAATTTCTTGATTTTATCAATTTTCTTGACCTTTATGCGCGACACATTAGAATTAAGATTTTGCCTTACATGTATATATGTGGATTAGAGACTCTTTTCCTAGGTTTTATTTAATCGCATGCATTGCACGTTTAATATTCGCGGCTAGATCCCGGGTAAGTTCTCTTGTTCTTTATTGTATATCATATTGCTTACTACTTGAATTACGTGGCTTTTGAATGATATTTTGTAAATTGGTAATTTTATACCATTTTGACATGTTTGTGTAATGTATACGTATATCTATGTATTTGTTGAGGGCATGCTTAGATTAGTAGTTCAATTAAAAGGATGTTAAGTAGAGGCCTATCGCGAGATAGGATGAGAAGGGGTGTTTTAGTCCGATGGGCTCCTTCCCTTCTCATTCCATAATCCCCGGACCTAGTTAATCTTTGGTTTCGCAAAAGATCAGTTGCTTTACAATGGTTTCTTAATTTTCCTTTTAAAAATTAAGTGGCGACTCATTTGTTTTGAATTTGAAATTTAAAAGAACTTTAAAAGAAAAGCTGTGGGTAAGAAAATTGCGATATCCACATGATTATTGAGATGAGGTTGAATACTCTGCTGGGGAATATATGCGACATTATTCTATTGGGAAAATTATTCTGGAGCCTTCGAGGCTTACCATGCTTAATTTGAAACTTACTTGAATGGATGAATGCAAAAATGATGGACTTCTATCAACTCAATGCAATGCAATGTTAAATGCCCTACTGGGGATTTTTTTTTTTGAGGGTAGACTGGGGATTTATGTGCATTCAAATGATATTCTACGAATGTTTTCAAGCACTCAGCATCATGAAAAATTGATCAAAAATTAATCAAAAGAATTAAATCGGAGCCAAAATTGAATACAGGGACTAAACGGGGCATTACAGGGGTGTAAATGCAAAAATCTTGGAAAATTGGGTCGAGTGCCATGATGGCACTGGGAGAGTGCCACGTGGCTCTCTGTGAGAGCCACCATGGCTCTCAGCCTCCATACAGGCCTTTTACTCCTCATTTGCTACCTATTTCAAAATTTGCTCATTTTCTCTCAAAGTTGCTCCATTTTCTCTCCATTATCAACCCCCTAAATCTAAGTTCTTTCATCCTCACTTTTGGTTTTTCAAAATCAAAGTCTCACTTAAATTCTTAAAAATCAAACCTTTACTCATTCAAAATCATCTCCAAACACCAACAAATCACAATTTCACCACTCAAAACTCATCAATGTCCTCTTCCTCCTCTTCGGGTTCATATTTCAATATTGAGAGTGGGGGGTCCTCTTCCTCTTGATCTTCGAGAAGGGAGACGCCCTTACAAGCCTTCTTCCAACAACTTCTCTCCTGATCAACTCATAAGGGATCCATATCAACATTTATCCTTCAAGGCTAGGGAAGGAGAGGTATTTTCAAAATTTTCTTTTAAACTCAATTTCTTCTTTCCAAATCCAATGTACTGGTAAATTGAAGCTCAATAATGAATGCATGCATGCTCTAATATGTTTTTCTTGTGGTTGATTCCATCCTATAGGTAAGAATCAAAAGCCACCATTTTCAAAATAAGGATTCTCAAATTGTGCATACAAGGTGTTCGTAGAAATGTTTGACTCACCAATTTCTTCTCTTTTGTCATTCTAGGTGAAGAAGGTAACCTTGAAAGGACACGGGTGCCTGACTCACGACTATGAATGGTATGAGAAACTTTTGGAAGCTGTGAAACCAAGGTGCGCGCTGCTGGCTTCAGCGAGTTTGTGAAACTACTGGTGAATAGCTCCAACGAGTTGGTGCATCTATCTAGTCTAGCGAAAAGGTGGTGGGACTCTACTAACACCTTCCATCTTCCTTTCGAGGAGATGATAGTGACCCCAAATGACTTCTCCATGATTATTGGCTTCGAGTAGGGGGAGAACGAATTATCACGGACCCTGCATTGGAAACTGTGACGACCAAGAGCCAATACTCCTGAGGCAGGATGGCCAAGATGGATGAGGTGAGGTAAGGTGTGGGGACTTGTTCCACATCGCCTGGGGTGAAGTTCCTGGACTAGTTTATAAAGATTAATCGCCCCTTTATATGCAACAAGGCATTTTAAAACCGTGAGGGAGCTAAATATGAAAGAATTTCACAGTTAAGCGTGCTGCTGCCAGAGCAGTACCAGGGATGGGTGACCCCCTGGGAAGTTCTTTGTGTTTAGGCCCAAAGCAGACAATATTATTGCTAGACGGGGAGGTGGGTCGTTATAAATGGTATCAGAGCGGAAACCCAGCCGGAAGTGTGGGGCAGGTTCCACACGAGGACGTGTGGCCCTTAAGGAGGGTGGATTTTGACGACCAAGAGCTAATACTCCTGAGGCAGGATGGCCAAGATGGATGAGGTGAGGTAAGGTGTGGGGACTTGTTCCACATCGCCTGGGGTGAAGTTCCTGGACTAGTTTATAATGATTAATTGCCCCCTGGGAAGTTCTTTGTGTTTAGGCCCAAAGCAGACAATATTGTTGCTAGACGGGGATGTGGGTCGTTATAAATGGTATCAGAGCGGAAACCCAGCCGGAAGTGTGGGGTAGGTCCCACACGAGGACGTGTGGCCCTTAAGGAGGGTGGATTGTGACGACCAAGAGCTAATACTCCTGAGGCAGGATGGCCAAGATGGATGAGGTGAGGTAAGGTGTGGGGACTTGTTCCACATCGCCTGGGGTAAAGTTCCTGGACTAGTTTATAAAGATTAATCGCCCCTGTATATGCAACAAGGCCTTTTAAAACTGTGAGGGAGCTAAAATAAAAGAACTTCACAGTTAAGCGTGTTGCTGCTAGAGCAATACCAGGGATGGGTGACCCCCTGGGAAGTTTTTTGTGTTTAGGCCCAAAGCGGACAATATTGTTGCTTAATGGGGAGGTCGGTCGTTACAGAAACTTCTAGTCAAAAGGTGATCAATCTCCTAGGAATATACCCACCTAGATTTATGAGCGGGGCTGTTCCTCATGTATGGTTTCTCGAGACCTTTTGAAGATACAACCAATTCACCACAGACCAAATTACCTGAGCCTTTATCATGTACATCCTAGGGTGTTCCCTTTTTAGTACCAGGGCAAACCGGATTCATCTATCCATCTTAAGGAGCTTTGCTAATGTCGACCGTATCCATACATACGATTGGGGCGATGCTAGCTTAGCTATTCTCTATAAGCAAATGGGAGAAATCTCTCAGATGTGCTCATCCTCAGTTGGAGGTTTTTGGAGGGTTTAGGAGGTATCACTCAACTCATTTCTTTTCCTTCTCTTCTCTTCTTTTCTAATGGCATTCTAATGGTCTTCTCCTTTCTTCTTTTGCTTGATAGTTATGGAGCTTCAAGTATCTTGGGATGCTCGGTTCTAAGCCTATGGGTTTGAGTGCTAGTCTATTCCCAAGAGGCCTTAAATGGATGAAGGAGAAGGTAGGCATGAAACTTAGAGCTCATGATCTTAAAAAATGCTGGGAATTCTTAACTTGTCTTACTGGGGACTCGGTGATGTGGGATCCTTGGGCTAGAATTCCTCGTGCTACGAAGGCTCCCTATACATCAGTGATTCAATTATTATAACAATGCATCCTATTCACAGGCCCTTATGCAGCCGCTTGGTACTTGGGAGAGAGGGTCCTAAGGCAGGCAGGCCTCCTAGATCATTTTGTTGTACTTGACGTCCTTCCTTCTAACATGCTAGACACTCATAAGCTTTAGGGTGACAACCTCGAGGAGGCTCTCACAGGAGTTAATGGGATGCAACTAATGGTTGATGGGGGCTACGAGGATTTTCGGGTCTCCTATCTCATGTCTAATTTTTCTAGGACCGGTCGAGCCGAGGTATGAGTCCTTCTTAGTTTTCCTTGCCCAACTTACTAAACTCTCTTTGGTTATAGGGAGGGCCTTCTATCAGGGGAGAGGGGAGCTTTAGCACTAGAGTTCAAGGGACAGGATCTTTATATGAAGGAGCACCCTCACGGTATTCAACTTCCGATCTCCCTATCATTGACTGGACCATTCCTACCTTAGATGATGACGATTGCGAGGTTCCTTATCGCATCCCAGAGGTGTTCCCTTAGGACTTCCAATGAATCTCTTCAAATGTGGCCTTCGTCCTAACACCTTATGCGAAAGAACACCGAAGCCTGGTTGCTAGCTTGCGATCATGGATCCACCAGCTAGAATACACAGTAAGATTCTTGAGCCTTGGCCCTAGTTTCATGACCTCTTTTTAACCTTTCTATCTTTTTTCTCTTCTATAATATGTTAAATCGGCTAAGCGCTCTCTACAGTTTTGCACTACCTAGTTCGACGTTGAAAAGACGAATATAGTGAGTCGAGCATATCTATAAACCAGTACAAGTTGTTCTTTTAAGCTAATGAAATCAATGAATGCATACATGCTTTCTTATTATCACTTTTCCCTTTTCTTGATTTGATTAACGGTTTCTTTTCTTTTTAGCGCAATGAAATCTATGCTGGGTAAGGTGTATAGTAGAGTTGGAGATACGATTAGGGGAATCCTTATCACAGCCTCCTACTAGACCAATGCCAGAGCCGGTTAGGCATTCTACCTCTTCCCATCACACCATCATTGAAGAAGACGAGGAGGAAGGAAGAACCATCACGAGTGCGGCCGAGAAGGGAAAATATGAGCAAGAGACACCCTCGAGATTAGTTATATGCTCTATCTTTACTTTCCTTGCACTGCTATGAATGACTGTACTTGACTTATGGATTGTACCCATGGATTTCTTTCTTGTATTTCCATTCGAACTCTTTCTCGAATTGTATGAGTAGCATGCTCTCTTGGGGGACCTTCTAAGACTATTATTACTCTTCATGACTAGGAATGAATGATTTAAAACACCCAATAGAACTTCTCACACACATAATAGAACATTGAACGAACAAAAATGTCCGTTCGGTCTCAAAACGGAGGCCTAAAACCAACGAAAATGTGTAAGGATGCGTATACACAAGGCAGGATGAAAGGAAGGGCCATTGTGGCACTCAAGGGTGTCACGCGGCACTCAGAGGGCCCATGCAGGACTCATGAGAACTACGCGACACTCACATGGCTGCCACCATGGCTCTCAGACTATTTTGCGACTCTTGACGATTTTTGGCAATTTTCGGACTTCTTTCTGACTTTGGACTCTCAATTCTTCCCAAATTCGATTTGATACTTTATATAAGCCCTAGAAACTCCCCTATTTTCATTTATATTCATCCCAAAAACCTCTTTTTAATGGCAACTATCATGGTTCATGCTCTCTTCAAATGGATGGATACATTATGCGGTCTTGATCGTATTAACTTCTAACCTTTTGGTTTGGATAGTCTATTCTGTCTTCGTTACCTGAGGCCTCAAAGAAATTTTATGGAAGCTACGATCTCTTGTTAGGATCCTAAATATAATGTTTTTCTATTCAATTATGAGGATCTATGCACAACCCTCAAAGAATTCTTTGTCATGCTAGGCTATGACTGTGAATTTGAACTTGTGCTTCCTCCTCATCAATCCAGATATTCTTCCTTCTTGTCATCCTTAAGCGGGCTGACTCTTCCCGAATGCGATGATCTCATTGTAAGGGGTCATGTCTTGCTATTTTCCCTCATCAAGCTCTTCTCCTCGGATGATCCTACCATTGCTCATATACACAGACATGGTGTTCTTGCTTTGTGCATGCTTGCCCACTCCCTTTTCAATGAGAGCACTACCATGGTAGACGTGAAGCTTATCAACATAGCATTATAGGTAAGCAAGGGAAAGAATCCAATGATGATCTGTTTAGCTGAAACTATAACCGAATTAGATAAGGCTTCCGTGCGCTATGTAGAAAACTTCCATGGGTCCATGATCTTACTGCAGGTATAACCTCTTGAAAGAACTAAACTTATGGGTCCTCCCACACATTTATCCACCTTCTCTACCCTCTATCATACTTGGGAAATTGCTCGTCTCCATGAATCTATGCAAGATTGGACTATTTGGTTCCACAGCTTTACTAATGGGGACATTCAATGGAATATCGAGTGGTAGAAGATCAAGACCTCTACTTTCATTACACGCTCAATTTCGGGTGTCAGTATTCTGGGTCTTCATATGTGGTCCTTTTACCTTCCCAGCCGGATTCTCCATCAATTCAATCACATTCAAGAAGTTCCTATCCATCCTCTCGGGATTTCAAAGAAAGTTGCTCATAAATCCTCGGACATCCCTCATTTCAAGAAGCGTTAGGAACTACGCTAATCCATAAGACACAATAAGGAATCCCTCTCTCTTGCTCCATCAAAAGATGTAATCAAAGCCAAACAGAAAGAGAAGAGACAAAACAGAAAATGACCAAGGGAATGAAGAAACCTCCAACTCTGTTTTTCAAGACTAGACTTTAGAATAGCATAGATCCTTCTTTTTATTTACTTTTCAGCTTTTGTTTTATCTTTTAGTAGTGGAATAAGACTTCAATCAATAAAACTTTAGTCTTGAGGATTCTTCTTATTTGGTCTACTTTAAGCTTTTTACTTATTCTTTGTTATGCCAATCTTATCATGATTGACATTATTGATTCAAAACCTCTTTAAATATTTTGAGTGCACGCTTGAATCTTTTCCCTGAAATCTACATTAATGTTTGGTTCAAAGATGGGGCTAGCCCTTTTAAAAGAAGAGTTAGGCTTCAAGATGGGGGCTGCCCCTAATATAGGGACAGGTAAAGGAAATCAAGATTGGGAAGGGCTTGTCCCTAGTGTAACAAATGAATGGGAATGGCTTAAGGACTTGGACCGAACCTGCTTCCAGGCTGCCTACATATCCCTTAGCGGGAATCAGGTCCATTTACGAAGTTTGGGTTAGATGTGTATGGGTGGGCTAAGCATAGTACTTTTTGAGGCGATCGAGATTAATGGGTCCTTTGAATTCAAGGCCGTCTAGGTCTATTAAGTAGGGTGCTCCCTCTTTAAGAATGGTCTTAACTAGGTAGGGTCTGACCCATTGGGCTTAACTCCCCTATTGGATCAAAAACTGGTACTCTCAATTCTTTCACGACTAGGTCACCCTCAGTAACCTTCCTTGGGCGAACCTTCTTGTTGTAAGCTATAGCTATCCTTTATTGACACTCTCGAACATGGTTCAGTGATTCCAATCTCTTTTCATCTATCAATGCTAGCTCTTCGTACCTATAACACCAGTCCATTTACCTATACTTATCTATATATGGATGCATTTCAGTATTTCTATATGCGTACATGTTAAGTTACGATCATGTACAGATTAACTTTAATCATTGGTTATATGGATATTAGTTTTCTTAATCCTTGGAAGCTTAAAATTATAAAAGGATTGGAGAAGCAGGAGCCCCGAGCGCTCGAGGCGCCGGAGCACTAGAGATTGGAGTGCTAGACCTTAAAAAGAGGTGAAAAGACTATTTGCCCCTGGGTTTGGAAAAGTCTATAAATACCAGCATTTCTCAGCATTTTGGGCGTAGAAAACTCTATTTTAGAGAGAACCCTTTTGAGAGAGAGGGTTTGTGCGTATATATACATTTCATACACAAACACCCTCATTTACATGCTTGCATGGCTTCTTTTTCTTGATCAACACACACAAATACATGTGTCACACCTTCTATGAAGTCTTGGCATGAATATCAAAGAAGTTAGAGGAGGATCAAGGCTTTGATCATGCATTAAGAGGTCTTGGAGCTTGTACTTGGAATTCTTGAAGATCAAGGCCACACACACACATATTCTTTATCATCTTGGTTCTAGATCACCATCTAGATCATAGTGAGAATACTTACTCACTCATAACTATGTTTTCTTAAGTCTAATTCATAATATAAACACATGCATGTTACATGCAAGAAGATTCAAGTTGATGTTTGAACAAGTTTTGAAGTTTAAAGTACATATACATACCTTTTGATCATCTAGATCATATAAATCTTAAATGAATACTTCTACTCACTCATGAACATGTTTAATATAGTTATATGGATGATCAAAGACCATGCATATGTCATGCATTGAGGCTAAAGTACATATATATAAGCTGCTAAAACTGTCACTGTTGAAACTGCTGAACCCGAGCGCTCGAGCCTATAGAATGGGCCAGGTGCAAGCGCTCAGGCTAGGCAGCATTTGTATGGATGGTTTGCTATTTATATATAAAGAGTTATATTAAGGATGGTTGTAACATGAGCTGTGATAGTTGTATCTTAAGTTATACTAGATATATATATGCTTGGGTGTGGTGGCTATGAGTTGTACCTTATGTTATTAGAATAGTGCCTTAGTAATGTAAACCTTGTAAAATGATAAGAAGTTAACGTTTCCATAACGTGATGTTACGATTAACCAGTAGAACTTATGCAAACAATGTACGAGGACTACGTGGATAATAATGTGACGTACTTAACTACACGACTCCGAGAATAATGTGCTTTAAGATTGGTATGACGCGATGTAGATCATAGTAAGATGTTCGTATCCGTCGATCTATTCCTTGTGCTTTATCTGTTTGTTTGGTCAATCGGAGAAAGAGTAAAGAGTCTGGATTCATTTGTTGAGATGGTTAAAAGGTCATAAGGCAATGATGTCAAGAGTAGGCTGTAAGGTGACGATGACAATTTAACCATGGCTGAATGAATAAGATGGTGTTACCATAAGATCGTAAGGCAATGATGTCAAAATGAGGCTTTAAGGCGATGATGATAAAAGGTAAACTAACGACCATAAGGCAACGATATTTAAGCCAACGACACTTGTGCCGGATGTATGCAAAGAGTCGAGTTTTGTAAAAGATTGGACCAGAGGCCCAAAGATTTGATCAATAATCCAAAGTAAAGTGTTGTTTTGGTACAGATTGGACAGATTGTCCAAAGTGTTGATTTGGTTTACGTCAGTTGTGTTTTCCCAAGTTCGAGTCAGATAGAGGTATGTTTCCTAACTTACATTATACAACGAGAATAAGATTAAGCAAGGCTTAACTAATGTTTTCAAAAAAAGATAAAAAGGAATGTTTTACTTTCTAAATGAATTAACAAGTGTTTTCTGTGCCCGTTCAGTGGGGTACAATTACTCACTCAGCTTGTAGTAAAGCTGACGACTTTCATGTCATGGGCAATCAAATGTCCAGATCTTGCAGAGGCTGATTACCCGGATGAGGAGTATACTGAAGAAGGATACGGGTTTGCAAGCTAGCCAGTGGATGAGAAGACTTTCGTTATTTATCTTTTGTTAGTAGTTGAGGCACTAGATGCCGATCTTTTATTATGTTGTATGGCTTTATGCCCAGGATATTATTATCTTTCCTTTCAGTTATGCGGTTTGAAATAATGGACTTATGACTCTGATGTTTAATATTCTGTAAGCCTAGAACCACCATACTTAATATTACTGCTTTCGTTTACTGTTTATTGCTTTTATCTTGGTTCTTTCCTGTATGGACAAGCAAGCGATCCTTAAACCAGTCACGTATCTATGGACCCATAAAGGAAATTTGAAGTTTTCTTATTTTTGGTTTACTCTAGGGTGGGACGGGGATTTTTGGTATCAGAGCCAGGTTTAGTCGTGCTCGTTGTTTTTCCTACACATTTTTAAACCTTAAGATACCTTGTACTAGTACTGACCATAAGATAGTTTAATTTTTAGGTCAACATGGATCTAGTTTTCATCGAGGATGCATTTGGAGGATACTTCTTGTTTCCCGACCACCTTCAGCTCGCTAATCCAGAGCTACATCTCTAGAGGGTTAGATGACATGCGCATCATTTGGTTGAGGATGACTTTTAGAGAACAATACAAATTTATGGTGTTCAGGACTTAGAGAGGGTACGTGCTGAGGCTCTACACCAAGTACTCACTCTTTCACAAGTCGATTAGGAGATAGAGGCTATACTACGAGATATTCTGCGCTATTAGGAGATTTTTTCCTGAGTCACATATATGCCACCAGTTCATGTTGCTCAACTGCCGCCACCAATATAGCCAGTACCTCCAGCACCAATCGTACCTGAGCCAAAGCAGGATGATGATGACGATGTTGATGCCAATTCAAAGGAGGATCCTATGGAAGAGGGTGACAGAGGTGAAGATGAGCCAAAGGATGAGGATGATGATGAGCTCGAGGATGAGGGGGACTATAATGACGATCAGGAGGGCAAGCTAGAGGGAGGCGAGGATGGACACAAGGACAACCATGATGATGAGCAGGAGGGAGAGCCGAAGGAGGATCCTGACGAGGACGAGGATGAGGATGAGGATGATGGTCAGGAGGGAAAGGTCATGCCTATGGATGATGTCGACAATGAGGAATTTGAGGTGATTCATGTACCTCAGGGTTTTGCTGCAGGACTCGTCCCACCGCAGTAGGTTGTTGATGAAGGATGGTTACTGGCAGACGAGCAGGAGCCAAATGTTCAGCCATGAGTTGATCTGCTTCTTATTATGGTTGATGAGTTTGATTTATGGCTTGACTGGGTGCCACCAGAGGAGATTGGTGTTCTGGTAGATGAGTTGCCTCTATTTGAGTCAGATATGGAGGATTTCTGGGATCGGATCCCTAGGGTCTAGATTTTCTTTCTATTTTTGTTGACTTAGGCATATAGCCCACTTTCTTTGGTGTATATATTGTATATGATTTTGATGGTAGTGGTATATATGTAAATGTGGTATAAGTACCCTTACCATACCATTTTGTAAATGTTTTTGACTACATATATTAGCAGCATGCTTTTGCATGTTATTATTTCTGAACTGTTCGATCCTCTAGATAATCGTGTTTATTGCTTGAATGTTGTTTATCTTGCCTTGTGATTTTATTATTTTGCTTCAAGGACGGGCGTGTAACATTGTGTCGCTCATGTAGGTTGACGTGATGGATGAGGGAACTAGGAATGTAAGGAATCGACGAGAAAGGGCCCCCGTCCCTGAGAATATGGGTCCTACGAGAGCATTTAAAGCTTTTCTACAATGCCTGGAATATGTTAGTGATGATTGTCGTGGAAACCGCAACAACAATAATACCACAACAATTAGATGAATCATTAAGCTGCACCTCCGCCGCTGATCACGGGAGACAAAATACTAAAGAGATTCAGAGCTTTACGCCCTGATACGTTTGATGGAATCGGTGAAGCATGGCAAGCAAAGAAGTAGTTGAGGAATATGGACTGCATTTTTGAATGGATGAGGTGCGATGAAGAAGAGAAGCGTCGTCTAGCTACGTTCTAGTTTACCTATGCTGCTTACGATTGGTGGGATTTTGAGAAAGCAATAATGGCAGTTAAAGCATCAGAGAGGATGACGTGGACCATGTTCAGGGAGAGGTTTTTAGAAAAGTACTCCCCTGAGGAGGAGAAGGACCAAAAAAAAGGGAGTTTATGGACTTGACCCAGGGTAATATGACAGTGCGCGAGTACACTATGCAATTCGAGAGGTTATCTCATTTTTGCCCAGCATCAGATAGATACTCCGCAAAAGAAGATCAAGAGGTACCATAAAGGGCTGAATCCTCATTTATGCCACATGATGTTGGGATATCTGGGTACAATGTTCGAAGCATTGGTGAGGTTGGCGTCCGGATTGGAGAAAGATGGATGCCAAGGACCTAAGCAACGATTACCCGACCCCCTATAAGAGGAAAGTTTGCGACAAGTGGACCTAGAATGGAGAGAAGAAGCCTTAGGCAACCTTTCCTCAAAATCAACTGAATACACCACAAGGATAACCCGCTGCTACTGGAGGAAAAATAGGAAATTGCTACAACTGCAGAACAACAGGACACCTTGTTAAGGATTACCAACAACCAAAGAGGAATAGCCATGCCACAATGATATGCTACAACTGTGGTAAGCCATGACATATTACTAGAGATTACCGAGAACCTCTAGGTGGATACTATGGAGTGACCACTCAGGCTAGGCTCTACGCAATCATTCCTGAAGAAGCCAGCTATAAAGAGGAGCAAGCATTGTAGAATTTGGAAGGTACTCTCTTAACACATGATCATCGGATTAGAGCTTTGTTTGAAACTGGAGTTGTGAATTCTTTCATCGCCTTTAGAATTGTTCATAAGTTGGGATTAGAACCCTAGATGTTTAAGGACGCTCTTAATGCTATTTCACCCTTAAGAGTGTCGGTTAAGTTGAGTAGGGTGTTCAAGGACTACGCTTTAACCATCGAAGATCGAGTCTTCCCATTGACTTGATTATGTTGACGATGAAGGAATTCAATGTGATTCTTTGGATAGACTGGCTTACGAAGTATTATGCCAAGTTAGACTGTACTAGTAAGTCGATTCTGTTCTCCATACTAGGGAGCGCGCCTTTTTGTTTTTAGTGCGACCTCTTGGGTGATGCATTTTAACTAGACGTCTGGCCGCCATGGAGAGTTCTAGCGTTGATAATTCCGTGACCCAGATACCCATGGTTCAAGGCTTTTTAGAAGTATTTCAAGATATCGCTAGATTGCCGCCAAAGAGGGAGATTGACTTTTGTATGTAATTGGCACCAAGGACATTATCGATCTCTAAAGCCCCTTATCGAATGGCCATAACAGATGTGCAAGATTTGAACAAGTTAAAGAGTTGGTGGATTTGGGATTTATTTAGCCAAGCACATCGCCTTGGGGAGCGCCAATGCTGTTTGTGAAGAAGAAGGATGGATCGCTTCAACTTTGTATTGACTATAAAGAGTTAAACAAGGTCGCGATCAAGAACAAGTATCCCCTCCCTCGGATAGACGATCTGTTCGATAAATTGTAGGGAGCAACAACATTTTCAAAGATAGACCTTCGATCGGGATACTATCAGCTACTCATTCGACCAGAGGACATACCAAAGACTACATTCAGGACTAGATATGGTCACTATGAGTTCTTGGTGATGTCGTTTGGACTCACTAATGCTCTTGCAATATTCATGGATTTGATGAATCAGGTGTTTTGACCATACTTAGACTAGTTTGTGATCGTGTTTATTGATGACATATTGATTTATTCGAAGACAAAAGAGGAGCATGAGAGGCATGTTCAAATTGCATTGCAAACCCTCAAGGATCATTAATTGTATGGTAAATTGAGAAAATGTGAGTTTTGGATGGAAGAAGTCAAGTTCTTGGGGCATGTGGTTTCTTTAAAGGAATTTTAGTAGACTCGTCTAAGATTGATGCAGTCTTAAATTGGAATAAGCCATCTAATGCCTCGGAAGTAAGGAGCTTCTTTGGATTAGCGAGGTACTACTAGAGATTTGTAGAAGGATTTTCGAAGATAGCCACACCCTTGATGAAGAAGGATTCAAAGTATGAATGGTTGGACAAGCATGAACATGCTTTTCAGGAGTTAAAGGAGAGGTCAACTTCTACGCCAGTGCTTACTATACCAAGGGATGGAGAGAGATTCACTATTTATAGTGATGCTTCTTATCAAGAACTTGGATGCGTACTTATGCAGGAATGGAAAGTGATCACTTATGGATCACGACAATTAAAACCGCACTAGCTAAACTACCCAACACATGACTTGGAGCTAGTAGCTATCATTTTTTCTCGTAAGATCTGGAGACATTATTTGCTTGGGGAGAAGTTTGATTTGTTCTCTGATCATAAGAGCCTCAAGTACCTATTCTCTCAAAAGGAGTTGAATATGAGGTAGCGACGTTGGATGGCATTGCTTAAAGATTACGACTTCACTTTGCAGTACCACCCCGGTAAGGCAAATGTAGTCGCTGACACTTTGATTAGGAGACCTCACAATAGAATTGTTTTGTTGATGATCAAGAAGTGGCAAGCATTGGAGACTCTAGATGAATTTGATTTTCAAGCTGCAGATTTAGAAGAAGGAAGACACTTGGGGTACCTTGGCATCGAACCGACCCTATCAATCGAAATATCAAAGCTTAGAAGAAGAATGAAGGACTACGGAAATGGTTTAAGAAAGCAGCAACCAAGGATCCGGAAGAATGGAGAATTGGGCAAGACAGAAGCCTTCGATGTCAAGATAGACTTTAAGGATGATGCGTTAAGAGAAGAAGTGATGAATGAAATGCACAGGTCAAGATTAATAGTTCATCCAGAGAGTACGAAGATGTACAAGGACCTGAAGAGGAATTTTTGGTGGGAAGGCATGAAGAGGGATGTTGCGGAGCATGTTTCGAAGTGCTTTACTTGTCAGCAAGTCAAGGCTGAGCACCAGAAGCCGCTGGGACTTCTACAACCATTGCTTATACTAGGATGGAAGTGGGAGCACATCTCTATGGACTTCGTTGCGGGTTTACCAAGGTCATAACAAAACCATGATGCCATTTAGGTAATCGTGGACTAATTCACAAAGTCAACGCACTTCATCGCGTACAACATGGCGTATCTAGTTGAGAAGATGAGCCGACTCTTCTTACAATAGATTGTTTAACTACACGACGTGCCTATTTCGATTGTTTCTGATCATGATTCGTGCCTCATATCCAGATTTTGGGAGAGTCTACAAGCATCTATGGAAAATCAAGATGAGCGCGAAGTTTCTTGGGAGATGGAGTTCATTATGCGAGAGAAGTAACCGGAGTTCTTTGTTGAGTCTTAGTTCGGATTTCGGGGACGAAATCTTTTGTTGGGTAGTGGAGAGATGTAACACAACCCATTTACCCGTACTTATGTATATATGGATGTATTTCAGTATTTCTATATGCGTACATATTAAGTTACGATCATGTACGGATTAACTTTGATCATTGGTTATATGGATGTTTATTTTCTTAATCCTTAGATCTTAAAACAATAGAAGGATTGGAGAAGTAGGAGCCTCGAACGCTTAAGGCGCCTGAGCTCTCGAGACAGGAGAGCTCGAGCTACACAAGCTCTCGAGCTTAAAAAGAGGTAAAAAGACTATTTTGCACTTGGGTTTGGAAAAGTCTATAAATACTAGCATTTCTCAGCATTTTGGGCATAGAAAACTCTATTTTTACAGAGAGCCCTTTTGAGAGAGAGAGAGAGAGAGAGAGAGAGAGAGAGAGAGAGAGGGAGTTTATGAGTGTATATGCATATCATACACAAACACCCTCATTTATATGCTTGCATGGCTTCCTTTTCATGATCAACACACACGAACACATGTGTCACACCTTCTATTAATTCTTGGAGTGAAGATCAAAGAAGTTAGAGGAGGATTAAGGCTTTGATCATTCATTAGGAGGTCTTGGAGCTTGTACTTGGACTTCTTGAAGATCAAGGCCATACACACACATATTCTTCATCATCCTAGTTCAAGATCATAATCTAGATCATAGTGAGTGTACTTACTTACTCATAACTATGTTTTCTTAAGTCTAATTCATGATATAGACACATGCATGTTACATGCAAGAAGATTCAAGTTGATGTTTGAAGAGGTTTTGAAGTCTAAAGTACATATACATACCTTTTGATCATCTAGATCATATAGATCTTAAATGAATACTTCTACTCACTCATAAACATGTTTAATATAGTTATATAGATGATCAAAGACCATGCCTGTGTCATGCATTGAGGCTAAAGTACATATATATGAGCTGCTAAGACTATTACTATTGAAATTGCTGAACCCGAGCGCTCGAGCTAGCGCGAGCGCTTGGGCTAGGTAGTATTTGTATGGATTGTTTGTTATTTATATCTAAAGAGTTAAGTTAAGGATGGTTGTACCATGAGCTGTGATAGTTGTATCTTGAGTTGTACTAGATATATACATATGATTGGGTGTGCTATCTATAAGTTGTACCTTATGTTATTGGAATAGTGCCTTAGTAATGTCAACCTTGTAAAAGGATAAGAAGTTGACATTTTCTTAATGTGATATTACGATTAACCGGTAGAACTTATGCGGATGACGTACGAGGACTACATGGATAATAATGTGACGTACTTAAGTACATGACTCCGAGAATAATGTGCTTTAACGATTGGTACAACGCGATGTAGATGATAGCAAGATGTTCGTATCCGCTTGTCAATTCCTTATGTTTCGTCCGTGTCTTTGGTCAATTTGAGAAAGAGTAAATAGTCTGGTGATCGAGAGTGAACAAGTCCTAATTACACGCCTTAATTCACATTTGCTAGCACTTTGTATCCTGTTTTCGTATGCGTTTACTTTGATTTCCCTTTTTTGGCAGGTTTTGGAAGAAAGCAAGAGTTTTAGGTTAAATAGGGTGTAAAAATAGAAGAAAAGAAGCAGAAAAGCCACCTCGCACGACATGCCAGCACCTCACTCGCACGGCCCGCTCGTGCGACTTATCAAAAATGCGCTCATGGGACCTATACAAAAAAGTAAAAATGCGTATTTTCAAGTGCTGAAAACTCCTACGCGAACGGAATTGGCTGAATATCTCCAGAAATGTAAAAAAAGCAGTTTTAGTGCGATTAGGTTTAGGAAAGCTTCCAAAACTTGCTCCTAATCTATATATATATCCTCTTTTAAGTCAAAATAGGGGTTACACAACATTATACACATCCATATACAACTAAAACTTCAGCCATTGAAGAGAGGAAATCAAGGAGAAGAAGAAGAAGATTAAGAATTCCCATGGCCTCCTCCATCAACCTCTTGCCAATCTTCGCTTCTATGGCCGCTTAGACCGATATCTAGGGTTTCAATGAAACCCTAGCCAAGTAATATGGTGCATTTATTTTTTTCTTTTAGATTTATTATGTATGAATGATGATTACATGTTTCAAAGATTTTAAATAACAAAATCGTACTTCTATTGATTAAATCAGTACTTTCAAAATCTATTCTTATCTTAGATCTATTTTGTGTGTGATGTGCTCAATAGTCTACATTTGCTGTACTTGTATGGATTATTTACATGTAATAGTGCTTATTTGAATTGTGATATCAAGTAGTCAAATAGTTCATGCCTAGGGAAGACGGAGTGTGCCGCAACCCTAGTTTAGTGTGAGACATGATTCAAGGTAAAAAGTGCATATTCATAGTGTATTATATGGTCTTTTATGCATACTTTTATCCCCAAGTCCCTAGATTTAGATGCATATCGATGATTAGGTGTTTTCTATGATATTGGGACTCAAATATGTGTTTTTACACTATTTTATAGGTTATGGAATGCAATCGTTGCATAGAAAGGGATTCTGGTGAAGAGAATAACGGAAAAAGATGAGAAAATGCCATTTTTGACAATGAAGACTTCATATTTGGAAGCTTTACCTAGAAATATGAAATGTAGATCTTTGAGTTACGGTCGCGTGGCCGCAAACGGGAGGACAATCCGAGGTTTGAGTGAAAAGTTATGGCCATTCTCCCATCGGTGCGCAGAATTGTCAAAATCAAAGAAGTTCAAGGGCTTGAAGAGAGTTCAATCGATTAAGACTTCGATCGATCAAATTAAGTTCAATCGATTGAACCTTATTTTCACCCAAAAGTTGCGTAAACTCTACAGGAACCCTATAAATAAGTTGTTTTGATGGTAGACGAAAGGAGGATGCTCCAGAACGTGAAAAATAATAGTTTTAGGGTAGTTTTAGGGTTAGATTAGGAGTAGCTTAGGTTAGATTAATCTTCTTCTTCCTCTTTTCCATTGTTAACTCAAGATTCAAGTTTATTTCAAGGTTATATTCATATTTATTCCAGGTTTTTCTTTTCCTTTATCTTATTTGATTGTTTATTGATGTAGTTGTTATGATTGCTTTAGTTTATTGTTTCTGCATTAGTTTATTTACGTTTCTGTAGTTTAGACGTTGGGAATATGTGATGAAACATTGATTCGCAACCTCTACCATGCAATCTTTAGAAACCCCGGTCTTGATTGATCGAAGACATTTCGATTGATCGAACCCGAGCTATAGTCAAGTGATTGAAGACATTTCGATCAATTGAAGGATGATGCAGTCCGATCGATCGAGAGTGCTTCGATCGATCGAACATGTTAATTTCTGAGATAATTCTTTTAAGTATTCCATAACTTTCTGTTTTAGAAATCTGTCATCAAATTGTCCCTATAAGCTCAGTTTGTCACAACAATTTTTAGAACTTAAAGCCTTAAGGCTATTTTCTTCAATAACTTTTGAAAACCACTTTGAATGCTAACACCATTTAGAGTGCAAGGATTAACCATTGTTTTAAACCGTCTTCTAAGTATTTTAAATTACTTGTGATGATATAGTCCCGGTCATGAAAGGGCTATTGAATCTTTACCTTTAGAAAAATACGGAATATTGAAGAGGAATGAACTCCATAGAACGTTAATGAGTATGTATGGTAGATGGTTAGGATCAATGTGAATTCTCGTATTTCCAACACCTTTAATTTAGTTATTTCATTATTATGTTTCTTTATACTTTAGTTTGTTATTTAATTCAATTTAATTATTTAGGATTTGTTCGAATTTCCACTCCGACAATTTATCTTTTCTTTTTCTTTAGGTTGTAACTTAGTATCTATTATTCCTATTCCTTCCCTGTGGGATCGACCTGGACTTATCCAGTACTACTTGCACGATCACCTATACTTGGGTGTTGCACAAGAGTGCACAACTTGTTAGTCGTGTCAAGTATTTGGCGCCATTGCCGGGGAAGGCAACTAGGTTAGGATTTTACTAAGTTATTTCCATTTTTCTTCTTTTTCTGTATATATATATATAAAATACTTTGGACTTTTTCTCTCACAAGAAGAAAAAAAATAAAAGTAACATAAAATAAATAAATGAATAAAATTTCTATTATTTTAAAATTTTTGGGTAAACATGTCATATCCATATTATCTTTCGTATGACACAAACACCACCAATGGATACACCCTTGAAAATCAAAATAGTTATACCCCAAGTTGGCGAGCACCTACTTATGACGCACATAATTATCAACCCGAGTGCTACCAACCACCACAATGGGGAAACAATAGCATTAGTCCCCCGTACTATCAAACGTATCAAGAACCTCCACATGGAGAGTTCTATCAATCGCAATGGGGATATGACCAAATCAATAATGTAGGATATAGTAGTAGTTCCCATGATTACCAAAGGTACCAAGACTTTTCCTTTGGCGAGTCTTGTGCACAAACGCAATGGGAAGGGGACTATCATCAACAGCAATGGGGCGAAACTTCATATAGTAACAATGAGGAGAATAACCAAGTTGAGGATAATGGTATATTAAAATTGCTGCTTAGTGAAATGAAAAGGCTAGATAGTGCACTTGATAAATTAGAAACGAGATATCAACAAGCATTTGATAGCCAACCTATAGAAGACTATACCAGTCCTTCAACACTACAACCTAAATTTCAAGAAACTAATAATGGAATGGAATTGGAGGACAATGACGGGTTTATACCGAATGAGGTTAACAACTCGCTCGAGAAAGTGATAACCCAACAAGAACTCCAAAACCAAACCATTGAGCATGAAGTTGTAGAACCATCTTCTCCTCAATATACAACCCCAGACATCAACTCTTTCACTGCCTGGATAAAATTGCACAATCTCTTTGTCCAGAGTACCTCAATAGACGCATACATAGTTAGGAGAGTTACAAGGATGTGAATGAGGATTTAAAAGATGATGAGAGTTTAGGTGATGGCACACAACTAGGAAAAGAGGAGTTACCTGTTGACTCTATCCCTACCTTTGATTTTGATCCTAGGGAGGACGTAATTGAAAATTCTAAATCCGATTTAGATTCATGTGAAATTCATGAACCCTCACCTCTTTCGGCCGAAGAGGTGGTGTCACTAAGTTACCCATCACCTATCCTCGCTATCAATCAAAGCTTTCATCCCGAGCTTGAAAGTTATGTGTACCCCACTCTTGAACAAAAAGAATGTGTTGTGGAAGAGAATGGTAAGGATTCTAGCACATTTACTTCACAAAATTTTATTTTTCAAAATTCTTTGAGAGAGGACTTAGAAACTTTTGGGTCTACATTAGATGATCTTAAACTTCAACAAGCTTGACCTTCTTGAGTAATAATGACATTGAGGCCCAAATAGATAGCTTTATCCAAGTCCCGTCCAAAACAATGTACTTAGAATGGAAATCCAATTCCTATGATCATATCTCGATAGATTTTGTTCTAGAACAAGAGGAGGGTAATGAAGCTAAATTAGAACATCACTTAGACCCTGCCCTGTTCATTGAACCATGGCCTCCTCCTGCTTTTAGTATTAAAATAGAGGCCATTATAGAAAATACCAACACCAATGATCATTTTTTGAGCATAATTCCTAAATAGTATGGTATACCTCTTATAACTGTCCCCAACAAATTTGGAAGCCATAGGTTTTGCATCATCTCCTCTGACCTTGAGCCTGACATTAGTTGGGGGAGTTGTATTTTTATGAGGATCCCAACGTTCTTCTGACTGTTAAATTATTTCATTAGGAGGATCATCAAAAATTTCGGTTATTACTTTATGATAAAAATCTTGATTAACCGAATTTATTTACTGAGTAGTTGTATTGTATTTTCTATTTTTCTTTGTTGCTACTAATGATTTTGCAGGTGACTTAACAAATAAAAAATAAATCTGGATATTAACGCCTCGAGGTAACATCTTTACTTCTCTCGCTTAGTTTAGAACATTGGGGACAATGTTTAGTTTTAGTTGGGGGGGGGGAGGGAGTGAGTCATTGCATGCCTCATATCTTTTTGTTGTGCGTTAGTATCATATGCCTGCTTCTCATATCTTTTTGGTGTGCTTTAGTGTCATATACTTGCTTAGAAAGGGATCCTAGTGAAGAGAATAACGGAAGTAGCTCAGAAAACACCATTTTTGACAATGAAGACTTCAGATTTGGAAGATTTCCCTAGAAATATGAAATGTAGATCTTTAAGTTATGGTCGCGTGACCACAAACAAGAAGTCAATTCGAGGTCTGAGTGAAAAGTTATGGCCATTCTCCCATCGGTGCACAGAGTTGTCAAAATCAGAGAAGTTCAAGGGCTTGAAGAGAGTTCAATCGATTGAGACTTTGATTGATCGAACTAAGGTCGATTGATTGAACTTTATTTTCACTCAAAAGTTGCGTAAACTTTGCAGAAACACTATAAATAAGTCGTTTTGATGGCAGACAAAAGGAGGACGTTCCAAAATGCGAAAAACAACAGTTTTAGGGTAGTTTTAGGGTTAGATTAGGAGTAGCTTACGTTAGATTAATCTTCTTCTTCCTCTTTTCCATTGTAAACTCAAGATTCAAGTTGATTTCAAGTTGATTTCAAGGTTATATTCATATTTATTCCAGGTTTTTCCTTTCCTTTATCTTATTTGATTGTTTATTGATATAGTTGTTATGATTGCTTTAGTTTACTGTTTCTGCATTAGTTTATTTACGTTTCTGTAGTTTAGACGTTGGGAATATGAGATGAAAGATTGATTCCTAACCTCTACTATGCAATCTTTAGAAACCCTGGGCTCGATCGATCGAAGAAATTTCGATCGATCTTTAGAAACCCTGGGCTCGATCGATCGAAGACATTTCGATCGATCGAACCCGAGCCATAGTCAAGCGATCGAAGACATTTTGATCAATTGAAGGATGATGCAGTCCGATCGATCGAGAGCACTTCGATCGATTGAACATGTTAATTCCTGAGATAATTCTTTTAAGTATTCCAAGACTTTATGTTTTAGAAAATCTGTCATCAAATTGTCCCTATAAGCTTAGTTTGTCCCAACAGTTTTTAGAACTTAAAGCCTTAATGCTATTTTCTTCAATGACTTTTGAAAACCACTTTGAATGCTAACACCATTTAGAGTGCAAATATTAGCCATTGTTTTAAACCGTCTTTTAAGTATTTTAAATCACTTGTGATGATATAGTCCCGGTCATGAAAGGGCTATTGAATCTTTATCTGTAAAAAAATACAGAATATTGAAGAGGAATGAACTCCATAGAACGTTAATGAGTATGCATGGTAGATGGCTAGGATCAATGTGAATTCTCGTATTTCCAACACCTTTAATTTAGTTATTTCATTATTATGTTTCTTTATACTTTAGTTTGTTATTTAGTTCAATTTAATTATATAGGATTTGTTAGAATTTCCACTCCGACAATTCATCTTTTCTTTTTTCTTTAGGTTGTAACTTAGTATCTATTATTCCTATTCCTTCCATATGGGATCGACCTGGACTTATCCAGTACTACTTGCACGATCACCTACACTTTGGTATTGCACAAGAGTGCACAACTTTTTAGTCGTGTCAAGACACTCCGTGCCAACCGAAGATGAATTATGTTGATGCTCGAATCGTAGTTATCTTCTTGACGGAGGAATCGGGCTTGTAGCTACGATTCCCCATTATCATCCAATGTAATAAGCTAATTGAATGCATAGATACCCTTATTATAAAGCTAGTGTTGGATTTGCAATCCTAGGTTCAATACACACATTAAACAAAACAACTTTTAATCACTTTCATAGTTTAGATTTATTTTCATTGTTCTTAGTTTAATAAAAATCAAAATTAAAATTCCATTTTCTTAATTAACTAGGGTTATGTTTTAAAATTAAAGTGCTTTAGTATTTCAATCTCTGTGGGTTCGAACTCTGATTCCACACTACAGATCTTTTAAAGTAGAGTATACTTTTATATCTTGATTTTGACTAGATCAATTTTTGGCGCCGTTGCTGGGGATTGCATATAACTACCTTTAGTTTTAGAATCTTAGTTTAGTTAATTAGTAAATATTAGATTAGGTTTTGTTTTTCTTTTTTTCTATTTTTTGTTTTGAGTCACTAACTTTGCCTTTTGTTTTCTAGTTTCTCGAGCCATCAAATTCTAGCGTTTCGGAGTGGAAGAGCTTTGCACATCAAAGGAGCTTACGCGAATTAACTAAAAAACCAAAAACAAAAATTCAAGTAAATCGCTTTCTTTAAATTTCGCATCAAGGCACTATAAGTCACGGCGCTGAAACACATTACTTGCATTGGCTTAGGTGTAGTTTGAGCACGTGCATTAGCTAGGAAACCAGGGATGCTGGGCTTTGACGTGAATCACTGCATAACAAGATAATTGCATGCATCATAGTAGTGTTGTGAGCCTGTTTGAGTATTTACGTAGTTTATTCTTGTAGCACCGCTATTTTCCCTGTGTTTTTGTACGTTCGAATATATAAATAATATCATAATCTCTCTGTATTGTGTATTTTGTAGATACCTTTTATCTGGCGTATTGTATGAATTTTTAACTATATATAAATATGGTCTCAGTATATTTATTTTAATTACCGACTGTCCCAATGAGTTCGTACCGGCCGCATCGCAATAGAAGTGAATAGTAACCTGACCGCAAGTTTAGAGCAGTACCAGTTTCACACGCAGTCCGTGGAGCAGACGTACATTACGAGATGTTTACACATAGATCAAGGAGGACCCCACTTACTGGACACATGGCAACATCTTAAATCTCATTTAATCACATTTTGACACTTATCCCACTACACACCATCAACTCTCCAACATTGGACACTTGTCCTACTTACTCTCCACTATATGTACATTATTTGTCTCTCTTTTTTTGAGAGTTAAACCACCAGAACATATATTTCTCTACTAACTTAGAGGGAGTTTAGAGAGAGAGAAGAAGAAGAAGATGTAGATGATGAAGGTCTAGCCCAAATCCTTCAATGCATGTGTTATTTTTGTGATCTACACCATCAAATACCCCCATATACACCTCCATTTCACCAAGGAAAGATAATTTACTATCAAAGGGAGCTAAATAGCCCATAATCAAGCTCCTAATTGCAAGGAATTGGAAGAGAAGAGGAGAAGATCACCATTGGAGACATTTCAAGCTTTTCTTTCTATTTTCCTCCATTTTCTCATCATCCAAACAAGCCTTAACCCCTAGGTGAGTTAAGAACTTAATATACATGTATATATGTTTAGAACTTGTTTTGAGAATTGAAATGAAGATCAAATATGAGAAAAAAATAAAAAGGGATAAAAACATACAATTTGCCAGGATTAAATTCACTGTGTTGACTGAATTGGTATGATTTATTTGGGTATGATAAATTGCTTTGTAGATCAAAATCAAAATGAGAACATTATAGGTATTTGGATTATCTTCATGTACAAAAAAAATCTAGCTTCATTAATATTTTTGATCTACTCAAATCGTCCATTTTACTTAGACATTTCTTATATTTTCGGACTGCTCTGTCCCAGATTTAAAGCACTTCGTTGTACATGCATTTCACCTACGAAGGAGTGATTTTTAGACCAGGCTATAGAAGAGTTATTTGTAGATAAATGAGTTGAATTTTTTCACAAAAAAATTGAGAAGGTTGTGAGATCTCGAGCTATTAGAAAAGCTATTTTTACTAAGCTACGTTCTGTTGAAAATTTCTGTTTCCCCGGATTTTAAGATTTGTTTTGCATGTTGCATTTGGAATTGGTAAATTGATTTTTGGGCCTAATGTAAAACTAAGATGTTATATATGTATATGTATGCATGAGTGATACCTTCTATGCTAAAAGACGCAATAGGTTATGAAATCTTGAGCTACGAGAAACTTTCCTTTAACTAGTGGCTGTACGAATGAATATTTTTTTAATAAATACTTTCGCTAGTTATTATTATCTTGTTTATGTCATATGCATTTGATGAGATGCGTTGGTTATCATTTTTACTATGATTAGTATGATGATGTAGGATGAGTTAGAAACATGTCTTGAAGACTTAATATGTAATTGCAAAATCGTTAGTAAGTTAAGACGATAGCTAACATGGCGTAATTACCGTAACTTAATGTTGACCTTAATGCGGTTTGATAATAAGACGATTCGCGTGAATGGATCCAAAGACGTAAAGAACGAGCAGTGTGTAGATGTGTTAGATAATGGTAAACCCTTCAATAATAGATTTTATGCGAATAAGGAACATTGATATTCATTCCGGTCGTTTAAATTCTGGTTAAAGTTGACTCGTGGAACTTTGTGTTGTGTTTAGGTATTTCTTAAGGAATCAACCTTTCAATGATCTTTGTGGGGTCGATTAGTGAGGTATGATTCATATCCTTGATCTGAGGATCATCAGTAACGTGTTCGATCAAGTGATTGTTTATGAATTTTTTGCATCCTTAATCTGTGGATCATTCGTGACGTGTTTGGTCGAATAGGTGACCTGAGGATCGTTAGCGATGTGTGCAATTAAGCAATAGCTATAGTGTGTTCCTCTTCTTGATCTGTGGATTGTCCGCGACATGTTTGGTCGGGCAGTTGACCTGAGGATCGTTAGTGACATATGTGATCAAGCAATTTATTACTGAGTGTTGTCCTTTCTTGACCTGTGGATGTGTAGTACCCAGAATATGGGATACCTTTGGAGTTACGTCTTTTTTTAGTCGATGTTGTTGGTTAGTTTAACTCTGGGTTAAGTTTTGTAGGGTATGGTTGGGTTTGGGCGAGACATGGTTTTGAGAATAATAGATGATGAATAACTTATCCTAATGGTGGTAACCTTAAGGGTACCCTCACTCTGCTTAATCGCTGATGGCGTTCATGTCGCTAACTATCCCTGTCCACCCTTTGCCGGTTCTGATGGGGCGGGCTACTATCAAGATGCTGATTTTACTACTAAAGACTATGCTGGTGAAGGTTATTGCAAGGAAGGCTATGGTTTCGCCAGCTTAAGACCCTAAAGCTCTTCTCTTGACATAGTTCTGTTGTTAATATGTTTGATGATGTAATAATCTAGTTGGACATATACTATGCATCTTTTGAACATCCTTTGGGTCTGCAATATATTAATCATGTAAGACTTGAATGTTTTAGATTCATGCTTCCACTGAACTTAGTCATTTTTTAGTATTATAAGCATGTTTGGAACAATCAGATGACATTCAACCAGTCACGTGTCTACAAACCCATAAAGGAAATTTATTTTTCCCTATTTTTTGTACTTCGGGGTGTGACAGAGATTTTTTGGTATTAGAGCTTTAGACGTGTTCACTGATTGTCCTACACATTAAGTTATGAGTCTAAGATTTACCTCACACTAGTACTAACACTAATTTAGCTCCTTTTACAGGACCATAAAGCCGATTTTCGTTCACGTTGATTTTGGAGGTCTATATTCTCAATGGCCGTATTCACCTTGTCGACCCTGTACTATACCAATAGTAGATCCGCTAGAGGGCTAGACACATCTTGGAGGAGGACATGTCGAGAGTTGTAGTTACTGATGCATGTAGTATCCAGACCGGGTCCAGCTCGAGTTGATCTATGCTTTAGAGACTACTTTACTCATTCATTAGGAGCTTATTAGTATGGACCATGACGAGGCATTATACGATGATATACTTTTTTTGATTATCATGGTAGCACCAGCACCGCCATTTTCTCACGATCCTGTACCAATTTCAGACCATTTCACGAGAGCCTCCTCAGAGCCAGGTACAGATTCAGATCACATGGATATGGATAGCTACGATGACATATCGAGTGGAGATGATTCTATAAGTAGTGACCACACAGCTGGCGAACCATTCGATGGTGATGACACAAATGACGATGATAGTATAGCACCTACCGATGATGATATGATGATTGATGACAATTGGGCGAGTAGCGATGACGACCCGATCGAGGAGGTTGACCCAGCGAATGATATTCAGGGACTAGGGGATGATGTACATGACCTTCCAACACTACCAGTTGATGGGGACGAGATGGTACCGATGATTGAGTGGGACTATGGAGTAGATCCAGTTGACATCGATGAGGGGGAGTTAGCTGATATTGAGGAGAAGGACCCTGAGGAGGAGTTCTTAGATGACCCAGTAGATGACCCAGTTGTGAAAAAGATTGAGGATGATCTCGGTGCACAGCCTAATCTTTATGACGACGTGGATCCAAATGATGTTGATGAGCCCGACGAGTTAGTTATCGTGTTGGGCGATGTGCCACCTTAGATCATAGAGCTAGATGATAATGACGACGTCGACATGGATGGAGTTGGCGGAGACAACGTAGCACCAAGATGGATTTTACTAGATGGGGGATTTGATGACTTTGACCCGTGGCTGGACTTTATGCCAGCGGATGTGGTTACCATCCCAGGAGATGAGATACCACCTACAGTTACTGATGATGAGGTAGACTTCTATGCCCCGACACGTTGATACGATCTACTTAGAGATGTTGCTACTTCTATATAAATGATGTAAATATTAGTTTTGATTGGCGTAACTCGTATTGTAGATCTTTCTGATGTAAGTCACATTGTATATGTATTTGTAAGCACACATAGTAGTTGCTTAAACCCTTATGTGTATAGTATGTGCTAACCATGGATGTATTACTTTGGATGTAAATCTTTTTGGTTTAATGAAATGGTTTCAGTTATTTACATAAAGTGTATGCATCACTTTATTTCATTGATAACTGGTATTATATGCATGCTTGTTGATGATGCCGAAATTTGGGTAAGAAGAAATATATGAAATAGATGGACATAATGAAGTTTGTATGTGGTTCGGCCCTATTAATGAGGTAGCCTACATCCACGGGTGCGTCGATGCACTTCACTAGCAAATCACCTGCAGGCCTGGTGAGCCAACAGTTGGGCGGCACTACCAGTAAAACCAACCGGGTGTATGCGTCTTAGTGAAAATAATATGCTATTCTTTAGGTTTAGAATGTGATCCCTTTCAATGGGGGTGGGTGGCCTCTTTTATAGGTGTAAGAGACCACCCGTACAAGGTAAGTTTATAGATTAGGAAGCCTAATCTATTTACAGCTTAATTTACATGAATTTAAGAGTGTTTCCTAAGTGGTTTAGGAAACTACTTGCTCCTTCCATTTAGTCTTCTAACTAGGATAGGAACTGCTTGGAGGCTTGCTGGCCAAGCAATCACCCCTACTAGGGGTGCGCCCATGTGTGGGGTCCATCTGGAAAGAACGCCTGGACTTACGACCCAACGGGCGGTTTTGTGTAATAGCCCGGGATGGCTGTGTAGTCAGTCCAAATTCAAGATGACTTGGCTTCTCTTTGCTGAGGTGGCGAGGCTTGACTTTGACCTGATATTTTTGTGCATATCAGCTGCCCCCCATTTTCGAAACTAATGGGATGCTATATCAGATGAGGTTTGAAAATTCAGACTGCTTCTAAAAAATAGTTCGGGAAATGGCCCCCAGTTACTACCCGGGTCATGACCGATCGAGCTGGTCTTCCGGGGTCAGGACCAAGCGGTGGTTATGTGGGCCTGGGACCAACTTCTGCCACGTGTCACCTGGTCACTAGCTTGGTTAGGTTCTAGTGAGGCTGGTATCAACGTAATCGAGCAGTCACGTCGTAACCAAACCGTAATGTCTGGCATTAATTGGGCACGTCTTTTGAGGCGACATTCCATGTGCCCGAGATGATAGTTGTTTATAGGTTTAGGCGGGAAAATTTCCTAGCCATTAGATCAAGCTTGATCTGGACTGTCCACGCTCCCTATATAAAGAACACTTGTTTATTTCTGGGATTCCTGCTGCTAATTGATAGAGATACCGAGCGGTTTGAGAGCAAAAAAGCGTCCGGTAAAGCTTCCCAAGCCCTTTTCTGCGCTAATCCTTGTAAGTGTTCCCTTTTTAGTTTCAGTTCATCATCCTCTTCCTCTTCTTTTCTGAGCGAGTCTAGAGAGGGCGAACCCTTTTAGGTTAGAACGGGAGTGGGAATTTTTCTTTCTCAGGTTCTGTTCCTTCTTCAAGTCGGGAGGTACGTTAGATAGGTTGAACAGAGCGGGCTGTCCTCGGGTAGTTCTGATCGAGTGTCACCTTGTCTTTAAGACTATATACTTTTTGCCTTTTAGGTTAATAACCCTGCCCCCTTTGTACCTCAGACTCAGAGTTCCGGACCTATACCTAGGTCATAGCCTGCTCCCCCACCCCCCGGTAGGAGTACCAGAGATGGAACATTCTGATTTTGACTCCGCGTCTAGGTCAGAGAATGAGTAGTCCTGGTCGGTAACTCCCAACATAAGTTTAAGTCCACCTTTTGCTACCCTGTCAGACCATTAGAGTGAGGGCAGAATCTTTGTCCGCATGTCCGATAGCGAGTTGGACCAGGAGGCCCCCATCACCTCCGTCTCCCGGGGCGGGGGCGCCGAGACGCTAGGGTTGCCTGACCCCGAGGTGGTATTCGCTTGTGAGTCCACCCTTACTATTCTGTGTTCCTAGGACCGTATCTGGATTAGGGATAGGTATGCTTTTCCTGATGGTTGTTCCTTAGCGGTGAACCCCGGCGGAGCACATCTCTGCCAGCCCGGCTTCGTCACCCTGTATAAGGATGCACTTATGGCTGGCCTTCGTCTTCCATTGAACCCTATCGCCCAAGATGTCCTGATCTACCTTGGGATTGCTCCCGGGCAGTTATCTCCTAATGGGTGGAGATTCTTGATGGGGTCCATCTCTCTGTGGCCCCAGGTCTTCGAATATGAACTCACCCTCTAGGAGTTTTTATGGGCCCACCGACCGTTCCCCGTGCACCAGGAGGTCGGGTTCTTTTCTTTTTCTGCTCGTTAGGGCAGGAAGATCATTGTCAATTGCCTGAGTAACAACAAGGGGTGGAGAACAAGTTCTTCTAGGTGTCCACCCTTCGTCTATCCGACCGGGCCCCAGGGAGCCAGCTGAGGACTTCCTGGGCGGGGGAGTTAAGGGGTAAGACCGCCCGGTTTGCTCCTTTTTGTTTTTCTTTACTTTAGGAGGTTATAAATCTACTAACTGTTTTATATTTTTGCTTGCAGCTGGGTCGACCAAACCTCTAAGGATCCCCGAGGTGTGCCAGGCCAGGATCTTGAATTTGGCAGAACTGCTTACCAACATCTGGAACGTGCTGTCCCGAACGGGTGATTTCGTCTGGTCCTACTCTCCGGAAGAGCCCGTTCAAGCTCCCACTTTCTCTTTAATCATCCCTGGTGAGTGGTTGGGTTAAATGCCCATCTTATTGTGCTTTCTGCTATCTTCCATGGCTACTGACCATGTAATTTCCTTGGCAGAAATGGCCCCAAAGAGGAATTTAGAGCAGTTGAGGGAAAGGCAGGCCGCCGCCGCCGCTGCTGCTGCCGCCACCCGGTTGGCGGTGGCACAGGGAAAAAGGCCTGTCGCAGAGGCCTCGGGTCATGAATGCCCCTGAAGCGTATCTGTCGCTGGACAGCCAACCGTTCGAAAATGGTGGGAACATCAGCTCCCCACGTAGTTGCTGTGGAGGAAATAATTTCCCGGACAGATGTGCCATCCGAGTTACCGATTGGGGGACCTGCTAAAATCAGGGAGAGGGTGAAGTCTACCCTCATCCCTAGCCAGGTGGAGGCATGCGCCAGTCTGTCTCCCAAGGACTTTCAAGGGTGGCTCTACAGCCTCTCTCATCTGGTAAGCTCTTCTGTCTCATTCTTGCCTGTTATGTATTTATTTACTATTTTTTGTACTGTTGACTTGACTAATCTCCTACCCTTCACTGCAGGTTGGCTGTATGGCCGCCGGATCTGAGTCCATCCTCTCTTCTTTTGCTGGGAGGGCGAGCACTGCTGAAGCTACCTTGGCAAAGGAGCGAACGGAGTCATAGGCTGGGAAGATCGCATTGGCCATGGAGCAGGACAAAACCAAGGCCCTAGCCCTGAGCCTTGGTGTGACCTAGGCAGAGCTGGCGATGGCTTTGGCTGATCTGGATGCCTCTCGGGCCCTTACGGCGGCGGCGGCGGCGGAGGCTCGAGCGAAGGCCGCAGCCGAGGTGACGGCGGCAGGATCCACAGAGGAAGCGTTTGATGATGGTTTCTTCCAAGGTTATGAAGATCTGAAGTGGTGACTTGCCAGGGATCACCCTGAATGAGACATCTCGTCCTACTAGGGGATTGATTCAGATTACTGGGACGTTGGTCCCCCTGCTGCCGGAGACTCACCTACCTTGGCCGGAACCACTGAGGAGCCTACCCCGGGTGGTAGCTTGGGACCGGGAGGAGGAGTTGCCCTGGAAGGAGAGACCGAGGAGACGGAGGATGTAGTCGAAGTGGACGACTAGGGTCCCCATCCTGTTTTCTTCCATTTTGTTGTTTATTTTTTTTGGTGGGGAGGCTACTACAATTGTCCCCCAGTATCTGTGCAAACTGTTTTAATTAATGAAAAGGTCCGTCGAGGCCATCTTTTGCATTAACTGTTTACTATTCCATACTTGTATGCCTGTTTGTGTTTGCCAATACCCGATCGATTGTTGGCCACTGACTTAGCAAAAGGTTTAGGACTATAACCGGTAGAGAATACTTGGTCTTTTAGGGACCTGTTAAGTAGGTCTCGCTTGGGTGTAGTGTGGGCTTGTAAACCTGTTTACTACCCGAGCGGTTTCTCTAAGTACTATAGGTACTTAGTAATGTTAGGTGTCCTAGGATTCCAAGTCCTGTTAGTGCCCGGTGTGATTTCCTGTTTAGCCTGGTATTCCCCTGCCCCCCAAGCGTTTGCTAAGGTAGGCGTATAGAGGGGGTGACCATAGGAAACCGACCTGGAACGTTGGTGGTTGCAGGGTCTTTTGGGACTTGCCATCATCAGCCACCTTGGGGGTGTTGCCCCCCATTGTAGGTTGGACCTAAGCGAAGCTTATGCCTTGGGTTTTGGACCCAAGGTCTTTTAAGTGCCTGGGGTCTGACCTCGAGGTCTTTTGAGTGCCTGGGGTCTGACCCCGAGGTCTTTTGAGTGCCTGGGGTCTGACCCCAAGGTCTTTTAAGTGCCTAGGGTCTGACCCCGAGGTCTTTTAAGTGAGCAAACACGGGGAAGAATCGTTTGGTGGAAAAGGAAACTTTTATTATTATAAAATTGCTCAGCCGGAGCTACATTCTTCTTAGCCAACATTATTTTTATGTTTTACTGGAAGTACTTGTGGAGGTGCTGTATGTTCCACGGATGAGAGAGGTCGTGCCCGACTAGAGTTTGTAACCAATAGGTGCCTGGGCGGTTGACTCGGGTAACTAGGTACGGACCTTCCCAGTTTGGCCCCAACTTTCCATGGACCGGGACCTTAGTAGACTGATTTATAGCCTTAAGGACCAAGTCTCCCACCTGGAAACCGCAGTGCTTGACTCTGCTGTTGAAATACTGGGAGACTCTATGCTTGCATGCTGCCACTTTCAGGTAAGCCCGATATCTTTTCTCTTCTAACAAGTCTAGTTCTCCTCTAAGTGCTTCCTCGTTTCCCTGTTCACTGAAATTTTCCACTTGGTAAGTAGGCAACCCGAGCTCTATGGGGTCTATAGCCACGAACCCGTAGGTGAGTGGGAACGGAGTCTTGCTTATTGCCGCTCGGGGAGTTATACGGTAGGCCCACAGGAGGGTTGGAAGTTCTTCCGCCTAAAGGCCTTTGGTGCCTTCAAGCCTAGTTTTGATTGACTGTAGAATAGTTTGGTTGGTCACCTCTGCCTGGCCATTGACTTGAGGGTGTTCGGGGGAGGAGTAATGATTCAATATCCCATACCCTGAACAGAACTGCCGGAACACCGGGGGTGTCAAATTGTCTGTCGTTGTCACTGATTAGGACCCGGGGGATGCCGAACCTGCTTAGGATATTCTTCTCAACAAAGCTTTCATCTTCTTCTCGGTGATTGCGGCTAAGGGCTCGGCCTCTGTCCACTTTGTGAAGTAGTCCACGACGATAACCGCGAACTTAACTTGCCCTTTTCCCATCGGGAGGGGACCGACAATGTCGATGCCCCACTGCGCGAACAACTATGGACTAAGAATTGGTGTCTGAAGCTCTACCGGGCGATTGATCATCGGGGAGTATCTCTGGCACTTATCGCACCTCTTTACGTACTCCTGGGAGTCTCGGGCCATAGTCAGCCAGTAATATCCCTACAGTAGGGCCTTTCTGGAGAGTGCCTGTCCTCCTGTGTGATTCCCACACACTCCTCATTGATTTCGTACAATATCGCTTGGACCTATGCAGGATGGACACATCGGAGATATGGGATTGAGAATCCTCTCTTGTAGAGGATTCCATCAATGATGTGGTATCTAGCCACCTGATATCTGACTCGGCGGGCTTCCCCTTTCGCCTTTGGTAAAGCCCCGGTTGTTAGAAATGTCACGATTGGATCCATCTAGCTAGGTCCTAGGGCGACCGATTTGACCTCCATGCATTCTGGATATGCCACACTTAGCTCGGGCAAGTATTCAATCCTTATCCCGGGCAAGTCTGACTCAGAAGACGAAGCCAGGCGGGCTAATTGATCAGCCCTAGTATTTTCTCCCCTCGGTATTTGCGTGATGGAGAACCCCTGCAGCTTCTTTAAAACTGCTCGGACAAGGGCCAGATAGGCCACCATGTTGTCCTCTCGAGCTTCGTATTCTTGATTGACTTGGTTTACCACGACTTGGGAGTTGTTGCACCCTTGAATATGTTGTGCACCCATTGAGGTAGCCAGTTGTAGTCCAACCAACAGGGCTTCATATTCGGCCTCATTGTTAGAGGCTCGAAATCCGAACCTAAGTGCATATTCGAGCTTGATCCCATCCGATGTAGTCAGGATGATCCCTACCCCGCTGCCCTATTTATGGAAGACCCATCCACATAAAGTATCCAGGTTGGGACACCTGGTTGTAGCTCGGGCAGTGGAATTGGCGGGTTGAGCTCTTCCGCCGCATCCTCCGGGTATGTAAACTCAATAAGAAAGTCTGCTATTGCTTGTCCTTTGATTGCTGTCTGGGGTTGGTAGACCACTTCAAACTCATTTAATTCCAAGGCCCATTTAACAAGCCTCCCAGACGTCTCGGGCATGCTCAAGATCCTGCGAAGAGGTTGATTGTGTGCATCACGGTGGTGTGAGCCTGAAAGTACGGGCGGAGTCTCCGGGCAGAGGTAATGAGGGCGAATGCAAGCTTCTCTATGTGTGAATATCTGCTTTTCATGCCTTGAATTACCCGATTAGTGTAGTAGACTGGGAATTATATCCCGTGCTTTTCTCGGATGAGAGCCGAGCTGACCACTGAGGGTGACATTGCCAAATATAAGAATAACTCCTCGCTTGGCATGGGTGTTGAGAGTAAAGGGGGCAATGCTAAGTACTTCTTGAGCCCCTGGAATGCTTCCTCGTACTTTTTCGACCACTGAAAGGCCTTGCGGAGGATTCTGAAAAATGGCAGGCACCGGTCGGTAGCTCGGGAGACGAACCTGTTCAATGCGGCGACCCGCCCGGCCAAACTCTGAACTTCCTTGGTTGACCTGGGTGACCGCATATTTATAATGGCCTGGATTTTGTCAGGGTTTGCTTCAATACCCCGTCTGCTCACTAGGTGTCCCAGAAACTTCCTAGACGAGATGCCAAATGTACACTTGGCTGGGTTCAACCTCATTTTGAACTTCTTCAAATTACTGAAGGCCCCGGCCAGATGCTCAAGATGGTCGGCCTCGTCTCGACTTTTGACTAGAAGATCGTCAACGTAGACTTCTATGGACTTCCCACTTAGGCCCTTAGATATGTGATTGACCAGGCATTGATAGGTTGCCCTATCGTTCTTGAGGCTGAAGGGCATTACCTTGTAGCACTATGTTCCTTGATCCGTGATGAAGGAGGTCTTCTCTTTATCACCGGGGTATATGCTAATCTAGTTGTACCCTGAGTAAGTGTCCATGAACGAGAGGAGTGCATGACCGGCTGTGGAGTCCACAAGGAGGTCTATCCTGGGCAATGGATAGGAATCCTTAGGGCAAGCCTTATTCAGGTTAGTGAAATCTACACACATTCTCCATTTCCCGTTGCTTTTCTTAACTAGTATCATATTTTCTAACCAGTCGGGATAGTGACCTCTCGGATGGAATTGGCTTTCAGGAGCTTCTCGACTTCCTTACATACTGTCTCCTATCTCTTGGGTGCCATACCCCGCCTCTTTTGTTTGATCGGACGAGAATCCGGGTTGGTATTGAGACGGTGAGACATGACTCGGGGATCTATCCCAGGCATGTCCTCTTGCCTCCAGGCAATGACATCCTGGCTTTGCCGCATGAACTGAACCAGTTCCTCCTTGAGGTCTGGCTCTAAGAGAGTGCCAATGCTGACGGTCCGGTCAAGAAACCAAGGATCCAATACCACCTATTCCAGCTCTTCCATTGGACCCACTCCATCACTGAATGTTTAGCGTTTTGGTAATGGCTTCCTGATGCAAGGAACTGACAAAGAAACTTCGAGCGACGGCTTGGTCTCCTTGCAAGCTCCCGGGTACTTGAGGGGTCAGAAATTTAACCACCAGGCTGTACTTTGACACTACTGCCTTGGCCTTATTGAGAGTTGACCTTCCCAGGATGACATTGTACGTAGATGGAGCTTTTACGACCACAAAGCTTACCAGTACAAATACCTGCTGGGGGTAGGCTCCCATAAGGACCGGGAGCTCAATGGTATTGAGCGGTTGGGTACTGGACCAGTTGAAACCTACCAAGGGAGTGGCCACTAGTCGGAGCCGATCCCTGGATATCCCGAGCTGATCGAATGCTGAGATAAACATGATGTCGGAGGAGCTGCCCGTGTCTACCAACACCCTTTTGATCACGTAGTTTGCTACGGAGAACGTCACCACCAGCAGATCATCATGAGGGTAGTGCAAGTCTAGCATGTCCTCGGATGAGAATTTCAACACGTCGATTAGGGGAGAGCGGGTGGATTGGACATGCCAGACATCCGACCGGGATGCCCGGGCATGCCTTTTCCTGGCCGACTGTTGATCCCCTCCGCCCGAAGTGCCTCTGGAGATTACATTGATTTGCCCGAGGGGTCGCAGCTGCTCGGGAGCCCGGGTTTCTAGCCGAGGTCATCTATTTGGTGCCATGAATTCGGCTAGGTGGCCCTGCTCGATCAGTTTCTCAATGGCAATCTTAAGCTTAAAGCAATCCTCTATGTCATGCCCGTGGTCTTTGTGGAAGCGGCAAAACTTGTCCCGGTTCCTCTTACCGGACGGGCTTTTCAACTTGGCGGGTTCCTGAAGTAGCCTCTTGATCTCTACGGCGGCCATAACTTCATGGATTGGACGGGAAAGTAGGGTAAAGGTAATCGGGGCTTGATCCTGACTGCCTCTTTGCTGATCTTGCCTGGGCTATTTTTCGGGACCCTTCTCGGAGCCCTCACGTTTTCGTTTAGCTTTTGGGGACTCTTCTCCCGTAAAGCTGGCACGCTTGGACTTTAGGAACTCCTAAGTGTTGATGTACTTTTTGACTCTCTTTGAGAGTTCTACCAGGGTTGTCGATCGGTCACAATGGAATGACGTAGCAATTTTAGTGTGTTGAACCCCAGAGCAGAAAGCCATGATTGCAGCCATTTCATTCAGGTTGCGGATCTGGAGCCTCTATTGATTGAAATGGTCCACGTACTCCCTCAGGGATTCTCCCTTTCACTGCTTGACGGTAAGCAGTTGGGTGTTCGATTGTGACCGGTCGAGCATCCCCACAAACTGGCTGATGAAGAGCTTGCTCAATGTCTTGAAGTCATCAACCGTTCAGGGTTTCAGAGCGTGGAACCACTGCGCGGTTGGGCCTTTAAGGGTACTGGGGAAGGCCAGGCACAGTAACTCATCGACCATGGTGACTAGCACCGTCTGAACCTTATAAGTGCAGACATGATTCACTGGGCTCCCTGAACCGTTATAAGAGCTAAGATGTGGCGGTTTGAATTTTCGTAGGATGGGGAATGCGGTGACCCGAGCGGTGTAGGGCGACTCAGTCTCTGTATTGGTATGATCGTGGAGCTACTTACGGTTCAGTTTTTCGATTTGCTGCTGCAAGTCCTCGATCTGGGCCTTTACATCTCACCCGGTTCTCCTTTCCATATTCGAGCGGTACGTCGGGTCTGATGATGAGGCCTTCTCCTTGAAGTGCGTCGTCCTCGGGGATAGAACCCAGCTCTGGCTCTGGGTAATCGTATGCCTAAGATATCCCTGGCTTTGGACCGGAGGGTCTTTGGCCAATTCCCGGGCCTTTTGTCCTGATTCCTCCCTCCTGGTGGTGCGTCGTTTGTGGTTGATATCTGTAGCATCTTCCACCCGACGAGGATTGGTTTGAGCTTGCCGCCTGGTAAGCCTGGGCGCTCTGCTAGGGTCACCATCCCGGACGTGTTCCCAATCCAACGGGGACACCGGGGCAGAGTGGGTATGGTTCCGGACTTGTGCAGGCTCCTGGCCGGGGACGCTTTTCCCGGGTTGGTTCTCAGATTGAGGACGCTTTTCCTAAAGGGCCAACAGTGCTTCGATTTGCTGCTGGGTTTGCCGCTGGCCTTCCAGGAGTTGCGCGAGCGCCGTTGTTACTTGCTCGGAGGTCATGGAGGCGCCCTGGTGCTCGAGTTGCAAGTTCTCTGACTAGCCTGGGCAGTATTTTTCTTACCCGTCTTCGGTGACATGTTGATCAGTCAAGAAATTTGTTGGTGAAAAACTTATCGCTTCCCACAGATGGCGCCAAACTGATAATGCCAAAATTTGGGTAAGAAGAAATATACGAAATAGATGGACACAAGAAAGTTTGTATATGGTTCGGCCATGTTAATGAGGTAGCCTACGTCCACGGGTACGTCGATGCGTTTCACTAGTAGATTACCGGCGGGCCTGGTGAGCCAATAGTTGGGCGGCACTACCTATAAAACCAACAGGGTGTATGCGTCTTAGTGAAAATAATATGCTATTCTTTAGGTTTAGAATGCGACCCCTTTCAATGGGGGTGGGTGGCCTCTTTTATAGGTGCCAGAGACCAACCATACAAGGTAAGTTTATAGATTAGGAAGCCTAATCTATTTACAGCTTGATTTACATAAATTTAGGGGTGTTTCCTAAGTGGTTTAGGAAACCACTTGCTCCTTCCATTTAGTCTTCTAACTGGGATAGGAAACTGCTTGGAGGCCTGCTGGCCAAGAAATCACGCCTACTGGGTGTGGACACGCGGCGTTCCAGCACTTGCTATTTTTATGAGTCAAATAAAAATTGATTTGAAAAAGAGAGAAAAGGGTATGTTGAAAACAGATACAGAGTCGCCACTTGGTCTTTAAAGAACCAAGAAACCTAATTTTGACTCACCCAAATGGATAAAGGGCACCGGCCCTTCATAACCAAAGAACTTGGCTCGGGGTTTTGGTACGAGAGAGGATGGAGCCTTTGTCGCGACTGAAACACCCTCAACTCGCCCTGTCTTTCGACGGGCCTCAATTAGTATCCAAATAATCATCTTATACTATGCATGGTTCGACAATTAATACTATGATAGTATATTACATCACATAAGAAAGTTTGAAATGGAAGATCTAAAGAAAAGATATCATTCATAAGATCTAGGCCAAAAATCACACAATGCAAAATTAAAGATCGAACAAACAAACCTAGGAAAAACCGTCTAATTATATATCAAGTAATCAAGTTTTCGTAGTCTAAGGGGACATGAATTGTTCTCGAAACAAGTAAATCAAAGATAACAAGGATGCTTAGCAAGCTAGAATGATGCATGTTAATCTTGAGAAAAGAAGATCTCTCAATCCCCGGGACGGATGAGAAAGGATGATTAGATCGAGGGGAAGCATAGACGTGTGATCAAGTTCATTCCTTATAATCTTCTTAGATTAGGAGTCACAAAAGCCCCAAATCTTTGCATGGATGCAATGTATGTACCTAGAATGTGCCAAGGTTGTAGTGTGCTTTGTGTTCATGGACTTTCTAAAGTGGCTTGGAAGTCTAGAATATGTATGAATGAATGAAGGAAAACATCATGGGATATGTACAAATGTAGTATGAACTACTTCCTAAGACATGAGCAAATTTGGAGTTCATGAGAGTATCAAATCAAAGGGGGGAAGTAAAAGTGCGCTTGCTGTGAATAGTGGACAGAACAGTAACATGATCTTGTAAAAATGGAAAAGAGGGGTTAAGAATGTTTTCAATGCATGATTTTTTTTGGAGATCTTCGTTATTGTGTCTAGAACATAACCTAAAAAGCCAATCTTTAATAACTATCACAGATTGAGATAAATCATATAAACAATAGAGGTTATTCAGAAACAGAGTCCGTACTATTGACTAAAATGTTAGAAAATCTTAGAAAATGAAAACAAATGATCTAGAGGCCCATTTTATACAGAAGGTTCCCTAAGACATTGAAGTTCAAGGAAAAAATAATTTGGGAGCACTCTGTTTGGAAAAGTTTTCTGTAAAACAAGTTGAAATTCAACCTAGCTGCTGTGACAGCAGAGGCAGAATGTTTGGACAAAAATAGATCAATTTCAAGTATTTCGAAGTCAAACCAAAAATTATGGGTATTTTCTTATGAGTTGGGAAGACTTTCCAAGTAGTCTTGCATCCATACATTGAGTATTGAGTTCTAGAGAAATCTTTGAGCTCAAATCATTCACTGTTTTGACTCACTGTTTTAAAGATTTTGGGAATACAAGGTTTATCTCTTGAAATCAAAATGAGGGTTTTAAGAAGGGGGTTTTGAAATAGAGGTTTTGAAAACATATTTTCAATACTCAATGAAGATTATAGCCACTTAAAATGTCAACATCAAACTCATCATCAAGAACCTCCAAGATTGTTGGAAAGTACTATTTACATTTTAAGGACAACTTCATGAATACATAGGAATGTATTGAAGTTGGAATCATCATCTATCAAACATGTTTTTGAGGTCAAGAGCTACTATCGATAAGGATTCACTCACCTCAAACTTCATGTCATCATCTAGATGATGATAGACTAAAAACAAAAAGAAATGAGGTAAGAGAAGATGAACAAATATAAACAAACAAATAGATAGCAATCAATAGATGATATTCATGAAGTATTGGACTTGTAGTTTGGTGTTTCACTCATATGTGGTGACATTGGACATGGAAGTAGCTGTTGGGTTTGTGCCTTCAAACAATTACTTTATATATGAGACATTGACATTTTAATATATGGATATCAGCTTTACATTTAGTTATGTATGTTTTTTTCATGAGATGATTGTTATCCTTAAGTATCATTGTAAGTAATGCGTGTATGTATGAGATACATACTATTGAGATACGAATTACTATTCTTTGTTACTTAGAACGTGTCACAGTGGATGATGAGACTGGATATCTCATCAGGTTTACACTGTAGCATGATTAACTACCATTGGATGGAGTGATTAATCTCAATCACTAGAGTGTAACTCTTAGTTAATATGCTAGTGCTTATAGTGCATTGACGGACCTGAGCTTTCCTATTGACACTCAAGACTGTCATTCAGTCGATAGGAACTCATAACTTGTATAAGGTACGTGTTCTCAATCTTGAGACGATTATGAACACAGACTGTGGACATGACTGCTTTGACTTACCAATCAGTGAGGTCTATTGAAGATCAACACCTGGGTATCTTGGGTATGTCATATTCATAGGGTTGTGAACATATATTGTCAAGACAGAATCTACCCTCTATTTCAGAGTAAGCATTCCCTTGAGAATGTCACCAAGTCGATTACTGAGTACTGCAGTCTTGTTGATAAGAATTATCAACATGTTTGGTAATCATGAGAGGTGAATGGGACTCAAGGAATTCAAGAAGTAATCATGATTCAGGTTGACAGTAACAGTTATCCGACTACCTGAATATGATTACGAATGCTGAAGGTAGAGGGACATTAGTACAACATACAAGTCTAGTTATCGCTTCGGATATGTTCTTTTGCATTGGAGTTCAGTTATCGTTTTATAGTGGAGTAAACGTTAACTGACCAGTTAGTTAGTTTGCTGATCAAAGAGTTTGGTCACGATAATTAACAAACTGGTCTGAGCCAACAATTAAGAGCCTAGGAGGTCCCACTCTTAGCTCCGCCAGGATACTTGGAAAAACACATGAGGAAGTTGTCAAGACAAGTTCGATCGATCGAAGGATGTTCGATCGATTGAAGTCTTGGAAGTATCGATCGATCGAGAATGGTTCGATCGATCTAAGGTTCGATCGATCGAAGGTCTTCGATCGCTCGAAGTCTAGGTCGGTTCTGGGAATCTATAAATAGGGCAGCTGCGTTCTGGAAAAGAAGTTCGTCGTTTTGAACGTCAGAAACTGCAGAAACTGTTTTAGAGCACCAAACCTTCTCCTTCCTCTCCATTAGGGTTCCCACCAACCCTAGTCCTTCCTGCGAGCATCCATAGGAGTCATAAGAGAGAAGGCCATCTAGTGGAAGCTACTGGAAGTTCAAGAAAATCAGAATTGGGTTCAAGACACTAAGGTATAACTCTTATCCCCTCTTGTACGCATCTATGGAATTAACGAGTAGTAGATTCTGGGCTACCAATTAAGTTTTTATAACTTGGCTTTTCCGCTGCATGTTTAAACTTTTAAATTAAACCGGTTTTTCCATCAATTAGTATCAGAGCCACGCTCGTTTGGATCTATAGATGCGTTTTGGAATACTATTTTGATTTACATGTTGTTTTTAGAACTGTTTTTGAAATTACATCGTCACAGATCTGTTTCTGCAGTGTTATCGCAGCAGAGTACAAATCTGTGATTGCATGGGATGCAAGGCAGGTTCGATCGATCGAACATGTTTCGATCGATCGAACATCCTCTGTACTCGAGCGATCGAGCAGTCTTCAATCGATCGAAACCTTCTGGTGTTCGATCAATCGAATGAAGTTAGATCGATCGAGACAGATTCTTTGTCAGGATCTCTGTTTCACAGTTTTAAGGTGTTTTGAAATTAAAAGCTTTATTTTAAAGTATTCTGCAAATTTTTTTTAAATCATTCTGTGAAATAGAAAGTTCAAGCGATTGAACAGAGTTCAAGCGATTGAACAGAGTTCAATCAATCGAAGGTTCGAGCGATCGAACGGTCTTCGATCGATCGAACTGTGACAGAGAAGTAAGATGCTGTTTTAAGTTCTAATTCAGTATGTAAAGAGTTTATATACTGTGTGAATCAATTAAGTGTTCCAATAGTTACATATATTTGTTATATATGTATGGATGCGTGTACGACTAACCCTTTTGCAGCTAGTTTAGTCACTATCTCCCATGGCACCAAGAATTTTAAATTTTGTATTTAAATTGTTTGAGATTGGTGCATGTTGTAATTTAAGTTTCGTTTGGTTTTAAGGCATATGTAAAGGGCGCTGCGACTTTAATCCTACGAAAAGGAAAGTCGCACCGGTTTCCCTAGCCTTTTATTTTGTTGTTGCAATTTCTATTTCTAGATAAATTGTAAGCTTCGAAAGAAGCATAGGACAAATGTAATAGAATTAGAAAATCCATGAAGATAGAGCAAGGAGCCGTTGTCCATGAAGATGGAGCTGGAGGCGACCAAACCAAGAGGAGGTTCTATGGAGATAGAGCCATGGGAGATAGAGGCATCGTTTGGATGTCTTTATTTTCAATTTTAGTTTTTGTTTTATGTGCTTGGTTAGTGATTGGCATTTAATTATATTGTTACTACTTGCATGCACGTAAAACAAGTTTTCTAAAATAAAAATTCAAAAACCGTTTTTTAACACATTAGTAAACATTGGATGTTTATGGGTAATGTGTAAAAACAAAATTTTTCTAAAAAAAGCAAAATCCTTAATTTACCAAAACTAGTGGGAGAGGGTCTTATTTATTGACACCCACGATCTTCCATTAACGGTTCACTATAAGATGAGTAGTGCATTCTGTGTCACCTTGCCAGGGGTGATCATTCCATACGGAGGGTGCATTACTTATTGGTTACTAGATGTGAGCTTCTTTTGATAGGATCAATCAGACGTGTTAGAGGGTGACCACCATACGGAGGCGCTACTTGAGACGGTTGTGATTGGATCCTAGTTAATGGTACACACTAGCTAAGCTATGGATAAGGGATCCCACACGGGGCATTATTCAGAAACTTAGAGATCAAAAAGGTTCGGGAGTCATAACTTGTTTTGCAAGAGTTGCATAGCGGACAAGTCATGATTAATCGAAAGATCGAACATTGACCACCACACGGAGGTTTTATTCTTTCGTTTCGATATTCAGGCGACTTTGTTTTAAAAATAAGAGTTTTTAAGGATTCTTTTATTTCAAACTGTCAAATTCTGATATCCATATTTATTTTATTTGTTTGATTTTCAGTAATCATAATGTCTGGATCTGCATTTAGTCCACTTGCCACCATACTCACTCAAAACAAGTTAACTGGAAATAACTACACTGACTGTAAACGTAACCTTGACATCGTGTTAACTGCGGAGGATCACATATATGTCCTCACCACCCCATGCCCCGAAGAACCCGCGGCAAATGCTTCGTCAGCTGCCAGACGCGAGTTCGAAAAATGGAAAAAGTCGAATGGAATGGCTCGTTGCTATATTCTGGCCTCAATGGCTGGTGTGTTGCAACACCAATTCCAATCAAATGATTTTGCCAGTGACATTATCACATCCCTGAAAAAGATGTTTGGGGAGCATGGCAGGCCTGCCAGACAGGTAGCCATGCAAAAGATAATGAGTGCAAAGATGTCGGAAGGGACTCCAGTCAAGGAACATGTTTTAAAAATGATTGGTTATTTAAACGAGCTGGAGACCCTAGGTGCCAACATCGATGCACAAACCCAAGTTGATATGATCCTCAATTCGCTGTCACCTTCATTCGCTCAATTTAAACTTAACTATAATATGAATCAAATGAATTTTTCAATGAGCGAATTGATGAGTTCTCTTTTGGCAGTGGAAGGGGTGATCAAACCGGGGGTCAACGTTTTGAACGTTGAGAAAAGCGCTTCCTCTTCCCGATCTACACCGAAAGGAAAGAAAGGGAAGAAGAAGGCTGGTACTGGTGGTCCAAGTGTTGGACCGGTCCCTAAGATTGCAAAATCTAAGGGAAAAGGTAAGGGCAAAGGGAAGGTGGGTGGCCAAGGCAAAGAAAAGTGTTTCCAATGCGGAGAGAAGGGCCACTGGAAGAGGAACTGTCCAGAATTCTTAGCTACAAGAGTTCAAGGTATGATTGAATCACATGTGATTGAAGTAAGTTTTATTATTGATACTTCAAACACTTGGTGCATTGATTCTGGTGCGACTAACCATATCTGTAATTCATTGCAGGGGTTCAGATCAACCAGGAGGTGCAGTGATGGGAAAATCGTACTTACTCTAGGTTCTAGCGCAACCGTTTCTGCGGTTGCTATAGGAGTCGTAGTTTTAGAATTTCTAGACAATAAAGTTTTGATTTTATCAGATGTACTTTACGTCCCTTCAATGAGACGTAATTTAATTTCAGTTTCTAATTTATCGAATAATGGTTATTCTTTTCATTTTGGAACTGAAGTTGTGATTAAAAGAAATAGTTCTTTTATATGTTCTGGTGTTAAATCAAATGGTTTGTATGTGATTACTCCCAATATTTCTAAAGATTATTGCTTGGAACTTAATAACTCAATGGTAACTATACCATCTAAAAGAAAAGAACCTTCCACTAATCCAACAAGGCTTTGGCACATGAGGCTTGGCCATATCAATCTAAATAGGATTGGCAGACTAGTCAAAGAAGGGATCTTAGGCGATTTGGTTCTCAAACCAATGGAAGTCTGTGAGTCTTGTTTAGAGGGTAAGATGACCAAAAAGCCCTTTCCCGCAAAGGGCAATAGGACCAATGCATTGTTAGAATTAGTTCATACTGATGTGTGTGGACCAATAAATATTAGAGCAAGGGGTGGTTATGAGTATTTCATAACATTTACCGATGACCACTCTAGGTATGGATATGTGTACCTAATGCAGCACAAGTCTGAAGCCTTTGAAAAATTCAAAGAGTTTAGGGCTGAAGTGGAGAAGCAATTGGGCTCACATATCAAGGCCATTCGATCTGATCGAGGTGGCGAGTACCTTTCTAATGAGTTTATTGATCACCTCGTACAGAATGGGATTCTGTCACAGTTGACTGCACCTAGCACGCCTCAGCAAAATGGTGTAGCGGAGAGAAGGAACCGGACTCTTTTAGACATGACTAGGTCAATGATGAGTTATTCAGAGTTGCCATTATTCCTTTGGGGTTATGCTTTGGAAACCGCTGCATACATACTAAATCTAGTACCAAGCAAATCTATTCCCAGGACACCACGAGAGATGTGGATTGGGCGCAAGCCTTCTTTGCAACATCTCCGGATATGGGGGTGTCCGGCACATGTGCTGAAAGGAAAGATGAGCAAGTTGGATTCTAGATCAGAAGTATGTTATTTTATAGGGTATCCAAAGGGTACTTATGGATGGTATTTTTATGATCCAAGAGAACAGAAAGTGTTTGTTAGTACAAATGCTGTTTTCTTAGAGGATGATTATATCATGAACCATAAACCTAAGGGAAGGATAGATCTGAGAGAAATAGAAGGAGAACCCTCAGTCCAACCTGGAGTTGATAACGATGTAAATCAAGAAAATACCACTTCTTCACCCATTTCTGCACCGGTACCTCATCGTAGTGGGAGGATTATCAGCCAGCCTGACAGATACATGTTCTTAGGAGAAGTTTTTGAAGCTGTCTCCATAGAATCTGAATCTGATCCTGCCACATACGAAGAGGCAATGGCTGATGTTGATTCAGATCATTGGGTTAAAGCTATGAAGGCTGAATTAGAATCTATGGATTCTAATCAGGTCTTGGATCTTGTAGAACTTCCAGCCAATATTAAACCCATTGGTTGTAAGTGGGTCTACAAGAGGAAAAGAGGATCTGATGGAAAGGTTGAGACCTTTAAGGCTAGGCTTGTAGCGAAAGGTTATACTCAGAGGGAGGGCATTGACTATGAGGAAACCTTCTCGCCGATAGCCTTGCTCAAATCCATCAAAATACTCTTATCCATTGCTGCATGCCTAGATTATGAGATCTGGCAGATGGACGTCAAGACTGCATTCTTAAATGGCAATCTTGAGGAGGACATCTATATGCAACAACCAGAAGGGTTCATAGCTGGTCGAAAATGTAACTTGGTATGCAAGCTGCAAAAGTCCATTTATGGGCTTAAGCAGGCATCCAGGAGTTGGAACATCCGATTTGACCAAGCCATCAAGTCGTTTGGTTTCATACAGAATCTGGATGAACCTTGTGTATACAAGAAGTGTGAAGGGAAAGTGGTAGCCTTTCTTGTGCTTTACGTTGATGACATTCTACTCATTGGGAATGATGTAGCGGCATTGTCAACAGTCAAGGTTTGGCTAGCTAGTACTTTCGATATGAAGGATCTAGGAGAGGCGAGCTATATTCTTGGGATAAAGCTCTTTCGGGATCGCAAGTGAAAGATAATGGGATTGTCTCAAGCTGGTTATATCGATAAGGTGCTAACTAGGTTTTCAATGGATAATTCGAAGAAAGGTTTGTTACCTTTCAGGCATGGTTTAGCGTTCTCCAAGGACCAGTGTCCCAAGACATAGGAGGAGAGGAATCGCATGGCGGGAATTCCATATGCTTCGGCAATTGGAAGTCTTATGTATGCGATGTTATGCACTAGACCAGATATCCATTTTGCCGTTGGCATGGTTAGCAGATATCAATCGAATCCAGGTCCAGAGCACTGGACAGCCGTTAAGCACATTCTTAAGTACTTGAGAAGGACTAAAGATTACATGCTTATGTACGGTGGTAATGAGTTAATTCCAGTAGGATATACTGACTCGGGCTTTATGTCAGATTAAGATTCGAGGAAGTCAACATCCGGACATCTCTTTACCTTGGGAGGTGGTGCTGTTAGTTGGAGGAGCATTAAGCAGAAATGCATTGCAGACTCAACTACAGAAGCTGAGTATGTGGCTGCTTGTGAAGCCGCAAAGGAAGCTGTTTGGCTCAAGAAGTTCTTTATGGAGCTCGAGGTGGTACCAGCGTCATTGTCACCTATTACGCTTTATTGTGATAATAGTGGGGCAGTGGCTCAGTCCAAGGAGCCAAGGAACCACGGAAAGGGGAAGCACGTAGAGCGGAAATATCATCTTATCCGAGATATTGTTCAACGTGGAGATGTGACTATCACCAAGATTGCCACCATTGACAATCTTGCTGATCCGTTTACAAAGGCCTTGCCACAGAAGGTCTTTGATCGTCATCTCGATAGTCTAGGTCTTAGATGTAGTTCTGAATGGTTATGAGTGCAAGTGGGAGTTTGTTGGGTTTGTGCCCTCAAACAATTACTTTATATATGAGACACTGACATTTTAATATATGGATATCAGCTTTACATTTAGTTATGTATGTTTTTTTCATGAGATGATTGTTATCCTTAAGTATCATTGTAAGTAATGCGTGTATGTATGAGATACATACTATTGAGATACGAATTACTATTCTTTGTTACTTAGAACGTGTTACAGTGGATGATGAGACTGGATATCTCATCAGGTTTACACTGTAGCATGATTAACTACCATTGGATGGAGTGATTAATCTCAATCACTAGAGTGTAACTCTTAGTTAATATGCTAGTGCTTATAGTGCATTGACGGACCTGAGCTTTCCTATTGACACTCAAGACTGTCATTCAGTCGATAGGAACTCATAACTTGTATAAGGTACGTGTTCTCAATCTTGAGACGATTATGAACACAGACTGTGGACATGACTGCTTTGACTTACCAATCAGTGAGGTCTATTGAAGATCAACACCTGGGTATCTTGGGTATGTCATATTCATAGGGTTGTGAACATATATTGTCAAGACAGAATCTACCCTCTATTTCAGAGTAAGCATTCCCTTGAGAATGTCACCAAGTCGATTACTGAGTACTGCAGTCTTGTTGATAAGAATTATCAACATGTTTGGTAATCATGAGAGGTGAATGGGACTCAAGGAATTCAAGAAGTAATCATGATTCAGGTTGACAGTAACAGTTATCCGACTACCTGAATATGATTACGAATGCTGAAGGTAGAGGGACATTAGTACAACATACAAGTCTAGTTATCGCTTCGGATATGTTCTTTTGCATTGGAGTTCAGTTATCGTTTTATAGTGGAGTAAACGTTAACTGACCAGTTAGTTAGTTTGCTGATCAAAGAGTTTGGTCACGATAATTAACAAACTGGTCTGAGCCAACAATTAAGAGCCTAGGAGGTCCCACTCTTAGCTCCGCCAGGATACTTGGAAAAACACATGAGGAAGTTGTCAAGACAAGTTCGATCGATCGAAGGATGTTCGATCGATTGAAGTCTTGGAAGTATCGATCGATCGAGAATGGTTCAATCGATCTAAGGTTTGATCGATCGAAGGTCTTCGATCGCTCGAAGTCTAGGTCGGTTCTGGGAATCTATAAATAGGGCAGCTGCGTTCTGGAAAAGAAGTTCGTCGTTTTGAACGTCAGAAACTGCAGAAACTGTTTTAGAGCACCAAACCTTCTCCTTCCTCTCCATTAGGGTTCCCACCAACCCTAGTCCTTCCTGCGAGCATCCATAGGAGTCATAAGAGTGAAGGCCATCTAGTGGAAGCTACTGGAAGTTCAAGAAAATCAGAATTGGGTTCAAGACACTAAGGTATAACTCTTATCCCCTCTTGTGCGCATTTATGGAATTAACGAGTAGTAGATCCTGGGCTACCAATTAAGTTTTTATAACTTGGCTTTTCTGCTGCGTGTTTAAACTTTTAAATTAAACCAGTTTTTCCATCAGTAGCTTCCTCTCTCTTAAATGCTCACTAAAATGGTGGTTGGGTGTATTGAATATGAAGTAAATAAGAGTAATGAAGTAAAAACAAAGTGTAGAACTCACTTTCTTGTTTGAAAATCAAAGAAGGAGGCTTCTTTTCTCTCTATTCTAACCTTATCTCTACAACTTCCTCTCTAAAAATTTTCAAGGCTTCTATTTGACACCACCAAAATGAGAAGTCAAGGGGGGTTTATATAGGCCAATTTGGGGTGGTTTTCCAATCATCTGTGAACATAGAACTACGTCGTTTTGGTTTTCAATTAATCAAAATGAACCCCCAAAAGAAATTACAAAAACATACCATTCTGGAGGAGAGTGCCATGGAGGCAGTGGGCCAGTGCCGCGGCGGCACTGCTCCTCATTCATCCAGATAATCCTTTTTAGGCCCCCAGAGGTTCTGGTATTCGCAAAAGGCCCTATTTCGTCCGAAATTCACAAAAAATGCATACGAACTCCAAATTGAGGTTGTGATATACCGTTGGAAATTTAATGGAGTCTATTTTATATAAACAATAGTTCAGAGATAGGTGACTTTGAAAAGTTTTGCGGTATTTGCGATAAAAGCCGATTTGATCGCCTTTTTTGCCTTCAGAAATTCATAATAAACTCGTTTTAAATCCAAAAATTATGTGCGATATACCGTTGGAAAGCTTTTGACCTCTAGTATCTATGAAAAATGTTTGAAAATTGTTATGGTGCTCCGGTTTCAAAGTCAAATTTTGGTCAAACTGGTCAAACTTGAGATTCCTGAAAAGTTCTGAAAACCTCTAGCAGCTCCCAAGAGCTGACGTTTTCGTGCGATCTTCTTTTAAAACTCATTTTAATACTTTTCACATGATCTAGAATGATCTTAGCGAGTTTGGATGATTTCGGTCAAACTTGGTCAAACCTTGGTCAAACCGATCAACGGGGACTTTTCGAGATTTTTGGGAGTCTCTGGGAGCTGGCAATTTTATCTAACTTTGCTTCAAAACTCATTTTATCACTTTTGTTATGACGTAGCATGTTTCCAGAACTTTCGATCCAAATCTGGGAGTTTTTTGGTTTTTAGGGGTATTTTGGTCATTTTGAGCATTCTGAGAGATAGAACTGACTTCCAGGAGTCCTTTTGAGTCTTTTATGATCATTGTGAACCACCAAGCTATGGCTCTCCTAAATCTGATAACCGAGAAAATGGGGTGGCTATAGTTTGCCCCTCTTTGGCATGAACTTGTGAGGCAACTCATGTCGCAAGCGAGTGCTAAAGCTTTGAAGAGACAAGTCTTTTTGGAGGCTACAAATTTAGGATAAAAGAAGTGTTGCAAAACATGATGCTGGGGCCAGGGTTGGTCGTGCTCTTCGTGAACTGCCTACATATCCTAAAGGGAATCAGACCAGAATGTAGTTTGGGGCACAAAGGGACAAATCGCACATGCACAATAAGACAAGCAAATGCCATGATATGAGGATGATATGCAATGCATGAATGTGATATTAATTGCGTCCTGAGTCCTATCATGTTTAGTGTTCTGATCTTAGCATGAGCTGGTGTTGTGGGGTATGTGCTACCCCGAGTGGACTTATGTTGTGCTAGTGTTGAAACTAATGCAGTGGTTGATCACGACAAGGATACCAAGGTGTTGAAGACTCTGGGTCTTGAGCAAACTTCTTAAATTACGGGAAGTGCGCTTCACAAACAAATATAATCGAACGTGGGGTGCCAGAGGACGATGACCAAAGGTGATCGAGGGATCTTGTGACACTGATAAGTGCGAAAGCAATGATAATGGACAAATGAGAAAGCTCATGATAAACAGGAGACATGGAGTCATGGAATGACGGTGCTCGTCTTCACAATATGGACACGGGCGATGTTCTGGTTGTTCCTAATGACTGATCTTCGGGAATCGGTTCTGCTTTTGCTATTTTCTGCTGGGGATAGTGGGAACTAGTATCCTTCTGTATTTGTCCTCGGGGGATGACGTAGGACTCTCAGAGAATCTCTCTTTTCTTGATTGGGAACCAGGACCCATCTCTGAATCTCTCACGGTTGATCAAATCTTCCAACGCTTAATCCAAAAGGGTCGATCGGGGCCTCCAGGAGCTGGTATCTTTCTGTTCTGTCCTCAGGGGATCAACTGAATCTGCTGGGGTTAAAATGGATCTATTGGGGATAAAACCTCATAAATTTTGGCTAAAATGGGCCACCGGGGCTAAACGGGATCATGAACGGGCTCAAACGGGCTGAAATGGAGCAAAGTGGGGGCACAGGGAGTAGTGCCGCGGCGGCACTGGGCCACTGCCGTGGTGGTAGTTATCCAGTACTGCTGTAGTCCTGGGTGGTCGGACTCCATGTGTGTATATCTCGGGTTTTTGAGCATTTCAAGCTCATTCTTGGCCATTTTGGGGTGTTTTTGGAGCCAAAATCCGTCAAAACGCAGCTTGTGCACGCTCAGGTGAGTAATCTTTCCCCATGATTGGAATTTTGATTGGTGTTTTGGTTTGTTCCATTTTTCAAGAAGAAAGTTTGATTTTAATCTTCCATTTTCTTTCAGATCCATGGCTTCAAGCTCAAGGAGACCGTCTAAGAAGGCCAAGGAACGAATGAAAGCCGAGAGCCAAACCCCGGACTTGATTTTATGGGACCCCCAACATCATCTTTCGGCCGTGGCTCTAGCGAGCCTGGTATGTGAAACTTTCAACAGTTTAGGACTATTTTGTGCATTTGGGCTAGTTTTATGAACTGTAGTGTGCACCTATAGTTTGTTGGAAGCTTGTTTTGTGCTCTTACGTTGATTTTGTGAAGTTGGACTTTGGGTCATGAATAGTGATTTTGTGCTCATTTTTGTCATGTTTGATATGTGCAGGTGCCGAAAGTGACATTGAAGGGCCATGGTAGCCTTGCTCATGCTTTTTTATGGTACACCCAACTCTCGCCTGCCGTCAAGAAAATGGTAGATGATGTCGGGTTTGGCGGCTTTATCCACCTAGTTTCAAAGAGTAGCAATGATCTGGCGCATTTTTACGCTCTTGCTAAGAGATGGTGGGACACCACCAATACTTTCCACCTGCCATTTGGTGAGATGACAATGACGCCTTTTGATTTTTCTATGATCACCGGTCTGAGGGTTGGCGGGAAGCGCCTGATTCTGGATTACTTTTATGAGATTGATCCCGAGGCTGTCGAGATGTTGATCGGGGCTGTTCCCCCTAATCTGGAGAGACACTGGTTCCCTTGTGACTGGCTTTACCGGGCTTACGGCAGAGGGAATCACAACCTGAATAGCTCTGAGCTTTTGAGGGTATTTCTTCTATATGTCCTTGGTTGCTCGATCTTCGTGACACAGAATGATCGGGTGAGCTTGAGGCTTCTTTCTTGTCTGGCGACCATTGGTGAGATCCCCTCTTATGGCTGGGGCAGTGCTGCCCTGGCCCACCTTTACAAGCATATGGGTGAAGTTTCCCGAGGCGATGTCAAATCGACGGGGGGATTCTGGCTAGCTTGGATGGTATGTGCTGCAACCTCTTTTATCTTTCGACTTTTTGATTTCTGTACTTCTTGCTTTTTCTGTTTTTTTCTTTGTCTGTGCAGCTTTGGAGCTTTGAGTACCTGAAGATGTTGGATCCTTCTCCTGTTGATGAATCAGGTGAAGATGAGGATGGCATGGCTCCTGTGCCTTTGTTTTCCCGGGGCTTGAGATGGCGGAGGGATGTTGTCGGGGTAAAGAGCAGGGCTCACCGGATCGTTCTTCTCAGAAACTTCTTATCTGGGCTGACAGCTGCTAGCGTTGATTGGACGCCTTGGGAGCGCATTGCCTATGCTGCTCTAGAGGAGATACAGGCGGTCAAACCCCTTTCCTCTTGCCGACTTCTGATGGAAAGTACCGAGAGCAGGCAATGGTTCCTCGGCGAGCGAGTGTCCCGGCAGGTGGTTGGCGGTCCGAGGTATCGTGCCCCTCATGATCCTCCTGTGATGGATGTTGATGACCTTTCTGGTGATGCTTTGCTGGAAGCCTTAGCTGGTACCGATGTTTGGGATCACTTTCTCTCTGAGACCGGCTACGAGGCTTACCGTGGCCACTTCCTGATGCCTAACTTCCCAATCCTGGAGGTGAGGTTTTTTTTTTTTTTTTAATTTTTTTTTTACGTTTTTGTCTTTATCTGTTGCCTATGTTTTTGACTCATCTTTTTCCTAACTTGTTTTGTGCCTACAGCTTCACGAGATACCGGAGACAGGTTCCCCCAGTTTTCGATCCTATCCCTCCTTGGGATTGGACCGTTAATGTTTTGGGTACAGATGGCTCTTCCCAGGTTATGGAGGTTCCACGGGTCACATGTGGGTATCCTACCCAGCCAGCGGGCGTTCTCAATATCCCTTGGAGTTATGCTGAGGAGGGCCACGTCTTGGCAGCTAGCTTACGGTCTTTGGTTCTCACGCGAGACCATCGGGTATGTCTCTAATTTTGCGCTCCTTAAGGTTATGAGGTTCTAATCTTGATTTTGCCCTTGACAGATGGACGGTATGTGGCAGTTTGCCACCAGTCAGATGGCGTCCTTGGTAAGTTTCTGACTCAACTTCGTTTTTGTACTTTTTATTATTTCTCTGCTGATTGCTTTCATTTTATTTGTGTGTCCAGTACCGTGGGGGTGGCGCTGGCTCATCGAGGACTGGACCAAGGTGCAGAGGTGGCTGGAGGAGGCCATCGCCGATGTACATTTCGGGTGGTCCGACAGAGGATAAAGAAGAGTAGGACTGAGGCCTCCTAAGCGGGGATTTTGTTTTATCTCCATTTCATGTTTTCAATTGGGTTATACTAGTGAATTTTGTGACAGATGGACAATGCGTAGGATAAAGCGTAGGATAAAGCGTAGGATGATGTGTGGGATGATTTGTGACCTTTTGGCAAAGTGTGATGATGTTTTGCCTTTTAGGCCGGATAGCTTCCGGTTTGAAGGCGCAGTTGTATGCTTGTTTTTATTTGGTGACCGTGTGACGATATACATATCTGTGCACCTGTGGTTCTGTGATTATTGATGTTACTATGATGAGCAACCTTATGATAGTGGGTGTGTTTGCCTTGCAGGTGGGATAGTCCGTGAACGGGGAGGTGTTGCCGAAATTTTAAATTTTGCTAGAGCCGCGACAGAAAATATGGTATTGTATGATCCCGCTCAACTCACAGCTTGGCTGAACATCACAGATGGTGTTGAACGGATCAACCTTTTTAGCTACGGCTTGTCCGAGCTGTTCTCTCTTCGCCAGATGGCTTTTAACACTGAGCTCATGCATGCCGCTATTGTCCACTGGGACCCGGTGAACCATGTCTTTAATTTCAACGGCCTGGAGTATGTCCCCTATTTGAGGAGTTCTGTGCTATCCTTGGCTTTGATTATGACTTTGACCCGATTCTTTCTTCTGTTGATACCCCCAGTCCTACACGAGGCTTGGCTGAATATCTGAACTGTTCCACTACTATTTCTCGCCGGCTAATTCATGGTAAGGTTCTTGACATTGCTTCCATCATTTCCCGGTATGCTAGTCCTGGGAATCCTAGCGTATATGATGCTACCCGCGGGGCCGCTCTGATATTGTGCATGACTTCGTACTTTTTATTCTTGAGTGCTTCTATCGACTTGGTGCACGTATGCCTTGGGCTGAAATTTTGCAGGAATCCCATGGCCATGGTTCTGGCTGAAACCCTGAACGGTTTGGATCGCGCTTTTAGTCAAGGAATGCTTCTTCTTTCTGTGGCGCCTTTGGTGTTACAGGCTTGGCTCTACGAGCGTCTTCAGTTATGGACAGGTAATGTGCCGCCAGTTTATTTTTGCAGGGCTGTGCTTCATCCTCATTATACTTTTGCCGATTGGGTTGGCATGATGGATGTTTTATCTGAGGCCGATATTTGCTGGATCGTGAGGCGTTGGGCCCTTCATGCTGTGTCCACTAGTCTAGGGGATTACCAGAGAGTGTGGTTGATGGGTCTGAGAGAGACCTCTTTCTATCATCCTCCCCGATTGACCAGACAGTACGGGCAAGTTCAAGAGGTCCCCTGGGGGTTTACTAAGAGGATCTTTGCTTCCAGAGTCAGAGCCACTACTATTGCTGCTTTCATCAGGGGCTGGACCGGTCGAGTAAGAGCCTATTTCTAGAGACCTTTGAAGAAATAAAAGACACAAAATAAAACTAGGCTTGACTGATTCTGCTTCTTTCCTCCAAGTATCTTTGATATTCGTGATTGCTTTCTGAAAGAACTTTTTGTGTTTTCATTCATCCCTGCTTATGTAATATTCGAAGTTTGTTTATCAGTGAACCTTAGTTACTTGGAGAACCTTATTTTATGCATTCGACTTTCTGAAAACATTTGTAGTATGATTTTGATCAGATGTTTTGCTTTTGGTACTTGTTTGGGCATTCTTGAACGATTAGAGGTAAATGAGGCAGGTGGCCGAAGTTTGCCCCTAGTTTGGGATGTTTATGGTTGTGAGGCAAACGAGGTGGATGACCGACGTTTGCCCCTAGTTTAGAAGAGGTTTAGGCAAACGAGGTGGGTGGCCGAAGTTTTCCCCTAGTGTGAAGGGTGATTTATGGGTTATGGTAAGGAACGCGACTTTATTTTTCCCACACGCTCATAATTTTGCCTAGGCACCAGTTAGGTGACCTAGTGAGCTCTTTTCTCTCTTTTGTTATTGCTCACTTTGGATTTAACTCTAACTTTTGCCTAGGCGTCCTTTCGGATTTTCGACCTAGCGAGCCATCCTTCTTTTTTTTTTTTTTTTTTGAAAGTCTGCATACGTACCCCCGAAAGGGGATCAGGTCCAACACTTTTCAAGCCAAAGTCTTGAAAGAAAAGGGGTTGATTATGATGGTGTCGACCAAACCGATGCGCTTGCCTATGTATCCCCTAGTGGGAATCAAGTCGAGCGTAGTTCATGGTGAGGCTTAAAAGAAAATTGGTTTTGGGGAATGGTCAAGCATAGTACTTTTTGAGGCAATCCATGTTGATTGGTTCTTTAAATTCAATGCCATCGAGGTCCATAAGGTAGGTTGCTCCTCCAGAAAGGATAGTTTTGACGATATAAGGGCCGACCCATTTGGGTTTGAACTTTCTGCGTGGATCAAAGATCGGGGCTCGTAATTCTTTAAGGACAAGGTCACCCTTGACGATTTTTCTCGGACGAACCCTTTTGTTGAAAGCACAGGCTATCCTCTTTTGATAGATTCGGATATGGTCGACTGCAGCTAGGCGTTTTTCATCTATGAGAGCCAATTCTTCATACCTTTCCCTCAACCAATCTGATTATGAAATTTCACATTCTACCATCACGCGCAGGGACGGTAGTTCTATCTTGATTGGAAGTACTGCTTCCATTCCATACACTAGTGAGTAAGGAGTTGCTCCTGTGGACGTCCTTATCGATGTTCTGTACCCCCAAAGTACGAATGGTAGCTTTTTATGCCAGTCTTTGTAGGTATCGGCCGATTTCTGCAGTATGGCCTTGACATTCTTGTTTGCAGCTTCGACTGCCCCATTAGTTTGTGGTTTGTACGGTGACTACTTGTGATAAGTGATTTTGTATTCCTCAAACAGATCTCTGACTTCAGCTTTGAAATGACTACCATTATTTGAGATGATCTCATAGGGGACTCCATAGCGACAGATGAGGTTCTTTTTGATGAACTTGGCCACTTCCTTGGCCCCCAACTTGCTGTAGGATGCTGCTTCTACCCATTTTGTGAAGTAGTCAATGGCCACCAAAATGTATCGATTTCCATTCGAGGCTTTCGGAATGATTTCACCGATGATATCGATTCCCTAGGTTGAGAATGGCCAAGGTGAGGTCATGCTGTATAGAAGGGATGGTGGTACATGCATCATGTTTGCATGGATTTGGCACTTGTGACACCTTCTTACGTATTCACAACAATCTTTCTCTAATGTTGTCCAGTAGCACCCTTGTCTTACAATTTTCTTGGCCAGCATGTGACCGTTCATGTGTGGGCCGCATACCCCCTCGTGTATTTCCTCCATCATTCTTCTGGAGCTTTTTCCAAAATAGCAAGTCAGGTTGTGACCATTATACCCTTTCTTTAACAATTTTCCACCGCAAATGATGAATTGCGCTGCGAATCTTTGAATTGCCCTTTTATCTTTCTCTGTAGACTCTTGGGGGTACGTCCGTCCCCTTTTCTATGAAGTCCCAGACATCCTGATACTACAGTGTTTCGTTTTTTTCTTCTTCGATTGCGGTGATTGTGCTGAATGAAGGCTCGTACCTTTGTTCAATTACCAAAGGCATCATCTTGACTCCTATGGGAATTTTAATCATGGAGGCTAAGGTAGCTAATGAATCTGCTAGCTGGTTCTTTTCCCTTGGCAAGTAGAAGAATGTGATGTTCTTGAACTATCTCTTGAGTTCATTGAGATGATCGTGATAGGGCTTCAACCTTTCTTCTTTTACTTTCCATTCCCCTCTAGCTTGTGATATGATGAGATTCGAATCTCCGAAGACATCCAACTTCTGAACTTTCAATTCTACGGCTGCATCCATCCCTAGAATACATGCCTCATATTCAGTAGTGTTGTTGGTGGAATTATAATTGAGCTTGGCCGCCAGCGGAGTGTGGTCCCCACTTGGTGACACTAGAATCATTCCTACTCCGTATCCTTTCATGTTGGCTGCTCCATTGAAGCACAACTTCCACTGTTCTTCCTTGATTTCCATGATATTTTCGTCCGAAAATGGGAAGTCTCCATTTTCTTCCGAGTCAACAGCATGCTCCGCAAGATGCTCAGCTATAGCTCTCCCTTTTACCGATTTGCTTATAACATACTTGATATCGAATTCGGATAGTAGAAGTAACCAACGGGATATACGACCGGTCAAGGCAGGTTTTTCGAGGAGGTATTTTAGAGGATCCATGCGGGATATAAGCACAACCAGGAAGGCCAGCATGTAGTGCCTCAGTCGGCGAGTGCACCAAACCAAGGCCCAGCATGTTTTTTTCGAGGGTTAAGTAGTTGAGCTCATACCCAGTCATCCTCTTGCTAAGGTAATATATAGCTTTTTCGGAGTGGCTTTCTTCTCCTTCTTGGGCTAGCATGCAACCCATGGCATTTTCAGAGATAGATAGGTAAAGGAATAAGGGCTCATGAGGAGTGGGTGGTGAAAGGATGGGCGGATTTTGAAGGTAGGCTTTTATTTTGTCGAAAGCGGCTTGGCGTTGGTCATTCCATTAGAACTTCTCTCCTTTTCTCAGCAATCGAAACAAAGGACCACATGTAGTTGTGAGTTTGGAGATGAAGCGGCTGATAAATTGGATTCTTCTGAGAAACCCTCTCACTTCCTTTTCATTCCATGGTGGTGTCATTTCTAGGATTGCCTTGATCTTAGAGGGATCCACCTCTATCCCTCTTTGTGTGATGAGAAAACCCAGGAGCTTACCGGAGGTCACACTGAAAGTGCATTTCTTAGGATTCAACTTCATATTGTATTTGCGTAACCTTTCAAAAACTTTTCCAGTGCCACCAGGTGTCCTTCTTTGTCCTTGGACTTCACGATCATGTCATCTACGTATACTTCTACTTGTTTATGAATCATGTCATGCAGTAGAGTGGTGGTAGCTCTTTGGTAGGTTGCTCCAGCATTCTTGAGTCCGAAAGGCATTACTCTATAATAGTAGGTTCCCCAAGGTGTGGTGAATGTCGTCTTTTCCCGGTCTTCTGGTACCATTAGGATCTGATTGTACCCTGAGAAACCATCCATAAATGATAGTAACTCATGCCCTGTGGTATTATCTACTAAAACATCAATGTGGGAAAGTGGGAAGTCGTCCTTGGGACTAGCTTTGTTTAGATCACGGAAGTCGACGCACACATGAACTTTTCCATCCTTTTTGGGAACTGGCACGATATTGGCAACCCATTCCGGATACTCAGTGACAATGATGAACCCTTTCTTGAATTGTTTCTCTACTTCTTCTTTAACCTTGAGTGCCCATTCCGGCCTCATGCGCCTAAGTTTTTGCTTGACGGGTTTAGAATTGGGAAGGAGAGGAATGCGATGTTGGACGATGTCAGGATCGACCCCAGGCATGTCATCGTAAGACCAAGCAAAAACATCTTTGAATTCTTTTAGCAAGAGAGTCAATTTTTCTTTTTCTTTTTCATTAAAGGTTGAGCCAATTTGCACAATTTGTGGATTATCTATTTCACCCAGGTTAATTGATAAAGTATCTTCGATTATTTCATAAGCATGTGGTTTTTCAATTAATTGCTTAAGTTCAATTGGGAGATCCTCGGAGGGATCTGTGCATTCGCAAGTATTGGACACAGAGTAGTAAGCAGAATCGTTTTTCATTTCATTCATGACAGGTGGAGTGATTACATTAGACAGTGGTGAGCTTACAACAGTCGACTCTGGTACAGACTCGATAATTGGAAGTACAAACTCTGGGAGAACAGGGGATAGATAGACAGATGACTCTACACCCTAGTTGCTCAGACCCTCCTTAGTTGGCTTGATCTGATCATCTTGGCTCTCGGCCCTCTTTTCTTCGGTGAATTCTTCCCACATTTTCTCGATGTCTTTAGTGTCTAGATACTCCAACCAGTCTTCCTTCGGGGCCTTCTCAACTTCTTCGGGATAGGACGGATCTTGATAGGGGGGCCTTTCGCAGTCGGCGAAGATTTCAAGCCCTGGGTGCCTTTTTCCAGTGGTCTGATGGATCCAAGGTTCTAGGAACACAAAGTAGGGGAAATCATCCCTTTTTTTGATGAATTGCCCATTCAAGGTTTTGCGGTATGGTGGGAGACTCCTTACTCTTTTCTTCTATGGCCTCTGTAGCTCGATGTCTTCTTCAGTGGGCTTGTACCCCAACCCAAAAGTGCCTTGTTGCCCTTTGATCTGAGGGAACTCACGAATCCCTTGCTGGCGTCGGCCCAATCCCATTTAGGGAAATAGTTCATTTTACGGACGATGTTGAAATTGCAGAGTGGATCTCGAGGAACCTGTCTTCATCATTGATTATGTGGACTTCTTCCATGAAGAATCCCCCAATTTCTCCTTCTTCTAGCTCAGGTATTTGGATTTCAAAGATGGGAGCGTAGTTTGGAAAAGCTTCATTACCCTAACTATTGCCGAGGATGATTTTTACCTTCTTCTCATGAATGTACTTGATCATTTTATACATAGTGGATAATACAGCTTTGTTGACATGCAGCCAGGGCCTTTTGATCAACAAATTGAACGAGGCAGGTATGTCCATGACTTGAAAGACTTCAGTGCTCACCAAAGATCCTACCCGGATTTGGAGAGAAACAGTCCCCATCACATTTCTCTTGGTGTTATCGTAGGCCCTCACGGATTGCACAGATGGTATGATGTCAAGGACATTGACCCCCAAGGCGGCGGCAGTCCTTAGAGCACAAACATTTAAGGTAGAGCCTGTATCGACCAGACAGAATGGCACCTGCTGTCCCTTACATCCAACAGTGATGTACAAAGCTTTGTTATGTGCAGATCCTTCTGGTGGCAGGTCTTCATCAGAAAATGTAATGAGTGGGTCAGGGGTAAGTGCACCCAAGAAAGCCACCATGTCTTCCGGTGCGGCATCGATGGGGACCTCTATTCCAGCCAAGGCATTCAACATAGCCTGCCTATGCTTGTAGGATGTTACCATGATGTCCCACATTGAATGATGTTCTTGGGTTTTCTTCAGCTGCTTTATTAACTCATTGTCTTCTTCGATGATCTCGTCCATTTTTCCCTTTCCCTTGTCTTTGACTGGACTTTTTTTGATAACCTCGTTGGTAGGCTGCGGAGGCTGATAATGACGGCCTGACCTAGTCAGATGATCAATCTCGGCAGGAGTAGGCCTTTCTATAGTCCCATCTTTTTTGAACCAGTCGCAATCTGTTCCCACAAATGGTTTCTCCGGCTCGTTCCAGATAGAAACATCGCTTTCATTGTCGGGATCATACCATTTGAGGTCCACTACCCCTAGATCATGTTCTTCCAAAAAGAATAGGTCTTGTTCATCAGTCAGCTATTGCTGCCACTCGTCATCCCCTCCGTCAATTAGATGAATTCCCACAGATTCTGGGATGTCAATAAGGGGTAAAGGTTGACCTAAGGGGGTGATATAGGTAGCAAGGTTAAAAGATACATGACTGGACTTAATGAGGCTGATATTTTGGTGGTTTGGTAGAGGATTTTGAGTGACATGGGGCTGCTTTGGAGGTGGCTCGATGATATTTTGGTCAATGAGGTCTTGGATATCATGGCGGAGGCGCATGAAATCATCGGTGTTGTGGCCAGGGGCTTGGTGGTAGGTGCATCTTTTGGACATGTCACAGTTTGGCGGGAGCGGGGTATTTCGAGGCTGGAGTAGTTGGAGGTGGCCCTTTTTATGGAGGCGATCTAAGGCTGAGGAGAGGGGGATTTCTAATTTGGCGAAGTTGCGAGGAGGCTTCCTAGGGAAAGAGCAATTAGCTTGGTTGGGAGGTTGGTATGGCCTATGAGGGTAAGCCATAGGTTGACTACTAAGGGCATTGACATCCGGAGGATTGTGGGAGTAGTTGGGCTTTTTCGACTGACTCAGAGGCTCTTCTTTTTTGATCTTTCCTTCCCTTATGGCGTCTTCAATTCTAGTCCCAACTTCAAACAGCTCTTCGAAAGTGGAGATGGACTGATAAAACAATTTTTCATGGTAGAGCGGTTATAGATTCCGGATTAGCATTCTCACCTATTATTTCTCAACTGGTCCGATGGATCATTTGGGCCACTTTATTCCTCCATCTGCTCAAGAAAGCAACAAAGTATTCATTGTTGTTCTGCCGAGTAGTTTCCAAATCCCTGATAGTGACATCAAGTTCTTGGTTGTAGGAGTAATGATCTACAAATATCCAAACTATGTCTTCCTATGCCCGAGTTTTGGAAGCTTCTAAGGTAAGGAACCATGACAGTGCAGACTTCGCGAGAGTTTATGGGAACAGCATTGTGATGTGCTCGTGGGTATAACCCAAGGATTGGAAGATGCTCATACACAACTTTACATGGCTCTTCGGATTTCCAGTTCTGTCAAAACAGTCGATGGCAGGCATCTTGAAGTTCTTTGGCAGTTTCAGCTTAATAGGCTCAAAAAGGCCTTCCAAGTCTAGCATGCAATCATCAACCCCTTTGCTTTTCCTCAGTACACTTTCCAGCTTGTCAACCTTATCCATTTTCTCTTGGAGCTTTTTCTCATATGTAAATGGTAGGACCCCTTGAAACCAGTCTTCCTCGCTGTTATTCTCATGTGGAGGCGGTTCAAACCTCGGGGGTGGAAACCCAGGTGGAGGTTGCGGTCGCTGCTGCTTCAATTCTTCCATGAACTTTAGAACTTGGGCTAGGCTATCGGAATGCTGGCTTATGGTTGCTCCCAACTCGATAACCTTGTTTTCTAACTCTTCTTGATTCATGCTGCAGTAAGCTGTCCGACTGATTCTGACCAAACGATTATCTGAACTTCTGACCCAAGATGAGGATCCCAACTGCTGACTTCGGGAATCTATACTGACCTGACAGATTTCGAGAAGACTAGATCAGATTTTAACAGTGATGACTTTAGACAGACAAAGACAGTGATGTCAACAGACGTGGACTGACTTGTGTAAGACTGATCAAGGAAGTGCGTGCAGATTGATGGGAATGGTGTATGAAAATGAGACAAGCACGCGGATGTAAGCCCTAATCTATACGATGCTCCTATTTCTAACAGATAGCAGTTAAACAATTAAGGTCCTAACCATATAGAGTGTGCCAACCTTACTTTCCAGTACGATCACAAGGGTTTCCAGGGTTCTATGAAGGCTTCTAGGAGAAACCGGGCATTTCTTGGTTGATTTGGACAGAGTTTCAGGGAGAAACGGGTATATCCAGGAGATTTGGGTAGAGCTTCTGGGAAAACAAGTACTTTGGGTATTTTTGGGAAAATCGGACAGAGTTTCTAAGAGAAACTGGTTGATACGGTTATATCTGGGATATCTGGGCAGAGTTTTCGGCAGAAAATGGTTGATATGTTTATATCTGGGATATCTGGGCAGAGTTTTTGGGAGAAACTGGTTGATATGTTTATATCTGGGATATCTGGGCCTCTCTCTTCAAGACAATAAATTACGATCTGTGATATCTGGGCCTCTCTCTTCAAGACAATAAATTATTATATGTTTATATCTAGGATATCTGGGAGAAACTGGTTGATATGTTTAAACTGGTTGATATGTTTATAAGTCATGCCACATGTGATCTCCTACGACCTAACCACATGTCACACAATGCGGTATGTTTAAAACAATAAATTATTTAGCTAATTGTGTGACCATTTAATCTAAACTACTCACTTAACATGCTAATGTGTTTGTGATGTGATGTGATGGATTCACTGAATAACTTCTCGTTTAAAACACCATTATGGCATTAACTTATACCCATTGCATATAATTTTTTGGTAATTAACTACCCTCTCCACCTATAAGGATACATTCTACATGCTTTTTTACATCACACAATACTGGTCATTGATTCTAATAGATCATATTTGTTCTTGCATGCGACCCATGTAATATCTACGTGACGTCCCCTAAAATTAATGACTACGATTGTATGATGTGGAATTGTGTGTTTATCATTAATTCATTATTACTTTTCTCACATTACAAACCTCTCTCTAGAGCCCTCTCTCTTCAAGAATCCAGCACTGCTAATTGAAGTTGTGCGTGTATTCTCTCTCTCTCTCTCTCTCTCTCTCTCTCTCTCTCTCTCTAAACCTCTATTCAGATATAGTTCATGTCGTTAATCTATTCCTTGTGATCATTGCTTTTGCAGGAATGCGATTGATGGAGTTGTAATTTTGAATTGATTCGAAAATTTTGATTCTATCAGCTCGACGAGAGAGAGAGAGACTGGTTCGTGATCGAAGTGGTGAAAATGTTGTCTAGTTGTTACATAAATGTATACATATAGCTATAGTTACAATTGGAATAATTGGATCTATTTTTCATACACTTTGGTATGGAGACTCGGCCACATCGAATTCTTTTGGACACAGACAGACGTCGATATACTATATTGACGATTTGGTTGCTCTGCTCTACCTCCCTCTTGAAGCTAAATCGATCAGAATACGATTTACAGGTACCCATCTCCCCTATTCTCTGCTTATTTACTTGTCTTTGTATCTGTAGGCTTTGTTTTTGTATGTATGTATGTATTCACATAACACATACACATATATGATTTTAGATCAATTTTCTTCATCTCTTATGGGCAGAGTTTCTGGGAGAAACTAGTTGATATGCTTATATCTGGGATATCTGGGCAGAGTTTTTAGGAGAAACTGGTTGATATGTTTATATCTGGGATATCTGGGCAGAGTTTCTGGGAGAAATTGGTTGATATGTGATGATGGTGATCATACTGTCTAGCAGGTTTTCATGTTCCTATGTCTTAGGACCGGCAAACAAGGTTTGCGGTGTATATCTTTGTGAGCATGAAGCAGACATCCTTGTCATGGTGCCTAGGCAGGTTCAATGTGATTACATGTGAGTGATTTCCTTAGGAATCATGAGAAAGAGGTTCTTCCCCATGCCACATAAGCGTCCACACTGTGTAGGTAATCCCGTCAGGGCATACATCAGTTATATCACATTGTCCTATCTGAAAAGATAAATGAACAGTCCTATGAAAGGTTCTACAGGAATCTATATGCAAAGGTTGGGTTTAGTCAAAGAGGGTCCGTTGACGAGAGTTCCAATATACCGCCAGCGAGACAGTACGGAGATTTTTACTCTTTTTGGTATACCATGGAAGGTACAGTATCAACGGTGACTTGTGCCCTGGCACAGCAAGACCTGAACAATGTCAGCGCCGCGTTTCAGACACAGTCGGAAGGGGAAATGCAGTGTGCAATGTGGTGAACCAGACACAGTAAAAAGATGATTTAAAGGATACTTCTTATGAGTCAAACCTCTGTATTATTTTGTTTTGAAAATAAATATCCCCAGCAGAGTCGCCAAATTGTGGACACGCGGTGTTCCACCACTTGTTGTTTTTATAAATCCAATAAAAATTGATTTGAAAAAGAGAGAAAAGGGTCTGTTGAAAACAGATACAGAGTCGCCACTTGGTCTTTAAGGAACCAAGAAACCTAATTTTGACTCACCCAAATGGATAAAGGGCACCGGCCCTTCATAACCAAAGAACTTGGCTCAGGGTTTTGATACGAGAGAGGAAGGAGCCTTTGTCGCGACTAAAACACCCTCAACTTGTCTCTTCTTTCGACGGGCCTCAATTAGCATCCAAATAATCATCTTATACTATGCATGGTTCGACAATTAATACTATGATAGTATATTACATCACATAAGAAAGTTTGAAATGGAAGATCTAAAGATAAGATATCATTCATAAGATCTAGGCCAAAAATCACACAATGCAAAATGAAAGATCACACAAACAAACCTAGGAAAAACTGTCTAATCATATATCAAGTAATCAAGTTTTCCTAGTCTAAGGGGACATGAATTGTTCTCGAAACAAGTAAATCAAAGATAACAAGGATGTTAGCAAGCTAGAGTGATGCATGTTAATCTTTAAGAAAAGAAGATCTCTCAATCCCCAGGACGGATGAGAAAGGATGATTAGATCGAGGGGAAGCATGGACGTGTGATCAAGTTCATTCCTTATAATCTTCTTTGATTAGTGACATGAGAATTAATCTGTCTGCGCTTGTGTCCAATACCCAAGTGTAGGTAATCGTGCAAGTAGTAATCTGGTTAAGTCCAGGTCGATCCCACAGGGAAGGTGTTAAACTAAAAACTTCAATTAATCCCAAACAAGAAAATAAAAATCAAAATTTTAAAGGAATGCAGAACACAAAGTCCCACAGTTTATCAACTACTAAAGATAAACCAATTAAACTAAATTAATCTAGCAACTAACTAACAAATTAAAGCGATATTTTTAAACGTATTTTTCTTACTAAAAGGGAATGTTGGGATTACACGAATCCACCACGACCTAGCCATCTACCATACAATTATGTTGAAGCTCAATGGAGCACATTCTCTATAGTATTCCATATCTCTCTTAGGATAAAGAATCCATAGTCCTTTCATGACCGGGACTATGTCATCGCATTTAAGTTTAAGATACATAAAAGCAGTTTAAAACAATAGTTAAGACTCGCACCTACAATGGTGTTAGCATTGAGGGTGGTTTGCAAAGTTTATTGAAAAAAAATGCCTCAAGGCTTTAAGTTTACGGACTGTTTTGACAAACTAAGCGTTTGGGGACAATTTGATAACAAATCAGTAAAGCAGAAAGTCTAGGAATACTGCATAGAATGTTCTCAAGAATCAGAAGGTTCGATCGATCGATGCGCTTTCGATCGACCGGACTTCTTCATCCCTCGATCGATCGAACTGACTTCGATCGCTCGACAATGTCTCTGGTACGATCGATCGAACTACTTCGATCGATCGAACACAGGAATTATTCTGCTGCATGGCAGAAACTTGAGATCACTGTTTCATCATGATCTCCCAACCTGGGGACTACTTAGACATAGTCTGGAGTATCACAGATGTGTTTTTAACGTAAAAGTTCATTAAAGTCTTGTTTGTTTGTGATTTCAACATGAAAATTATGTAAACTAATGGTGTGAACTTATTTAGCATGCAAAACTATGAATTTAACAGATTATGCTACTAGAAACTATGTGCAGAATATAAATAAATAATAAAAAAGTAACCTGAAAAGACAAACTTTGATTAAACTAGAGAAAAACCAATCCAAAGGCAATATCCAAGCTTTTAAACCTACAAAAACATGTAAACTCTCTATCTCCTTCTCTAAAAACTGATGAAAACTAATGTGGGTGTCCTTATGGACGTAAACAATACGAGTATTTATACTAAAAACCTAATGCTTAGGGTTAAAATCCCGTCTCTGCTGCGTGCGCGTATAATCTGATAAAAGCCATGTTTGATCGATCGAACGTCTTTCGATCGATTGAACTTCTGGGGTCTTCGAGCGCTTGAGCTAATATCGATCGATCGAACCTTCGATCGATCGAATGTTCTTCAATCAATCGAGGTTCACTTTTCATTCTTTACTTGTCTTCATTACAATTCAGCACTTCCTTTTATCTTTCTCATCTAATTCTTTACACAGCAAAAGTACTCTGCACAAACTACATCTAAAATAAACAACTTATCATAGTTTAATCAAATTGTGCACAAACTGGCGTTGTAATTCAAACTGTAGATAAATAAAGGAATTGTGAAATAATTTAGTACATTTTCTTCTTTTAGCGCGGTTGTATTTTATAAATACCCCCGCTTGTCACAACCCCCAACTAGCGATTTGCTAGTCCCTAGCAATAGAGCGAAAATAAAAACAAGCTAAACTAATACTACAATGACAAAATTAGACTAGACCCAAATTAACTAAACTAAAATAACAAGAAAGAAAACTTCCTAACTCACTTTCGCATGAATCGCGGTTGCATTTAGCAAATGCAACAAGCCGTTAAACCCCTAGGTTCCCCCTAGTGGACGAGTGTTGTCTCGTGAGGGTTTGCAGTGAATGTTCCCACAAAGTTCTTCCAATTTTTAAGCTCAACAAGATATAGAAATTTTTTTAAACACTCCCCTCTATTCAACTATTAATTTATCTCTACAAAACATATCATCCTCATTCAAACCATGAAAGAAATGCACATGCTCCTCATGTCACCAAGATAAACATAACATATGCATCACATTCATGTATCTGTGTGTGTGTGAAACTAACAGCTATACATCGAACTTTATTTGTAGTTGTTTAAACTATCATAGCCTCAGAACTTGTAGTTTCAACTCAATTCTCACATGGTTACTACACTAAAAAATGAATATCTCACAGAAACTTGGTTAATAATGATAATACAAGATATGGAAGCTTTGATAGGAGTGATTTTTCGGATACTAATGCTTCCATACTTGACTTTATAAAAGACGAACATTTTAGAGTGTATAGTCTCACGAAAGGAATACTACTTACCAGAGGGGCGAAATACCGTGGATAACTCAAATTACACGTTCGTGTTTTAACTAAGTTGTTAAAAATCATTAAGACTTTGACTTGATGGTTTTTTTATTTAGTAGGGTAGAAATGAAAGGGGTAAGAAATTGCACCTCGTCATGTGATTTAGTTTAATAATTTCCTCTTCACTTCATTCCAACCATCCTCTCCATACATATAAATATATCATCATTTTTTTTCATTTTTTTTAACTGGAATTTCTCCTTCCTCTTCTTTTCTTTTATGCAGACCTTCCCACTACTACTCCCTCCCCATACTTCAATAATTTAATCACTTTGGGTGTGCAATGGGGTATATTGAGGTCAAAGTATAAAATTAGGAATTTAGAATTTCACAATATATTTGGAAGTATTTACTAGGTGTGGGGTTAAGAACAATGCATATTCGAAAATATCGATATAGGTAAATGGAGAAGGCAAGGAGCAAATACGATGGCTAAAATCATTTTCTCAACTTCTTAATTTTTACACGTCAATGTTCATTGAGTTTAGTTGATAAATCCTGAACGTTCTCCTCTAATAAGCAGCAAAAATGAAGAATTAAAGACTATTCAACGAATTTAATCGGCATATTCAAGAAAAACAATTCGAATTTTAATGTGATAATTCCCTTAGAATTGAAGATTGGATTCAAAAGCTCACTAAGGGTAACTAGTTTCCACTACTTCATTCTTTAAAGTACGAAAGTCGTATTAACTCTTATTTTAAGTTTTCTGCATAGCTATTAATACGTGCAAATGATTTGGATACAAGAATGGTCAACATATGCATTTATCCTAGCAAAACTAGAAAAACGCGTAAACTTAATTCATAAAAGGATGAGAATAAAATGGTTGTGTCATTACTCGACAACAGGTAAATAGAAGTGAATATTCAAAATTATTCTACCAATTTAATTCAAACCTTACTTAATCATTTGAAATTTTTGAAATTTTGAAAATTTTGTAATTTAAGTTAATTTACAAACTTCGAATGGAGATTGTATGACATAAGCAATAGATAGAGTGGTCCAGATTGCTAAGTAACAATATGCACATGTGATTATCTATCTACATCCCACCCCTAACTGAAAATCGCAATGTCCTCAGCAGTTAATTTTCAAAAAGAGATAGAGAGATATCACCTGATATGGCATTGTAAGAATTGCAAGTGTAACAACCTGTACAGAAAGCATACATACTCCAAACAGCAAAGATCAAACAGGAATGAACTATAAAGTAAGGGATCCATACATAAAACAGAACGCATCACTGGAAAGATAATAAAATGAAAGAACAAAACAGTGATAATATACTGCATAAAAAGTAAGATCGAACATAACCAACCACACCCAACAATAAACAAAATATCCCATCCAGTGTCCAAAATATCCATCAAACCAACCAACAATGTCCCAAAATCCATGAAACTGAACCAACAGACTACACATCATCGGAAACATCAGATAATATCTCGATCAGTAAATCTGGAGCAACCGCAACCCCACCCTCAGCAACAGTCGGTGCCGCCACCGGGTCACTGCGATCATGGCATCTGGAGTAGATAGTGATGTGTCAGCCACAACCGGAGGTGGTGGAAGCGGTGTCTCAGCAGCAAGTGGTGCCGCCGATGATGATGAAGCTGCAGGATCAACCTGAGAAGAAGGGGCTGAAGATGATGGTCCGGTGGTAGGTGGTGGAATAGCAGGTGTAGTAGGTGGGAAGGTGGAAGTGTTTGGAGCAGCTGTAGATGGATCGCTGTGGGGAGGTGCAGAAGCCGCATGAACTGCCTGGTCAACTCCAAACTGGATCAAGATTGCCTCTAGCAGAGTCGTCATCTGATCTACCTTGCCCTCAAGTCTAATTCGGGCCTCTCTCTCCTCCACTAGTAACTCATGAATAGTCGGGAGAGGCGCAGAAGAAGACTCTCCCTGGGCACAAGCCTGAGACCTCTGTCTCAACTCAAATCTTGCCACCTCCTCAATAGGATCCATCTCCTCCTCAGAATCATGCTCCTCAGCCTCTGTGGGCGTCCCAAAAGCAGCACCCTCCGTATCGGTGCCTCCTCCTCTCCTCGTCTTCTCACCAACCTTCGCCTTGCCTTTACCCCGCCTCTTTCTCTTTTGCGCATCAGACCGGCGGGAAGCAGTCTAGCCAAAATGACTGCGAGACTGGGTAGTCACATCATCCGCCAATGGAAGTAGTCCTACCTGCTCAATGACTCGATGAATGGCCCAAGCACCCTTCAAGTGCTTCTTAGCCTGAATGTATTGTGTGGAGTGCCTCATGAAATCAATGTAAAGGCGAGGCAAACAGACTGGCTGCCGTGTCCTGATCGCATATAACACACGTGCATACCATGTTGCAATCTTCTCCCGATAAGATGTCACTAAGAGGCAATTGCTGAGGGCGAGGTGCAGCATATGGTAATTATCCGTGAGGTAGAAGTCAGGAATAAGGGCCTCGCCATCCCAACTAGGAAGAGCACCCCCAGTGATCTCTCTGATAATAATAGTCGGGGAGAGCAGCGGTGTGTCGGGACGATGTGGACAAACACAATTAGGTACCTCAGGTACCCCAAGAGCAGCGGAGACAGTGGCCGAACTAAAATTGATCTCCCAACCTCGAAAAAATGATCGAAGAGTGAACTGAGCAACTGGATCCCTGACCATCGTCGCACATGCCTCCCGAATCCAGGATAGATTAACTTGATTTGGCTGGGAGAGGAGCGTGTACCACTGTGGCATGGTGCGTATCCGGGCAAGATACCACGGAGTAGAAAGCTAGGCAGTCTCAAGAGGTCGCTCGATCATAACCTTTCGCGACTGGAAGTATCTAGTGAACCATACCCGGTCTTCTTCGTTTCTGAACCCGTGATCGGGTATAAGGTCAGGTATGGTTAGATCAAAAGGCTTGAACTTGTGATACCCTGTGATAGGGTTCATCGTAAAGCCCTGAAATAGAAGAAACAAACAGAGAAAGCATTAGAAACAGAAAAAATAGTAAAGAAAATGAAACTGTCACACTTCGATCGATCGAAGCATGTTCGATCGCTTGAGAAAATTGCAAGTTCGATCGCTTGAGACTTGTTCGATCGATTGAAAGGATGCTGGGTTCGATCGCTCGAACCCAGTTCGATCGATCGAGCACAGCGAAGTGGCAGTCTTGAGCATTGAGAATGGAAAAGGGCCCGCAAACATAAAATACAACAAGACAACGACGATAAAGAGTAAAATAACCAATGGGGGCACCCTCATACAAATTTGAAATGGAAAGAACAACGAGGGGGTCCTCGGGGCCTAACCTCGACAGACGGGCCGAGTAGAGGATGACGGTGATGCCAATGATGATTAGTGGGACCAGGTACTCCTCAATTGATGTGGTTATAAGTGGGGGGTCCAAAATCGCGTGAGTCTACTTCTATCTTTGAACGATTGAGAGTTAGGGAGATGAAGAGAGACTGAAGAAGTTTCTGAACGATGCCTCATTTAAAAACAGGTCTCGATTGCTCGAGATGGTTCGATCGATCGAACCTTCGATCGATTGAACCCTGCTGAAGCGCTCGGGGTTATGATAGTCTCGATCGATCGAGGTACGTTCGATCGATCGAACTTAAAAATTTTACAATTTCCCTGAATTGAGAAATTATACACCCCCAACTAACCCACATATGTCTGGACATACAGAATAGCATAAAAGCTGTTCATTGACAGAACATGTAAGCCAAAAATATCATCCTCATAGTAAAAAATTGCAAATTTATATAAATAAATCTTTATAATAGCATCCACTTGTAATATTATTGTCCCCGCATGGTATGTAAAACCTTATTAAAATAGAAAAAATAAAAGAAACTGAAACTACTAAAAACATTGTCTAGGAATACACTTCAATTAATGAAAGAAAAATGAAAATGACGGAATACAATTGAAGTGTAGCACTATTGTTTAAGCATGAAGATTTCTTCTTCCACAATGTCTTTCTCTGCCAAGGCTCCGAATGTGGGGTCCAAATTTGCTGATTCCCTTTTCCAGAATAACCGGAAGGCATCCAGGGCATCATTAAGCAAGTCTGAACTATCCAAAGAATTGATTGCACGTGTAGGAGGTGATCCGGATGGAGAAAGTGATAACGGCGTGTGATTTCGCATCGGACTTTCCTCTTGCGGTGGAGTACCCGGGGGCCGGACTTACGGTCCAATCCCGTGGAACAATTGATGTGGAAGGAACAGCGGTGGAAATGTTGGATTCATAGTGATATTCCTGATAAAGGAAAAACAACAAGGAAAATAAGAAATAAAGAAACTAGAACAAGGGAAAGAACTAACAGAAAGAAATAAACAAAGCGAAAAGAAAAAGAAAGGAATGTGACCAAGAATTAACCTCACTATTGGCCTGATATTCCCAGGTGCACTGGCAGGTAGAGGGCATTGAAGCCGGAACAACAAATAACTCAAGTGAACATAAATGTAGGGAACCACTTGGATGACCAGGAAGTCATCAACATATGTGAATACAACATTATGGCGTTCTGGCACCACATCCTGTAAGTCCTCTTCTTCCCATGGCTCCCACATTGAGTCATTTTCCCACTGTTCCATCAGAGCGTCATCGACTTCCCACACAGCATATCATTCTGTCCTCTTCAGGGAGTTCTATGTGCTCAAATGGGTTGATCTGGAGGAGAGCGGGATCGTATGGGATGTATCCGTGGGTTAGGTCGACGACGTCTTCCACCCCTGGTCCTTGGTATGGAGATAAGCAGAATGCTATTTCATCAGCAGTCCACGGTGGATTCTGATATTCTGAATCAGCCTATGACCCTATCGAGTGAACATCGTCATCTCTCATGTTGTACAACCTACATGAGATAGAAATGAAATAGCAAATTACGATCAAGGTCACACTAAAAAAGATAGAGATAAACAAAAGAAAAAAACACAACGAGAAATAGTAAAAGAAAAAGTACAACAACATTGTTAAAATGCACTTGAGCGTTCTAGGTTGAGGCATAGTCGGGCTAATCCAGTTGGATGTGCTCGACCTCTGGTTGGAAATCCTCTAAGAACGGTTTTAACCTTTGGCCATTGACCTTGAAACTTCTGTCGTTCTTAGGATTAAATAACTCAATGGCCCCATGTGGAAAGACAGATTTGACTGTGAAGGGTCCTGTCCACCGAGATCGGAGTTTTCCTGGGAAAAGATGAAGGCGTGAATCGTATAGTAAAACTTTCTGTCCAGGCTCAAAAGATTTTCGAAAAATTGTTCTATCATGGCGAGCCTTCAACCTTTTCTTATGAAGTTTAGCATTGTCATATGCATTTTGACGGATTTCCTCCAGTTCCACCAACTGGAGTTTCCGGAGATGACCTCCTTCTTTAATGTCAAAATTTAATGAGCGTGTCGCCCAATATGCTTTGTGCTCAATTTCAACGGGGAGGTGACATGCCTTACCATACACTAGCCTATATGGGGACATTCCCAGATTTATCTTGTAGGCAGTATAGTACGCCCAAAGAGCATCAGTCAGTTTATAAGCCCAGTCTTTTCTGTTGAAACTAACCGTCTTTTCTAATATGTGCTTGATTTCATGGTTAGCCAACTCTGCCTGCCCGTTTGTTTGTGGGTGGTAGGCTAGAGCGATCTTGTGATCCACCCCGTATTTCTTGAGTAGTGATTCCAAAGGCCTATTGCAAAAGTGCCTTGGTCACTTATTAAAGCTTTTGGGGTTCCGAAACACGATAAGATGTTTTCCTTAAGGAAAGACATTACCGTTTTATGGTCATTACGCCTCGTTGGTATCGCTTCTACCCATTTTGATATATATATTCCACAGCCAAAAGTATATATTCACAGTTATTAGATTTAGGAAACGGGCCCATGAAGTCTATGCCCCAACAATCGAATATTTTAATTGTGATTATGGGAGTTAGGGGCATCGAATTCCTTTTCAAAATTGTACCAAGCTTTTGACATCGCTGGCACAATTTACAAAAAGCGTAGGCATCTTTGAACACGGTGGGCCAATAGAAGCCACTGTGCAATACTTTGTGTGCGGTCTTTTGGGAGGCAAAATGGCCACCGCAGGCTTCAGAATGACAGAAAGCCAAAATTACAGTTATGTCCTCATTTGAAACGCAACGCCTGATGACCTGATCGATACAATACTTAAATAAGTAAGGATCATCGAAAAAGAAATGGCGTGCGAACGAAAGGAACCTTTTCTTGTCCTGATTTGACCAAGGACTTGGGGTCTCCCCTGTAATAAGGTAATTTATTTTATTTGCGTACCAAGGAAAACTGGAGACAGCCACCAGTTGCTCGTCTGGGAAGTCATCTTTTATTGGTACGGGCTCAGTGTTGTCAGTAAATGTCAACCGTGACAAATGATCGGCGACCACATTTTCTACTCCTTTTTTATCCTTGATAGCGATATCAAATTCCTGAAGTAGGAGTATCCAGCGGATAAGCCTTTGTTTCGCATCTTTCTTAGATAACAGGTACTTGAGGGCCGAGTGGTCTGTAAAATAGACTATTAGGGACCCTATCAGATGAGACCTAAATTTGTCCAGAGCGAAGACTATTGCCAGTAGCTCTTTCTCGGTAATCGTATAATTCATTTGAGTTTCGGTGAGTGTTCGGCTGGCATAGTAGATTACATAAGGCTTGTTATCCTTCCTCTGTCCTAGAACTGTGCCAATGGCATAGTCGCTGGCATCGTACATTAACTCGAACGGCAAACTCCAGTCGGGTGCCTGTATTATCGGTGCGGAGGTAAGGTGTTCTTTTAGTGCATCAAAAGATGTTTGACTGTCCTCCGAGCATTCGAATGGCATGTCTTTAGCCAACAGTTGACACAATGGTCGGGATATTGCACTAAAATTCTTGATAAAGCGACGATAGAATCCAGCATGTCCCAGAAAAGATCGGATGTCTCGAACTGTATGGGGGACAGGTAGATTTAAAATTATATCGATTTTTGCTTTATCAACTTGGATACCTTTGTCAGAAATAATGTGGCCGAGGACAATTCCCTTGGTCACCATGAAGTGACACTTTTCCTAGTTTAGTACGAAGTGTTTGTCCTCGCATCTCGCTAACACATTCTCAACGTTTTCTAGGCAGTTATCAAAACTATAGCCAAACACTGAGAAGTCATCCATAAAGACCTCGAGTGTCTGTTCAACCATATCACTGAATATGCTTAACATGCACCGCTGAAAAGTGACAGGTGCATTGCATAAATCGAAAGGCATACGACGGTAGGAGAATGTACCGAACGGACAAGTGAAAGTCATTTTCTCCTGATCTTCAGGAGCAATTTCAATCTGGTTGTAGCCACTATATCCATCCAAGAAGCAATAAAATTTATGACCCGGCACTCTTTCTAGCATTTGATCCATGAATGGCAATGGAAAGTGGTCTTTTCGGGTCACAATATTTAACTTTTGATAATCAATACACATCCACCATCCAGCGGGGATGCGTGTTGGTACTAACTCGCCATCTTTGTTTGGGATAACTGTTATACCCGCCTTTTTGGGAACCACCTGGGTTGGACTAACCCAAGAGCTATCAGAGATAGGATATATAATCCCAATGTCAAGAAGTTTTAAGACTTCCTTTTTCACGACTTCTTGCATATTAGGATTCAGACGCCTTTGCATTTGTCGCGAAGGTTTAGCGTCTTCCTCCAGATATATCTTATGGGTGCAAATAGATGGGCTTATGCCTTTTAGGTCGGCAATAGTCCACCCCAATGCTCCCCTGTGCTGTTTAAGCATTTGAATTAACTTATCCTCTTGTTCAGAGTTCAACGTGGATGAGATTATCACAGGATAAGTCTTTTCAGTCCCTAGAAATACGTATTTGAGCTCTTTTGGAAGCTCCTTTAATTCCAAATCAGGAAACTGAAAGTTCGAAGGCATGGTTAACTTCGTTTTTGGAGGCAAGGGTTCATATGGTATGACCCACATGCATTCAGCTCTATCTTCCTCTTTAGTTTCCAACATGAGGCAGTCATGATTTAGAGCAGCATCTAATGGGGTAGAATCATTAGGTTGATAAGTGGCATCGAATTGTGACACAACTACCTCCAAAGGATCTTTGTATTCTACAAGATTAGCCTCGTCCTCGATGACTGTTTCGATGAAGTTAATCTCTTCTTCGTCCTCGTATTCTTCGGGTCGGGGATTTGAAAAAATCTTGACATTTAAAGTCATGTTCCCGAATACGATGGTCATGATGCCACTCCTGATTTTGATTGTGGCATCAATAGTGTTGAGGAATGGACGTCCAAAAATCACCAGGATTTGTGAACATAGATTAGACACAGGTTCAGTGCCAGAATCACAAAATCGACCAAAAAAATAAATGTATCAATCTGTACCAGAACATCTTCCAGTATTCCTCTAGGATATTTGACTGACCTGTCCGCCAATTGCAATGCAACTTGGGTGGGTTTAAGTTCACCCAACCTTAATTGTTTATATACTGAATATGGCAGCAAGTTTACGCTAGCTCCTAAATCAAGGAGTGCATTGTCTATCCTTTGATTCCCAATTCTACACGAAACAGTTGGGGTGCCAGTGTCTTTAAGCTTTGGAGGCAATTCATTTGAATGATTGCGCTTGCTTGGCAAGCGACATAAGCGTGTTTCTTCACACTTTGCCTCCTCTTTACCGTGCATAAGTCTTTTAGATACTTAGCGTCGGCTGGCACTTGTTTGATTGCATCAAGGAGCGGGAGATTAATTTTGACTTGTTTGAACAACTCCAAAAACTCCTGATTCTTTACCTCATTTTGGGGTTTCTTGAGCCTTTGCGGATAAAGCGCGGGGAAAGGGCATTTAGGTAATTTGTCCTTGATAGGCTCCTTTCCAGGCCTTCTTTCAACTTCTTCTACTTCTTTAGGAGTGTCCTCACTTAATTCTAATGCTTTGTTATTAGTAGACAGCTCCTCCTTTTGAGTAGATGGTTTACTTTTATCCACCACTTCATCCTCTTCATAGTCTTCATGGGTAGAGATAGGCGTGTTTTGCCCTATGACTTTGCCGGTTCTCAAAGCTGTCATGGTTTTTGCCTGTTCATGATTAGGGGGACCATTGTTGTATCCCTTAGGGTTTTGAAGTGGTTGATCAGGAAATGTTCTACTCGACCCCTCTTGACGTGCATCCATCCTCTCTAATGTCGCGGACATTTTACTCATCATTTGAATTAACTATTATGTTAAATTCGCGTTAGAGAGTGGATCTTCCTCTTGCACCTTTTTGTGAGGTGGCACGTAAACATTTGCTTGTTGATTATTAGAGGGTTGAGCTTGGTTGTAGTTATTTGCTCTATGTTGATGGAATAGCTGGGACTGCCTGTTGTATTGCCCTTGATATTGATTATTGTTATTATAGGGCTGTTGTTGTTGATATTGGTTTTGGGTCCCAGCATTGTTTTTCCAATCAAACCCGGGGTGATTCCATCTATTATTATTATTTTGTGAATTATAATTGTTGTAGGAATTCCCCATCCCCCTATACCCTTGCATGGCATTCATTTCCATGGGGGGTTGTTCTTGAAAATACGGCACATTAGGGCAGTATTGATTAGTATGTCTCAGCATGTTGTATGTGCCGCATGGTTCTTCAGGCAAAAACTGCCTAGAACTCTCTCCTTTCATTCCCAACTCCTCGACTTTCTTCACTAGTTCTTCATACTTGTTCATCAGATGATCCTCACTTTTTAGTTGGTATAGACTTTTCTCCTCCACACAGAATATCTGTGAGCATGGGACATCGTCTGAATTTGACTACTCATGGGCGTGTTCAGCTAACCACTCGAAATGAGCTTCAGCTTCTTCCGTGTTTTTGCGAAGAAATGGCCCTGAACTCATGGTCTCAACCAATTTCTTAGTTTCACCATTTAATCCTTCATAAAAGTGAGCGTGGGACATCGTCTGAATTTGACCACTCATGGGCGTGTTCAGCTAACCACTCGAAATGAGCTTCAGCTTCTTCCGTGTTTTTGTGAAGAAATGGCCCTAAACTCATGGTCTTGACCAATTTCTTAGTTTCACCATTTAATCCTTCATAAAAGTAGCTGATGGTTCGCCATTTCTCGTACCCGTGATGTGGGCACGAGAGCAGCAAATCCTTGAAACGCTCCCAAGTTTGGGTGAATATTTCATTGCTCTTTTGTTTGTAAGAGTTTATTTGTCGTTTAAGCTCAGTGGTCATACGAGGTGGAAAGAATTTCTTTAGAAAAGCAGTGTTCATCGCATGCCAAGTGTAGATGGAGTTTGGCTTCAAGGTGAGTAACCACGCTTTTGCTTTATCCTTCAGAGTGAAAGGAAATAGCATTAGACGTGTCACGTCTACATGAAAATTCTGTGAGAAAGTTTTACAAACATCCTCAAAGTCCTTGACATGTAGATACGCCTTCTCGCTCTCCATTTCATGAAAGGTAGGAAGGAGTTGAATCATTCCATTGCGAAATTGGAATTCGCCTGCATGAGGTGGAATGAGAATACAAGAAGGTGTAGGCACGTGTTCAGGTGTCATGAGATCGCACAAAGGACGAAGTGAATCGTCGATTGGTACAACCACATTATCACCGTTTTCACTTTGATTATCAGCCATTGAATCAATAGGTGTAACTATGGGGTTAATAGAACTAGATGAATTAGATGAATAGAGTGGGTTTCCGTAAATTTCTTCGATGGAATTATCGGACATAAAGGGAAAGACCCTAAGTGGTTTTTAATCTAAAAAAATGAAAGAAAAAGAAAAACAGAAAGAGATAAGGATAGATTCAGGTAATCGAAGCGTTAGCTTGTCGCCTTCCCCGGCAACGGCGCCAAAAACTTGACACGATAATTAATCAGTGTGCGCTTGTGTGCTATACCCAAGTGTAGGTAATCGTGCAATTAGTAATCTGGTTAAGTCCAGGTCGATCCCACAGGGAAGGTGTTAAACTAAAAACTTAAATTAATCACAAACAAGAAAATAAAAATCAAAATTTTAAAGGAATGTAGAACACAAAGTCCCACAGTTTATCAACTACTAAAGATAAAGCAATTAAACTAAATTAATCTAGCAACTAACTAACAAATTAAAGCGATATTTTTAAACGTGTTTTTCTTACTAAAAGGGAATGTTGGGATTACACGAATCCACCACGACCTAGCCATCTACCATGCAATTACATTGAAGCTCAATGGAGCACATTCTCTACAGTATTCCATATCTCTCTTAGGATAAAGAATCCATAGTCCTTTCATGACCGGGACTATGTCATCGCATTTAAGTTTAAAATACATAAAAGCAGTTTAAAACAATAGTTAAGACTCGCACCTACAGTGGTGTTAGCATTGAGGGTGTTTGCAAAGTTTATTGAAGAAAAATGCCTCAAGGCTTTAAGTTTACGGACTGTTTTGACAAACTGAGCGTTTGGGGACAATTTGATAACAAATCAGTAAAGCAGAAAGTCTAGGAATACTGCATAGAATGTTCTCAAGAATCAGAAGGTTTGATCGATCGATGCGCTTTCGATCAATCGGACTTCTTCATCCCTCGATCGATCGAACTGACTTCGATCGCTCGACAATGTCTCTGGTACAATCGATCGAACTACTTCGATCGATCGAACACAAGAATTATTCTGCTGTATGGCAGAGGCTTGAGATCACGGTTTCATCGTGATCTCCCAACCTGGGGACTACTCAGACATAGTCTGGAGTATCACAGATGTGTTTTTAACATAAAAGTTCATTAAAGTATTGTTTGTTTGTGATTTCAACATAAAAATTATGTAAACTAATGGTGTGAACTTATTTAGCATGCAAAACTATGAATTTAATAGATTATACTACTAGAAACTACGTGCAGAATATAAATAAACAATAAAGAAGTAACATGGAAAGACAAACTTTGATTAAACTAGAGAAAAACCAATCCAAAGGCAATATCCAAGCTTTTAAACCTACAAAAGCATGTAAACTCTCTATCTCCTTCTCTAAAAACTGATGAAAACTAATGTGGGCGTCTTTATGGACGTAAACAATACGAGTTACTAAAAACCTAATGCTTAGGGTTAAAATCCCATCTCTGCTATGTGCGCGTATAATATGATAAAAGCCATGTTCAATCGATCGAATATCTTTCGATCGATTGAACTTCTGGGGTCTTCGAATGCTTGAGCTAATATCGATCGATCGAACCTTTGATCGATCGAATGTTCTTCAATCGATCGATGTTGACTTTTCATTCTTTACTTGTCTTCATTACAATTCAGAACTTCCTTTTATCTTTCTCATCCAATTCTTCACACAACAACAGTAATCTGCACAAACTACAACTAAAACAAACAACTTATCATAGTTTAATCAAATTGTGCACAAACTGGCATTGTAATTTAAACTGCAGATAAATAAAGGAATTGTGAAATAATTTAGTACATTTTCTTCTTTTAGCGCGGTTGTATTTTACAAATACCCCAACTTGTCACAACCCTCAACAGCGATTTGCTAGTCCCTAGCAATAGAGCGAAAATAAAAACAAGCTAAACTAATACTACAATGACCAAATTAGACTAGACCCAGATTAACTAAACTAAAATAACAAAAAAGAAAACTACCTAACTCACTTTCGCAGGAATCGCGGTTGCATTTAGCAAATGCAAAAAGCCGTTAAACCCCTAGGTTCCCCCTAGTGGACGAGTGTTGTCTCGTGAGGATTTACAGTGAATGTACCCACAAAGTTCTTCTAATTTTTAAGCTCAACAAGATATAGAAATTTTTTTAAACACTCCCTAACTTTAATAGTGACCCTAGGGAGGACATGTTGGGTTTGTGCCCTCAAACCATTACTTTATATAGGAGACATTGACATTTTAATATATGGATATCAGCTTTACATTTTGTTATGTATGTTTCTTTCATGAGATGATTGTTATCCTTAAGTATCATAGTAAGTAATGCGTGTATGTATGAGATACATACAAGTGAGATACGAATTGCTATTCTTTGTTACTTAGAACATGTCACAGTGGATGTTGAGACTAGGATATCTCATCAGGTTTACACTGTAGCATGATTAACTACCTTTGGATGGAGTGATCAATCTCAATCACTAGAGTGTAACTCTTAGTTAATATGCTAGTGCTTATAGTGCATTGACGGACCTGAGCTTTCCTATTGACACTCAAGGGTGTCAATCAGTCGATAGGAACTCATAACTTGTGTAAGGTACGTGTTCTCAATCTTGAGACGATTATAAACACAGACTGCGGATATGACTGCTTTGACTTACCAATCAGTGAGGTCTATAGGAGATCAACACTTGGTATCTTGGGTATGTCATATTCATAGGGTTGTGAACATATATTGTCAAGATAGGTTTAGCGTTCTCCAAGGACCAGTGTCCCAAGACATAGAAGGAGAGGAATCGCATGGCAGGAATTCCATATGCTTCGGCAATTGGAAGTCTTATGTATGCGATGTTATGCACTAGACCAGATATCTGTTTTGCCGTTTTCATGGTTAGCAGATATCAATCGAATCCAGGTCCAGAGCACTGGACAGCCGTTAAGCACATTCTTAAGTACTTGAGAAGGACTAAAGATTACATGCTTATGTACGGCGGTAATGAGTTAATTCCAGTTGGATATACTAACTCGAACTTTATGTCAGATAAAGATTCGAGGAAGTCAACATCCGGACATCTCTTTACCTTGGGAGGTGGTGCTGTTAGTTGGAGGAGCATTAAGCAGAAATGCATTGCAGACTCAACTACAGAAGCTGAGTATGTGGCTGCTTGTGAAGCCGCAAAGGAAGCTGTCTGGCTCAAGAAGTTCCTTATGGACCTCGAGGTGGTACCAGCGTCATTGTCACCTATTACGCTTTATTGTGATAATAGTGGGGCAGTGGCTCAGTCCAAGGAACCAAGGAACCACGAAAAAGGGAAGCACGTAGAGCGGAAATATCATCTTATCCGAGATATTGTTCAACGTGGAGATGTGACTGTCACCAAGATTGCCACCGTTGACAATCTTGCTGATCCGTTTACAAAGGCTTTGCCACAGAAGGTCTTTGATCGTCATCTAGATAGTCTAGGTCTCAGATGTAATCCTGTATGGTTGTGAGTGCAAGTGGGGGTTTGTTGGGTTTGTGCCCTCAAACCATTACTTTATATAGGAGACATTGACATTTTAATATATGGATATCAGCTTTAGATTTTGTTATGTATGTTTCTTTCATGAGATGATTGTTATCCTTAAGTATCATAGTAAGTAATGCGTGTATGTATGAGATACATACAAGTGAGATACGAATTGCTATTCTTTTTTACTTAGAACATGTCACAGTGGATGTTGAGACTAGGATATCTCATCAGGTTTGCACTATAGCATGATTAACTACCATTGGATGGAGTGATCAATCTCAATCACTAGAGTGTAACTCTTAGTTAATATGCTAGTGCTTATAGTGCATTGACGGACCTGAGCTTTCCTATTGACACTCAAGGGTGTCAATCAGGCGATAGGAACTCATAACTTGTGTAAGGTACGTGTTCTCAATCTTGAGACGATTATGAACACAGACTGTGGATATGACTGCTTTGACTTACCAATCAGTGAGGTCTATAGAAGATCAACACCTTGGTATCTTGGGTATGTCATATTCATAGGGTTGTGAACATATATTGTCAAGACAGGATCTACCCTCTGTTTTAGAGTAAGCATTCCCTTGAGAATGTCACCAAGTCGATTACTGAGTACTGCAGTCTTGTTGATAAGAGTTATCGACATGTTTGGTAATCATGAGAGGTGAATGGGACTCAAGGAATTCAAGAAGTAATCATGATTCAGGTTGACAGTAACAGTTATCCGACTACCTGAATATGATTACGAATGCTGAAGGTAGAGGGACATTAGTACAACATACAAGTCTAGTTATCGCTTCGGATATGTTCTTTTGCATTGGAGTTCAGTTATCATTTTATGGTAGAGTAAACGTTAACTGACCAGTTAGTTAGTTTGCTGATCAAAGAGTTTGGTCACGGTAATTAACAAACTGGTCTGAGCCAACAATTAAGAGCCTAGAAGGTCCCACTCTTAGCTCCGCCAGGATACTTGGAAAGACACATGAGGAAGTTGTCTAGACAAGTTCGATCGATCGAAGGATGTTCGATCGATTGAATTCTTGGAAGTCTCGATCGATCGAGAATGGTTCGATCGATCGAAGGTTCGATCGATCGAAGGTCTTCGATCGCTCGAAGTCTAGGTCGGTTCTGGGAATCTATAAATAGGGCAGATGCGTTCTGGAAAAGTAGTTCGTCGTTTTGAACGTCAGAAGCTGCAGAAACTGTTTTAGAGCACCAAACCTTCTCCTTCCTCTCCATTAGGGTTCCCACCAACCCTAGTCCTTCCTGCGAGCATTCATAGGAGTCATAAGAGTGAAGGCCATCTAGTGGAAGCTGCTGGAAGTTCAACAAAATCAGAATTGGGTTCAAGACACTAAGGTATAACTCTTGTCCCCTCTTGTGCGCATCTATGGAATTAACGAGTAGTAGATCCTGGGCTACCAATCAGTTATTATAACTGAATCTTTTCCGCTGCGCGTTTAAAATAATTTTAAACCTAATTTTTCCATCAATTGGTATCAGAGCCACGCTTGTTTGGATCTGTTGATGCATTTTGGAACACTAGTTTTGATTTGCATGTTGATTTTAGAACTAGTTTCGAAACTACATCATCACAGATCTATTTCTGCAGTGTTATCGCAGCAGAGTACAAATCTGTGAATGCATGGGATGCAAGGCCGGTTCGATCGATCGAACATGTTTCGATCGATCGAACATCCTCTGTACTCGAGCGATCGAACAGGTTTCGAGCGATCGAACATGGATATGTTCGATCGATCGAATAACATTCGATCGATCGAGACAGATTCTTTGTCAGATTCTCTGTTTCACAGTTTTAAAGTGTTTTGAAATAAAAACTTTAATTTTAAAAGTATTCTGTAATTTCTTAAATCAATCTGTGAAATAGAATGTTCAAGCGATTGAACAGTGTTCAATCGATCGAAGGTTCGAGCGATCGAACGTCCGTCGATCGATCGAACTATGACAGAGAAGTAAGATGCTGTTTTTAAGTTCTAATTCAGTATGTAAAGATTTTATATACTGTGTGAATCAATTAAGTGTTCCAATATTACATATATTTGTTATGTATGTGTGGATGCGTGTACGACTAACCCTTTTGCAGCTAGTCTAGTCACTATCTCCCATGGCACCAAGTCTTTTAAATTTTGTATTTAAACTGTTCGAGATTGGTGCATGTTGTAATTTAAGTTTGGTTTGGTTTTAAGGCATATGTAAAGGGCGCTGTGACTTCAATCCTACGAAAAGGAAAGTCGCACCGGTTTCCCTAGCCTTTTATTTTGTTGTTGCTATTTCTATTTCTAGATAAATTGTAAGCTTCGAAAGAAGCATAGGACAAATGTAATAGAATTAGAAAATCCATGAATATGGAGCTGGAGGCGATCAAACCAAAAAGGAGGTTCTATGGAGATAGAGCCATGGGAGATAGAGGCATCGTTTGGATGTCTTTATTTTTAATTTTAGTTTTTGTTTTATGTGCTTGGTTGTGATTGGCATTTAATTATATTGTTACTACTTGCATGCACGTAAAACAAGTTTTCTAAAATAAGATTCAAAAACTGTTTTTTTTAACGCATTAGTAAACATTGGATGTTTATGGGTAATGTATAAAAACAAATTTTTCTAAAAAGCAAAATCCTTAATTTACCAAATCTAGTGGGAGAGGGTCTTATTTATGGACACCCACGATCTTCCATTAACGGTTCACTGTAAGATGAGTAGTGCATTCTGTGTCACCTCGTCAGGGGTGATCATTCCATACGGAGGGTGCATTACTTATTGGTTACTAGATGTGAACTTCTTTTGATAGGATCAATCAGACGTGTTAGAGGGTGACCACCACACGGAGGTGCTACTTGAGACGGTTGTGATTGGATCTTAGTTAATGGTACACACTAGCTAAGCTATGGATAAGGGATCCCACACGGGGCATTGTTCAGAAACTTAGAGATCAAAAGGGATCGGGAGTCATAACTTGTTTTTGCAAGAGTTGCATAGCGGACAAGTCTTGATTAATCGAAAAATAGAAAATTGACCTCCACACGGAGGCTTTATTCTTTTGTTTCGATATTCCGGCGACTTTGTTTTAAAATAAGAGTTTTAAGGATTCTTTTATTTCAAACTGTCAAATCCTGATATCCATATTTATTTTGTTTGTTTGATTTTCAGTAATCATAATGTCTGGATCTGCATTTAGTCCACTTGCCACCATACTCACTCAAAACAAGTTAACTGGAAACAACTACACTGAATGGAAACGTAACCTTGACATCGTGTTAACTGCGGAGGATCACATATATGTCCTCACCACCCCATGCCTCGAAGAACCCGCGGCAAATGCTTCGGCAGCTGCCAGACGCGAGTTCGACAAATGGAAGAAGTCGAATGGAATGGCTCGTTGCTATATTATGGCCTCAATGGCTGGTGTGTTCAACACCAATTCCAATCGAATGATTCTGCCAGTGACATTATCACATCCCTGAAAAAGATGTTTGGGGAGCATGGCAGGCCTGCCAGACAGGTAGCCATGCAAAAGATAATGAGTGCAAAGATGTCGGAAGGGACTCCAGTCAAGGAACATATTTTAAAAATGATTGGTTATTTAAACGAGCTTGAGACCCTAGGTGCCAACATCGATGCACAAACCCAAGTTGATATGATCCTCAATTCGCTATCGCCTTCATTCGCTCAATTTAAGCTTAACTATAATATGAATCAAATGAATTTTTCAATGAGCGAATTGATGAGTTCTCTTTTGGCAGCGGAAGGGGTGATCAAACCTGGGGTCAACGTTTTGAACATTGAGAAAAGCGCTTCCTCTTCCCGATCTACACCGAAAGGAAATAAAGGGAAGAAGAACGCTGGTACTGGTGGTCCAAGTGTTGGACCGGTCCCTAAGATTGCAAAATCTAAGGGAAAAGGTAAGGGCAAAGGGAAGGTGGGTGGCCAAGGCAAAGAAAAGTGTTTCCAATGCGGAGAGAAGGGCCACTGGAAGAGGAACTGTCCAGAATTCTTAGCTACAAGAGTTCAAGGTATGATTGAATCACATGTGATTGAAGTAAGTTTTATTACGGATACTTCAAACACTTGGTGCATTGATTCTGGTGCGACTAACCATATCTGTAATTCATTGCAGGGGTTCAGATCAACCAGGAGGTGCAGTGATGGGGAAATCGTACTTACTCTAGGTTCTAGCGCAACCGTTTCTGCGGTTGCTATAGGAGTCGTAGTTTTAGAATTTCTAGACAATAAAGTTTTGATTTTATCAGATGTACTTTACGTCCCTTCAATGAGACGTAATTTAATTTCAGTTTCTAATTTATCGAATAATGGTTATTCTTTTCATTTTGGAACTGAAGTTGTGATTAAAAGAAATAGTTCTTTTATATGTTCTGGTGTTAAATCAAATGGTTTGTATGTGATTACTCCCAATATTTCTAAAGATTCTTGCTTGGAACTTAATAACTCAATGGTAACTATACCATCTAAAAGAAAATAACCTTCCACTAATCCAACAAGGCTTTGGCACATGAGGCTTGGCCATATCAATCTAAATAGGATTGGCAGACTAGTCAAAGAGGGGATCTTAGGCGATTTGGTTCTCGAACCAATGGAAGTCTGTGAGTCTTGTTTAGAGGGTAAGATGACCAAAAGGCCCTTTCCCGCAAAGGGCAATAGGACCAATGCATTGTTGGAATTAGTTCATACTGATGTGTGTGGACCAATAAATATTAGAGCAAGGGGTGGTTATGAGTATTTCATAACATTTATCGATGACCACTCTAGGTATGGATATGTGTACCTAATGCAGCACAAGTCTGAAGCCTTTGAAAAATTCAAAGAGTTTAGGGCTGAAGTGGAGAAGCAATTGGGCTCACATATCAAAGCCATTCGATCTGATCGAGGTGGCGAGTACCTCTCTAATGAGTTTATTGATCACCTCGTACAGAATGGGATTCTGTCACAGTTGACTGCACCTGACACGCCTCAGCAGAATGGTGTAGCTGAGAGAAGGAACCGGACTCTTTTAGACATGACTAGGTCAATGATGAGTTATTCAGAGTTGCCATTATTCCTTTGGGGTTATGCTTTGGAAATCGCTGCATACATACTAAATCTAGTGCCAAGCAAATCTGTTCCCAAGACACCAAGGGAGATGTGGATTGGGCGCAAGCCTTCTTTGCAACATCTCCGGATATGGGGGTGTCCGGCACATGTGTTGAAAGGAAAGATGAGCAAGTTGGATTCTAGATCAGAAGTATGTTATTTTGTAGGGTATCCAAAGGGTACTTATGGATGGTATTTTTATGATCCAAGAGAACAGAAAGTGTTTGTTAGTACAAATGCTGTTTTCTTAGAGGATGATTATATCATGAACCAGAAACCTAAGGGAAGGATAGATCTGAGAGAAATAGAAGGAGAGCCCTCAGTCCAACCCACAGTTGATAACGATGTAAATCAAGAAAATACCACTTCTTTACCCATTTCTGCACCGGTACCTCGTCGTAGTGGGAGGATTATCAGCCAGCCTGATAGATACATGTTCTTAGGAGAAGTTTTTGAAGCTGTTTCCATAGAATCTGAATCTGATCCTGCCACATACGAAGAGGCAATGACTGATGTTGATTCAGAACATTGGGTTAAAGCTATGAAGGCTGAATTAGAATCTATAGATTCTAATAAGGTCTGGGATCTTGTAGAACTTCCAGCCAATATTAAACCCATTGGTTGTAAGTGGGTCTACAAGAGGAAAAGGGCACCTGATGGAAATATTGAGACCTTTAAGGCTAGGCTTGTAGCGAAAGGTTATACTCAGAGGGAGGGCATTGACTATGAGGAAACCTTCTCGCCGGTAGCCATGCTCAAGTCCATCAGAATACTCTTATCCATTGCTGCATGCCTAGATTATGAGATCTGGCAGATGGACGTCAAGACTGCATTCTTAAATGGCAATCTTGAAGAGGACATCTATATGCAACAACCAGAAGGGTTCATAGCTGGTCAGAAAGGTAACTTGGTATGCAAGCTGCAAAAGTCCATTTATGGGCTTAAGCAGGCATCCAGGAGTTGGAACATCCGATTTGACCAAGCGATCAAGTCGTTTGGTTTCATACAGAATCTGGATGAACCTTGTGTATACAAGAAGTGTGAAGGGAAAGTGATGGCCTTTCTTGTGCTTTACGTTGACAATATTCTACTCATTGGGAATGATGTAGCGGCATTGTCAACGGTCAAGGTTTGGCTAGCTAGTACTTTCGATATGAAGGATCTAGGAGAAGCGAGCTATATTCTTGGGATAAAGCTCTTTCGGGATCGCAAGCGAAAGATAATGGGATTGTCTCAAGCTGGTTATATCGATAAGGTGCTAACTAAGTTTTCAATGGATAATTCGAAGAAAGGTTTGTTACCTTTCAGGCATGGTTTAACGTTCTCCAAGGACCAGTGTCCCAAGACACAGGAGGAGAGGAATCGCATGGCAGGAATTCCATATGCTTCGGCAGTTGGAAGTCTCATGTATGCGATGTTGTGCACTAGACCAGATATCTGTTTTGCCGTTGGCATGGTTAGCAGATATCAATCGAATCCAAGTCCAGAGCACTGGACAGCCGTTAAGCACATTCTTAAGTACTTGAGAAGGACTAAAGATTACATGCTTATGTACGGCGGTAATGAGTTAATTCCAGTTGGATATACTAACTCGGACTTTATGTCAGATAAAGATTCGAGGAAGTCAACATCCGGACATCTCTTTACCTTGGGAGGTGGTGCTGTTAGTTGGAGGAGCATTAAGCAGAAATGCATTATAGACTCAACTACAGAAGCTGAGTATGTGGCTGCTTGTGAAGCCGCAAAGGAAGCTGTTTGGCTCAAGAAGTTCCTTATGGACCTCAAGGTGGTACCAGCGTCATTGTCACCTATTACGCTTTATTGTGATAATAGTGGGGCAGTGGCTCAGTCCAAGGAACCAAGGAACCACGGAAAAGGGAAGCACGTAGAGCAGAAATATCATCTTATCCGAGATATTGTTCAACGTGGAGATGTGACTGTCACCAAGATTGCCACCGTTGACAATCTTGCTAATCCGTTTACAAAGGCTTTGCCACAGAAGGTCTTTGATCATCATCTAGATAGTCTAGGTCTCAGATGTAATCCTGTATGGTTGTGAGTGCAAGTGGGAGTTTGTTGGGTTTGTGCCCTCAAACCATTACTTTATATAGGAGACATTGACATTTTAATATATGGATATCAGCTTTACATTTTGTTATGTATGTTTCTTTCATGAGATGATTGTTATCCTTAAGTATCATAGTAAGTAATGCATGTATGTATGAGATACATACAAGTGAGATACGAATTGCTATTCTTTGTTACTTAGAACATGTCACAGTGGATGTTGAGACTAGGATATCTCATCAGGTTTACACTGTAGCATGATTAACTACCATTGGATGGAGTGATCAATCTCAATCACTAGAGTGTAACTCTTAGTTAATCTGGTTAAGTCCAGGTCGATCCCACAGGGAAGGTGTTAAACTAAAAACTTAAATTAATCACAAACAAGAAAATAAAAATCACAATTTTAAAGGAATGTAGAACACAAAGTCCCACAGTTTATCAACTACTAAAGATAAAGCAATTAAACTAAATTAATCTAGCAACTAACTAACAAATTAAAGCGATATTTTTAAACGTGTTTTTCTTACTAAAAGGGAATGTTGGGATTACACGAATCCACCACGACCTAGCCATCTACCATGCAATTACATTGAAGCTCAATGGAGCACATTCTCTACAGTATTCCATATCTCTCTTAGGATAAAGAATCCATAGTCCTTTCATGACCGGGACTATGTCATCGCATTTAAGTTTAAAATACATAAAAGCAGTTTAAAACAATAGTTAAGACTCGCACCTACAGTGGTGTTAGCATTGAGGGTGTTTGCAAAGTTTATTGAAGAAAAATGCCTCAAGGCTTTAAGTTTACGGACTGTTTTGACAAACTGAGCGTTTGGGGACAATTTGATAACAAATCAGTAAAGCAGAAAGTCTAGGAATACTGCATAGAATGTTCTCAAGAATCAGAAGGTTTGATCGATCGATGCGCTTTCGATCAATCGGACTTCTTCATCCCTCGATCGATCGAACTGACTTCGATCGCTCGACAATGTCTCTGGTACAATCGATCGAACTACTTCGATCGATCGAACACAAGAATTATTCTGCTGTATGGCAGAGGCTTGAGATCACGGTTTCATCGTGATCTCCCAACCTGGGGACTACTCAGACATAGTCTGGAGTATCACAGATGTGTTTTTAACATAAAAGTTCATTAAAGTCTTGTTTGTTTGTGATTTCAACATAAAAATTATGTAAACTAATGGTGTGAACTTATTTAGCATGCAAAACTATGAATTTAATAGATTATACTACTAGAAACTACGTGCAGAATATAAATAAACAATAAAGAAGTAACATGGAAAGACAAACTTTGATTAAACTAGAGAAAAACCAATCCAAAGGCAATATCCAAGCTTTTAAACCTACAAAAGCATGTAAACTCTCTATCTCCTTCTCTAAAAACTGATGAAAACTAATGTGGGCGTCTTTATGGACGTAAACAATACGAGTTACTAAAAACCTAATGCTTAGGGTTAAAATCCCATCTCTGCTGCGTGCGCGTATAATATGATAAAAGCCATGTTCAATCGATCGAATATCTTTCGATCGATTGAACTTCTGGGGTCTTCGAATGCTTGAGCTAATATCGATCGATCGAACCTTCGATCGATCGAAAGTTCTTCAATCGATCGATGTTGACTTTTCATTCTTTACTTGTCTTCATTACAATTCAGAACTTCCTTTTATCTTTCTCATCCAATTCTTCACACAACAACAGTAATCTGCACAAACTACAACTAAAACAAACAACTTATCATAGTTTAATCAAATTGTGCACAAACTGGCATTGTAATTCAAACTGCAGATAAATAAAGGAATTGTGAAATAATTTAGTACATTTTCTTCTTTTAGCGCGGTTGTATTTTACAAATACCCCAACTTGTCACAACCCCCAACAGCGATTTGCTAGTCCCTAGCAATAGAGCGAAAATAAAAACAAGCTAAACTAATACTACAATGACCAAATTAGACTAGACCCAGATTAACTAAACTAAAATAACAAAAAAGAAAACTACCTAACTCACTTTCGCAGGAATCGCGGTTGCATTTAGCAAATGCAACAAGCCGTTAAACCCCTAGGTTCCCCCTAGTGGACGAGTGTTGTCTCGTGAGGATTTACAGTGAATGTACCCACAAAGTTCTTCTAATTTTTAAGCTCAACAAGATATAGAAAATTTTTTAAACACTCCCTAACTTTAATAGTGACCCTAGGGAGGACATGTTGGGTTTGTGCCCTCAAACCATTACTTTATATAGGAGACATTGACATTTTAATATATGGATATCAGCTTTACATTTTGTTATGTATGTTTCTTTCATGAGATGATTGTTATCCTTAAGTATCATAGTAAGTAATGCGTGTATGTATGAGATACATACAAGTGAGATACGAATTGCTATTCTTTGTTACTTAGAACATGTCACAGTGGATGTTGAGACTAGGATATCTCATCAGGTTTACACTGTAGCATGATTAACTACCTTTGGATGGAGTGATCAATCTCAATCACTAGAGTGTAACTCTTAGTTAATATGCTAGTGCTTATAGTGCATTGACGGACCTGAGCTTTCCTATTGACACTCAAGGGTGTCAATCAGTCGATAGGAACTCATAACTTGTGTAAGGTACGTGTTCTCAATCTTGAGACGATTATGAACACAGACTGCGGATATGACTGCTTTGACTTACCAATCAGTGAGGTCTATAGAAGATCAACACTTGGGTATCTTGGGTATGTCATATTCATAGGGTTGTGAACATATATTGTCAAGACAGGTTTAGCGTTCTCCAAGGACCAGTGTCCCAAGACATAGGAGGAGAGGAATCGCATGGCAGGAATTCCATATGCTTCGGCAGTTGGAAGTCTCATGTATGCGATGTTGTGCACTAGACCAGATATCTGTTTTGCCGTTGGCATGGTTAGCAGATATCAATCGAATCCAGGTCCAGAGCACTGGACAACCGTTAAGCACATTCTTAAGTACTTGAGAAGGACTAAAGATTACATGCTTATGTATGGCGGTAATGAGTTAATTCCAGTTGGATATACTAACTCGGACTTTATGTCAGATAAAGATTCGAGGAAGTCAACATCCGGACATCTCTTTACCTTGGGAGGTGGTGCTGTTAGTTGGAGGAGCATTAAGCAGAAATGCATTGCAGACTCAACTATAGAAGCTGAGTATGTGGCTGCTTGTGAAGCCGCAAAGGAAGCTGTCTGGCTCAAGAAGTTCCTTATGGACCTCGAGGTGGTACCAGCGTCATTGTCACCTATTACGCTTTATTGTGATAATAGTGGGGCAGTGGCTCAGTCCAAGGAACCAAGGAACCACGAAAAAGGGAAGCACGTAGAGCGGAAATATCATCTTATCCGAGATATTGTTCAACGTGGAGATGTGACTGTCACCAAGATTGCCACCGTTGACAATCTTGCTGATCCGTTTACAAAGGCTTTGCCACAGAAGGTCTTTGATCGTCATCTAGATAGTCTAGGTCTCAGATGTAATCCTGTATGGTTGTGAGTGCAAGTGGGGGTTTGTTGGGTTTGTGCCCTCAAACCATTACTTTATATAGGAGACATTGACATTTTAATATATGGATATCAGCTTTAGATTTTGTTATGTATGTTTCTTTCATGAGATGATTGTTATCCTTACGTATCATAGTAAGTAATGCGTGAATGTATGAGATACATACAAGTGAGATACGAATTGCTATTTTTTTTTACTTAGAACATGTCACAGTGGATGTTGAGACTAGGATATCTCATCAGGTTTGCACTGTAGCATGATTAACTACCATTGGATGGAGTGATCAATCTCAATCACTAGAGTGTAACTCTTGGTTAATATGCTAGTGCTTATAGTTCATTGACGGACCTGAGCTTTCCTATTGACACTCAAGGGTGTCAATCAGGCGATAGGAACTCATAATTTATGTAAGGTACGTGTTCTCAATCTTGAGACGATTATGAACACAGACTATGGATATGACTGCTTTGACTTACCAATCAGTGAGGTCTATAGAAGATCAACACCTGGGTATCTTGGGTATGTTATATTCATAGGGTTGTGAACATATATTGTCAAGACAGGATCTACCCTCTGTTTCAGAGTAAGCATTCCCTTGAGAATGTCACCAAGTCGATTACTGAGTACTGCAGTCTTGTTGATAAGAGTTATCGACATGTTTGGTAATCATGAGAGGTGAATGGGACTTAAGGAATTCAAGAAGTAATCATGATTCAGGTTGACAGTAACAGTTATCCGACTACCTGAATATGATTACGAATGCTGAAGGTAGAGGGACATTTGTACAACATACAAGTCTAGTTATCGCTTCGGATATGTTCTTTTGCGTTGGAGTTCAGTTATCGTTTTATAGTGGAGTAAACGTTAACTGACCAGTTAGTTAGTTTGCTGATCAAAGAGTTTGGTCACGGTAATTAACAAACTGGTCTGAGCCAACAATTAAGAGCCTAGGAGGTCCCACTCTTAGCTCCGCCAGGATACTTGGAAAGACACATGAGGAAGTTGTCTAGACAAGTTCGATCGATCGAAGGATGTTCGATCGATCGAAGGATGTTCGATCGATTGAAGTCTTGGAAGTCTCGATCGATCGAGAATGGTTCGATCGATCGAAGGTCTTCGATCGCTCGAAGTCTAGGTCGGTTCTGGGAATCTATAAATAGGGCAGATGCGTTCTGGAAAAGTAGTTCGTCGTTTTGAACGTCAGAAGCTGCAGAAACTTTTTTAGAGCACCAAACCTTCTCCTTCCTCTCCATTAGGGTTCCCACCAACCCTAGTCCTTCCTGCGAGCATTCATAGGAGTCATAAGAGTGAAGGCCATCTAGTGGAAGCTGCTAGAAGTTCAAGAAAATCAGAATTGGGTTCAAGGCACTAAGGTATAACTCTTGTCCCCTCTTGTGCGCATCTATGGAATTAACGAGTAGTAGATCCTGGGCTACCAATCAGTTATTATAACTGAATCTTTTCCGCTGCGCGTTTAAAATAATTTTAAACCTAATTTTTCCATCTAGACATACTTGAAAAATCTAAATCCGATTTAGATTCATGTGATATTCATGAACCCTCACCTCTTTTGGCCGAAGAGGTGGTGTCACCAGGTTACCCATCACCTATCCTCTCTATCAATCAATGCTCTCATCCTGGGTTTGAAAATCATGTGTACCCTAATATTGAACAAATAGAATGTCATGTGGAAGAGGATGGTACGGATTCTAGAACATGTATTTCGCAAAATTTTATTTTTCAAAATTCTTTGAGAGAGGACTTAGAATCTTTTGGGCCCACATTAGATGATCTTAAACTTCAACAAGAAGCTAGTAATCTTTTAGAGTACTTGACGTTCTTGAATAATAACGACTTAGTGGCCCAAATAGATAGCTTTATCCAAGTCCCGTCCAAAAGTATATACATAGAACAGAAATCCCATTTCTATTATCATATCTTCATAGATTCTGTTCTAGAACAAGAAGAGGGTAGTAAAGCTTTATTAGAACATCACCTAGACCCTACCCCTTTTATTGAACCATAGCCTCCGCCTATTTTTGATAATAAAAAAATAGAGGCTGTTATAGAAAATACCAACACCAAAGATATTTCCTTGAGTATATTTCCTAAAAAGTGTGGTATACCTCTTATAACTGTCTCTAACAAATTTAGAGGTCATAGGTTTTGCATCATCTCCTCTGACCTTGAGCCTGACATTAGTTGGGGGGAGTTGCCATTTTATGAGGATCCCTACATTCTTTTCACTATTAAATTATTTCATTGGGAAGATCCTCAAAAATTTTGGTTATTACTTTATGATAAAAATCTTGATTAACCGAGCTTATTTACTGAGTAGTTGTATTATATTCTGTATTTTTCCTTGTTGCTACTAATGATTTTGCAGGTAACTTAACAAAGAAATAAAAGAAAATAAAAAAAAATCTGGATTATTAACGTCTCGAGGTAACATCCTTCCTTCTCTCGCTTTACTTTACATGTCAATGTGCTTAGTTTAGAACATTGAGGACAATGTTTAGTTTTAGTTGGGGGGAGTGAGTCACTGCATGCCTCGGTTCTTTCTTTTTATGCTTTAGTGTCATATACCTGCTTAGCAGCACAAGACTCAATAAATTAAAAACTGTCAAAATTTTAAAATTTTTTGTTTTATTTTTAAAGATAATAAAATGGTTCTTATATTTCTGTCTTAGTAAATGTAGTTAGTTATGATGCATTAGTGTTATTTTCTGTATGTCATTAGTATGTGATACACTATGGTAGTTTGTTTACTATCTTAGTTATAGTGTGTTTTATGCCTTTTAATCTTCAAACTACTTGAGCACGTTGTGACAATCTTGTACTTAGCTAAAATGGATTAGTAAGCATAGCTTAGGTGTCTTGAGAGATTGTAGTGTAGACTAATAACCTAAGTGAGCTTTTGAGCCGTTCTTTACTTTTGAGGGTTTTAGAAAATTACTCTTACTTTTTGAAAAGCGTATTGATTCGTTGAAAGTCTCAATTTTCTTCATTTTGACTTATTACTAGAAGAGAACGTTCAGGATTTACCAAATTTAGAGTTCTTGAATTTACTTAAATGAATAATCCTATGAACTTAGAAGATGATTTAGGCCATCTTTTGACCATACACGCATAATACAGCTTTGGCTTACCTCTATGATATTCCTTTATTTCACCCGTTGAGCCTTACCATATTTTCCTTGTCTACACAATCCTAAAGTCAATACCTAACTCCAAATTAGGAGTTCAAGCATCGGTTCTTTATTTAGGAGTGATTGGGATGTGTTGCATTGACAAGAAATTTGTTAGTGTGAATAAGAGAAAGTTGGTAAAAAGAAAAAAAAACAAAAAAAGCAAAAAAGAAAAAAAAAGTGCCAATGGTTGTTTCAAAAGAAATAAAATAATAATAAAAAGAAGAGAGAGATTGGAGATGTGGGAAAGTTTGAAAAGTTGTAATAGACATTCCAATCATATCCTTTAACCCAATTGAATATCACGAGCCTCTTTCTTCTTTCACCTAACACCTCTTTTTCAAAGTCCTGATGATTTTAGGTAAATTGGATTTGAAGTTAATGTAATGAGGGAGTTCTCCACGGTATCTCGCTCTCCTAGTGAAAAGTATCCTTTCATGAGACTTTGATCACTAAAATGTTCATTTTTCTATTTAGATATGAGAAGCATTAGATTCCATTTACATTTACTCCTTATAGCTTCCATATCATGAGTGCTAATTATTACACCTAATTCGGAGTGATTTCATCTTGAAAGTGTAATCCCGGTGAGAGTTGAGTCAAAATGAACGTCTTGATAGTGTCTCAGGTTATGCGAGCTTTGAAATTAAAGTTTTGTATTTTGGTTGTCCATTCACACACACACTTGAAGATTGATAGGTATGGAACATTCTAATGACTTTGATAGTAGATTAACTGTAATATGTGTGTTGCATGGCTATGGCATACTAGAGAGTTTCATAATATTATTGAGCTTAACCACATTGCTAAATAAGAGGAAAAATTCTTGAAAACATTTAAATGAGAACCATTACCATAAATATGAATTTTGTGGGTAGATTCACTGTAAACCCTCACGAGACAACACTCGTCCACTAGGGGGAACCTAGGGGTTTCAAGGCTTGTTGCATACGCTAAATGCAATCACGATTCCTGCGAAAGTGATTTAGGATTTTTACTTTCTTTTGTTTTTAATTTTTAGAGTTCAAATAAACATTGCTATAGTTCGCTTCATTGCTAGGGACTAGCAACGAGCTAGTTGGGGGGTGTGATTTGAGGTGAAAAGTGCATATTCATAGCGTACTACATGATCTTTTATGCATACTTTTATCCCCAAAGTCCCTACATTTAAGTGCATTCTAATAACAAAGTTCTTTTTATTGTGTTAATGCTAAAATGTATATTTTTGCGTTGTTTTATAGGTATTAGAATGCAAATCAATGAAGTGAAGCTAAAGAAAAGTGATTTTGGTGAATAGAACAACGGAAGTAGCTGGGAAAACACCATTTTTGACAATGAAAACTTCCGATTTGGAAGATTATCCTAGAAATACAAAATGTAGATCTTTGAGTTGCGGTCGCGTGGCTGCAAACGGCAGGTCAATCCGAGGTCCGAGTGAAAAGTTATGACCATTCTTCCATCGGTGTGCAGAGCTATCAAAATCAGAGGAGTTCAAGCCCTTGAGCAGAGTTCAATCGATTGAGAGTTTGATCGATCGAACTAAGCTCGATCGATCGAACTTTATTTTCCCTCAAAAGTTGCGTGAGCTCTGCAGCAACCCTATATATAAGTCGTTTTGACGCCAGACGAAGGGAGGACGCTCCAAAACGCAGAAACCAACAGTTTTAGGGTAGTTTTAGGGTTAGATTAGGAGTAGCTTAGGCTAGATTCATCTTTTTCTTCCTCTTTTTCATTATTATACAAAATATTATTGAAGATTCAAGTTATTTACAAGTTATTTTCATATTTATTCCAGGTTTTTCCTTTCCATTATCTTATTTGATTATTTCTGAATCTAGTAGTTATGATTGTTATGCTTTGCTGTTTCTGCACTGGTTTATTCATGTTTCCGTAGTTTAGACGTTGAAAATATGTGATGAAATATTGATTCTTAGCCTCTGCCATGCAATCTTTAGAAACCTTGGGCTCGATCGATCGAAGGTATTTCGATCGATCGAACCAGAGCCATAGTCAAGCGATCGAAGACATTTCGATTGATTGAAGGATGATGATGTCCGTTCGATCGAGAACGCTTCGATCGATCGAACATGTTAAATTCTGAGATGATTCTTGTAAGTAATCCATGACTTTTTGTTTTAGAAATCTGTCATCAAATTGTCCCTATAAGCTCAGTTTGTCACAACAGTTTTTTAGAACTTGAAGCCTTAAGGTTATTTTCTTCAACGACTTTTGAAAACCACTTTGAATGCTAACACCATTTAGAGTGCAAGTAATAACCATTGTTTTAAACCATCTTCCAAGTATTTTGAATCAATTGTGATGATGTAGTCCTGGTCATAAAAAGGCTATTGATTTTTTACCTTTAGAAAAATACGGAATACTGAAGAGGAATGAACTCCACATAACATTAATGAGTATGCATGGTAGATGGTTAGGATCAATGTGAATTCTCGTATTTCCAACACCTTTAGTTTATTTATTTAATAATTTATGTTTCTATATGCTTGGTTTATTATATAGTTTAATTCAATTAAGTAGGATTCATTAGAATTCCTCCAATCCTTCATTTTTATTTTCTTTTCTTTAGGTTGTAACTTAGTATATATTCTTCCTATTCCTTCCCTGTGGGATTGACCTGGACTTATCCAGTATTACTTGCATGATCACCTACACTTGGGTGTTGCACAAGAGCACACAACTTTTTAGTCGTGTCAAGCTACTTCTGACATGACACAGTTGATACTCATGTATACCCGACCATGCATGCGTCACTCGTTAAGGAGTTTGGTTCATGAGATGACTTTTAATGGTAACAGTAAAAAATTCACTATATGTTCGATATTTTGTTTTACGACTCAATATACCTACAATGGAAACTTACTCAATCACTATCCATGCAATAATCGTGCCATACAACATACTTATAGCTTGGGTATGAATTCTCAATGGTCATTACACTATATTCATAATAACATAAACCTAGCATATAGCTTATGGATCCATAACATGGATTTGATACCAATAAACATATTGATAAAATCCTTAACTTATTCATCTATGCGATAGCACTACCACAACACAAGATTTTCATAACAGTACAGGTACCGGAGAACTAGCATCATCAATCAACATAATGCATAAACAAAACATCATGCAAAAAGCTGTACAATCTGCCAGGATATATTTTCATTGTGTTGACTGAATTAATATGATTTATTGGGCATGATAATTTGCTTTGTAGATCAAACTCAAAACTAGAACATTACAGGTAATTGGATTATCTTCATGTACAAAAAAAAATCTAGCTTCATTTGGATTTTTGAGCTACTCAAAACGTTTATTTTACTTAGACATTTTTTTAATTTTCAGACTGCTCTGTCCCAGATTTTTAGCAATGCATTGTACGTGCATTTCACCTATAAAGGACTGAATTTTAGACCAGGCTATAAAAGAGTTATTTGTAGATAAATGAGTTAGATTTCTTCACAAAAAAACCTAGCTTCAATTGGATTTTTGTGCTGCTCATAACATTCATTTTACCTAGACATCTCTATATCTTGGACTGCTCTGTCCCTAATGTTTAGCACTGCGTTTTATGTTCATTTCCACAATGAAGGAGTAATTTTTAGACCAAGCTATGGAAGAGTTATTTGTAGATAAATGAGTTAGCTTTCTTCACAAAAAAAACCTAGGTTCATTTGGATTTTTGAGCTTCTCAAAATGTTCATTTTACTAAACTATATTATGCTGGAAGTCTCTATTTCCCAGATTTGAAGATTTGTCTTGCATGGCATGGAAATCTCAAAATAACAACATCAAGCAATTACTAAACATTACTACATACTACATATGTTCTAAAGTGTGTTGGAAAACTCACCAATACTTGGAATTAAGCTTGGTTGTTGATTTGAGCTTAGGAAGCTTGAACACAAGCTTTAATGGTGAAACTTCTTCTTCTTCTAACTTCTTGATTTTTCTTTCTACTGGGAATTTTCTTGAACTTGTTAGGACTTATAATCACAGCTCCTAAGTTCCCATGGTAGTGTGGTTAAGTGTATGGGTGTATATATGAAAGTGTATACAAGGGAGGGAGATGAACACTTGGTTTTTCTTCCTAATTCTTCTTCTGATTCTCCATGAACTACAAGTATCCTAGCTCTCTCTCTCTCTATATATATGCAGATTGTAATGGAAAAGAGAGGTGTAATGCATGTGCATGGGTGTATATATAGAAGATGGTAGGGGTTAGGTGTCATGGTGCATGGATATATGCTAGGCCATGTGTCCAACAAGTGGGTAAGTGTCATGGGATAGGGTGACATGTGTCTAGGGAGGTTGCATAGGCTGCCAAGTGGTCGGCCATGGTGGGGCCTGTGGACACGCGGGATCGCTCATCCACTTTTGTTATGCTTGTTTGAAATTGATTTGGATCAAAGAAAGAGAAAAGGTCTGTTGAAAACAGATACAGAGTCGCCACTTGGTCTTTAAGGAACCAAGAAACCTAATTTGACTCACCCAAATGGATAAAGCGCACCGGCCCTTCATAACCAAAGAACTTGGTTCGGTTGGTACGAGAGAGGAAGGAGCCTTTGTCACGACTAAAACACCCTCAACTCGCCCCGTCTTTCGACGGGCCTCAATTAGCATCCAAATAATCATCTTATACTATGTATGGTTCGACAATTAATATTATGGTAATATATTACATCACATAAGAAACTTGAAATTGGAAGATCAAAAGATAAGATATCATTCATAAGATTTAAGCCAAGTATCACACAATGCAAAGTGAAAGATCACACAAAACAAACCTAGGAAAAATCATCTACTCATGTATCAAGTAATTAAGTTTTCCTAATCTAAAGGGGGACATGAATTTTTCTTGAAACAAAATAATCAAAGAAATCAAAATATGCTTAGCAAGCTAGTATGATGCATGTTATTCTTTGAGAAAAGAAGACCTCTCAATCCCCGGGATGGATGAGAAAGGATGATTAGATCGGGGGAAGTATGAACGTGTGATCATGATCATTCCTTATAATCTTCTTAGATTAGGAGTCACAAAAGCCCCAAATCTTTGCATGGATGCAATGTATGTATCTAAAATGTGCCAAGGTTGTAGTGTGCTTTGTGTTCATGGATTCCTAGAATGACTTAGAAGTCTAGAATGTGTATGAATGAATGAATGAAATCAACATGGGATATGTACAAATGTAGTATGAACTACTTCCTAAGACATGAGCTAATTTGGAGTGCATGTAGGAATCAAATCAAAGAATGAAAGTTAAGATGTGCTTGCTGTGAATAGTGGACAGAACAGTAACATGATATTTTGGAAATTGAAAAGAAGGGTCAGAAATGTTTTCAGTGCATGATTGTTTATGGAGATCTTCCTTATTGTGTCTAGAACACTGCCCAAAAATCCAATCTTTAATAACTATCACAGATTGAGAGAAATCATATGAACAACATAGGTCACTCAGAAACAGAGTCCGTACTGTCGACTGAAATGTTGAAAAATCTTACAAAATGAAAACGAATGATGTAGGGGCCCATTTTATACAGAAAGTTCCCTAAGACATTGAAGTTTAAGATAAAAATAAGTTAGGACCACCCCTTTTGAAAACGTTTTCTGAAAAAGAGCTTGGAAGTGGACCTAACTGCTGTGACAGCAAAAACAGACTGTCTGGAAGGAATGTTTGGGTCCAAATGGACCATTTCCAAGTATTTTCAAGTCAAACCAAAAATCATGGGTGTTCTATAATGAGTTAGGAAGACTTTACAAGTGGCCTTTTATTCATACATTGAGTATTGAGTTCTAGAGAAATCTTTGAACTCAGCTCACTCACTGTTTTGACTCACTGTTTTGAAGATTTTGGGAAAAAAACTTGAGTTTTCTTTCTTGAAATCAAAATGAGAGGGATTGAGAGGGGTTTTGAAAGTATATTTTCAACATCAAATAGGGATAATAACCTCTTGGAATATAACATCAAACTCATCGTCAAGAGCCTCCAAGATTGTTGGAGAGATTTATTTTATTTTGAACATAACTTCAAGGACACCTTGGAGGTATTGAAGTTATGATCATCATCTATCAAAGATGTTTTTGAGGTCAAGAGCTACTATCCATAAGGATTCACTCACCTCAAACTTCATGTCATCATCTAGATGATGATGAACTAGTAAGTAAATAAAGAAAGATAAAAAAGAAATGAGGTAAGAAGAGATAAACAATGAATAAACAAGCAAGTAATACTATGTGGGATAGAATGGCAAGGTGCATCACGAGAATATCGAAGGAGGTCCTCGGAGAGTCGAAGGGAAGAGGGTTGGCTTCTAAAGATACTTGGTGGTGGAATGAAAAGGTACAAGCTGCAGTAAAAACCAAAAAGGATTGCTTTAAGAAGTGGCAAAATGATAGAAGTGAGGAACACTTCAAAAGCTATAAATGTGCAAATAAGGAGGTTAAAAGGACAGTCAGAGTTGCTAAAATGGAAGCCTATGACGCCTTCTACACCAAACTAGACACTAGAGAGGGAGAAAAATGTATTTATAAGCTTGCTAAGTCGAGAGAAAGGAAAACAAGAGACATTAATCAGGTTAAGTGTATAAAAAGTGATGACTCTAGGGTATTAGGGAACGACGAAGAGATTAAGGAGAGGTGGAAGAGCTATTTTGAGAAGTTACTGAATGAAAAACATATGTATAACACAATGGAAGAAGAAACTGGAAGTTACGATGAAACTAGAGAATACAGATTCTATCGGAGAATAAGGAAGTTTGAGGTGGATTTTGCTTTGAAGAAGATGAAACCCAACAAGGCCTTAGGACCAGATGGGATCCCCATTGAGGTTTGGAAATGCTTGGGAGATGTGGGGGCATCTTGGCTTACAAAAGTTTTTAATAGAATTTTAATGACTAGAAAAATGCCTGATGACTGGAGGAAGAGCATCCTAGTGCCTATATATAAGAGTAAAGGAGATGTACAACAATGCAACAACTATAGAGGTATTAAGTTGATGAGCCATACTATGAAGCTATGGGAGAGAGTGATGGAGCATCGCTTAAGAGGCGCAACATCAGTGTCAGAAAATCAGTTTGGATTTATGCTTGGGAGATCAACTATGGAAGCAATTTATTTACTTAGAAGACTAATGGAAAAGTATAGAGAGAAGAAAAAAGATCTACATATGGTTTTTATTGATTTAGAGAAAGCTTATGATAGGGTGCCTAGAGATTTAATTTGGTGGGTGCTAGAGAAGAAAGGAGTGACTAAGGGTTATATTGACGTGGTGAAGGATATCTATGATGAAGCGGTTACTACAATTAGATCACCAGCCGGAGAAACAAGCGAATTCCCAATTACCGTAGGCCTGCACCAGGGATCGGCCTTGAGCCCTTATTTGTTCGCCCTAATTATGGATGAATTGACTAGACACATTCAAGATGAGGTCCCATGGTGTATGTTGTTCGTAGATGATATTGTCTTGGTTGATGAGACTAAAAGGGGACTCAACACTAAACTAGAAGCTTGGAGAGAAGCACTGGAGACTAAGGGGCTAAAGATAAGTAGGACGAAAACAGAATACATGGAATGTACTTTTAGCAACAATGGAAGTAGAGACAACGAAGCAGTGAAGATCGAAGATCATGAGATCCCAAAGAGGGAACACTTTCGCTATCTAGGTTCAATAATCAGTAGAGACGGAGAGATTGGTGATGACGTGACCCATAGAATTAAAGTGGGCTGGCTTAAGTGGAGGAGTGCTTCTGGAGTATTATGTGATCGGAGAATACCAGCAAAATTGAAAGGAAAATTTTATAGGACAACTATTAGGCTAGCTATGCTGTACGGGACAGAGTGTTGGGCAACTAAGAAACAACACATTAGCAAAGTGAGTGTAGCGGAGATGAGGATGCTAAGATGGATGTGTGGTAAGACTAGGAAAGATAGAATTAGAAATGAGTACATCCGAGAGACTGTAGGAGTGACACATATTGAGGACAAGTTGAGGGAGAATAGACTTAGATGGTTCGGCCATGTGCAACGAAGACCTGTAGATGCACCTGTGCGAAAGAGTGATAAGATCGTAGTGCCTGGAATGGTTAGAGGGAGAGGTAGACCTAGACTGACTTGGGAATATGTAGTGCAACAAGATATGAATATATATAATTTAAATGAGCATATAGCTCTTGATCGTGCAGAATGGAGAAAAAGGATTCATATAGCCGACCCCAATTGATTGGGACACAAGGCTTGGTTTGGTTTGGTTTGGTTTGGTTAGATGATATTCATGAAGTATAGAACTTGTAGTTTGGTGTTTCACTCATATGTAATGACATTGGACATGGAAGAAGCTTCCACTCTCTTAAATGCTCACTAAAATGGTGGTTGGGTGTATTGAATGTTGAAGTAAATGGGAGTAATGTAGTAAAAACAAATTTTAGAACTCACTTTTGTTTTGAAAATCAAAGAAGGAAGCTTCTTTTCTCTCTATTCTAACGTTATCTCTACAACTTTCTCTCCCAAACTTTTTCTAAACTTGCATTTGACACCCTCAAAATGAGAAGTCAAGGGGGGTTTATATAGGCCAACTTGGGGTGGTTTTGGGGTTTTAGAAGTATTCCTATTGGCTCCAAACATCTGAAATCATAAAACTACGTCATTTTGGTTTTTAATTAATCAAAATGGAACCACAAAATTATTTACAAAAACACACTGTTCTGGAGGGGAGTGCCGCGGAGGCACTGGGCCAGTGCCGCGGCGGCAGTGCTCCCCTTCGTCCAGATAATGCTGTTTAGGCCCCCAGAGGTTCCGATATTCGCGAAAAGGCCCTATTTTGTCCAAAATTCACAGAAAATGCATACGAACTCCAAATTGAGGTTGTGATATACCGTTGGAAAGGTAATGGAGTCTCATTTTCATAAAAAATAAATCAGGGATAGGTCACTTTGAAAAGTTTTGCGATATTTGCGATAAAAGATGATTTGATCACCTTTTTCGCCTTTAGAAATTCATAATAAACTCGTTTAAATCCGAAAATTATGTGCGATATACCGTTGGAAAGCTATCGACCTCTAGTATCCATGAAAAATATTTGAAAATTATTATAGTGCCCCGGTTCTAAAGTCAAATTCTAGTCAAACTGGTCAAACCTGGGATTCCCGGGAAGTTCTGGGAACCTCTGGGAGCTCCCCGGAGCTGACGTTTTCGCTCGATTTCCTTTTAAAACTCATTTTAATATTTTCCACATGATCCAGAATGATTCCGGTAAATTTGGACGATTTCGGTCAAACTAGGTCAAACTTGATCAAACCTTAGTCAAACCTGGTCAAACCTTGGTCAAACCGGTCAACAGGGACTTTCTGGGAACTTCTGGGACTTCTGGGGGTCTCTGGGAACTGACGATTTCATCCGATTTTACTAAAAACTCATTTTATTACTTTTCTTACGACGTAGCATGTTTCCAGAACTTTTGGTCCGAATCTAGGAGCTTTTGGGCTTTCAGGGGGCATTTTGGTCATTCTGAGCATTCTGAGAGATAGGACGGGCTTCCAAGAGTCCTTTTGAGTCTTTTACGATCATTGTGAACCACCAAGCTATGGGTCTCCTAAATCTGATAGCCGACAAAATGGGGTGTCTACAGTTTGCCTCTCTTTGGCATGAACTTGCGAGGCAACACATGTCGCAAGCGAGTGCCAAAGCTTTGAAGAGACAGGTCTTTTGGAGGCTATAGATTTAGGATAAAATACGTTGTAAAAGATGCAATGATGCTGAAAAATGATGTTGAGGTCAGTGCTGGTCGCGCCCTGCGTGAGCTGCCTACGTATCCCAAGGGGAATCAGACCAGGGCATAGTTCAGGTCATAAAAGAACAAATCACATATGCACAACAAGACATGCGGATGCTATGCTATGAGAATGATATGCAATGTATGGATGTGATATGAGTCGTGTCACGAGTCCTATCATGTCTAGTATTATGATCCTAGTATGAGCAGGTGCTATGGGGTGTGCCACTCCGAGTGGACTTGTGTTGTGCTAGTGCTTGCGACTGTGATGTGGTGAGTGACTTTGGATAAGGATAAGAAGACTCTGGGTCCAGGGGCAAACTTCTGGAATTTGGAAAGTATTTTTTTGCAAACAAGTGAGATAGATCAGATGCGCATTTTTTAGAAGACGACAGCTAAAGGTGACCGAGGGATCTTATGATAGATGAGAAAGCTCATGATAATCAGGTGACACGGAGCCGTGGAAGGATGGTGCTTCGTTTTCAAAATCTGGATGTGGGTGATGTTCTGATTGTTCCTGATGGCCGATTTTCGGGAATCGGTTCCTCTTTTGTCACTTTTTGCGGGGGGTAATGGGAACTAGTATCTTTCCGTATCTGTCCTCAGGGGATGACATAGGGTTCTCGGGGAATCTCTTTGGTGTCTGCCCTCGGAGGCTGACACAGGGTTCACAGGGTTCTCGAGGAATCTCTTTGGTATCTGTCCTCAGGGGATCTCCTTTTTCTTTGATCGGGAATCAAGACCCATCGCTGAATGTTCTTCGGTTGATCAAATCTTTCGACGCTCAATCCAAGAGAGCCGGTTGGGGCCTCCGAGAGCGGGTATCTGTCCTTGGGGAATGATGTAGGGTTCTCAGAGAATCTCTTCGGTATCTGTCCTCAGGGGATCTCCTTTTTTCCTTGACAGGGACCCATCTCTGAATCTTCTTCGGTTGATCAAATCTTTCGACGCTCAATCCAAGAGAGCCGGTTGGGGCCTCTGGGAGCGGGTATCTGTCCTCGGGGGATGATGTAGGGTTCTCGGAGAATCTCTTTTCCTCTCTTTTGGTAAATCAGCCAAAATCCAGGATTCGTTATCAGAGCTCTCGTGTTTGATCAAAATCTGTGACGGTTGTCTCGAAGCAGTTGATTCGGATCTTCGGGAGTCGATTTTTCTCAATTTCTGCCTGTTGGAGGTAGCCCTGAAGACTTTTGGACCGCTGGGGGTAAAACCTCGTGAATCATGACCGAATTGGGCCACCGGGACTGATCATGGCCAGAAACGGGTTGAAAAAGACCAAAATATGTCAAAACGGAGCAAAACGGAGCAAAACGGAGCGAAGCGGGGCCCGTGGAGAGCAGTGCTGCGGCGGCACTGGGCCACTGCCGCGGCGACAGTTGGCCAGTGCCGCTGCAGCACTGGGTGGCCAGACTTCATCTTTGTATATCTCGGGTTTTTGAGCTTTTGAAGCTCATTCTTGGCCATTTTGGGGTGTTTTTGGAGCCAAAATCCGTCAAAACGCAGCTTGTGCACGCTCAGGTGAGTAATATTTCCCCGTAGTTGGAATTTTGATTGGTATGTTGGTTTGCTCAAATTTTCAAGAAGAACGTTTAACTTTGACTTCCATTTTCTTTGTAGATCCATGGCTTTGAGCTCGAGGAGACCGTCTAAGAAGGCCAAGGAACGGATAAAAGCCGAGATGCAAACCCCGGACTTGATTTTACGGGACCCCCAACATCATCTTTTGGCCGCGGCTCTAGCGAGCTTGGTATGTGAAACCTTCGACAGTTTAGGACTATTTCCATGTATTGTGCTAGTTTTGTGAGCCGTAGTGTGCACCTAGAGATCGTTAGAAGTTCGATTTGTGCTCAAATGTTGATTTTGCAAATTTGGACCTCGGGTCGTGAATAGTGATTTTGTGCATTGCTTTTGTCATCTCTGGTATGTGCAGGTGTCGGAAGTAGCATTTAAGGGCCACAGTAGCTTCACTCATGCTTTCCTGTGGTACACTTAACTCTCGCCTACCGTCAAGAGAATGGTAGACGATGCTGGGTTTGGCGGCTTTGTTCGCCTGGTTTCAAAAAGCAGCAATGATCTGGCACACTTTTATGCTTTGGCTGAGAGATGGTGGGACACCACCAATACTTTCCACCTGTCGTTTGGCGAGATGACCATGACGCCCTTCGACTTCTCCATGATTACCGATTTGAGGGTAGGCGGGAAACGCCTAATTCTGGATTATTTCTATGAGATCAACCCTGAGGCTGTAGAGATGTTGATTAGGGTTGTTCTCCCTAATTTGGAGAGGCACTGGTTTCCTTGTGGCTGGCTTTACCGGGCTTATGGCAGAGGGAATCATAACCTGAACAATTCCCAGCTTTTGAGGGTGTATCTTTTGTATGTACTTGGTTGCTCAATCTTTGCGACACGGAATGATCGGGTGAACTTGAGACTTCTTTCTTGCCTGGCGACTATCGATGAGATCCCCTCTTATGACTGGGGCCTTGGCCCATCTTTATAAGCACATGAGTGAGGTTTCCCGAGGTGATGTTAAATCGACAGGGGGATTTTGGCGAGCTTGGGAGGTATGCGCTGCATCTTGCTTTATATTCCGGCTTTTCAGTTTCTGTACTTTTTTTGATTCTCTCCTTTGTGTGTGCAGCTTTGGAGCTTCGAGTACCTGAAGATGTTGGCTCCCTCCCCTGCGGATGAATCAGGTGAAGACGAGGATGGCATGGCTCCTGTGCCTCTGTTTCCACGAGGCTTGAGATGGCGGAGGGATGCTGTCGGGATGAAGAGTGGGGCCCACTGGATTATTTTGCTCAGAAACTCCTTAACCGGACGGACGGCTGCTAATGTTGATTGGACGCCTTGGGAGCGCATTGCCTATGCTGCCCCAGAGGAGATACAAGCGGTCAAACCTCTTTCCTCTTGCCGACTTCTGATGGAGAGTACCGAGTGCAGGCAGTGGTTCCTTGGTGAGCGAGTGTCCCGGCAGGTGGTCGGTGGTTCCAGGTATCGTGTCCCTCATAATCCCCCTGCGATGGATGCTAGTGACCTTTTTGGTGATGTTCTGCTGGCGGCCTTAGCTGGCACCGACGTTTGGGACCATTTTCTCTCTGAGACCGGCTCTGAGGCTTACCGTGGCCACTTCCTGATGCCTAACTTCCCACTCCTGGAGGTAAGTTTTCTTTATGTTTTTGTCTTTATCCATTGCCTATGTTTTTGGCTCATCTTTTCCCTAACTTGTTTTGTGCCTACAGCTTCGCGAGATGTACAGGAGACAGGCTCCTCCGGCTTCTGATCCTATCCCTCCTTGGGATTGGACCGTTAACGTTCTGGGCGCTGATGGCACTCCCCAAGTGATGGAGGTGCCACGAGTCACATGCGGGTACCCTACTCAGCCAGCGGGCGTCCTCAACGTTCCTTGGAGTTATGCTGAGGAGGGTCACACCTTGGCGGCTAGCTTACGGTCCTTGGTCCTTACGCGAGACCATCGGGTATGTCTCTAATTTTGCACTCCTTAAGGTTATGAGGTTCTAATCCTGATTTTGCCCTTGACAGATGGATGGTATGCGGCAATTTGCCACCAATCAGATGGCGTCTTTGGTAGGTTTTTGACTTGACTCTGTTCTTGTATTTTTTGTTATTTTCCTACTGATTGCCTTTACTTTATTCGTGTGTGCAGTACCGTGGAGGCAGAGCTGGATCATCGAGGACCAGCCCGAACCATTGAGCTTACACAAGGGGTCAACAAAGAGTGGATGTTTGAGTCTAGTGATAGGTATCCCCCTCCCCGGAGTCTGTAATGGCCCATATGATGTGTCTCAATATCTCCATGTCTGTTGTAATCACTTCCAAGAATATCATTGAGAAAATGACTAATTCTGTTTACTCGACTGTGCTTAATAATAACTGTGATGCATGCAATGAATGTGATGAAATACCAAATGAATTACAAAAATTGATTGAAAAAGAAAATGAATCGGCATGTCAAATCATAGAAAGCACTTTGACAATTAATTTGGGAAATGAAGATAATTTGCAAAATGTTTTCATTGGCTCTATACATAGTAATGAGAAAAGCAAAGAGTTAATCAATCTATTAAGTGAATTCAAAGATGTCTTTACATGGTCTTATGATGATATGCCAGGAATTGATCCAGAGATAGTCCAACATTATATTCCCCTTTTTCAAAATTCAGAACCTGTAAAACAAAAATTGAGGCGAATGAGGCCTGAATGGGCACTTAAGGTAAAAGAGGAAGTTGAAAAGCAATTAAGACCTAGATTCTTGATTATCATCGAGTACCCAGAATGGGTTGCTAACATTATACCGGTCCCAAAAAAGGATGGTCGTGTTAGGGCTTTGTGTTGATTTTTGGGATTTGACAATGCCATCCCTAAGGACGATTTCCCTTTACCCCATATTGATGTGCTAGTAGATAATACCGTGGGACACGAACTTTTATCTTTTATGGATGGGTTCTCGGGGTATAATAAGATTTTAATGGCGCCAGAGGATAGGGAGAAGACTACTTGTATCACACCCTGGGGGGATTTACTATTATAGGGTTATGCCATTTGGACTTAAGAATGTGGGTGCAACTTATCAAAGGGCTACCACTAAGTTACTACATGACATGATCTATAAAGAAGTGGAGGTACACGTGGATGACATGATAGTGAAGTCCAGGGAAAGGGGAGGGAATTTATAGGCATTAAGGAAGTTCTTTGAGAGACTAAGGAAGTTTAGATGAGGCCAAACCCGCAGAAGTGCACTTTTGGAGTTACTACGGGGAAGCTGCTGGGATTTCTCATTACACAGAGGGGGATTGAGGTAGACCTGACCAAGATTCAAACCATAACTGAAATGCCATCACCAAAGAATGAGAGGAGTTGAGGGGATTTCTGGGTAGAATATAGTTCATTAGCTGTTTCATATCCAAACTTACCATGACCTGCGACCCACTGTTCAAATTATTAAGGAAGGTGGAGAAATTTGAATGGGATAGCCAATGCCAAAAAGCCTTTGAAAAGATCAAAACCTACCTTCAAAACCCACCTGTTCTATCACCTCCTAAACCCAGAAAACCTTTACTGCTATACCTATCCGTAATCGAGAACTCGATGGGGTGTATGTTGGCCCAAGAAGAAGAAGAGGGGCATGTAGAGAGAGCGATTTACTATTTGAGTAAAAGGATGACTGGCTATGAGTGGAACTATTCATCACTAGAAAAAGCCTGTTGGACCCTGGTATGGTGTACCCGCCGCCTTAGACATTATAGGCTGGCCTTTCCTGTGGCCCTAATAGCCTGAATGGACCCTCTCAAATACCTATTCAAAAAACCAGCCCTAACTAGTAGGATCTCCCGGCAGACCATGATGCTAGCTGAATTCGATATAAGATATGTCACTTCCAAATCTGATAGGGAAGAGCCGTTGCTGAGTATTTTGCTGACTTTGCCATAGAATCCAAGGAAAAATAAGAGTTTACGTTCCCTAATGAAGGAGTAATGGAGGTAAGAGAAGATTTATGGAGAATGCATTTTGATGGAGCCGCCAATCAGATAGGTTATGGAGTCAGAATCATCCTTATATCACCGAGTGGAGCCCCCACCCCACTGGCCGCCAAGCTTAAGTATAATTTAACCAATAATACGACAGAATACAAAACATGTATAATTGGGATGGAAGCAGCTTTGGCCCTACAAGTTGAAAAGTTTGATGTCTTTGGAGATTCTAATTTGATAACATCGTAAGTGAGAGGGGATTGAAGAATAAGACATAAGAAGTTGAGACCTTACCATGAATATCTAGAGAGCTTGAGAGTGCAGCTTAGAAAGAACTCATTCTATTACCTTCCCCAGGAAGAAAACCAATTAGCCGATTCCCTAGCAACCCTAGCCTCAATGATCCAAATCCCCGCAGGAGTTACCATGATCCCTTTATCCATAGAAGAGAGAACCTCACCCTCATTTGAGATGATCGCAGCCATTAAAGAAGGAGAGGAGGTAGAAGTTCCATGGTATGTGGATGCTTGGAGTTTTATTGAGAAAGGTGAATACCCCAAAGGGGACTTCAGAAAAGGATAAAAAGGCAATTCAGAGGTTTTTCGCTCAATTCGTAATCTATGTAGGGAAATTGTAGAAAAAGTCTTATAATGGTTATAAGCTGGAGTGTTTGTATGGGAGAGAAGCTAGAAGGATGATGGAGGAAATACATGAAGGGGTTTGTGGACCTCACATGAATGGACACATATTGGCCAAAAAGATAATCCGACAAGGATATTATTGGACAACTCTGGATAAGGATTGCTGCAAGTATGTTAGGAAATGCCATAAGTGCCAAATCCATGCAAACCTAATGCATACCCACCTTCCCAACTTTATAGCATGACCACACCTTATCCGTTCTCCTTATGGGAAAGCCTCCAATGGACATTGGTACATAATTGTGGCAATAAATTATTTTACCAAATGGGTGGAAGCAGCGTCATATGCAACTTTGAAGGCTAAGGATGTGGTGAGTTTTAATGAAAAGAACATAATTTGTAGATATGAGGATCCAAATGAATTTATTTTTGATCATGGTAGCCATTTCTATGGAGAGGTCATCCCGCTCTTAGAGAAGTATAGGAGCACCCGCCACCAATCTTCCCCATATAGGCCTCAAACGAATGGAGCGGTAGAAGCAGCTAACAAAAATGTAAAGGCGATTCTGGGAAAAATGACGGATACATATAGAGATTGGTATGAAAAACTTCTGTTTGCATTATGGGGATACCGGACTTCTATGAGAACTTTGACAGGGGCTACGTCGTATTCGTTAGTTTGTGGGATAGAAGCCGTTCTTCCGGTTGAGGTCGAAATACCCTCTTAGCGGAATGTGAAGTAACCGAACTTGAATGGCCAGGAAGGAGATATGAGAAGTTGATGTTATTAAATGAAAAGAGGTTGGTAGCAATAAATCACACTCGGGGATATCAGAAAAGGATAACTCGTGCTTTCAACAAAAAGGTTCATCTGAGGAAGCTTGCTGAGGGTGACCTGGTCCTCAAAGAGCTTAAAGTTCCCGTTTATGACCCTAGAGAAAAATTTAAACCCAACTGGGTCAGACCATACATCATCAAGACACTTCTCTCTGGAGGAGCTGCCTATTTTATGGACCTAGATGGGGTTGAATTTAAATAACCAATCAACCTCAATCGCCTCAAAAAATATTTTGCTTGAAACCTTGTCAATCAAAACCTCCCAACTTGATGAACTACGCTTAACCTGATTCTCGCTAGGAGATACGTAGGCAACCTGCTCGGTTTGGTCATAAAATTTTGCCTGAAAGGTACTTTCCTTTTGGCCTTGGCTGAAATACAACGGACCTGATACCCATTCGGGGATAAGTAGGCGGCCTCTCAAGGCCCTCGGCCCAAATAAAACCCAACTCTTGATAAAACCCAATATCTTGAGTTTCTCTATGCCAAACTAGGGGCAAACTTACGTTTGCCCAAGAACCACATCAGAGCCCTAAAACTAGGGGCAAAATTCGTTTGCTAATCCGAAGAACTCAGATAACATCTAAAACCCATTTCTGAATCTACTGGCTATCAAAATATGCATTGTGTGGAAGCAAATGAGGATTGATGGTGTAGAATGATTTAAGCTCTAAAGCAAAACTCAAAGCAAAGTAATAAAAGCTGAAAGAAGCATTAAGAGGAAGATTTTCATGAACTGAAAAGATTGGAAGAGTGCAGAACTACAATTTAACATGATTAGGACATTTTTAAAAAACAAGCAAAAGTCTTTGGAAAATTAAATGCATTACATGATTCAGATAAAGCACGGTAAGAGTAAGTAGGATTTATCAAAGCTTTTTGAAAATAAAATCTTGTGGTTGTTTCCTTTTTTATTTATTTATTTTTTTAATGTCTGTAAAGCTATCTCCCGACCAAAGTCTAAATCTTGAAGAGGTACTCAAAAGTAGGAATGACTGAAGCAGGAACTCTCCGGAAAAGAACCGACACTCTGTCGTGCCAAGCCTCGGTAAAGAGCCTCATGGTAGAAGGGTATAGGGCAAACTGCTTGAAAAATCTGCAGTAATAGCATCTAGAACATCCTGAAGTAGCCCGAACTGGCGGACCATCCGGCCTGGAACATAAAAAGTGGTAGCGTACAAACTTGTAGCCAAACCATGGGACGTTCGAGGAGCTGTACCGTGACTAAGAAGTAAATCCATCTGGGGTATATCCAATGAATGTCCTCATAAAAGAGGCTCCGGAGCCAAGAGAACCAACCATCAGCAGAACGAAATAGGTGACGAACCTCTAAACGATCATAAGGGAGCTGCCTCACGGGGTAAGAAGGATGAATATGGCACCGGTAACATGAGCGTGGTCCTGGCCGAGTAGAGTCTCCCCGAGGACTAACAAGACTGCGCTCCTCATCTCTCGAAGATGGTGAACAATGGGGATAAGGATGTTGGCAGAAGATTGAAATAGGAAATGGGAGAGCATAGCCAAAAAAGGGCACTGCGCCTGATTATTTGATATCCTACGTCATCTGGATCTCCAATGTGTATAAGTGGAAGAAAGGCGGTCGAAATCAATGTTCTAGTCACGAATGAAAGAGCTAGTAGCACTATAGGGAATATGAAGAAGAGCCGCTAGATCTTGGACATACCCTGCCTGTATCTGGGGGACAACCAAATCGGTAAAAGGATCGGTATGGAGAATCGCGCTAAACTCCTCAAAAAGTAGACAACCTCTGCATGATCGAACTGGAAGATGTGCAAAGAAGGATCCTAGCATCTGATAGCGGCTCGGAGTAAGTCCTCATCTAGAGCCATATGATGAAAAGAAAAGAGGTCCCTCAATCTGTGGGACTCGAAGTTGAGTCGGTCAATATATGAGAGAGAGTCCTTCCATGGAAAGTGAATGCCGGGACTAATGGGAGTCATGGGAAATGAAATAAGAATGAGTATGGAATGAGAAAATAGATGAGAATGAGAATGATGAAAACTTGAAAATTTTGAACCACCTTTTATAAAGGAAAAGGTACTTTGTGGCACTCGTTAAAAAAGTGGTGACTCTCACTGAGTGCCGAGCAGCACTTGTTGAGTGCCACGCGACAATCAGTGAGTGTCGGTTGTCCTCATTGAGTGCCGGCCAGGTTCCAGGCAGTTCCTAGTGCAGTTTGCAACACTAATCAACCCAAAACCTGTATAAAAAAGAAAAAGAAAGGCAAGAAGAATAGGTATGCATTGTTAAACCAGGCATTCAAGCTGCAACACCCGCATTCATTCATCAATAAAAGCATTCATATTCTCAAGAAACCGTACATAAGCATGAGATATCAAGATCAGCTCAGTAGCCATCATACATGCAAGTCATGTTAGTTTAAATCCATGAACAAAATTAGGAAATCATAAACAAATTTTTACTGTCTTGTCCACGTAGAGACCCCATAAAATAAAAAGAGAGAGAGAGAAAGAGAGAGAGAGGGGTAGATCATCATCAGTGGCGACGAGGATTCCTTCGAGGTGCCTGTAGAGCTGTCTGGCTTCCCCTAGCTCCACCATCTCCACCATTGCCACAATCACCACTCTGGTCGCCGCCTCTGGCACCTCCATGATAGCTGTCACCTTGGCTCAATTGGAACTCTTGAAGTTGCCTTCTTAGAGCCACATTCTCGACTTCCTGAAAAGGGACAAAATAGAGACAAGGACGAATAAGAAGTGAAGTAAAGTGAAGTTCTCTTTAAAACAAAAGATCTAAACTCTTTTGAAGTTCTTGAATTCAAGCATTGTGAATATGAAAATTCTTTCAAAGATATTGGGAATTTAGGCTCGTTTGGTCATAAATATGTTTTGCTAGAAGTACTTTGTTAACAATTCTTTTTTGAGTCCTTAGACTCAACTTTGCCAAAAATAGTATTGGAAATTCTTTCAAACCTATGGATTCAACCTTGTAAAATGTATATATAAGATTCTTTGAGTCCTTAAACTTGAATTGTGTAAATGTGTAATTTTTTGGAATCTGAATCTGCAAATTAGCTAGATATGATTCCCATTTAAGAAGAAAAGAGCCAAGATATATACCAAAGCTGTGGCTTGAAGCTTCACATTAACTCTCGCCCCGTCAGCCTGAAAAAGAGTCAAGATGTAAGCATTTGTAATAATGGAAAAAGAAAATGAATAAAAAGAGAGAGCAAATTTGAAACTTATTCTCCACTAGCGACCATGAATCCAGTGCCGGACTGAATGGGCATAGGATAACCCCTCCTCAGCATAGTCCTTAGGGACAGTGTCATACTGTAGGGGAATGGTGGGTATGTCCTAAGTATAGGGAGGCAACTGGTATAGAGACTCATTGCCCACATGCACCATAGAGACGTTCCAGTTCCATTGCGGAAGGGCTGGAGGATCGACTGCTCTAGGAATAGGCTGCAAAAGGAATAATTCAAGTTATGGTGAGCATTGTTGCAAAGCTAAAAGAAAGCCTCAAAAGAATAAAAGGGAGTTTAATTACCTAAGTGACGTCCATAAGAGGAACATTGTGCATGAGAGAAGTTAATCTGAAATTGGCATAGCCGTCTGGACCGTCTAAATGATTTGTGATTCTCCCTACCTAGAGCGGCGACAAAGCCCTCATAGTTTAAGGTCTCAATGCTCCCTATAGTAGCTGGGGAAGCCCTCAGAACGTAAAAAGCTGGGGCAACAAGAGACTGCCTGGTCACCCTTTCACCGAGGTACCACTCTCGGCATACCTCTCCTACCATCAAGATCCTCATCTTGGTGAAACCCGCAGTAGCCTGGATCTCTGCACTAGCCTTTAGGAGGGATGTCTCCCACGGATTCCATACCACATGAACCTCCCATAAGTTGGTAAGGAGATTCCTGTAACCAACAAAGGCATGGGCCCTCATCTTTCGGCCTGTAGCCCCTTTTCTCCATTTTAGGCCTTGCGGTATAATGGTAGTCTCACTATCCCTAAAACTGGGAGCCCTCATGCAAAGGTACTTGTGAGACCATATCTACAAAACCAAAATGTTAAGAAGTGCATCCAACGTTCAAAAATAAAATCAAGAGGGATGAATAATAAAATAAGGGAAAAAGAAAAGAGTGAAATAAAAGTAATGTAGAAAGAAGGTTTTTTACCTCCCAGGCTCTCCAGTACCCGCCAGTGGAGGGGAAGTTCCCCCTAGAGACCTCACTCATGTGATGGTAAAGGGTGGCCAGCCCTGGCCCTCCCTAGTTGTACTGGGATATGAGACCGATGTTCTCTAAAGAGGCTAAGTGCCCTAGATTGACCCTGTCTCCTGTCATGCTCATCAGAGAGTAACCCAGCACATACATGATAAAAGCCCTGATCATCTAATCATCAGTAAAAGCCTGGCCTCTCAAGGTATCCATGAACCACTTCGCAGGTATGATGAACTCTCCAAGATGGGCCCCAATTGGATCAATAATCTGCTCATGTCGACTCGGGAGATCGTCGTAACGGACCACAGGGAGGCTGCCAAACGGGATGCCAGTGATCATAGAAAAATCCAAGGGGGTCATTGTCATCTCTTCAAATGGTAACTAGAATGTGATTGTTGTATCCCACCATCTCTCTGCCAAGGCCTGGATATGGGTCATGTCATTCGAGCTTTTTTCCAAAAAAAGCACAAAAAGCCCAAAACTAGCATTATTGATCCCATTATGAACTTCTTCAGAGAGCTCCTCATACCACTTGCAGCCATGGGCCAAGCTCCCGTGGCCCTTGAGGGCAGTCTCGGGCATCTACAAAAGGACAAATATGGATTAGGACAGGAAGAAGCATAACAAGGCAAGAAAAGGCAATAAAAAATGGAAAGGATAACAAAGTCAATGAGGACTGGTAATAAAAGATAAAAAGAATTTCTTTTTGAATCTTAATAACTTCACATTTTGGAGGCAATAATAAGTTAAGTTCTTTAAATCATCGATTTTGTAAAGAGAAGTTCTTTCGAGTCATGGTGACTCCGTGTTCTTGTGAATGATGTTTCTTGAGTCCCAGTGACTCCGTGTTTTCAAAAGAAATAAAGTTCTTGAGTCCTAGCAGTTCTGTGTTTTCAAAAGAAATAAAATTCTTGAGTCTTAGCAACTCCGTGTTTTCAAAAGAAATAAAATTCTTGAGTCTTAGCAACTCCGTGTTTTCAAAAGGAATAAAATTCTTGAGTCCTAGTGACTCTATTGTTTTGCAAAAAAAAGGAAGAAGAAGAAAGAAAGGAAATTCTATTGAGATTGTAGTGACTCCATGATTTTCTAGAACAAATACTCGAGTCACTGGGACTCTATAACCATGGATTTTTGAGCCATATATGTGCATGTAAAAATAAGCCTAGTCTAGGTAAAATTTGAGCGCCTTACAGGGTCGGGGTAACCCCTCATTTGTGATGAATAAATAGAATAATGGAATTCGTGGGCATAATCTTAACATAAAATCAATAATTCCAAACAAGAAGAATGGGTAAGAACACAATTTCATGCATCAAACATGATCATGGCGGTCCATTCAAAATCAATTCAAGAAAGAGGGCATAACAATAGTTTGGGCATATCACATTTTCACAAGATCAAGAACGTACACATACATGAATTAGGCACCATATATAATCATACATTGCATCCATTGTCATAAGAGAGTGAGAGAAGTTAGGATTATACCAACTTGTTGAAGGCTCGCGCCGAAAGGCGCTCCTCGGGGTCGGCAAGTAGAAACAACATGTTGTGACCGATAGAGGGCTTGTACTTCTTCCTAGAGGGTCCATGAGATCTTGAACCACTTGCCATTTTTGAAATCTACAAGGAAATATGAAAAAAAAAAGTATAGATTGTGTAAGGAGATTAAGAAAGGCAGAGAGAAGACATGTAAACTAATGATTTCAAAGCATAAGTCAAGTTAAAGGTGCAAACTTGGCATTACAGGGGTGAACATACCTTGATTATGAAGTGATTCTTAAGTGGAGAATCAAAAGAGAAAGAGATTTTGGAAGAGAGCTCGTAAGAGAGAATGGGAGAGAATGAGAAAGAAAAGAAAGAACTCAAGTTTAAAAACAAACTGCCAGTCTGACCGGCAGTCGATGAAAGGGCAACGGCACTCGTGGTCTTATGACAGACACCAAGTGCCACACCGGCACTCAGTGAGTGCCGCTACGGTTCACCGAGTGCCACCGCGTGAGATAGGTGGCCCTTCCCCCCCCCCCCCCCCCCCCAAAAAAAAAAAATTTCATATTTATGCTGGGGACCACTGAATTTTGGTTAGATCTCCTACAAGAATTTCCCTCATTTTAAAAGAACCCCCAAGATTTGAAAAGGAATCTTTTTAGCCCTTTTATAAGTTAAAATTGGCCCCAGTTGCAAGAGATCAATTTGGAATTGAATATAATTGACTCCCGATTTAGAAAATTGATTTAATTTAAATATGATTGATTCTTGTTTTTCAACGAATTGATTTGGAAAGTGCCCAATTTACTCGTGATTATTGAAAATTAAATAAATATGAGCCTAATTGACTAATGATTTGTGAGATAAATTGATTTGAGTCTGATTTAACTTCTAATCTTGGAAAATTTTGATTTGATTTTGGTTTGATTGACTCCTGACTTTTGAAATAATGTGAATTTGGCTCTGATTGAATCCCAATTTTTGAAATACTGTGAATTTGAGTCTAAACTTACTCCCAATTGTTTGAAATAAGTTAAATTGACTCTAGGTTTTGAAAATATGAGTTGATTCAAGTCTGTTTGACTCTTAATTCTGAAAAGTTGAATAAAATTGAGTCTGATTGACTCCTGATTTGGAAATTCAATTTGAGTTTGAGTTACTCCTGATTAGAAATTTAATTTGATTTGAGTCTGTTCGATTCCGGATTTTAAAATTTAAGTAAATTCGAGTTTGACTGACTCTTGACTTCGAAGAAAGAATTGAACTCGAGTCTAATTGACTCCTGATTTGGAAATAAAATTTATTTTAAGTTTTATCGACTTTTGATTCTAAAAATCGATTTGAATTTGAGTCTAGATTGGCTCCTGATTGCTTAAAATAATGAGAATTTAAGTCTGATTGACTTCCGATTTTAGAAATTAAAATTTTTAAATCAAATTTGAGTCTGATTGACTCCCAATTTTGAAAACTAAAAATTAAGTCGAGTTGAGTCTGATTGACTCCTGATTTTGCAATTAAATCAAATTTGAGTCTAATTGACTCCTAATTTTTGAAAGTAAGCATGAATTTGAGTCTAATTGACTCCTAATTTTAGCAATAATAGTTTGAATATGAGTCTGACTGATTCCTAATTCTGGGAAAATTGGTTTGAAAATGAATCTGACTAAGTCTTAGGAGTCTTGAACTGAATTTTGCCTTGAGGATATAACAGATTTGCAGTCTCGATTCTCATAGTAGATTTGCATCAACTTCATTTCTAGAGTATAAGGCGCGAGGTGCATCTTAGTCAATCAGATGGTTCTTAGAAGACATCGGAGTATAAGGCATGAGGAGCATCTCTGTATTTTAGTGTGCTTCCTGATTCAGCATCGGAGTATAAGGCACAAGGTGCATCTCAGTCTTGTAGCATGCTTCCTGATTCGGTACCGGAGTATAAGGCGCGAGGCACATCTCAGTCAATCAGATGGTTCTTAGAAGACATCGGGGTATAAGGCACGAGGCGCATCTCAGTCTTTTAGCGTGCTTCCTGATTCGGCAATGGAGTATAAGGCGCGAGGTGCATCTCAGTCAATTAGATGGTTCTTAGAAGACATCGGAGTATAAGATGTGAGGTGAATCTCAGTCTTTTAGCGTGCTTCCTGATTCGATACCAGAGTAAAAGGTGCGAGGCGAATCTCAGTCAATTAGATGGTTCTTAGAAGACATCGAAGAATAAGGCACGAGGCGCATCTCAGTCTTCTAGCATGCTTCCTGATTTGGCACTAGAGTATAAGGCATGAGGCACATCTCAGTCAATCAGATGGTTCTTAGAAGACATCAAAGTATAAGGTGTGAGGAGCATCATAGTCTTTCAGCATGCTTCCTGATTCGGTACTAGAGTATAAGGTGCGAGGTGCATCTCAGTCGATCAGATGACCCTTGAAGAATGTTGGGGGATTACACACAAGAAGTGCATCTATGTCAGCCATGGTCTACCTGGAAAAGGACAGCATCAAAATAGAAAATGTAAGGCATAGGGTGCATTCTGATACTAAGAAGAACAGTATGATTCTGAGTCATTGCATCTAAGAGCATGGAGCATGAGATCACTTGAGCACGTGCATCACAATAGGATAGGTTCATTGATCTACATGACTGAGAGTGTTTGTGTGTGGTCCCTTGTCCGAACTACGTTCTGGTCTGATTTCCATTGGGATACGTAGGCAGTTCGACGTTGAGCATGACCAACACCGACCATCTAGGCACCATGTTTTTGTAACGTATTTTGTTTTTATCTGAATTCGACAATCTCGGTCAAAGGCTTGTCTTTCACACAAGCATTGACATTCCCTTGTGATACGTGTTGCTTCATAAGCTTTACCGAATAGGGGAAATTGTAGACACCCCAATTTTGACCGACTGTCGAATTTAGAGGATGGTTACTTCTAGACCGATAATGACGATGACTAGTGGAATTCGAAGACTTTCCAAATGATTCAAGTTCTTCAGAAGATTCTTCAAACTGAGTTTTCAAAATTGTGAAAAAGAGGGAAATCAGGTGATTCGGAAAAACCCGGGTATGAAACACGTATAAGAAAGGAACAGTCCGAAAGTCAATTTCCAAATTAACAATATGTATATATTAGAATTTTGAAAAAGAAGAAAAGAAAAAGAAAAGAAAAAGAATAGAAAAAGAATAGAAAAAGAAGAAAAAGAAGAATAAAAAAATAATAGAATATTTATAGAATTTATAAGAGTATATTTCATAGAGTAAAAGTATAATTATATGTATAAAAGTATATATACTTAGCATATATATTTGAAAATAAAATAAAAAGAGATAATACCGTTTGTGTGGCATTCGGCATAGGCTGCGACACTCACTGAGTGTCGCTGTGGCATTCAATAAGTGCCGAAACGGCACTCACTGAGTGCCACAGACAATTCTGTTAGTGCCACTCGCTGTAATAGCCTATTTTTTTTCAAATATATATGGAATATTCTTGCATATGGGTTTTTCACCGAAATTACCCAATTGACCCTCAGATTTTGGCCTATATAAGGAGGCCTTCACCTCCATTACAAGGATTCCATTCCATCATCTTAAGAAGCATATAGAAAACTAAGGAGATTCAAGAGAGAAATCCAGGGATCTTAAAGAATTCAAGAATTTTCTTTGATGAGTTTGAAGAAGAAATTGAAGTGCTTGGAAGGAGTCTTCACAAAACAAGAAGTCCTTGAGGCTATTAGAGGTAACCATCTAACCTTGCTTAGATTTAGGAAAGATTCAATCACAAACTCATAGACTTAGGACTTTTTACACATTTTCAAAACCTCTCTTCTTACCTCATTTCATCACACATCACATAGAGTTTGTGATTGAATTTTCAAGTATTGTTTTCATTAGTTTGGATCTAGACATAGCCTTGGGTTTAAAACAAAAACAAATTGTAAAAAATATTTTCACTTGGATTTTATGTAAACCTTGGTATTACCTCCTCTTGTCTCTATTTTTGAAATCCATGAGATCTTCTATATCTCATTGGAGTCTCCTTTGGTATTGACCTATTAGTCGCCCATAATCTCATGATTCATGTGGGGTTTAAGATGGGTCCTAGTTATATCCATATGATTTTTGTTTGGTCTAAGTTTTGAACCATAACTTGACTCCTTCAAGTTGAGTCTCATAGAGTTACTTCTATATTTTATGAGGTTCATATGATTTTGAGTCATATCTCAGTCTCCAAGGACCATCAACTTGGGAGGAGATATAATAAAATGGATCTATATTCCTCAAGGAACATGTAATTGGGAGAGGAATTAGGTGTGGTTTAAGTTTACTTAAGACTTTGAATACTAATTCCACAAACAGTGTAGTGAACTCATGAACTCACAAGGATCAAGGATTTTTGATTAAATCATGGTCCATGAGAATTGAGTGAGACCAAGTGGAGAGTGTTCGTAACTCATTAATGCATCATAATGGTCTTGGTCGTGATTAAAATCCATATTTAGGATGGTTTGACCTTGTGATTTGTGAGTAAGTTGCTCTCTGTCCAAAATTTTAGAACAGTAAGTTCTTTTTAAAATAGATAAATCAGAACATTAATCAAGTTTTTTTTACCACAAATAAATTTTTCTAGGTAGTTCAATATGTTAGGAATGTACCCTAAAAAGATCAAAGTGTTTCAGAATTTTTTACTATTTTTATAAAATCATACAAAAACTCTGGACAGAGAGTTGAAAATTTCTGAGCGATGTCTGTTCATGACTCTATTCCCAGAGATTCAACTGTTGGATCTTTGATTTTCTTTTTGGGTTAGAAACCAGACTTACAGAGTCACAACATACTCAAAAATCATTAAGATCTAACTGATGGAAGTATTTTATTTCTATTTTTGAAAGTCTGGTCTACTCTCTATAATTTTTAAAAATCTGTCATAGTTTTGGAAAACCTTGAACAACTCTAATCTAATGGACTCCTAATGTCCTAAGATCTAAACCATGTCTTAAATAATGTCAATTAAGTTTAAATCCAGAGACTAGATGATCCAAACTAATGAATATCTCATAGCTCATGTTCATGCATTTATTCATACATATTGATACCCATAAATAGGACTCATTTTTAGTCTAAGTTGCACTTGATTGAACCTAATTCAACACGACTAGGGGTTCCTTATGATCATGTTGGGGCTATGACATCCCTATATGGACACTACATTGGCTCCTAGTTGAGACTTGTATATCTATAGAGGTGCTATGGTTCCAACTAGTTAAAAGGAATTCTAAGTTATGTCAATTCCTCCTCTACTTGATAAATTTAGGCTAAAAGTTTAGGATTGATTATTTGATATCATATTTGAAGCATGTGGACTAATCTTTGTTTTGTAGCAATTTTGAGGTACAATTTCTCAAACCTTTCTCTAGTTTATTTCACTTATTGATTTTATTGATTTTTCGACTCCATCCGCAACACCTTAGATTAGGTCTTGCCTTATGTGTATATGTGATTAGGGACCTTTTTAGGTTTTTTATTTTCTTGCATGCATCACACGTTTAATATTCGCGGTGGGATCTCGAGTAAGTTCTCTAGTTCCCTATTGCATACCATGTTGCTTGCTAATTCAATTATGTGATTTTGAATGATATTTTATCATTAGCACTTTTACACCCTTTCCAACATGCTTGTGTAACGTATATTTATACATATGTGTTAATTGAGGGCACACTGAGATAGTCAATTAGATTAAAAGGATGTTGAGTAGAGGCCTATCATGAGATAGGATGAGAGGGGGTGTTTAAGTCCATCGGGCTCCTTCCCCTCTCATTCCATAATCTCTAGACCTAGAATCTCTGGTTTCCAAAAATATCCGTTTGCTTTAAAATGGTTTCTTGATTTTCCTTATAAAAATTAAGTGGCGACTCTTTATATTTGAAAATGTTTTAAAAGTGGGCCCAAATGCCGGTATCTACACATTTCAGGGCCTTAATCCACCCAATACTCTTTGTCATTACTCAAGAAGCAAATCTCAAACTCCTCCAGGAGGACAACCATAAGTTTAGGTTTGGTTATGGGGGTGATATATACGGCCAGGTTATCAGAAAATAGGGTAAGGCTAAGGAGGTTTATGTTTTTTGGTGGGGGAATGACATGGTGATTTGGCAACGGGTTACGAGTAATATTTAGCAGAGGTGGGGGGGGTGGGGGTTAATGACCCCATTATCGAGGAGGTCTCGGATCTCATGAAGAAATCGTATGCAATGGTTGGTATCATGGCCACATTCTTGGTGAAAGGCCCAGTACTTAGAAGGGTCATGGTTTGGTAGGAGAGGATCGGGTGTAGGTCTTGGGTTCAAGGGTTTGAGGTGGCCTTTCTAAGTGAGGCGAGTCAATATGGAGGATAGTGGTAGGCTAAGGGGAGTGGATTTTCTTGGTTCGGAACGACATTTATTTCCTGGGTAGGATCGGTTGGCACTTTGGTCAGGGTTATCATGTAAGACATTGACATAAGATGAAGTATGGTTGTTTGAGTAGGTTCCTTGGGTATTTCTCTTCCTTGGGTTATTTTCTTCTTTCTTAATCTTCCCATCCCTCAAGGCATCCTCTCTCTTAGTCCCCACATCAACAGCTACTCGAAAGTGGTAATAGGCATGAAACACATGCGCTTATTGTAGGTGAGCAGTAGGTTCTTTATGATCATGTGGACTTGTTCTTTTTTGGTTGGTGTATTTGCCATTTCGGCAGCCTTCTTCCTCCAACGGGTCAGAAACGTGGCAAAAGACTCTTGGTTGTCTTGCCTAGTAGTTTTGAGGTCTCCGATGGTGACATTAGGCTTGGTATTGTAAGCATACTGCTTTACAAACTCATTCACAATATCCTCCCATTCACGGGCCTTGGAGGACTCAAGAGCTAAGAACCATTGTAAGGCTCCTCCAGATAGGTTACAAGAGAATAACTGGACCAAGTGCTCGTTCGCCAATCCCATAGGTCTCAAGGCGGTGACATACATTTTTTAGGTGGCTTTTGGGGTTTCCAGTCCCATCAAACTTTTTTAGGTCAGGCATCTTACTCTTATCAGGGTATTTGATCTTTGCGGGCTCGAAGAAATCCTCTAGATCTAGCAGGTAATCATTGATACCACGGGATTTTCTCATCACACACTCTAGACACTCCAACTTATCCTTTATTATCTTTCAAGAATCTTCGTGTACACCGTCATCGTACCAATCCTCCTCCTTGTAGGATTCAGATCAACAGGATTCTTAGGTGCAATCGGAGGAGGAGGTGGAGGTGGTATGAGTGGATCAATAGTAGGCAGGCCATGCGGGTTTACGGTAGCTTGCCCCAATCGGTCTATCAGAAGCTGCAACTCTTGCCCCTGTCGCGCCAAGGTATTCTCTAACTGTTCCATTCTATCTTGTTTATCAGCCATAGCTATCCCAACACTAGTAGTTTGGACTAATCTTCTTGAACCAGGGGGACGAACCCAAGAAGGTGTTCTCACGATTTTCCTTGAAGCTATCTCTAGACAGTCTGCATACCCATATGTTCCCAATTCAAGAAACCTTTAGTTCTTATTTCATTTTAGATTCTCTCAATGCTATGTATGTATGCTTATGCGAAGAGAACATGATCCGATAACTATTTTATCAACATGTAGCCATATAAGTCCTAGTCGCATTGTCGAGTATTTCTTTCTCATCCCTTTGTCCATCATAATCAATGTCACGCTAGCCATTCTATGTCTAGAATTTCATGTGTGCCAAGGTTTATGATAACCTAGGTCTAATTAGGGCTTACTCTAGTTAATAGGACGCAAACAAGGTTATGATTCTGTGGATATCGCAGGTTTTTTTTCTTTTTACCCACAGCTTTTCAAAATCAATTTCAAAAATACATGAGTCGCCACTTAATTTTTAGAAGTAAAATTAAGAAATCATTTTTTAAAACAAACTAATCTTTCAGAAACCAGAGATTAACTAGGTCCGGGGATTATGGAATGAGAGAGGAAGGAGCCCGTCGGACTAAAACACCCTCTCTCATCCTATCTTGCGATAGGCCTCTAGTTCATATCCTTCTAATCGAATTATTAATTTAAATGTGCCCTCAACTAATATATATATGTATAGATATACGTTACAAAAAGCATGTCCAAAGGGGTGTAACATTGCAATTGATAAAATATCATTCAAAAATCACATATTTCAAGTACCAAGCAACATGATATGCACTAGGGAACAAGAGAACTTACCCGGGATCCAGCAGCGATATTAAACGTGCAATGCATACAAACAAAAGAAAATCCTAAAAAAAGAGTGTCTAATCACATATACATATAAGGCAAGATCCTAATTCTAACGTGTCGCGCATGAGGTTGAAAAATCAGTAAAATCAAGAAATTAAAATAAATTAAAGGGGGTCCTAGAGATCATACCTTAATAGCGCTACAAAACAAAATGTTAGTCCATATGATATACAAGATGTGAAATTAGAATTTCTAGCTTAAACCTAGCAAGCATGAAATCCAACTTTATTCAATAGCTAGTTCTAATCATGAGCATTAAATGTACATGAATGAATGAATGTGAACAAGAATAAGACATAGATTTATTCACTAATTTGGGTCGCTTAGCCTCTGGATTTAAGCTAAATTATCATTATTCAAAGTATGATTTGGGTCTCAAGACATTAGGAGGCCATTTGAGTTGAAATAAATAAGATTAGACAAAAACAGTAGCAGTTTTTTTTATGAATTACAGAGAGCAGATCATAACTTTAAAAAATGTAAAAACATGGTTCCCGTGGTTGGATCTTGATGGATTTTGGACACAAGATTCCTCTGTGTGTCTAGAGTTTAACCCAAAAAAGAAATCAAGGTTTCAACAGTTGGATCTCCGGGAATTGGACAAAAACCAGACATCACTCAGCATTTTACAACCTTCTGTCCAGAGTTCTTGTACGATTTTCTAAAAATAGCAAATAAATCAGAAATGCAATGTTCTTTTTAGGGTGACTTCCTTACACATTAATCTACTTAGAAAAAATTATTTTGGGTCACAAACACTTTATTAAAGCATTGGTTTACTTATTTCAAAAGAGTGTTACTATGCTAAAACTCTGGACAGATTGTAGTGTCCTTACAAAACTCACAACCAAACCACTTTAGATATGAAACCACCTTAAAAAAAATACAGTGGTAAAATATTGTGTTGTTGACACTTTCTCGTTGGTTTTATTTGATTTCGACGGTTAGATCTTGAACTAAAAATCTTTGATCAAAAACAGTTTGTGAACTCACTGTTTTCATTTGTCAAGCTCACTTTTATTTGTTAACCCCAACTATTAAACCATGAAGTTGGACTTAAACTAAACCATTTTCTCTTACCATTTAGTGGTCATTGGAGGCTAAAGACCTTCATATTTGTAGATTTCAAATGAAGTATGAATGAACTTCATGAAATCTCAAGATAAAGAATCTAAATCATGGAGATGTGCTTAGACTCAAAACCACTTTCTCCTACCATTTGATGGTCATTGGAGATGAAGACATGACTAATATTCATGAGTCTCAAAGGAATATAGAAAGGATTCCATGAAACATCAAGTTTAGAGGACCCAAGTCATGAATATGGACTTGGACCCATCTACTTGCTTATGAAATGAAGTGATGATCAAACTTTGATTCCCATGTGAAGCACAAGCTTACATGGGATTCAAAAGATCATGTTCAACAGATTTCAAGAGAGATATTGAGAATCTCTAAGAGTCTCAAGAAGGAAATATGATCAACAAAAGAAATGGAACAAAGAAAACAAAAAAGGTTTGAGGATTAGAGTCTCAAAAGAAAGAATGTAAACAAACAATTTATGGTTAGAGGATCACCTCCAAACTATCCTCAAAGTTCTTCTCCTTTGAAGATATTCCAAGCTCTTCTCCCTAGTTCTCTAAACTCTCTCTTTTGAATTGTGTTGTATATTGTATGTTGTATCACTCTCTTGCCCTTTTTTTTCTTGTTGTATCCCTCAAGGAAGATTCTCTTTCTTTTTATAGACAAAAATTACCAAGTATTTTCAGTGAATTTGGAGTAAAAGACAGGTGTAATCATCCCATTTGGTGGTACAATATGTACTTCCTGAAATTAGACAGACTGCTGCCTGGGGCGACATTCAAAAGTGATTCGCGGCAGTCCGTGGCTGCCGCCGCGGCACTCCGCGACTGCCGTCGCGGCATTCCGTGACTGCCGCGCGGCTCTCAGTGAGTGCCGCGCAAAATTATTGATTAGGGAGTGCCGCTCGGCATTCACTAAATGCCACCGCGGAATTCTGTTGTGTGCCATTTTTCTGCAGAACTTCCCTTTTTAGGTCTTTTCTTTCTTCCCTTTTTCTTAAAGAAACTTATTCTTGAAGATCTTTTCCGAAAATGGTGTTTTACACCTGAATTCTCCTAAATACCTGGTATTTTCTTCTTTCTGTGAAATTTTATCGCATTTAGAGAACTTTCTGAAGAGCTTGGAATACTTCGAATCTTTTCGGTCCTTATCATCATTGGACGTGGAGGTGACGCTCTCCTAAATTCGACGGTCGGTCAAAATTGGGGTGTCTACAGTTTGCCCCTCTTTGACAGAACTTGTGGGGCAATTCGTCTCATAAGTGAATGTGTCAAAGCCTGTGTGAAGACAAGCCTTTGACCAGACTGTCGAATTTAGGCAAGACAAAATGCGTTGCAAAAACGGATTCACAAACGGTTCACGTTGGTCGTGCTCAACGGTGAGCTGCCTACGTATTCCATCAGGAATCAGACCAAAGCGTAGTTCGGGCAGGAACCAAACATACACAAGCACAAGTAACCATACGGATGAATGCACCTATCTTATCGTGATGCAAGTGCCATGCAATGGTATTTTCCGAATTGACCTGGTCAAACAAGCGCCATGCTCATCATGTTTTCCCTGCGTGCGACGCACTTTACGTGATGCGTTAGTCAGGAAAGATTACCTAATTCCGTGACTGATGCGAAGATTTGTTACAGGGGTCATGATGTTTTTGATTTGATTTCGAGGGCTAACACAAATCTGTTGCGAGAATCGAGAATATAATTCTGTCATATTCCAAAACGAGGGTAAACGCAAATCTGTTGCGAGAACCGGGAATATAAATCTGTTATATTCCAAAAACGAGGGTAAACGCAAATCTGTTGCGAGAACCGGGAATATAAATCTGTTATATTCCAAAAAGGAGGGTAAACACAAATCTGTTGCGAGAACCGGGAATATAAATCTGTTATATTCCAAAAATGAGGGTAAACGCAAATCTATTGCGAGAACCGGGAATATAAATCTGTTATATTCTAAAAACGAGGGTAAATGCAAATCTATTGCGAGAACCGGGAATATAAATCTGTTGTATTCCAAAAACGAGGGTAAACGCAAATCTATTGCGAGAACCGGGAATACAAATCTGTTATATTCCAAAAACGAGAATAAACGCAAATCGGTTGCGAGAACCGGGAATATAAATCTGTTATTTTCCAAAAACGAGGGTAAACGCAAATCTATTGCGAGAACCGGGAATATAAATCTGTTATATTCCAAAAATGAGGGTAAACGCAAATCAGTTGCGAGAACCAGGAATATAAATCTGTTATATTCCAAAAACGAGGGTAAATGCAAATCTGTTGCGAGAACCGGGAATATAAATCTGTTATATTCTAAAAACGAGGGTAAACGCAAATCTATTGCGAGAACCGGGAATATAAATCCGTTATATTTCTGAAATCGTTTTTAATTTTCGAAAATTGGGAGCCAACGGGCTCAAATATTTTCACTTTTCAGGAATTGGGAGCCCACGGGCTCAAGTCTTTTTTTAATTTTCAAAAATTGGGAGCCCACGGGCTCAAATATTTTCACTTTTCAGGAATTGGGAGCCCACGGGCTCAAATCTTTTTCAATTTTCAAAAATTGGGAGCCCACGGGCTCAAATATTTTCACTTTTCAGGAATTGGGAGCCCACGGGCTCATATATATTCTTAAATTCTGAAATTTGTAGCCAATTTAAACCTAAAAACGACCCCGAGGGCCAAAAGTGTAATGAGGGGAAATTTTAGGGGCCTCAAATTCAATTTTCGGGACTTGATTTGAATTTTGGGGAAAAGTGAAGGATCTTTGAACCGACTTAAATGCGGCACACGCGGATTTGTGCTGCAGTCCGTGACTGCCGAGCGGCACTCACGGAATGCCGTTGCGGCAGTCAGTGAGTGCCGCGCGGCAGTCCATCAACTGTCGTGCACAGAAAACTGAGTGCCGCGTTTGAGTGACAGTGGCTAAAACCGCCGGGTTCAATACACTTTTCTCATTCTCTCAATCTCTTGAACTCGAAATCCCTTTGGAGAAAATTTTCCTCTTCCTTTCCTTGCTTGGATTGATCTACCAGGGACTTATCAGGTTCGTTCTACTTGACCGAAACTTGATTAATCTCGTTTATTTCCTTGTTTTTCTGAAATTTTCACGAATCTAACGCTCGAATTCTCTCTTTTCTTTGACAGATCATGGCGAGTGGTTCAGGGAGGAAGAAGAAGGCCAAGTACACGGCCACTCATCATCCTGATGCTACACTCCTTCTCCGGGATCCCGACGAGCATTTGTCTGCCCGCGCGTTCAAGCGCGAGGTAAACACTCCTCTTTTTCTTTTTCTTTTTTAATTTTCTTTTCTCCTGTTAAAACTTTATGTAAAGTGAATCATAACTTTGAATATCTCATTCCAAACACAAGTGCCATGGTTGTAGCGCTTTTATGTGTACCTTATTCAAAAGTTTGCATTTTATCTTACCTCTTACGAACTTTATCATGCTCGATGAATCACAATTTATCATTCTCACTCGTGTTTACTGAACTCGCAGGTTTTCTTGAGCGTTCCAAATGCCTTTTATTATTAAAATTGATTCTTGACCGCTTGTGATCACATACTTCTCTTTAAAACTACACTCAAATTTCTTTTGCACCTTTACATGTTTATATATGCATGTATTCCCGAAAATGCGAACAAGGTATTCTTTTCTTTTCTTTTTTCTTCAGAACCTTGCTAAGACATTGGGTGCTTTCTCTTATTTCTTCTTATTATTTTGTGAACATCTGCTGAACTGAATGCGAACGAGTGCCATGTTTGTGAAATTTCTGCGAGTATCTCCAAAAAATTTTAATTTTAATTTTAATTTTTTTTTCTTTTTATGTCGCATTTCCTTGTCTTTTTGCTGCCATCTGTTTATTTACCTTTTCTTTTATCCAATTACTAATATCAAAATTTGTGATTCTTTCTTGCAGCTGCAGCCTAAAGTGCTGAAGGGGCATGACAACCTCGCGCATGGGTATGAGTGGTATACACAGTTGAGTGAGACAGTGAGGACTTTGGTGGATGCGGCCGGGTTTGGAGATTTCGTCAAACTCTTGACGAAGAGCTCCAACGACTTGCGGCAAATACATGCACTGGCGGAGCGGTGGTGGGATACCACCAGTACCTTTCATTTTGACTTCGGGGAGATGACGATGACTCCCTTAGATTTCTCGATGATCACCGGGATCCCGTTTGGTGGAGAGCCTCTGCGATATCTGACGGATCAGGAGTGGGACCAGGTGGAGCCTTTGCTAGGAGTGGTCCTGGAGGAGTCCCTGGTCACAGCCCGATGGTTTATGGACACGTTTAGGGGCCAGCCTGGTTTTACGGATGAACAGATGGCCCGAGGCTTTCTCATGTACTTACTGGGGTGCTCCTTGCTGAGCACCAAGGGTGATCGGGTCGATGTTTCCCTGGTAGCGTCCCTGGAGCGCCTGGACCGGGTGGATGAGTATGACTGGGCTGGCGTAGGGTTAGCCATCTTATACCGGCACATGGGTGACATCTCCCGGGACAGGCCGACCTCCATCAGCAGTTATTGGAGAGCGTGGGAGGTATACCTTTTTCCATATTTCATTGCTCATTATACCTTTAACAACTTATTTAAATTGTGAGACTAACTTTCTTTTCTCTTTCCTTCTTTTCTTTCTTTTTCTTTTTTTTTATTACAGATTTGGTCTCACGAGTACCTCCGTATGATGTCTCGTGAGACACGCAGCGCTGACGCCCTCATCATGCCCCAGGGGCTGAAGTGGGCGAAGGATACAGTCGGGCGGAAGACCGGGGCCCACGATTTCGTTTTGTTCAGGAACTTCCTGACGAACTTGAGGGAGCAGCACGTTCATTGGCAGCCCTGGCTTAGGGTGCTTCCCGAGGCTCGTGCGGAGATCCGAGAGTCGGCTGGATATGACCCAACGAGGCGACTCCTTAGTGGGCCAGAGGGCTAGGCGTGGTACTTAGGAGAGAGGGTGACTAGGCAGTCACTGGCGGCCCCTGGATTCTTCGTGCCATTCCCTCCTCCTGACTCTATGAGAGCCACGGACACGCTCCAGGGTAGCGAGCTGTCGACTGCTCTGATGGGCTTGGGTATTCACGGCTTCCTGGATCCTCCTACAGGATATGTGACTTTCCGTGCCGCCAAGCTGATGCCGAACTTCCCTTTGATGGAAGTGACTCGGGTGAGTATATGATTCCTCTATTACTATTCTTATGAATTTTCTTTTTTTATTCTTTATTCATGCTTTATTATTTTTCGTTTGCAGCCTGTTCCTGCTGCGGCTCGTCCTCCTGCCTTGCCTGGGTGGGATTGGACTATGTCGGCCGTCTCGTTCGGCGAGCCCTACTCGACGACGATTCCTCGACTCACACAGGGTGCCCCCATTATTCCTCTCCATTACGATGTTGTCCCACGTGCTTACGCTGAGGAGGGCTTGACGTACGCCCACAGCGTGCGGCAGTGGGTTCTCGGGCGAGAGTGGATGGTAAGAAACTTATCCCTTTCTCTCACTTCGACTTTGATTGCCTCTCCTTTTGCTAATCTTTATTTTTGGTTCTTGTTTTTAGGCTGAGGGAGCTCGGGCGACTGCTGCGACTCAGTTGAGGGCCCAGGTATGATCTTCATCCTTTTATTCTCAGTATTTCGTCCGTCATTTCAACACTTTCTGGACTTATCCTCTCTTATTTCAGACGGAGGAGATTAGAGTCCTGTCCCAGCAGGTAGGGCAGCTCCAGCAGCGGCTTCAGCAGTTTGGCATTCCCCTTAGCGACATTCCTGGGGATGGCGGTGCTAGACGAGGCGTGGGGCGAGGCGGTGGTAGCAGCGCTGGACGTGGCGGAGGCGGCGGTGAGGGCTGCAAAGCGGAGGTATTTGTAAAATACAACCGCGTTAAAAGGAAGAATTGTATTAGTTTTTATCACAACTTCCCGTTTTATCTGCAATTTGCATTGCAAGGCTAATTTTTATACAATATGATTAATCTATGATAAGTTGTATTGTTTTAGCTGTTGTTTGTGCAGATCACTGCTGTGTGGACTAAACAAATGGACATCAGGATAAATGGAATGCTGGAATGGAAACAAGAGAAGTCAAAGCTGAAATTTGGAGCTCGATCGATCTAACCCAGCTCGATCGATCGAGCGTTCGATCGCATAAAGAAAGTTGAAGCGCTTGAGGCTCAAGGGTTCGATCGATCGAGAGTAGTTCAATCGATCGAACGGGGTATTTTCAGTAACATTCGTGTGCGCAGCAGATGCGGGTTTTTAACCCTAGTTCTTTGGTTTTCTTATATATAGGTGTATTGTATACGTCCAGTGGGACGCCCACTTTACATTTTTACAGTTTTAGAGAGAGAGATAGAGAGTTTGCTTGTGTTTTGTAGGTTTTCATTGAGTTTTTGCATTGTGAACCGGATTTCACTAAGTTAATACTAGTACTCTTCGTTCCAGGTTATTTATATTTTGCTTATTTACATTCTGCACTTCGTAGTCGTAGTTTAATCGTTCATCTCGTGGTATTGTATGCTAGATATTCTCGAATCCATAGTTTTTATAGTTTTCATGAAAAAGTTGCAACCAAACAAGGTTCTAATGTTTTCTTACGTTAAATATCAATCTGTGACACTCCAGACGATGTCTGAGTAGTCCCAGGTTGGGAGAACACGATGAAACAGTGATCTCCAGCTTCTGCCATGCAGCAGAATAATCGTTGTGTTCGATCGATCGATCGAACCAGTGACAGTCAAGCGATCGAAGTCCGTTTGATCGATTGAGGGATGAAGGTCTTCGATCGATCGAAAGCGCGTCGATCGATCGAACTCCCTGATTCTTGAGGATGTTCCCTTCAGTATTCCAGGACCTTTTTGTTTTAAGATTTGTTATCATTCTGTCCCAAAAAATGCTCAGTCTGTCAAAACAGTTTTTAAAACTAAGGCCCTAAGGCATTTTCTTTCAATACATTTTGCAAACCATCTTCAATGCTAACACCATTGAGGATGCGAGTCTTAACTATTGGATTAAACCGCTTTTACGTATTTTAATTTAATTGTGATGATATGGTCCCGGTCATGAAAGGGCCATGGATTCTCCATCTTTAGAGGAATACGGAAAACTGTGGGTAATGTACTCCTTTGTGCTTCAAGGCAACTGCATGGTAGACAGCTAGATTACTGCGGATTCGTGTAATCCCAACACTTTCTTCTTAAAGTTAAACATCCTAATTTAGAGTACTGTTTTAATTAGCTAGTTAGATTGTTAATTTAATCTCAATTATTTTCATTAGTAATCTTAGTTTGTGGAACTTTGTGTTCTGCACCATTATTCAATCTTATTCATTTTAGTTTGTTTTCTTTGAGGATAGTCTAATTCAATAGGTCAGCACCTTCCCTGTGGGATCGACCTGGTCTTACCAGTTACTACTTGCACGTCCACCTACACTTGGGTGTTGCACAAGAGCGCACAAGATTTTTCACGTGTCAAGTTTTTGGCGCCGTTGCCGGGGAAGGCGACGATCAATTCCTTAGATTACCTCAGTCTCTCTTCATCTCTTTCTGTTTTTACTTTCTCTTCTTTTCAGTTCTTTTGGTAAACACTCACCCTAGGGACTCTCCTAGTTCATGTCCAAGAATTCTATTGAAGGAATTTTTGGAAATCCATTCTACCGCTCTGACTCTGATAGTTCCATCAACCCGATAGCCACTCCAACTGCATCAATGGATGATCATCAGAGTGAAAATGGTGACAATGTTGTGGTACCAATTGATGAGGCACTCCGTCCTCTTTGCGATCTCATGCAACCAGAACCTGCACCTACGCCCTCTTGCATTCAAATCCCACCGCATAATGGCGAATTTCAGTTTTGCAATGGGATGATTCAACTGCTTCCCACTTTTCATGGGATGGAAAGTGAGAAGGCGTATTTACATGTCACTGACTTCGAGGATGTTTGCAAAACATTCTCGCAAAATTGTCCTAGGGAGGTGACGCATCTAATGCTATTTCCCTTCACTTTGAAAGATAAAGCGAAGGCGTGGCTCCACTCCCTAAAACCTAATTCAATTTTCACCTGGCATGCGATGAGCACTGCGTTTCTAAAGAAATTCTATCCTACTCGCTTGACCACAAACCTTCAGCGTCAAATCAATTCCTATAAACAAAAGAGCAATGAAACCTTCACACAAGCGTGGGAGTGTTTCAAAGATTTGCTTCTCTCATGCCCACACCATGGGTTTGAGAAATGGCGAACTATCAGCTTCTTTTATCACGGATTGAATGGTGAAACAAAGAAGTTGGTGGAAACGATGAGCTCTGGACCATTTCTGCGTAAAAACACCGAAGAGGCTGAAGCTCATTTCGAATGGTTAGCTGAATACGCTCATGAATGGTCAAATTCTGACAATGTCTCACGCTCACAGATATCCTGTGTAGAAGAGAAAAGCCTATACCAGCTAACCAGTGAAGATCACCTTATGAGTAAGTATGCAGAGCTAGCAAAGAAGGTAGAGGCGTTAAGCATGAAAGGAGAGAGCTCTAGGCAAGTCATGCCTGAAGAACCATGTGGCACATGCAACATGTTGGGACATACAACTCAATATTGTCCTAATGTGCCATATTTTCAAGAGCAAGCCCCTATAGAGATGAATGCCATGCAAGGTTTTCGAGGGGCGGGGAATTCCAACAATAACTTTCAAAGTAACAATCGATGGAATCACCCCGGTTTTGATTGGAGAAATAATGCTGGGGCCCAAAATCAATATCAACAGCAGCCCTACAACAATAATCAATATCAAGGGCAAAACAATAGGCCGTCCCAGCAATACAATCAAAACAGAACCAATAATTATAACCAAGCTCAACCCTCCAATGCACCACAGACCAATACCTATGTGCCACCGCACAAGAAGGTACAAGAAGAAGAGCCACTTGCTAATGCCAATCTAACGCAGCAACTCATACAGATGATGAGTAGAATGTCTGCCACATTAGAGAGAATAGATGCATGGCAAGAGGGCTCAGGAGGAACATTCCCTGCCCAACCACTTCCGAACCCCAAGGGACATAACAATGGTCCTAACAATCAAGAACATGCTAAAGCTGTGACTACATTGAGAAGTGGAAAAATTATAGAGAAAAGCATGCCTCTGTCCACTCCCGAAGTGTACAAAGAGGAGGAAGTGGTGGATGAAGAAGTTGAGCTACCATCTACTCAAGAGGAGGAGCCGTCTACTAATGACGAGGCAATGAAGGCAAACATTGAAGCTCCTAGAGTAGAGGAAGAAGTTGAGCGAAGGCCTGGAAAGGAGTCTGTTAAGGAGGAACCACCAAAATGCCCCTTTCCTGCACCTTATCCTCAACGGTTGAAGAAACCCAAGAATGAGACAAAGAATCAGGAGTTTATGGAATTGTTTAAGCAAGTTAAAATTAACCTTCCACTCCTAGATGCTATCAAGCAAGTGCCGGCCTATGCTAAGTATCTCAAAGATCTATGCACAGTCAAGAGGAGGCAAAGCGTGAAAAAACATGCTTATGTCGCGTGCCAAGCCAGTGCGATCATTCAAAATGAGTTGCCTCCAAAACTCAAAGATCCCGGTACCCCTACTGTCTCATACAGAATTGGGAATCAAAGGATAGATAACGCACTTCTCGATCTAGGAGCAAGCGTGAACCTGCTGCCTTATTCAGTCTATAAACAGCTAGGGTTAGGTGAACTCAAACCCACTCGAGTTGCTTTGCAATTGGCAGACAGATCTGTGAAGTACCCTAGAGGGGTGTTGCAGGACGTCCTTGTCCAAATAGACTCTTTTGTCTTTCCGGTTGATTTTGTGATATTGGACACAGAACCTGTGTCTAATCCTGGTGCACATATCCCGGTTATCTTTGGACGTCCATTCCTCAACACCATTGATGCCACAATCAAGATTAGAACTGGTATCATGACTATCGTATTCGGGAACATGACGTTGAATATCAAGATTTTTTCTAATCCCCGACCTGAAGAATACGATGATGAGGAAGAAATTCATTATATAGACACGGTCATTGAAGATGAAGTTGACTTGGTCGACTACAAAGATCCTTTGGAAGTCGTGATGACTCAATTTGGCGATATCTATCAGCCTGCAGAGTCCACCCCATTGGATGCTGACTTGAACCAGACGTGTCTTATGATGGATACGGTAGAGGAGGATAGAGCCGATTGCATGTGGGTAATGCTATATGAACAACTGCCTCCTAAAACCAAGTTGGTAATGCCTTCAAGTTTCCAGTTTCCGGAGTTAGAATTAAAGGAGCTTCCCAAAGAGCTAAAATACGCATTCCTAGGGACTGGAAAAACTTATCCTGTGATCATTTCATCTGCTTTAACTCATGAACAGGAAGGTAAGTTAGTGCAAATGCTGACCAAGCATAAGGATGCTATGGGATGGACGATTGCTGACCTCAAAGGCATAAGCCCATCCATATGCACGCATAAGATATATCTGGAGGAAGACGCTAAACCCTCAAGGCAAATGCAAAGGCGTCTGAATCCCAACATGCAAGAATTAGTTAAAAAGGAAGTGCTTAAACTACTTGATGTTGGGATGATTTACCCGATATCTGACAGTCCTTGGGTTAGTCCTACCCAAGTAGTTCCAAAGAAAGCAGGCATAACGGTCATTCCAAACAAAGATGGTGAATTAGTTCCAACACGTGTCCCCACTGGATGGAGGATGTGTATTGACTACAGGAAGTTAAATACTGTGACTCGAAAGGACCATTTTTACTTTGCCATTCATGGATCAAATGCTAGAACGTGTGGCGGGTCACAAGTATTACTGCTTTTTGGGTGGATACAGTGGATATAATCAAATTGAAATTGCTCCTGAAGATCAGGAGAAAACCACGTTCACTTGTCCATTTGGTACATTTGCCTACCGACGAATGCCGTTTGGCTTATGTAATGCACCGGCTACATTTCAGCGGTGCATGCTAAGCATATTCAATGACATGGTCGAAAACATCCTTGAAGTCTTCATGGATGATTTTTCAGTGTTTGGCCATAGCTTTAAAGATTGCCTCAGCAATCTCGAGCAGGTTTTAATGAGGTGTGAGGACAAACACCTAGTTTTGAATTGGGAGAAGTGTCACTTTATGGTGACCAAGGGAATAGTCCTCGGCCACATAATATCCGATGAAGGAATCCAAGTGGATAAGGCTAAAATCGACATAATCTCAAATCTACCTGTCCCCCGTACAGTGAGAGACATCCGTTCATTCTTGGGACATGCAGGTTTTTATCGTCGGTTTATCCAGAATTTCAGTGCAATCTCTCGACCTCTTTGTCAACTTCTTGTTAAGGATGCACCATTTGAGTGGTCAGAGAGTTGCCAAAAGTCCTTTGAGGATCTAAAAAAGCTTCTCACCTCCGCACCTATAATACAGGCACCCGACTGGAGTTTGCCTTTTGAATTAATGTGCGATGCTAGTGATTACGCCATTGGCGCAGTCCTAGGCCAGAGAAAGGACAATAAGCCATATGTGATATACTACGCCATCCAAACTTTGAATGACGCTCAAATGAATTACACTACCACTGAAAGGGAGCTGTTGGCTGTAGTATTCGCCCTGGACAAGTTTAGGTCTTATCTGATAGGGTCACCAATCGTCTGTTTTACAGATCATTCGGCCCTCAAGTATCTGCTGTCAAAGAAAGACGCTAAACAACGGCTTATTCGCTGGATACTCTTACTCCAAGAGTTTGATTTAACAATCAAAGATAAGAAAGGAGTAGAGAATGTGGTTGCGGATCATTTGTCCCGGTTGACTTTTGTCGACAATACTGAATCCCAATCCATTAAGGATGAGTTCCCAGACGAACAGCTACTAGCAGTAAGTAGTCTGCCTTGGTATGCTGATATTGTAAACTACCTTGTCACGGGTGAAACACCGACTCATTGGTCGAACCAAGACAGAAAACGGTTCCTCTCGTTCGTGCGTCATTTCTTCTTTGATGACCCATACCTTTTCAAGTACTGTGCTGATCAGGTCATCAGGCGCTGCGTCCCCAATGAGGATATAACCGTAATATTAGCGTCATGCCATTCTGAGGCATGCGGTGGCCACTTCGCTTCACAGAAGACCGCACAAAAAGTCCTACAAAGCGGTTTTTACTGGCCCACAGTCTTCAAAGATGCTTATTCCTTTTGCAAGACATGCCAACGCTGTCAAAAGCTTGGAACGATTTCTAAAAGGAATTCTATGCCTTTAACCCCTATCATCACAATTGAGATATTTGATTATTGGGGCATAGATTTTATGGGTCCATTTCCCAAGTCTAATAACTGTGAATACATACTCCTTGCTGTAGAGTATGTATCGAAATGGGTAGAAGTGATACCAACGAGACGCAATGACCACAGAACGGTCATGTCCTTTCTAAGAGAGCATATCTTGTCTCGTTTTGGTACTCCGAAAGCTTTACTAAGTGACCAAGGTAAGCATTTCTGCAATAGACCCTTGGAGTCACTTCTCAAGAAATACGGAGTCCATCATAAAATCGCTCTTGCCTATCATCCACAGTCTAATGGGCAAGCAGAATTGGCTAACCGAGAAATCAAGCACAATCTCGAAAAGACGGTTAGCTCCAATCGAAAGGACTGGGCATACAAATTGACTGACGCGTTATGGGCATACCGTACTGCTTATAAGACAAATCTTGGTATGTCCCCGTATAGATTGGTTTACGGGAAAGCTTGCCACCTCCCTGTTGAAATTGAACATAAAGCTTACTGGGCAACACGCTCATTGAACTTTGATATTCAAGAGGGAGGTCAGCTACGCAAGCTTCAGCTTGCAGAGCTAGAGGAAATACGACGAGATGCGTATGACTCTGCAAAGTTGCATAAGGAAAAGTTGAAGGCTCGCCATGATCGTACGATTTATCGTAAATCATTTGAGCCAGGGTAGAAAGTTTTGCTGTATGACTCTCGCCTCCACCTTTTCCCAGGAAAGCTCCGTTCCCGTTGGACAGGCCCGTTCATCGTCAATACTGTTTTTCCACATGGGGCGGTTGAGATTGTCAATCCAAAGAACGATGATTGTTTCAAGGTCAATGGCCAAAGATTGAAACCGTTCTTGGAGAACTTCCACACTGAAGTTGAGCACATCCAGCTGGATGAGCCCAGCTATTCTCATACTTAAAAATCCAAAGTGGAGTTCCAAATTGTTGTTGTAATTCTTTTCTTTCCTTGCATTTTAGTTTCTTTCTTTTGTTTCTTTTTGGTTTTCGTTCTTTATTTCGTGTTTGTGATCTAGTTCTAATCCATTATACTTTAAACCACTCTGTTGCAGGTGCATAGATGCGAGGGGATGATGTTCATTCTGTCGGTTCTTGGGCTGATTCAGAATGTCGTTGTGGCACCTGGACTGAGGGTGAACTCACACCATGCCCCTCGCTTCATCAAGATCCTGAAGCTCATTCTCTCATTGATGCTGCTCAAGGGTACATTCCATATCCACCAGCCCTCCTGGACATCAATCCATACAAAAATATGGGATTTCAGGATGATGATGATGTGGAGGAGGAAGAAGACCTGTACATGGGACGAATGGTGGATGATGCACTCATGGCCCAATGGGAAAATGATGATATGTGGGAGCCATGGGAAGATCATGACCTCCAGGATGTCATCCCAGACCGCCACAATGCCGTCTTTGTTTTCGTGGATGATTTTCTTGTTCCTGAGTTGGTCCCATACCGCTATGTGCACCTGAGCTTCTTGCTATTCAGGCTCCAATGCCCCTTACCAGCCAGTGCATTTTGGGAACCTATGCCAATAGTGAGGATGGAACTTGTCACATTTCTTTGTTTTTTTTTGTTTCTGTTCATTGTTTTTCTTTTCGTGTTAATCCGTGTTTCTTGTGTTCTGTTATTTTAATTTCGGTTTGTTGTCTTTTGTCCAGGATTGTCACTATGTTCCTAAATGGTATTCCGGTATTCCTCCCACATCAACTGATTCATGGGCTTGGGCCCTATATAAGGCCCCCACACACTCCGTCGCGAGAGGACAGTTCGTTGCGAAATTATACCCCTTTATCCATGTCTCCATCCGGATCACCTCTTGCATGGACTTTCAATTCTTTGGAGACGCCAGACTTGTGTGATGATATCCTTGCTGCTTTTCGATTATTCTGGGAAAGGGAATCATTAAGTTTGGACTTCACTTCTGAAAATTCGACGGGTTATGAAGAGATTGTGGAAGAGGAAATCGTTTTACTCGAAGATTAGTGCTGCATTTCAGTTGTTTCCATTCATTTCATCTTTTGTTTATCGACTGAAGTGTAATCCTTGACAGAATTTTATTGGTTTTAGTTATATTTTTTGGTCTTCTTTAGTTAAATAAGGTCTTAAACACAGTTGGAGAAAATAATGTTGCAATTTGGATGCAATCATAAAGTGTTATTTCTATATAAATTGCAATTTTCTATTCTGAGAATGAATTTTCGTTCTACATGCCTGTAATTCAACTGCTTTTCAGTCTCTCTGCATGTCCAGAATTGTTTTTGATAGTTGGGTGCGATGTGGTTCATGTTTCCCATTGAATTCAGAAATTTTTGTGTTCGATCGATCGAACCCATTTCGATCGATCGAAACCTGGATGTTCAAGCGCTTGCATTTTCTTTTCAATCGATTACGGGATTTGTTTTCGATCGCTCGACCATAGTTCGATCGATCGAACGCAGCATTTAAACGAGGCGTCTTCAGAACACCTCTTCAGTTCCCTCACTCTAACTCTCAAGCGCTCGAGCACAGAGGGGTGGGCGACTCGGCAATTTTCGTGTCCTTGCACTCAATAAGACGCCCAGATCACCCCTCTAATCATATCCTCATCCCCTCCACCTCCACTGTGTATTTCTACACCAAGGTGGGTTCCATTGGTTTTTGTCTTGCATTTCCTTAATAATTGTGTTAGAGAATCCCAAGGGGGTGTCCCCTTGGTCTTAGGATTTCCTTTTGATAGTTCATTATTTGTGTACTTTCCGTTTCCTTTGCGTTTCTGCGATCGCTGCACATCGCTGTGTTCGATCGCTTGAACTGGTTTCGAGCGATCGAAGGGGAACTGTTCGAGCGATCGAACAATGTTCAAGCGATCGAAGCCTACTCTAGTTCAATCGATCGAACTCACTTAGATCGATCGAACTCCAGCAGTGGCAGCTTCTTTCTTCTTTTCTTCTGTTCTAATTGTGTCGTGTCATGTATATTTTTTAGGGCTGCCACATGAATCCAGTGACGGGCTATCATAAGTCCAAGCCCCTCAGCCTTATTATACCAGATCCGGTACCCACACATGGGTTCCGGAATGACGAGGACAGGCTATGGTATGAGCGGCATTTTCAGGCACGGATGGTGATGATCGAGCGCCCTATTGAGCACATCTGGTCGGAGAGCCCATGGTTCCTGACACGGATCCGTTCTATGCCTCATTGGTTCCATCTCCTTTCATTGGCCAAGAGTGTCAATCTGTCCTGGATTCGAGGTGCATGTGCGACTATGATCCGCTACCCGGTTGCACCATTCACCTACCATGCCTTCTTCCGGAGTCGCCCATTCATTATCAGTCCAGCTACCGTTTCAGCTGTGTTGGGGGTACCAGAGGTACCTGATTATGTTTGCCCCTACCGGGCTGATGCACCAGTGACCCCACCATCCACTATTATCCCTGAGCTCACTGGAGGCGCCGTTCCGTCTTGGGATGGCGAAGCTTTGATTGAGGACCACTTTCTCACTGATGGCTACCACATGATCCACCTGGTCCTCAGCAACTGCCTCCTAGTGACTTCCTATCGAGAGAAGATCGCGGCTTGGTATGCGCGAGTCTTATATGCAGTGGGGACGGGACAGCCAGTTTGCATCCCACGCCTCTATATTGACTTTATGGTCCACCCCACCCGTTTTATCTCGTCCAAGAAGCACCTGAAGAGTGCTTGGGCTATTCAGAGGGTTATGGCTGATGCCGGTTTCCCCGTGCTTGCTGGAGATGATGTTCGCCCTTCTCCCCGCCGTTTCAGCGAGGCGGCGGCTGGCCGCTCCGACGCTCAGAAGAGGAAGCGAAAGGGAAAAGGGAAAGCGAAGGTGCGGGGGAGGAAGAAGAGGCGTGGTGGGACGGATACGGTGGCAGGAGCTTCAGGGACACCCACCGAGGTGGAGGAGCTTGATTCCGATGATGATGAGGATGATCCGGTTGATGCGGTTCGGCAGTTTGAGCTGCGACAGCGGTCGCAGACTCAGGCCCAGGGAGAGTCTTCTTCCTCTGTGCCTCTCCCGACGGTTCACGAGCTAATATTGGAGGAGAGAGAGGCCAGGATTAGACTCGAGGGCCGGATGGACCATTTGCAGACCTTGTTAGAGTCCATATTGATTCAGATTGGGGTCGATTCGACTGTTCACTCTACTCAGCACCCATCGATGGCCCCGTCTGCACCACCTACTACTGATCCACCATCTTCTGCTGCCCCAGATTCTGCTGCTACCGATCCTTTTTCCTCAGCTGCTGCCGATCCATCTACTGCTACCCCTGCTATTACCCAGCTGCCACCTGCTCCCATCGACATCCCTTCTGATGTAGCTGATGATGCGCCGTCTGGTGTCGAGTAGTTTTATTTTAGGGAGGTGTTGTTTATGTATTTTTGGTTAGCTATTGTACTGACTTTTGGATATGTTGTTTGGATGTTTTGGTTGGATTTATTTGGTAGGTTGGTTTTGTATGGACAGTATTTCTACTGCTTGTATTTTATTCTGTTCATATTACACTGGTTTAGATTGCTTGGATCATGATTTTTATCGTGTTACTTTTATCTATTGATCCTGTTTGTTTTGGAGATTGTGTTCTGTTTCTCTATGCTAGGTTGCTATGCTTGCTATCATCAATTTGCTCCATACAGGTGATACTCATCTATTTTATTTGTTGAAAATCAACTTCTGGGGACTTTGTTGTTTTCAGTTGGGGGTAGGAGATAATAGATAGGTATACACCCGTAATAGATAGGTTTTGCACTTGGATATGTTTTAAATTTAACAAGAACACAGTCTGTTAAATTTTTGAAAATTTGAAAATTTTTATTATTGAATCGTATTGTTAGAATAACTCTGAATAATCTCTCCTGCTTGTTGATTAGACAATGACACATTTGTAGTATTCTCATTTTTTTTATGGATTAAATCCACGTGTTTCTGTATCACTAAAATGAATTGCATTTGTAAAGCTATTATGTACCCAACACTTTTGCACACTAATTGGCAGCTATGTAGAAAACCTGAAAATTGAGTTAATATGAATATTGTGCGAAAAGAACAAGTAGTGGAAGCTAATAACCCTTTGTGAGCTATTGAGCCAATCGTCATTTCTGAGGGGATTCTCATATATTGTCGAATGGTCTTTCTTGCATATACTTGGTGAATTCGTTGTTAAGTCTCAGTTTTCGTTAAAAGTTTTGACTGTTTGTTAGAGGAGAACGTTTAGGATTTACCAATTACACTCAATGAACACTTAAGTGCTAAAAATTGAAAGTTGAGAAAATGATTCAAGCCATCGTTTATCCATTCTATTACCTGATATAACTTTCACTTACATTCATTGAATTATTTCATCCCTGATCCCACACCAATTAAATATTTCCAATATAATCACAAGAATCCATACCCTTGATCTATACCTTGACCTCATTGAGCCGTTTGATATATTTGTTGAGAATGAGTCATCAAAGTATGTGAAATGGAAGGAAGTAGTTGTGGCAGGTGAAAAAAAATAAAATAAATAAATAAATAAATAAAAAATAAAAATGAATGATGAATGAAGGAGAAGCGAAAAAGAGTTTATGAAATGAATGGGAGATTTGGTGGAGAAAAGAATAAAGAATAAAAAGAGAAGTTAAAATTCCATCACATACTAAAAAGCATACTCTTCTCTACAACACTCCCACCTACTAAATAAAAGCCGCAATTCAAAGTCTTGAAGATTCTCAACAATTGATTTGAACATGGAAGTGTGAGTTGAGTTATCCACGGTATTTCGCTCCTCTAGTAAATAGTGTTCCATTCATGAGACTATACACTCTTAAATGTCCGTTTTTCATAGAGTCAAGTATGAAAGCAATAGCACTTGGAATATCATCCTTATCAAAGCTTTCATACGATGTGCGATCATTGTAAAGCAAGTTTCTGAGAGACGTTCTTGTTGAGTGTGACCAATGTGAGAATTGAGCTAAAACTGCAAGTTTTCCAAAGTACAATAGTCTAGATAACTCTTCATAGGGTTGGACGCATAGTTGTTAAATTCACACACACACGGGTGCATGATAGTAATACATTTGTTATAATTTACTTGGTGATATAGGGGAGCATGTGGGTCTCTTTCATGGGTTGATAGAGGATAGTATATTATTGTGGAGCTTAATTAACAATTGAATGGAAGGGGGAATTCTACATGTTATTCTAAATCTTTTTGAGATTAAAATTGGAGAATTTTGTGGGTATATTCACTGCAAACCCTCACGAGACAACACTCGTCCACTAGGGGGAACCTAGGGGTTTAACGGCTTGTTGCATTTGCTAAATGCAACCGCGATTCCTGCGAAAGTGAGTTAGGATCTTTCTTTCTATCTTAGTTAGGATTTTTTTTTAGTTTTCCTTTGTTTTCTTAGTTGTGGTAGTATTAGTTTAGGAGTTTGTAGGTTATTTTATTTTTTCTTTATCGCTAGGGACTAGCAATAAGCTAGTTGGGGGTTGTGCAAAGCGGAGGTATTTGTAAAATACAACCGCGTTAAAAGGAAGAATTGTATTAGTTTTTATCACAACTTCCCGTTTTATCTGCAATTTGCATTGCAAGGCTAATTTTTATACAATATGATTAATCTATGATAAGTTGTATTGTTTTAGCTGTTGTTTGTGCAGATCACTGCTGTGTGGACTAAACAGATGGACATCAGGATAAATGGAATGCTGGAATGGAAACAAGAGAAGTCAAAGCTGAAATTTGGAGCTCGATCGATCTAACCCAGCTCGATCGATCGAGCGTTCGATCGCTTAAAGAAAGTTGAAGCGCTTGAGGCTCAAGGGTTCGATCGATCGAGAGTAGTTCGATCGATCGAACGGGGTATTTTCAGTAACATTCGTGTGCGCAGCAGATGCGGGTTTTTAACCCTAGTTCTTTGGTTTTCTTATATATAGGTGTATTGTATACGTCCAGAGGGACGCCCACTTTACATTTTTACAGTTTTAGAGAGAGAGATAGAGAGTTTGCATGTGTTTTGTAGGTTTTCATTGAGTTTTTGCATTGTGAACCGGATTTCACTAAGTTAATACTAGTACTCTTCGTTCCAGGTTATTTATATTTTTCTTATTTACATTCTGCACTTCGTAGTCGTAGTTTAATCGTTCATCTCGTGGTATTGTATGCTAGATATTCTCGAATCCATAGTTTTTATAGTTTTCATGAAAAAGTTGCAACCAAACAAGGTTCTAATGTTTTCTTACGTTAAATATCAATCTGTGACACTCCAGATGATGTCTGAGTAGTCCCAGGTTGGGAGAACATGATGAAACAGTGATCTCCAGCTTCTGCCATGCAGCAGAATAATCGCTGTGTTCGATCGATCGAAGTTAGTTCGATCGATCGAACCAGTGACAGTCAAGCGATCGAAGTCCGTTCGATCGATTGAGGGATGAAGGTCTTCGATCGATCGAAAGCGCATCGATCGATCGAACTCCCTGATTCTTGAGGATGTTCCCTTCAGTATTCCAGGACCTTTTTGTTTTAAGATTTGTTATCATTCTGTCCCAAAAAATGCTCAGTCTGTCAAAACAGTTTTTAAAACTAAGGCCCTAAGGCATTTTCTTTCAATACATTTTGCAAACCATCTTCAATGCTAACACCATTGAGGATGCGAGTCTTAACTATTGGATTAAACCGCTTTTACATATTTTAATTTAATTGTGATGATATGGTCCCGGTCATGAAAGGGCCATGGATTCTCCATCTTTAGAGGAATACGGAAAACTGTGGGTAATGTACTCCTTTGTGCTTCAAGGCAACTGCATGGTAGACAGCTAGATTACTGCAGATTCGTGTAATCCCAACACTTTCTTCTTAAAGTTAAACATCCTAATTTAGAGTACTGTTTTAATTAGCTAGTTAGATTGTTAATTTAATCTCAATTATTTTCATTAGTAATCTTAGTTTGTGGAACTTTGTGTTCTGCGCCATTGTTCAATCTTATTCATTTTAGTTTGTTTTCTTTGAGGATAGTCTAATTCAATAGGTCAGCACCTTCCCTGTGGGATCGACCTGGTCTTACCAGTTACTACTTGCACGTCCACCTACACTTGGGTGTTGCACAAGAGCGCACAAGATTTTTCACGTGTCAAGGGCACCAGTAGCGGCAGAGGCAGAGGCGGCGGTAGCAACGGACGTGGAGGGAGCGGTGGAGGTAGCGGGACAGAGTCGGAGGAGGAGCCCCTCAGGCGCACGACCTGTCAGACTCGCAGCCGGGGCCGAGGCTGATCCTACTTTTTCTTCTTCTTTTTTATTTTTTTTATCTCTTTTGAGTAATTTGGGAGGATTTACACTTTTATTCGGATGGTTGTATATACATACTTTATTTTGATGGCTGCTTAGGATAACCGGTAGGGTAGGTACTTGGGTATCTTTTTCATTCTGTTTATTCACCGTATGTGTGACCATGGCTTGCTCCTTCCTTTGCCGTATGTGGGACCATGGCTTGGTCCCGTCCTTATTTTAATTTTGAATGCTTTGATTTCTCCTTTTCTTATTGTGAAATGAAAGTGAATGAATGAATGAATGTATTGATCTTTGTTGCACGTGCTGCATGATGCGCACGTTTTATTGTTTTCTATCTAGTTTTCTGTTTGCAGGTGGGCTAAACGTGTTACAAACAGACCCTGGCCAATGACAAACCCAGAACGGTACGCGGTTAGGTCTCCGCGGCACTCACTGAGTGCCGCGTCAGCAGTGAGTGAATGCTGCAACGGCATTCATGGACTATCGAGTGCCGCGGGTAGGTAGGCAGCTTTATTCCCCTATTTATACCCCTTCTTTCTCAAGGCTCCGAAAAACACTTCTCTTTTCTTCTTTACTTTCTTCCAAAATGGCCCCCATCAGCTCCCAAATCCTTTACCCATGGATGGATACCCTTTCCGGCGATGATAGGCTCAACTTTGAGTGCTTTAGGCTGAATGATCTTTTCTCTTTCCGACGGATGAATTTGAATGAGGGCCTACTTCGAGCTGCCATCCAATGTTGGGATCCCGCTCTCAACGTCTTTCGTTTTGGCTCTCAGGAGATTTGCCCCTTGTTGAGGAATTCAGCGCCATTCTTCACACTGATCCCTCTGCTGAATTGACGGTTCCTCTAGTTCAGGCCGGGTATGTCCGTGATTTAGCCACCTTTCTCCACATATCTCGGAATGCGGCGGGCTCTTTTGTTCATGACAGGCAGATTGACTTTGAGCGCCTTTCTTCCGTTTATGCTCCCATAGGGGACCCTTACGATGGTGAGTATCAGATCATTTGACGTAGTGCCCTGTCGATTGCTATGCTTTCTTACTTTCTCTTTCAGTCATCCTCCGACATTCTCATACCCATTGCATGTGGTTTGAGGGAGATGAAGAGCGTAGTTATGCTGGTCCTTGGTGAAACTTTAATTGGATTGGGACATGCTCATGCTACCGGGGCCATATTATCTGTCGGGGCACCTTTTGTTATGCAGATTTGGCTCATGGAGCGTTTGGACCTCTTTATACACCCCTCCCATCTTCGTGGATCACTTCCTTACGATCGTATGAAAATTCACAACTTATTTCAATCCGCCGATACATGGCTTGGTTGGCTCCAGGGCCTCTCTTCTAGTGATATCTGCAGGACCTGCCCGTAGTGGGCTTACAGTTCTGTCGCCGTACGCCTTCCTGGACGTTCCGGCATCTGGTTGCTTGGCTTGCATGCTACTACTTTCTACATTCCCGGCCGGGTGGTTTGTCAGTTCGGACTTTTGCAAGATACTACTGAATCTGTGACTGCTGATTTCACCAGGGGGTCCACTTTGCGCCCTTCTATCGCGAAGGCTTTCATCGAGGCTTGGCACAGCAGGATGTCTGCTCCGTGCCCGGGGATTCCTGCTCCGACTGTGCCTACTGCCCAGTATCTTCTAGAGATCCAGGTCTTGGTTGCGAGACAAGCTTGACAGACACATGCATAATAAAGTGGATGAGAACAGGGAAAAGCTTGCCATTTTACAAAACTTTCTGACAGACCCTGCCTACTCCCTTTACGCTTTTGAATGTGTTTTTTTTTTAGAAGTGTTGTTATCTTTTAGGAAAGTTCTAACATGCTTAATCAAAGTGCTCACTCCTTCGATTAATCTTTTATGAAGAATTCTCCTTTCAATGTCTTTACTTAGCTCTTTACTTTGCTTTTTCTTTGCTTAAAGCTTTATTCCTTCTATGTCATGAATTCTCATTTGTTTCTTTATAGTACTTATTTGATAGCCAGGTGATCCAAAAAGGGGTCTTGTATCTGGGTTCTTCGGCTAGTAAATGAAGTTTGCCCCTGGTTTTAGGGCTTCGAAGTGGTTCTGGGCAAATGCCAATTTGCCCCTAGTTTAACACAGGTTTTTTGTATGGACCGAGGGCTTTGGAGAGCCTGCCTACTTATCCCCAAGTGGGCATCAGGTCCCAAGTAGTTCGGCTTTAAGGCTGCAAAGAAGAGTGCCAATCAGGCAATTATTTACTGACCGAACCGAGTAGGTTGCCTACGTATCCCCTAACGGGAATCAGGTCAAGCGTAGTTCATCGAGGTAGGAGGTTTTGAAAGAAACGGTTTCAAGCAAAGTATTTCTTGAGGCGATCGAGGTTAATTGGCTGCTTAAATTCAACCCCGTCCAGGCCCATGAGATATGCCGCTCCTCCGGAAAGGAGGGTCTTAATGATGTATGGCCCGACCCAATTGGGTTTGAATTTTCCTCTGGGGTCATAAACAGGCACTTTCAGTTCTTTGAGGACCAGGTCACCCTCAGCAAGCTTCCTTGGGCGGACCTTTTTGTTGAAAGCACGAGCGATCCTCTTCTGGTACCCCCGAGTGTGGTTTACTGCGGCCAGCCTCTTCTCATCGAGTAACATCAGCTCCTCATACCTTTCTTGTACCCATTCTGATTCGGTGATCTCACATTCTGCCAAAACCCTAAGAGAGGGTATTTCTACCTCGACTGGGAGAACGGCTTCCATCCCATAGACCAACGAATATGGCGTGGCGCCTGTTGAAGTTCTTACCGAGGTTTGGTACCCCCACAAAGCAAACGGCAGCTTCTCGTGCCAATCCTTATATGTATCCGTCGTTTTTCCCAAGATTGCTTTAACATTCTTATTTGCTGCTTCTACTGCTCCATTCGTCTGAGGCCTATACAGGGAGGATTGATGGCGAGTGATCTTATACTTTTCCAGGAACAGGATAACCTCTCCCTGGAAATGACTGCCATGATCGGAGATAAACTCGTTTAGGACCCCATACCTGCAGATTATGTTTTTCTCGATGAAACTCACCACGTCCTTGGCTTTCAAAGTTGCATATGAGGCTGCCTCTACCCATTTTGTAAAATAATCAATTGCCACGATTATGTATCGGTGCCCATTGGAAGCCTTTGAAACTATCTCACCAATGATATCGATCCCCCACACGGAAAATGGCCAAGGGGTGGTCATGCTATAGAGCTGTGATGGCGGGGTATGCATCAAATTTGCATGTATCTGACATTTGTGACACCTTCTGACATATTCGCAATAGTCTTTGTCCAAGGTCGATCAATAGTACCCCTGTTGGATGATCTTCTTTGCCAGCATGTGCCCGTTCATATGGGGCCCACACACTCCTTCATGTATTTCCTCCATCATTCTCTTGGCTTCTTTTCCATATAGGCACTCCAGATTATACCCAGTGTAAGATTTCTTCTATAGCTTATCTGCGTAAATCATAAATTGAGCAGCAAATCGTCGAATCGCTTTTCTGTCCTTTTCTGAGGCTCCTTTGGGGTATTCTCCTTCTTTAATGAACTTACACACATCCACATACCACGGTATTTCCTCTTCGTCTTCCATGGCCGCGATCATTTTGAATGACGGTTGGTTTCTCACTTCTATGGATAGCGGGATCATGGCAGTTTTGGAGGGGATTTGGATCATCGAGGCTAAGGTAGCCAAAGAGTCGGCTAGTTGGTTTTCTTCACGAGGGAGGTAGTAAAAAGAAATCTTTTGGAACTGCGCTTTCAAACTTTCGAGGTAGTCATGGTAAGGTCTCAATTTCTCATGCTTTACCTTCCAATCTCCTTGGACTTGGGATATGATCAAATTGGAATCTCTGAAGACATCAATCCGTCCGATTTTCAAAGCCAAGGCTGCTTCCATCCCAATTATGCATGCTTCGTACTCCGCAGTGTTGTTGGTCGAGTTATACTTGAGCTTGACGGCTAATGGGGTAGGGGCCTCATCGGGTGCTATGAGAATGATTCCAACTCCGTAACCTAGTTGGTTGGCTGCTCCATCGAAGTACATCTTCCACAAATCCTCCTTTACCTCCATTATTCCCTCGTCCGGGAACTTGAATTCTCCTTCGTCCTCGGATTCTATGGCGAGGTCGGCTAAAAACTCAGCGATAGCCCTTCCTTTCACAGACTTGGCAGTGACATACTTGATGTCAAATTCGGCTAGCATCATGGTCCAACGGGAAATCCTACTGGTCAAGACGGGTTTTTCGAATAGGTATTTTAATGGGTCCATTCGGGATATCAGGATTACAGGGAAGGCTAGCATGTAATGGCGAAGGCGACGGGTACACCAAACCAAGGCCCAACAGGCCTTTTCCAAGGGCGAGTACTTTAACTCATATCCGACCATTCTTTTGCTCAAGTAATAAATGGCCTTCTCCACGTGCCCCTCTTCTCCTTCTTGGGCCAGCATACACCCCATCGAGTCTTCAGATACGGAGAGATAAAGTAACAGGGGTTTCCTAGATAAAGGTGGCGATAGAACAGGTGGGTTTTGGAGGTAGGTTTTGATTTTGCCGAAGGCTTGTTGGTAAGGGGCGTCCCATTTGAATTTCTCTCCTTTTCTAAGCAGTTTGAACAGTGGGTCGCAGGTTAAGGTGAGTTTGGAAATGAAGCGGCTGATGAACTGTATTTTCCCCAGGAAACCTCTCAGTTCTTTCTCATTTTTCGGTGGGTTCATTTCGGTTATGGCTTTTATTTTGGTCGGGTCTACTTCGATCCCCCTTTGGGTAATAAGGAAACCTAACAACTTTCCTGTGGTAACTCCGAAGGTACATTTCTGTGGGTTTAGCCTCATTTTGAACTCCCTCAATCTCTCAAAGAACTTTCTCAAAGCCTCTAGGTGCCCTCCCCTCTCTTTGGATTTCACAATCATATCATCCACATACACCTCCACCTCTTTGTGGATCATGTCGTGCAGTAAAGTGGTGGTAGCCCTTTGATAGATTGCACCTACATTCTTGAGTCCGAATGGCATGACCCTATAGCAATATGTCCCCCACGGAGTGATGAACGTGCTTTTCTCTCTATCCTCGGGTGCCATGAGGATTTGATCTCCCTCCCTTTGGTCGTGAGAGAGGACAGAATTCCCCTAGGAGGGGAGCTCGGCCTCTCTGCCTCATCCTCCGGATTAACTCGTCTTTCAGACTTCGTTTAATCCTCCGGCTCTCGAGTTCTCGCTATGCTCTAACTCTCGACTGCGCTATTAACTCGTCTTTCAGACTTCGTTTAATAGCTTGTCCCTAACAACTAGGGGAACTCTGTCCTCTCTCACTTCCCTTCGGTTCGTGAGAGCTTTAAGAGTTCCTTCAGAAACCGGGAGGGAACGTTTCGCTACGCTCACTTTCCCCCCCTATTCCATTCCTCTAGACCCGAGCCAAGTGGAGCATGCATGAAGGAGTCTCGTCTTTCAGACTTCGTTATAACCTCCGGCTCTCGAGTTCTCGCTACGCTCTAACTCTCGACTGCGCTATTAACTCGTCTTTCAGACTTCGTTTAATAGCTTGTCCCTAATAGGGAGGTAACTCTGTAATCTCTCTCTTCCCTTCGGTTCGTGAGAGCTTATAGAGTCCCCTTTCAGGGTCTGGAGGGTAACCGTTCGCTAGCTCACTGTTCCCCCCCGGCCGCAACCGGCTTTTTGCGGCCGGGTCTCGGGCGTGTGTGCGCATACTCGTGTATGTGTCCGTATGCGCATGCCTCACGGAAGCTAGAGAAGGTGCCTTAAATTGTTTAAATGTCCAATCCCCTTATTAAGGTCCTAAACTCAAGATTCTATGTTCTGCAAGTTGTCTTAGAATTTGTTTTAGGTTGATTTCAAACTGTTGTTTTTTAACTTCAAGTGACTTAACTGCCTGTTTGCCTAAGAGAGGGCCGTCCCTTATTCTATTCCTCTAGATCTCGGAATGGCGGGACGGGAAAGGCTCTTTCCTTTGGGTTACATCCTTCCTTCCATCTCTTTCATGTCAATTAAGCCTGCTTTTGTTGCTCAAACGGGGGGTTCTTAGCTCCTTGCTCTTGCTTTCAGTGGGTTCAAGTTTTTGATGTTGGCTTTTTTAGTGGTTAATTTTCTTATACAAATATATAAGCAATAAAACAATATTGTTATCAATCAAAGATCAAAGACCCCAGAGAATCCATCCATGAAAGATAGAAGCTCATGTCCCGCAGTGTTATCGACCAACACATCGATGTGGGGTAGCGGGAAGTCGTCTTTAGGGCTCGCCCTGTTTAAATCTCGAAAATCAACGCAAACCCTAACACGACTGTCCTTCTTTGGGACAGGTACAATGTTGGCAATCCACTCAGGATACTCGGTGACCATCAAGAATCCAGCCTTTAATTGCTTTTCAACCTCCTCTTTTACTTTAAGTGCCCATTCCGGCCTCATTCTCCTCAATTTTTGTTTTATGGGTTTTGAATTGGGAAAGAGAGGGATGTGGTGCTGGACTATCTTTGGATCCATGCCTGGCATATCATTATAAGACCATGCAAAAACATCTTTGAATTCATTTAATAGATTGATTAGTTCTTTGCTTTCTTTATTGCTAAGTGTGGAGCCGATAAAGACATTTTGAGGATTATTTTCATTTCCTAGATTAATCGTTTGAGTGTCCTCAATAATTTTTTCATGCAGATTCTTTTTCTTTTTCAATTAACTTTTGCAATTCATTAGGTATTTCATGATCATCACATTCATCACATTCATTAAGCGCGTTCGAGTAGGCAGAATCAGTCATACTTTCATTGATTTGGTTAGGAGTGATTACAACAGACATAGCAATAGTAAGACGCCTCATTTGGGCCATTACAGACTCTGGGTGAGAGGGATACTTATCACTAGACTCAAAGACCCACTCCTTGTTGACTCCCTGCTTGAGCTCCATAGTATTACAACCTGGCAGTCCCCCGGATTCCGTCTTCTCTTCCTTTTCTGGCTTCGGCTCTTCTTCCGGCGCATTTTCATCATTCCCCTCTTCAACCTCGACTTCCAGGCCCTCGTCTTCTTTCCCTTTTTCTTCGGCTTTCGCCCCTTCTTCGCTCAACAGGTTCTGCATGACCGGTCCATCTAGTACACCAATCCAATCATTGACGGCAGCAGACTTTTCAGGCTTTTGCAAAAACGGGTCTTTGTACTCGGAGAATTCATGGGAGAAAAAGATCTCGAATCCCGGCTTTAAACACTTGCCTTTCTGGTCCATCCATGGCTCTGGGAAGCCACAGAAGGGAAAATCTTCTCCTTCCTTTATGAAGTAACCGTTGAGTGTTTTTTGATAAGGTTCCATTGGTGCATCCGCTGTCTTCTTCTTTGCCCTCAATTCCTTCTTTGTCGGTTGGTACCCCAGGCCGTGAGTGTGAGTCTGAGTCAGAATGAGCGGAAATTCAGGCATGCCCTGAAAGTTCTTCCCCAACCCTAATCCTGGAAAGAAACCCATCCTCTTCATGATCCCTGCGACCACTGGACTGGCATGTTGATCAAAATGGAGCGGTAGAAACTCTCTCGACTTTTCCTCTTCCAACATGCTGATGAACTCGAACCCTCCTACCTTTGTTTCTTCTTCTTGCAGCTGTAATTCCAGAACTGGTGCACTTGATGATGCTTCGGACGAATGAACCCAGCTGTCCCCGAGGATATCACAGACTTTATCCTCCCAAACATACTTAACCTTTTGATGGATCATTGACGGTATAGCACCCAAACTGTCCAACCAAGGCCTACCCAGCAACAAGTTGAAGGAAGCGGGGATGTCGATGACTAGGAATTCAGCTTCTTTTCCAAAAGGGCCGATAACGAGACGAAGCAGGACTATCCCCATGACTGTTCTCTGGGTGTTGTCGTAGGCTCTTACCCTTTGCTCTGATGGCGTAAATGTCGACTCATCTAGGCCCATTCGCTTAGCCGCTCGGAAGAGACACACGTTGAGAGCCGATACATTGTCAACCAGGCAAGCAGTCATGATGTTCCCCAAGCATTCGACAGTGACATACAACGGTTTGTTGCGGACGGGCCCTCCCAGAGGCAGGTCATTTGATGAGAAGGTAATAGCCAAAGTTGGGATTTTGCCGATCAGCCCTATGAGGTCCTCCGGGGTTGTGTCGATAGACACGTCAGATTGGTTCAGAGCGTCTAGGACCGCCTGCCTATGGCGTTTGGAGGCAACTAGCAACCCCTAAATGGTGATATTGGCCCGAGTCTTCTTCATCTGCCTTAGAACCCTGTCTTCTTCCTCTTCTTCATTCATCTTCCCTTTTCCCTTCTCTAGATCTCTCCCCGGATGATCCTCCTCTAGCTCATGCGGTTTAAAGTGTCTACCAGTGTAGCACCCAGAATTTTATACAAATTCCACGTAGGAATATCAGATTAGTGACGTCACCTTAATGATGGCTACAGAAGGTCCATTAGGAAACCTTAAGAAGGAACCCCTGTACTAGAATCCTTTAGTTGACGTCTCAACGACAAAACTAAATCTAACCCAGTACCTATTAGAATAGACGTACCCTCGACTCATAGTTCTATTAAGAACTTAAAGAAGGATGTTTACTTATGCACGTACACAGCCCAGTTCATGCTTACACTTGTACCCATGATCATCTTCTCAGTATTGCATCTAGTTAGGACCCAGACTTACATTCCAGTGCAATTACCGAAGTGGGACCCACACCAACACCCCATTGGTCCCCCTTGATCTACCCTTGGACACACAAACATACACACACTCATGTACATTGGTGCACCCACTAACACACAACCAAACCCCCCCACCACTCCCCTCTATATAATGCACCCCTTCACACCATTTCACCCCCACAAAATCTGTCTAAGACAGATTGTAGAGAGAGAGGGAACCGAGAGAGTGAGAGAAAGCTTGAGAGAACAAACTTTCCCCATCACCTTCGGCCTATACACACACCCCCCCCATTTGTGAACACATCACACCCATTCTCTCCCCACTCTCTACACTGTCTCTGTACACACATCACACTCCCTCCCTGTACTCTCCCCATCTCTCCCTGTACACACACACTCCTGCACGAAGAAAGAAAAGAAGAAAACGAAGGAGAGAGAGAGATCCGAGAAGATTGAGATCTTCTAAGGTAAAACCCTACCCCCCATTTCATTTTGAGCCCTGCATGTCCATTAGGTGACCCTAGGACCTTTGCATGTAAACCAAACAGTGCCTAAGGCTCTGTACGAGCTCCGGCCACCATTAGAGCTCAAGGTTGAGCTTGATTTTCAAATCACAAACAAAGCCCCTAAAATCTATACCATTCAGACCTACTTGGTCCCAGTAGAACCCCAATGTAGTAGGTTTGGATTTGGGTGACGTTTGGATGGCCATGCAGGCCATTATTCTTTTATTTGGTCAAAACGATAATGGTCTGGTAGGTACCCTAAATGAGATAATCGTGAGTTCAGCTTGTAGTATGTGAAAGAGGGAGGTATTCCGGTCATTTTCCCGTTGGTCTCATGGATTTCTATGGAGAGAAGAGAGAGATCTAAGCGTTTGAAGTTTTCCGGCGAGTCGCGGGTCACCGGCGCCGTCGGGGTCGTCGGAGAAGACGAAGAAACCCGTCTGGGTTTCGGGTTATAAGACCCGGGTTAGGGTCGGTTCGTGGGTGGGTTTAGATGTGAGTGTTAATGGGTTAGGATAGCGGGTACGGGTCAGGTTAAAAGGACCCGTGGGTCCTTTAAATGGGACGACGTCGTTTTGACGTCGGGTTGGATGCGGGTTAATTTGGCGGGTTTAGTTGTGTGTAGAAGTGGGTAGGGTTTGGTCTAGGGTCGGGTTTTAAAAACCCGTGGGTCTGGTTTAGTGGAACGGCGTCGTTTTGACGCCGGGCCGTGTTCGGGTGTGTGGGCTGGGTCGCGGTGTGAGTGTAAGTGAGTTCGGGTTTGGTCCGGACTGGTTTCGGGTTTGGGTTAACGGCTAGGATTAGTTTGTTAGTGAATCTGGATTTCGGGTTTCGGTTTGATCCAACCCGAATGGGTAATGGGTTGGGTTTCTTTGAGTGTGTATATGGGTAGTCCGCCTAAGTTTCGGTCGGGTCGGGTCTGACCCGTTGGGTCACGCGGTTGGGTTTTCTTGTGAGTCTATTCGGGTAACCCATAGGGGTCGGGTCGGTTCGGGTTTGACCTGTCGGGTCTGGAGATTTTATTATTATTATTATTATTATTATTATTATTATTATTATTATTATTATTAGTAATAATTAGTTTAAAAGAGTTTTAATTAGTTTTAATAATTATAAATTAATTTATAATTATACCATTAAGGTTTTTAATAGTATAGAATATTATTTTAATATTCTATATATCATTATTATATTATATATACTATATATTTAATTATTTATATGGCTTATATAAATAATAAATATTAGTTTAAATGGTTTTAATTAGTTAATAAATACCTATGTGTATTTATAAATTCTAAGAAAAATAGGGTAATGACCCAGGGACTATTTTATTATATAGTGTAAATTATAAAGTTATAATATTATATTCCAGCATTTTTAATAATTAATAAGGAGCTATTTTATGAGTATATTAATTATTAAAAATACCAAACGAGCTCCGAAAATTATGAAATAAATACTGGTGGTGTATTTTAATATCTAGTATTTAATAAAAATACTTTTAAGTACTGATTTCTCTGTATAAATATAATTACATATTTAAATCCCGTTTCGGGTATTTTCTGATATATATTATCTTCAATAATTCATAATAAATAATCTAGGACTCCGAAAATTACGCGGTCAGTTCCCAGAGTCTTAGAATAATGTTTAGAACATTCTCGTAAAGTTTGGTGACTTTTCGACTCGGTCGAAAATACAGCCTGTCTTTTAGGGCCTGCATTAGTGTAGTAAGCCCCGCATATTACCTCAAAAAACGCGACGGACTCCGATTTGAGTCTAGTCAATGACGTTGGACTTAGAATGACACATAGATCACTACCTTGAGGTTTATGACCTCATTTGGTAAAATTACCATTTTGCCCCTATAGTTGTACTCATACATTACTTCTGTTTATTCCGTTTATCATTGTAGAACTTGACGTTTATCTGCGTTTCGAGAAGCGGCGACTCGAGGTGAGTTTCCTAACCTCACTCTAATCCTATTATGACTAATATAAGATGATTAAAGTCACATGTATGATATTCTGTATAAGTGATGAGCTGATTATTGATGTCAAGTGTATTGCCGTTAATTATAAGATGTTTAAAAGCATGTTATGGTAGTGCTATCGCATACGTGAGCATGTCAAGGGTTTTATCTATATGTTTATCGGTATCAAATCCATGTTATATGATCCATGCTCTATATGTTACGTTTCTGCTGTTAATTGTTAAATGCACGTTTTATGATGTTGTTGACTGGAATAGATAACGCATGCCATGTTATTAATAAAGAGAAATGAAAGTAGAATTGCATATGAGTATCGATGATGGACACACGTGCATTTCATGACATGTGTCAGCATGCGTCATGTACGAGAAAGAGAAGTGTTTGATGAGAATGTGAATGAGATGAGATGTGATTTCTGGATCCTATGGATCAACGGCTGACGAGCCGGGTGGACATGAACGGTTAGGGTTCCTAGCGCGCCTCTCGCCGTTGAAGACGTCCGGTGATGCGCATACGTGGTTGAAGACGTCCCATGTATCGTTGAATACGTCCGGCTAGTGCTCTAATATACTCCTCAGCTGTGTAGACGACCGGTGAGAGTATACACATGGTTGAAGACGTCCCATGTGCCAGTTTCATTGTTTACAGATAGTGTGCGCCGTGAAGACGTCCGGTGGCCTATCAAGGGAATGAGTATGAATTGGTTATGATAGCATGTTATCATCCTTGATATACCGCGTGTTGTCAAGTAGATGAGAAAGAGAAAGCGAATGATGAGATTGAGTTGATGAGAAAGAGGATTTAGTTTCAAATGATTTGGTTTTGGAAAGTTTTGGTTTTAAAATAAAATGGTTTTGAAAATATCTGTTTCAAAAGCAAGTGTCTTTGAAAAGAGTTGGAAACGAGTCTTATTGATCATGCATTTGCACGCACGAGTTCGTAATAAGGAAAATGCATTCTATGATGTTATATTTATCTGTTTACCTTTCTTGTTGAGACCTCTGCTATGCCCGTGGTGAGAATGCGTCTTTTGATAAGAGAATAACCATGCTTTAAAGTACTAAACTATGACGTGAGTTGAGAGATGTGTTGTATTTACTGATTATTGTGCGGTTGAGACTCTCACTCAGCCTTGTTCCAAGGCTGACGGCATGTTACGCCCTGGGCATTCGTATGCCCAGAGTGTTGCAGGTTTGGAGATAGATAGAAGAGCTCAGGATGCAGTACCGTGGAGCCAAGGAGAATAAAGCCTTGCCCAAGACCTGATAGACAGTTTCTCAAGTTTTAAGATTATGTAATTTGTTTAGTATGGCCTCTTGTATTAAGATTGAAGTTATTGTAATCCCTGTTTAATTTCCGCCGCTGTATTTATACTCTGATAAGTTTAGATTATGCTTATGTTCTAGCATTCCCTTATGATTTTTATGGTGCGGAGTTAGAAGGACAGAACGGTTATCAAACTAGTCACGTGTCTACGGACCCATAAAGGAAAATTTTTATTTTCCCTATTTTTGGCTTACTCCGGGGCGTGACAGGGTTTTAGTGGTATCAGAGCCTAGGTTAGGCATTTACCGTTTGTCCTATGCACTTTAAGTTATAAACCATTAGATCTTTTTCCCTACTTATCAAGATACTAACCCTATGATAGTTTACATTGGACAGGTTAGCATGGAACCCTTCTATGTCCACGACGGGTTTGGAGGACACTGGATTTATCCAGATCGTATAGAGCCTGCATACCCAATGTTGTACCGACAAAGGATTCGACGGAGTGCTCAGCTACATTTGGAGGAAAACATGTGGCATGATGTACATGTGTTGGGAATTGAGGACCCAGAGATCCTGCAGAGAGAGGCATATTATCGAGAGAACACCCTTAGACTTGTTCATCAGGAAGCAGCTGAGATGACTCATGACAGCTATACCCTCCGAGTCATGACCTTTCGGGTTAAGCTGACACCCCCACCAGGACCTGTAGGACCATCTTCTGCTATGCCACCCCCAGTGCCAGAGGAGTCCATAGCTGATACACCCTTGACTGTTGAGTCAGTCATGGGGACTGATAGGGAGGAGGATGATGATGAAGGAGTTCCGGCAGAGGGGACCATTTCTGTGGAGGATGCTGATTCCGCAGCCAATGCTTACCCAACTAAGAAAGTGGGCAAGAAACCACTCAAGAGAGACATAGCTGGGAAAGGAAAGTCGAAGGTCGAGGATCAAGATGATTGAAGGATTTTGTAATAAGACTAGTATTTTATCTTTTGTGTACTCAGGCATGTAACACGTAGTAGTAGTAACGTGTACGCCTTTCATGTATCTGTTGTTGGAACTATCCCCTACTATGTATTTACTTAACGTATGCACCTCTGATGCGAATGTTTTATATAACTATGTTCCACTATGTTTTAATCTAATTATGGAGACTTTCTTTAACCTGACACATATATTCTTTACATGGATATACTGCTCGTTTTAATTAGTAATTTATTTAAACTTGTATTCTCTTAGCCTATAAGAATGACTAATAAATCCCCGTAATAAGTTGACCCATAGAAGTCACTAGTGTAATAAATGTAGAAGCAAGAACTATTATAGGATCAGAGAGTCAGATTTGGAACAATTAACAGTAACTCAAGATTTAGAAAGAATTAAGAAAGATATCCCCTTGTCACTATGAAACTTTAAGATATTTCATCAATTAGCACCAGCACTAAGTTAGTTTTCTGTGTTGGGCAGGCTAGCATGGAGTACGAGATAGAGCACGATGCTGAGGATGGACAATACAGAGTTACCTTAGAGAGACAGTTTGCTCCTAGAGGATTGGGATATGTTAGCAACGTCATCAGACATACAGTCCGCCAGAGTTTAAGGAGATGGACACGCTGTTTCTCCCGTGAGAGACCTGTTCCAGAGATAGTGTATCACAGAGTAGTAGCACCGCGTTTACTGTCCGCGGAGATGGAGGAGATTCCCCATGCCCTTGGAAACCTTGCAATCTATGACCAGGACGAGCCACCAGAAGACGTAGTACACTTTGTTACCCCTGCAGGTTCTGACGATGACGATGATTCAGATGATGATCCAGATGAAGAATCACTAGCGGAACCTGAGATGATAGAGGACCCTGATTGGCCCCTAGAGCCAGCCTGGGATGCATTTGTTGGTATCCCTCCGATTGACTTTCCACCATCCAGTGACTTAGGAGAAGTGACCTCTGACTCTGATGTTGAGAGAGATGGAGGATGGATCCTTAGCTAGTTCATCTTATGTTTTATTTGTTCCACTTCCTTTGATGTACTCCAGATTTGTAGAACTAGTATTCGTACTGTTGTTGTACCCCTTTTATTTTCTGATCAGTAGTAGTTGTTTCTGACTTGACTTAGCTATAATGGTATGGATGAGATGATTCTTACTTTTAACTAATTGCTACTCTTACCTTTTATATGTTATTGCTAATAAGAATATAGGTGTGACCATTAGTCGATAGATGTTTTAGGCACTGACGAACTTCCTGAGATATATCTCAGAACAGTCAGTTCAACCTAGAGTCTAGAAAGACCAAGGATAAGGATGCCCTACCCTTAATCCTAGTAGTAGTTGTGATGATCGTTATATGCTAGAAATCTCTGTTAACTCAATATTGTTGCTTGTCATATGATCAGACAAGATAAGATAAGGTATTGACCAAATAGGTGATTAACTCGTAGGTGTAACCCTTTTTAGCGTACACCATGGTTAAGAGGAAACGGAATACTCAGAATTCATCCAACGGACCAACAAACGTGATACCTCCAGCAGTAGATCCAACTGGATTGATAGGAGCCCTTGTCCGACGCGTGGAACAAGCAAGTGATCACCTGGACCGCGTCATCAACAACGGAAATACTTGTCAGGCAGGAGATAAACTGCTTGAGAGATTCCGTGCACTTAAACCAAGAACTTTCACTGGAATGACAGAGGCATGGGAAGCTGAGCAATGGCTTCGTGATATGGAACGAATGTTTCAAGCCCTTGAATGCAACGAAACGGAGAAAAGACGCTTGGCTGTTTTCCAATTGACGTATTCGGCAGCCGACTGGTGGGAATCTGTCGAAGCTACAGTGGGCGAAGATGCTACAAGGAGAATGACGTGGGAAGCATTCAAAACAAAATTCCTAGCAAAGTACTTCCCAAGAACAGAAAGAAACAAGAAGAAAAAGGAATTTATAGAGTTAGTTCAAGGCGACATGACAGTACAAGAATACACGTCGAAATTTGAGAGACTATCACGATTTGCTCCCTTCATGGTAGATACTCAGCAAAATAAGACACTACAATATTACGGAGGACTAAATCCAGATATTCAAAAGACAGCAGCAGTATACCTTGACCAACCGTTCGAAGAAATGGTCGAATTAGCCACACAACTAGAGAACATAGCTCTGAACAGCAAGAAACTAGAGAGCCACCAACAAAGAAGAAAAGACAACTGGTTCCAGGCAACCAACCCAGGAGGAAGTCGAAGAAGCAATCAAGTGTCACGAGCAACCACTCGAATGCAGTCTGTAATCACCAGAGGAAACTCTGAGCGCAATCAGAACCATAACAAGAGACAGCAAATCAGTGACAGAAAAGTTAGCCAGACAGCCGTTCAGACACATGTAAAGCAACGTGATATCTACTACAACTGCGGAACACTTGGACACCACTCCAAAGAATGCATAGCACCGAGACAACTCACCGGGAAACAAGTACGGTGTTTCAATTGTGGAAAGACTGGGCATGTACGCAAAGTTTGTCCCGAACAAGAAGTTCAGAACAATGCTCCACCACCACAAATATCCAGAAAGAGAACACGCAGATCAGGGAATCAATTCCAGCACTGAACAGAATGGAAGACTGAAGGTACCATGCCCCCTGCTAGAACTCTAAACTCTACATGGAAATAATATTACCAGATGATTGGGGACGTTCAAGAGAAATTGTGAGAAGGTGCTGATGTATTCCATAGAAATCAGACCCAGGAGCAGTGGACAACAACTTATGGTCAGGTAGGCCATTTAGATTGATAAGAGCGCCTGAGATAGTATAGAATGACTAACCTTGCGAATAAGACTTTATACGTTTAAGATCTAGCAAACTCTAGATTTCGAGGACGAAATCCTCAAATAAGGTGGGTAGAGATGTAGCACCCAGAATTTTATACAAATTCCACGTAGGAATATCAGATTAGTGACGTCACCTTAATGATGGCTACAGAAGGTCCATTAGGAAACCTTAAGAAGGAACCCCTGTACTAGAATCCTTTAGTTGACGTCTCAACGACAAAACTAAATCTAACCCAGTACCTATTAGAATAGACGTACCCTCGACTCATAGTTCTATTAAGAACTTAAAGAAGGATGTTTACTTATGCACGTACACAGCCCAGTTCATGCTTACACTTGTACCCATGATCATCTTCTCAGTATTGCATCTAGTTAGGACCCAGACTTACATTCCAGTGCAATTACCGAAGTGGGACCCACACCAACACCCCATTGGTCCCCCTTGATCTACCCTTGGACACACAAACATACACACACTCATGTACATTGGTGCACCCACTAACACACAACCAAACCCCCCCACCACTCCCCTCTATATAATGCACCCCTTCACACCATTTCACCCCCACAAAATCTGTCTAAGACAGATTGTAGAGAGAGAGGGAACCGAGAGAGTGAGAGAAAGCTTGAGAGAACAAACTTTCCCCATCACCTTCGGCCTATACACACACCCCCCCCATTTGTGAACACATCACACCCATTCTCTCCCCACTCTCTACACTGTCTCTGTACACACATCACACTCCCTCCCTGTACTCTCCCCATCTCTCCCTGTACACACACACTCCTGCACGAAGAAAGAAAAGAAGAAAACGAAGGAGAGAGAGAGATCCGAGAAGATTGAGATCTTCTAAGGTAAAACCCTACCCCCCATTTCATTTTGAGCCCTGCATGTCCATTAGGTGACCCTAGGACCTTTGCATGTAAACCAAACAGTGCCTAAGGCTCTGTACGAGCTCCGGCCACCATTAGAGCTCAAGGTTGAGCTTGATTTTCAAATCACAAACAAAGCCCCTAAAATCTATACCATTCAGACCTACTTGGTCCCAGTAGAACCCCAATGTAGTAGGTTTGGATTTGGGTGACGTTTAGATGGCCATGCAGGCCATTATTCTTTTATTTGGTCAAAACGATAATGGTCTGGTAGGTACCCTAAATGAGATAATCGTGGGTTCAGCTTGTAGTATGTGAAAGAGGGAGGTATTCCGGTCATTTTCCCGTTGGTCTCATGGATTTCTATGGAGAGAAGAGAGAGATCTAAGCGTTTGAAGTTTTCCGGCGAGTCGCGGGTCACCGGCGCCGTCGGGGTCGCCGGAGAAGACGAAGAAACCCGTCTGGGTTTCGGGTTATAAGACCCGGGTTAGGGTCGGTTCGTGGGTGGGTTTAGATGTGAGTGTTAATGGGTTAGGATAGCGGGTACGGGTCAGGTTAAAAGGACCCGTGGGTCCTTTAAATGGGACGACGTCGTTTTGACGTCGGGTTGGATGCGGGTTAATTTGGCGGGTTTAGTTGTGTGTAGAAGTGGGTAGGGTTTGGTCTAGGGTCGGGTTTTAAAAACCCGTGGGTCTGGTTCAGTGGAACGGCGTCGTTTTGACGCCGGGCCGTGTTCGGGTGTGTGGGCTGGGTCGCGGTGTGAGTGTAAGTGAGTTCGGGTTTGGTCCGGACTGGTTTCGGGTTTGGGTTAACGGCTAGGATTAGTTTGTTAGTGAATCTGGATTTCGGGTTTCGGTTTGATCCAACCCGAATGGGTAATGGGTTGGGTTTCTTTGAGTGTGTATATGGGTAGTCCGCCTAAGTTTCGGTCGGGTCGGGTCTGACCCGTTGGGTCACGCGGTTGGGTTTTCTTGTGAGTCTATTCGGGTAACCCATAGGGGTCGGGTCGGTTCGGGTTTGACCTGTCGGGTCTGGAGATTTTATTATTATTATTATTATTATTATTATTATTATTATTATTATTAGTAATAATTAGTTTAAAAGAGTTTTAATTAGTTTTAATAATTATAAATTAATTTATAATTATACCATTAAGGTTTTTAATAGTATAGAATATTATTTTAATATTCTATATATCATTATTATATTATATATACTATATATTTAATTATTTATATGGCTTATATAAATAATAAATATTAGTTTAAATGGTTTTAATTAGTTAATAAATACCTATGTGTATTTATAAATTCTAAGAAAAATAGGGTAATGACCCAGGGACTATTTTATTATATAGTGTAAATTATAAAGTTATAATATTATATTCCAGCATTTTTAATAATTAATAAGGAGCTATTTTATGAGTATATTAATTATTAAAAATACCAAACGAGCTCCGAAAATTATGAAATAAATACTGGTGGTGTATTTTAATATCTAGTATTTAATAAAAATACTTTTAAGTACTGATTTCTCTGTATAAATATAATTACATATTTAAATCCCGTTTCGGGTATTTTCTGATATATATTATCTTCAATAATTCATAATAAATAATCTAGGACTCCGAAAATTACGCGGTCAGTTCCCAGAGTCTTAGAATAATGTTTAGAACATTCTCGTAAAGTTTGGTGACTTTTCGACTCGGTCGAAAATACAGCCTGTCTTTTAGGGCCTGCATTAGTGTAGTAAGCCCCGCATATTACCTCGAAAAACGCGACGGACTCCGATTTGAGTCTAGTCAATGACGTTGGACTTAGAATGACACATAGATCACTACCTTGAGGTTTATGACCTCATTTGGTAAAATTACCATTTTGCCCCTATAGTTGTACTCATACATTACTTCTGTTTATTCCGTTTATCATTGTAGAACTTGACGTTTATCTGCGTTTCGAGGAGCGGCGACTCGAGGTGAGTTTCCTAACCTCACTCTAATCCTATTATGACTAATATAAGATGATTAAAGTCACATGTATGATATTCTGTATAAGTGATGAGCTGATTATTGATGTCAAGTGTATTGCCGTTAATTATAAGATGTTTAAAAGCATGTTATGGTAGTGCTATCGCATACGTGAGCATGTCAAGGGTTTTATCTATATGTTTATCGGTATCAAATCCATGTTATATGATCCATGCTCTATATGTTACGTTTCTGCTGTTAATTGTTAAATGCACGTTTTATGATGTTGTTGACTGGAATAGATAACGCATGCCATGTTATTAATAAAGAGAAATGAAAGTAGAATTGCATATGAGTATCGATGATGGACACACGTGCATTTCATGACATGTGTCAGCATGCGTCATGTACGAGAAAGAGAAGTGTTTGATGAGAATGTGAATGAGATGAGATGTGATTTCTGGATCCTATGGATCAACGGCTGACGAGCCGGGTGGACATGAACGGTTAGGGTTCCTAGCGCGCCTCTCGCCGTTGAAGACGTCCGGTGATGCGCATACGTGGTTGAAGACGTCCCATGTATCGTTGAATACGTCCGGCTAGTGCTCTAATATACTCCTCAGCTGTGTAGACGACCGGTGAGAGTATACACATGGTTGAAGACGTCCCATGTGCCAGTTTCATTGTTTACAGATAGTGTGCGCCGTGAAGACGTCCGGTGGCCTATCAAGGGAATGAGTATGAATTGGTTATGATAGCATGTTATCATCCTTGATATACCGCGTGTTGTCAAGTAGATGAGAAAGAGAAAGCGAATGATGAGATTGAGTTGATGAGAAAGAGGATTTAGTTTCAAATGATTTGGTTTTGGAAAGTTTTGGTTTTAAAATAAAATGGTTTTGAAAATATCTGTTTCAAAAGCAAGTGTCTTTGAAAAGAGTTGGAAACGAGTCTTATTGATCATGCATTTGCACGCACGAGTTCGTAATAAGGAAAATGCATTCTATGATGTTATATTTATCTGTTTACCTTTCTTGTTGAGACCTCTGCTATGCCCGTGGTGAGAATGCGTCTTTTGATAAGAGAATAACCATGCTTTAAAGTACTAAACTATGACGTGAGTTGAGAGATGTGTTGTATTTACTGATTATTGTGCGGTTGAGACTCTCACTCAGCCTTGTTCCAAGGCTGACGGCATGTTACGCCCTGGGCATTCGTATGCCCAGAGTGTTGCAGGTTTGGAGATAGATAGAAGAGCTCAGGATGCAGTACCGTGGAGCCAAGGAGAATAAAGCCTTGCCCAAGACCTGATAGACAGTTTCTCAAGTTTTAAGATTATGTAATTTGTTTAGTATGGCCTCTTGTATTAAGATTGAAGTTATTGTAATCCCTGTTTAATTTCCGCCGCTGTATTTATACTCTGATAAGTTTAGATTATGCTTATGTTCTAGCATTCCCTTATGATTTTTATGGTGCGGAGTTAGAAGGACAGAACGGTTATCAAACTAGTCACGTGTCTACGGACCCATAAAGGAAAATTTTTATTTTCCCTATTTTTGGCTTACTCCGGGGCGTGACAACCAGACCGAGTTAAATGACTGACTTTTTTCCTTGCCCACAGATTGTCAACTTTTGAACCGATTTTCAAAGTACCCTCTACCACCTCTGTTTCTTTGTCGCTTTTGTACCAAAGATCATCATCCAACTGGCTCACGTCTCGATCGTCACTCCCTTGGATCCACCAGTCTGACTGTCCCATTTCATTCTCCTTTGGCTGATCCTCCATAGCATAGATTGTCAAATCCTCAGGTAGCTGGTATGGCTTTCTTGGTGTTCCGGCCTTAGTGATTAGTCTAGACGGATCGAAGGTTGCTTCTTCTATCCCCAAGAGGTAAAGGCCTTATGGTGGTGGCACAGCTCGATGATTCGGAAGCAGATTTCTAGTAACATTCGGAGCTTTGGTGGGAGGTTCCGAAATTACCTTGTTATCAATGAGATCTTGAATCTCGTGCCTTAATCTCATACCCCTATCCGTCGAGTGACCCTTCTGCTGATGAAATTTGCAGAAGAGGTTCCCTTGGAAATTTGGCGGAAGCGGACTTAGTAGAGGTCGAGGTTCCAGCTGACAGAGATGCCCCTTGGCTAACAATCTATCGAGGGCGGTTGACAATGACACTCCCAAATCTGAGAACTTTCTTGGTGCTTTATCCCCTCCTCTCCTCGGTGCTATGTTGAATTTCCTTTCCGGCCCATTCAGTGCATTGACATCGATGGGGCCAGAGTGACCCCCTGTTTGTCCTCCGTTGGACCCATAGTTTGGCCTCCTGTACCGGTTTAGTTGCTCTTCTTTCTTGATCACTCCTTCTTGGATCGCATCCTCTATCCTTATCCCGACATCGAAAGCCTCAGCAAAGGTGTTGATTGACTGAAATGTCATCTTTTCTTGGTACACTGGCTGTAGGTTCTTCATCAGCATTCGGATCTGGTCCTTCTCAGATGGCCTTTGTACCATTTTAGCTGCCTTTCCCCTCCATTTGCTCAGGTATTCGGCGAATGATTCTTTGTTCCCTTGTCTAGTGGTCTCCAAATCTCGGACAGTGACATCCAAATCTTGATTGTACTCGTACTGTGCCAAAAATGCCTTAATCACTTCTTCCCACACCCTGGTTTTGCTTGGTTCGAGAGTAAGATACCAGGACAGAGCAGCCCCAGTCAAAGTTTGTTGGAATAGGACCGCCATCATAGTTGTACTCAAGCCGCTCGGTTGGAAAGCCCCAATACACATTCTTATATGACTGCGAGGATTTCCGGTGCCATCAAACTTATCAAAGACCGGCATTTTGAACCCGGCAGGCAGCGTCTCGTGGACCCCATCATACAGGCCTTCTAACTCCATTAGATAGGTATCAACTCCCTGAGCCTTGCGCATCACCCTTTCCAACTTCTCTATTTTCTCGGTCAGTTGCTTCTCTTTCTCAGCTTTTTCTTTGTCTCTGTTGGCCCGTAGTGCATCAGTCCATTGTGCTTCTTGATCATTGAACCAATCTCCTTCTCCTCCTCCCAAAGGTCGGTCTATGATGGGCGGAATTACATGTGGTGGTCGATGATTCAGTTCTTCTATCATCCCCATCATACGGTTCATGTTTTCCACCTGTCGCCTCATCTGTTCCGCTTGTTGTTCTACCAGTATTCTTAACCCGGCCATTTCTTCGTTGTTTATTTCTTCAGCCATGTCAGTGTATTCCCTTCTAACTAGCCTCGCCGTGGGATCCCTAAACCACGCTTGATTTGCTATTTTTGCTCCTACAAATAAATTTGAAAAGTCCTCTTTTAAAACCCTTTTTATCTTCATTTTATTACACAAAGTCATTTTAAACAAAAAATTTCCTTTTGTATATCACGCGGATGCAATGCATGTGTGCGTGTGTGCCTACTCTATATGCCAAAAAAAAAGAGAAAATCCTAATCCTAACGCATACGCACATAAGCACATAAGATCCTCACCCATGTCAAGTGCGCTGATTTCTCCTCTCATTGTGATCCTCACTACCTTCTCAGAGGTTGGACATTTCAAAATTTTCAAAATTTTATTTGAAAAGCAAATTTTTTTTTGGGTAGTAAAAAGGCCTTTGAAAACAATCCTTGAGAGTGCTTTTTGAGAACATTCTTCTACCAAAATAATTTTCAAGGATTTTTGAATTTTTCTTTTGAAGATGATCAAGTGGAATATGCCTTAACAAATGTTAATTTGAGAATTTCAAACTGAAAAGAGAAAAAGATTTTTTTTTTAAAAAGGTAATCGAAAACCTTGAGAAAAACCTTTGGGTAGGGGGATCACATGACCGGATCATCACCGTACTTTTCATGAATTCGGATACATACAAGGTCAATAATGCTTAGCTAAACATGTTATAAGAAGTATAATCTTAGAATCAAGGTTCGGCATGTTCCCCAAATGTCGCAGAACATGAGGAGAATTTGCTAAAAGGTGATTAAAAGATTATACATCTTTCATCAAGCAAGTATCGTTATCATCTCAAGTAATCCCTTCCGGGCATACAAAACTCCCGTACATAATCCTAATCAAGAATTGATTTCCTAAGATTGAAAGGTTCTATAGAAACTACTATGCAAAAGCTAGGTTTTGGTCAAATAAGGGACCCTTGACACACACCCGATAGGATGCTTCATATACCAAAACATGGTACGAGATCAAGGGTGATCACACAGTCCCATGATGACTTGACCGACCGGGTTGCCCCGAACCTCCAAGCTCATAGTCCCGTGCAATCGACTGGCTGGACATGCAAGTGAAATGCAACAGGCACACAAAGATTAATTAATTTGACTAAAAGGACATTTTTCGAGTCTAATCCTTAAGTGAACCCAAAATCAAAAAATTCTGGTCTGCGAAACCAGAGATTCTGGGTTCGATCCCCAGCAGAGTCGCCAGATTGTGGATATCGCAGGTTTTTTTCGTTTTACCCACAGCTTTTCAAAATCAATTTCAAAAATACATGAGTCGCCACTTAATTTTTAAAAGGAAAATTAAGAAACCATTTTTTAAAGCAAACTGATCTTTCAGAAACCAGAGATTAACTAGGTTCGGGGATTATGGAATGAGAGGAAGGAGCCCGTCGGACTAAAACACTCTCTCTCATCCTATCTTGCGATAGGCCTCTACTTAATATCCTTCTAATCGAATTATTTATTTAAATGTGCCCTCAACTAATATATATGTATAGATATACGTTACAAAAAGCATGTCCAAAGGGGTATAAAATTGCAATTGATAAAATATCATTCAAAAATCACATATTTCAAGTACCAAGCAACATGATATGCACTAGGGAACAAGAGAACTTACCCGGGATCCAGCAGCGATATTAAACGTGCAATGCATACAAACAAAAGAAAATCCTAAAAAAAGAGTGTCTAATCACATATACATATAAGGCAAGATCCTAATTCTAACGTGTCGCGCATGAGGTTGAAAAATCAATAAAATCAAGAAATTAAAATAAATTAAAGGGGGTCCTAGAGATCATACCTTAATAGCGCTACAAAACAAAATGTTAGTCCATATGATATACAAGATGTGAAATTAGAATTTCTAGCTTAAACCTAGCAAGCATGAAATCCAACTTTATTCTATAGCTAGTTCGAATCATGAGCATTAAATGTACATGAATGAATGAATGTGAACAAGAATAAGACATGGATTTATTCACTAATTTGGGTCGCTTAGCCTCTGGATTTAAGCTAAATTATCATTATTCAAAGTATGATTTGGGTCTCAAGACATTAGGAGGCCATTTGAGTTGAAATAAACAAGATTAGACAAAAACAGTAGCAGTTTTTTTTATGAATTACAGAGAGCATATCATAACTTTAAAAAATGGAAAAGCATGGTTCCTGTGGTTTGCTCTTGATGGATTTTGGACACAAGATGCCTCTGTGTGTATAGTGTTTAACCCAAAAAAGAAATCAAGGTTTCAACGGTTGGATCTCCGGGAATTGGACAAAAACCAGACATCACTCAGCATTTCACAACCTCCTGTCCAGAGTTCTTGCACGATTTTCTAAAAATAGCAAACAAATCAGAAATACTTTGTTCTTTTTAGGGTGACTTCCTAACACATTAATCTACTTAGAAAAAATTATTTTGGGTCACAAACACTTTATTAAAGCATTGGTTTACTTATTTCAAAAGAGTGTTACTATGCTGAAACTCTGGACAGATTGTACTGTCCTTACAAAACTCACAACCAAACCACTTTAGACATGAAATCACCTTAAAACAAAAAATGTAGTGGTAAAATATTGTGTTGTTGACACTTTCTCGTTGGTTTTATTTGATTTCGACGGTTAGATCTTGAACTAAAAATCTTTGATCAAAAATAGTTTGTGAACTCACTGTTTTCATTTCTCAAGCTCACTTTTATTTGTTAACCCCAACTATTAAACCATGAAGTTGGACTTAAACTAAACCATTTTCTCCTAGAATTTAGTGGTCATTGGAGGCTAAAGACCTTCATATTTGTAGATTTCAAATGAAGTATGAATGAACTTCATGAAATCTCAAGATAAAGAATCTAAACCATGGAGATGTGCTTAGACTCAAAACCACTTCCTCCTACCATTTGATGGTCATTGAAGATGAAGACATGACTAATATTCATGAGTCTCAAAGGAATATAGAAAGGATTGATGGAAAAAATAGGTTTAAAATTATTTTAAACGTGCAGCGGAAAAGATTCAGTTATAATAACTGATTGGTAGCCCAGGATCTACTACTCGTTAATTCCATAATTGCGCACAAGAGGGGACAAGAGTTATACCTTAGTGTCTTGAACCCAATTCTGATTTTCTTGAACTTCCAGCAGCTTCCACTAGATGACCTTCACTCTTATGACTCCTATGGATGCTCGCAGGAAGGACTAGGGTTGGTGGGAACCCTAATGGAGAGGAAGGAGAAGGTTTGGTGCTCTAAAACAGTTTCTGCAGCTTCTGACGTTCAAAACGACGAACTACTTTTCCAGAACGCAGCTGCCCTATTTATAGATTCCCAGAACCGACCTAGACTTCGAGCGATCGAAGACCTTCGATCGATCGAACCATTCTCGATCGATCGATACTTCCAAGACTTCAATCGATCGAACATCCTTCGATCAATCAAACTTGTCTTGATAATTTCCTCATGTGTTTTTCCAAGTATCCTGGAAGAGCTAAGAGTGGGACCTCCTAAGCTCTTAATTGTTGGCTCAGACCAGTTTGTTAATTACCGTGACCAAACTCTTTGATCAGCAACTAACGAACTGGTCAGTTAACGTTTACTCCACTATAAAACGATAACTGAACTCCAACACAAAAGAACATATCCGAAGCGATAACTAGACTTGTATGTTGTACTAATGTCCCTCTACCTTCAGCATTCGTAATCATATTCATGTAGTCGGATAACTGTTACTGTTAACCTGAATCATGATTACTTCTTGAATTCCTTGAGTCCCATTCACCTCTCATGATTACCAAACATGTTGATAACTCTTATCAACAAGACTGCAGTACTCAGTAATCGACTTGGTGACATTCTCAAGGGAATGCTTACTCTGAAACAGAGGGTAGATTCTGTCTTGACAATATATGTTTACAACCCTATGAATATGACATACCCAAGATACCCAGGTGTTGATCTTCTATAGACCTCACTGATTGGTAAGTCAAAGCAGTCATATCCACAGTCTGTGTTCATAATCGTCTCAAGATTGAGAACACGTACCTTACACAAGTTATGAGTTCCTATCGACTGATTGACAGCCTTGAGTGTCAATAGGAAAGCTCAGGTCTGTCAATGCACTATAAGCACTAGCATATTAACTAAGAGTTACACTCTAGTGATTGAGATTGATCACTCCATCCAATGGTAGTTAATCATGCTACAGTGTAAACCTGATGAGATATCCTAGTCTCAACATCCACTGTGACATGTTCTAAGTAACAAAGAATAGCAATTCGTATCTCACTTGTATGTATCTCATACATACACGCATTACTTACTATGATACTTAAGGATAACAACCATCTTATGAAAGAAACTTCTTGAGCCAAACAGCTTCCTTTGCGGCTTCACAAGCAGCCACATACTCAGCTTCTGTAGTTGAGTCTGCAATGCATTTCTGCTTAATGCTCCTCCAACTAACAGCACCACCTCCCAAGGTAAAGAGATGTCCGGATGTTGACTTCCTCGAATCTTTATCTGACATAAAGTCCGAGTCAGTATATCCAACTAGAATTAACTCATTACCGCCGTACATAAGCATGTAATCTTTAGTCCTTCTCAAGTACTTAAGAATGTGCTTAACGGCTATCCAGTGCTCTGGACCTGGATTCGATTGATATCTGCTAACCATGCCAACGGCAAAATAGATATCTGGTCTAGTGCATAACATCGCATACATGAGACTTCCAACTGCCGAAGCACATGGAATTCCTGCCATGCGATTCCTCTCCTCCTGTGTCTTGGGACACTGGTCCTTGGAGAACGCTAAACCATGCCTGAAAGGTAACAAACCTTTCTTCGAATTATCCATTCAAAACTTAGTTAGCACCTTATCGATATAACCAGCTTGAGACAATCCCATTATCTTTCGCTTGCGATCCCGAAAGAGCTTTATCCCAAGAATATAGCTCGCCTCTCCTAGATCCTTCATATCGAAAGTACTAGCTAGCCAAACCTTGACCATTGACAATGCCGCTACATCATTCCCAATGAGTAGAATATCATCAACATAAAGCACAAGAAAGGCCATCACTTTCCTTTCACACTTCTTGTATACACAAGGTTCATCCAGATTCTGTATGAAACCAAACGACTTGACCACTTGGTCAAATCGGATGTTCCAACTCCTGGATGTCTGCTTAAGCCCATAAATGGACTTTTGCAGCTTGCATACCAAGTTACCTTTCCGACCAGCTATGAACCCTTCTAGTTGTTGCATATAGATGTCCTCCTCAAGATTGCCATTTAAGAATACAGTCTTGACGTCCATCTGCCAGAACTCATAATCTAGGCATGCAGCAATGGATAAGAGTATTCTGATGGACTTGAGCATGGCTACCGGCGAGAAGGTTTCCTCATAGTCAATGCCCTCCCTCTGAGTATAACCTTTCGCTACAAGCCTAGCCTTAAAGGTCTCAACCTTTCCATCAAATGCTCTTTTCCTCTTGTAGACCCACTTACAACCAATGGGTTTAATATTGGCTGGAAGTTCTACAAGATCCCAGACCTGATTAGAATCCATAGATTCTAATTCAGCCTTCATAGCTTTAACCCAATGTTCTGAATCAACATCAGTCATTGCCTCTTCGTATGTGGCAGCATCAGATTCAGATTCTATGGAGACAGCTTCAAAAACTTCTCCTAAGAACATGTATCTATCAGGTTAGCTGATAATCCTCCTACTACGTCGAGGTACCGGTGCAGAAATGGGTGAAGAAGTGGTATTTTCTTGATTTACATCGTTATAAACTGCGGGTTGGACTGAGGGCTCTCCTTCTATTTCTCTCAGATCTATCCTTCCCTTAGGTTTATGGTTCATGATATAATCATCCTCTAAGAAAACAGCATTTGTACTAAAAAACACTTTCTGTTCTCTTGGATCATAAAAATACCATCCATAAGTACCCTTTGGATACCCTACAAAATAACATACTTCTGATCTAGAATCCAACTTGCTCATCTTTCCTTTCAGCACATGTGCCGGACACCCCCATATCCGGAGATGTTGCAAAGAAGGCTTGCGCCCAATCCACATCTCCTGTGGTGTCCTGGGAACAGATTTGCTTGGCACTAGATTTAGTATGTATGCAGCGGTTTCCAAAGCATAACCCCAAAGGAATAATGGCAACTCTGAATAACTCATCATTGACCTAGTCATGTCTAAAAGAGTCCGGTTCCTTCTCTCAGCTACACCATTCTGCTGAGGTGTGCCAGGTGCAGTCAACTGTGACAGAATCCCATTCTGTACGAGGTGATCAATAAACTCATTAGAGAGGTACTCGCCACCTCGATCAGATCGAATGGCTTTGATATGTGAGCCCAATTGCGTCTCTACTTCAGCCCTAAACTCTTTGAACTTTTCAAAGGCTTCAGACTTGTGCTGCATTAGGTACACATATCCATACCTAGAGTGGTCATCGGTAAATGTTATGAAATACTCATAACCACCCCTTGCTCTAATATTTATTGGTCCACACACATCAGTATGAACTAATTCCAACAATGCATTGGTCCTATTGCCCTTTGCGGGAAAGGGCCTTTTGGTCATCTTACCCTCTAAACAAGACTCACAGACTTCCATTGGTTCGAGAACCAAATCGCTTAAGATCCCTTCTTTGACTAGTCTGCCAATCCTATTTAGATTGATATGGCCAAGCCTCATGTGCCAAAGTCTTGTTGGATTAGTGGAAGGTTCTTTTCTTTTAGATGGTATAGTTACCATTGAGTTATTAAGTTCCAAGCAAGAATCTTTAGAAATATTGGGAGTAATCACATACAAACCATTTGATTTAACACCAGAACATATAAAAGAACTATTTCTTTTAATCACAACTTCAGTTCCAAAATGAAAAGAATAACCATTATTCGATAAATTAGAAACTGAAATTAAATTACGTCTCATTGAAGGGATGTAAAGTACATCTGATAAAATCAAAACTTTATTGTCTAGAAATTCTAAAACTACGACTCCTATAGCAACCGCAGAAATGGTTGCGCTAGAACCTAGAGTAAGTACGATTTTCCCATCACTACACCTCCTGGTTGATCTGAACCCCTGCAATGAATTACAGATATGGTTAGTCGCACCAGAATCAATGCACCAAGTGTTTGAAGTATCCGTAATAAAACTTACTTCAATCACATGTGATTCAATCATACCTTGAACTCTTGTAGCTAAGAATTCTGGACAGTTCCTCTTCCAGTGGCCCTTCTCTCCACATTGGAAACACTTTCTTTTGCCTTGGCCACCCACCTTCCCTTTGCCCTTACCTTTTCCCTTAGATTTTGCAATCTTAGGGACCGGTCCAACACTTGGACCACCAGTACCAGCCTTCTTCTTCCCTTTCTTTCCTTTCGGTGTAGATCGGGAAGAAGAAGCGCTTTTCTCAACGTTCAAAACGTTGACCCCAAGTTTGATCACCCCTTCCACTGCCAAAAGAGAACTCATCAATTCGCTCATTGAAAAATTCATTTGATTCATATTATAGTTAAGTTTAAATTGAGCGAATGAAGGCGATAGTGAATTGAGGATCATATCAACTTGGGTCTGTGCATCGATGTTGGCACCTAGGGTCTCCAGCTCGTTTAAATAACCAATCATTTTTAAAACATGTTCCTTGACTGGAGTCCCTTTCGACATCTTTGCACTCATTATCTTTTGCATGGCTACCTGTCTGGCAGGCCTGCCATGCTCCCCAAACATCTTTTTCAGGGATGTGATAATGTCACTGGCAGAATCATTCGATTGGAATTGGTGTTGCAACACACCAGCCATTGAGGCCAGAATATAGCAACGAGCCATTCCATTCGACTTCTTCCATTTGTCGAACTCGCGTCTGGCAGCTGCCGAAGCATTTGCAGCGGGTTCTTCGGGGCATGGGGTGGTGAGAACATATATGTGATCCTCCGCAGTTAACACGATGTCAAGGTTACGTTTCCATTCAGTGTAGTTGTTTCCAATTAACTTGTTTTGAGTGAGTATGGTGGCAAGTGGACTAAATGCAGAGGCAGACATTATGATTACTGAAAATCAAACAAACAAAATAAATATGGATATCAGGATTTGACAGTTTGAAATAAAAGAATCCTTAAAACTCTTATTTTAAAACAAAGTCGCCGAAATATCGAAACAAAAGAATAAAGCCTCCGTGTGGAGGTCAATTTTCTATTTTTCGATTAATCAAAACTTGTCCGCTATGCAACTCTTGCAAAAACAAGTTATGACTCCCGATCCCTTTTGATCTCTAAGTTTCTGAACAATGCCCCGTGTGGGATCCCTTATCCATAGCTTAGCTAGTGTGTACCATTAACTAAGATCCAATCACAACCGTCTCAAGTAGCGCCTCCGTGTGGTGGTCACCCTCTAACACGTCTGATTGATCCTATCAAAAGAAGTTCACATCTAGTAACCAATAAGTAATGCACCCTCCGTATGGAATGATCACCCCTGACGAGGTGACACAGAATGCACTACTCATCTTACAGTGAACCGTTAATGGAAGATCGTGGGTGTCATTAAATAAGACCCTCTCCCACTAGATTTGGTAAATTAAGGATTTTGCTTTTTAGAAAAATTTGTTTTTATACATTACCCATAAACATCCAATGTTTACTAATGCGTTTAAAAAACAGTTTTTGAATCTTATTTTAGAAAACTTGTTTTACGTGCATGCAAGTAGTAACAATATAATTAAATGCCAATCACAACCAAGCACATAAAACAAAAACTAAAATTGAAAATAAAGACATCCAAACGATGCCTCTATCTCCCATGGCTCTATCTCCATAGAACCTCCTTTTTGGTTTGATCGCCTCCAGCTCCATCTTCATGGACAATGGCTCCTTGCTCCATCTTCATGGATTTTCTAATTCTATTACATTTGTCCTATGCTTCTTTCGAATCTTGCAATTTATCTAGAAATAGAAATAGCAACAACAAAATAAAAGGCTAGGGAAACCGGTGCGATTTTCCTTTTCGTAGGATTGAAGTCGCAGCGCCCTTTACATATGCCTTAAAACCAAACCAAACTTAAATTACAACATGCACCATTCTCAAAAAGTTTAAATACAAAATTTAAAAGTCTTTGTGCCATGGGAGATAGTGACTAAACTAGCTGCAAAAGGGTTAGTCGTACACGCATCCACACATACATAACAAATATGTGTAATATTGGAACACTTAATTGATTCACACAGTATATAAACTCTTTACATACTGAATTAGAACTTAAAAACAACATCTTACTTCTCTGTCTCTGTTCGATCGATCGAAGGCCGTTCGATCGCTCTAACCATCGATCGATTGAACACTGTTCAATCGCTTGAACATTCTATTTCACAGAATGATTTAAAAAATTACAGAATACTTTAAAATTAAAGCTTTTCATTTCAAAACATTTTAGAATTGTGAAACAGAGAACCTGACAAAGAATCTGTCTCGATCGATCGAATGTCATTCGATCGATCGAACATATCAATGTTCGATCGCTCGAAACCTGTTCGATCGCTCGAGTACAGAGGATGTTCGATCGATCGAACCGGCCTTGCATCCCATGCATTCACAGATTTGTACTCTGCTGCGATAACACTGCAGAAATAGATCTGTGACGATGCAGTTTCGAAACCAGTTCTAAAATCAACATGCAAATCAAAACTAGTGTTCCAAAACGCATCTATAGATCCAAACAAGCGTGGCTCTGATACCAATTGATGGAAAAAAAATAGGTTTAAAATTATTTTAAACGTGCAACGGAAAAGATTCAGTTATAATAACTGATTGGTAGCCCAGGATCTACTACTCGTTAATTCCATAGATGCGCACAAGAGGGGACAAGAGTTATACCTTAGTGTCTTGAACCCAATTCTGATTTTCTTGAACTTCCAGCAGCTTCCACTAGATGGCCTTCACTCTTATGACTCCTATGGATGCTCGCAGGAAGGACTAGGGTTGGTGGAAACCCTAATGGAGAGGAAGGAGAAGGTTTGGTGCTCTAAAACAGTTTCTGCAGCTTCTGACGTTCAAAACGAAGAACTACTTTTCCAGAACGCAGCTGCCCTATTTATAGATTCCCAGAACTGACCTAGACTTCGAGCGATCGAAGACCTTCGATCGATCGAACCATTCTCGATTGATCGATACTTCCAAGACTTCAATCGATAGAATATCCTTCGATCGATCGAACTTGTCTTGACAACTTCCTCATGTGTTTTTCCAAGTATCCTGGCGGAGCTAAGAGTGGGACCTCCTAGGCTCTTAATTGTTGGCTCAGACCAGTTTGTTAATTACCGTGACCAAACTCTTTGATTAGCAAACTAACGAACTGGTCAGTTAACGTTTACTCCACTATAAAATGATAACTGAACTCCAACGCAAAAGAACATATCCGAAGTGATAACTAGACTTGTATATTGTACTAATGTCCCTCTACCTTCAGCATTCGTAATCATATTCAGGTAGTCGGATAACTGTTACTGTCAACCTGAATCATGATTACTTCTTGAATTCCTTGAGTCCCATTCACCTCTTATGATTACCAAACATGTTGATAACTCTTATCAACAAGACTGTAGTACTCAGTAATCGACTTGGTGACATTCTCAAGGGAATGCTTACTCTGAAACAGAGGGTAGATTCTGTCTTGACAATATATGTTCACAACCCTATGAATATGACATACCCAAGATACCCAGGTGTTGATCTTCTATAGACCTCACTGATTAGTAAGTCAAAGCAGTCATATCCACAGTCTGTGTTCATAATCGTCTCAAGATTGAGAACACGTACCTTACATAAGTTATGAGTTCCTATCGACTGATTGACAGCCTTGAGTGTCAATAGGAAAGCTCAGGTCCGTCAAAGCACTATAAGCACTAGCATATTAACTAAGAGTTACACTCTAGTGATTGAGATTGATCACTCCATCCAATGGTAGTTAATCATGCTACAGTGTTAACCTGATGAGATATCCTAGTCTCAACATCCACTGTGACATGTTCTAAGTAACAAAGAATAGCAATTCGTATCTCACTTGTATGTATCTCATACATACACGCATTACTTACTATGATACTTAAGGATAACAATCATCTCATGAAAGAAACATACATAACAAAATGTAAAGCTAATATCCATATATTAAAATGTCAATGTCTCCTATATAAAGTAATGGTTTGAGGGCACAAACCCAACAAGGATTCCATAAAATATCAAGTTTAGAGGACCCAAGTCATGAATATGGACTTGGATCCATCTACTTGCTTATGAAATGAAGTGATGATCAAGCTTTGATTCCCATGTGAAGCACAAGCTTACATGGGATTCAAAAGATCATGTTCAAGAGATTTCAAGAGAGATATTGAGAATCTCTAAGAGTCTCAAGAAGGAAATATGATCATAAAAAAGAAATGGAACAAAGAAAACAAAAAAGGTTTGAGGATTAGAGTCTCAAAAGAAAGAATGTAAACAAACAATTTATGGTCAGAGGATCACCTCCAAACTATCCTCAAAGTTCTTCTCCTTTGAAGATATTCCAAGCTCTTCTCCCTAGTTCTCTAAACTCTCTCTTTTGAATTGTGTTGTATATTGTATGTTGTATCACTCTCTTCTTCTTTTTTTCACTCTCTTGCCCTTTTTTTTCTTGTTGTATCCCTCAAGGAAGATCCTCTCTCTTTTTATAGACAAAAATTACCAAGTATTTTCAGTGAATTCGGAGTAAAAGACAGGTGTAATCATCCCATTTGGTGGTACAATACGTACTTCCTGAAATTAGACAGACTGCTGCCTAGGGCGCCATTCAAAAGTGATTCGCGGCAGTCCGTGGCTGCCGCCGCGGCACTCCGCGACTGCCGTCGCGGCATTCTGTGACTACCGCGCGGCTCTCAGTGAGTGCTGTGCAAAATTATTGATTGTCGTATTTTTGTCAACCTTACTTTATCAGATTTTTGTTTTTATCCGCCTACACATACGTATTGCACCACAAAATACGGACTTTAAAAGCAAACGGCAGTCAGAAAATGACAGCGGCACTCAATGAGTACCGGGCCGGCACTCACTGGATGCCGTTCGGCACTTATGCAGTGCCGCTCGGCATTCACTGTGCCGCTCGGCATTCACTGAATGCCGCGGAATTCTGCCTTGTGCCGTTTTTCTGCAGAACTTCCCTTTTTAGGTCTTTTCTTTCTTCCCTTTTTCTTAAAGAAACTTATTCTTGAAGATCTTTTCCTAAAATTGTGTTTTACACCTGAATTCTCCTAAATACCTGGTATTTTCTTCTTTCTGTGAAATTTTATCGCGTTTGGAGAACTTTCTGAAGAGCTTGGAATACTTCGAATCTTTTCGGTCCTTATCATCATTGGACGTGGAGGTGACGCTCTCCTAAATTCGACGGTCGGTCAAAATTGTGGTGTCTACAGATTCGTTGTCCTATAGACTCGTGCCACATATTCCCAGTATAATGCATAAGCAAACCATCCTCATGTCATATGGCGAGCATTTCATATGGATAGAATGCTTTGGGCGTTAGATAGGGCTATGTACCACATAATCCCAAAGGATAAGTAAAGCGTATGTGCGCACATTGTCATAACACGTCAAGCCCTAAAGAATTGACTCTATGGCTACTATATGCATCAGGGTGGATAGAGTCAAAAAGGGTCCCCCAGTGAGAGTCCTATATACCCTCCATTATAGGGTTTGGTGTGGTACGTGGACTACTTTTTATACTGTTAGGTATAGGCTAGGACAGGGAAGTCCTCTGCAGAGGGGATCTGACTGGCTACAGGCCCTCGACTTTGGTCCTCCCAGGCTTCCTAAAACTAATGCACGTTCGATCCTCATAACTAAAGTAAAAGATCCTTGAAAGTTTTGGAGTTTAACCCTCCTAGTTAATTTCCCCAGCAGAGTTACCACTTGTGGGTACCCGAACTAAGCTTTGGGGCCTAGAAGGATTAAGCCCGCTTGATTGTCCTATTTCAAATCTCATGCCAATAGCCATAAGTGAGGTTCACCGACCTTCATTAGCCTTTATCCAATCCGACCGATTTGGATTACTCGTATTTTGGATTCTATGGGGCTTTTTATCCAACCCAAGGCAACAATCGATGCTCATGACCCATATCTGAGGCTACACGAGGGTAATCCATGTATATCCCATAAGGCTAAATCCAGAGAGATCCTCACTAATAGAGTCGCCACTTGGTTTGATAAAGGAAACCAAGAAAACTAAATCTATCAAGTCCAATGGAAAGAGCTAGATCGTGCTAAAGCACACCCTCTCGCCCCATCGTGAGATGGGCCTCTACTCAGCTTTCAAGGTGTTTGACTAGAGATTATGAAGACCGTTTCATTTATTTCTAATGCAATCCTCTGTCAAGTTATAAACAACTAAAGAAATAAAACCGTGCAAGAAACTAAGCAATTACATGCAATGTATGTGCTAAAATAGTAATTCAGGAACTAAACGTATTACTACGCTCCCCTATGCATACGAAAGGAAATAAAATAAAACTAAACGTGAAAATCACACTCAAAACCCTAAAAAAATAGGATATCTATGCATAAGTAATGTAGCGAATTTAAAACCTGTATTTTATCCACCTAAGCACGCTCCTAGGTGATCCTAAGAAAGCAGTAAATAAGAGGGATGCTAGAAAACTTACCCGGGATAGCATAGCAGTCCCAATTATCCTAATTAATCATGATTAGGACAATAAAAGCAAAAAAAATAGGATAATCGAGGTGAATACCCTACTATTCTAGGCACAGATAACATTTATGCATGTCCAAACATGACTACTATATGTAATAGTGTGCATGTGTAAGCTTAATTACGATGTTATCCCTAGTATGGATAACCTACTATTCTAAGTGAGGATAGTGTGAAAGTGTATGCATGTGTATGGATACGAATTAATTCATGAATTAACTACTATGCATGGATAAAATAGGGATAGGATGGATAGCCTACTATCCTAACTAATATGGATTACTACATGATTCCTATATGAATGCCCTTGTTCTAGACTCGTAGATCCAATTAAGGATTTGTTATCTCTGGGGTTGGATATCCATGGATTGAATACCAACCCCACAGTTTTGGTTACCACAACATTTGGGGATAGCTCTGCCTGGATAACTCTACTTTAATGGATACTACAAACAAGGATATACAACTACCCTAGAACTTAAAGATTAAAAGCAATAAAAATGAAGAACACAAAGAACAAACAAGAAATTCAACCTAGACCTAATAAAATCAAGATCAAAACAGGAAAATAAAGTAAAAAAAAAAAAGTAAAGAAGAAGGAGCTTACCTCAAGAACTTCCCTCAGAATACTTCTGCAGGACTTTGCCAGCACCGCGGACTCCAAGAACCATAAAAACTAAAGGATTAAACTTTTCAAAAACCTTTGAGTGCTTCGGAATCCTCCAAGGGGGTTTCCTTTAGTGCTTATGAAAGCCGAGTGAGAACTAAATCAAATGGAATGTATATAGCCACACACACAAGAACACTGTTACCATTTTTAATACGTCTGTTAGTATCTTTGCATTCTCGCCATTGAACTATGACCAATAACGTGCCCGACTAAGTATTCAAAAATAAAACAAACTAACTTGACTCGTCTCGACATTCTTAATGCCACTACTATCCATTACTATGTTCCAACACCATTTACTAGCCAAAATACCTCTCACTAATCACCTCGTCACGAAGAAATGAAGTGTTGAGGAGTTCAAGAATATCCATTTTGTCACAAAGAACTAAAAGGAGTCTTAACTCTACGAACCATCACTTCATCACGAAGAATCGAATGTTCACCTTATCCGTTTCGTCATAAAGAATCGAAAGGATACTCAACGTCACAACTGTCACTTCGTTACGAAGAATCAAAGTGTTCACCATATCTGTTTTGTCACAAAGAATCGAAAGGATACTCAGCTAAGTAACCGTTACTTCATCACGAAGAATCGAAGTGTTCACTATATTTGTTTCATCATGAAGAATCGAAAGGATACTCATCTTTACAACCGTCACTTCATCATGCAGAATCGAAGTGCTCACCATGTTCGTTTCATCACGAAGAAGCGAAAGGATACTTAGTTTAACAACTGTTACTTCGTCACGAAGAATCGAAGTGCTCACCATATCCGTTTCGCCATGAAGAACCGAAAGGATACTTAGCTTTACAATCGTCACTTCGTCACAAAGAATCAAAGTGCTCACCATATCCATTTCATCACAAAGAATCGAAAGGATACTCAGCTTCATAACCGTCACTTCATCATGAAGAATCGAAGTGCTCACCATAGCCGTTTCAGCATGAAGAATCGAAAGGATACTCAGCTTTACATCCATCACTTTGTCATGCAGAATTAAAGAGCTCACCAAATCTGTTTCATCACGAAGAATCGAAAGGATACTCAGCTTCACAACAGTCACTTCATCATGAAGAATCGAAGTGTTCACCATATTATTTCATCATAAAGAATTGAAAGGATGCTCAACTTTATAACCAATAACTACACCTTTTTTCTCATTATCCCGACCTCTGTGGCCTGGCTTGCCAATTCGACACTTATCCTTAGCATAAGCTGCTTCTAACATAGCACAACTAATCCTTACGTATCCCCGACTGTGCACATGTCACTCATTTCAGAGTTTGGTTCATTACATGACTTCCAATTATACTTTTGAAGTTACGTTTATACGTCCGTTATTCTACTTTACATCATATTGTACTTGTGAAATCAGAATAAATGCTAACATTCAGTTTATGGCTATACATATACCTTTAAGAAACTTTTTCGGAAATAGCTCCCTGAAACTGGTTCTTCCTACTAATCGGTTTCTGGGTAGGGCCCCAGAAACCAGTTCCTACCTCTAATCGATTTCTGATGATAATTTAAAAAATTCCTTGTTTCATGCAACGTATAACAATTAAAGCTCAGGGTACTAACCATGACTACTCTTATGGGTAGCACAATGTCCTTATAACTATTATTACCAACCACATAGATCCATCCTAAGGTACAACTAATAAAGCACATTCCATAATTTCAAAACACCATTACATAAATTTAACATATAAACCATATACATGAGTTGATAATATAACTAAGTTACCCACATGCAGTTTCTAATAAACTTATAGCAAGGTTTTAGGTAGATAAAAGTATGGTACCACTAATCAAAGCTTCAAAATCAACACAAAAGAAATCAGTACCCAGAAGCCGGTTTGTCCCCATAAACTGGTTCATTGAACCATTTCCAGAACCTGGTTCTTCCCAAAAATTGGCTTCTCATGCCTTTTAGCGGTTTCTTGATAGCACTGCTATACTATGGATTTAACTTCCAAAATCTATTTTCATGTCATGGAAACATCAAAATAACATCCTCAAACACATATTAAACATTACTACATACTATATAGGTTCTAAAGTGAGTTACTAGACTCACTAATGCTTCAAATTGTGCTTGGATGTTGATTTGAGCTTAGGAAGCTTGAACACAAGCTTCAATGATGAAACTTTTTCTTCTTCTTCTAATTTCTTTTGGTTATGTACTTCTTCTTCTTCTAAAGAATTCTTTTAGCAACTTCTAAGTCTCCATGGTTGTGTATGTAGGTGTATGGGTGTGTATATGGAAGTGGATACAAAGGAAAAAGGAGTGAATGCTTGGGTTTTCTTCTAATCCTTTTGTCTCCCCATGGAACTCTCTTCCTAGCTTTCTCTAAACTAACAGGTAGATTGTAAATGCTCAAGAGAGTAAAATGCATGCATATAGGCATGCTTATATAGAGATGGTGGAGGGATATATGTCACCATGCATGCTTGTATGTGTGTGCATGGAGGGACAAGTATCACAAAGGGTGGTAACAAGTGTCTAGGGGTTGCATGTGCCACCAAGTGGCCGGCCATGTGGAGTCTACCTTGGGTTTTGTGCCACTTACTTAGTTTACATGCAAATGTCCTCGTTATGCGTGTTAGTCTTGATTTACTTGCAATCGAGTATTATTTCTAATGTCCGGGTCTAGGTACGGGACTAAGTTAAGTCTCATTAGGATCGAGTAGGTGCGGTGTTTACAGTCTAATTAGTAATACTACTACACGTTGATATAGTCAAACCATTAAAATAATTTAATAACCGATCAAATACAGAACTTCAGAAAACTGATTTATTATTCATAAAGAAAATTACAACTACTACATCTTCTGCCACCGATTATAGGATTTCGTCCTTGAAATCAAAACTAGCTAAACAAAAACTGAAATTTCTCTCACATTTCCAATTCCAGCTCCCAAGAAGCTTCTCCTTCATCATGATGCTTCCACTGAACCTTTACCAGCGGAATCTCTTTATTTCTCAGCTTCTTGCTTCCATGATCCAGAATTCTTATAGGTCATTCGACGAATGTAGCATTGTCATTTACTTCGATATCTTTGAAATCGATTTCGTGTGCTGGGTTGTTAAAACACTTCCTCAACATACTCACATAGAATAAATTATGAACTCTCGACATCTTTGGTGATAACACCAATCTGTAGGCGACTTTTCCCATGCATTCTAGAACTTTAAATGGTCCAATGTAGCATGGTGATAGTTTTTCCCTCTTTTGTCCAAACCTTACAATGCCTCTATCTTTTAAATACACATGAACTCCAACTTCAAATTCTAGATCTCGACGTCATTTATCCACGTAGCTCTTATATCTGCTTTGTGCTACTTTCATTATTTCCTTCTCCGTATTGATTCCTTTATTGGTTTCTTGAACTAAGTCTGGTCCCAATAGTTTTCCATCCCCAACTTTTTCCCAACACAAAGGTGATTAGCAAGGTCTTTCATATAACGCTTCGAATGGTACCATTCCTATACTTGAATAAAAATTATTTTTGTAGGCAAACTCAATCAATGGTAAGTGAGTTTCCCACAAGCATTCAAAATCGATTACGTAAGCTCAGAGCATGTTCTCCATTACTTGGTTTGTCCTTTCTGTTTGTTCATCGGTCTGGGGATGAAATGCAGAACTTAGCTTCAAACACTACACCAGAATGGCCGATTTGTCACACTTATTTTTGTGTCATTTAACGTTGTCCAGGAAAGTGACAATATTTGTCATGGTTACAGACCGTGACAAGTACCATTGTCACTGTTCTTAACACTGACAAATTATGTCATGGTTTTGGACAGTGATAAAGAAATAATTTTGCCACTGTTCATAACAATGATAAATTGTGTCACTATTCTGGACACTAACAAAAGAATATATAAATCACACTAAATTACCTGAATTGTCACACTTAATTTCAAGCAATTTGTCATTGTTTTAGACAGTCACAAAGTTTGACATGTTTGCTTCGTTATAACAGTGACAAAGAAATGCTCCCTCCGTCCCAAATTGCTTGGCACTCTTGGGGAATCCAACTTTTTAAGGTAACACAATGATTGCACTTTTGTCAAAACTTTTATGCTCCAACTTTCCAAATTTGGCCCTCATAAATGCATTTAGATTAGTTGGGGTGTGAAAAAAGAAAGGGTAAAACAATAAAGATTCAAAATTTTCTTGTTGACTTTTTTACATGGACTAACATTTTGGGACAACCAAAATAGAAAAAGTGCCCAACAATATGGGACGGAGGGAGTATTAGCTAATTATCACACATTTTGTTAGTGAATTATAAAAATCTTTGTCAAAAGTTAACTCACATTTTGTCCAAAAAAAAGAGGCACTCAATTTTCCCTCACAGTTCATTTTGCCCTAACGTTTCTCAATCTCTTATCTCTCTCTCTCTCTCTCTCTCTCTCTCTCTCTCTCTCTCTCTCTCTCTCTCCAAAAGAGAACTACCTCACCCAGCCCACCCCTCCACCCCGCCATGACCACCTCACTAGCTCACCACTACCTCGCCGCAGCCACTACCTCAGAATCCTCCTCGTTCGAAGCATCCACTGCCAGCACCGAGCTCTTGCCCCTTCCATGCTATCTCTCTCTCTCTCTCTCTCACACACACACACACACACACACACACACAAACAAAAAAAGCATCGAATAGGGTAAACCCTTTTGGATAGTAACCCACTTTGCATATCATTGTTCTTCTCTTGCTCTTAATCCATGTGTGTTAAATGATAATTTAAATGGCTCCATTGTTATCTCAAAGGATAATGCCTTGAACATCTACTTCAAAACCCTAATAAAAAACACAAAGTATTTCTCAAGAACTAAAAAGATTTTTTAATCAGTGAAGAAAATAGAGAGTTGTTTGAGTTCAAGGATTTAATCTGAGCTATATACTTGAGGTACGATGATGAAACCACTTGGAAAATCTTCTTAACACGTCAAGGTTTTCCCTATTTATTTTCATCAATTTTGGAGAGGTGTAAATAAGCTTTCTGGAATTTCAAAGTTCATATAAGAAATCTGCCCCTGTTCTCACAGATTGTTAGCCAACCGTTTTGCATTTGTTTCAAGTCTTTCCATCACTGTATATAACCCCCTTTTTTTTTTAAGAAACTTTAATGTCTTGGGAAACTTTTTTTTTTTTTATAAAATGGGCCACCCAGAACCTTTTATTCTATTTATGAAAAATATTTCAAAATTAGTCAACATTGCAATCCCCAATTCTGAATCATGTGTATATCCTGATTTAATTCTCTTAAATTGTGGTAGATATTGATGTTTGGTTTTTTGCAAAGTTTAATTACCTCATTAAGGATCATCCATGATTTTTCTCATAATATTTGTAGTTGTTCAAGTATTTTTGGTGGATTTTACAATATCAGTTTTCTATTTTGGACACTATTCACATAATACATAATATTGACATACATGCCTTGATTAGACATCTCCATGCACTCTCAAGTTACATACATCCTTGGTTAGGATTTTACCATATTAAGAAACATTCATTATGTCCCCCATTGACCTACATCCATCCCATTCTCTTTTTATTATGTGCAAATAGATGTATCTACGTAGATATATGTGTATTCACTGCCGGACTCTTTTATCTTGATACTTTCCCAGAAGAGCACCCATTAGGTTTGTTGTTTTATTAGTGGACTTTTCATTTATGTGTTTTACTTTAGAGGGTCAAGCTTGATTAAAAAAAGTATTGTTGCTTTAAAGTTATACATATGAGATGGGTATCTGATTAAAAAAGCAATGGTGGTTAATCTAAATCAAAAATTTGGATTTGTTTGTCTATATATTTTTGTTTTGTGGATTTTCTTTTTCTGTATAGAGATAGGATTTGAAAAGGTATGGATTGGACAATTTTATTTTTTTATCTATTTAGAAAAAAGAAAGATGGGTAATGGATCAAACACAATCTTGTTCTTGATTTGGTTGTCTTTAGGACTCTTGTTAATGTAGTTTTGTTCTATGACATGGTAATTCACTGGGGTATGATTGGGGTATGCTATTCATGAGAATTCTTGTGCAGGAAGAATTCTTTCTCTCTCTCCCTCTCTCTCTCTCTCAATACTATAAAATTCATCAGTACTAGAGTTTATGAATTCCCTATTATATATGTTCTCCCTCTTAACCAAAGCAAGTAATTTTCTCAAGATGACTAACAAAACTTTCTTTGAAGTCCTTAGTTGACTTTGAACTATAAAAAAATGACTTTGAACTATAAAAAAAATACCTTTTGGCTTTTAACTCTCAGTGATCACTCAATAGAAAATTATGGTAGACAAAGTTCCCATTAGTCTAATGTTAAGGGTCTTTCACATTAAAAAGAATGCCTTGGTATTGCCGCTTCATTCGATTTCAAAATTGCCTACTCTATTTAAAAACTTATACCAGACTTTTACTTTACCTCTCTCTCTCTCTCTCTCTCTCTCTCTCTCTCTCTCTTTCTCTCGCGTTAGTATCTCTCTTTCTCTCGCGTTAGTATTATGCAAATACATGCCTATATTGAATTGATAAAGTTTCTTTCATAAAATAGCCCCAAACTGTCTTTGTAGTATACAAGCACATGCTTTTATTACATTGTAATACATACCACGCATACATGAAAGTGTTCTGAACTTACATATGATCTCTTCTATTGTTGCTCAATGAAACTAACATATTATGAAAGTATTCTGAACTTACATTGTGTAATGATCTGGTCATTAGATACGCTAATTTTAGGTCTATTACTGCTCTATTGTAATCTCCCCTCTACTACATTTGATCAGCTCAAAAATAGGTCTTCACATCGATTTTTAGTATCTTTATCCAGGTTAGTACAAGTACGCCTGCAAGGTGGCATTTTATGTGTTCTTGCTTTCTAGTTAGGGTTGTAAACCCTAACGAGTTCACATGTAGTGTGGCTTTTTATGTGTTCTTGCTTTCTCTGTACGTGTGGTGATTATACTTGTATTGTGTGGTGACTCTTTGTTTCATCTGCTTACTATGTGAACTTTTTTTGTGTTGAACATATGCATATGCGCCGTCGAGAACTTTGGAGATATTTAGCGCGGTCATTCTGTCCAATTTTTATCAAATTACCTACTTTTTCAAAGGCCTCAACCACATCCTTTAAGGCCTTATTTGTTTGCTTCTTTGTTATTTTTTCCTTCTTCTTTTTGTCTCTTCTAACTCCATCATTTCTTCTTTGGCTTAAATGGTAATCCCTAAATGGTAAACATAGAGATAGTAAAGAGAAATCTAATAAGGGAATAAATTGTGAAATATGCAAAGAGTAATCTAAAAAGGGATATAAAAAGGAATATACAAAGAGGAATCTAAAAAGGGAAAAGACAATAAAAAGATAGTGAGAACTTACTTGAGTTGTAAAGTTAACCAACTTAAAAAAAACATTGTAATCTAATGAGCGCTACCTTAATTAAATTTTTTTTTTTGTAGAATTGATGGGGTTTCCACTTTACAAAGAGTGGATTGGTGAAGTTAATGGGTGGGGGATGTGCATGTTAAATAGGTTAAGACTTTATGAAATATGCAAAGATGAATCTAAAAAGTGAAGAGATCTCGTGTCCACGTGTGCTTTGTAGAAATGGTAAATGTTTGAAATGGGCAGAGGTTGAGTTACATTTGATTAAGTGGGGTATGCAACAAGATTTTATGTTTTGGAAATTTCACGGGGAAAGGGAATTCCCATATATTCCAGAACAACTACCGGGCAAGGAATCGATACAAGTAGAGGGCAATCATTTGACAAATAGTAGATTGAATGACCTCATTAATGATGGTTATGGAGTCCATACAATGCTAGCGAACCATACTCCAGAAGTTAAGGATCTTCATGAAGAAAAAAATGATCGAGATCACGGGGAAGGTGCTACGGCTCATGTTGATACGAGAGTCCCCCATGACAATGATTATTTATTGTTAAGAGTAGCGACGACAAGACCTTTGTACCCTGATTGTAACCCAGATCACAGAATGTTGTATGCCTTAGTTGGTTTACACAATTTAAAGAGTCATTTTGGTTTGTCTGGCAATAGTGTGACGGAAATCCTTCTTTGGAAAAGGATTTACTCCCCAAAGAGAAAACACTACCTCATAACTATCCAAAGAAGAAGAGTAGTTTGAAAGGATTGGGGATGAGGTACAAATCCATTCATGCTTACAAGTATGACTGCGTTCTATACAATAAAGAATATAAGCATAGACTGTTCTGCCCGGTGTGTAAGGAACCCAGATTTGTCTAGAAGACAGTTTTAAATAATAGGATTAAAATAAATAAAAAAGTACCCAAAAAGGCATTGAAGTACTTTCCTCTAGCTCCTAGGTTGAGGAGACTTTTCATTGTACCATAGATAGTAGAGGCAATGACTTGGCATGCTCGAGCAAAGGTGGGTGAAAAGATTATGCGGCATGATATTGTATCATCCATATAGAAGTGTACAAATTTGCGATACATGGACTTTGCTTAGGAAAGTCGTAATGTTCATCTTGGATTATCAACTGATGGGTTTAATCCATTTGGTAATATGAGTACAAACTAAAGTATTTAGCTAGTCTTCCTAGTGCCTTATAATTTTCTCCCTTCTTTGTGTATGAGAAAGGAGTTCTCAATGTTATCACTATTAATACCAAGGCCAAGGGCACCGAGTGATGACATCGATGTCTTCTTAGCACCACTTATAGATGAGTTGAATGAGTTGTGGGTTGAAGGCGTGAAAGTGTTCGATTCATGCAAACGAGAGGAGAAAGTTATGTTGTTGTGGGCAATCCATGATTTTTCGGCATATAACATTGTACAGGTGCAATGTGCATGGTTACTGGGGCTGTCCTATTTGCAGAGAGGAAACTGAATCAACACATCTTAAGAGTAGTTAGAAGATATTTTTTTCATACCCATAGGAGATTTCTGCTAGCCGGTCACAAGTTTAGGTCGCTGGGAACCAATTTTCTCCTGGAAGGTGTCAAAACTAGGTTAGCTCCATTAAGACTTCCAGGTCGAGAAATTGAATAGATGGCATCGAAGGTCGATCAGAGACTTAGGGGATAGCACCCCAAGATTTTGGTCCTGAAACGTAAAAGTAATGCTGATAGAATAAAGATTGCTTTTTTTAGGAGGTCAAAATTGTTTGATTTGCCCTACTGGATGGAACATTTAGTATGTTACATGATAGATTTGACATATGTAGAGAAGAATGTCATTCAACATCTTGTGAGCACATGCCTAGATGGGACTCAATTGAAAGACAGAGTAAAGGCACGTGAGGATCTTCGTAATTTGAAGATTAAAAGATCATTATGGTTTAAAGAAGATCCAAAAACTGGAAAAATATGATGCCTCCTGTAGCTTTTACTTTGAGCAACAACGAAAGAAAGGCATTGTTAGATACATTATATGAGTTGAAGGTCCCTTCCAATTTCTCATCTAATTTGTGTAGGATAGTAAGCTATGCAACACATGATTTGAAAGGTTGCAAGTCTCATGATTGGCATGTCATTATGCAACTAGTCCTTTTATTGTTTGGACATTGTTTTTCAATGTATAAAGATCTTCAGAAGGCTATTATGCAGATAAGCCTATGCTTCACTCTATTATGTGCAAAGGTTGTAAATAGAAATCACATCATGGGGGCAAAAAAAACTTTAGCTAAGGCAACTTGTGTCTTGGAAAAGTACTTTACTCTCTCATTCTTTGACATAAGCATCCACTTACCGATGAATTTATGCGATGAAGCACTGATATGTGGCTGGGCTAGGTTTTGTTGGATGTATTCTCTTAAACGGTTGATGAAAATGTTTTAAGCGTACATTATGAATCCACGGTACATTGAAGGGTCCATTACAGAGGAGTACATTACAAAGGAGGCTTCCATGTATGCAAAGAAATACATTCCAAACCCAGGCATTAGAGGTCGTGAATGCTTCATTGATGAATCAAATGAGTTTGCCAATGAGGAGGCTTTAGGGAAGGGCAAGGCAGTGAAACTGACGAGTACACAATATGAACAGGTCTCTCAATATGTTTTTGAGAGTCACATTGATATAGATAGTTGGAAAGCATAAGTGCCTTTAATTGAGGGATGAATCATTACTTGTTGTGCATCATGATATTCAATCTAATTCATGCCATTTATGTAATGTAGGCAATATAATGCATCTGGACCCGGCAAAAAGAGAAAAGGAGTCACAAGTATAAACAACGAGTTCAGGAATTGGGTAGTAAGTGAGGTACTAATAGTATTACCCCAGTCCTCAGTTTTACTTATGTTTCCTTAGCAATCTATTTGTAATGCAAGTCTTGTTATGATTTCAGTTGTTGAAAATCAATGATGTGACATCGAGGCTTGCACGTCTAGCCAACAAACCTACTTTTTTTGGCTAAAGCATTTGATAAATACCGTCTCTTAGACCATGTATGACCAAAAACTCATTGGAAAGCAAAACAATAGTATTTCATATAAAGCCTTGACATAGTTTAGGTCTAGTGCAAAAGATAAAAACTTGAAAGAAGCTGAGATGACATATTAAGGGGTTATAAGGCAAATTTTGGTGTTAGACTATACAGGTTTCCATGAAATTGTCTTTTATTATGACTGGGTGAGAGTGTAAGACAAGACCGCTTTTATGGTCAATCCTGACACCCATATGGTCATGGTAGATTTGACAAAGTTTAAGAGCAAAGATTATATGAATGATGAGCCATTCGTTTGTCCATTCCAAAACTTAAAGCAAGTGTACTACGCAAAGAGCCCAAACAATGATCAATGGTCTGTTCTATATTCCACCAAGCATTTGACTACATCTGTAGACGACTTGGTGGCACCTATTGAGTTTCAATCTATGTTGGATGATAATCCAGAATTGAAGAAATTTTTGGACTTTTTGGAATAGTAAATATGGTTTAGCGCGGTAGAATGTTTTTTGAGGAGGTTATATTTTGTGGTCGATGGACAGTTTTTTGTAAAGTATCACGATGGACTATTTTTTGTAAAGTCTCATTGTTTCCAATTATCTAATGCACTTGCTATAATGTTTCTTGCTTAGTTTGGTGTTTTGAGTTTGGTTGTTATATAGAGAGAGAAAGATGGGTAATTGAAGCTAATTTAATTATAAACCTAGGCACAACATGAAACGTAAAGGAATCTAAACAAAGCTTTTCTATAATGGACCAAACTTCTTAAAGTTCCAAGATGATGCTCCACATGGGTAGATAAGCATTCAACTCCATATTGCTCTTTTATGGTATTTGCTACCCGTTTAAAAGAGCTAATTCTATATACGTTGTTGGGTTTATTCCCATTTTTCACCTCATCAGCAAGAATTTCCAACCCAGGAAAGGCATTAAGTTATTTATGCATGTTGTGTCAGTACTCATTAAGGGCATGTGAAAAATATTGGCAAATTAAAACTACAAATTTAAGCTTCATTCGAATCATTAGCAATTTTAAATCAAGAGTCTTAAACCGATTTGGGAAGCATAGCAGTTGTAAAAAGTTGATTTATTAAACGAACTCAACTTTTTCTAGACTCAAATGGACAATGCATATCTGAAACTACCTAATAAGTTCTGCTCATCAAACAAAAGAAGAAAAGAAAATGAGTGGAAGAAACAATTAGCAAACAAGTTCTACTCATCAAACTAAAGTATTGAGTTTTTAACATTCAAGCAAGCTGTGAATTAGCAGAGGCTCTTAAAGCCAAGCAAGGGCACTAGGTATTGTGCCGATGCAATTTTTGTCACCCATAACCATACTTGTCTACATTTTCTAAAGGATCACTTTTCTACATGCATTTGCAATTTTCCCTTCTGTTCATGCTCGAAGACGATAAAGATTTCTCATGGTTTCCAGTAGATGTTGTTCTAATGCATGGTGGAATATGGTAAATACAATACTATAATGTGTTTAATTTAACTTTTCTACTATGTTTTTTTTAACACAGCAAATGGCAACGTTAAGTCAACAAAATGGTTTGAGTTTGAATTTGTCGTCTACTACTCCTGAAATCGCACAATCCAGTACCGATCTATAGCCAGAGGTGACCTTCAATTTGAGTGGTGGGATTATTAGTGGTAAACTAGCTTTGAAGAATCGGTGCTTAGCTTTGCTGAAAACTCAAATCGGTCTTAATTATGATGATTGGAGGCTAGTTGAACAAGCCAAAAAAGAAGATGTTTAGTGTACCCTCTTTTCAGAATTCAAGATACCAGCTGACCGAAAAGAGGAGGTATTAAAAAGAGATTGGGATACAGTTGAGGACGTGGAGGAGGAACTTGCGTTCCAAATATTTTGATGGCCTAGGCAATGATGGAATAAAGGCATTGAAGGATAAGGTGCCAGAAAAGGAGAAAACCTCTCTTAGTCAATGGAATGAATTCATCAAACGCGAAGCATCAGAGGCTAAATTTAAGCAAAGAGACATCGGCAAAGCCAGCAGGGCTAAAAGACTAATATCCATTGTCTTGGTCGTATTTCACATGCTGAAAAAGCTGAGGAGATGGTAATACTTTTATATACATTATATGTACCTCATTCGAATAATTAATATAAATTTAATTTGTAGATGGGCAATGATCCACTTCAACGAGTGCCTAAGCGTTCTGATGTTTTCGTTGTATCCCACAAGTAGAGGAAACTAGGGAATTTCACCCTAATGCTGTTGAGCAGATGGTGAGTTTCAGTACTTGACTAGTTATAATTCTAGACATCATTCAATATTAATCATTAAAAATAATACTTTTTTCAATATGATATTATTATAGCAAAAATTGACTGAGCTAAAAAGTAGTCAAAATTCTTTAAGCCAAAATACTTTAGAGAGTGATCCGTTGACCATACTTTATGGTTAGAGAGTGATCCGTTGACCATACTTTATGGGAAAGACAATAGAGGGAGGACTCATGGCGTAGGTCCAGTGTCCAAAAGTAAATTGAAGGCTGTAACTCCTATACGCTCAGAGATTGACAAACCATTGAAACGAAGTAATATGCAGGTGGAACAAAATATGCTAGAGATCAAACAATCCCTCGATATTCTATTAAGAGCTTATTCTGATGCCAAAAAATGTCCTCCCCACCCAATGCCACCCCAATCTAGCTCCTTGTCAAATCCTTCAGACCCAGCGACTCCAAGTTATCCTACTACACCTGCTTCATCATCGAGTTGTAATTTATTTAGTATGATAAATGCAACAAAGAAGACTGCTACTGGAATGATTATTTCGACGGCAACTACTGGAATGGTGGTGCATGGTCATGTACTGTTAGATTATCAACGTAAAGTAAATATTATTGAAGACGTTCTGGGAGAAGAGGAACTTTTTTTGTATCTACAGAGCCAAGGGTGCGCCTCAACTATTAAGGAAACTAAGGGTGGGTGGGTGGTATGGCCTATTGATTGCTTCGTTGAATCATGTTATTAAGTGCTAGTTTTTGAATTTGAACAATTTATGTTTTTGTTATAAGTAGTAGACTTTGTTTTGAATTGCAATTGTATTTTGTGATGATCTAAATAGTGTGTTTTGTGATTATCTCGATACTTTATGTTATTTGTGGAGATCTAGTTTGTATCGAATTAGAATTATTGCTTCAGGTACCATAAATAATAGGGTGGATTCTTGAAAAAACACGAATTTTAAAAAAAAATAGATTTGTCACTATTATAAATGGTGACAATAATAGACAAGACAATTCGTGACATATATTTTTTCATATATTATTCACTAGCTCTAAAAACTTGTCACTGTCCATAACCGTGACAACTTTATGTGACTGACTACCATAATATATCACGGTCTATAAGCATGACAAAAACTGTGACTAACACAGTAAATTGTCACAGTCTATAAGTGTGACAAAGAATGTGACGAATGTCATAACTCGTCACGGTCCATGAGCATGACAAAGAATGTGACTAATTCCATAAATTGTCACTGTTTAAAACAGTGACAAAATCGTGACAATTGAAAATGATATACAACTTTGAAAGTGTAACAAACGAACCGTGACAATGGCCATTTGTCACAGTTTTAGATAGTGACAATTTTTTTGTCATACCCGAAAATGTCACGGATAATAATCGTGACAAAGGGGCTTTGTCACTATCCAAAACCATGACAAATCGGCCATTTTTGTGTAGTGAATGATGTTCCCATTGCCTTCTGAAGACTCTCCCAAAATCCAGCGATGAACCTTGAATCTCAGTCTGACACTATCGATACTGGTACTCCATGTAATTGCACAACCTATTGTAGGTGTAGTCGACTCATCTTCTCAACAGGATAGGTCATATTATAAACAATGAAGTGAGCTGATTTGGTTAGTCGGTCTTCAATTACCCAAATTGCATTGTGGTTTTACTGAGATCTTGGCAATCCCACAATAAAATCCATGGTGATATGCTCCATTTTTCATTTTGGGACTGGCAGAGGTTGTAGTAATCCCAGAGGTCGTTAGTGCTCCGCCTTGACTTGCTGACAAGTAGGGCACTTGGCTACGTACTCTGTGAATTCCCTCTTTATGCCTTCCTACCAAAAGTTCCTTTTTAAGTCTTTATACATCTTGGTTCCGCTTGGGTGTGTAGTCATCCTTAACTTGTGTGCTTATCCAGAATGTCTTTCCTCAAACCATCTATATCAGGTACACACAACTGTAGACACCCAATTTTGACACACTGATAGGATTTAGGGTGGACAATGTCTTGGAGGATTTGATGATGAAAAGTACCCATTGTAAGGTACTGGATTCCACACAATCGAAAGATCGAACTTCGGAAAGTGAGTTCAAGCTCAGAAAAGCCCTTTTCCATGGATAAATCCCGATTTTCTCAAAATCGACTCTCAGAATTCATATTCACTTAGGGTTTTATGAACATTAAGTGTTCTAAACACAGTATTCTAGGTATCCAGAGATTCAATTTTAAAGAAAAGTTTGAAATCGACGCACATTTGAAAGCAATTTTGAAAAAGACGTCGTTTGATTTTTAAAAAAATGACGAAAGTTTTGGAGGACTTCAGGGCTTCAATTGGACTTCAATTTCTATTTCAAAATCTCTAGGAATATTTTTATACTGAAATTCAACCTAAAAACTTTCCAACGGTACGTAAACGGACAATTTTAGACCCCAAAAAGTATTTTTACAAAAATCTGGAAAAGCAGTGCACCTGAAATTTGAAACAGGGCTTGTGGGCACCTAGGGGAACCAAAAAAGGAGATGAACATTTTGGGTTGTGAGGTGGAGGGTCACACCATAATCGCCACCTATATAGGGTGTTCTCCATCAGGTTTTTCTGGTTCCAGACCCTTCTAGAAGGCTCCCACTGCGAAGAAATTGCCTGGAAATTGCGTTTAGGCATCGAAATGACAATTTTAACCCTTTTCTGCTCTCTGAAAATCCTGTTTTATCCCTGTAACTTAAGAGTTAAGTCTTCAAAACTCTATATAAGATCTCATGCATCTCATATGAGATCATCTAAGGAGTATCTTGAAAAGACCTTGAGATCATACAAGAGATAGACAAGAGAGTACACAAGTGAATATACTTGCAAAATACTTTCAACTTAAGAGAGAATTCTAGGGAGAGAGAATTATGAATTAGAATTCCCTAAACTAATCTCAAGATAATTAGATTAGATGAATTAGACATCAATTGCCTCCATTAACTTCCATGGATGAGTGCTTGAAGAACACTTGAAGAAGAAGATCTTTAATTCAATTTTGGTCATATAATTGAGAATCCTCCAAGAGGTAAACACTATAATTCATCTCTAATTCCTATTATATATATATATATATAGATCTATAAGAATTGGATCTAGCTTAGTTTTATTTTATTTGTAGAACACTCATCTTCTTCATCTCTTGTTCTTCATACACTCACATAGCTAGATCCAAATTTCTTTTGATTTTCATTGATAATTCATAATTAGAGATTGTTTTTCACTTTGATTTTCAATTTTGATTTCATTCTTCAATTTTAGTCTAGATTCATGCATACATGATTATATATATGTATCTATTTTTGAATTCTATGATGGTTTAGAAGTATGATCTATGAGAGAGATGATTCCTATGTTCATACCCATCTCTTGATTATTTCTATTACCTAGAATTCCTATTGAAATTCATCTCCAATAGGATATTTGTAAGTCCCTTTGATCCATGATCTAAAGTTCTTCATAGAACTTGAGGGCTAAATTGATTGGAAATCATGATAGTCAAGTGGATCTATGAATTTGATCTCTCTAATAAGCTTCAATCAACACCTAAGATGTTTTCCTCACACTTTAAAATAAACTAGATGAAAATTCAGCAAAATAGATTGGTTTTGTCCATGAGATTTGGTCCATCAAAACCCATAGTTTGATGGATTTTAAATTTTCTGGGTAAATTTTGATGAATTTGCTTTCATTCGGTCTATTTTGAGAGCTTCTAGGATTCATATGCTATTTTTAGAAATTGTTGAGAAATTAGTTGACAGATTTGAACATAGTCTCTTTGTGCTTGAATTTTAGAAAATCTATAATAGTTATCGATGTTCCGCTTTTTGGGGATGATTCCTAACTCATATATCTATATGCTGATGTAAACGCATATGATCGAGTTAAGATCGTTTTCTAAGCGTCTGAAGTTGATACTACTATTCTAGAATTTTCTAAAGTTCAATTACAATTATGATTATGTATACAAAATGGTCATACCTTGATAACTCAATAAGAATTGATGAATAAAACTTGGTTTAGAAATCATCTAGGATAATTGGATGAGAGATCAAGAGCTTATATCTACTTGACTAACATGATTCATGAACTTCCATTATGCTTCTATTATGGTTTTGCATTCTTTTGTCAAATGATACTAAACTTCCTGAATAACAGACTTTGTTTAAAACACTTTTTCAGAACCTTTAAGATCATGACATGTCCATGGGATTATTTTTGTAATAAATTACAATAAAATAGCTTTCTTTTGACACCAAATAGAGCTTCACATGATTTGTTTAGAATTAATTATGATTTTTACAAGAATAGTGGACAGTCCTGATCCACTGTTCCTAAAACTCTTATTTCTCTCACTTCAAAAATGGTGAAGAGGTTATACTTTTTGGAGAAGTTCCCTAAGACATGTATCTAACTTTTTGTAAAAGGGTTTTAACCCAGCTCATGTTTAAGACCAGTTTTGATAGGATTCATTAGAGGTTGCTGAATTTGGAAATTTAATTGATGACATTTTCCACTTACTTTTCATGCATGTCATATGTTTGCTTGTGTTCTTGCAATGCTTGGGTATTCTTTGGTAATTTAGTGCAGAGAATTGAATGCTGTGGATTCAAACTTCGATTTGTGATCTTGCCTCGACTACATGTGGCTTAGTGCCCATGTATTACCTTCTCTATCCTTTCTCTTAGAATTTTTCTAGGTTTACAACTTTGTTTTCAACGACACAATTCCTCTAGAATAGTCTCTATTTATATGCTTATTTGTTAGAGACATCTTATCTAGGATTATTGCATGATTGCATTACATGTTTCTACTTATTTTTGCTTTTGCGACTCCGATTGAGTCAACCCAATGTAAGTCTTCTCGTTCCCTTTTGCATATCATGACATATTTCCTTTAATTGCATCGGTCCCGGGTGGGACTAGCCACTGTAAGTATACTTCTCTCTCATATTGCATGTGCATCCGATTGCTACTTGATTTAATCTTTTGACATGATTTTTCTTAGATGTTCCCTTTTGACATGTATATACTATCTATTATGTTTGAGGAAACAACACCAATTATGAATTAAGAACAAGGATATTTGAATCAAGGCCTACCATTCGGTAGGGCGAGGAGGGGATGCTTTAGTCTTGCTTGGGTTCCTTTCCCTCTCGTACCAAGACCCCCGAACCTAATTTCTGGTAATGAAGGGCGAGTAGCCTTATTCAATTTTGGGCGAGTCAAACTTGGGTTTCCTGATTCCCGATAAAAATTAGGTGGCGACTCTTTGTCTCTAGGACCGCGTGAAGAGGTTCTAGTTTTCCCTGAAGTGTGCTCCTTGGGATCCGTCCCGGGACACTATTGAGGGAAGATGCCAGGACCTCGGATCCTGGATGGTCCACAATCTAGCGACTCTGCTATGTATTTGAACATGAAACTGATAGTTTCTTGTTCTTCGAGGGTCTAACTTGAGCCAAAAAATATCCTTATTATTAATTTGATAATCTTGCTGTTTATGCCTGCATTTGCACTTGCATTGTTCTTTCGCCCCGACTACTTGAGACCATTGCCTTGCGGATGGAGGGCCCTCTTTCCTCCATTTGTTAAGAGTTTTGGTAGCATGTAGTCACCGTTAGCCTTGTATCGCATACGGTATATAAAGCCCTTGGCTTGCTAATGGACCCTTTATGAGACTAAAATCCAGCCTTTGCATACAGTTTCTATAGAACCCTTTAATTAGGATCTTGATTTTCATCTTTGATTAGGACAATGTGATGAATCATTTGCACTTGCCCGTAAGGGATTATGTGGATGATGAGGACGTGTATGCGAAGGCATCATCAAACCTTGTATGTTAGATTCCTCTAGAGTAGTATGGTCTTTATCCAAACATCCGATCATTATCCAAGGACAATTTTGAAAATTTTGAAAATACAAGCACTTCCTTGAAAAACCCTAGTCTTTTGAAAAATTTCGGGAATATTCCTTTTGATAATTTGCTTTGAAATTCCTTTCACAAAATCCTTCCAAAAATTCTCCTAGATTTTAGAGAATGTCAAAATTCCTACTTTGATGATTCAAATTTAAAATTCTCCCCGGATTTTAGAGAATTTCAAAATTTCTACCTTGGTTTTCAGAAATCATGATTCCAACTTTGATGATTCAAATTCAGATTTTAGAATTTCAGAATTTCCTACCTCAATTTTCAAAAATCATGATTTCACACCACAAGCATGGATGGTTCAAAAATATTTTTGAAATTTATAGTTCTCCCCCTCTCTTTCAAGATTTTCATGAAAAATTCAATTTTGTAAACCTGAGCCATCAAGAATTTCAAAGATAAAAGTCCTTGGATATTGATTGGATTAGTAGGGTAATTAGCATACTCAAGGAATCTTATGTGTTTATGTGTTGATATGCTAGGTCTAAGCTAGATTCAGGTGCATTGCATTTAGATTAGATTGCATTTCATCTGCATTGCATGAACTACACGAGCATTGCATATACGATTCACGAGTGCGACACCTCTAATATACTTTCGAAAAAAGAAAAGAATTATTTTGCACATAATTTTGGAACTTCATTTCTTCGATTTTGAAAAATGTTTTGATTTGCAATCCACTTTTTGTAAAATACCATTCTTTGAAAATTCTTTTGCAATAAAGATACCTAATTATTTGGAAATTCCCAGTAAACCAGAAAAGAGAAGATAGGACCAAAAAGTGGTACTCCCTCCTGGGTCAAAGCTCCGAATAGCCGTTTGATCAGATCAGGGTTTGAAGAAGGAACAGCCGAGTCCACTAGGTTTGAGAATATGACATACGAAGTTGATATGGAAGCCAGATTGGCCGCAATGCAGACTGCATTAGATCAGAGCAGGGAATAGAATCGGGAACAGCTTGCTACTATGGTGAGAATGATTGAGCAGTTGACTGATCCGCCACCACCACCGCCTCCGTTGCACCACGAAGAAGAAGATTCTGGGGAGACAGTTCTATCGAAGGTTCAACTAGATCAGGAAACTCAGGACAAGTTGGCCAAGATTGACAAGCTAGAGAGTGTGATCAGAAAAAGAAAAAGGGTGGATGAGTATCTGTTCGACGTCGAAGGATTGTGTGACTCTCCGAAAGCTAAGCTCCCAGAAAAATTTAAGATGCCACATATTGAATTCTTCAATGGAACCGGAAATCCGAAGAGCCATCTAAGGCTTTATGTGGGAACTTTGCAGCCTATGGGTACTAGGCCTGACTTCTTCGCTCTACTATTTCCAAGAGTTTTGAGTGGGGCGGCACTTTCATGGTACTTGACACTAGAACCAGCCATAACCAAAGATTGGGAGTCATTAGCCAAAGCTTCATGGCCCAGTATTTGTACAACCAGTCGTTTGATGTGACCGCAAGGGATCTAAAAACCACCAGACAAGAGTATAGGGAATCCTTCGCCGATTTCCCTACTCATTGGAGGGCTAAAGCTTCTCAGATGACTAACAGGCCGACGAAAAAGGATCAAGTTCGAATGATCATCAGAAATCTGCAGCCTGAATACTTGGAAAGGTTAGAATTTTAGTCTATTGTGAGCTTCGAATAGCTGTTTGATGTGGGGACTTTAATAGAAGATGCCATTAGAGATGGAAAGATCAAGAAAGAAAGCTCAAGTAGCCGGTACCAAAAGATTAAAAGGCCAGTCTATCATTAGTCTGCCGACACCAACACACTATCCCCTCATCCTTTTTAGAAAAAACGTCGAGGCATGGTTAATGCAAGAGGAAGTCAAAATCAAAAGAAGTCAAAAGAGAAAAGAGAATTTTCCGATTTGGGAATGTTGCTAAGCACCGCACTTGAGAGGATGCTAGAAAAGGGGTATTTGCAGAAATTAGAACCCAAGCCAGAGCCTAATCCACTTCTGCCGGGTTTTAAAGCTGAATTCTATTGTGACTTTCATCAAGGCCGTGGACATAGCATAGATATATGTTGGAGACTTCGCCATGAGATTGAAGATTTGATTGAGAAAGGGGTCATTTCTCCTCCTCCTACCCAGCCAAATGTTCAGAAGAATCCTCTCCCTAACCATAAGGGGGACCAACCAAATGTCAACTTTATAGAGGAAGGGTCTCAGATTTATAACCCTATGATCTACATTACATCCTTGGACCAGCCTGCCATGGATATTCAACTCCCAAAAAATGCTGCAATTTACATCTTAAGAAATGTGGAAGAGGAAGAGTGGGTTGAGGAAGCACTAGCTTTTGAAGAAGAGATAGCCAACAAAAATCTCACGATTGAGTGGTAGGATGCTAATACCATCACTGATGATTCAATCTAGTATGAAGAAGAAAAAACCATAGAAGCAGTCACCAAGAAAGAAAGCATTAAGTCGATCAAAGAATTGGTGGAATCGGTCGAAAGCCTTGAAATCAAAGATGATAATCTCGTTGCCAGGATGGGAGAAGAAGAAAATTTGTGGTATGATGATGAGGATGATTCTGTTAATAACACCATAATCCCTGATGATTCTGTGTGGAAAGTCACTGCTGGCACTAAAAAGTTAGCCAAAGAACTTGAGTCTATTTAGATCACTAATGAAGCCAACCACTTGACGTATTCTGGACGTCATTTCAAACTTCATGAGTTGGAAATCGTGGGAAAGAAACTTGGAAAGAGAAAGAAGTCGTCAAAGCAAAAGAAACTGACAAAGGAACCATGAGTGAAGAAGAAGATGAAATCCTAAAGCAGTTAAAGAAAACACAAGCCTGGATCTCAGTATGGGGATTGCTCATGACCTCTCACAAACACAGGCAATCTATGCTCGATACTCTCAATCGATTGGATGTTTCTGTCAATACTACTCCCAAAGATTTAGTGAACATGATCTCCGCAAAACCTCACAAGCCTGTAATTACATTCATAGATGAAGATTTGCCACCAGAAGGGGACATCACAACAGGGCTCTCTACATCACTGTACACTGCTTAGGGAATAGAGTGCCAGTTTGCTTAGTAGACAATGGATCGGTCTTGAATGTATGTCCTCTCTAAACTGCTCTCACAATAGGGCTATCTGTTTCAGAATTCTTGCCTTCAACACAGACTTTGAGGGCCTATGATAATACTAAAAGGGCTATTGTGGAGATGATGAAGCTGAAAATTGAAGTCAGACCGTTGAACAAAGAAGCCAAATTCAAAGTAATTGATATTCCAGCTAGCTTTAATCTTGTATTGGGACGTCCATGGTTATATTTAAATGATGCCATCGCTTCCACTCTTCACCAGAAAGTCAACTTCATATGGAAAGAAGATGTCGTGACAATCTTTGGGGATAGCTGGATCAAGGAAGAAGGGACGAACCATGGCCCTGTGCTAGAAGTCCAAATGCCAAAAGAAGAAAATGAACTAGGAAGATTTGACTTTGTGGGAATGCTGGAAAAGAAGTCGTATAAGAAATCCGTTTGGGATTGAATCAGCAATGAAAAGGAAAAGAGACTTCCTGATACGTCTATTTGGGGCGAAGAAATCACTCCGTTCAAGAAAAAGAAGCCGTTTATCACCGGACGCGAGTATAGAAAAATGTTTGAGAAAGAAAACCCGGTTGTCGGAGATCTACAAGAAGAAGTGGGACAGAATTGGATCCCTGAAGTCATACCTCTATACTTTGACCAATATGCAAATCCTAAAGTAGCTCACATGGTATGGAAGATGAATTATTTCCCTGGAATGAGACTGGGGCGTTGTCAACAAGGAATAACTGAACTGCCAAATTTCCATGAGCAGAAAGATAAATCTGGGCTTGGGTATCAATTGACTGAAGAAGATAAGAAGCAGATGATTAAAGGAAAAGAGCCGATGATTGTTTCTGGGCCAAGAATCCTGAATGGATACTTTGTAAAAGAAGGTAATGACTTCCCCTTTTGTAGTTTTCCTGAACCATGGTATGATCCTGCTAATAAGAGTATCAAGCCCGAGTTTAAGATTTTCTTCAAACATGAGTTCTCCGACTATGAAGATCCATTTCTGTATGCACCACCTGCCAAGAAAAAAAGGGAAGGATTGGGCTGATCTGATGACTAATGATGATCTGAATACGCTAATGGGCGATGAACTAAACATGCTGATGAATGCCGAAGAAGCACTAGGAAACATGAAAGAAATCAAGCCAATAGAGGGAGCTCTAAATAATTGGGTGATCAAAATAGGAGTCAACAAATTCTCTCCCCCATTTCCCCGAAAGTCTGTAAAGGCTAATATGAGCCATGATGTTGAGTCCGCTTTTACTTTTAATGTACCAAAAATGTTAATGAAATGAACGAAGATTTTGCTTACTCTTCTGTGTCTGATGATCTTGATTTTTAAATTTCTGAGGATTTGCAAAAATTAATTGAAAATGAAAATGAATCTGCATGCAAGATTATTGAAGAAACTTTGCTAATAAACTTGGGCAATGAAGATAATCCACGAAATGTTCATATTGGCACTACACCCACTTCACAAGAAATCAATGAACTAATCAATTTATTAAAACAATTTAAGGATGTTTTCGCTTAGTCTTACAAAGATATGCCAGGCATTGATCGAGAGATTGTCCAACACTATATCTCTTTCTTTCCTAATTCAAAACCTGTTAAGCAAAATTTGAGACGCATGAGACCTGAGTGGACTTTGAAAATTAAAGAAGAAATTGATAAACAGTTGAAAGCTGGATTTCTGATGGTAACCCAATACCTAGAATGGATAGCCAACATAGTTCCTGTGCCAAAGAAGGATGGAAGGATCCGAGTATGTATTGACTTCAGAGATTTGAATAAGGCTAGTCCCAAGGATGATTTTTTGCTTCCACACATAGATGTTTTGGTGGATAACATGGCAGGACATGAGCTACTATCATTCATGGATGGTTTCTCTAGGTATAATCAAATTTAATGGCACCCAAAGATAGAGAAAAGACTACATTCACAACTCACTGGGGGACATACTGCTATCGAGTGATGCCATTTGGGATAAAAAATGCTAGAACAACCTATCAGAGAGCAACTACTACTTTGTTGCATGACATGATCCATAAAGAGGTAGAAGTCTATGTGGATGACATGATTGTCAAATCAAAGGAAAGAAGTGGACATTTAGCGGCCCTCGCCAAGTTCTTTGAAAGATTGGGAAAATACAAGATGAGATTGAACCCACAGAAGTGTACTTTTGGAGTAACCACTGGGAAGTTGCTAGGATTTCTCATTACACAACGGGGAATTGAGGTTGACCCCACAAAGATCAAAGCTATTATGGATATGCCTCCTCCGACAAATGAAAAAGAAGTAAGGGGATTTCTGGGATAAATCCAATTCATCAGTCGCTTCATCTCTAAGCTCCCCGCAACTTGTGATCCATTTTTCAACTTATTGAGAAAAGGAAAGAAATTCAAATGGGACAATTAGTGCCAAGAGGCTTTTGATAAGATCAAGACTTATCTAGAAAATCCACCCGTTCTTTTACCCCCGAAGATAGGGAAGCATTTGCTGTTGTACTTATCCGTGTCAGAGAATGCTATGGGATGCATGTTAGCCCAAGAAGGAGACGAAGGGCATGCAGAGAAAGCCGTTTACTAGTTGAGCAAAAGAATGACTAGATACGAGCTGAAGTATTCTCCGCTAGAGAAAATGTGTTGGGCTTTGGTTTGGGCCACTCGTCGTCTAAGACATTATATGTTGGCCTTCCCTGTTGTTTTAATCTCCTGTATGGACCCTTTGAAGTACCTCTTTAAAAAACCAGCATTGATAGGCAGAATTTCCAGATGGACGAGGACCTTGATGCTATCTGAGTTTGACTTGACACATGCTATGAGCGAATCTGTTAAAGGTAGAGCTGTCGCAGAGCATTTAGCTGAACATCTGATAAATCTGGAAAATGAAGAATTCATATTCCCTGATGAAGGATTTATGGAATTGAGAGAAGATGTATGGAAGATGTATTTTGATGGAGCTGCAAACCAGAAAGGATACAGAGTAGGGATCATCCTTCTATCCCCTAAAGGAGCGCATACCCCATTTTCTATTAAATTAAAGTATACCTCCACCAACAACACTACTGAGTATGAAGCTTGTATCTTGGGGTTAGAAGCCTCGTTGACTTTGGAAGTAAGAAAGCTTGATGTATTCGGGGATTCCAATCTAATCATATCCCAAGCTCGAGGAGATTGGAAAGTTAAGGAAGAAAGGTTGAAGCCTTATCATGAATACCTCGAGTCTATACAAACTCGCTTCTTGCATATCACATTCTTCTACCTACCTTGAGAAGAAAATCAGCTAGCTGACTCCTTGGCTACTTTAGCCTCGATGAATGAGATTCCTGTGGGAATAAAGTTAACTCCATTAATGGTTGAACAGAGAGAAAACCCATCTTATGTGGTGATCGGGGAAATAGAAGAAGTCGAAGAACTTTCGTGGTACACAAACATATGGAACTTCATTGAAAATGGGGAATATCTAGAAGGTGTGTCTGAAAAAGACAAGAGAGCCATAAGAAGATTCTCAGCTCAGTTCATGATTTGTGGTGGAAGTCTGCTAAAGAAATCATACAATGGGTTCAACTTGACATGCTTATATAGGAACAACGCGAAGAAAATGATGGAACAAATTCATGAAGGGGTGTATGGTCCTCACATGAGCGGACACATGTTAGCCAAGAAGATCATCCGACAAGGGTATTATTGGACTACTATGGACAAAGATTGCTACGAATATGTCAGAAAATGCCACCACAAGTGTCAGATCCATGCCAACATAAAGCATGTGCTGCCATCACTAATGTACAACATGACTACTCCTTGGCCATTCTCAGTTTGGGGAATAGATGTTATTGGGGAAGTAACCCCGAAGGCCTCGAATGGGCATTAATACATCCTGGTAGCAATTGATTATTTCACAAAATGGGTGGAAGCGGAATCCTATGGGACATTGAAGGCTAAAGATGTGGCCAGATTTATTAGAAGAAATAAAATCTGTCGATATGGGATCCCTCATGAGTTGATATCCGATCATGGCAGCCACTTTCAGAAAGAAGTTTTGGATTTACTAGAGGAATACAAGATCATGCATCACATGTCAGCACCATATAGGTCACAAACAAATGGGGCAGTTGAAGCAGCCAATAAGAATTTGAAGGCGATTCTAAGGAAGATGACTGATACGCACCGGGATTGGCATGAGAAATTACCATATGCATTGTGGGGATGCAGAACATCCATCAAAACATCTACAGAAGCCACTCAATATTCCCTAGCTTAAGGAATGGAAGCAGTACTCCCATTCGAAATAGAACTACCTTCACTAAGAATTGTGGCTAAATCCGAGATTCCAGAATTTGATTGGTTAAGAAACCAATATGAAGAGGTAATGTTACTTGATGAAAAAAGGCTAGCTGCAATTGATCATGTACATATGTATAAGAGGAGAATAACTCGAGCATTCAACAAGAATGTCCGTCCAAGAAAACTCGAAGAAGGCGACCTTGTGCTTAAGTAATTAAAAGCACCTGTTTATGTTCCTAGAGGGAAATTCAAACCAAATTGGGTTGGTCCATACATCATCAAGAATGGGTTGGTCCATACATCATCAAGAAGTTTCTCTCTAGAGGAGCAGCATACCCGATGGATCTAGATGGAGTTGAATTCAATCAACCAATCAACATTGATCGTCTCAAGAAATACTATGCTTAAAACCTTTCTTTCAAGCCTGTTCTTTCAAAACCTCCAACATTCGAGGAACTGCACTTGACCTGATTCCCACTTGGGGATACGTAGGCAACCTACTCGATTCGGTCACAACTCCTGAAACACTCGGCTACGTCTCAAATACCTTCTTTCAAGACCTCGGCCGAACTAGTTTGGACCTGATTCCCACTTGGGGATAAGTAGGCGAGCTTTCCTGGCTCTCGGTCCCTAACCCATGTAAACTAGGGGCAAAACTTTCCAGTTTACCCAGAATCTCAAGAAATCACTGCCACACTAGGGGCAAATTGCGTTTGCCCAAACTTCCATTTATCCCTGTCAACTAGGGGCAAACTGTATTTTGCCCATATCTTGCTACCTGTTCTCTCTGGATCACTCGGCTATTAGAATTCATTAACTAAGTGAAAAGTCTGGTAATTCTTGATAATAAATTGAAAAGTTTTTAGCAATCTGAAAAACGTGAGCATAATGTCACGACTGAAACATTATGTGGAAAATTTGCATAAGTTCAAGATTACATGCAAAGCCAATACAATATCCTGCTACAAGATTAAATTTTCATTTTTAACATGCAAATCCTTGGAAATTCAAACATCAAAATCAAAAGACATTTTCGAGAAAGGGAATCGTCGGAAATTTTCTTTCCTTATAACCGAGTCCTGTATTTCAGTGTGCAAAGTGTCAAGCAAATCAAACTCGTAAGCAAGGAATGCAAAGCAGAAGCAAAAGATAACATAAAGCAGCATCAACCAAAGTCAAGGGTACAAGCCCATCGAGTTTCAAACAGAATACATCAACTTCAGTCTTAGTACAGAAAGCGAGAAAGCAAGAAAGATAGTCATGAGTACATATGAAAATGGGTAATCATCAGAATCAGAGACGACGAGTAGCTCATGGGTACCGAGTAGGCATATCTGAAGCCGTGGAGCTATCATCATCATCAATTTGGCGCCTTTGCCTAGATCCTCTAGCCCCACTAGAAGGGCATGTATTCATCCTCTCTAATTGTGATTGAAGTTGCCTGACTTAGGCCACCTGTCAAAAGAAAGAATCAGTACCGGGTTAAAAATGTAATGAGAAAAGAAGAAGAAGTTAAGAAATTTACTAGAGTTGCATCTCGATCTATTTATGTCTGGCACATATCATCCCACTACGAGAGAGAAAGAAGAGATTAGAAAGATTTGGGAAATTAGAAGTGATGAGTCTAGAATTGCTCACATAACCCTCTCGAGCGAGGCTCCAAGCCCTCAGATTCTGGGCATAGGCTCGCTCTTCATTAAAAATAGCTCGGAGAACCGACTCATACTACTCTGGAACTAGCTGAGGCTCCACAAGATCACGGGGAATCTCTACTGAAGAAATGACTCCGCGCAGCATAGTCGAGGCCTGCCAATCACAAGTAGGAATGGGAGGTAAAGGTTGGCCAGGGCCATCAACAAAAGAGCTCCCCTGCAAACAATCATGAGAATAAGAGATAAACAAGCATTTAAGCAAAAATGGATAAGTTGTAAAAATACCTGCGGGTCATCTGAAAATGGGAAATTGGGCATCAGATGAGTAGCCCTGAAAATGTCACAGTTCTCCTCAAAAAGGGTGAATGAGGCAGAAGGAATTCCATTCAAAGCATCAACAAGGTCTTCATCTTCCAGATTTTGCACTGACCTCATACAAGAAGGCAGATCCCGTGGCACTAAGAGACGATCCTCTAAGTCAGTCTGGGGAGCCACACTCTCTCCAAGATACCACTCAAGAATAGAAGGACCCTCAAGAAGAATCCTCTCTCCTGTCATCTTCCTGGCTAAACCGATCTCAGCTACCTTGCCATTTGAAGCCTAAGGATGCCAATTAACTTCATTGAATCTGAGATGGGTCAGAAAATCCTGACAAGAAATAACATTATGAGCATCATTCTTGACACCTACGGCTTAGCAACGCCACTTCAAAGGCCATAGAAAAATATATATCTCTTCCTCCCGAAATGATGGAGGTGTCATGGAAAAATACTCGAAGGCCCACACCTGTAACAGAATATGTAACAGTGGTCAAAACACAGAATATCAATAGTGGAACTCAGAATAAAAATATTTCAGTACATCCCAAGCTCTCCAGAAGCCACCAAACCTAAGGGATTTACCTCATAAATGCTCTCCCATATGGCTATACAGAATGGCTAAGCCAGTAGAGCCCCAGTCAAATTCTGCAATCTCCTCAAGATTTCTAAGGCTATCAAGCATGTTCAGTTTAACCCACTCAGCTCGAGTAGAAAGAAGAGAGCAGCCAAGCAAATATAAGATAAAAGCACGCGTAAGCTGCATGTTAGTGAGTCGGGCCACTTTTTTAGAAGGCCGAAAATTGTTGAAAAACCATTTGATGCCTACACTCGAGCCATGAAGATCTTTCTGGGTCGGGATAATACCTAGAAGTCGCTTAATAATAGCAGGATGTTTATGTATGTCCTTTGCAAAGGCAAGACGATGCCCGCCAAATGAGATACCAGTTATCATTGCAAAATCAAGTGGGGTCATGGTTATTTCCCCAAAAGGCATATGGAAAGTATTTGTGGAATCCTACCACCTTTCGACAAGAGCTTGAATCAAGGCTAAGTCATTGGCTGGTCTCTCTAACAAACTTACGAAAGACAAAGCCCGCTTGTTTTATGTTGGCTACTACTTGGGGACGTGATTCTGACAATTCATTAAACCATTCAAGGCATTTTCCATGGCTACCATGACCTCTAAGATGCCCAACCACATTCTACAAGAAAATTGAAGGATGATTCCTAAGTATTTGCAAAAATTTTGAAAGCACATATACATAAAGCAAAGAAATAGTGCAAAATTGAGAGAATGGATTACCTCTTGATGAAAAGCCCTCCTAGAGATATGATTTTGTGGCATCTTCATAGTTGGATACTCCATAGTTTGAGTTGATGAAGCTCCACTAGTTTGAAATTGGCTTCTACGTGTTCTAGTACTCTCACCTTGTCCATGGGGACTCATGGTTGTTGATGCTTGAAGCTTGAAGATGAGAGGATAAAGATGATGAATAGTGAAAGCCTTGGCTCTTGAATCCCCTAGAATAGGGAGGAGTTGATGAAATCAATAAACTTTTTAGAGGTTTTGATGCAAGAAATCACTCAAAACATCAAGAAATTGCGAGATTTAAACACCTTAGAGGAAAGAAGTGATGCATTGAGATAAGATAAATGAAGAACAAAGAAGAAAATGGGTTTAAAACCCATAAGTTGTGGCTGGCAGTTCCCAAGGGTGTGTGGGGAACCGCCATTCACTATTCATTCCCTGCCATTTCCACTTTTTGTTTTATATTCACGTTTTGACCCCCAGAATTCTTGATTTGACCCTGATTTGGTCCGATTTTGATATATAAGCCTTAAGAATGCTTGAAACTTGTTGAAATTGGTCTAAAGGACCCGTGGGAATTTGGATTATGGTTGAAAACCATTCAGAATTGAAGAAAAGTCCCCAAGAATGAAGAATCGAGGCACCACAACTGTTTGTAGCTTGCTCACTTTCTCTTCCAGAGCTTTGTAGGCCATTGGTGGATCGATGATGGTCTGGGCTAGCCCGTGATCATGATAATGAATTCGGGGAGGTACAAGAGTGTCCTTACCTGAGGCTACAGTTTTTTGCAAATAGAAGTAAAAGTCCAAATTAGCAGAGGCGCAAAAAACTTCTTATAGATTCCTATCGAGAAGAGATGATCAGAGTTTTGAAGGATTTAACGATGCAAATCGAGGACGCTTGTAGTAAGTATACTACTTCTGTACAATGATTGAGATGGGTGAGGATGATGACATATATGCGCTAGATGTGTAGAGACTGACACATGTAAGACTGACAAGACGTGTGTATAAGCGAACTGACATGAATTTTGTATGCACATGAGACAAGCATGCGGATGCAGGCCCTAATCTATATGATGCCCCTACTTCTAACATATAACAGTTCAGCAAGTAAGGTCCTAACCATACAGAGTGTGCTAACTTTTTCTTTCCAGGATGATCACCGTCATGGGGAGGGTGAGGAAAATAGGTTTGCTCTTCGAGGAATGAGGATGCGGGAAATTTTATAAGTAGAGATTTTTGGGAAATCTGGGTGAATTTTGGTAGGGTTCCTAGGAAACAGGGATTTCTAGGAAATCTAGGTGATTTGGACAAAGTTTTTAAAAGAAACAGGTATTTTTGGGTGAGTTGGATAGAGTTTCTAGGAGGAACTGGGAAATTAGAGTTTTTGGGAGAAATTGGTACATCTGGGCATTAGTGGGAAGTTTGGACGGAGTTGTTGGGTTTTTTGGAAAATCTGGGAGATTTGGGCAGAGCTTCTGGGAAAATAGGTATATTTGGGTGAGTTCCTGGGAAATGGGAATTTCTGGGAAGCTTGGGTAGAGGTTCAGGAGAAACATGGATTTTTAGAATTTTGGGTGAAACAAAGATACCTGGGGAGTTCGAATAAGGTTTCTGGGAAAGCAGAAATAGTTGGGTAATTCGGACAGAGCATCTGGGGGACACAAGTATATTGGAGTTTCTGGAAGAAACTGAGATTTCTGGGTAATCTGGGGAGAGATACGATTTCTAGGAAATCTGGGTGATTCGGACGGAGTGTCTAGGAGAAATAGGGATATCTTGATGAGTTGGGTAGAGTTTTTGGAAGAAATAGGGATATATGACGGGAACAAGTGATGATGGTGATCATACTGCCTAGCAAGTCTTCATACTCTTATGTCTTAGGACCACCAAACAAGGTTTGTAGTGTATATCTTTGTAAACATGGAGCAGACATCCTTGTCATGGTGCCTAGGTAGGTCAACTCAATGTAATCACATGTGAGTGATTGCTTTGGGAATCATAAGAAAGAGGTTCTATTTTATGCCACATAAGCGTCTACACCGTACAGGTAATCCCATCACGGCATACGGAAGTTATGTCACATTGTCCTATTCGAAAAGATAAATGAACAGTCGTATGAAAGGTTCTACAGGAATCTATATACAAAGGTTGGGTTCAGTCAAAGAGGGTCCGTTGACGAGTGTTCTAATATACCGTCAGAGAGACAGTACGGAAGTGTTTACTCTTTTTGATATGCCTTGGAAGGTACAGTATCAACGGTGACTTATGCCCTGACACAGCAAGACCTGAACAATGTCAGCGCCGCGTTTCAGACACTGTAGACACCCTAATTTTGACCGACCACCGAATTTAGGAGAGTGTCGCCTCCGTATCCGATGATGACAAGGACCGAAAAATTCGAAGTATTCCAAGCTCTTAAGAAAGTTCTCTAAACGCGATAAAATCTCACAGAAAGAGGAAAATACCAGGTATTTAGGAGAATTCAGGTGTAAAACACCATTTTCGGAAAAGATCTTCAATAATAAATTTCTTTAAGAAAAAGGGAAGAAAGAAAAGACCTAAAAAGGGAAGTTCTGCAGAAAAACGGCACACGGCAAAATTCCGCGGCATTCAGTGAATGCCGAGCGGCACTCACTAAGTGCCGGCACTTACTGAGTGCCGCCAACATTTTTTGACTGCCGTTTTCTTTTAAAGTCCGTATTTTGTGGTACAATACGTATGTGTAGGCGGATAAAAACAAAAAACTGAGAAAGTAAGGCTGACTAAAACCCGACAATCAACAATCTGCCGCGGCACTCTTGGAGTGTCGCGCGGCAGTCAAGAATTACCGCAGCGGCAGTCACGGAGTGCCGCAGCGGCAGTCACGGACTGCCGCACATCTTTTTAGACTGCCGCCCTGGGCAGCAGTCTGCCTAATTTCAGAAAGTACGCATTGTACCACCAAATGAGAGTTTTACACCTGTTTTTTGCTCCGAAATTCACTGAAAATACTTGGTAATTTTGCCTATAAAAGAGAAGGGATCTTCCTTGGAAGAAAGGAGGAGGAGAGGGGAAGAATACAACAAGAGCTACCACTATATACAACACAAAACATAAAATAGCCATTACTCCACCAACATATTTTTGGAGAGAAAAGAGAAGAGAGTTTAGAGAATTAGGAAGAAGAGCGTGGAAGATCTTCAAAGAAAAGAGGACTTTGAGGATAATTTGGAGGTGATCCTCTATGCCAAAGATTGTATATTTTCTCTTTTTTTCTTTTTCTAATCCTAAAATCTCTTGTTATTTTCTTTGTTTGTCAAGTAAGCTTAGGAGTCTTTATTTCTAATTCTTCCTTCTATTTCTTCGTATATGTTCTTCTCTGGAGAGTCTTGGAGATCTTCAATATCTCTCTTGATCTCTTGAGTATGATCCTTTGAATCCCATGTAAAGCTTATGCTCTACATGAGAGTCAAAATTTGATCATCACTTTATTTCATATAGATGGATCCAAGTCCATACTCATGACTTGGATCCTCTAAACTTGGTATCTCATGAAGTCATTTCCTTATTCTCTTTGAAGGAGCATTAGTCATGTCTTTATCTCCCATGACCATCAAATGGTAGGAGAAAGTGTTCTTTTTAAGTCTAAGCCCATCTCCATGGTTTATAATCCATATTTTGAGATTTCATGAAGTCTATTCATACTTCATTTGAAACCTACAAATACAAAGGTCTTTAGCCTCCAATGACCATCAAAAGATAGGAGGAAATGGTTTAGTTTAAGTCCAACTTCATGGTTTAATGGTTGGGGTTAACAAATAAAATTGAACTTGACAAATGAAAATAGTGAGTTCACAAACTGTTTTCGATCAAAGATTTTTAGTTCGAAATCTAACCGTTGAAATCAAGTGAAACCAACGGGAAAGTGTCAATAACACAATGTTCTACCACTGTATTTTTTGTTTTAAGGTGGTTTCATGTTTAAAATGGTTTGGTCATGAGTTTTGTGAAGCAACAACAATCTGCTTAGGATTTTAGCACAGCAACACTCTTTTGAAATAAATAAATCGGGATTTTAATAGATTGTTTGTGACCCGAAATAATTTTTTATAAGCAGACTAATGTGTTAGGAAGTCACCCTAAAAAGAACAAAGCATTTCTGATCTTTTTGCTATTTTAAAAAAATCGTGCAAGAATTCTGGACAGAAGGTTGTAGAATGCTGAGTGATGCCTAGTGTTTTCCACATTCCCGGAGATCTAACCGTCCAAACCTTGATTTTCTTTCTGGATTAGAAACTAGACTCACAGAGGCATAACATATCCAAATATCATTAAACACCAACCGTTGGAAGTATTTTATTTCTATTTTTTAAGATCTGGTCTGCTCTCGGCAATTTATAAAAACTGCTATTGTTTTTTTGTCTAATCTTATTCATTTCAACTCAAATGATCTCCTAATGTCTTAGGACCCAAATCATACTTTGAATAATGATAACTTAGCTTAAATCCAGAAGTTAAGTGACCCAAATAGGTGAATAAATTCATGTTTCATTCTTGTTTATTTTCACTCATTCACGTACCTCCAATGCCCATGATTAGAACTAGATATTGAATAGAGTTGGATTTCATGCTTGTTAGATCTAAGTTGGAGAATTAGGATTGATTATTTGACATCATATTATTATGTGAAGCATGTGGACTAATCTTTGTTTTGTAGCGCATTTGAGGTACAATTTCCATCCCCCCTCTAGTTTATTTCATTCCTTGATTTTATTTGATTTTTTGACTTAATGCACGACACCTTAGAATTAGGTTTTTGCCTTATGTGTATATGTGATTAGAGATTCTTTTTAGGATTTTCTTTTGTTTGCATGCATTGCACGTTTAATATCGCTGTTGGATCCCGGGTAAGCTCTCTTGTTCCCTATTGCATATCATATTGCATGCTATTTGACCTATGTGGCTTATGAATGATATTTTGTCATTAGCAATTTTACACCCTTTGGACATGCTTTTGTGATGTATATGTATATATGTATTAGTTGAGGACATGCTTAGATTAATAAATTCGATTAAAAGGACGTTGAGTAGAGGCCTATCGCAAGATAGGATGAGAGAGGGTGTTTTAGTCCGACGGGCTCCTTCCTCTCTCATTCCATAATCCCCGGACCTAGTTAATCTCTGGTTTCCCAAAAAAAGATCAGTTTGCTTTTAAAATGGTTTCTTAATTTTTCCTTTTAAAAATTAAGTGGCGACTCATTTGTTTTGAATTTGGAATTTTGAAAAGAAAAGCTGTGGGTAAGAAAAATGCGATATCCACAGACACAGTCGAAGGGAAAAATGTAGGAGTGCAATGCAGTGAACCAGACACAGTGAAATGATGATTTTATGATGCTTCTTATGAGTCAAACCTCTGTATTATTTTGTTTTGAAAAATAAAAGATCCCCAGCAGAGTCGCCAGATTGTGGACACGCAGAATTCCACCTCTTTGTTTTGATTTGAGATTGTTTTGAAAGAGAAAAAGAAAAGGAACGTCTCTTGAAAACAGACACAGAGTCGTCACTTGGTCTTTAAGGAACCAAGAAAACCTAATTTTGACTCACCCAAATGGATAAAGGGCACCGACCCTTCATAACCAAAGAACTTGGCTCGGGATTTTGGTACGAGAGAAGAATGAGCCTTTGTAGCGACTAAAACACCCTCAACTCACCCCGTCTCTTGACGGGCCTCAATTAGCATCCAAATAATCACCTTATAATATGTTTGGTTCAACAAGTAATACTATGATAGTATATATTGCATCTCACAAGAATCTTGACATGGAAGATCAAAAGGTAAGATATCATTCATAAGATTTAAGCCAAATATCACATAATGCGAAAGTGAAAGATCACACATACAAACCTAGGAAAAATCGTTTAATCACTTATCAAGTTTTCCTAGTCTAGAGGGGGACATGAATTGTTCTTGGAACAAATAAACAAAGAAAACGAAATATGCTTAGCAAGCTAGAATGATGCATGTTAATCTTTGAGAAAAGAAGACCTCTCAATCCCCGAGACGGATGAAAAAGGAAGATTAGATCGAGGGGAAGCATGAACGTATGATCAAGTTCATTCCTTTTAATCTTCTTTGATTAAGAGTCACAAAAACTCCAAATCTTGCATGGATGCAATGTATGATCCTAGAATGTGCAAAGGTTGTAGTGTGTTTGTTTACATGAACATTCTAAGGTGGCTTAGAAGTCTAAAAGATGAATGAATGCATGGAGGAAGTCATCATGGGATATGTACAAATATATTATGTACCACTTCCTAGGATATGAACTAATTTGAAGTACATAAAAGCATCAAATCAAAGGATGGAAGTAAAAGTATACTTGCTATGAATAGTGGACAGAACAGTGACTTGATTTTGTGGAAATTGAAAAGTGGGGTTAGAAATGTTTTTAGTGCATGATTTTTTTGGAGATCATCCTTATTGTGTCTAGAACACATATCAAAAAACCAATCTTCAATAACTATTACTGATTGAGAGAAATCATATAAAAAATAGAGATTACTCAGAAACAGAGTTCGTATTGTCAACTGAAATGTTGAAAAATCTTAGAAAATGAAACCAAAGATCTAGAGGCCCATATTATACAGAGAGTTTCCTAAGCCACTGAAGTTCTAGGAAAAAATGAGTTGGGATCACTAGCTTGGGAAACTTTTTCTGGAAAACAAATTGAAAGTGGACTCAGCTACTATGACATCAAAAACAGAATGTCTGGATGGAATGTTTGGGTCAAAATGGAACCATTCCAAGTGTTTTTAAGCTAAGCCAAAAATCATGGATGTTTTATAATGAGTAAATAAGACTTTCCAAGTGGTCTCATGATCATACCTTGATTATTGAGTTCTAGAGAAATCTTTGAACTCAGATCATTCACTGTTTTGAAGATTTTTGGTAAAACTAAGCTTATTTCTTGGAATCCAAATGTTGGGGGTTTTAAAGGGGTTTTGAGATAGGGGTTTTGAAAGTATATTTCTAGCACAAAAAGGGGATTAAGACCACTTGGAACATCATCATCAAACTCATATCAAGAACTCCCAATATTACTTGCACAAACATAGTTTTGTTTGAGAATATGACTTCAAGAATACATATGAATGTATTGAAGTTAGAATCATCATCCATTAAACATGTCTTGGAGGTCAAGGGCTACTATCCATAAGGATTCACTCTCCTCAAACAAAGATGATGATAAGCATGTAAGTAATCAAAGAAAAATCAAAAAGAAATGAGGTAATAAGAGATGAACATTAATGTAAACAAGCAAGTAATAGCAATCAATAGATGATAATCAATGTGATTTTGGACTTGTAGCTTGGTGTTTCACTCATAGATATTGACATTTGGACATGGAATTAGCTTTCTAACTCAAGACTTCTCAAAAATGGTGGTTGGGAAAGACTTGAATGTGAAATATAAGAGGGGTAATGGAAGAAAACAAGATTGAAACTCACTTTCTTACAGAAAATCAGTGGGAGAAGCTCCTTTTCCTTCTTCTAAACCTATCTCTATCTCTCTTTCTCTCTACAACTTCTATGAACTTTGCACTTGGCCCCACCAAAATGAAGAGTAAAGGGGGGTTTATATAGGCTAATTTGGGGTGGTTTTGAGATTTAGTAAGTGCTCCCATTGGTCCCAAATATCTGTGAACATAAAACTACATCGTTTTGGTCTTTAATTATTTAATTTGGACCCCAAAATAAATTACAAAAATAGATTCTACAGGGGTTGAGTGTCGCTGCAGCACTAGCCATGTGCCACTGTGGCACTGCTCCTCAGAAGACCAAAATTTTGTATTTAGGCCCCCAGAGGTTTTGGTATTCGTAAAAAGACCCTATTTCGTCCGCAATTCACAGAAAATGCGTATGAACTCCAAACTGAGATTGTGATATACTGTTGGAAAGGTAATGGAGTCTACTTTACAAAAAAAGTAGTTCGGAGATAGGTCATTTTGAAAAGTTTTACGGTATTCGCGATAAAAGCCGATTTAATCGCCTTTTTCATATTCAAAAATTCATAATAAATTCATTTCAAATCCAGGATCTATGTGTGATATACCATTAGAAAGCTATTGACCTCTAGTATTTATAAAAAAATGTGTGTGAAAAATGATACGGTGCTCCATTTTTAAAGTCAATTTTTGGTCAAACTAGTCAAACCAGGAACCTTCAGGAAGTTCTGGGAACCTCTGGGAGCTCCAGGAAGCTGACGTTTTGCCCGATTTTCTTTTAAAAGTTGTTTTAGTACTTTCTACATGATCTAGAATGATCTCAGAGCTTTTTGGAAAATTTGGACGATTTCAGTCAAACCTTAGTCAGACCTGGTCAGTCCTTGGTCAAACCGGTCAACGGGGACTTTCTAAGGACTTCCGGGGGTCTCTAGGAGCTGATGATTTCATCTGATTTTGCTTAAAAACTCATTTTATGACTTTCCTTCTGACACAACATGTTTCTAGAACTTTTGCTCCAAATTTGGGAGTGTTTGGGCTTTCAGGGGCATTTTTGTCATTTGTACCACTTTCTGAGCATTTCGAGAGTTAGAACTAATTTCCAGGAGTTCTTCTGAGTCTTTTTCGATCATTGTGAACTGCCAAGCTGTGGGTCTCCTAAATTTGATAGCCGACAAAATGGGGTGTCTACAGGGTCCTATAAGATTCTCAAGTTGAAGGCTCCAAGTCATGAGTTAGGACCTTGAATCCTTTCAAACTTGTGTGGGTACAATTATGATCAACTTAATCCCCAAATGAATCATAAGATCATGGGAGACTAAATGATCACTCTTAAGGAAATCTCTTGAGATGTAGGAGATCTCATAGATTTCCAAAAGAAGTATTGTAAAAAAAAATGAAAGAAAATCAAAGCTATTTAAGAAAGTTCAAAATAGCAAAATCTCCTTATGAATTGGTTTTATTTTAAACACAAGGCTTGTTCAAATTCAAACTAGTGAACTTAACATGAGATTCAATCACAATTTCTGTGGTGCGTGATGAAATGGGATAAGAAGAGAGGTTTTGAAAATGTGTAAAGATCCTTGAACTATGAAATTGTGATTGAATTGGCCTATTTCTACAAAGGATTGAGAGGTTACCTCTATAACCTCAAGGAATCCTTCCATATCTTGTGAAGTTATTCCAAAATCTTCAAATCCTCCTTCAATTCTTCAAAATTCTTCAAAAGAAATCTCTTTTTTCTTCTCTTAATTCTCTCTACTATATATACATATAGCTCTTGTATATACCAATTTGATTCAAAGGTTCAAATGTCCCCTATAATGGAGATGAAAATCTGTTTATATAGACTAACATTACAAGGTTAAATGGGTAAATTCTGGTGAAAACCCATGTGCAAAGTTTTCTTCTTAAACATATGAGAAAAACAGACTGTTACAGCGAGTGGCACTCGACGAATTGTCTGCGGCACTCACTAAACGCCGAGCGGCACTCAATGAATGCCGGCGCGGCACTCAACGGGTGCCGCCAGATTCATCGCGTGCCGCTGCTAACTGAATTTTGTTCCTTTTTTTCAATTTTCAAAACAAATCTCAACATAAACTTAATGATTAGTAACTTATATATTAATATACTTATATTTGTAACTTATTAAGATACATCCATGTGCATAGTATTATTTAACTTCCTTTTTTTCATTTCTCCTTTTTATTTTCCTTTCTTCTTCATCTCATTTTTATCTCTTTTTTTTGTAAGGACTCTTTTTTTTTCATTTTTAATTTTCTCCTTTTGTTTTCTTCTAAAAAAAACCTTTATCTTATCTTTCAAGACGAATTCCCAGACCGGGTTTCTCATACGTTCTTTTAATATCCGGGTTTTCTCCCGAACACCCAATTTCTCTCTCTCTCTTCTCTCTCTCTCTCTTTCTCTTTCTCTCTCTCTCTCTCTCTCTATCTCTCTCTCTCTCTCTCTCTCTCTCTCTCTCTCTCTCTTTCTCTCTCTCTCTTTTATTTTGAATTTGAGAACTTAATTTGAAGAATTTTGAAGGATTTGAATTCTCTGGAAAATCTTTGAATTTCACCCGTCATCATCATCATCGATCTTTAGAGGTAACCAATCCCCGAATTCAACATTTGGTTAAAATCGGGATGTCTACAGTTTGCCCCTCTTTGACAGAGCTTGTAAAGCAACGCATATCACAAGTAAATGTCGAAGCCTGTGTGAAAGACAAGCCTTTGACCAAGCTGTCGAATCCAGGTAAAAACAAAGTGCGTTGCAAAATCGGGCACGCAAAGAGTCAGTGCTGGTCGTGCTCAATGGTGAGCTGCCTACGTATCCCTAACAAGGAATCAGACCAGGACGTAGTTTGGGTAAAGGTTAACACACGAATGCCAGTAATCACACAGATGAATGCTCCTTATCTTATCATGATGCATATGCTCAATCAATTCCACATCCTATGCTCCTAAACGTAATGATCTTGAGTCATGTTGTTTTTCCTATTATCATAAATCCACCCTATACTTTGAATTCTCCTATTATAATACCGTGCTACTCTAGGAACATCATGGTTGACATGCACATGCCTCACACGTGTTTTGAGAATCATCTGATCGATTGAGACGCTTCACGCCTTACTCTCCATAGTCGAATCAGGTAGCACATTGAAAGATTGAGTGGCTTCACGCCTTACACTCCATAATCTTGCATAATCATCTAATCGACTGAGATGTTTCAGACCTTACTCTCCATAGTCAAATCAGGTAGCACGCTGAAACATTAAGTCCCTTCATGCCTTACACTCCATATTCTTCCAAAATCATCTGACCGACTGAGACGCTTCACGCCTTATACTCCATAGCCAAATCAGGTAGCATGCTAAAAGATTGAGTCGCTTCACGTTTAGTTGAATCAGTGTCAATTCATCGCGAGAAATGAGTACACAAACACGTTACATCCGCTATTAACTCATCGAGAATCAGTGCATATAATTATGTCATACTTTTAAAGCATAATCTTTTACGATCCTTAACTTGATTCAATAGTTCCTAAAATCCAGGGATCCTTCGCGGTTATTTTCAAATCAATTTTTCCAAAATGATTCACTTAGACTAAAATCCAAATCTTTTCAAAATTTGAAGTCAATCAGACTCCAACTCGACTTAATTTTCCAATATGGTCAATTATACTAAAACTCAAATCTTTTTCAAAATTTGGAGCCAATCGAATTCCAATTTTAACTCAATTTTTTCAAAATCAGGAGTCGATCAAGACTTCAATCTATTCAATTTTCAAAACCCGGAGTCAATCAGACCCCAATCTATTCAATTTCCAAAATCCGGAGTCAATCAGACTCCAATCTTTTCAATTTTCAAAACCCGGAGTCAATCAGACCCCAATCTATTCAATTTCCAAAATCCGGAGTCAATCAGACTCCAATCTTTTCAATTTTCAAAATCCAGAGTCAATCAGACTCTAATCTTTTCAATTTCAAAATATGGAGTCAATCAGACTCCAATCTATTCAATTTCCAAAATTCAGAGTCAATCAGACTCCAATTTATCTGTAATGTTTCAGAATTTTTAATTAAGGGTAATGGGGTAATTTTGCCTTTCCTATTATGGACCCTTATTTTATTTGACTGTATTTTTAATTCTAGAGCATGACTAAATTATTTTATTGTATCTTTCATATGGTTATAAATTTATTCCTGTGCCTGTGGGTGTGTTTATTTAATTTTGGGATTACACTGTTTGGTCAAACTGTCCATTGGATCACCAAACAGTTATTTTTTGGAGCATACAAGAGAGTGGGTCCCATCCCACTCCCTTATAGCCAGCCAAACCATTCTTCTCCCCTCATTCATGTTAGTTTTTCTTCCTTCTCTTCTTTTCTTCTTCTTCTCCTTCGAAGAGACAAAAACCTCCATAGTTCTCCTTCTCTTTCAAGCTTCATTCTTCAAGATTTCAAGGGATTGTTAAGAACTTCATTATCTAGCATCTCTAATCATCCTAGAGCTTAGAATCATCATTTGGTAAGCATTCTAGCAAACCCCCAAATTCTAGGGTTTCACTAGATTTCAAAATTTTGGGTTTTGATTTAACTTCTCTTCTCTTTTATAGCTTTCTCGGAGTATTTAGAACACCTCCTAACATACCTAACCATTTTCCTTTGGAGATTCATAATGTGATAAGTTTTTAAATCCCTAACAAATCTGGGGTTTACTAGCTTTATGTTTTCTATCCTAACCTTGGGTTGTTCTTGATTAGTGGTGCATTCTTGAAGCATTCTTCAACATCCTAGCACAAGCATTGAAGTTATTTTGAATTCGCTTAGCTCTCTTGAGTTTCCATTGATTTTTGGAAGCTAAGCTTTGAGGTAGATTTACATTGTTGCATTTCCATATGTTATGCTTATCTAAGATGTTTTGAGTACATTTTATATGTTGGGAGATTAATTTAGACACATGCATGAGGTTTCCCCAAATTTGTAAATTTAGGGTTGTATGCCTAATTGTGAATTACATGCTTTGGTTATAATAAACTTAATTGTCTGATGGTAGACGTGCTTAGGATGCTCCCTTTATGTGTAAAAGCATGTTAGGACATTAGTTTAGAAATCCTTGTTAGGAATGCTATATTATGAATTTTAATTCAACTCTTGATGTTTTTTATACCATGTACAACATGCAAGAATTATTGTTTTCACAATTTTGTTGGAGCATCTATAATATCATCTTAAACATCGCATGCATTGAGGCCTAATCGGCAAGCATTCCATTTATCATGACATAAATGTTTTGTTTGAAAAAGAGAGAAAAACCCCATGTGAGGGAATTTTATTTAAGAAATCTGGATATGGGTTGTGATGGGAGATAGGGAGAATGACCCTTAGAAACATTCAAACTCCAACTATATTCGGGTAGCTCCCGGAAGATGGTATGCTCACTCTATGCGTGGGTGGCTCATAGTTCCGTAACAAGAGAGATGTGCATATATCACGCATAGCCTTGCGGCTTTAATCATTTCATCGTAGTTGTGGTGGCGATCCATTACACCTCATTTCATTTTAGCCATGGATAGCATATAGACTTGTTACAATATTTTCTACGAGCCGTCGTTCTCATAAAAACGACAAAACTTTTTTTTCAGGTGAGCTTGATAAGGAAAAGGGCATATGTGACCCGACGCGTAGACTTTGAGACATTTTTTTCTATTTTAAAGACTCGTGCTTAGTTATGTATATGAATAGCTCTCTTGTTGATTCAGTTATTTTGGAAGATTGTAAATATTTAATGCCTTGAAACTTAGAGTATTAAGGTTTTTACAAAAATTTGTGAGCTTAGGCTCTCATTTCTTGTATTTGAAAAGCTTCTTTGATTTTAATGAGACAAGTGTTAGTCCTTGCTTTCATGGTTATTTCTTTCAATTGTTAAACTCACTTTATGATGACGTATTTACTTTCCGAGGTCATTGAACCTCTTTAAGTTCTTGTCTTTTTTATTTACATGTCCATTGTTTGTTTTTCCCTTGTGTTTGGATCCTTGCCATATTAGTTTGGGTGGTTGCTTTTATGCGAGTTCATTTGCTGTAGTTTAGTTCGTTTTGTACTTGGATCCTTGCCGGATCAAACCCCTCTTTTAATTCCAACAAGGTTTCAAACATTTAAACGTTCCAAATCTCTCCCATTCTCTTTCTTTTCATCCCACTCTTTGACCTCTTTCCATTTCTCAAATATTTTTCCTTTTACTTATGTAGGAATTATGTATATACATATTTTTAAAAGGTTTTCAAATGTGAAAATACATGTGTGAGTGTGTGTGGGTGAGTGTTTAGAGTACCTTCCCTCTATCTCTCTCCCTATCTCTCTCTCCCAATCTCTCCCTCTCCCCTTCTTCCTCTCTTTATCTGTTTCACTTCTCGTTTTTAATAAATTTTGAGTACATAAAGTTCCGTTTGCTCTAGACTCGTGTTGTATGTTGTTTAGGACTTGTTTAGTCATGTATTGATGTTTAAACTTGAGAATTTAGCATAGTTGGGGACATTTCAAAATGCTATCAAAAAAACTGCTACTGTTATTTTATTTCTCTGTCCAAATGGTGCGGAATTGGAAAAAATCCTATTTAACAAAAGTTGTGCAGAATCGTATTTTACATGGACCCATGCAAACAGAATGTGAAAATTTCAAAGATATAGTTAATTACAGATGTTTTATAATTCAGCAATTATCCAAAAATGGTCCTTTATCATTTTTTTTTTTTTTTGTTCCTTGAGCTAGTGCTTGTTCGGATAGTCTTTTAATCAAATGTCCAAATGCTTTTACCTTCGTTTGACACATTGACTTGTAAGTCTATTTTGGATTTATGTATTAGTAAGCCATCTTTGTAGGAATCTCCATGGGTTTCCAAAGTCGCTTCCACATTTGTGATTGGGTTTTACTTCTTTTCTCTCTATCTTTCCTCTTTCCTCACGCTTCGGTTTTCAGGACGTGACATTATCTTTCCAAAATCAGGGGTTAATCAACCTTAATTTTCAAATTTTCAAAACCTGTAGTCAATTTGACTCAAAGCGGATTCAAATTCGCGAAATTAGGAGTCAACTAGACTTGATTTAATTCAATTCCCCCAAAATCTAGGGTCAATCAAATTCCAATCTACTCAATTTTTTGAAATTATGAGTCAATCAGACTCCAATTCAATCACACTTTTCAAGACCGGGAGTCAATTAGATTCCAAATTGATTTTGTTCCTCAAAAATTGGGAGTTTCGACATGATTTTTCGCGATCAAGGCCCAATTTTAACTCATAAAAGGACTTAATACCTTCCTTTTTAAAATATGGGAGTCCTTTCAAAATGAGGAAAAATCTTGAAGGATATCTAAGCGAAATTCAGTGGTCCCCAAAATAAATATGAAAAATTTGGAGGGAAAGGCCACCTATCACACGCGGTGGCACTCAATGGTAAGTACCGGCACTCACTGAGTGCCGGCCTGCACACAACGAAATGCCGCGTGGCACTCACTGAGTGCGGGCGACTTTCCATTGACTACCGGTTTGACTGGCAGTGTGTTTAAAACTTGGTTTCTCTTCTTTTTTTTCATTCTCTTTTTCTTTCTTCATGAGTTTTATCTCCAAGACTCTCTTCTCTCTTGGTATCTAACTCAAGAATCATCAAATAAACAAGGTATGCTCACTTCTTAATGCCAAGTTTGCATTTTTTAAACTTAATTTGTGCTTAAAATCATAGTTGTTTTCATGTTTCCCTCACAAATTTCTTCATATGGATCTTAACTTCTCTCTTTTGTTTGTATTTTCTTACAATGGCAAGTGGTTACAGTTCCCGTGGGCCTTCTAGGAAGAAGTATAAGCCTACCCCCAGCCACAACTCATCAGTTTTACTTGCCGACCCCAGGCAGCACCTCTCGGCACGAGCCTTCAATAGATTGGTATACTCCCAAACCCTCTTGTTTCTTGTGATGAACAATGCGATGCAATGCAATGTTTGATGAACTATGCATGTATGAATGCACCCATAACCTTGTGCACTTGGATGTACTCAATCTTATTTGTGATACCCTCCCCTTGTTTTTGAATTGATTTTCTTGGTTGGAACGCCATGATTAGGTTCAATGCTTGGTACTGTGCTTTTGCTTATTACCCTTATTTGGATTCATTGATTTTATATACCCATGAATTCCAATCATTCCATTTGTCCATTGCTAACGAGGGGTTGCACCAATCCCGCGAGGCACTTCAAACTATCATAGACTATGCTTATTCTATGTGAGCACATATAAATCCACAATTTCATGGCCATGAAGTCCTTATGACTCCAGAATTTAATTTTCTTTTACAATCATTGAGTCGTTTACGACTCAAGAATTTTCCTTTCATTTCAAAACATTGAGTCGCTTAGACTTGAAAGGTCCTCTCTCTCTCTCTCTTTTTTTCAAAACATTGAGTCGCTTAGACTCGAAAATTCCTCTTTTTCTTATTTTCAAAACATTGAGTCGCTTAGACTCAAGAGTTTTTATTTCTTTCAAAACATCGAGCCGCATAGACTCTAAAATTATTGTTATTATTTTTTTTTCAAAGAACTGAGTCGCTTAGACTCAAGATGTTCATTATTTTCTTCTTCAAAGTATTGAGTCGCTTAAACTCAGAAATCATTTTCAAAGAATTGAGTCGCTTAGACTCAGGCAGTTCATTATTCATTTTTCTTCTTCAAAGAATTGGATTGCTTAAACTCATAAATCATTTTCAAAAAATTGAGTCGCTTAGACTCAGGCAGTTCATTATTCATTTTTCTTCTTTAAAGAATCGAGTCGCTTAGTCTCTAGGATCATTATTTTTCTTTTTCAAAGAACTGAGTCGCTTAGACTCAAGCAGTTCATTATTTATTTCTTCAAAGAATTTTGGGTCGCTTAGATTCAGAAATCATCATCATTCATTTTTTTAAAAATTTGAGTCGCTTAGACTCAGAAATTATTATCATTTTTTTCAAAGAATCTGAGTCGCTTAGACTTAGAATTTATTCTATCTCCTTGTTTTCTTATTTTTATTTTTGTCCTTTTCTTGTAGACACACGAGGCTGCCCTATAAGGTCATGGGAGCCTGGCTCACAGCCAGAGGTGGTATGAGGAGCTCTCTGATGGAATTCAAACTGTGATCAGCAATTCTAGATTTGGGCTCTTTGTGTGACTTTTAGAGAAGAGTTTAAATGATATGACCCATATCCAGGCCTTAGTAGAGAGATGGTGGGATACAACAAACACATTCCACCTGCCATTTGGGGAGATGACAATGACTCCCCTAGACTTTGCTATGATCACAGGCATTTCGTTTGGTGGCCTTCCAGTCATTCGTTATGAAGACCTCCCAACTCGTCATGAACAGATTATTGACCTGCTTGGGGCTCATCCAGGAGAGTTTATAGTGCCCGCAAAATAGTTCATGGACACTTTCAGGGGCCAGGCCTTTACTGATGACCAGATGGCTAGGGCTTTCATTATATATGTGATGGGTTGCTCATTGATGAGCACGAAAGGAGACCAGATCAATCTCGGGTACTTAGCCTCCCTTGCGGACATTGACTACATATCCCAGTATAACTGGGGAGGGGCAGGTGTGGACACCGGAAGTGGACCACTTCTCTTGTTTGAGATTGTTTTGAAATTGATTTGAATCAAGGAAAGAAAATGAAAGGTCTGTTGAAAACAGATACAGAGTCGCCACTTGGTCTTTAAGGAACCAAGAAACCTAATTTTGACTCACCCAAGCGGATAAGGGCACCGGCCCTTCATCACCAAAGAACTTGGTTCGGGGTTTTGGTACGAGAGAGGAAGGAGCCTTTGTCGCGACTAAAACACCCTCAACTCGCCCCGTCTTTCGACGGGCCTCAATTAGCATCCAAATAATCATCTTATACTATGTATGGTTCGACAAATAATACTATGATAGTATATTACATCACATAAGGAGATTTGAAATGGAAGATCTAAAGATAAGATATCATTCATAAGATCTAAGCCAAATATCACACAATGCAAAGTGAAAGATCACACAAATAAACCTAGGAAAAATCGTCTAATCATGTATCAGATAATAAAGTTTTCCTAATCTAAAGGGGACATGAATTGTTCTTGAAACAAATAAACAAAGAAATCAAAATATGCTTAACAAGCTAGTATGATGCATGTTATTCTTTGAGAAAAGAAGATCTCTCAATCCCCGGGACGGATGAGAAAGGATGATTAGATCAAAGGGGAAGCATGAACGTATGATCGTGATCATTCTTTATAATCTTCTTAGATTAAGAGTTACAAAAATCCCAAATCTTGCATGAATGCAATGTATGTATGTAAAATGTGCAAAGGTTGTAGTGTGTTTTGTGTACATGGATTTCTAGAATGACTTAGAAGTCTAAAATGTGTATGAATGAATGAATGAAATTAACATGGGATGTGTACAAATGTAGTATGGACTACTTCCTAAGATATGAACTAATTTGGAATGCATATGAGCATCAAATCAAAGAATGAAAGTTAAAGTATACTTGCTATGAATAGTGGACAGAACAGTAGCATGATCTTTTGGAATTTGAAAAGAGGGGTTAGGAAAGTTTTTAATGCATGATTGTTTATGGAGATGTTCCTTATTGTGTCTAGAACACAACCCAAAAGCCCAATCTTGAATAGCTATCACATATTGAGAGAAATTATATAAACAATAGAGGTCACTCAGAAACAGAGTTCGTACTGTCGACTGAAATGTTAGAAAATCTTAGAAAATGAAAGAGAATAATCTAGAGGCCCATTTTATACAGAACGTTTCCTAAGACATTGAATTGTAAGGGAAAAATAAGTTAGGACCACCCCTTTTGGAAAAGTTTTCTGGAAAAGAGGTCGTAAGTTGACCTTGCTGCTGTGACAGCAAAAAAACAGAATGTTTGGAAGGAATGTTGGGACCCAAATGGACCATTTCCAAGTACTTCCAAGTCAAACCAAAAATCATGGGTGTTCTCCAATGAGTTAGGAAGACTTTCCAAGTGGCCTTGTATTCTTATGTTGAGTATTGTGTTCTAGAAAAATCTTTGAACTCAACTCACTCACTATTTTGACTCATTATTTTGAAGATTTTGGAGAAAACAAAGTTTTGTTTCTTGAAACCAAATGAGAGGGATTGAGAGGGGTTTTGAAATAGATGTTTTGAAAACATGTTTTCAACACTCAATAAGGATCATAGCCACTTAGAATACCTACATCAAACTCATCATTTAAGAACCTCCAAGATTGTTGGAGAGATTTATTTTGTTTTTGGACATAACTTCAATACATTCCAAGAATACTTTGGAAGTATTGAGGTTATGATCATCATCTATCAAACATGTTTTTGAGGTCAAGAGCTACTATCCATAAGGATTCACTCACCCCAAACTTCATGTCATCACTTAGATGATGATGAACTAGTAAGTAAATAAAGAAAATAAAAAGAAATGGGATAAGAAGAGATGAACAATAAATGAACAAGCAAGTAGATGATGATCAATAGATGATATTCATGAAGCATGAGACTTGTAGATTGGTGTATCACTCATATGTAATGACACTAGACATGGAAGAAGCTTCCACACTCTTGAATGCTCACTAAAATGGTGGTTGGGAGTATTGAATGTTGAAGTAAATGGAAGTAATGAAGTAAAAACAAAGTTAGAACTCACTTTTGTTTTGAAAAATCAAAGAAGAAAGCTTCTTTTCTCTCCACTCTAACCTTATCTCTACACTTTCTCTCCCAAACTTTCTCTAAACTTGCATTTGACTCCCCCCAAAATGAGGAGTAATGGGGTGTTTATATAGGCCAACTTGGGGTGTTTTTGGGATTTAGAAAGTACTCCCATTGGCTCCAAACATCTGAAATCATAAAACTATGTCGTTTTGGCTTTTAATTAATCAAAATGGGACCACAAATTTAATTACAAAAATGGACTGTTCTGGAGGGGAGTGCCGCGGCGGCACTGCTCCTCCCTTCGTCTGGATAATGCTGTTTAGGCCCCCCGAAGTTCCGGTATTCGCGAAAAGGCCCTATTTTGTCCGAAATTCACAGAAAATGCGTACGAACTCCAAATCGAGGTTGTGATATACCGTTGAAAAGGTAATGGAGTCTAATTTACATAAAAAATAGTTCGGGGATAGGTCATTTTGAAAAGTTTTGCGGTATTCGCGATAAAAGCCGATTTGATCGCCTTTTTCGCCTTTGGAAATTCATAATAAATTCGTTTTAAATCCAGAAATTATGTGCGATATACCGTTGGAAAGCTGTTGACCTCTAGTATCCATGAAAAATATTTGAAAATTGTTTCGGTGCCCCGATTCCAAAGTCAAATCTTGGTCAAACTGGTCAAACCTGGGATTCCCGGGAAGTTCTGGGAACCTCTGGGAGCTCCCAGGAGCCGACGTTTTCGCTCGATTCTCTTTTAAAACTTATTTTAATACTTTTCTAATGATTCTGGTGAATTTGGACAATTTTGGTCAAACTTGGTCAAACCTTGGTCAAACCTAGTCAAACCTTGGTCAAACCGGTCAACGGGGACTTTTCGGGAACTTCCGGGACTTCCGGGGGTCTCTGGGAGCTGACGATTTCACTCGATTTCTCTTAGAAACTCATTTTATTACTTTTCTTATGACATAGCATGTTTTCAGAACTTTGGGACCAAATCTGGGAGTTTTCGGGCTTTTAGGGGCATTTTGGTCATTCTGAGCATTCTGAGAGATAGAGCTGACTTCCAGGAGTCTTTTTGAGTCTTTTACGATCATTGTGAACCACCAAGCTATGGGTCTCCTAAATCTGATAGCCGACAAAATGGGGTGTCTACAGCAGGGCTGGCTACTCTTTACAACCACATGAGTGAGGTTTCTAGGGGAAACTCCCCTTCCACTGTCGGGTACTGGAGAGCCTGGGAGGTATGTAAAACTTTTATTATTATATTTCATTGCTTCCCTTTTTTTCCATTTCATTCTTCTCCTCTGATTTTTATTTCGAATGCTAGACTCACTCTTTTCTTTTTTTTTTCTTTTTTAATTATTTTTCTTCTTCTTCTTTTTCTTTTGCAGATATGGTCTCATGAGTACCTTCGTATGAGGGCTCCCAGTACCAGGGATGGTGAGGCCGCTATCATGCCTCAGGGCATGAAATGGAGAAAAGGAAAGATGGGCAGAAAGGTTGGGGCCCACGACTTCATTGGCTACAGAAATCTCCTCACCAATTTACCAAAGGTCCATGTGGTATGGTATCCTTGGGAGGCGGCCCTTCTAGAGGCCAGCGAAGAGATCCAAGATACTATAGGTTTTTCCAGGATGAGGATCCTGATGGTGAGAGAGGTGTGTCGAGAGTGGTACCTCGGCAAGAGGGTGACTAGGCAGTCACTTGCTACCCCGGCCTTTTATGTGCCTAGGGCTCCTCCTACTACCATGAGGAGCACTGAGACCTTGGACCATGAGAACTTCGTCGCCGCTCTAGGTGGGGAGAACATTGCAAATTATTTGGATGGTCCAGACGGCTACCCAAATTTTAGATTGATTTTCCTCATGCACAACTTTCCACTTATGGACGTTGCACGGGTAACAAACATTTCATTCCTTTTATCCTCTCTCTTTTTCAAAAAAAATTCCTTTTATTTTTGCAATAATAATCACATAAACTTAAATTTCCTTTTACAGCCTGTCCCTGGGGTTGCTGACCCTCCAGCTCTCCCACAGTGGAACTGGAACGTTCCCATGGTCCATATGGGCCAAGAGACCATGTACCAGCTAACTCCTTACACTCAGAATGTCCCGTCCATCCCTCTGCAATACGATACAGTCCCCAGAGATTACGCTGAAGAGGGTCTATCATATGCACACACTGTCCAGCATTGGATTCATGGACGTGAATGGAGGGTAAGTCTCAATGCCATTACATTCATTTATTTCCTTCAACTGCTTTATTGCTCATTGATTCTCAATTTCAGGCTAATGGAGCAAGAGCCAATGCGGATATCCAATTCAGAGCCATGGTATATCTTTCTGACCTCCTTTCTTTTCTCTTTTTTTTTCTTGTCCCTTCTTTAAAAGAATATTCATTTATTTATTTTCCAAAATTTTAAAAGAATTGAAATTTGGAGATTCAAAAAAATTTTATCATCCTTCTTCTACGCAGGAAGAGGAGCTCAATGCTATGAGGAGGCAAATGCAAGGGCTCCAAATGGGTCAGGGAGGCGGTTATTCTAGAGGTGCTAGTGGCAGGGGCCAAGGTGGTGGTGACAGTGGAGATGGCGGAGACAGTAGATATGGTGGAGTCGGGGGAAGTCAGACAGCTCCACGGGCACCCAGAAAGAATCCCCGTCACTGACAAAGATGATCCTCCTCTTTTTATTACATCCCTGCGAGGACGGGAACTCTAAACTCTCTTTTCTTTATGGATTTATTTTAGGCAGATTGATAGTATTCATGCATGGTGGCCTACGTGCCAATTTTGGATTCTGTTTATATTCATGCTTGATTTCTATTTCAGTATCGGGCTTGTTCTCCTTGCTAACTCAAAATGTGAATGCCTTTCTTACTTATTGATGAATGGTGCAAGAGAATTGGTGCTCGAATGATGAATGGCGATATTCCTTTTAAATTTTTCATACAGGTTTGGGCTGATTTAAGTCATAAACTAATCCATTAACCCTTTAAACCCTAGCCGGCACTCAGAGAGGATGATCGACACTCACTGAGTGCTGCACGAAACTCAGTGAGTGCCACCGCTTTTCATCGTGTGCCGGTTTTGGCCCTTTTCCTTATACAAGGTGTCATTCACCCTTTTTCATGCTCATTTGAAATTACTAAGGTTTTTTTTCTTTCTCCTCACAAAAACTCTTCTCCTATATTCCTTCTCATTCACCATGATTCCCGTAAGTTCTGACATCTAATACCTGTGGATGGATTCTCTTTCTGGTATCGACCGACTCAACTTCGAGTCCCACAGATTGACGGAACTTTTGCTTTCTGCCATATGGCTCTAGATGAGAGCTTACTTTGGGCTACTATCACATGTTGGGACCCCTCTTTCATGTCTTCCGATTCAGTCATGAGGAGGTTTGTCCACTCTTCAAGGAATTTAGCGCCATTCTCCATACCAGTCCTTATGCTAACTTGATTATCCCCCAGATATAGACAGGGTATGTTCAAGATCTAGCAGCTCTTCTTCGTGTTTCCCGCGGTGCAGCCAGCTCTTTTATTTGCCATCGTAATATTGATTTTGAGCGCCTCTCCTCTGTCTATGCTCCCATTAGAGATCCAGATGATGGAGGGTATCAGATCATTAAATGTAGTGCCCTCTCTCTGGCCATGCTATCTCATTTCCTATTTTAGTCTTTCGCTGACATCCTTATCCCCATTGTCTGTGGTCTCTGTGAGATGAAGAGTGCGGCTATGCTAGTCCTCGGGGAGACTCTGTTGGGTCTCAACCATGCTCACGCTACCGGGGTCATGCTTTCTTATAGGGCTCCCCATGTCCTTCAGGTTTGGCTTTTGGAATGTCTGGGCTTGTTTATTCACCCTTCTCACCTCGGGAGGCAGCTACCTTACGATCGCCTGGAGGTTCGTTACCCATCTTATACAGTCGATGGCTGGCTTGTTTGGCTTCGGGGCCTTTATTATGATGATATCTACTGGGTGTGCCCTCGATGGTCTTACTGTTCTGTCACAGTACGACTTCCAAGATGCCCGGGGGTTTGGCTGCCTGGTCTGCATGCCACCATTTTTTATATCCCCGGTCGGGTAGTTCATCAGTTTGGGTTGCTTCAGGATGTTTTGGATCCTATCACTGCAGATTTCTAGAGGAGTTCCACCTTACACCCTTCTATCATGAGGCTTTTTGCCGAGGTTGGGCATAATAGAGTGTCTGCCCCCTTCCGAAGGATCCCTGCTTCGATTGTTCCTACTGCTGAGTACTTCTTCGAGATTCAAACCTTGGTTAGGAGATAGCTTCACAACCGGACAGGCAGAAGTAAAGAAACAACAAGAAGATTCTAACTCCTACAAAACTTTGACAGATCCAACTTACTCTGTCTGCGCTTTGATTATGTGATGCATTCTCATTTAAAAGATTTTTCCTTGTATCCAGAAAATGTTCTAAACATGTTGAATTGAAGTTTGCACTTCTCTAATCTTTTCAGATTATGAAAATTTTCCTCTTAATGTCTCTTTTAGCTTTTATTACTTTGGTTTTGAGTTTTGCTTTAGAGTTTTAATCATTCTATATCATGAACCCTCATTTGCTCCTCATAATTGTGGACCACTGCGAATGAGGAGGTCCTGACGCTCTCCCTCGATAGTGTCCCGGGACGGATCCCAAGGAGCACACTTCAGAGAAAACTAGGACTTCCTCACGCGATCCTAGAGACAAAGAGTCGCCACCTAATTTTTATCGGGAATTAGGAAACCCAAGTTTGACTCGCCCAAAATTGAATAAGGTTACTCGCCCTTCATTACCAGAAACAAGGTTCGGGGGTCTTGGTACGAGAGGGGAAGGAGCCCAAGCAGGACTAAAGCACCCCCTCCTCGCCCTACCGAATGGTAGGCCTTGATTCAAATATCCTTGTTATTAATTCATAATAGATGTTGTTTCCTCAAACATACTAGATAGGTATATACATGGCAAAAAGAAACATCTAATGAAAATCATTTCAAGAGACTAAATCAAGTAGAAAGCGGATGCTCATGTAATACAAGGGAGAAGTATACTCACAGTGGCTAGTCCCGCCCGGGACCGATGCAAATAAAGTAAACATGTCATGATATGCAAAGGGAACGAGAAGACTTACATTGGTTGACTCAAGCGGAGTTGCGAAAGCAAAAAGAATGGAAACGTGCAATGCAATCATGCAACAATCCTAGATAAGATGTCTCTAACAAATAATCATATAAACGGAGACTATCCTAAAGGAATTGTGTCGTTGAAATCAAAGTTGTAAACCTAGAAAAATTCTAAGAGAAAGGATAGAGATAGTACACGATACATGGGCACTAAGCCACATGTAGACGAGGCAAACCACAAATCGAAGTCCGGGTCCGAGGCACTTAATTCTCTGCACTAATACACCAAAGAATACCCAAGCATTGCAAAAATACAAGCAAACAAATGATATGCATGATAAACAAAGAAAACATGTCATCAATCAAATTTCCAGATTCAGCAACCTCTAATGAATCCTATCAAAAGTGGTCTTAAACATGAGCTGGATAAAAACCCTTTTACAGAAAGTTAGATACATGTCTTAGGGAACTTCTCCAAAAAGTGGGACCTCAATATCAATTTTATTGATTGAGAAATAAATGTTTTGGGAACAGTGGATCAGGACTGTCCACTGTTCTTGTAAAAATCATAATTAAATCTACAAAAATCATATGAAGCTCTATTTGGTGTCAAAAGAAAGCTATTTCATTGTAGTATATGATAAAAATAAACCCATGGACATTCTGTAATCACAAGGTTTCTGAAAAAGTGTTTTAAACAGACTCTGTTATTCTGGAAATTTGGTATCATTTGACAAATGAATGCAAAACATAATAGAAGTATAATAGAAGTTCATGAATCATGTTAACCAAGTTGATTTAAGCTTTTGATCTCTCATCCATTTATCCTAGGTGATTTCTAAACCAAGTTTTATTCATCAATTGTTGTTGAGTGATCAAGGTATGACCATTTTGTATACATAATCATATTTGTAATTAAACTTAGAAAATTCCAGAATAGTTGTATCAACTTTAAACGCTTAGAAAATGATCCTAACTCGATCGTATGCTCACGATTTTACATCGGCATATAGATATATGAGTTAGGAATCATCCCCAAAAAGCGGAACGTCGATAACTATTATAGATTTTCTGAAATTCAAGCACAAAGAGACGATGTTCAAATCTGTCAACCGATTTCTCAACAATTTCTAAAAATAGTATATGAATCCTAAAAGCTCTCAAAACGGACCGGATGAAAGCTAATTCATCAAAGTTTACCCAGAAAATTTGAAATCCATCAAACTATGGGTTTTGATGGACCAAATCTAATGGACAAAACCAATCTGCTTTGCTGAATTTTTATCTAGTTCATTTTAAAGTGTGAGGAAAACATTTTAGTGATAGTTGAAGCTTATTAGAGAGATCAAACTCATAGATCAACTTAATTATCATGATTCCCAATCAATTTAGCCCTCAAGTTCTATGAAGAACTTTTAGATCAAGGATCAAAGGGACTTATAAATATCATGTTGGAGATGAAATTCAATAGGAATTCTAGGTAATAGGAATAATCAAGAGATAGGTATGAACATAGAAATCATCCTTCTCATAGATCATATTTCCAAACCATCATGGAATTCAAAATAGATATATGTATATATATATAATCATGTATGCATGAATCTAAACTAAAATTGAAGAATGAAACCAAAATTGAAAATCAAAGTGAAAAACAATCTCTAATTGTAAATTATCAATAAAAATCAAAGAGATTTGGATCTAACTATGTGAGTGTGTGAAGAACATGAGAGGAAGAAGATGAGTGTTCTAATAAGTAGAAATAGAACTAAGTTAGATCCAAATCTTATAGATCTATATATACAAAGTAGGAATTAGAGATGAACTATAGTGTTTACCTCTTGGAGGATTCTCAATTATAAGACCAAAATTGATTTGAAGATCTTCTTCTTCAAGTGTTATTCAAGTGTTCTTCAAGCACTCATCCATGGAAGTTGAGGGAGGCAATTGATGTTCAAATTGTGGTCTAATTAGCCTAAGTTAATCTAAATTCAATTCATAATTTTCTCTCTCTAGAATTCACCTAAATTGAAAGTATATTCAAAGTATACTTATCTCTCTTGTATGTGCTTCTATGTGTGTTTGTATCTCCAAGTATATTCAAGTGTATCTCTTCCAAGTGTCTAGTGTGTTAAGATGTGATCTCATATGAGATGTATGAGATCTTATATAGAGTTTTGAAGACTTAGCTCTTAAGTTTCAGGGTTAAAACAGGATTTTTAGAGCTTAAAAGAGGGTTAAAATGGCCATTTCGGAGCCTAAACGCAATTTCCAGGCAATTTCCTCGCAGTGGGAAGCTTCTAGAAGGGTCTGGAACTCAAAAAGCTCCGTGGAGGACTCAAATGGAAGTGGCGGTTATGGTGGGACCCGCCACCCCCATACCCAAAACCGCCATTTACTATTTGGGTCCCTCTGGTCACCCACAAGCTCTGTTTCAAAAATCAAGTGCACTGCTTTTCCAGATTTTTGTAAAAATGCTTTTTGGTGTCCGAAATCGTCCGTTTACGTACCGTTGGAAAGCTGTCAGGTTGAATTTCAATATAAAAATATTTCCAGAGGTTTTATAATGAGAATTGAAGTCCAATTGAAGTCCGGAAGTCCTCCGGAACTTTCGTCGTCTTTTTGAAATCAAATGACGTCTTTTCCAAAATTGCTTTCAAATGTGCGTCGATTTCGAACTTTTCTTTAAAATTGAATCTCTGGATACCTAGAATACTGCATCTAGAACACTTAATGTTCATATAACCCTGAGAGAATATGAATTCTGAGAGATGATTTTGACAAAACCGGGATTTATCCATGGAAAAGGGCTTTTCTGAGCTTGAAGTCACTTTCCGAAGTCCGATCTTCTGATTGTGTGGAATCCAGTACCTTCCACGGGGTACTTTTCATCATCGAATCCTCCAAGACGTTGTCCACCCTAAATCCTATCAGTGTGGTCAAAATTGGGTGTCTACAGTTTGCCCCTCTTTGGCAGAGCTTGTTGTGAACAACGTGAACTGCAAGTGAGTGCCAAAGCCTTGAAGGCACCCAAATAACCATACTGAGAGGTTTTAGGAAAAACAAAAAATTCGCAAAATCAAGAAATTCAAAATCAGAGAAAATCAAGAAATTACGAATGCAAGAATGCAATGCAATGCTGGGTAGAGGCGGCTAATTTGAAGCTGATGCTGGTCGTGCTCCGCTGGAGCTGCCTACGTATCCTTTCCAGGAATCAGACCAGGGCGTAGTTCAAGCGCGCGAGAAGACGGAAAACAAACAAACAACAACAATGCGGATGAAATGCTCCTATCCTAGGATGCTGGTGCAATATGAAAACATGAAATGTGAAAGTGCTGGAGGAATCATCCTCAAGGGTTCCCTAGATGCAAAATCTAATGCAAAGGATGCAACGACTCTCTCTCACAGTCGAATATGCTAAAGGTATCTTGGATGATTCTCGAGGTTTTTTGTCAAAGTTATTCTTCTGATCTTAAGGCTCGTAGGCGTCATCTGTATCCTGGACGACTCTTGAAATAGCGAAGTATCTTGGATGAATTCTGAGTCATGTCAAACAACTGGACGATTGCTGGTGTAGAGTCCTTCTGCTGGGGACGATTACTGATGTAGAGTCCTTCTGCTGGGGACGATTGTTGATGTAGAGTCCTTCTGCTGGGGACGATTGCTGAAATAGGTCCTTCTTCTGTGGACGATTGCTGATGTAGAGTCCTTCTGCTGGGGACGATTTGCTGATGTAGAGTCCTTTTGCTGGGGACGATTGCTGGTGTAGAGTCCTTCTGCTGGGGACGATTGCTGAAACAGGTCCTTCTTCTGTGGACGATTGCTGATGTAGAGTCCTTTTGCTGGGGATGATTGCTGATGTAGAGTCCTTCTGCTGGGGACGATTGCTGATGTAGAGTCCTTTTGCTGGGGACGATTGCTGGTGTAGAGTCCTTCTGCTGGGGACGATTGCTGAAACAGGTCCTTCTTCTGTGGACGATTGCTGATGTAGAGTCCTTTTGCTGGGGACGATTGCTGATGTAGAGTCCTTTTGCTGGGGACGATTGCTGATGTAGAGTCCTTCTGCTGGGGACGATTGCTGATGTAGAGTCCTTTTGCTGGGGACGATTGCTGATGTAGAGTCCTTTTGCTGGGGACAAATCTTCTGAAACAGGTCTCTCTGCCGGAGACAAATCTTCTGCTCTTCTGAAACAGGTCCTTCTTCTAGACAAATCTTCTGTAACAGGTCTGGAAACAAGTCTTCTGAAACAGGTCTCTCTGCCGGAGACAAATCCTCTGTTCTTCTGAAACAGGCCCTTCTTCTGGGGACAAATCTTCTGTGGCGGGTCTAGAAACAAATCTTCTGAAACAGGTCTCTCTGCCGGAGACAAATCCTCTGTTCTTCTGAAACAGGCCCTTCTTCTGAGGACAAATCTTCTGTTCTGATGCACGGATTCTGAGAGATACACAAATTCTGAGAGATGACCCTTCTTCTGAGAGCAACCCACGGATACACGATTCTGATTTTGAGAGAAACCCTACATTCTGGAGGCAACCCTGATATGCGATGCTGAGAAATACATGATTCTGAGAGAAACCCTACATTCTGGAGGCAACCCTGGATACACGATTCTGATTCTGAGAGAAACCCTACATTCTGGAGGCAACCCACGATTCTGAGAGAAACCCTACATTCTGAGAGCAACCCACGGATACACGATTCTTGGCATAAACCTTGTATTCTGGAGGCGACCCACGATTCTGATTCTGAGAGAAACCCTACATTCTGGAGGCAACCCACGATTCTGAGAGAAACCCTACATTCTGGAGGCAACCCTGGATACATGATGCTTGGCATAAACCTTGTATTCTGGAGGCGATTTTGATGCTCAAATTCTGAGAGATACCCTTTATCTGGAGGCAACCCGTGGATACATGATGCTTGCGAGAAACTTAATTCTGAAAGTTCTCTACTGGGGAGATCCTATGATTCTGAGAGATGCACGAATTCTGTATACCTTGACAATATCTGGAAATTCTCTGCTTGAGGAGATATCTGAGGTTTCTGGGACGCGAGCACATATTCTGGAGGCCCTGCTGATTCTTTCTGAGACTCATATTGGTGCTTCGACCAACGCAATCATTCTTGCAACACGTCAGGCTTACTCTAACCCTTTCTGAACATCTCGCATTCTGACCCATCTTCTGAAAGTCCTTTCTGGATGTAATTCTCAAGCGACAGTAGACTCAAATGTCCATTTTCTAAGACAACTCATAATCAATCCCAAAACGACGGGAGTTTGCCGTTTCTCGGCCACTTTCAGGCTGCGGTGCCTTTGATTCTTCTCATCTGGGGGACTTTTTTCAATTCTTGAATGGATTTTTACCAAGATTCAAATCTCCAGAGGTCCTCTAGACCAATTCCAACAAGTTTTAAGCACTCTCAAGGCTTATATATCAAAAATGGACCAATCCGGGATCAAATCAAGAGTTCCGGGGGTCAAAACGCGAATATAGAGCAAAATGGGGAAATGGCAGGAAGTGAATAGTAAATAGCGGTTCCCCACACCCCCTTGGGAACCGCCAGCCGCAACTTTGGGGTTTTAAACCCATTTTCTTCTTTGTTCTTCATTCATTTCTTCTTCAATGCATCACCTCTACCTTCTAAGGTGCTCAAATCTTGCAATTTCTTGATGTTTTGAGTGATTTCTTGCATTAAAACCTCCAAAAACTTTGTTGATTTCATCAACTCCTCCCTATTCTAGGGGATTCAAGTACCAAGGTTTTTACTATTCATCATCTTCAACCTCTTATCTTCAAGCTTCAAGCATCAACAACCATGAGTTCCCATGGACAAGGTGAAAGTTCTAGAACACGTAGAAGCCAATTTCAAGCTAGTGGAGCTTCATCAACTCAAACCATGGAGTATGCAACCATGAAAAATCCACTAAATCATATCTCTAGGAGGGCCTTTCGTCAAGAGGTAACCCATTCTTTAATTACTCCTTTGTTTCACATCTTCATACGTGTCTCTTTATTCTTGCGATTCCTTAGAAATCATCCTTTTTCTTTTTAGAATGTGGTTGGTCATCTTAGAGGTCATGGTAGCCATGGAAAATGCCTTGAATGGTTTAATGAATTGTCGGAGTCGCGTCCCCAAGTAGTAACCAATATCAAGCAAGCGGGCTTTGGGTCGTTTGTAACCTTATTGGAGAGATCGACTAATGATTTGGCCATGATTCAAGCTCTTGTTGAAAGGTGGTGGGATTCCACAAATACTTTTCACATGCCTTTTGGGGAGATAACCATGACCCCTCTTGATTTTGCAATGATAACCGGCATCTCATTTGGCGGGCATCGTCTTGCCTTTGCAAAGAACATCCATAGACATCCTACTATCATTGAGCGTCTCCTAGGCATCATCCCATCCCAGAGAGATCTTCACGGAACAACTTCAGGCCTTCTGAAAGAGCGGCTCAATTTACTGATATGCAGCTTACCCGTGCTTTCATCTTGTATTTGCTTGGTTGCTCTCTTCTTTCTACTCGAGCTGAGCGGATTACATTGAATATGCTTGATAGTCTTCGAAATCTTGAGGAGATTGCAGATTTTGATTGGGGCTCTGCTGGTTTAGCCATTCTGTATAGTCATATGGGGGAGCATTCTCGAGGCAAATCCCCTGGATTCGGCGGATTCTGGAGAGCTTGGGAGGTACTGAAAATATTTTCATTTCCAGTTTTTATCATTTGATGTTCTGCTGTTTTGACCACTGCTTTATTTTCCCTTGTAGGTGTGGGCCTTTGAGTATTTCTCCATGACGGCTCCATCATTCCGGGAGGAAGAGATTCATATTTTTCCACGGGCTCTGAAGTGGCGTCGCCAAGCCGTAGGTACCAAGAATGATGCTCATAATGTTATTTCTTGCCGGGATTTTCTTACCCGTCTCAGATTCACCCAAGTTAACTGGCATCCTTGGGTGACAAATGGAGATGTGACTGAGATTGGCTTAGCTAGACAGATGACTGGAGAGAGGATTCTTCTTGAGGGTCCCTCTGTTCTTGAGTGGTATCTTGGAGAGAGAGTAGCTCCTCAGACTGATTTGGAGGATCGTCTCTTAGTGCCACAAGATCCGCCTTCTTGTATGAGGTCGGCGCAGAATTTGGAAGATGAAGATCTTATTAATGCTTTGAACGGAATTCCTTCAGCCTCTTTTACTCTGTTTGAGGAGAACTATGACGTCTTCAGGGTTACTCATCTGATGCCTAATTTCCCGCTCTCAGATGACCCGCAGGTATTTCACGACTTCTTCATTTCTGATCGAATGCTTGCTTTATCTTATTTCTCATCATCATTTGCAGGGGAGTTCTTTTGTGGATGGCCCTGGTCGACCTCTACCTCTCATTCCTCCTTGTGATTGGCGAGCCTCGACCATGCTGCGCGGAGTTATATCTTCTGTAGAGATCCCCCGTGATCTTGTAGAGCCTCAGCTAGTTTCAGAACAACATGAGTCCGTTCCCCGAGCCGTTTTCAATGAAGAGCGAGCTTATGCACAGAATCTGAGGGCTTGGAGCCTTGCTCGTGAGGGACATGTAAGTAATTTCTGAACTCATTACCTCTGATTCTTCTGATCTTTCTGACCATATCTTTCTTCTCTTTGCAGTGGGATGGCATGTGCCAGACTTACATAGACCGTGATGCGGCCCTGGTAAATTTTTTGACCTTTTCTTCTTATCTCATTGCTTTTTCAAACCCCTATACTGATTCTTTTCTTCCACAGGTGGCTCAAGTTAGGCAGCTTCAATCACAGTTGGAGCGGATGAATGCAGGCCCTTCTGGTGGGGCTGGTGGGTCTAGGCGAAGGCGCCAAATTGAAGATGATGATAGCTCTACGGCCTCAGATATGCCTGCTCGGTACCCACGGGCTACTCGTCGTCGCTGATGATGATCATATGCACCCATGACTATCTTTCTGTTTTTCTTGCTTTCTGTGCTGAGACTGATGTTGATGTATTCTGTCTGAGACTTGATGGGCTTGTACTATTGACTTTGCTTGATGCTGTTTTATGCTATCCTTCTGTTTTGCTTTGCATCCCTTGTCACGAGACTGATTTGATTGACACTTTGCACACTGACACACAGGACTCGATTTTACAGGGAAAGGAAATTTCTGACGATTCCTCTTTCTCGATAATGTCTTTTGACTTGGATATTTGAATTTTCTAAGGATTTGCATGTTTTGAAAATGAGATTTTATCTTGTAGCAGGATATTGTGTTGGCTTTGCATGTAATCTTGAAGCTTTTGAAAATTTTCCACATAATGTTTCAGTCTTGACATTAGATTCACATCTTTAGATTGCTAAAAAACTTTTCAACTTAATATCAAGAATTACCAGATTTTTCACTTAGGTGCTTTCTGATAGCCAAGTGATCCAGAGAGGACAGGTAGCGAGGTATGGGCAAACGACAGTTTGCCCCTAGTTGACAGAGATAAATGGAAGTTTGGGCAAACGCAGTTTGCCCCTAGTGTGGCAGTGATATCTTGAGGCTTTGGGCAAACTTGAAAGTTTGCCCCTAGTTTGCAAGGTTCAGGGATCGAGAGCCAGGAAAGCTCGCCTACTTATCCCCAAGTGGGAATCAGATCCAAAGTAGTTCGGTCGGGTCTTGAAAGAAAGTATGGTTGAGGGTTTCAGGAGCAGTGACCGAACCGAGCAGGTTGCCTACATATCCCCAAGTGGGAATCAGGTCAAGTGTAGTTCCTCGAATGCTGGAGGTTTTGAAAGAACAGGTTTTGAAAGAAAAAGGCTTTTAAGCATAGTATCTCTTGAGACGGTCAATGTTGATTGGCTGATTGAACTCAACTCCATCTAGATCCATCAGGTATGCCGCTCCTCCAGAGAGAAGCTTCTTGATGACGTATGGGCCAACCCAATTTGGCTTGAATTTCCCTCTAGGATCGAAAACGGGTGCTTTTAAGGCTTTAAGCACAAGGTCGCCTTCCTCAAGTTTTCTTGGACGGACCTTCTTGTTGAATGCTCGAGCTATTCTTCTCTGATACACATGCACATGATCAATTGCGGCCAACCTTTTCTCATCAAGTAACATTAGCTCCTCATATCTATCTCTTAGCCAATCAAATTCTGGAATCTCGGATTCTGCCACAACTCTCAAAGATGGTAGTTCTATTTCAACTGGGAGTATTGCTTCCATTCCGTAAGCCAATGAATAAGGAGTGGCTCCTGTAGATGTTCGGATAGATGTTCTGTATCCCCACAGTGCATACGGTAACTTCTCATGCCAATCTCGGTATGTATCAGTCATCTTTCTTAGGATCGTCTTCAAATTCTTATTAGCTGCTTCAACTGCCCCATTTGTTTGTGGCCTATACGGTGCTGACATGTGGTGCATGATCTTGTATTCTTCTAGTAGATCCAAAACCTCTTTCTGGAAGTGACTGCCATGATCGGATATCAACTCATGAGGGACCCCGTATCGGCAGATTATATTTCTTCTGATAAATCTGGCCACATCTTTAGCCTTCAATGTCGCATAAGACTCTGCTTCCACCCATTTTGTGAAATAATCAATTGCTACCAGGATGTATTGATGCCCATTAGACGCCTTCGGGGTTACTTCTCCAATAACATCTATTCCCCAAACTGAGAATGGCCAAGGGGTAGTCATGTTGTATAGCAGTGACGGCGGCACATGCTTCATATTGGCATGGATCTGACATTTGTGACATTTTCTGACATATTCATAGCAGTCCTTGTCCATAGTAGTCCAATAATATCCTTGTCGGATGATCTTCTTAGCTAACATGTGTCCACTCATATGAGGACCACACACCCCTTCGTGAATTTGCTCCATCATCTTTCTCGCACTGTTTCCATACAGACATGTCAAGTTGAATCCATTGTGAGATCTCTTCAATAGATTTCCGCCACAAATCATGAATTGAGCCGAGAATCTTCTTATGGCTCTCTTGTCTTTCTCGGAGGCGCCTTCCGGATATTCCCCATTTTCAATGAAGTTCCACACGTCGGTGTACCACGGAAGTTCTTCTGCTTCTTCTATTTCCCCAATCATCTCATAAGACGGCTTTTCCCTTTGTTCAATCATCAAAGGAGTTAGCTTTATCCCCACAGGAATCTCAATCATTGACGCTAAAGTAGCCAAAGAGTCTGCTAGCTGATTTTCTTCTCGAGGCAGGTAGAAGAACGTGATATGCAAGAAACGAGTTCGTAAAGAATCAAGATACTCATGATAGGGTTTTAACTTCTCTTCCTTGACTTTCCAATCTCCTCGAACTTGGGATATGATCAAATTGGAATCCCCGAATACATCAAGTTTCCTTACCTCCAAAGTCAATGCGGCTTCTAGCCCCAAGATACAAGCTTCATACTCAGCAGTGTTGTTGGTGGAAGTGTACTTCAGCTTAATAGAGAACGGGGTATGTGCTCCTTCAGGGGATACAAGGATGATCCCCACTCCATATCCTTTCTGGTTTGCAGCTCCATCAAAATACATTTTCCACACATCTTCTTTTAATTCCATCAATCCTTCGTCAGGGAACATGAACTCTCCTTCGTTTTCCAGATTTATCGGATGTTCTGCTAAATGTTCTGCGACAGCCCTTCCTTTAACAGATTTACTCGTAGCATGTATCAAGTCAAACTCAGATAGCATCAATGTCCATCGGGAGATTCTTCCGGTCAATGCTGGTTTTTCAAATAGGTACTTCAAAGGATCCATTCGGGAGATTAAAACAACAGGGAAGGCCAACATATAATGCCTCAGACGACGAGTGGCCCAAACCAAAGCCCAACATGTCTTTTCTAACGGAGAATACTTCAATTCGTATCCAGTCATCCTTTTACTTAAGTAGTAAATGGCTTTCTCTGTACGCCCTTCATCTCCTTCTTGGGCTAACATGCATCCCATAGCATTCTCTGACACGGATAAGTACAACAGCAAAGGCTTCCCTGACTTCGGGGGTGAAAGAACCGGTGGGTTTGATAAATAAGCCTTGATCTTGTCAAAAGCTTCTTGACATTGATTGTCCCATTCGAATTTCTTCCCTTTTCTCAACAAGCTGAAAAGCGGATCGCAAGTAGCAGTGAGCTTAGATATGAAGCGACTGATGAATTGGATTCTTCCCAGAAATCCTCTTACTTCCTTTTCATTTGTCGGAGGCGGCATATCCATAATAGCCTTGATCTTTGTGGGGTCAACCTCAATTCCTCTCTGTGTGATGAGAAATCCTAGCAGCTTTCCGGTGGTAACTCCAAAAGTACATTTCTGTGGATTCAATCTCATTCTGTATTTCCTTAATCTTTCAAAGAACTTGGCGAGTGCTGTTAAATGCCCACTTCTTTCTTTGGACTTAACAATCATATCATCCACATAAACTTCTACCTCTTTATGGATCATGTCATGTAACAAAGTAGTAGCAGCTCTCTGATAGGTCGCTCCGGCATTCTTTAACCCAAATGGCATTACTCGGTAGCAATACGTCCCCCAGTGAGTTGTGAATGTAGTCTTTTCTCTGTCTTCGGGTGCCATTAAAATCTGATTGTACCCTGAGAAACCATCCATGAATGATAACAACTCATGCCCCGCGGTGCTATCTACCAGAACATCTATGTGTGGAAGCGGAAAATCATCCTTAGGACTAGCCTTGTTTAGATCTCTGAAGTCAACACATACACGGATCCTTCCATCCTTCTTTGGCACAGGAACTATATTGGCTATCCATTCCGGATATTGGGTTACCATCAGGAATCCAGCTTTCAATTGTTTCTCAACTTCTTCTTTGATCTTCAAAGTCCATTCGGGTCTCATGCGTCTCAACTTTTGCTTAACAGGTTTTGAATTTGGAAAGAGAGGGATGTGGTGTTGGACAATCTCTGGATCGATGCCTGGCATATCTTGGTAGGACCAAGCGAAAACATCTTTAAATTCTTTTAATAAGTTGATTAGTTCATTGCTTTCTTGTGAAGTGAGTGTGGTGCCAATATGAACATTTTGTGGATTATCTTCATTATCCAAGTTTATTAGCAAAGTTTCTTCAATAATCTTGCATGCAGATTCATTTTCATTTTCAATTAATCTTTGCAAATCCTCAGAAATTTCAAAATCAAGATCATCAGACACAGAAGAGTAAGCAAAATCCTCGTTCATTTCATTAACATTTTTGGGTACATCAAAAGCAAAAGCAGACTCAACATCATGGCTCATATTGGCCTTTACAGACTTCCGGGGAAATGGGGGAGGGGATTTGTTGACTTCCGATTCTATCACCCAATTGTTCAGAGCTCCCTCTATTGGCTTGATTTCTTTCACATTTCCCAGTGCTTCTTCGGCATCCATCAGCATGTTCAGCTCTTCATCCATTAGCATGTTCAAATCATCACTTGTCATCAGCTCAGCCCAGTCCTTCCTTTCTTTCTTGATAGGCGGAGTATACAAGAACGGATCCTCATAGTCGGAGAACTCATGTTTGAAGAAAATCTCAAATCCAGGCTTAATGTTCTTGGTAGCCGGATCATACCATGGTTCAGGGAACCCACAGAAGGGAAAGTCATCGCCTTCTTTCACGAAGTATCCATTCAGGATTCTTGGCCCAGAAACAACCATCGGCCCTTTTCCTTTTGTCATCTTCTTCTTATCTTCTTCAGTCAATTGATACCCAAGCCCAGATTTATCTTTCTGTTCGTGGAAGTTCGGTGGTTCAGTTATTCCTTGTTGACGACGACCTAGTCCCATTCCAGGAAAATAGTTCATCTTCCGCACCATATGAGCCACTTTAGGATTGGCATACTGGTCAAAGTACAATGGCATGACTTCAGGGATCCAATTCTGTCCCACTTCTTCTTGTAGATCTTTGGCAACCGGGTTTCCCTTCTCGAACATCTTTCTATATTCGCGTCCGGTGATGAACGGCTTCTTTTTCTTGATCGGAGTGATTTCTTCGCCCCAGACAGATGCATCAGGAAGTTTCTTCTCATAGCTGAGTCGATCCCAAACGGATTTCTTTTTCTTAGCTCCTTCATTTATCATTCCCACAAAGTTGAATCCTCCTAATTCATTTTCTTCTTCCGGTGTTTGGACTTCTAGCACAGGACCATGGCTTGTCCCTTCTTCTTTGATCCAGCTATCCCCAAAGATTGTTACCACATCCTCTTTCCAGATGAACTTGACTTTCTGGTGGAGAGTGGAGGCGACTGCATCATTCACATGTAACCACGGACGTCCCAATAGCAGATTAAAGCTAGCCGGAATATCAATCACTTGGAAATCAGCTTCTTTGTTTAATGGCCCGACTTCAATTTTCAACTTAATCATTCCCACAATGGCCCTTTTGGTGTTATCATAGGCCCTCACAGTTTGTGTTGATGGCAAGAGTTCTGAAATAGACAACCCCATTCTGAGAGCTGTTTGGAGAGGACATACATTCAAGGCTGACCCATTATCTACCAAGCAGACCGGTACTCTATTCCCCAGGCAATGTACAGTGATGTAGAGAGCTCTGTTGTGGTGTGCCCCTTCCGGCGGTAAATCTTCATCTGTGAATGTGATTACAGGCTTACAAGGCTTTGAAGAGATCATGTTTACTAGATCTTCGGGAGTAGTATTGACAGAAACATCCAAACGATTGAGAGTATCGAGCATGGCCTGCCTGTGTTTGTGAGAGGTCATAAGTAATCCCCATACTGAGATCCAAGCTTGTGTTTTCTTCAATTGCTTTAGGATTTCATCTTCTTCTTCGCTCACGGCTCCTTTACCAGCCTCTTTTGCTTTGACGACTTCTTTCTCATTCCATGTTTCTTTTCCACGATTTTCTAACTCATGAGGCTTGAAATGACGTCCGGAACGGGTCAAGTGGTTTGCTTCATTGGTGATCCAGATAGACTCAAGTTCTTTGGCTAACTTTTCGGTGCCAACAGTGATTTTCCAAACAGAATCATCGGGGATTATGGTATTATTAACGGAATCATCCTCATCATCATACCACCAATCTTCTTCTTCTTCCATCATTGCAATAAGATCGTCATCTTTGATTTCAAGGTTCTCGACAGGCTTTAGCAATTCTTCTATCGGCTCAGTGCTTTGTTTCTCGGTGACTGCTTCTATGGGCTTTTCTTCCTCATACCAGATCGAGTCGTCGGTGATGGCATTGGGATCCCACCATTCAATTGTAAGATTTCCGTTGGCTATTTCTTCTTCAAAAGCCAGTGCTTCTTCGACCCATTCTTCCTCTTCCATATTCCTCAAGATGCAAATTGCAGCGTCTTCCGGAAGTTGAACATCCATAGCTGGTTGATTCGAGGATGTGATGTAGATCTTTGGGTTATAAATCTGAGATCCTTCTTCTACAAAGTTAACATTTGGCATGTTCCCCTTATGATTAGGGAGAGGATTCTTCTGAACATTTGGCTGAGAGGGAGGAGGGGAGATGACCCCTTTTTCAATCAAGTCTTCAATTTCATGGCGAAGTCTCCAGCATCTATCTGTGCTATGTCCACGGCCTTGATGAAAGTCACAAAAGAACTCTGTTTTGAAACCCGGTGGAAGTGGATTTGGCTCTGGTTTAGGTTCCAATTTCTGCAAGTACCCTTTTTCTATCATTCTTTCAAGTGCGGTGCTTAGTGGCATCCCCAAGTCGGAAAATTCTCTTTTCTCTCTCGACTGTTTCTGATTTTGACTTCCTCTTGCATTAGCCATACTTCGACGCTCTTTCTGAAAAGGCTGAGGAGATAGTGTGTTGACGTCAGCAGACTGATGATAGACTGGCCTTTCTGTCTTTCTGTATCGATTGCTCGTGCTTTCTTTCTTGATCTTTCCATCTCTAATGGCATCTTCTATCAAAGTTCCCACATCAAACAGCTGTTCGAAACTCACAATGGACTGAAATTCTAGCCTTTCCAAGTATTCGGGCTGTAGATTCTTGATGATCATTCGGACCTGATCTTTTTCCGCTGGCCTGCTAGTCATTTGAGCAGCTTTAGCTCTCCAACGAGTAAGGAAACCTGCGAAGGATTCCCTATACTCTTGTCAGGTGGTTTCTAGATCTCTTGCAGTTACATCAAACAACTGGTTATATGAATATTGAGCCACGAAAGCTTTGGCCAATGCCTCCCAATCTCTGGTTATGGCTGGTTCCAACGTCAAGTACCATGAAAGTGCTGCTCCACTCAAAACTCTTGGAAACAATAGAGCGAAGAGGTCAGATCCAATGCCCATGGGCTGCAAAGTTCCTACATAAAGCCTCAGATAGCTCTTTGGATTTCCGGTTCCATTGAAAAATTCAATATGCGGCATCTTAAACTTCTCTGGGAGTTTGGCTTTTGGAGCGTCACACAACCCTTCAACATCGAACAAATACTCATCCACCCCTTTGCTCTTTCTGATCACACTCTCTAGTTTGTCGATCTTGGCCAACTTGTCCTGAATTTCCTGATCTAGCTGAACCTTTGGTTGAACTGTCTCCCCAAAATCTTCTTCTTCATGATGCTCTGGAGGTGGTGGTGGTGGATTAGTTAGCTGCTCAATCATTCTCATCATAGTGGCAAGTTGTTCTCGATTCTGCTCCCTGCTCTGATCCAAGGCAGCTTGCATTGCGGCCAATCTGGCTTCCATATCCGCTTCGTATGTCATATCTTCAACCCTAGTCGACTCGGCTGTTCCTTCTTCTAACCCTGATCTAATCAAACGGCTGTTCGGAGCTCTGACCCAGAAAGGAGTACAACTTTTCGGTCCTATCTTTTCTTATCTGGTTTATTTAGGGATTTTCAAATAATCAGGTATCTTTATAAGAAGGTGGATTTACAAAGATGGAAATCATAAATGGAAAATCATTTCCTTTTTCAAAAACATTTTTCTTAAAATCAAAAGAAATCTTTTCAAGCTTTCAAAATTCTGAGGAAAACAAAACTTTTCTTTTTTTTTTTAAAAGTATATTAGAGGCGTCGCACTCGTGAGTCGTATATGCAATGCTCGTGTAGTGCATGCAATGCAGATGAAATGCAATCTAATCTAAATGCAATGCACCTTAATCTAGCTTAGACCTAGCACATCAGCACATAAGCACATAAGATTCCTTGAGTATGCTAATCACCCTACTAATCCAATCATTATCCAAGGATTTTGAGTTTTGAAATTCTTGATGGTTCATGTTTTCAAAATTGAAATTTTTCATGAAAATCTTTGAAAGAGATGGGGAGATTTGTAATTTTCAAAAGAATTTTTGAACCATCAATGCTTGTGGTGAGAAATCATGATTTTTGAAAATCGAGGTAGGAAATTTGAAATTCTGAATTTTGAGAGGAGAATTTGAAATTGAATCATCAAAGTAGGAATTTTGGATTTCTCTAAAAATCTAGGAGAATTTGAAAGTGAATTTCAAAGCGAGTTTTCAAAAGGGATATTCCCGGAATTTTCAAAAGACTTGGGATTTTCAAAGAAGTGCTTATAATTTCAAAAATTTTTAAAATTGTCCTCAAATAATGATTGGATGTTCGGATAAAGACCATACTACCCTAGAGGAATCCACCATACAAGGTTTGATGATGCCTTCGCATACACGTCCTCATCATCCACATAATCCCTTACGGGCAAGCGCAAGTAATTCATCACATTGTCCTAATCAAAGATGATAATCAAGATCCTAATTGAAGGGTTCTATAGAAACTATATGCAAAGGCCGGGTTTTAGTCTCATAAAGGGTCCATTAGCAAGCTCAGCGGTGTGGTTGACCGCCTCCCCGAGGGCGTGCCGTTCACACATAGGCTCTATATACCGCACGCGGTACAAGGCTAACGGTGACTACATGCTACCAAAACTCTTGACAAATAGAGGAAAGAGGACCCTCTATCTTCAAGGCAATGATCTCAAGCAGTCGCGGTGAAAGAACAATGCAAGTGCAAATGCAGGCAGAAACAACATGATTATTGAATTAATAACAAGGATATTCATTGGTTCAAGTCAAACCCTCGAAGAACAAGAAACCATCGGTTTCATGTTCAAATCCCCAGCAGAGTCGCCAGATTGTGGACCACTGCGAATGAGGAGGTCTTGACGCTCTCCCTCGATAGTGTCCCGGGACGGATCCCAAGGAGCACACTTCAGGGAAAACTAGGACTTCCTCACGCGATCCTAGAGACAAAGAGTCGCCACCTAATTTTTATCGGGAATTAGGAAACCCAAGTTTGACTCGCCCAAAATTGAATAAGGTTACTCGCCCTTCATTACCAGAAACAAGGTTCGGGGGTCTTGGTACGAGAGGGGAAGGAGCCCAAGCAGGACTAAAGCACCCCCTCCTCGCCCTACCGAATGGTAGGCCTTGATTCAAATATCCTTGTTATTAATTCATAATAGATGTTGTTTCCTCAAACATACTAGATAGGTATATACATGGCAAAAAGAAACATCTAATGAAAATCATTTCAAGAGACTAAATCAAGTAGAAAGCGGATGCTCATGTAATACAAGGGAGAAGTATACTCACAGTGGCTAGTCCCGCCCGGGACCGATGCAAATAAAGTAAACATGTCATGATATGCAAAGGGAACGAGAAGACTTACATTGGTTGACTCAAGCGGAGTTGCGAAAGCAAAAAGAATGGAAACGTGCAATGCAATCATGCAACAATCCTAGATAAGATGTCTCTAACAAATAATCATATAAACGGAGACTATCCTAAAGGAATTGTGTCGTTGAAATCAAAGTTGTAAACCTAGAAAAATTCTAAGAGAAAGGATAGAGATAGTACACGATACATGGGCACTAAGCCACATGTAGACGAGGCAAACCACAAATCGAAGTCCGGGTCCGAGGCACTTAATTCTCTGCACTAATACACCAAAGAATACCCAAGCATTGCAAAAATACAAGCAAACAAATGATATGCATGATAAACAAAGAAAACATGTCATCAATCAAATTTCCAGATTCAGCAACCTCTAATGAATCCTATCAAAAGTGGTCTTAAACATGAGCTGGATAAAAACCCTTTTACAGAAAGTTAGATACATGTCTTAGGGAACTTCTCCAAAAAGTGGGACCTCAATATCAATTTTATTGATTGAGAAATAAATGTTTTGGGAACAGTGGATCAGGACTGTCCACTGTTCTTGTAAAAATCATAATTAAATCTACAAAAATCATATGAAGCTCTATTTGGTGTCAAAAGAAAGCTATTTCATTGTAGTATATGATAAAAATAAACCCATGGACATTCTGTAATCACAAGGTTTCTGAAAAAGTGTTTTAAACAGACTCTGTTATTCTGGAAATTTGGTATCATTTGACAAATGAATGCAAAACATAATAGAAGTATAATAGAAGTTCATGAATCATGTTAACCAAGTTGATTTAAGCTTTTGATCTCTCATCCATTTATCCTAGGTGATTTCTAAACCAAGTTTTATTCATCAATTGTTGTTGAGTGATCAAGGTATGACCATTTTGTATACATAATCATATTTGTAATTAAACTTAGAAAATTCCAGAATAGTTGTATCAACTTTAAACGCTTAGAAAACGATCCTAACTCGATCGTATGCTCACGATTTTACATCGGCATATAGATATATGAGTTAGGAATCATCCCCAAAAAGCGGAACGTCGATAACTATTATAGATTTTCTGAAATTCAAGCACAAAGAGACGATGTTCAAATCTGTCAACCGATTTCTCAACAATTTCTAAAAATAGTATATGAATCCTAAAAGCTCTCAAAACGGACCGGATGAAAGCTAATTCATCAAAGTTTACCCAGAAAATTTGAAATCCATCAAACTATGGGTTTTGATGGACCAAATCTAATGGACAAAACCAATCTGCTTTGCTGAATTTTTATCTAGTTCATTTTAAAGTGTGAGGAAAACATTTTAGTGATAGTTGAAGCTTATTAGAGAGATCAAACTCATAGATCAACTTAATTATCATGATTCCCAATCAATTTAGCCCTCAAGTTCTATGAAGAACTTTTAGATCAAGGATCAAAGGGACTTATAAATATCATGTTGGAGATGAAATTCAATAGGAATTCTAGGTAATAGGAATAATCAAGAGATAGGTATGAACATAGAAATCATCCTTCTCATAGATCATATTTCCAAACCATCATGGAATTCAAAATAGATATATGTATATATATATAATCATGTATGCATGAATCTAAACTAAAATTGAAGAATGAAACCAAAATTGAAAATCAAAGTGAAAAACAATCTCTAATTGTAAATTATCAATAAAAATCAAAGAGATTTGGATCTAACTATGTGAGTGTGTGAAGAACATGAGAGGAAGAAGATGAGTGTTCTAATAAGTAGAAATAGAACTAAGTTAGATCCAAATCTTATAGATCTATATATACAAAGTAGGAATTAGAGATGAACTATAGTGTTTACCTCTTGGAGGATTCTCAATTATAAGACCAAAATTGATTTGAAGATCTTCTTCTTCAAGTGTTATTCAAGTGTTCTTCAAGCACTCATCCATGGAAGTTGAGGGAGGCAATTGATGTTCAAATTGTGGTCTAATTAGCCTAAGTTAATCTAAATTCAATTCATAATTTTCTCTCTCTAGAATTCACCTAAATTGAAAGTATATTCAAAGTATACTTATCTCTCTTGTATGTGCTTCTATGTGTGTTTGTATCTCCAAGTATATTCAAGTGTATCTCTTCCAAGTGTCTAGTGTGTTAAGATGTGATCTCATATGAGATGTATGAGATCTTATATAGAGTTTTGAAGACTTAGCTCTTAAGTTTCAGGGTTAAAACAGGATTTTTAGAGCTTAAAAGAGGGTTAAAATGGCCATTTCGGAGCCTAAACGCAATTTCCAGGCAATTTCCTCGCAGTGGGAAGCTTCTAGAAGGGTCTGGAACTCAAAAAGCTCCGTGGAGGACACAAATGGAAGTGGCGGTTATGGTGGGACCCACCACCCCCATACCCAAAACCGCCATTTACTATTTGGGTCCCTCTGGTCACCCACAAGCTCTGTTTCAAAAATCAAGTGCACTGCTTTTCCAGATTTTTGTAAAAATGCTTTTTGGTGTCCGAAATCGTCCGTTTACGTACCGTTGGAAAGCTGTCAGGTTGAATTTCAATATAAAAATATTTCCAGAGGTTTTATAATGAGAATTGAAGTCCAATTGAAGTCCGGAAGTCCTCCGGAACTTTCGTCGTCTTTTTGAAATCAAATGACGTCTTTTCCAAAATTGCTTTCAAATGTGCGTCGATTTCGAACTTTTCTTTAAAATTGAATCTCTGGATACCTAGAATACTGCGTTTAGAACACTTAATGTTCATATAACCCTGAGAGAATATGAATTCTGAGAGATGATTTTGACAAAACCGGGATTTATCCATGGAAAAGGGCTTTTCTGAGCTTGAAGTCACTTTCCGAAGTCCGATCTTCTGATTGTGTGGAATCCAGTACCTTCCACGGGGTACTTTTCATCATCGAATCCTCCAAGACGTTGTCCACCCTAAATCCTATCAGTGTGGTCAAAATTGGGTGTCTACAATAATACATATTTGACAGCCAGTAGATCCAGAAATGGGTTTAGATATTATTTGGGTTCTTCGGTTTAGCAAACGAAGTTTGCCCCTAGTATTGGGGCTTTGATTCTAGTTCTGGGAAAATGCAAGTTTGCCCCTAGTTCGGCATAGGGAAACTCAGGATGTTGGATTTTATCAAGAGTTGGGTTTTATTTGGACCGAGGGCCTTGTGAGCCCGCCTACTTATCCCCAAATGGGTATCAGGTCTGTAGTGGTTCAGCCAAAGCCAGAAAGAATGGGTATCAGGTCTGTAGTGGTTCAGCCAAAACCGAACCGAGCATGTTGCTTACGTATCCCCTAGCAGGAATCGGGTCAAGCGTAGTTCACCAACTCTTGAGGTTTTGACAGATAAGGTTTCAAGCAAAATATTTCTTGAGGCGATCGAGGTTGATTGGTTATTTAAACTCAACTCTGTCTAGGTCCATGAGATAGGCAGCTCCTCTGGACAGGAGTGTCTTAATGATATATGGTCCGACCCAGTTAGGTTTGAATTTTCCTCAGGGGTCATAAACAGGCCCCTTGAATTATTTGAGGACCAGGTCGTCCTCAGTAAGCTTCCTTGGGCGAACCTTCTTGTTGAAAGCATGAGCTATCCTTTTCTGATATCCCCGAGTATGATTTATAGCAGCCATCCTCTTCTCATCTAGTAGCATCAATTCCTCATATCTCCCCCGCAGCCACTCAAGTTCGGTTACCTCGCACTCCGCCAAGACTCTCGAAGATGGTATTTTGACCTCTACTGGGAGAACAGCTTCCATCCCATAGACTAATGAATACGGCGTAGCCCCTATTGAGGTGCTTACGAAAGTTCAGTATCCGCATAAAGCAAAAGGTAGCTTCTCGTGCCAATCCCTATATGTATCTGTCATTTTTCCCAGGATCTCTTTCACATTTTTATTTACGGCTTCTACTGCTCCATTTGTCTGGGGTCTGTATGGTAAGGATTGATGGTGGGTAATCCTAAACTTTTCTAAGAGCGGGATAACTTCTCCTTGGAAATGGCTACCATGATAAAAAATGAATTCATTCGGAACCCCATATCTACAGATTGTATTCTTCTCAATAAAACTCACCACATCTTTAGCTTTTAGAGTTGCATATGATGCTGCCTCCACCCATTTGGTGAAATAGTCTATTGCCACGATTATGTATCGGTTCCCATTTGAAGCTTTTGGGACTACTTCATCGATGATATCAATGCCTCACACAAAGAAAGGCCAAGGGGTGGTCATGCTATAGAGTTGGGAAGGTGGGGTATGCATCAAGTTTGCATGAATTTGGCATTTATGACATCTTCTAACGTACTCACAGCAATCTTTATCCAGAGTCGTCCAATAGTATCCCTACCGAATTATCTTCTTGGTCAATATGTGTCCATTCATGTGGGGTCCACAGACTCCTTCGTGTATTTCTTCCATCATCCTTCTTGCTTCTCTCCCATGCAGAAATTCTAGGTTATACCCGGTATAGGACTTCTTCCACACAACTTTCCCGCGTAAATCACAAACTAAGCTGAAAACCTCCGAATAACCTTCTTATCCTTTTCTGAAGCCCCTTCAGGGTACTCTCCTCTTTCAATAAAACTCCAAACATCCACATATCATGGCACTTCTATCTTCTCTCTTCCTTCAATGGGTACGATTATCTCAAATGAGGGCCAGGTTCTCTCTCCTATGGACAGGGAAATCATGGTAACTCCTATAGGGATTTGGATCATCAAGGCCAAGGTTGCTAAAGAATCGGCTAGTTGGTTTTCCTCACGAGGAAGGTAATAGAATGAGATTTTTCTGAACTGCACTTTCAGGCTCTCCAAGTATTCATGGTAAGGTCTCAATTTCTCATGTTATATTCTCTAATCACCCCTCACTTGCGATATTATTAGATTCGAGTCCCTAAATATATCAATCTTCTCAATTTTTAAGGCCAAGACTGCTTCCATCCCAATTATGCATGCTTCGTATTATGTCGTGTTGTTGGTTGAGTTATACTTAAGCTTAACGGCCAATGGGGTGGGGGCCCCATTAGGTGATATGAGGATGATTCCAACCCCGTATCCTATCTAATTGGCTGCACCATCGAAGTACATTCTCCACAGGTCTTCCTTTTCTTCCATCACCCTCTCATCAGGAAACTTAAATTCTCCCTTTTCTTCGGATTCTATGGTAAGGTCGGCTAAGTATTCAGCAACGACTCTCCCTTTGACAGATTTGGAAGTGACATACCTAATATCGAATTCGGCTAGCATCATGGTCCAACAGGAGATCCTACTGGTTAGGGGCGTTTTTTCAAAGAGGTATTTGAGTGGGTCCATTCTGGATATTAGGGTGACAGGGAAGGCTAACATGTAATGCCTAAGGTGATGGACAGGTACACCATACCAAGGCTCAATAGGCTTTCTCCAACGGTGAATAATTCAGTTCATACCCGGTCATCCTCTTACTTAGATAGTAGATTGCTTTCTCTACATGCCCCTCTTCTTCTTCTTGGGCCAACATACACCCCCATCGAGTTCTCGGTCACAGACAGGTAAAGCAATAAAGGCTTTCCGGGTTTAGGAGGTGATAGGACAGGAGGGTTTTGGAGGTAGGTTTTGATCTTTTCGAAGGCTTTTTGGCATTGGCTATCCCATTCAAACTTCTCTCCTTTCCTCAACAACTTGAATAGTGGGTCACAGGTCATGGAGAGTTTGGATATAAAACGGTTGATGAACTGTATTCTTCCTAAGAATCCCCTCAATTCCTTCTCATTTTTGGGGGACGGCATTTCGGTTATGGCTCGAATTTTGGTCAGATCTACCTCAATCCCTCTCTGCGTAATAAAAAATCCCAACAATTTCCATGTGGTGACCCCAAAAGTACATTTCTGCGGGTTTAATCTCCTTCTAAATTTTCTTAGCCTCTCAAAGAATTTCCTTAAAGCCTTTAAGTGCCCTGTGTTCTCTTTGGATTTTACTATCATGTCATCCATATACACCTCCACTTCTTTATGGATCATGTCATGTAGTAGGGTGGTGGCGGCTCTTTGATAAGTCATCCCCGCGTTTTTAAGTCCAAATGGCATAACCCTATAGCAATAAATCCCCCAAGGTGTGATAAAAGTAGTTTTCTCTCTATCCTCAGGTGCCATTAATATTTTATTATACCCTGAGAACCCATCTATAAAAGATAAGAGTTCCTGTCCGCCGTATTGTCTACTAACACATCAATGTGGGGTAAAGGAAAATCATCCTTAGGGATGGCTTTGTTCAAATCCCGAAAATCAACACAAACCCTAACGTGACCATCTTTTTTTGGGACTGGTACAATGGTAGCAACCCCCTCTGGATACTCTATGATAATCAAGAATCCAGCTCCTAACTGCTTTTCAACTTCCTCCTTCACTTTTAGCGCCCATTCAGGCCTTATTCGCCTCAATTTTTGTTTTACAAGTTTTGAATTTGGGAAGAGGGGGATATGATGTTGGACTATTTCGGGATCAATTCCTGGCATATCACCATAGGACCATGCAACGACATCTTTGAATTCATTTAATAAATTGATTAACTCTTTTCTTTCCTCATTACTAAGTGTGGAGCCAATAGAAATATTTTGTGGATTATTTTCTTTTCCCAAATTGATCGTTAAAGTGCCTTCGATGATTTTACATGCAGATTCATTTTCTTTTTCAATTAATTTTTGCAATTCATCGAGTATTTCACTACATTCATCACATGCATCACAATTATTATGTGCAATCAAGTAAGAAGAATTAGTCATATTCTCATTAACTTCCTTGGGAGCGATTACAACAGACATAGAAATTGAAAGACTCCTCATTTGGGCCAATACAGACTCTGGGTGAGGGGGATACCTATCACTAGACTCAAAGACCCGTTCCTTCTTGCTTTTTCCTCCCAAATCAATGATGAAATGATCTTCCCGATCCTCTGTCCGAGTAATTTCTCCCATTTCTTCTTCCTCTGGTTCTTCTTCGATATGTTCCTGTTCTGACTTCTCCCTTTCTGTTTTTTCCTTGCTTTCTTCTTCATCTTTGCTTTTCTCATCTTCATTCACACTTTCCCCAATACTACCCTTTCCAGTTCCTCTGTGTTCCTCTTCTAGCAGGTCTTTTATTGCCAAGCCATGTAAAGTACACATCTAATCCTGAATGGTGGTGGACTTCACTGGATTTGAAGGTAAGGGTCCTCATATTCAGAAAAGTTATGTGCAAAGAAAATCTCAAATCCCGGCTTCATATGTTTTTCCATATTATCCAACCACGGCTCTGGGAAACCGCAAAATGGAAAATCCTCCCCTTCCTTGACAAAGTATCCATTAAGAGTCTTCAAGTAAGGTTCTATTGGCACATCGGCAACTTTCTTCTTTTTCCTTAATTCTTCCTTCGTTGGTTGATATCCTATTCTGCGAGTATGAGTTTGTGAGATAATTTTCAAAAATTTTGGCAATCCTTGATGCTTCGTACCCAAACCCATACCCAGGAAGAATCGCATCTTTTTCATAATTCCAGCCACCAACGGACTTACATATTAGTCAAAGTAAAGTGGCAAGAACACTTTTGGCTTGTTATCTTCTATCACATTGATGAACTCGAATCCGCCTAAGGTTGTCTCTTCCTCTTTCATTTGTACTTCCAAAATCGGGGCACTAGATGAAGCCTCTGACACATGCATCCAACTATCCCCCAGAATATCGCAAACCTTGTTCTTCAAAATGTACTTGACTTTCTGATGGATGGTTGATGGGATGTGTCACACCCCGACGTAGCATAATACAAGAAAGCATTTAATTTCCTTTATGGACTCGTAGGTCGTGACAAGTGAGTATGACCAATTGTCCCTGCAACAAATAACTTAACAACATTTCTAAAAGAAAGGATACTAATAAACATAAGCTCCAGAATTTAAAACTTACTAACTATTACATAGGTCGAGGTTTTAGGCACAAAACGCCCTTATTCAAATTCTAACAAGGTTTATTACAACTCTGAAAGGAAAGATATAAGGAATATAAAACAGCTCTTCTGGAACACCTCCGGTCATCTAACTAGCATAGTCAACGAACTCTGGCTGCTCCTGACCTGGAAAATCTGGACATAGAGTCCAGGACGCATCGACGCCGTCAGCTTACGAAAGCTAGTGAGTAAAATAAACATGTGCTCGCAATATATATATATATAAGCATATAGAACAAAGGTACAAATTAACATTAACAGTAATATATTCAAGGTTCCAATTTCAACAAAAATCACGGGGGAATATAGTGAGAAATAAATACGTAATTGTACATGAATTGTGTAATATCTTATCTTGCCAATTCTTTTCTTTAAAACAAACCAATTCAACCAACATATCATCTCAGATACCAGGAGTAATAACTACTCAGTCATCCAATTCACACGCTACACTATCGCCTCCAATACCAGGAATACTATACGATCGGTATTGAAGTCACACACCACACTACTGCCTCAGATACTAGGAATACTATCCGATCGATATCTAGGCCGATCACAACCGACCATCGCTCCGGATATCAGGAATACTATCCGATCAATATCCGAAACGCGCGCCTTAGATACCAGGAATGCTATCCGATTGATATCTAAGTCGTACACAACACTATCACCATCGCTTCGGATATCAGGAGTACTATCCGATCAATATCCGAAACACGCGCCTTAGATACCAGGAATACTATCCGATCGATATCTAAGTGGAATACAACACTGTCGCATCCAATACCAGGAATAATATCCGATCGATATTGAGGTCGCACACCAGACCGCCACCCTTTACTCTTTTCACGCTTTCTCACACACATGCATGTTGACACAACCTCGACCCTAATATGTATGTCAATGTTTCATAAATAACACCATTAATTCATCACAAAGTCGGATAATCGTACGAGCATAAATTTCGGCCTTAGTTGTTCTTGTTCATACAATTCTTAAAACATGGACCTTTAAAACAATATTTTTGCCAAACAGTTCCATGAAATTTCCCAAAACATTTTCCAAACAGTCCCTTACCAAAAATTATACAAACTGCCAAAACTGCCACCTCGCGCGAGCGGACCGCGCGAGCGAGGCAGAGGGGTTGTCGATGATTTGAGAAATCTTTCCTTAAACACCACCCATGGCATTCTCCCTGCAGCTTCTTCCCCTATGGTCGCCTTTTCTGCATCCCACCAATCAGCCGCTGCATAAGACAGCTGAAAGATAGCTAGACGCTTCTTCTCCAGATCAGTGCACTTTATGGTCTCAAAGATACGCTCCATCTGGCGTAGCCACTATTCCGCTTGCCAGGGTTCATCAGTCCCCGCAAAATACTCAGGTCGCAGGGCGTAAAACTCCTTGAGAAGCTTGTCTCCAGTCTGGTGGGCTTGCCTCCTATTCCCGTTGTGATTCCCATTCTGATTATTGTTCCTCGCATTTTGATCACTAACCCTCTCCAATCTTCTTACAAAAGCCTCAAACATTCCAATTGGATCTATTACCGGGGGTGCATCTTCAATAGCGGGACGATTCCTGAGATTTCTTCCAGCCATATCTTAAGAGAAAGGTACCTATCCATCAATCAACAGAATTCGGTCAATCTCTCAAGAAGAAAGAAAAAATTCTAAACGATAGAAAATGACTAAACACGGAATGAAGTCGAACTATCTTATCTTAATTCTATCCTAATGGGAGATCCTATGTGTCTGGACAATTGGTCGAGCCATAACCTGGCTCTGATACCAAAAAGCCTGTCACTCCCCAACGTAGCATAATGCAGGAAAGCATTTAATTTCCTTTATGGACTCGTAGGTCGTGACAAGTGAGTATGACCAATTGTCCCTATAACAAATAACTTAACAACATTTCTAAAAGAAAGGATACTAATAAACATAAGCTCCAGAATTTAAAACTTACTAACTATTACATAGGTCGAGGTTTTAGGCACAAAACGCCCTTATTCAAATTCTAACAAGGTTTATTACAACTCTGAAAGGAAAGACATAAGGAATATAAAACAGCTCTTCTGGAACACCTCTGGTCATCTAACTAGCATAGTCAACGAACTCTGGCTGCTCCTGACCTGGAAAATCTGGACATAGAGTCCAGGACGCATCGACGCCGTCAGCTTATGAAAGCTGGTGAGTAAAATAAACATGTGCTCGCAATATATATATATAAGCATATAGAACAAAGGTACAAATTAACATTAACAATAATATATTCAAGGTTCCAATTTCAACAAAAATCACGGGGGAATATAGTGAGAAATAAATACGTAATTGTACATGAATTGTGTAATATCTTATCTTGCCAATTCTTTTCTTTAAAACAACCCAATTCAACCAACACATCATCTCAGATACCAGGAGTAATAACTACTCAGTCATCCAATTCACACACTACACTATCGCCTCCAATACCAGGAATACTATCCGATCGGTATTGAAGTCACACACCACACTACTGCCTTAGATACCAGGAATACTATCTGTGGACACCGGGCTTCGGACCACTTCTCTCTTGTTCGAGATTGTTTTGAAATTGATTTGAATCAAGGAAAGAAAATGAAAGGTCTGTTGAAAACAGATACAGAGTCGCCACTTGGTCTTTAAGGAACCAAGAAACCTAATTTTGACTCACCCAAGCGGATAAAGGCACCGGCCCTTCATAACCAAAGAACTTGGTTCGGGGTTTTGGTACGAGAGAGGAAGGAGCCTTTGTCGCGACTAAAACACCCTCAACTCGCCCCGTCTTTCGACGGGCCTCAATCAGCATCCAAATAATCATCTTATACTATGTATGGTTCGACAAATAATACTATGATAGTATATTACATCACATAAGGAGATTTGAAATTGGAAGATCAAAATATAAGATATCATTCATAAGATCTAGGCCAAATATCATGCAATGTAAAGTGAAAGATCACACAAATAAACCTAGGAAAGATCGTCTAATCATGTATCAAATAATCAAGACTTTCTAATCTAAAGGGGGACATGAATTGTTATTGAAACAAATAAGCAAAGAAATCAAAATATGCTTAGCAAGGCTAGAATGATGCATGTTAATCTTTGAGAAAAGAAGATCTCTCAATCCCCGGGACGGATGAGAAAGGATGATTAGATCAAAGGGGAAGCATGAATATGTGATCAAGTTCATTCCTTATAATCTTCTTGGATTAAGAGTTACAAAAACCCCAAATCTTGCATGAATGCAATGTATGTATCTAAAATGTGCAAAGGTTGTAGTGTGTTTTGTGTACATGGATTTCTAGAATGACTTAGAAGTCTAAAATGTGCATGAATGAAGGGATTAAATCAACATGGGATATATACAAATGTAGTATGAACTACTTCCTAAGATGTGAGCTAATTTGGAATGCATATGAGCATCAAATCAAAGAATAAAAGTTGAAATGTGCTTGCTGTGAATAGTGGACAGACTGCATGTGTTACTTTGCAACATTATAATGGGAGGTCAAACGTGACTAGAAAAATGTGAGAAAAACTTGAGATCATTCTAATTGTGTCTAGAAAATAACCCAAAAAGCCAAACATCAATAGCTATCACAGATTAAAAGAAAAAAATCAGAATGTACACATGACTCAGAAACAAAAGCTGTACTGTTGACTGATTTTGTATAATTTTTCATAAATCAAAGAAAAGGTTTATGATGACCCATTATATACCAAAAGTTTCCTAAGACATCCAAGTTTTATAAAAAAAATAGAAAAGATATATGTACAGTGATGAAAATATCCAGAATAAGTGCAAGAAGTTGGGTGAACATTCTGTGAGAATAGAGGCAGATTATGAATATGAACTTCTTACATCCAAAACAAATACTTTCACATCTCTATAATTGATGGGAAAAATTAGGGACGAACTATGCTGTATTAGGAAGGTTTTCCAAGTGGTTTCATCATCATAACTTGAGTATTTAATTCAAAACAAATCTTTGAATCTGAACAGCTCACTGTTTTGGGTCATGGTTTTGGAAATTTTAGGGAAAACAAAGTTTTGTTTCTTGAAACCAAATTAGAGGGATTGAGAGGGGTTTTGAAATAGATGTTTTGAAAACATATTTTCAACACTCAATAAGGTTTATGACCACTTAGAATACCAACATCAAACTCATCATTAAGAATCTCCAAGATTGTTGGAGAGATTTATTTTTATTTTTAAACATAACTTCAATACATTTCAAGAATACCTTAGAAGTATTGAGGTTATGATCATCATCTATCAAACATGTTTTTGAGGTCAAGAGCTACTATCCATAAGGATTCACTCACCCCAAACTTCATGTCATCACTTAGATGATGATGAACTAGTAAGTAAATAAAGAAAAGAAAAAGAAATGAGATAAGGAGAGATGAACATATATATAATCAAAGCAAGTAAATAGTAATCAATAGATGATAATCAATGTGATTTTGGACTTGTAGCTTGGTGTTTCACTCATAGATTTTGACATTTGGACATGGAAGTAGCTTCCTAACTCAAGAATGCTCAAGAATGGTGATTGGGGGTGTTTGGAATGTGAAGTATATAGAAGGATAGTGGAAGAAAACAAGATTAAAACTCACTTTCTTTATGGAAAATCAATGGGAGATGCTCCCTTTCTCTCTTCTAAACCTATCTCTATCTCTTTTCTTCTCTACAACTTTTCAAGCTTTTCACTTGGCCCCCCCAAAATGAAGAGCAATGGGGGGTTTAAATAGGCCAATTTAGGGTGGTTTTGGGGTTTTAGAAGTACTCCCATTGGTCCCAAACAACTGTGAACATAAAACTATGTCGTTTTGGCTTTCAATTAATCAAATTGGACCCCCAAAAAAATTACAAAAATGGACTCTGCGAGGTTTGAGTGCCGCGGCGGCACTGCTCCTCAGAAGCCCAGAAAATTACGTTTAGGCCCCCAGAGGTTCCGGTATTCGCGAAAAGGCCCTATTTCGTCCGAAATTCACAGAAAATGCATACGAACTCCAAATTGAGGTTGTGATATACCGTTGGAAAGGTAATGGAGTCTACTTTACATAAAAAATAGTTCGGGGATAGGTCACTTTGAAAAGTTTCGCGGTATTCGCGATAAAAGCTGATTTGATCGCCTTTTCCACCTTCGGAAATTCAAAATAAATTCGTTTTAAATCCAGGAATTATGTGCGATATACCATTGGAAAGCTATTGACCTCTAGTATCCATGAAAAATATTTGAAAATTGTTTCGGTGCCCCGATTCCGAAGTCAAATCTTGGTCAAACTGGTCAAACTTGGGATTCCCGGGAAGTTCTGGGAACCTCTGGGAGCTCCCAGGAGCTGATGTTTTCGCTCGATTTTCTTTTGGAACTTGTTTTAATACTTTTCTCATGATTTAAAATGATTCTGGTGAATTCGGACGATTTCGGTCAAACTTGGTCAAACTTGGTCAAACCTGGTCAAACCTTGGTCAAACCTAGTCAAACCTTGGTCAAACCGGTCAACGGGGACTTTCCGGGAACTTCCGGGACTTCCGGGGGTCTCTGGGAGCTGACGATTTCTTCCGGTTTTATTTAAAAACTTATTTTATCACTTTTCTTACGACGTAGTATGTTTTCAGAACTTTGGGACCAAATCTGGGAGTTTTCGGGCTTTCAGGGGCATTTTGGTCATTCTGAGCATTCTGAGAGATAGAGCTGACTTCCGAGAGTCCTTTTGAGTCTTTTACGATCATTGTGAACCACCAAGCTATGGGTCTCCTAAATCTGATAGCCGACAAAATGGGGTGTCTACAGTTTGCCCCTCTTTGGCATGAACTTGCGAGGCAACGCATGTCGCAAGCGAGTGCCAAAGTTTTGAAGAGACAGGACTTTTGGAGGCTATAGATTTAGGATAAAAGCGTTGCAAAAGATGCAATGATGCTGAGGCTAGTGCTGGTCGTGCTCTGCGTGAGCTGCCTACGTATCCCGAGAGGAATCAGACCAGGACGTAGTTCGGAGCTCAAAGGAATAAATCACACATGCACATACACAACAATCAGGCGGATGCTATGCAATAAGAGTGATATGCAATGCATGGATGTGATATGAATTGTGTCATGAGTCCTATCATGTCTAGTGTTATGACCCTAGTATGAGCAAGTGTTGTGGGGTGTGCCACCCCGAGTGGGCTGGTGTTATGCTAGTGTTTGTGACTGTGATGACTCGGATAAGGACATCAAGGTTTAGAAGACTCTGGGTCTAGGGGCAAACTTCTGGACTTTAGGAAGTGTGCTTTGTAAGCAAAACGGATCAGACGCGGAGTCCTGACAGTTTGAGGAAACCAGAGTGAGAAAGCTCATAATAAGTGAAGAAGCTCATGATCTTGGATAAAGGAGTGAGGAAGCTCACGATAAGTGAGAAAGCTCACGATAAGTGACAGGCAAGGAAGCTCACAATAATCAATAGGTAGGTGAGGGGGACTCATGATTTTGGACAAATGAGTGATGAAGCTCACAATAAGTAAGGAGCTCACGATGTGAGAAAGCTCACGATGAGTGAGGAAGCTCACAAGAATTGAGCGGTGAGGAAGCTCATGATTTTGGACAGAGGAGTTAGGAAGCTCACGACAAGTGAGGAAGCTTATAATTTTAGACGAAGGAGTGAGGAAGCTCACGATAATTGAGTCGGTGAGGAAGTTCATGATATTTGTTTGGACACGGGTCCTTGAATTGCGAATAGACAGTGCTTGCCCTGGGAATCGGGGTGATTTGACTGCGAGTGATTTTTTTAATCGCTGGCCGATCCATATGATTACAAAGTTCGAAGAATTGGTTCGGACTTCTGTTATCTTCTGCTGAAGATGGTAGGGGACTCTCTGAGAATCTCTCTAAAATGATTGATAGATGTGGAAGTTCTACCCGAACCTAAAGGGTTTATAATGAAAGATTTGCCTCAATCTTGAGGGCTGGTGATGAAGGATTTGCCTCAATCTAGAGGGCTGGTGATGGAGGATTTGCCTCAATCTAGAGGGCGGATGATGAAGGGTTTGCCTCAATCTAAAGGGCTGGTGATGAAGAATTTGCCTCAATCTAGAGGGCTGATGATGAAGAATTTGCCTCAATCTAGAGGGCTGATGACGAAGGGTTTGCCTCAATCTAGAGGGCTGGTGATGAAGGATTTGCCTCAATTTAGAGGGCTGGTGATGGAGGATTTGCCTCAATCTAGAGGGCTGGTGATGAAGGGTTTGCCTCAATCTAGAGGGCGGATGGTGAAGGGTTTGCCTCAATCTAGAGGGCTGATGAAGAAGGATTTGCCTCAATCTAGAGGGCTGGTGATGAAGGATTTGCCTCAATCTAGAGGGCTGATGATGAAGGATTTGCCTCAATCTAGAGGGCTGGTGATGAAGGATTTGCCTCAATCTAGAGGGCTGGTGATGAAGGATTTGCCTCAATCTAGAGGGCAGGTGATGAAGGGTTTGCCTCAATCTAGAGGGCGGATGGTGAAGGGTTTGCCTCAATCTAGAGGGCTGATGAAGAAGGATTTGCCTCAATCTAGAGGGCTGGTGATGAAGGATTTGCCTCAATCTAGAGGGCTGATGATGAAGGATTTGCCTCAATCTAGAGGGCTGGTGATGAACAAATCGTGATGACGAGTCGATATTATGACTGTCATGGATTGCACTGACGATGTACGAATCGATATGACGAGTCGACAGTGAACTACTGTGACTATCCTAGATTGAACTGACGATGTACTAATCGAGAAGGCGAGTCGACAGTGAACTACTGTGACTATCCTAGATTGAACTGACGATGTACGAATCGATATGACGAGTCGACAGTGAACTACTGTGACTGTCGTGGATTGAATCAATGGTTGGACTAACCTTGATTAGAAGAACTGTTGAATTGATATGCTTGCTGGGGATTGCATCTACTTGAGGGGGTGAAGTGACTCTGCTAGGGATGAATGTGGTTTCTTTTGTGGTCTTGGCTGAGATGGGCCACTGGAATGGATAATGCACTCTACTAGGAAGAAGGAAATACGTCCGTTAAATGGGAGTGAAGGTATCATTCTTATTTGTGACAGAGATGATTTGCGGTGGTTTGACACTGATGGAGGGTGATAATCAATAGCAACTTATGGACTTATGTTGCATGAATGAAGGAGGATGACCAACAGCCACTCATGGACTTATGTTCCTAGGAGAAAGGAAGATCATCAACAGCCATTCGTGGACTTATGTTGCATGAAGAAAGAGAAATCAATAGCCACTCATGGACTTATGTTGCTAGGAGAAAAGAAGATCATCAACAGCCACTCATGGACTTATGTTGCATGAACGAGGAAAGATGATGAATCAACAGCCACTCATGGACTTATGTTGCTAGGAGAAATGAAGATCATCAACAGCCACTCATGGACTTATGTTGCATGAACGAAGAAAGATGATGGATCAACAGCCACTCATGGACTTATGTTGCTAGGAGAAATGAAGATCATCAACAGCCACTCATGGACTTATGTTGCATGAACGAGGAAAGATGATGAATCAACAGCCACTCATGGACTTATGTTGCTAGGAGAAATGAAGATCATCAACAGCCACTCATGGACTTATGTTGCATGAACGAAGAAAGATGATGGTCAACAGCCACTCATGGACTTATGTTGCACAGATGAAAGAAGATCATCAACAGCCACTCATGGACTTATGTTGCATGAACGAGGAAATATGATGAATCAAAAGCCACTCATGGACTTATGTTGCTAGGAGAAATGAAGATCATCAACAGCCACTCATGGACTTATGTTGCATGAACGAAGAAAGATGATGGTCAACAGCCACTCATGGACTTATGTTGCACAGATGAAAGAAGATCATCAACAGCCACTCATGGACTTATGTTGCATGAACGAGGAAATATGATGAATCAACAGCCACTCATGGACTTATGTTGCTAGGAGAAATGAAGATCATCAACAGCCACTCATGGACTTATGTTGCATGAACGAAGAAAGATGATGGTCAACTTTCGACGGTTTGGAAAGGGATGAAATTTTCCCCAAGTTTGGATGCTTCTCATGCCGACGCCTTGACCAGTGCAGTAATGGTGTTTGGTACTCCTGCTTGTATTGGCATGCTCTTTATAACTTGATTTGAAAATTTTATTAGTCACTTTTGATTTACACATTTGAGACTACAACAGACTCAAAAACTTGACAGACATTGACGCACGAGGACGACACATTTGACACAAAAATGAAACAAGGTCGACTTGCCAAAACTTAATGTGCTTTTGTCATAAATGATGTACCATTTCTCTTTTGTGTTTACTTCTCTCCTTAACGTGGCATCACTTTGATGGTGAATCTTATTTTTGAAAATTCCTCCCTACTGATCTAATCAATTTCTTTGCTTCTCTCAAGATGTGCTTTGAATTAGTGCCTTAGCTTATGGAATGAAAGACGCTCCATTTCCATCTGTTCAAGACAATGTTCTTGAAGGCTTACCATTGGTGTATAGGGATCAGGTGGCAAACGAAGTTTGCCCCTAGTTTGAAGGGCATGAAGTGGGATCGGTAGGCAAACGAGGCAAATGACCGAAGTTTGCCCCTAGTTTGGAGGAAGGTTCACTGGAGGTTTTGGGCAAACGAGGTAGGTGACCGAAGTTTGCCCCTTGTGTGAAGGGTAGATAGTAAAAGTCAGGCAAACGAGGCGGGTAGCCGAAGTTTGCCCCTAGTGTGGAAGGTGATTTTCTGGTTTGAGGCATGGACCGTGACTTTAATCTCTCAAATGCTCATAACTTTTGCCTAGGCACCAGTGAGGTGACCTAGCAAGCTCTTTTCTCTCTTTTGTTATTGCTCACCTTGGATTTAACTCTAATTTTTGCCTAGGCGTCCTTTCGGAATTTCGACCTAGCGAGCCATCCTTCTTTTTTTCTTTTTCGAAAGTCTGCCTACGTACCCCCAAGTGGGGATCAGGTCCAACGTAGTTCGGGCATGGTTGGGAAGAAGCGGGTTGATTTTTGGGTAGGTGGGGTGACCGAACCGATGCGGTTGCCTACGTATCCCCGAGTGGGAATCAGGTCGAGCGTAGTTCAAGGCAAGGCTTGAAAGCAAAGGTTATTTTGTTGGTGGAGCGACCGAACCGATGTGGTTGCCTACGTATCCCCGAGCGGGAATCAGGTCGAGCGTAGTTCAAGGCAAGGCTTGAAATAAGGGGTTTGAGGTATGAGGGTTTTTCAAACCAATCGTCAAAGAAGTTCAAACTTGAGCCACTTGTGGTAGCTTTGAATAAAAAAGATTCAGTTTCAATCTCCCTTTCTTTTCTTTTTCTTTTTCTTTTTCTTTTGTTTTGAGGATTGATCCTTTTCACTTTTGCCTAGCCAGTCAATTTTTGCTTTTCATGTAGTTGATTCTTGCAAGATCCTTCAATCGCAATCTCAGAATTCCAGAATGTGCATGTCAGCTCTCGGAATTTATTTGTGGTCATTCCGTGCCTTTTGAAGTGTGATCTTGGCACGTTCTTAAGATGTATCTTGAAGCGTATGATTCTCTTATTTGTCTCATCAAAATTTTCTCAAACATTTTGACTGGCTAGGGTCAGATTTTGGAAATCAACACCTTTTTCAGCTCTAACTTTTGCCTGGGTGCCCTTTCGGGTTTTCAACCTAGCGAGCTTTTCTTTCTTTTTTTTTTTTTTTCTTTTTTTTTTTTTTTGAAAGTGGAGATGAAACTCATTGAAATGTTTGGCTACCATCAAGGACCAAGTCTGCACAGGTTCGCATGGCTATCAATTGGGTTGGGCCCAAGGCTTTGAAATGGTAGAAATGGTGGAAAGGGTGTTGGGCAAGCCCCAAGTCAGTTTCAAGCATGTCTTTTCAAGATTGAGGCAAGAGAATCTTTAAATTCTTAAAGTAAGACTATTCAATTCCAGCTCTTCATCAGTGTCAGCGTGAAATCGATTTTAACCTTTCAGGATTCTTTTTGTTTTGTCGTAGAAAAATTATTACCAGAGTAATATCCATGGTAATTTGAAAAGTGACACTTTAGTCTAGTGATTCATGCATCTATGACTAGGCACATTAGATTAGGAAAAATGAGACTTCATTCCATCACTAGAGAAGGTTACAGACTCATAACAACTTGATGACAGACGGACTCGACCACCAGACTAAACAAAACACACAACAGACTCGGCTGGACTTGACCCGGTCTCAAATGGAATATCACAGTGACTCGCTTATTCTTTTTTTTTTTTTTTTTTTTTTTTTTTTTTTAAAGAGCATCCTCAAAAAGTCCCAAACACCATCGCTTCACTGGCACAGGTTCAACATTCATGGTCCTTAGCGAAGGGGATCATTGAAATGGATAGGTCATGGGTTGGTCCAGACCGAGGTAGTGAATTGGATTGGGGTGCGACGCATCATCTAAGAGATCCTGAATTGAGTGACGGAGCCTCTTACAGTTGTCGGTCTCATGGCCTTGGTCTTGGTGGTAATCACAATACTTGGATTCATTGTACCCAGGAGGTGGGTGATTAGGAGGCTTACTGGGCTCCAAAGATACAAGGTGGCCCTTTTGAACAAGCTGATTGAGAGCGGAGGATAAGCTCATGTCAAGTGGTGTGAAGACTCTTTGGTTTCCTTTCTTGTGCCTCTTACTGCAGTCATTTTGGCTTGATGATGGGCTTAAGGCATTGACATCTAGGCTCTCTTGATCTTCACCAAAGGTATGGGGTCTCTTCTCCTTTTTCAGTGACCCAGCTCCATTGATCTTGCCTTCACAGATAGCATCCTCGATTCTAGTCCCAACCTCAAACAACTCTTCAAATGTTGAGATGGATTGGTAGAATAGTTTTTCATGGTATACCGGTTGCAGGTTCTTGACCAGCATACATACTTGCTCTTTCTCAGCAGGCCTGTGGATCATTTGGGCTACTTTATTCCTCCATCTGCTCAAGAATGCAGCGAAGGACTCATTGAAATTCTGCCTGGTAGTTTCCAGATCTCGGATGGTGACATCAAGCTCTTGGTTGTAGGAGTAATGATCAATGAAAGTTCTAGCAACATCTTCCCAAACTCGGGTCTTGGAAGTTTCAAGGGTCAGGAACCAGGATAGTGCGGCTTTCTGGAGGGTTTGAGGGAACAGCATAGCTATGTGCTCATGGGTGCAGCCCATTGACTGGAAAATGCTCATACAAAACTTCACGTGGCTCTTCGGATTTCCAGTTCCATCAAAACGGTCGATTTCAGGCATCTTGAAGTTCTCGGGTAGCCTTACCTTGTTGGGCTCAAACAATCCTTCCAGATCTAACATGTAATCGTCGACTCCCTTACTCTTCCTTAGTATGTTCTCAAGCTTGTCGACCTTGTCCATTTTCTCTTGGAGCTTTTTCTCATATACAGGCGGCGGGACCTCTTGAAACCGTTCTTCTTCCCCATTGTTCTCGGGAGGCGGTCCAAATCTAGGCGGTGGTGGTGGCATGAACCCTTGTGGTGGTGGGAACCTAGGTGGGTACTGTGGTTGCTGTTGTCGGAACTCTTCCATAAATTTCAGGACTTGAGTCAGCCGATCTGACTGTTGATTTATTAATTCAGTGACCTTGGCTTCCAAAGTTTCCTGATTCATGTTGAATTTTCTCGGCGGACTGATTCTAACCAAATGACTGCTCGAACTTCTGACCCAGGATGGGGATCTCAGTGGCTGATTTTGGGAATCTACAATGACCTATAGATTCGAGAGGAGTGTATCAGATTCTGATAGTGATGACTAGAGAGACAATGACAGTGAGGTTAAGGAAGATGGACTGACTTATGTACAGACTGACTGAGATAGTGTGCGCAGACTGATGAGAATGGTGCATGCACATGAGACAAGCATGCAGATGCAAGCCCTAATCTATATGATGCCCCTACTTCTAACAGATAGAAGTTAAACAAATAAGGTCCTAGCCATACAGAGTGTGCTAACCTTACTTTCCAGTATGATCACCAAGGGATAACAGGGATTTCCGGGATACTTTGGGAATTTCGGATAGAGTTTCTGGGAGAAACATGGGTTTGGAAGATTCGGAGAAATTTCTAGAAGTCAATTGAGTTTCTAGGAGAAAAAAGGATTTCTGGTTGATTTGGACTGAGCTTCTAGGAGAAACTGGTATTTTGGGTATTTCTGAGAAATATGGATAGAGTTTCCAGGGGAAATAAGTATATCTGGGCATTTCTGGGTGATTTGGGCAGAGATGTTGGATTTTTGGAGAATCTGGGAGATTTGGGCAGAGCTTCTGGGAAAACAGGTACTTTGGATATTTCTAGGAAATTTGGATAGAGTTTCTAGGAGATAGGACAGAGTTTTTGGGAGAAACTGGTATATCTGGGAAATCAGGGAGATTTAGACAGAGTTTTTTTTTTTTTTTTTGGGAAAAACTGATTAATATGGTTATATCTGGGATATCTGGACAGAGTTTCTGGGGGAAACTGGTCAATATGGTCATATCTGGGATATCTGGACAGAGTTTCTGGGAGAAACTGGTAAGTACGGTTGTTATAGTGATCACACTTTCTAGCAGGTTTTCACACTCCTATGCCTCAAGACCGACAAACAAGGTTTGCGGTGTATATCTTTGCGAGCATGGAGCAGACATCCTTGTCATGATGCTTAGGCAGGTCAACTCAATGTGACTACATGTGAGTGATTGCCTTGGAAATCATAAGAAAGAGGTTCTGTTCTATGCCACATAAGCGTCTACACCGCGCAGGTAATCCCGTCAGGGCATACAGCAGTTATATCACATTGTCCTATCTGAAAAGATAAATGAACAGTCCTATGAAAGGTTCTACAGGAATCTATATGCAAAGGCTGGGTTTAGTCAAAGAGGGTCCGTTGACGAGAGTTCCAATATACCGTCAGAGAGACAGTACGGAGGTTTTTACTCTTTTTGATATACCTTGGAAGGTACAGTATCAACGGTGACTTGAGCCCTGGCACAGCAAGACCTGAACAATGTCAGCGCCGCGTTTCAGACACAGTCGGAGGGGGAAAATGCAAGGGTGCAATGCGGTGAACCAAACACAGTAAAAAGATGATTTTAAGGATGCTTCTTATGAGTCAAACCTCTGTATTATTTTGTTTTTAAAATAAAAATCCCCAGCAGAGTCGCCAGATTGTGGACACCGGGCTTCGGACCACTTCTCTCTTGTTCGAGATTGTTTTGAAATTGATTTGAATCAAGGAAAGAAAACGAAAGGTCTGTTGAAAACAGATACAGAGTCGCCACTTGGTCTTTAAGGAACCAAGAAACCTAATTTTGACTCACCCAAGCGGATAAGGGCACCGGCCCTTCATAACCAAAGAACTTGGTTCGGGGTTTTGGTACGAGAGAGGAAGGAGCCTTTGTCGCGACTAAAACACCCTCAACTCGCCCCGTCTTTCGACGGGCCTCAATCAGCATCCAAATAATCATCTTATACTATGTATGGTTCGACAAATAATACTATGATAGTATATTACATCACATAAGGAGATTTGAAATTGGAAGATCAAAATATAAGATATCATTCATAAGATCTAGGCCAAATATCATGCAATGTAAAGTGAAAGATCACACAAATAAACCTAGGAAAGATCGTCTAATCATGTATCAAATAATCAAGACTTCCTAATCTAAAGGGGGACATGAATTGTTATTGAAACAAATAAGCAAAGAAATCAAAATATGCTTAGCAAGGCTAGAATGATGCATGTTAATCTTTGAGAAAAGAAGATCTCTCAATCCCCGGGACGGATGAGAAAGGATGATTAGATCAAAGGGGAAGCATGAATATGTGATTAAGTTCATTCCTTATAATCTTCTTGGATTAAGAGTTACAAAAACCCCAAATCTTGCATGAATGCAATGTATGTATCTAAAATGTGCAAAGGTTGTAGTGTGTTTTGTGTACATGGATTTCTAGAATGACTTAGAAGTCTAAAATGTGCATGAATGAAGGGATTAAATCAACATGGGATATATACAAATGTAGTATGAACTACTTCCTAAGATGTGAGCTAATTTGGAATGCATATGAGCATCAAATCAAAGAATAAAAGTTGAAATGTGCTTGCTGTGAATAGTGGACAGACTGCATGTGTTACTTTGCAACATTATAATGGGAGGTCAAACGTGACTAGAAAAATGTGAGAAAAACTTGAGATCATTCTAATTGTGTCTAGAGAATAACCAAAAAAGCCAAACATCAATAGCTATCACAGATTAAAAGAAAAAAATCAGAATGTACACATGACTCAGAAACAAAAGCTGTACTGTTGACTGATTTTGTATGATTTTTCATAAATCAAAGAAAAGGTTTATGATGACCCATTATATACTAAAAGTTTCCTAAGACATCCAAGTTTTATAAAAAAAATAGAAAAGATATATGTACAGTGATGAAAATATCCAGAATAAGTGCAAGAAGTTGGGTGAACATTCTGTGAGAATAGAGGCAGATTATGAATATGAACTTCTTACATCCAAAACAAATACTTTCACATCTCTATAATTGATGGGAAAAATTAGGGACGAACTATGATGTATTAGGAAGATTTTCCAAGTGGTTTCATCATCATAACTTGAGTATTTAATTCAAAACAAATCTTTGAATCTGAACAGCTCACTGTTTTGGGTCATGGTTTTGGAAATTTTAGGGAAAACAAAGTTTTGTTTCTTGAAACCAAATTAGAGGGATTGAGAGGGGTTTTGAAATAGATGTTTTGAAAACATATTTTCAACACTCAATAAGGTTTATGACCACTTAGAATACCAACATCAAACTCATCATTAAGAATCTCCAAGATTGTTGGAGAGATTTATTTTTATTTTTAAACATAACTTCAATACATTTCAAGAATACCTTGGAAGTATTGAGGTTATGATCATCATCTATCAAACATGTTTTTGAGGTCAAGAGCTACTATCCATAAGGATTCACTCACCCCAAACTTCATGTCATCACTTAGATGATGATGAACTAGTAAGTAAATAAAGAAAAGAAAAAGAAATGAGATAAGGAGAGATGAACATATATATAATCAAAGCAAGTAAATAGTAATCAATAGATGATAATCAATGTGATTTTGGACTTGTAGCTTGGTGTTTCACTCATAGATTTTGACATTTGGACATGGAAGTAGCTTCCTAACTCAAGAATGCTCAAGAATGGTGATTGGGGGTGTTTGGAATGTGAAGTATATAGAAGGATAGTGGAAGAAAACAAGATTAAAACTCACTTTCTTTATGGAAAATCAATGGGAGATGCTCCCTTTCTCTCTTCTAAACCTATCTCTATCTCTTTTCTTCTCTACAACTTTTCAAGCTTTTCACTTGGCCCCCCCAAAATGAAGAGCAATGGGGGGTTTAAATAGGCCAATTTGGGGTGGTTTTGGGGTTTTAGAAGTACTCCCATTGGTCCCAAACAACTGTGAACATAAAACTATGTCGTTTTGGCTTTCAATTAATCAAATTGGACCCCCAAAAAAATTACAAAAATGGACTCTGCGAGGTTTGAGTGCCGCGGCGGCACTGGGCCAATGCCGCGGCGGCACTGCTCCTCAGAAGCCCAGAAAATTACGTTTAGGCCCCCAGAGGTTCCGGTATTCGCGAAAAGGCCCTATTTCGTCCGAAATTCACAGAAAATGCATACGAACTCCAAATTGAGGTTGTGATATACCGTTGGAAAGGTAATGGAGTCTACTTTACATAAAAAATAGTTCGGGGATAGGTCACTTTGAAAAGTTTCGCGGTATTCGCGATAAAAGCTGATTTGATCGCCTTTTCCACCTTCGGAAATTCAAAATAAATTCGTTTTAAATCCAGGAATTATGTGCGATATACCATTGGAAAGCTATTGACCTCTAGTATCCATGAAAAATATTTGAAAATTGTTTCGGTGCCCCGATTCCAAAGTCAAATCTTGGTCAAACTGGTCAAACTTGGGATTCCCGGGAAGTTCTGGGAACCTCTGGGAGCTCCCAAGAGCTGATGTTTTCGCTCGATTTTCTTTTGGAACTTGTTTTAATACTTTTCTCATGATTTAAAATAATTCTGGTGAATTCGGACGATTTCGGTCAAACTTGGTCAAACTTGGTCAAACCTGGTCAAACCTTGGTCAAACCTAGTCAAACCTTGGTCAAACCGGTCAACGGGGACTTTCCGGGAACTTCCGGGACTTCCGGGGGTCTCTGGGAGCTGACGATTTCTTCCGGTTTTATTTAAAAACTTATTTTATCACTTTTCTTACGACGTAGTATGTTTTCAGAACTTTGGGACCAAATCTGGGAGTTTTCGGGCTTTCAGGGGCATTTTGGTCATTCTGAGCATTCTGAGAGATAGAGCTGACTTCCGAGAGTCCTTTTGAGTCTTTTACGATCATTGTGAACCACCAAGCTATGGGTCTCCTAAATCTGATAGCCGACAAAATGGGGTGTCTACACTATCCGATCGATATCTAGGCCGATCACAACCGACCATCGCTCCGGATATCAGGAATACTATACGATCAATATCCGAAACGCGCGCCTTAGATACCAGGAATGCTATCCGATTGATATCTAAGCCGTACACAACACTATCACCATCGCTTCGGACATCAGGAGTACTATCCGATCAATATCCGAAACGCGCGCCTTAGATACCAGGAATACTATCCGATCGATATCTAAGTCGTATACAACACTGTCGCCTCCAATACTAGGAATAATATCTGATCGATATTGAGGTCGCACACCAGACCGCCACCCTTTACTCTTTTCATGCTTTCTCACACACATGCATGTTGACACAACCTCGACCCTAATATGTATGTCAATGTTTCATAAATAACACCATTAATTCATCACAAAGCTGGATAATCGTACGAGCATAAATTTCGGCCTTAGTTGTTCTTGTTCGTACAATTCTTAAAACATAGACCTTTAAAACAATATTTTTGCCAAACAGTTCCTTGAAATTTCCCAAAACATTTTCCAAACAGTCCCTTACCAAAAATTATACAAACTGCCAAAACTGCCACCTCGCGCGAGCGGACCGCGCGAGCAAGGCAGAGGGGTTGTCGCGCTAGCGGGTGGCGCGAGCGAAGGGGGAGGACAGGTCGCGCGCGCGGGTCGCGCGAGCGAAGGGGGGAATGGTACGCACGAGCGGGCCGCGCGGGCGAGCCTCGCGCGAGTTCTTGCAGTTTCATCATCTTCCTCGTTTTTCCCCTATTTTCAATTTTAAAAACTGTTACAGACCCATTTCTATTTTCTGTTCGTACCAGGACATGTAATGTATGAATCTCTTCGGTTTTCCTTGTAGATTACAAATACCCTATCAATTTTAACTAATATGGATTATATCTCTAGATATTCGCAATTAAAGTAAGGGTGTCAAAACTTTAAATTAACGCTATGTCGCGATACGGATGAATTACTACGTAGGATTTGAACCGTAGCCTATTGGGACAAAGATCTTCCATAATCAATTCACGGAATTGAATTTGGTTAACTTTTACAAAACTCCATTTTTAAGCTTCCATGGTGTATCACATATATATACACATATACACACACATATACACTGAATTATACATATATAAACATTGTGAGTGAGTTTAAATTACTCACTGAGGTTAATTACACAGAGAATTGAGACCGAGAGTTTTCCGCCGAAGTTTCCATTGTTAGAAATTACTCCTCCGTTCTCCCTCTTGATCTTGATATAAATATATATAGTTATGTATGTGACTGATTACATATATAATATGAAAGTGTGTGTGTGTATGATCTTGAGAGGAAGAGAGAACAATGGAGAGTTGAGAGTGTTTGAGAAACTGTGAGAGTTTGAGAGCTAAATACATATATTTATAAACTGATATAAGATTGGGTAGCCTCCAAGTAAATGGGAGGTGATCCCATGTGCTGAGCTCACAAGCATTCACACACAAAACGCGATAAAGACACAGATAAAAACATAAAACCGGTATTTAACGGTTGGAAATAAAATACAGAAAATTATATAAGTGTAGGAATTAAATTCCCGGTTCAAACAAAAATATAGATATTGATTTTAAAACCATAGAAAGTATTTTGGAAATTACAGTTTGACCCCAACAAAATATTATAAATAGAAATAAAATGAAAATATCCATTTATTAATGGAAAAGAAAATACAGGGTGTTACACTCTACCCACCTTAACAGAGATTTCGCCCCGAAATCTGAGCTAACTAATCCTAAAACAACTCGGGGTATCTAGTCCTCATGTCTAACTCTAACTCCCACAACGCTTCTCCCTCATCATGATGCTTCCACTGAACCTTAACCAAAGGAACGTCTCTTCTTCTCAATCTCTTGATACTCTGGTCAAGAATCCTCACAGGCCTATCCTTGTAGACAACATTCTGACTTGTCTCAATATCATCAAAATTAACCACATGTGAAGGGTCCCGTATGTATTTCCTTAACATACTGACATGGAACACGTTATGAACACCAGACATCTTTGGTGGCAACGCGAGTTGATAAGCCACTTTTCCAACTCGCTCCAAAACCTCGAACGGTCCGATGAAACGAGGTGCCAACTTTCCTCTTTTCTGACCAAAACGCACTACTCCCCGAACAGGTGAAACCTTTAGGAGTACGTGATCTCCGATACTGAACTCCAAATCCTTTCGACGTCGATCCGCATAACTCTTAAGTCTACTCTGTGCAGTTTTCATTCTTTCTTTGACCAGTGAAATCTTCTCATTGGTTTCTCTTACTAACTCTGGTCCCAAAAGTCCTGTGTCTCCCACTTCTGCCCAACACAACGGAGATTGACATGGCCGTCCGTATAAGGCTTCAAATGGTGCCATCCCAATACTCGAGTGATAACTGTTGTTATACGCAAATTCGACCAACGGCAAGTGCGTCTCCCAAGACTCTTCAAAATCGATTGCACAAGCTCTTAGCATATCTTCCATAATCTGATTAACACGCTCGGTCTGTCCATCGGTCTGAGGATGGAATGCAGTACTCATCTTGAACGAAGTTCCCATAGCCTTCTGCAAACTTTCCCAAAATCCCGAGGTAAAACGTGTATCGCGATCAGATACAATCGACACAGGCACACCGTGCAGTCGCACCACTTGCTGTAGATACATTTGACTCATCCTTTCTACTGGGTAAGTCATATTGTACGCGATAAAGTGTACGGACTTCGTCAGACGATCCACAATTACCCAAATTGCATCATGATTCTGTTGTGACCGGGGTAATCCAACCACAAAATCCATAGTTATGTGTTCCCACTTCCATCCTGGAACAGGTAAGGGTTGCAACAATCCCGAGGGTCTCTGATGTTCGGCCTTCACTTGTTGACAAGTCAAACATTTAGACACAAACTCGGCTACTTCTCGTTTCATCCCTTCCCACCAGAAGTTTCTCTTCAAATCTTTATACATTTTTGTTTCTCCTGGGTGTACTGTCAGTCTCGATTTATGTTCTTCTTCAAGAATATCTTTTCTCAATTTCCCAGAATCTGGCACACACAATCTATTTCGACATCGGTATCCTCTATCGGTCCCAACCTTCCATTCTGTAGGGTCCTTTTCTGACATCCTGGCAAACCATACTTGAAACTTCTCATCCTTCTTTTGGGCCTTGATGATTCGACTCACAAATGTTAGTTGTACCGTAAGGCATCCAAAGTGTTGCCCAACACTTCCCTCAGAAATCTGCATATCAAATTCCGCGATTGTCTCTAAAGCTTTCCATTCCCTCACCATCAATGAAGCAATCGTTCCTCGAGGTTTTCGACTTAGGGCGTCAGCGACTACGTTAGCCTTACCAGGGTGGTACTCTAATGTAAAGTCGTAGTCCTTAATCAACTCCATCCACCGACGTTGCCTCATGTTCAACTCCTTCTGAGTAAACAAATACTTAAGGCTCTTGTGGTCCGAGAACAAATCAAACTTCTCCCCATAGAGGTAGTGTCTCCAGATGTTGAGTGCAAACACAACGGCTACCAGCTCCAAATCATGAGTTGGGTAATTCAATTCATTCGGCTTCAACTGTCGTGAACCATAGGCTATGACCTTTCTGTCTTGCATAAGGACACATCCCAATCCTTGATACGAGGCGTCACTAAAAATAGTGAACTTCTCACCATCCTTTGGTATCGCAAGCACTGGCGCTGTCGTCAATCTCTCTTTCAATTCCAGAAAAGCACGTTCATGCTTATCAGTCCATTCAAACTTCAAATCTTTCTTAGTCAAACTAGTTAACGGGGCTGCTATCTTTGAGAAACCCTCTACAAATCTCCGATAGTAACCAGCGAGTCCCAGAAAACTTCTGACTTCTGTAGCATTGGTTAGCCGAGTCCAATTCGCCACTGCATCAGTCTTTGATGAGTCAACCGCGATTCCTTGTTGAGAGATCACATGCCCGAGAAACTTAACTTCCTGAAGCCAGAATTCACACTTGTTGAATTTAGCATACAGGCGGTGATCCTTGAGAGTCTACAACGCGATCCTCAGGTGTTGTTCATGCTCTTCCTCTGACTTGGAATAGATCAAAATATCGTCGATGAAAGACAATAACGAACTGATCTAAGTATGGCTTAAATACTCTGTTCATCAAATCCATAAACACAGTAGGAGCATTCGTCATCCCAAATGGCATCACTAAGAACTCATAGTGTCCGTACCTCGTCCTGAAAGCAGTTTTGGGTATGTCTTCCTTCCGTACCCTCAACTGGTGATACCCTGACCGTAGATCAATCTTAGAAAAGGTCGTGGCTCCTTGCAACTGATCAAACAGATCGTCTATCTAAGGTAAAGGGTACTTATTCTTAATAGTAACCTTATTCAATTCCCGGTAGTCAATACACAACCGCATCGTCCCATCCTTGTTCTTCACGAACAACACTGGTGCTCCCCAGGGTGAAGTACTTGGACGAACAAAACCCAACTTCTCAAGTTATTGAACTTGTTCCTTCAGCTCCAACAACTCAGTAGGGGCCATCCTGTAGGGAACCTTGGTTATAGGTCGAGTGCCTGGTACCAGTTCCACACAGAATTCTATGTCCCTCTCAGGTGGTAATCCAGAAATATCTCGGAATACTTCCTCGAACTCTTTGATCACCGGTATTGATGATACTGTCACCTCTGCACTGACAACCTCAATGTTTGCTAGGCATCTGGTGAGGAACATATTACCTGAAGGGTTACATTGGAAATCAAAGAGTCGATTCCCATTGTCCGCAAATGTGATCTTCTTCCTTGCACAATCCAACTTTGTATGATTCTTCTCGAGCCAATCCATTCCCAGGATTATATCAAATTCCTTCATCGACAGAACCACCAACTTTGCCAAAAGTTCACGGTCTCCTAACTGTAGAGGACAATCCTTACATACATGTAATAACTTGACGGTGGTTCCTAAGGGTGAGGCAGCACTCAAAGCTTCATCTAAACGTTGCGGTACTATACCCAACTTCTGAACAATCTTAACAGATATAAAGGAATGTGTAGCACTCGTGTCAAATAAAACTTTAACATGAGAGTTAAACAAGGTTAGAGTACCTTCCACTGCTCGTTGTTCAGGCAGTCCCTCCTCATAAGCACCTCCTTCATACCCTGTTTCTTCATAACTAGCAGCCTCGAGAATAACAGCATTCAGGCGGGCCTGTCCTTGCTGACCATAGTTACCTTTCCTGGGGGCTCGGCAATCTTTACTCATGTGACCTGGTATACCACAGTTATAGTACACAATGTCCGGACAATCAGCACGCCTAGGTGCTCTGCAATCTTTAGCTCGGTGACCAGGAACTCCACAATTGAAGCAGTTATTATTTTTGGCCCCTTCTATTGCTAGAGGCTGATAATGCTGTACTATTTGTGTCTGTTGAGGTTTCTTCCCTCCATCCCAGGTCCTTTTCTGTCCTTGAGGGTACCCTGGTTTCTGTCCTGAATAACCCTTCTGTGGAGGTCAATTTCCAAACGGCTTCGAATTCTGACAACCATCATTCTCTAACCCCGTAGCCAATCTCACCAGAGTTTCAAATGATTGGCCCAAATGCCCCATAGTCAGATGTCGGAGATGCAAGTTAAGACCCTGGTGACACTTCTTGATTTTCTTCTGGGGTGTGTCCACCATATATGGAGCAAAGCGAGACAGACGCTCAAATCGAGTAGTGTACTCTCGGACAGTCAGATTCCCTTGAGTCAACTCCATAAACTCTTTCTCCCTCTTGTCCTTCTCTTCTTCAGGAAAATACTTTTTGAGAAATCTTTCCTTAAACACCACCCACGGCATTCTCCCTGCAGCTTCTTCCCCTATGGTCGCCTTTTCTGCATCCCACCAATCAGTCGCTGCATAAGACAGCTGAAAGATAGCTAGACGCTTCTTCTCCAGATCAGTGCACTTTATGGTCTCAAAGATACGCTCCATCTGGCGTAGCCACTATTCCGCTTGCCAGGGTTCATCAGTCCCCGCAAAATACTCAGGTCGTAGGGCGTAAAACTCCTTGAGAAGCTTGTCTCCAGTCTGGTGGGCTTGCCTCCTATTCCCGTTGTGATTCCCATTCTGATTATTGTTCCTCGCATTCTGATCACTAACCCTCTCCAATCTTCTTACAAAAGCCTCGAACATTCCAGTTGGATCTATTACCGGGGGTGCATCTTCAATAGCGGGACGATTCCTGAGATTTCTTCCAGCCATATCTTAAGAGAAAGGTACCTATCCATCAATCAACAGAATTCGGTCAATCTCTCAAGAAGAAAGAAAAAATTCTAAACGATAGAAAATGACTAAACACGGAATGAAGTCGAACTATCTTATCTTAATTCTATCCTAATGGGAGATCCTATGTGTCTGGACAATTGGTCGAGCCATAACCTGGCTCTAATACCAAAAAGCCTGTCACTCCCCAACGTAGCATCATGCAGGAAAGCATTTAATTTCCTTTATGGACTCGTAGGTCGTGACAAGTGAGTATGACCAATTATCCCTACAACAAATAACTTAACAACATTTCTAAAAGAAAGGATACTAATAAACATAAGTTCCAGAATTTAAAACTTACTAACTATTACATAGGTCGAGGTTTCAGGCACAAAACGCCCTTATTCAAATTCTAACAAGGTTTATTACAACTCTGAAAGGAAAGACATAAGGAATATAAAACAGCTCTTCTGGAACACCTCCGGTCATCTAACTAGCATAGTCAACGAACTCTGGCTGCTCCTGACCTGGAAAATCTGGACATAGAGTCCAGGACGCATCGACGCCATCAGCTTATGAAAGCTGGTGAGTAAAATAAACATGTGCTCGCAATATATATATATATAAGCATATAGAACAAAGGTACAAATTAACATTAACAGTAATATATTCAAGGTTCCAATTTCAACAAAAATCACGGGGGAATATAGTGAGAAATAAATATGTAATTGTACATGAATTGTGTAATATCTTATCTTGCCAATTCTTTTCTTTAAAACAACCCAATTCAACCAACACATCATCTCAGATACCAGGAGTAATAACTACTCAGTCATCCAATTCACACACTACACTATCGCCTCCAATACCAGGAATACTATCCGATCGGTATTGAAGTCACACACCACACTACTGCCTTAGATACCAGGAATACTATCCGATCGATATCTAGGCCGATCACAACCGACCATCGCTCCGGATATCAGGAGTACTATACGATCAATATCCGAAACGCACGCCTTAGATACCAGGAATGCTATCCGATTGATATCTAAGCCGTACACAACACTATCACCATCGCTTCGGACATCAGGAGTACTATCCGATCAATATCCGAAACGCGTGCCTTAGATACCAGGAATACTATCCGATCGATATCTAAGTCGTATACAACACTGTCGCCTCCAATACCAGGAATAATATCTGATCGATATTGAGGTCGCACACCAGACCGCCACCCTTTACTCTTTTCACGCTTTCTCACACACATGCATGTTGACACAACCTCGACCCTAATATGTATGTCAATGTTTCATAAATAACACCATTAATTCATCACAAAGCTGGATAATCGTACGAGCATAAATTTCGGCCTTAGTTGTTCTTGTTCGTACAATTCTTAAAACATAGACCTTTAAAACAATATTTTTGCCAAACAGTTCCTTGAAATTTCCCAAAACATTTTCCAAACAGTCCCTTACCAAAAATTATACAAACTGCCAAAACTGCCACCTCGCGCGAGCGGACCGCGCGAGCAAGGCAGAGGGGTTGTCGCGCTAGCGGGTGGCGCGAGCGAAGGGGGAGGACAGGTCGCGCGCGCGGGTCGCGCGAGCGAAGGGGGGAATGGTACGCACGAGCGGGCCGCGCGGGCGAGCCTCGCGCGAGTTCTTGCAGTTTCATCATCTTCCTCGTTTTTCCCCTATTTTCAATTTTAAAAACTGTTACAGACCCATTTCTATTTTCTGTTCGTACCAGGACATGTAATGTATGAATCTCTTCGGTTTTCCGTGTAGATTACAAATACCCTATCAATTTTAACTAATACGGATTATATCTCTAGATATTCGCAATTAAAGTAAGGGTGTCAAAACTTTAAATTAACGCTACGTCGCGATACGGATGAATTACTACGTAGGATTTGAACCGTAGCCTATTGGGACAAAGATCTTCCATAATCAATTCACGGAATTGAATTTGGTTAACTTTTACAAAACTCCATTTTTAAGCTTCCATGGTGTATCACATATATATACACATATACACACACATATACACTGAATTATACATATATAAACATTGTGAGTGAGTTTAAATTACTCACTGAGGTTAATTACACAGAGAATTGAGACCGAGAGTTTTCCGCCGAAGTTTCCATTGTTAGAAATTACTCCTCCGTTCTCCCTCTTGATCTTGATATAAATATATATAGTTATGTATGTGACTGATTACATATATAATATGAAAGTGTGTGTGTGTATGATCTTGAGAGGAAGAGAGAACAATGGAGAGTTGAGAGTGTTTGAGAAACTGTGAGAGTTTGAGAGCTAAATACATATATTTATAAACTGATATAAGATTGGGTAGCCTCCAAGTAAATGGGAGGTGATCCCATGTGCTGAGCTCACAAGCATTCACACACAAAACACGATAAAGACACAGATAAAAACATAAAACCGGTATTTAACGGTTGGAAATAAAATACAGAAAATTATATTAGTGTAGGAATTAAATTCCCGGTTCAAACAAAAATATAGATATTGATTTTAAAACCATAGAAAGTATTTTGGAAATTACAGTTTGACCCCAACAAAATATTATAAATAGAAATAAAATGAAAATATCCATTTATTAATGGAAAAGAAAATACAGGGTGTTACAGGATGGCACCCAAACTGTCCAGCCATGGCCTTCCCAGAAGCAGATTGAACGACGTAGGAATGTCGATGATTTGAAATTCTGCCTCCTTTTCCCCCGTTCCAATAGAGAGATTCAGAAAAATGATCTCCATGACCGCTCGCTGAGTATTGTCATAGGCCCTTACCTTTTGCTCTGATGGTATAAATGTGGATTCATCAAGCCCCATCTTTTTAGCAATTCAGAATGGGCATACATTCAATGCAGACCTGTTGTCAATGATACAAGCGGGCAAAAAATTTCCTAGTCAATCAACGGTAATGTGTAACGACTTATTATGAGTGGGTCCCCCAGGAGGTAAGTTTGGTTCGGTAAACGAGATAGTGAGAGTTGAGCTTTTGTTGATCATACCGACGAGGTTCTCTGGGGTGATGTCGATGGAGACATCCGACTGATTGAGGGCATCGAGGACTGCTTGTGTATGACGCTTGGAGGCAATTGATAACCCCCAAATAGTGATATTCGCCTGTGTCTTCTTCATCTGTCTCAAGACCCTATCTTCCTCCTCTTCCTCATTCATTTTTCCTTTTTCCTTATCCAGTTCCTGGCCCGGGTGATCTCCTCAAGTTCGTGCAATTTGAAATGCCTTCCTGACCGTGTTAAATGACTGACCTCTTCTTTAATCCAAAGATCATCATGTGCTTTAGTGACTTCTGGATTTTCTTCTTCTTTTTCACTTTTATACCAAAGATCTTCCTTAACTTTATTGACACTCTAGTTGTCGTCCCTTTTTGTACCAAATAGAGCTATCAGCTTCAGGTGCCCAACAATCCTCGGTAGCAGCCTTTTCTATTACTTTTCCCTTGTTTCCATTTGCCAGCTTATCCAAAGTGCAGACTTCCAAATCCCCTGGCATCTGATAAAACTTTCTCGGGCACCCCAACTTAGTGATCAATGTTGATGGATCAAAAGAGCTTCCTTCACTTTCCAAATAGTAAATTCCGAGTGGCGGCACCGCATGATGATTTGGTAGTGGATTCTTGGTGACATTCGACGGATTGGCGAGCGGTTCAGATATTACCTTCTTATCTATCAGATCTTGGATTTCATGTCTCAACCTTAAGCACTGATCAGTTGAGTGTCCCTACTCTTGATGGAATTTGTAGTATAGATCAGCTTTGAAATTTGGGGGTGGTGGGTTTGGCCTCGGCCGCGGTTCCAATAGGCGGAGGTGTCCCTTTGCTAATAGTCTATCCAGAATAGTGGTCAATGACACTCCCAAGTCTGAAAACTTTCTCAAAGGCTTATCCCCTCCCCTCTTTGGTTAACTCTTGACTGTATCGAACATCTTCTTCGGTTCACTTAACGCGTTCACGTTTGTAGGTCCTAAATGACCTCCTGAATGCCCTCCTCCTGTCCCATAATTCGGACGCCTATACCTGTTTACTGGTTCCTCTTTCTTGATTAACCCTTCTTGTATCGCGTCTTTGATCCTTGTTCCCACATCAAATACTTCGGCAAAGGTGTTAATGGATTGAAACCTCATTCTTTCTTGGTAGACGGGCTGGAGATTTTTCATTAGCATCCAGATTTGTTCTTTCTCGGTCGGCCTCTGTACCATTTTAGCTGCTTTCCCTCTCCAACGGCTCAGATATTCAGCAAAAGATTCCTTGCTCCCCTGTCGGGTAATCTCTAGATCTCTGACGGTAACATCCAAATCCTTATTATACTCGTACTGGGCTACGAATGACTTGACAACCTCCTCCCAAATTCTGGTCTTACCAGGCTCTAATGTAAGGTACCATGATAAGGCAGCTCCAATTAATGTCTGTTGAAACAAAACAGCCATCATGGTCGTGCTTAAGCCGCTTGGCTGAAAAGCCCCTATACACATCCTGATATGGCTAAGGGGGTTTCCTGTCCCATCAAATTTATCAATTACAGGCATTTTAAATCCTACAAGTAATACTTCACAAACCCCTTCATATAACCCTTCCAGTTCTAGCAAGTAAGTGTCTACTCCGTGGGCCTTTTGGACTACCCTTTCCAATTTCTCTCTCTTAGCCTTTTCTTTCTCTATCCTTTCCTCAACATTTTAGCCCTTTCTGGATCATCGAACCAATCATCCTCCCTAACAGGTGGAGGAGGATCGACAACTGGCGACTGTCGTGCTAGTGTTTCCATCATGGTCATTATCCTTGTCATCTGACCTGCCTGCTGTTCCACTATGGCCCTCAATTCTTCTATCTCTCTTGCGTTTGCTTCTTGTGCCATCTCTCTTCTCACTAACCTTGCAGTAGAATCTCTGTACCAGACTGTGCTCGTAGCTAATTCTATCTTTTACCTACAACCACATTTTATTCTTTTATTTATCTTATTTTAAATTTCAAATCAAAGGAATTTTGTGTCATTTTACTTGCAAATGCTTTTTAAGAAATTTTTGTGGATGGACCATATGCCATGCGGATGCAATGCATGTGTGTGTATGTGTGTGTGCGCACCTACTCTATATGCTAAAATAAAAGCAAATCCTAACCCTAGCACATAAGACACATAAGCACATAAAATCCTCATCCACGTCAAGTGCGCTAATTTCTCCTTTCATTGTGATCCTTATTACCCCTTCAAAGATTGACTCTTTGAAAAGTTTTGAAATTCATTTGAGCAGTATTTCTTGGGTGATGAAATCTTTTGAAAACAATTCTTGGGAATTCTTTTGGAAATGAGGATGTTTAAACATTCCTCAACAAAGATGATTGGATTAAAATATTACTTTGAAATTCATTTGAGGAGCATTTCTCCTAAAAAAAACAATTTCTAAGATTTTTGGGCTCTTCCTGAAAATATACCTCAACAAGGGTTGACTTGGTATTTTAAACAAAAAGCGAACTCCAAAGATTTTTGAAAAAAATGATTAAATACTTTGGAATAAAGATGGCAAAAATCTATTTGCTTTCAAAGATGTATTTAAAATTCTTTGGGTAGAAGGATCACATGATCAGATTATCTCCGTACTTTTCATGAATTCGAATACATACAAGGTCAATGATGCTCATCTAACAGGATATAAGAACTGTAATCTCATAATCATAGTTCGGTATGTTCCCAAATGTCGTGGACATGAAGAGGAATTGCTCAAAAGTGATTAAGAGGTTACACATCTTTCATCAAGCAAGTATCGTCATCATCTCAAGTAATCCCTTCCGGACACACAATACTTCCTAGCACATAATCCTAATCAAAAATTGATTTCCTATTTTTTGAAAGGTTCTATAGAAGCTATCATGCAAAGACCGGGTTTTGGTCAAATAAGGGACCCTTGACACACATCCAATAGGATGCTTCATATACCAACACATGGTACGAGATCAAGGATGATCACACAATCCCATGATAGCTTGACCGACCGGGTTACCCCGAGCCTCCAAAGGTTATCGTTCCGTGAAATCGACTAGAGAGACATGCAAGTGCAATGCAATAGGCACACAAAGATTAATTAATTCGATTAAAAGGAATGCTTTCAAGTCTAATCCTCGAGTGAACCCAAAATCAGAAATTCTAGTCTACGAAACCAGAGATTCTGGGTTTGATCCCCAACAGAGTCGTCAGATTGTGGATACCGGCATTTGGGCCCACTTTTAATTTTAAAACAATTTCTTTCAAATTCAAAGAGTCTCCACTTAATTTTTTTAAAGGAAAATTAAGAAACTATTTTAAAAGCAAACCGATCTTTTTGGGAAACCAAAGATAAAACTGGGTCCGGAGATTATGGAATGAGAGGGGAAGGAGCCCGGCAGACTAAAACACCCCTCTCATCCTATCTCGTGATAAGCCTCTACTCAACATCCATTTAATCGAATTATTAATCTAAGAATGCCCTCAACTAATACATATATATAAATAATACATTACACAAGCATGTTGAAAAAGGTGTAAGATTGCTAACGATAAACTATCATTCAAAATCATGTAATTCAATTAGCAAGCAATATGATATGCAATAGGGAACTAGAGAACTTGCCTAGGATCCTGCCGGGAATATTAAATGTGTGATGAATGCAAGAAAATAAAACCTAAGCAAAGGTCTCTAATCACATATACATATAAGGCAAGACCTAAGCTAAGGTGTCGCACATGAAGTCGAAAATCAATTAAAATCAAAGAAGTAAACTAAACTAGAGAAAAGGTTGAGAAATCGTACCTCAATAGCGCTACAAAATAAAGTTTAGTCCACATGCTTTAGATGAGATATATAATATCAAATAATCAATCCTAAATTTCTAGCTTAAATCTATCAAGCATAAAAAGAATTGACCTATTTATGGATTCCTTCTAATTAGTTGGAAACATATCACCTCTATAGATATGCAAGTCTCAACTAGGAGCCAATGTAATGTCCATATAGAGGTAGTATAATCCCAACGTGATTATAAGGAACTCACAATTAGGTTCAATTGGGGACAAAACAACCTAGAGCTAGATTCTAACTACAAGTATCAATATACATAGATGAATGCATGGATATGTATAAGGACAAGCTATGAATTATTCACTAACTTGGATCACTTAGCCTCTGGATTTAAACTTAATTATCATTATTCAAGACATGATTTGGGTTTCAAGGCATTTTGGAAACCATTTAAGTTAAAACCAATAAGATTAGACAAAAACTGTGACAGTTTCTCATGAATTACAGAGAGCAGACCGGACTTTCAAAGATAGAAAAACCATGCTTTCAACGGTTGGATCTTACTGATTTTTGGATATGATATACCTCTGTGAGTCTAGTTTCTAACCCAAAAATAAAATCAAGGTTTGAACGGTTAGATCGCTGGGAATAAGGAAAACACTAGACATCACTCAGGAATCTACAACTCTCTGTCCAGAGTTTTTGTATGATTTTCTAAAACTAGTAAACAAATGGGAAACACTTAAATCATTTTAGGGTGTCTTCCTAACACATTAAAATTCTTAGAAAATTTTATTAGAAGCCAAGGAAGTTCAGTTAAGGTTCTGATTTATTACTTTTAAAATGGATTTACTGTTCTGGAATTTTGGACAGAGAGTTGCTTGCTTTGAAATCATAAGACCAAACCACCTTGGACATGGAATTTCATCAAAACAAAAATCACAGAGGTACTTAAGTGAGTTATGAACATCCTCCAATTGGTCTCATCCCATTCCATTAGACCATGATTTAATAAAAAAAATCTTTGATCATAGTGGGTTTAAGGATTCACTGCACCATTGTTAGATTAGTGTTCATATTATGAATTAACTTAAACAACACCTAGCTCTTCTCCCAAGTACATGATCCTTGAGGGATATAGATTCATTTTGTTATTTCTCCTACCAAGTTAATGTTCCTTGGAGACTTAAGCAAGACCAAACCCATATGAACCTTCAAAGGACATAGAGAGGGTCCTATAAGATTCTCAAGTTGAAGGCTCCAAGTCATGAGTTAGGACCTTGAATCCATTCAAACTTGTGTGGGTACAATTATGATTAACTTAATCCCCAAATGAATCATAAGATCATGGGAGACTAAAAGATCATTCTTAAGGAAATCTCCTGAGATATAGGAGATCTCATAGATTTCCAAAAGAAGTATTGTCAAAAAAAATGAAAGAAAATCAAAAGCTATTTGAGAAAGTTCAAAATAACAAAATCTCCTTATGAATTGGTTTTATTTTAAACACAAGGCTTGTTTAGATCCAAACTAGTGAACTTAACATGAGATTCAATCACAATTTCTATATGGTGTGTGATGAAATGGGGTAAGAAGAGAGGTTTTGAAAATGTGTAAAGATCCTAGAACTATGAAATTGTGATTGAATTGGCCTATTTCTACAAAGGATTAAGAGGTTACCTCTATAACCTCAAGGAGTCCTTCTATTTCTTGTGAAGTTCTTCCAAAATCTTCAAATCCTCCTTCAATTCTTCAAAATTCTTCAAGAGAAATCTCTTTTTTCTTCTCTCAATTCTCTCTGCCATATATATAGCTCTTGTATATACCAATTTGATTCAAAGGTTCAAAAGTCCCCTATAATGCAGATGAAAGTCTGTTTATATAGACTAACATTACAAGGCTAAATGGGTAAATTCGGGTGAAAACCCATGTGCAAAGTTTTCTTCTAGAACATATGAGAAAAACAGACTGTTCAGTGAGCAGCACTCGACAAATTGTCTGCGGCACTCACTGAGTGCCATTCCGGCAATCACTGAACGCTGAGCGGCACTCAGTGAATGCCGGTGCGGCACTCAGCGGGTGCCGCTGGATTCGTCACGTGCCGCAGCTAACTGAATTTTGTTCCTTTTTTTTCAATTTTCAAAACAAATCTTAACATAAACTTAATTATTAGTAACTTATATATTAATATACTTATATTTGTAATGTATTAAGATACATCCATGTGCATAGTATTATTTAACTTCCTTTTTTTCATTTCTCCTTTTTATTTTCCTTTCTTCTTCATCTCATTTTTATCTCTTTTTTTGTAAAAACTCTTTTTTTTCATTTTGAATTTTCTCCTTTTATTTTCTTCTAAAAAAAACCTTTATCTTATCTTTCAAGATGAATTCCCAGACCGGATTTCTCATACATTCTTTCAATATCTGGGTTTTCTCCCGAAAACCCAATTTCTCTCTCTCTCTCTCTCTCTCTCTCTCTCTCTCTCTCTCTCTCTCTCTCTCTCTCTTATTTTGAATTTGAGAACTTAATTTGAAGAATTTTGAAGGAATTGAATTCCCTGAAAAATCTTCGAATTTCACCGGTCGTCATCATCATCGGTCTTTAGAGGTAATCAATCTCCTGATTCGACATTTGGTCAAAATCGGGGTGTCTACAAGGTGAAATATAATATTAATATACTTTTTCTTCACTTAACATGAGTTAGGGTTGAATTAGTGGAATTTTCAAAATGATAAAGTTTAGTACAACTAAGCTAATAAAATATAAATAAATTGACATACTGAATCAAAAATAAAATACTAAGTCTTTGACTTTGAATTCTTATGGGGTCACAGTGGTTGAACTCCAAGAACACAAGCAAGGCCAAACCAAATCCTAATCTAATTTGGGAGTGGGATATAGATATGGTGTGCTTGGGACTTTAGTATGTGATATAACAACTACGTGGCAAAAAAATCTGGCATTTACTTGCAAAATCTGTCTTCTAGTGAATGGAATTTGATGATGCCTAAAACTGGTAAGAAAGGTTTAGAGAGAGAAAGTGAGACATGAACAATTTGTATGTGGTTCGGTCCCATTAACAAGGTGACCTACGTCCACGGTTGCGTCTATGCGCTCTCACTAGCAGATCACCGCTTGTAGACACTCCGATTTTGACCAAACGTCGAATTAAGGAGAGTGTCACCTCCATATCCGATGATGACAAGGACCGAAAGATTCAAAGTGTTCCAAGCTCTTCAGAAAGTTCTCCAAATGCGGTAAAATTTTCACAGAATAAAATACCAGGTGTTTAGGAGAATTCAGGTATAAAACATCACTTTTGGAAAAGATCTTCGAAAATAAGTTTTTTTAAGAAAAAGGAGAAAAGAAAAGACCTAAAAAGGGGAAGTTCAACAGAAACCGGCACACGGCAGTTGTTTGCGGCACTCAGTGAGTGCCGAACGGCAGTCACAGAATGCCAGACCGGCATTTACTGAGTGCCGCCGACAATTTCTGACTGCCATTTGCTTTAACAGTCCGTATTTTGTGGTACAATACGTATATGTATGCGGATAAAAACAAAAAACTAATAAAGTAAGGTTGACAAAATCAAGGCAATCAATAATTTGGCGCGGCACGTATTGAGAGCCGCGTGGCAGTCATGGAATGCCGCCGCGGCATTCACGGAGTGCCGCAGCGGCATCCACTAAATGCCGCAAAGTATTTTTGACTGCCGCCTTCTGCAGCAGTCTGTCTATTTTCAGGAAATACGTATTGTACCACCAAATGAGATGTTTACACCTATCTTTTACTCTGAATTCACTGAGAATACTTGGTAATTTTGTCTATAAAAGAAGGAGGATCTTCCTTGGGAGGGGACACAACAAAAAAAATACAAGAAATAACTACCACTACACTAGCATATTTTTTAGAGAGAAGAGCTTGGAAGATCTTCAAAGGAGAGAAGCTTTGAGGATAGTTTGGAGGTGATCTTCTAACCACAAGTTGTTTTTCTTCATTCTTTTGAACTTCTAATCTTAAAACTACTTGGTCTTTTGATTAACCTTTTTTTTAGAAGTTTTATTAAGGAACTTGCAAACTTTAATTTCCTTTTCTTTTAGTTCTTTCTTTTCTTCTTCTTTGTTTATACTTTTCTCATGAGATTCTTGGAAGTCTTCAATACTTCACTTGAATCTCACGAGTTGGATCCCTTGATTCCATGTGAGCTTGTGCTCTCCCATGAGAGTCAAGGTTGATCATCCCTCATATAAGAGCAAGTAAATGAATCGGAACCCCTACCATGGTTTAGGATTCTTGAACTTAAGATTTCATGGAATCCCCTTCCATATTCCTTGAAAACCTATGAGTATTAGTTATGTTTGTTTGTACTTCTCTCTTAAGATTCTTGAAGGCTTATGAGTATTAGTCATGTCTTCATCTCCAATGACCATCAAGTGGTAAGAGAAAGTAGTTTGAGTCTAAGCCCATCTCCATGGTTTAGATTCATTATCTTGAGATTTCATGAAGTCTATTCATACTTCATTTGAAATCCACAAATATAAAGGTCTTTAGCCTCCCATGACCATCAAATGGTAGGAGAAAATGGTTTAATTTAAGTCCAACTTCATGGTTTAATAGTTGGGGTTAACAAATAAAATTTGAACTTGACAATGAAACAGTGGATTCATAAACCGGTTTTGATCAAAGATTTTTGGTTCGAAATCTAACTGTTGGAATCAAGTGAAACCAACGGGAAAGTGTCTATAACTCAAAGTTCTACCACTGTAATTTTTGTTTTAAGGAGATTTCATGTTTAAAGTGGTTTGGTCATGAGTTTTGTAAAGTCACTACAATCTGTCCAGAATTTCAGAACAATAACACTCTTTTGAAATAAGTAAATCAGAACCTTAATAAAGTATTTGTCACCCAAAATAATTTTTTTTAAGTAGATTAATCTGTTAGGAAGTCACCCTAAAGAGAACAAAGCATTTCTGATCTTTTTGCTATTTTTCGAAAATCGTGCAAGAATTCTGGATAGAAGGTTGTAGAATGCTGAGTGATGTCTGGTTTTTGTCCAATTCCCAGAGATCCAACCGTTAAAACTTTGATTTCTTTTTTGGGTTAAAAACTAGACACACAAAGGCATCTTGTGTCCAAGATTCATCAAGATCAAACCACGGGAACCATGCTTTTTATTTCTTTAAAGTTATGATCTGCTCTCAGCAATTTCCAGAATTCTGCAATAGTTTTAATCAATCTAATGAATAATGGCTTAGATGATATTTTCATAGTTAAGGTTCAAACCATGTTTCAATAATGATTAGTTAAGCTTGAACTCAAAGCTTAAGTGATCTAAATCATTGAGTATTTCATAATTCATTCTTGTTCACGTACATATTCATCCATATGGCTTGATACTTGTAATTAGGACTTATTTGCTTTAGATTTAATTACATTTGATAGATTTAAGCTAGAAATTTAGGATTATTATTTCTAACTTCCTATCCTGTATAGCATGTGGACTAACCCCTTTGTTTTGCAGCACTGTTAAGGTATGATTTCTTAAACTCCTCTTAATTTATTTTAATTTCTTGATTTTATTGATTTTCTTGACCTTTATGAGCGACACATTAGAATTAAGATTTTGCCTTAAATGTATATATGTGGATTACAGACTCTTTTCTTAGGTTTTATTTAATCTCATGCATTGCACGTTTAATATTCGTGGCTGGATCCCGGGTAAGTTCTCTTGTTCTTTATTGCATATCATATTGCTTGCTACTTGAATTACGTGGCTTTTGAATGATATTTTGTAAATTGGTAATTTTACACCATTTTGACATGTTTGTGTAATGTATACGTATATGTATGTATTAGTTGAAGGCATGCTTAGATTAGTAATTCAATTAAAAGGATGTTAAGTAGAGGCCTATCGCGAGATAGGATGAGAAGGGGTGTTTTGGTCCGATGGGCTCCTTCCCTTCTCATTCCATAATCCCCGGACCCAGTTAATCTTTGGTTTCCCAAAAGATCAGTTGCTTTAAAATGGTTTCTTAATTTTCCTTAAAAAAATTAAGTGGCGACTCAGTTGTTTTGAATTCAAAATTTTAAAGAACTTTAAAAGAAAAAAGCTGTGGGTAAGAAAAATGAGATATCCACAATCTGGCGACTCTGCTGGGGATCGAACCCAGAATCTCTGGTTTCACAGACCAGAATTCTGATTTTGGGTTCACTTGAGGATTAGACTTGAAAAATATCCTTTTAATCGAATTAATTAATCTTTGTATGCCTGCTGCATTTCACTTGCATGTCCAACCAGTCGATTGCACAGAACTATGACCTTGGAGGCTCGGGGCAACCCGGTCGGTCAAGTCATCATGGGACTGTGTGATCACCTTTGATCTCGTACCATGATTTGGTATATTAAGCATCCTATCGAATGTGTGTCAAGGGTCCCTTATTTGACCAAAACCCAACTTATGCATAGTAGTTTCTATAGAACCTTTCAATCTTAGGAAATCAACTCTTGATTAGGGTAATGTGTTAGGAAGTTTTGTATGCCCAGAAGGGGTTACCTGAGATGATGATAATACTTGCTTGATGAAAGATGTATAATCTTTTAATCATCTTTTAGCAATTTCTCCTCATATTCCATGATATTTGGAGAACATGCTGAACCCTGATTGTAAGATTATACTTCTTATATCATGTTTAGCTAAGCATCATTGACCTTGTATGTATCCAAATTCATGGAAAGTACGGTGATAATCCGATCATGTGATCCTCCTATCCAAAGAATTTTAAATCCGCCTTTGAAAGCAAACAGATTTTACCATCTTTTCTCCAAAGTTTTCAATCACCTTTTCAAAAAATCTTTTTCTACTTTCAATTAAAATTCCCAAACTAACCTTTGTTAAGGCATATTTCACTTGATCATCTTCAAAAGAAAAATTCAAAAATCCTTGAAATTATTTTTGTAGAAGAATGTTTAACATCCTCATTCTCAAAAAGCATTATTTTCAAAATCTTTTTACCATCCAAGGAAAGCTTTTCAAATGAATTTTGAAAAAATTTGAATATCCAACCTCCGAGAGGGTAGTAAGATCACAATGAAAGGAGAAGTTAGCATGCTTGACATGGGCGAGGATTTTATGTGCCTATATGTCTATATGTTAGGATTAGGATTTTCTTTTCTTTGGCATATAGAATAGGTACACACGTACACATGCATTGCATCCGTGTGACATAAAAAAAAGGGTTTTTACTAAACAAAAATGTGTCTTTGTGTGACAAAAGAAAGTGGGCAAAAAGTCTTAAAAAGAAAATTTCAAATTTTGTTTTAGGGGCAAAAATAGCATCAACGTCGAATCAAGTGTGGTTTAGGGATCCCACGGCGAGGCTGGTAAGAAAAGAATACGCTGACATGGCCGAAGAAAGAAACAACGAAGAAATAGCCGGGTTAAGGACACGGGTAGAACAACAAGAAGAGCAAATGAGGCGACAGGCCGAAAACATGAACCGCATGATGGGGATGATAGAAGAACTGAATCGCCGACCACCACATGTATTTTTTCCTATTATGGACCCACCTTTGGGAGGAGGGGAAGGAGATTGGTTCGATGATCTGGAGGCACAATGGACTGATGCACTACGGGCCAACAGAGACAGAGAGAAAGCTGAGAAGGAGAAACTAATGACCGAGAAAATAGAGAAGTTGGAAAGGGTGATGCGCAAAGCTCAGGGAGTTGATACCTATTTGATGGAGTTGGAAGGTCTGTATGACGGGGTCCACGAGACGCTGCCTGCCGGGTTTAAGATGCCGATTTTTGACAAGTTTAACGGGACTGGAAATCCTCGCACCCATGTAAGGATGTGTATCGGGGCTTTCCAACCAAGTGGGCTAAGCACAACCATGATGGCAGTCCTATTCCAACAGACTTTGACCGGGGCTGCTTTATCCTGGTATCTTACTCTCAAACCAAGCAAAACCAGGGTGTGGGAGGAAGTAATCAAAGCATTTGTGGCATAATACGAGTACAATCAAGATTTAGATGTCACTGTCCGAGATTTGGAGACCACTAGGCAAGGGAACAAAGAATCATTCGCCGAATACCTGAGCAGATGGAGGGGAAAGGCAACCAAAATGGTACAAAGGCCGTCTGAGAAGGACCAGATCTGAATGCTGATGAAGAACCTACAGCCAGTGTACCAAGAAAAGATGAGATTCTAGTCAATCAACACCTTTGCTGAGGTTTTCGATGTCGGGACGAGGATAGAAGATGCAATCCAAGAGGGGGTAATCAAGAGAGAGGAACAACCAAACTGGTACATGAGGCCGAACTACGGGTCCAACGGAGGAAAAATGGGGGGTCACTCCGGCCCCACTGATGTCAATGCACTGAATGGGCCAGAAAGGAAATTCGATATAACACCAAGGAGAGGAGAGGACAAAGCACCAAGGAAGTTCTCAGATTTGGGAGTGTCACTATTAACTGCCCTCGATAGACTGTTAGCGAAGGGGCATCTCCGTCAGTTGGAACCTCGACCTCTACCAAGTCCACTTCCGCCAAATTTCCAAGGGGACCTCTTCTGCAAATTTCATCAGCAGAAGGGTCACTCAACGGATCGGTGTATGAGATTAAGGCACGAAATCCAAAACCTCATTGATAACAAAGTAATTTCAGAACCACCTACCAAAGCTCCAAATGTTACTAGAAATCCGATTCCGAATCATCAAGATGTGCCACCACCGCAGGGCAATAACTCTTGGGGAAGAAGCAACCTTCGATCCGGCTAGGCTAATCACTAAGGTCGGGACACCAAGAAAGTCATACCAGCTACCTAAGGATTCGACAATCTGTGCTTTGGAGGATCAGCCGGAGAAGAGTGAAATAGGACAGTCAGACTGGTGGATTCAAGGGAGCGACGGTCGAGACGTGAGCCAGGTAGAAGACGATCTTTGGTATGAGAGCGACAAAGAAACAGAGATGGGGGAGGGTACTTTGAAAGTTGACAATCTGTGGGCAAGAGAAGAAGTCAGTCATTTAACTCGGTCGGGCAGACACTTTAAACCGCATGAGCTAGAGGAAGATCATCCAGGGAGAGAGTTGGACAAGGGAAAAGGGAAGATGAATGAAGAAGAGGAAGAAGACAGGGTTCTAAAATAGATGAAGAAAACTCAGGCCAATATCACCATTTGGGGGTTGCTGATAGCATCAAAATGCCACAGGCAGGTAGTGTTGGATGCCCTAAATCAATCTGATGTTCCCATCAACACAGCACCTGAAGATATCATGGGAATGATTGGCAGAATTCCGACCTTGGCTATTACCTTTTCTTCAAATGACATGCCCCCCGAAGGACCCGTGCTCAACAAGCCGTTGTATGTCACTGTTGAATGTTTGGGGAACACCGTGCCCGCTTGTCTCGTTGACAACGGGTCTGCTCTGAATGTATGCCCCTTCCAAACAGCCAAACGGATGGGTTTAGATGAATCATCCTTCGTGTCGTCCCAGCAAAAGGTCAGGGCATATGACAACACTCAGAGAACGGTCATGGGCATCATCTTTCTTAATCTTGTTATTGGACCAGTGGAGAAAGAAGATGAATTCCAAATCATTGATATCACTGCTTCCTTTAATCTACTGCTAGGAAGGCCATGGTTGGATAGCTTGGGAGCCATACCTTCCACCATTCACCAAAAGGTAAAATGCGTTTGGAAGAGCAAAGTCTGTGACATTCTCAGGGACAGCTGGGTTCGTTCGTCCGAAGCATCATCAAGCGCACCGGTTCTAGAATTACAGCTACAAGAAGAAGGAGCAAATATGGGAGGGTTCGAGTTCGTCGGCATGATTGAAGAGGAAAAGCCAAAAGAATTCCTACCACTATACTTTGATCAGTATGCCAGTCCATTGGTCGCAGGGATAATGAAAAATATGGGTTTCTTCCCAGGTATGGGATTGGGAAAGAATCATCAAGGCATGTCTGAATTCCCGCACATTCCAACTCAGACTCACACTTATGGTTTGGGTTACCAGCCGACAAAGAAGGAACTGAGGGCAAAGAAGAAGACAGTTGACGCACCATTGGACCCCTATCAAAAAATGCTCAACGGTTACTTCGCAAAGGAAGGAGAAGATTTCCCCTTCTGTGGATTCCCAGAGCCACGGATGGACCAGAAAGACAAATGTCTAAAGCCGGGGTTCAAGATCTTTTTCTCCCATGAATTCTCTGAGTACAAAGACCCATTTTTGCAAATGCCTGAAAAGTCCACTACCGTAAACGATTGGATTGGTGTACTGGATGGACCGGTCATGCAGAACCTATTGAGCGAAGGAGGGGTAAAAGCCGAAGGAAAAGGGAAAGAAGACAAGGGTCTGGAAGTCGAGGCTGAGGAGGGGAATGTTGAGGATGTGTTGGAAGAAGAGCCGAAACCAGAAAAGGAAAAGAAGACGGAAACCGGGGGACTGCCGGGTTATAACACTATGGAGCTCAAGCGGGGGCCAACAAGGAGTGGGTTTTTGAGTCTAGTGATAAGTATCCCCCTCACCCAGAGTCTGTAATGGCCCAAATGAGGCGTCTTACTGTCGCTATGTCTGTTGTAATCACTCCTGACAAGATCAATGAAAGAATGACTGATTCTTCCTACTCGAATGCGCTTAATGAATGTGATGAATGTGAAATACCTGATGAATTGCAATAATTAATTGAAAAAGAAAATGAATCTGCATGCAAAATCATAGAGAACACCCTAACAATTAATCTAGGAAATGAAAATAATCCTCAAAATGTCTTTATCGGCTCTACAGTTAGTAATGAAGAAAGCAAAGAACTAATCAATCTATTGAATGAATTCAAAGATGTTTTTGCATGGTCTTATAATGATATGCCAGGTATTGATCCAGAGATAGTCCAACACCACATCCCCATTTTCCCAAATTCTAAACCAGTAAAACAAAAATTGAGGCGAATGAGGCCTGAATGGGCACTCAAAGTCAAAGAGGAAGTTGAAAAGCAGTTAAAAGCTAGATTTTTTATGGTCACCGAGTATCCTGAGTGGATTGCCAACATTATGCCTGTCCCAAAGAAGGATGGTCGTGTTAGGGTTTGCGTTGATTTTCGAGACCTAAACAAAGCAAGCCCTAAAGACGATTTCCCTTTACCGCATATCGACGTCCTCGTTGATAACACCGCCGGACATGAGCTTCTGTCCTTTATGGATGGATTATCCGGCTATAACCAGATCTTGATGGCACCGGAAGATAGAGAGAAAACCACTTTTATCACGCCATGGGGAACATACTGCTATAGGGTGATGTCGTTTAGGCTCAAGAATGCGGGGGCAACATATCAGCGAGCCGCTACCACGTTATTGCACGACATGATCCATAAAGAGGTGGAAGTGTATGTGGAAGATATGATTGTGAAATCTAAGGAGAGGGGAGGTCACTTGGAGGCTCTGAGGAAATTCTTCGGGAGGTTAAGAGAGTTTAGGATGAGATTGAACCCACAAAAATGTACCTTCGGAGTCACCACAGGAAAATTGTTAGGGTTCCTCATTACTCAGAGAGGAATCGAAGTAGACCCGACCAAGATAAAAGCCATAGTCGAAATGCAGCCACCCAAGAATGAAAAAGAGCTGAGGGGGTTCCTGGGTAGAATACAATTCATAAGCCGTTTTATCTCAAAACTCACCATGACCTGTGACCCGCTATTTAAGTTACTCAAAAAAGGAGAGAAGTTCGAGTGGGATACCTTGTGTCAGAAGGCCTTCAATAAGATCAAAATTTACCTCCAAAACCCACATGTTCTGTCACCACCTTTACCCAGAAGCCTCTGCTGCTGTACCTTTCTGTGACCGAATATTCAATGGGATGCATGTTGGCCCAAGAAGGAGAAGAAGGACACGTAGAAAAGGCCATTTATTATTTAAGTAAAAGGATGATAGTTATGAGTTGAAGTACTCACCCTTAGAGAAAGCATATTGGGCCTTAGTTTGGTGTACCCGTCGCCTTAGGCATTATATGTTAGCCTTCCCCGTGATCTTAATCTCCCGAATGGATCCGCTCAAATACCTGTTTGAAAAACCTACCTTGACCAGTAGGATTTCCCGATGGACTATGATGCTAGCCGAGTTTGATATCAGATATGTCACCTCCAAATCTGTTAAGGGGAGAGCCATTGCCGAGTACCTAGCCGACTTCACCGTGGAAACTGGGACGAAAGGAGAATTCAAGTTCCCTGATGAAGAAGTGATGGAGGTAAGGGAGTATTTGTGGAAAATGTATTTCGATGGGGCCGCCAATCAATTAGGCTATGGAGTCGGGGTTATCCTTGTAGCACCTGATGGAACCCCTACCCCATTGGCCGTCAAGCTTAAATACAACTCAACCAATAACACCGCAGAGTACGAAGCGTGCATAATAGGAATGGAGTCAGCGCTAGCCTTAAAGGTCGAAAAAGTTGATGTGTTCGGAGATTCCAATTTGATCATATCCCAAGTGCGGGGAGATTGGAGGGTGAAACACGAAAAGCTGAGGCCATACCATGACTATTTGGAGAGTTTGAAAGAACAATTCAAGAAGATATCATTCTACTACCTTCCCCGGGAGGAAAACCAGTTGGCCGATTCCCTGGCAACCCTGGCATCAATGATACAGATCCCCTCCGGGGTCACGATGGTCCCATTATCCATAGAGGTCCGAAATCAACCCTCATTTGAGACAGTCACGGCCATAGAAGACGAGGGGGAAATACCATGGTCTGTGGATGTGTGGAAGTTCATTAAAGAAGGAGAATACCCCGAAGGAGCCTCAAAAAAGGACAGGAAGGCGATTCGATGATTCGCCGCTCAATTTGTGATTTATGCGAATAAGCTATGGAAGAAATCCTACACCGGGTATAATCTGGAGTGCCTATATGGGAAAGAAGTTAAGAGAATGATGGAGGAAATACATGAGGAAGTATGTAGGCCCCACATAAATGGGCACATGCTGGCAAAGAAGATCATCCGACAGGGGTATTATTGGACGACCTTGGATAAAGACTGTTGTGAATATGTTAGAAGGTGTCACAAGTGCCAGATTCATGCAAATCTAATGCACACCCCGCCGTCACATCTCTATAGCATGACCACCCCTTGGCCATTTTCCGTATGGGGGATTGATATCATTGGTGAAATAGTCCCGAAGGCTTCCAATGGGCAACGATACATAATCGTGGCAATCGATTACTTTACCAAATGGGTAGAGGCAGCCTCGTACGCGACTTTGAAAGCCAAAGACGTGGTGAGTTTCATCGAGAAAACCATAATCTGTAGGTATGGGGTCCCGAATGAATTTATCTCCGATCATGGCAGTCATTTCCAAGGAAAGGTTATCCTGCTCTTAGAAAAGTATAAGATCACTCGCCATCAGTCATCCCCGTATAGGCCTCAGACGAATGGAGCAGTAGAAGCGGCGAATAAGAATGTTAAAGCAATCTTGGGAAAAACAACGGATACGTACAAGGATTGGCATGAGAAGCTGCCATTTGCACTCGGGGGGTACCGGACCTCTGTAAGGACTTCTACAGGAGCTACACCTTATTCACTGGTTTACGGTATGGAGGCCGTTCTCCCAGTCGAAGTAGAAATACCCTCTTTCAGGGTCTTGGCAGAATGCGAAGTAACCGAGCTAGAATGGATGAGGGGGAGGTATGAAGAGTTGATGTTGCTCGATGAGAAGAGATTGACCGCAATAAACCATACTCTTGGATATCAGAAGAGAATAGCTCGTGCTTTCAGGAAAAAGGTCCGCCCAAGGAAGCTTACTGAGGGTGACCTAGTCATCAAAGAACTGAAAGTGCCCGTTTATGACCCCAGAGGAAAATTCAAACCCAACTGGGTCAGGCCGTACATCATAAAGACTCTCCTCTCTGGAGGGGCGGCCTATCTCATGGACCTGGACGGAGTTGAATTTAAGCAGCCAATTAGCCTCGATCGCCTTAAGAAATACTTTGCTTGAAATCATTTCTTTCAAAGCCTCCTACCTTGATGAACTACGCTTGACCTGATTCCCGTTAGGGGATACGTAGGCAACCTACTCGGTTCGGTCAGTAAATAATTGCCTGATTGGCGCTTTTCTTTGCAGCCTTAAGTCGAACTACTTGGGACCTGACACCCACTTGGGGAAAAGTAGGCGGGCTCTCCAAAGCCTTCGGTCCATAAAAAAAAAATAATAATAAAAAAATACCTGTTCTAAACTAGGGGCAAACTGGCGTTTGCCCAGAACCACTTTGAAGCCCTAAAACCAGGGGCAAACCCCGTTTGCTATCCGAAGAACCCAGATATTTACCTAAAACCCACCTCGGGATCTTCTGGCTATCAAAATGAGTACTATAAAGAAACAAACGAGAATTCATGGTATAGAAGGAGTAAAGCTTTAAGCAAAAAAGCAAAGTAAAGAGCCAAGAAAAGACATTGAAAGGAGAATTTTTCATAAAAGATTAATCGAAGGGGTGAACACTTTGATTAAACATGTTAGAACTTTCCTAAAGATAACAACACTTCTTGAAGAGAAAAATAAGGAAAATCACATTCAAAAGTTTAAGAACTTTGTCCTGTTTGTCTTACTTTCATCAATGCAAGCCTGTCTCTAGATCAGTGTTTGAACCTGAAAAAGGTACTCAGCTGTGGGCACAATAGAAGCCGGGATTCTCCGAAAAGGAGCTAAAACCCTGTCATGCCAAGCCTCGATGAAAGCCTTCACAATAGAAGGGCGCAAAATGGACCCCCTGGTGAAATCAGCAGTCACAGATTCAGTAGTATCCTGTAAAAGTCCAAACTGGCGGACCACCCGATCGGGAATGTAGAAAGTAGTAGCACGTAAGCCCGGCAGCCAGATGCCAGGCCGCCCAGGAAGACGTACAGCAATAGAGCGATGAATCCACTGCGGACAGACCCAGCAGATGTCACTGGAATAGAGACCCTGGAGCCAACCGAGCCATGCATCGGCAGAGTGAAATAAGCTATGAATCTCCATACAATCGTAAAGAAGTGACCAGCGAAGATGGGAAGGGTGTATAAAGAGGTCCAAACGCTCCATGAGCCAAACCTGCAGAACGAAAGGTGCCCCAGCAGATAATATGGCCCCGGTAGCATGAGCATGGTCCAGTCCTATCAGAGTCTCACCGAGAACTAGCATGACTGCACTCTTCATCTCTCTCAAACCGCAGGCAATAGGTATGAGAATGTCGGAGGACGACTGAAAGAGAAAGAAAGAAAGCATAGCAATCGATAAAGCGCTACGCCATATAACTTGATACCCACTGTCGGAAGGATCCCCAATGAGAGCATAAACCGAGGAGAGGCGCTCGAAGTCAACCTGTCTGTCATGAATGAAAGAGCCCGCGGCACCGCGGGAAATACGGAGAAGAGCCGCCAAGTCCTGAACATACCCGGCTTGCACCGGAGGAACAGTCAGATCCGCGGAAGGGTCAGTATGAAGGATAGCACTGAACTCTTCAAACAAAGGACAAATCTCTTGATGACTGAAACGGAAGACGTGGAGCGAAGGATCCCAACATCGGAGAGCGGCTTGAAGCAAACTTTCGTTTAGAATCATTCGCCGGAAGGAGAAGAGGTCGTTTAGCCTGAAACACTCGAAGTTGAGCTTATCGATACCGGAGAGGGTATCCATCCACGCGAAAAGGATTTGAGAGCTAACGGGGGCCATTTGAGAGAGGGGAGAATGAAAGAAGGAAGTGTTTTGCGGAGTTTTGAAGAAAAGAGGGTATAAATGGAGGTAGATCTGCCTGGAGTCAGGGCGGCATTCAGTAAAGTAGAACGGCACTCGACGAAGTGCCATGCGGCAGTCCGTGAGTGCCGTTGCGGCATTCGCTGACTGTCGCTGCGGCACTCACCGAGTGCCGTTGAGACCTAACCGAGTGTCGTTCTGAGTTTTTTGTTGGCCAGGTACCATTTGTAACAGTTTCAGCCCACCTGCAAATAGAAAATTAAATAAAGAACGATAAAACGTGCGCATCATGCAGCACGTACAACAAAACCAAGCCGTGGCCGCATATATTCACCCATTCATTCATTCATTTGTTCATTTCAAAATAAATAAAAGAGATAGAAGCATTCAAAACTCAAATAAAAGGGGGACCAGCTATGGTCCCACATACGGCAGGTAAGAGAAAATGTAAAAGAGGGTTCAGCATAATAAAAGGACCAAGCTATGGTCACGCATACGGTGAATGAGCATAATGAAAAGCGGAAAATATAAAAGACATCCAAGTGTCTATCCTACCAGCTATCCAAAAGCCGCCATCAAAATAAAGTGTATGTGTATATACAATCATCTGAATAAAGTATATATCCTCCCGGAACACTCAAAAGTAAAAAAGCAAGATCAACCTCGACTCCGGCCTCGAGCCTGACGGGTCACACGCCTGAGGGGCTCCTCCTCTGACTCTGTCACGCTCCTGCCGCCCCTGCCTCTACCTCCACCGCTACCGCCGCCTCACCCCACACCTCGTCCGGCACCGCCGTCTCCAGGAGTGTCACTGAGGGGAATGCCGAACTGCTGGAGCCGCTGCTGAAGCTGCCCCACCTGCTGGGACAGGACTCTGATCTCCTCCGCCTGAAATGAGAGAAGATGAATCCAGAAAGTGTTGAGAGGACAAATGAAACACTGAAAATAAAAGGTGAAGATAATACCTGAGCCCTCAGATGAGCCGCGGTAGTCGCTCGAGCTCCCTCAGCCTAAAACCATCAACCAGGAAACAAGAATAAGAGTTGATAAAAATAACCCAAGTTGAAGTTAAAAGCTGGAATAAGTTTCTTACCATCCACTCTCGTCCAAGGACCCACTGCCGCACGCTGTGGGCATACATCAAGCCCTCCTCCGCATAAGCACGCGGGACGATGTCATAATGAAGAGGAATAGTAGGGGCGCCCTGTGAGAGCTGGGGGATCGTCGTCATGAAAGGCTCGCCGAACGAGACAGTCGACATGGTCCAATCCCACTCGGGTAAGGCGGGAGGACGAGTAGTGGTAGGGATGGGCTGCAAACAAGATATAAGTATAAATAAAGATTAAAAGGAAACTCATAAAAGATTGAAGGAATCTTGTACTCACCCGAATTACTTTCATCAGAGGGAAGTTCGGCATCAGCTTAGCAGCACGGAAAGTTGCGTATCCTGTGGGAGGCTCCAAGAAGCCATGAATACCCGAGCCAGCCAGGGCAGCCGTGAGCTCGCTACCCTGAAGCGTATCTGTGGCTCTCATAGAAACTGGAGAAGGGTGTGGTATGAAAAATCCCAGAGCCGCCAGTGACTGCCTAGTCACCCTCTCTCCCAAATACCACGCCTGGGCCTCCGGCCCATCCATAAGCCACCTTATCGGATCCCATCCGCCCAATGCCTGAATCCTCGCAGAAGCCTCGGGAAGTAGCCTGAGCCATGACTGCCAGCGAACGTGCTGCTCCCTCAGGTTCGTCAGGAAGTTCCTGAACAAAATAAAATTATGTGCCCCAGTCTTCCGTCCGACACTATCCTTCGCCCATTTCAGCCGCCGGGGCATAACGAGGGCGTCGGCATCGCGTGTCTCGGGGGACATCATGCAGAAGTACTCGTGGGACCAAATCTGCAATGAATAAAAAGAAAAAGAGGTCATGAGTCTCACAGCTTGAGTAATCATCCGAAAGCATAATAAATATTAAAATGGAAATAAAAGAAAGGACGTACCTCCCACGCCCTCCAAAAATTGCCAGTAGAAGCCGGCCTGACCTGGGAGATCTCTCCCATGTGCTTGTACAGGATGGCTAATCCTATACCAGCCTAGTCGTACTCATGTATCTGGTCCATGCGCTCCAAAGAAGATACCACGGTGACGGAGAACCGATCGCCCTTGGTGCTCAACATGGAGCACCCTAACATATACATCATGAAGCCCCAAGCCATTTGCTCATCGGTAAAGCCCGGTTTGCCCCGGAATGTGTCCAAGAACCACTTGGCCATGACCAAGGGCTCCTCCGGAACCTCTCCAAGCAACGCCTCCACCTGGTCCCAGTCTCTGGTCGCATCCAAATACCGTAAGGGCTCTCCCCCGAATGGAATCCCTGTAATCATGCTGAAATCCAGGGGAGTCATTGTCATCTCCCCAAAATCGAAGTAGAAGGTATTGGTGGTATCCCACCACCTCTCCGCCAGCGCATGGATCTATCGTAGGTCATTAGAGCTCTTCGTCAAAAGTTTGACGAAGTCACCAAAACCGGCGGCCTCAACAAATCCCTGCACGGTCTTGCTGAGCTCCCCATACCACTCGTACCCGTGAGCGAGGCTGCCATGCCCCTTTAGCACCTTGGGCTGCAGCTGCAAGAAAGAACCACAAGTTTTAGTGTTAGTAATTGGATAAAAGAGAACAATAAAAAATATAATAAGCAGGTGATAATAAGGAGATAGAGGAAAAGCGACATGAGAATGAATAAAAAAGAGACAGAGAGAGAAAGAAAGGGAAAATCCGGAAATATTCATAGAAAGTTTCACAAGCATGGCACTCATCCATATAAAGCTTAGCGGTCGTTCACAGAATAATAAAAGAAGTGAGAATGTTCAAAAGTACTGGAGAGATTTCAAGAAAGAGAAAAAAGAGAATGAGGAGTTTGTTCATATTTTCAAAATATGTGTATATATAAACTTGTGAAAGTTCAAAAGAAATTTAGGTTCGAAAGAAGCATGATTTCAAAGAGGAGTATATGATCACAAGCATCTAGAATCAATTTGGAATAATAAAAGGGGCGTTTGGAATGCTCGAGAAAATTCACAAGTATAATAAACACGGGGGAATGTTCAGGATTTCAATTAAAACACATCGCATTCGTAAATCTTGAAAAATGGGAAGGAAAATTCGCAAGAATTAAGTTCTTTATTCATAAGAGGTGTTTAAAATTTTGGTTAAAACACGAACGGCATTCAAAAGTCCTTGAGAAAAGTTGAAAGAAAAATAAGGGAATTGACACAGGTGGAACGCCCGAAAGTTCAACAAACATGAGGAAGAATAATAAATTATGATTCGTCAGGCATAATATTCATAAAGTTCATGAGAAGTAAAATAGAAACCTTGAATAAAATACAAGCATGGCATTGGCATTCAAAATGAGACATTCAAAGTTATGATTCATTATACATTCCATTCATAAAGTTCTAAAAGAAGAAAATTAAAAAGAAAAGGGGGAGCGTTTACCTCGCGCTTGAACACGCGGGCAGATAAGTGATCATCAGGGTCCCGGAGCAAGAGTGTGACATCGGGATGATGAGTGGCCGTATACTTGGCCTTCTTCTTTCTCCCCGAACAGCTCGCCATAGTCTGTCAAAGAGAAAGACAGATCTGCGCGTTAAATTCATGAAAATTTTGGAAAAACAACGAAATGAAAGCAATTAACTGAGTTTTGATCGAGTAGAACAAACCTGAGAGCCCCGGTAGATCAATCCAAGCAAGAAAAGAGAAGAGGAAAATTTTCTCCAGAGAGATTTCGGGTTAGAAGGAGTTGAGAGAATGAAACGAAACGTAATGAACTCGGCAGTTTAAGCCACTGCCGCTCAATCGCGGCACTTAATTTTTCGTGCCCGGCAGTCGGTGAACTGCCGAGCGGCACTCGCTGACTGCCGCAACGGCACTCCGTGAGTGCCGCACGGCAGTCACTGACTGCCGCGAAAAGTCGCGTGTGCCGCGGTTAAGTCAGTTCAGAGATCCTTCATTTTCCCCCCAAGAATTCGAATCAGGTCCTGAAAATTGAACTTGAGCCCCCCAAAATTTGCCCTCATTGCACTTTTGGCCCCCGGGGTCATTTTTAGGTTTAAATTGACTACAAATTTCAAAACAATTAGAATAAATTTGAGCCCGCGGGCTCAAAATTTTGAAAATTAAGATAAATTTGAACCTGTGGGTTCTAGATTTTGATAATAAAGATAAAATTAAGCCCGCGGGCTCTAAATTTTGAAAAAAAAAACTAGAATAAATTTGAGCATGTGGGCTCCGAAGTTTTGATCACCTCGTTCTGAGAATATAACAGATTTATATTCTTGATCCGCGTAACAAATTTACGTCGATCCTTTGTCTTGAGACTGTAACGAATTTACATTCTCGGTTCTCGCAACGAATTTGCGTCAACCCCCGTTCTAAGAATATAACAGATTTATATTCTCGATCCTCATAACAAATTTACGTCGATCCTTTGTCTTGAGAATGTAACGAATTTACATTCTCGGTTCTCGCAACCAATTTGCGTCAACCCCCGTTCTGAGAATATAACATATTTATATTCTCGATCCGCATAACAAATTTACGTCGACCCTTTATCTTGAGAATGTAACGAATTTACATTCTCAGTTCTGGCAATAAATTTGCGTCAACCCCCGTTCTGAGAATATAACAGATTTATATTCTCGATCCTCGTAACAAATTTACGTCGATCCTTTGTCTTAAGAATGTAACGAATTTACATTCTCGGTTCTCGCAACCAATTTGCGTCAACCCCCGTTCTGAGAATATAACAAATTTATACTCTCGATCCGCGTAACAAATTTACGTCGATCCTTTGTGTTGAGAATGTAACGAATTTACATTCTCGGTTCTCGCAACGAATTTGCGTCAACCCCTGTTTTGAGAATATAACATATTTATATTCTCGATCCGCATAACAAATTTACGTCGATCCTTTATCTTGAGAATGTAACGAATTTACATTCTCAGTTCTCGCAACGAATTTGCATTAACCCTCATTCTGAGAATATAACAGATTTATATTCTCGATCCGCGTAACAAATTTACGTCGACCCTTTGTCTTAAAAATGTAACGGATTTACATTCTCGATTCTCGCAACGAATTTGCGTTAACCCCAAAATTGAATCAAAAGCATCTTTATGACCCCCATAACAGATTTTGCATCAGTCAAGAATCAGGTAATCTTCTCGGACTAACGCGTCACGTAATGTGCGTTGTACGTAGAGAAGACATGATAAGCATGACGCTTGCATAACCAGGTTTATTCAGGAATCACCATTACATGGCATACGCATCACGATAAGATAGGTGGATCCATCCGTGTGACTACCTGCATTTTTGTGTGTTTGACCCCGTGCCCGGACTACGCTTTGGTCTGATTCCTGATGGGATACGTAGACAGCACATCATGGAGCACGACCAATTAGAATTCCTCTGCGCGCTCGCTTCCTTTTGCAACGCATTTTGTTTTTCCCTTTAATCCGACAGTTTGGTCAAAGACCTGTCTTCACACAGGCTTCGACGTTCGCTTGTGGTTCGTGTTGCCCCACAAGCTCCGTCGAAGAGGGGCAAACTGTAGACACCCCGATTTTGACCAAACATCGAATTAAGGAGAGTGTCACCTCCATATTCGATGATGACAAGGACCGAAAGATTCAAAGTGTTCCAAGCTCGTCAGAAAGTTCTCCAAACGCGGTAAAATTTTCACAAAATGAAATACTAGGTATTTAGGAGAATTCAGGTATAAAACATCACTTTTGGAAAAGATCTTCGAAAATAAGTTTTTTTAAGAAAAAGGAGAAAAGAAAAGACCTAAAAAGGGGAAGTTCAACAGAAACCGGCACACGGCAGTTGTTTGCGGCACTCAGTGAGTGCCGAACGGCAGTCACAGAATGCCAGACCGGCATTTACTGAGTGCCGCCGACAATTTCTGACTGCCATTTGCTTTAACAGTCCGTATTTTGTGGTACAATACGTATATGTATGCGGATAAAAACAAAAAACTAATAAAGTAAGGTTGACAAAATCAAGGCAATCAATAATTTGGCGCGGCACGTATTGAGAGCCGCGTGGCAGTCATGGAATGCCGCCGCGGCATTCACGGAGTGCCGCAGCGGCATCCACTAAATGCCGCAAAGTATTTTTGACTGCCGCCTTCTGCAGCAGTCTGTCTATTTTCAGGAAATACGTATTGTACCACCAAATGAGATGTTTACACCTATCTTTTACTCTGAATTCACTGAGAATACTTGGTAATTTTGTCTATAAAAGAAGGAGGATCTTCCTTGGGAGGGGACACAACAAAAAAAATACAAGAAATAACTACCACTACACTAGCATATTTTTTAGAGAGAAGAGCTTGGAAGATCTTCAAAGGAGAGAAGCTTTGAGGATAGTTTGGAGGTGATCTTCTAACCACAAGTTGTTTTTCTTCATTCTTTTGAACTTCTAATCTTAAAACTACTTGGTCTTTTGATTAACCTTTTTTTTAGAAGTTTTATTAAGGAACTTGCAAACTTTAATTTCCTTTTCTTTTAGTTCTTTCTTTTCTTCTTCTTTGTTTATACTTTTCTCATGAGATTCTTGGAAGTCTTCAATACTTCACTTGAATCTCACGAGTTGGATCCCTTGATTCCATGTGAGCTTGTGCTCTCCCATGAGAGTCAAGGTTGATCATCCCTCATATAAGAGCAAGTAAATGAATCTGAACCCCTACCATGGTTTAGGATTCTTGAACTTAAGATTTCATGGAATCCCCTTCCATATTCCTTGAAAACCTATGAGTATTAGTTATGTTTGTTTGTACTTCTCTCTTAAGATTCTTGAAGGCTTATGAGTATTAGTCATGTCTTCATCTCCAATGACCATCAAGTGGTAGGAGAAAGTAGTTTGAGTCTAAGCCCATCTCCATGGTTTAGATTCATTATCTTGAGATTTCATGAAGTCTATTCATACTTCATTTGAAATCCACAAATATAAAGGTCTTTAGCCTCCAATGACCATCAAATGGTAGGAGAAAATGGTTTAGTTTAAGTCCAACTTCATGGTTTAATAGTTGGGGTTAACAAAAAAAATTTGAACTTGACAATGAAACAGTGGATTTATAAACCGATTTTGATCAAAGATTTTTGGTTCAAAATCTAACCGTTGGAATCAAGTGAAACCAACGGGAAAGTGTCTATAACTCAAAGTTCTACCACTGTAATTTTTGTTTTAAGGAGATTTCATGTTTAAAGTGGTTTGGTCATGAGTTTTGTAAAGTCACTACAATCTGTCCAGAATTTCAGAACAATAACACTCTTTCGAAATAAGTAAATCAGAACCTTAATAAAGTATTTGTCACCCAAAATAATTTTTTTTAAGTAGATTAATGTGTTAGGAAGTCACCCTAAAAAGAACAATGCATTTCTGATCTTTTTGCTATTTTTCGAAAATCATGCAAGAATTCTGAACAGAAGGTTGTAGAATGCTGAGTGATGTCTGGTTTTTGTCCAATTCCCAGAGATCCAACCGTTAAAACTTTGATTTATTTTTTGGGTTAAAAACTAGACACACAGAGGCATCTTGTGTCCAAGATTCATCAAGATCAAACCACGGGAACCATGCTTTTTATTTCTTTATAGTTATGATCTGCTCTCAGCAATTTCCAGAATTCTGCAATAGTTTTAATCAATCTAATGAATAATGGCTTAGATGATATTTTCATAAGTTAAGATTCAAACCATGTTTCAATAATGATTAGTTAAGCTTGAACTCAAAGCTTAAGTGATCTAAATCATTGAGTATTTCATAATTCATCCTTGTTCACGTACATATCCATCCATATGGCTTGATACTTGTAATTAGGACTTATTTGCTTTAGATTTAATTACATTTGATAGATTTAAGCTAGAAATTTAGGATTGTTATTTCTAACTTCCTATCCTGTATAGCATGTGGACTAACCCCTTTGTTTTGCAGCACTGTTAAGGTATGATTTCTTAAACTCCTCTTAATTTATTTTAATTTCTTGATTTTATCGATTTTCTTGACCTTTATGCGCGACACATTAGAATTAAGATTTTGCCTTAAATGTATATATGTGGATTACAGACTCTTTTCTTAGGTTTTATTTAATCTCATGCATTGCACGTTTAATATTCGCGGCTGGATCCCGGGTAAGTTCTCTTATTCTTTGTTGCATATAATATTGCTTGCTACTTGAATTACGTGGCTTTTGAATGATATTTTGTAAATTGGTAATTTTACACCATTTTGACATGTTTGTGTAATGTATACGTATATCTATGTATTAGTTGAGGGCATGCTTAGATTAGTAATTCAATTAAAGGGATGTTAAGTAGAGGCCTATCGCGAGATAGGATGAGAAGGGGTGTTTTAGTCCGATGGGCTCCTTCCCTTCTCATTCCATAATCCCCGGACCCAGTTAATCTTTGGTTTCGCAACAGATCAGTTGCTTTAAAATGGTTTCTTAATTTTTCCTTAAAAAATTAAGTGGTGACTCAGTTGTTTTGAATTCGAAATTTAAAAGAACTTTAAAAGAAAAAAGCTGTGGGTAAGAAAAATGCGATATCCACACCGGCGGGCCTGGTGAGCCAACAAAGATGGGCGGCACTACCAGTAATACCAGCCGGGTGTATGCATACAATGGTGAATTTTATAGAGGTGCTGTGTAGACTATAGAGTTTGCCCCCTCAATGGGGGGTGAGAGGTCTCTTTTATAGATGCAAGAGACCTACTCTTACATGGATAAGGAAATATAATCCAATTGATATAGATTGGCATTAATTGTGGGGGTTTCCAAATTGGACTAGGAAATAGCTTGCACTTTCCATTGGTCTTCTAGCTTGAGTAGAAAATTGCCCGCAATGCTCAGGATCATGCCTGTGGGCCCGGATGGGCTGTTCCCGCGGTGGGATATGCCTGTGCGGTCTTCCCGACCTGTAGGCCGGGTCGCGGATGAACCGCTCGGGATGATGAGTAGACTAAACCGCTCGGGATGATGCTTGTCCGAGGAGTTGTGCATGATGGACTGATTGCTGATTTGAACCGCTCGGTCATAGGATAGAGCCAACTTTGGGTGTATCAGCTGCCCCCCATTTCCAAGGTTGGCCAGATGCTATATCGGGGCAAGTTTGGAAATCAGTTTGATGTTACTTGCTACTGTCTGAGTGCTTCGGGAAGCTGCCTCAGGGCTTCTAAGCCTGGTGAGTCCTCAAAAACTAGCTGAGAGTTGAGACCTAGCCTAGCTTGGGACCTTTAGGTGATCGGGAACTGACCGGGAGTTGAGACCCGGCCTAATTCAGAGTCTTTGAATGCTCGGGAAGTGACCGAGAGTTGAGACTCGGCCTACTTCGGAGTCTTTTTACTTTGAGTTATCTCCCAGGATGGTTATCTTCTACCCGTAAACCTTCGTCAAGGTTGTGGGTAGAGGAATTTGACCATGTTGGAAAAGCTGACCTAAAGCGTATTGCTTTAGGGTCCTTTTATGTTAACTCCCCAGGATGGTTGTCTTCCGCCCAGTTAGCCTTCGTCAAGACTGTTGGGAGAAGAGCTTGACCATGTTGGTGGAGCCGACCTAAATCACATTGCTTTAGGGTCTTTTTGCTCCTCTATCGTCGGCCAACCTAAGATATTTAGTCACCTCTATCGTCGGTCTGGACCTAAGTGGAGTTAATGCCTCTGAGCACTGTAGGTGCTCGGGTTGTCCAAGATTTTGACTTGGTTATCCGCGAGGCTTGTATATACCTGGTGTGATTGCCTGTTTAGTTCACTGCGTCGTCTTGCCCCCCAAGCTTTCGCTAAGACGAGGGTCTTACAGAGGCTATGAACTATAGGTAACCGACCTGGAACATGGTGGTTGCAGGGTCTTTTGAAGCTTGCCATCATCAGCCACCTAGGAGGTTTACCTCCATCAACGGTTGGACCTAAGTGAAGCCGGTGCCCCAGGCGTGACCCCGAGGTCTTTGGTGCCTGGGTTCGGAGCCCGAGGTCTTTTTAGTGCCTGAGTTCGAAGCTCGAGGTCTTCTTCGTGCCTCGGGGTTAGGCCCGAGGTCTCTGTATGCCTCGGGGTTAGGCCCGAGGTCTTTGTATGAGTTCTCTGACAATCAGTGGAGCCTCATGTGGTGATCAAGCAAGTACCACTGTAGTCGGGCTCTTCTAAACCGATGGAGACAGGAGGTCGGATCAGGATCATCGGGTTCCTGACTTCTCTATGTTGGAGGCAAAATCGGAGCTACTTGATCCTGACCAATGTGAACTGGAGATCGGGTTGGGGCTGCTGAACTCAGACCGCTGCGAACTAGAGGTCGGGTCGGGACTGCCAGACCCTGCCTGCTGCGAGCTGAAGGAACTGTCACAACTCCTAGGCTGATCTCGCTTTCGCTTATTCTGGAAGACTCGTTGCTTTCTTGTCCGGTGCCTTTGGTCTTCAGAAACTCTTCAGTGTCAATGTGTTTTCCAACCCTCTCAAAGAGCTCAACCAAAGTTTCTGGTCGGTTTCTGTGGAACGACGCGGCGCACTTGGTGTGTTGAATTCCCGAGCAGAAGGCTATGATAGCGGCGGTTTCATCAAGATCGTAGATGCTGAGCTTCTCTTGATTAAACCGGCCGATGAACTCCTTGAGGGTCTTATTATTCCTTTGTATGACCGTCAGTAGATGTATGTTAGGCTTTGGCCATTCGTGCATACCGATGAACTAATTGATGAACTGCTTGCTGAGTTGCTTGAAACTGCAAACCGATCGGGGCTCCAACAAGTAAAACCAGTGGGCGACCGGGCCTTTCAAAGTGCTGGGGAAGGCTAGGCAGTGTAGTTCATCGGAGTTGGTGGCTAAGGCCATCTGAGCCTTGTAGGTCCGGACGTGGTTGATCGGGCTTCCCGAGCCGTTGTAGGGATCTAGGCGAGGTTGCTTAAATTTGCTCGGGATGGCAAACCTCATGATCTGGCCGGAGAATGGTGACTCTGTCTCGGTATTGGCTTGATTCTGAGTATGGTTTTGACCAAGCTTCTTGGCCACTCCATCGATCTGCTTCTGCAAGTTCTTGATTCGGGCTTCCACTCCTTCCCGACCGGTACCCGAGGGGTTGGTCGGGTCGGTGGAAGAGGCTTTTTCTTCATGGCGGGGTGCTGTCCTCTGGGATCGGGCTCGGCTATGACTTCGGGTAACCGTATCCCCAGGGACGGCTCGACTCTTGACCGAGTGACCCTGGACTGATTCCCAAGCCATATGTTCTCGCCTTTCCTCTCGGGCAGCACACCCACTGTTAATATTTCTGACATCCTCAACATGGGACGGGTTGGCTCGGGCACGTTGTCTAGTCAAGATCGGTTCCCGATCGTACGCAACGTTCTGGGTCGTTTCCCGGCTCCTCGAGGACCGCTTTGCTGGGCCAGCAGTGCTTCGATCTGTTGTTGGATTTGACGCTGGCCCTCCAAGAGTTGTGTGAGGGTCGCGGTGATCTGCTCAGATGTCATGACTGCCGCAGTCGATGCCGGGGCCTAAGGAACATCCCGGTCGGACTGCTGATCAGCCTTCTTACCCTTCTTCGGTGACTTGATGATCAGTCAAGAGATTTGTTGATAAGAAGACTTGTCGTTTCCCACAGACGGCGCCAAACTGATGATGCCTAAAACTGGTAAGAAAGGTTTAGAGAGAGAAAGTAAGACAGAAACAATATGTATGTGGTTTGGTCCCGTTAACAAGGTGACCTACGTCCACGGTTGCGTCTATGCGCTTTCACTAGCAGATCACCGGCGGGCCTGGTGAGCCAACAAAGATGGGCGGCACTACCAGTAATATCGGCCGGGTGTATGCGTACAATGGTGAATTTTATAGAGGTGCTGTGTAGACTATAGAGTTTGCCCCCTCAATGGGGGGTGAGAGGTCTCTTTTATAGATGCAAGAGACCTACTCTTACATGGATAAGGAAATATAATCCAATTGATATAGATTGGCATTAATTGTGGGGGTTTCCTAATTGGATTAGGAAATAGCTTGCACTTTCCATTGGTCTTCTAGCTTGAGTAGAAAATTGCCCACAATGCTCGGGATCATGCCTGTGGGCCCGGATGAGCTGTTCCCGCGGTGGGATATGCCTGTGCGGTCTTCCCGACCTGTTGGCCGGGTCGCGGATGAACCGCTCGGGATGATGAGTAGACTAGACCGCTCGGGATGATGCTTGTCCGAGGAGTTGTGCATGATGGACTGGCTACTGATTTGAACCGCTCGGTCATAGGATAGAGCCAACTTTGGGTGTATCGGAATTATTGCTATAAAAACTGAAAATTTGGAGTTTCAAACTATTTTAGGGACAACCATAAGTACTAACTATACTAACAATATTAAATTTAAATTTAAATAGGAATATTTTACTACTATAAATTAGCAAAGGTCGTACAAGAAAATAAATATTTTAATTTGAGAAATACAGTACTCAAAGTTTTGTTACATATTTTTGAACATAAAATCATCAATTACATAAAAGCAAATTTTTACAATTACTAGAACTAGAAAAAGCAAAGAAAAAGATTTAAATTTCTACACCTAGGGACACTATAAAGTGCTCACATGATAACCTCCCTAAACTATTCTCTCTATTTGATGGTGCGTGGTGAAGCTACTGCTTGTGTTGTATGTGATTCTTTTCTTCTTTCTCTTATCTACAATTTATAGACGGGGGATTGAAATAAATTCGTCACTGAGATCGTCATTTTGAACAAGAGACAAGTGTTTTGGCTCATTTTTTCTTCAGTTCTTGTCCAATTTTCTTCGCTCTTCTGACAGCAGTTTGAAAAATCTACAGACACACACACACACACACACACACACACATACACATAGAGAGAGAGAGAGAGAGAGAGAGAGAGAGAAACAGATAAAGAAAGATTCCTAAGCTTTTTTTACGTAAAGATATATATTATATGTATATGTATCATAATCAGAGTTTTAAATGCTCTTTGATTTTTTTCTCTCTTTTTTTTTGGATTGTTTTTTAATTTACAGAAACTTTACTATTTTTTTAATATTCAACTTTTGACTAACTGTGGATATCGCATTTTTCTTACCCACAGCTTTTCTTTAAAAATCTTTTTCAATTTAAAACACAAAACAATGAGTCGCCACTTAATTTTTAAAAGGAAAAATTAAGAAAACATTTCAAAAGGAAACTGGTCTTTTGCGAAACCAAAGATTAACTAGGTCCAGGGATTATGGAATGAGAAGGGAAGGAGTCCATCGGACTAAAACACCCCCTTCTCATCCTATCTCACGATAGGCCTCTACTTAACATCCTTTTAATTGAATTATTAACTTAAATGTGCCCTCAACTAATACATATGTATAAATATACATTACAAAAGCATGTCTAAAGGGTGTAAGATTGCAAATGATAAAATATCATTCAAAAATCACATAATTCGAGTAACAAGCAATATGATATGCAAATAGGGAACTAGAGAACTTATCCGGGATCCGGCTGCGAATATTAAACGTGTAAATGCATGCAAATAGATAAAACCTAGAAATAGAGTCTCTAATCCATATATACAAGTAAAGCAAGTCCTAATTCTAAGGTGTCGCACATAAGATTGAAAAATCGATGAAATCAAGGAATTAAAGTAAGCTAAAGAGGGATTCAAGAAATCATACCTTAATAGCGCTACAAAACAGAGGGTTAGTCCACATGGTATACAAGGTGTAAAGTTGGGTGTTAAATAACAATCCTATACTTCTAGCTTAAATCTATCAAATGTAATTAAATCTAAAGCAAATAAGTTCTAATTACAAGCATCAAGCCATACGGATGAATATGTACATGAACAAGAATGAATTATGAGATACTCAGCGATTTAGATACTTAATCGCGAAGGACACAACTGACCATTATCAATCAACGTCTCATTGTTCTTATTCATCATCATATTGCACCATTGTGCTTCGTCATCATTATGGATTAGCTCTCTGGCTTCACGTTCATCAAAATATTTAGCGCCACCCTCGCCTGAGTATTTGGACATTCTAGGCCCTTGCACTAACCCTTGCATCTCGTCAGGGATTAGATAGTGTGTGCCAAAATAGTATCCGAGCCATCCATATACATAATGAATGGGGAAATGTGAACATGACCGCCATGGGCGTGAAGATTCAGAAATCTTATTCAACCCATGGTAGATACTAGCTAGCACCGGCATAACAAGGCTATATTTCATGACCATCTGCCAAGAAGCTAGCAACCTTGAAAGTCCCAGGACGAATAATGTCTACTTCACTAGTAGGGTAAACAAACACGTACAACCAACAAGAAAGAAATGCAGCTAAGTGTGTTTCATCTCGAAAGGCACTTCCAATCCCAAGATTGCCAAAAATTGCCTCCTTTGAAGGTGTTCTTTGTCGAGGACTGTCAAGGCTTTCGGTAGGATTATGAGTCGACTTAGGCCGAGAGACCTTCTTGTACTTGCATGCTTGAGGTTTATTAAATGTATACTTTGTGTCTCCTATGAACAAAACTTGAATCCATTTAACAATTGATACTTGAGACTTATTCTTCTTCTTTTTCTGCAAGCCATGGTAAGCCGATAAAAAGAATTCAAAACTATGAGGAACATGTTTGGTGTTTGTTTGTTGGTTCACCTCAGTTAATTCCAAAGCACTTGTAATGACTTCCTCATAAATATCACCAACTACAGGAAGGCCGCCCAACAGTCGCAAATCCCATAGAGATATGGATAATTCATCAGCAGATGTGTGAAGTGTATTAGTGGTCAGACACCAAGCTTCACAAAAAGCTCTTATGATGTCAGGGTTGCGATCATATGTATACAACAATGCATAAACTGCATGGTAGATGCAAGCTTTATCAAGTGCCTTCGAATAGTTCCCAATAATGTATTCAGCTCACTCCCAATAATTGGTGATGAATCCAAATTCGCCTCCAAGCTTCAACATATAGCCCCAATGTACATCTCCTGCAACTATTCGGCGACTCAAAGTCTGAAATGACTTCACACAAGGGACGTTTGAGTGAAAAGGTGATTGCAAGAAAACATGATCTGGTGATTTGGGAAGATCTGTAATGGACCAATCTGTTAATTTTGGTAAATTATTTAATTTTGGCCATGCCGATGAGAATGGACCTAATGAAGGTCTGAGTACAGGAAATATACTGCCTGTTTCTGCTTCGTCATCCTTATTCTCCACTATGGATAGGAAATTTTTTTGTGATGAAGTAAAATCCTTAAAGAAAACAATGATCAATCTAGACAATAACAAAGGAAAGACTTAACCACTGCGAAGGTCTCAAAATATATATATATATATAAAGAAAATAAAAATGTTGCGACAACAATATAAGCGGCAAAAAAAATGTGGCTGCGCAGTGTAAACGATTTTCCAGAGTCACTTCGGGAGGTATTATTCACTTTAGGGGAAAGCTAAATGTCCAAAGGTATTCTCCGAAAAGGCCGAAGGCTCTGATACACTTTGGGAGGGCTAAACTCAAATGTACTTTATCACTCTCCAGGTCACTTTGGGGTGCTTCAAAGAGCTTATTCACTTTTAAAAAGTTTTGCCCAAAGATATTCCAGAGCGCGGAAGATGCTGAAGTATCAAGCAATTCTCCGGAGTCACCTCGGGGTGCTATGCCCAAAGGTATTATTCACTCTGGAAGAGCTATATGCCCGAAGGTATTCTCCGAAGGGTAGAAGATCCCGATACACTTTGGGAAGGCTAGGCTAAAAGGTATTAATTAAATCACTCTCTGGAATTACTTTGGGGTGCTTCAAAGGGCTTATTCACTTTTAGATAGCGGACCCAAAGGTATTCTCCGAAGAAACTCAACAATGCGCTAATTTGAATGCTTGCAAAAAAAAAATGAGGGGGGGGGGGGGGGGGGGGGGGGGTTCTACAGTTCTATACAAAATACATTTCTTTTGGCAACCAAATAGAAAAGTTAAAAGAGATGCTTACTAAATGGTCGGTAGGCTCCAAATGCTTTAGAAAATATTGTGCAAAAATAGAAGCAACTGACATTTGTACTGTATATTCGTATATCTATATATATATATATATCTTACCCAGAGACTAGTATTGAAGTCGTTAGGAATCCAATTGACCAAATCCTAGTTCTATTAAGGTATGTATAGAAAAATTGTAAGTTTTGCAGAATATGTTTCAAGGTGGGTTTCTTATAGGCCCTGTTTGACAAAGGGTTTTGTATATAAAAATTTTAAATTACACAACTTTCTTTTGTAAAGTTATGTGAAAAGTTATGCAAAATTTATGAATTTCACAGAACTAGTTATGTGAAACTTTAAAATATCACATAATCATTGTTTGAATGGAGGCATTAATCAAGAGAGTTTTGAAATTTTCTCAAAAAGAAAATCTAAAAATTAGTTAACTATGTGAAATTTCACATAACATAATGCTTTGCTTCCCAATTTTGTATTCCAAATTGGTTTCCAACACATATAGCACTGGACCACCTGTGTTGGAAACCAAATTTGGATACAAAAATTGGAAATGGTAGCATTACTCATTTGAAAAAAAAATTATGTGAACTTTTTTAGTGTGGAATTTCACATAACTTTTTCAGCGAATTTCACGTAACTTTTTTTTTCAGCATGAAATTTCACACTACTTTTTCAATGAATTTCACACAATTGTTTCTTTTCACATAGCTAGTTATGTGAAATTTCACATGACTTTGAAATTTCACTTAGATAATTGTGTGAAATTTTACATAGCTAGTTATGTGAAAATTCACATTACTGTTTTCTTTTAACAAATTTCACATAACTAGTTGTGTGAAATAATTTATGGGTTGAACGTTAGGAATTTTGAAATTTACAAAATAATTTGGTGTGAGTGACTACACATTAGAAATTTTGCACAACTACACGAGCGTCACATAAAAGGAGGAGTAGACGAGCGTCACATATAAGGAGGGGTAGTTCTGTCCAAAAAATGACTAGAGGAGTTTTAATTCAAATTAAAATTGTGAAAATTGTGAAAAGAAAAGGTTACGTTAAATTCATTCTAACATATGAAATTTCACATATGTGAAATTCGTGAAAAACAAAAAGTTATGTGAAATACACTCCAGCGTTTGAAATTTCACATGACTTGGTAGGTAAAATTTGTGAGGGAAAAATGTTATGTCAAATTCACTCCAACATATGAAATTTAAGAAAACTTGTGTGAAATTTGTGGGGGGGAAACAATTATATGAAATTTCACAAAGTCCTTAACAAGTGACAATAAAAACCACCCCCAAACAAAATTTTGATTTTAAGGACACTTAATACTAAGTTATGCTCTGTTTATAATATATCCCTTGGAATGCATATATAAAACAATATTACACAAAGAAAGTGGCTACCCAACACCACATCCAACTAAATATCAAAATAATTAACTAATCACTACTCTCTCTCTCTCTCTCTCTCTCTCTCTCTCTCTCTCTCTCATTGACTATCATCTCAGGTCTCAGAGAATTCCATAAAATTTTCATTAATCACCCCCAAAAATCAACCAACCAAAAATTCAGCATGCATGTGAATGAAAAGTTCTTGCTTGAATGTAAAAGTCAGCACCGTCCCCCACCAATGTCATCTTCAGCTCGAGCAATTGGTGGACCTTGCTTCTCTCTTGCATTAGGTATATGTATGTATATACACACTTCTGTAGAGTGATCTAGAGAGAAAAAGGTATGGTCAAAGAAAAAATATACCTGAAATAAGGTCACTGTGGTGACAGCCGAACGATGGTCGGATGTGCCACCGGAATGTCGTTGGAGGTGACCGTGGTTTGTGGTTGTGGGGGTGGACGCCATAGGTGGTGCTTGATGGAGGTGGAGCCTACCAGTGGTGGTGTTTGGTGATGGTGGAGGTGGAAGGGCAGCCAAATTAATGGTGGTCGGAGGGTGCAATGGTGTCAATGGTGATTCTAGAGAGAGAGAGAGAGAGAGAGAAATAAAAGGGGTGGAATCTCTGAGGGTGCAATGGTGTCGGTGGTAATTAGCCGAAAGTGCATGCTGGAAGAAATGAGCGTGACTTTTTATGCGAATGGGCAGTTTGGTCCAAAAAATTCAAATGGACCTTCCACTAAAAAGATTTGGCGCGTGGAGCAAATAATGAAAATGTCTTCCAGCATGCACTTTCCGCTAATTACCCCTAAATAAAATCATGTATGGGGAGGTGTGCATATTAATCAACAAGCACCCTTTGGGTTCTTTTTGTTTCATGGATTGGATAAACAGAGCATAGGAAAATACAAAAGAAATTATATATATGTATACAGTGGGGAAAAAATAAATAATCCTGTTCTCCCTTCTTATTTTCTTTTGCTTCAATAAATTTACAAACCAAATAGAGCCTTCGAATATATATATATATATATATATAAGTATATACAAAGATTTTCTAAAGAGTCGCCCTCTCTTTATTAAATAGGGGGCCTCTGTTTTGGCCGTTGGATTATGTTTAAAAACTGTGAAATGACAAAACTGCCCTTAATAAAAATACGATCTGACTGCCAAAACAAAGGCACCCTATTTAATAAAGAGATGGTGCCCTCTTCAAAGCCGGACTGTATGTATATATATAAAAAAGAAAAGAAAGAAAGGACGAATTTTTTTTTTTACCTTCTGATTGTTGTTACAGAGAACTAGGTAAAAGCTATGGTATGTGACAATGAACTCTCACTATACATATGTCATATGTATGGTAGTTGGTCACAACAGGTCAAGAAGCAAGGGGAATAGCCGAATAGGATTCAGAATCCTATTTGGAAAATAATAGTAAATAAATTGGAGGCCAAGTCTGATGAAATATTGGGGACTTAAAATTCGGATTTGATAGAGCCACGTGTGAGATGCTTATCATGATTCATGATTATCAGTCATTGTATGTGTATACATATATTTGTTTTCGCTTAAAGTCATTTCCATAGCACAAAACACACACTACAAACACTGGCACCTATCCCCCAGGAATACTTTCCTCCAAAACAAAAGGAGGGATAGATTCTAAGGGGGTAGGTCCATCAAGAACACCTGAACAAGAGGTAGCCCATTGGGCGAGCCTATGAGCTACACCATTTGCAACTCGAGGGACCTTCCGAACAGTCCAGAAGTCAAAAGAATCAGCAAGAAGCCTTCTACCTTTAAGGATCTCAGATTCAATAGCCCAATCGGGTTTTGAATACCAGTCACTGAGAGGATTGCAAACCAGAAGAGCATCACCTTCAACAATAATATTCCGCACTCCAAGGGAACTCGCTTCAGTGATAGCAAGGAGGGACGCACGCGCTTCAGCGACAGTGGGGTCTACCTTGTCGTCATTCCAAATCCGCGCATGTAAAACGAGAGATTGATCATTTCTGAAAATAACAGCCTGGTAAGACGAATTCTTTCTAATAGCAACATCAAAGTTCACCTTGATCCACCCTAAGGGAGGGGGAATCCAAATGGCAAGAGGAGGAGTTAAATTAGGTTGGGATATTTTTTGTACATCCCAGTGCTCCTTGGCCGACTTCAAGATGCTAGAAATATAGCTTGGAATATCCACCTTAAGATTTTTGTGAAGAACCTTATTGTGGATATTCCAAATATAGGACATTGAAGTAACAGCAAAAATAGTGAACTCATGGGCTTCCTCCTTGTTGATGTTGAGGTTCTGAGTCGGGCAGAGAATGTCATGGATCCATACCTTAATACCGTCACAAACATACACTGAACCATCAAGTGGCCATCTAGAGGAACGCCAAACAATTTTGGCAAGGGTGCATTCTAGAAACAGATGTTCCAGAGATTTGATCTGGTGATCACAAATCATGCACTCAAGATCATCAATGGGGAAACGAGCCGAAAGAACATCTCTTGCCGGCAAGGCTTTTGCAGCCACGTTCCAAAGAAAAATTTTGTGGCGTTCATGAAGTTTAGCATTCCAAATAAGGTTCCAAACAAACCTCTACCGTGCGTTAGAACTAGAGAAGCGCGGAGCCTGATCAGTTAGGTAAGCTGATTTCACAGAAAAATTCCCCTGCTTATTAGGTATCCAGGTGAGTTTATCACAAAGTCTCCCAAAAGGCATAGTCAATTTAAGGATTGCCTCAACCGAGGCCGGAGCAAAAAGATCTTTAATCAACCTGACATTCCATCCACCATCGCTAGGCGAGATGAGCTCACAGACCCGAGAGAAGTTCGGTCTAGGTTGGGAGGGGCATGTGGGTTTAAACTTGGGAAGCGTGGGAATCCAAGGGTCCTCTCAAATATTAGTCTCATTTCCAAGACCAATCAACTTGCAGGAACCAGAGCCCAACAAATTTAAAGTTTTATTTATTCCTTGCCAAATCCAAGATGAGTTACCCCTCTTGTGGTGATGGAGGAGATGATGGTTATGGAGGTATTTTCCTTTGAGAATCTTAACCCATAGATTTTCCCCCTTAGTGAGGATTTGCCAGCCGAGCTTCAATAGAAGAGCAGTATTGTAGTCTTGCATTCGGCGAAGGCCTAAGCCTCCAAGACATTTTGGCTTGCAAATCGCATCCCATGCTCGAAGGTAAAGACCCTTCTTCCCTGCATTATTGTTACCCCACCAGAAGTCACGGAACTTTTTGTCCAAATTGGAACAAATTGAGGTCGGGAGGGCATGAGTAGCCATAGTATAAGCAGGAATATCTTGAGCAATCGTACGAATGAGAGTTCCTCGGGCTGCTTGAGATAACAAAGAAGCTTTCCATCCTTGGATACGATTTTGAACTTTATCAAGGATTTCAAATAACACATATTTTTTTGACCCATTGGCCAGGAGGGGGAGACCAAGGTATCTCAATTCTGGTGGGGCTTTCTTGAGGCCAGTCTCGCGACAGATAGCATGAGCAACATCAGTACACAAATTGCGGTTGAAAGTAATCCTGGACTTGGTATGGTTGATCTTTTGACCTGACCAGCTACAATACATATTCATACATGCCATGATATTGTTGGCTTCAGTAGGATTAGCTTGGCCGAAAGTAATCAGATCGTCCGTAAAAAGGAGATGATGAATAGAACGGCAATTTCTGCTAGCTTTGATGCCTTTGATGGAACCGTTATTCGCTTCTCTATTTAGTAATCTGGAAAGCACTTCAGTACAGATAATAAACAGGAATGGGGATAAGGGATCACCTTGGCGGAGACCTCTACTAGGTTTGAGAAAACCATGGGGATGTCCATTGATCAAAATAGAGAAAGACACAGTAGAGATGCACTGCCAGATCCAGTTACACCAAGTGTCATTGAAGCCAAAGCATTTCAGAACCTTAATGAGAAAGTGCCATTCCACACAATCGTACACTTTCTCCATATCGAATTTGATTGCAAGCAAACCTCCTTTCCCTTTTTTGCATTTCATCGAATGTATCAGTTCATGGGCAATGATGATATTGTCATGAATCACACGGCCAGGCACAAAAGCTAATTGAAGAGGAGAAATCATTTTGTCCAGGAGTGGTTTAAGCCTGTTGGTAAGAATCTTAGAGATAGTCTTGTAAATGACATTACATAAACTAATGGGCCTGAAATGATTGGCAGTAGTGGGGTTGCGAGTCTTGGGTATAAGGGCGATATTGGTATGATTGAGCGTTTGAAAGATCAGTCCTCCAGCAAAGAAGCTCGAAATTGCTTCGATAACATCACCCTTGACAATTTTCTAGAACGTTTTATAGAAAATGGCTGACATTTCGTCAGGCCCAGGGGCTTTTGTAGAGCCAATCTGAAAAATAGCCTCCTTGATTTCCTTTTCATTCGGAATAGAACAGAGAGCAGTGTTTTCTTCTTGGTTAATGATTTTGGGGATGAGACCATCCAGATCAGGGGGAAAAGTGGTGTGGTCAGTTTGGAAGGTGGCTTGGAAATTATCAACGAAGGCTTTGCTTATAACCTCTGGGTCGTCCGTCCAGTTTCCGCGATTAGTTTTCAGGAAGTCGATCGCATTACGTCTTCTTCTGAAGATCGTAGAGAGATGGAAAAACTGGGTACTTCGATCGCCTTCCTTGAGCCATTGCACTCTAGATTTTTGTTTCCATAGAATCTCCTCACATTCCAGATTTTCATCCACCTCAGCATTAAGAGCAGCAATTCTAAAAATGTTTTCGGACGTGGGAGCCTGAGTTTGGAGTGCTTCAATAGCTTGTCTGGCACTGCAGATGTTGTTCTGGACTCTTCCAAAATGAAGCATGTTCCAGTGTAGAAGGGCATGCTTAACGGCTTTGAGCTTTTGGCACAGCCGAAAAGAGGGGGAGCTATGAGTAGTAGTATTACGCCAAATATTTTCAATAATCCAGGCACAACTCTCGTCACGAATCCGTATGGCTTCAAATTTGAAGTATTTGGGGTTGTTGTATCGCTCAACAACCGTATTCAGAATGATGGGGGAGTGATCCGATGCCTGTATGGGAAGATTACGTATGTTAGCTTTGGGAAAGAGCTCACGCCAAGAGAGATTAGCAATCCCTCTATCCAGCCACTGACGGATATTTGCCCAGCTGCCCCTACCATTATCCCAAGTAAATGGGTTCCCTGAAGCTCCAAGATCAACCAAACCGTTGGTTTCCATAAATCCCAAGAGACCGCCTGAGGAGGAGCATGCAAAAGGTCTACCGCCTTTCTTTTCTGATTGATTGGTGATACAATTGAAATCCCCAATGGCAAGCCAAGAGCCTTCCACAGAGGTAGCGATTGAATCCATGGACCTCCAGAACTCTGCTTTATCCTTCCAGTGGGGAGGGCCGTAGGCCGCAGTGAAGACCCACTTGGACGAGGGAGGGTCAAAAGAAACCGTGGCATTGATCATGTTCTTATTTTGGGCCGAAATAGAAATTTCAACCCCTTCTTTACAAGCAAGACAAAGTCCCCCCGCCTTTTTCTCAGCTGGGACAATACAGTGACTTCGAAAACCCAACTGATTTAACAAAATGGAGATACGACTAGAACTAACTTTTATTTTCAATCAGAAGATGCAATCAGGGCGATGCTCCCTTATCAGTGCCCTTAGAGCCCTTCTTGTCGCGGCTCGGGCCATGCCACGACAGTTCCAACTGATGATAATCATTGGCCGAGAGGGCGCCTTCCGCCCTCCTCTTCGGCAAAAAGGTTGTCACGAGATTCAAAAGTGGGAGGAGCAGAACCATGGTCAGCTTCCTCTTCTTCCAAGGATTCGCAGTCCCCAATGTGAAGGTGGTTTGGGATTGGGGAGACATTGGTAGCATTGGCCTTTCTTTGGTTAACCAGAGTTAGGGGCGGGATGATTGAAGATAGAGTGGTGAAGGATATGGTGTGGTGTATGGGAGTGCCATGGAGAAAGGTAATCGTTGGTGGATCTGGGAAGGTTGTGACAGTATTATGGTCTCTCAGTTGACATGGGGATAACAAGGTTCTGGATTTTTTTGCTGAAGGATTAGGCGAAGAACAGGGGAGGATCCTCTTTTTCACTGAATTGATTTGGGTGGCATAGGCTTGGGTCAGGAGTTTTTCAGGCTCATTGGGCTTTATAATATCTTGGATGTGTATAATTTGAGGGAAAAGCTGTGGCCCATCATCAAGTTGGATTGAATCTTCATTGGGCTTAAAATCCCCTTCGTTTGGCAGACATAAGGATGAGCTATGGGTGGGTTTGGCCCTTAGTTGAGGGATGACATAAGCTGGGTTAAGGTTTGGGCTTAAGGATGGTTTGAGGTTAGATAGGGATGGGTTGGGCCATTGGGGTGGGTCACAATGATTGGTTGGGCTAGAAGCTTGGCCTGGGCCTTTGGACTTTGGTAGAGAAAAAGGATTGTCATCTAAGTGTATCACTGCATCAGCGTTGTCAAAGACTTTCGGCGATTTGACCTGGAGCAGGTGATGATCAGAGCTTTGTACAGAGTAAGGCTGAGCTATCCCAGAAAGGTGATTAGTCCCTTTGACAGGTTGACCAGAGTTCGAGGAACAAGACCCTATCAGAGTGACCTTTTTCGCCGGAGAAAGAATTCCGTTGTCAGAACGGTTGATCGGATGATCCCCTACTGCTCTGTTTTGGACTTGCGATCACTCTCCCTCCTCCACACGCCTTGGGTATCTGTTACTCAAGCTATTACCTTCTGCTCGGAGCCAAGGCCCAAACGCATTAGGGCCTAGCCGTGGGATCTTAGGGGTGTTTTCCACCGGTAAAGTTTCGAAGTTGCAAAATCGGCTGGTGTGGCAAATTCGTCCGCATGCGTAACAAAATTCTGACAAACGTTCATATTTGAAATGAATCCAAACATCAGGGAGGTTTCCTCTATGCCACAGAAATCCGATTTTGAGTGGTGCTGAAATATCCATTTCAACCTTGACCCTCATGGCTCTAGCCCACACCGGAGAAAGGCCTCCAGCAAGGTCTACTGTTTCTACTTTCCCAATAATCGCACCAATTTTCCTGGCATTTTTCTCTGATATTTGGTTTGGAGGAAGTCCATGGACTTGAACCCAGAAGAAGGAGAAGTTGAGGCGAAGTTCTTGGAGGATTAGACCCTGGACCCATGGCTTAAGAACCAGATGATGACCTAAAACAGACCACGGAGCTTGAGAAATGATTCTGTGGTAGTCGGGAGGACTAGAAAAAGCGAAGAGAAAAGTGTTCTCCTCTAACTTGGAAATAGAAAGATCATCAATAGGATTCCAAGCTTTAAAGAGGGTGGACTTAATAGCTTGTGAATTAAGGACTTTAGTGCTTATCACCTTACCCACTAAAGGTAGAATATCCTTACCAGTATTGGTCACAATCTCCTCCTCAAGGTTAATAGGGTCTTCAATGCAGGACAAATTAGTGGTCTTCGAAATAATTTGGGATATGGCAGCTGACAAGTCCTCCATAGAAGCGGGGATGAGGGGGGGACCACCACCAAAGGGAAGTAGAAAAAGACAATGAGGGGAGAAAGGAAGGTCAGAACATTCAAGAGGAATAAATACAGATGGTTGAAAGTTGGGTGCAAGGAAAGGGAGAAAAGGAAAGGTACGAGCATAAAAGAAAGTAACTAAACAACTTGGGAAGAGAGGAAAGGATACGAGGAGGACAGAAGAAAGGACGACCGGAGAAACGCACCACGGCAGGAGTGGGAGGGGAAAACGCTACAAAGAGCATGGACCAAAAAAAATTTGTCTTCGGCAGGAATGGGAGGGGAAAACGCTACTTTTGTCTTCGGCTTCGTATCCCCTCTTGTACGTATGTGTATACATATATGTTCACATATATAAATTACTACATGTGTAAGGGGTTTCTCCTCTATTTGATATTCTCAAAAAAAACAAAAAAAAAAAAAATCTATATTGATTGCAAAAAGGGGCAAGTGTACATGTTGTCCAAAAAAAAAATTAATAATAATATAACCAAAATTGTTCGGAATGGCACTAGAGCACCCAAATTTGGTTCACATTGTGTGAGTTTTACCACCACATACGGTATTCCGGTAACATTTGGAAATTACAACATTATTTTACGGTGTAATATTCCCAAGTACATTAGTGTAGCTCTTTGCATTAATATATATATATATACATATATACATAATAAAACATTAATAGTTCCATTAGAGGGCTACTACATGAACGTTTGTTGAGCTGGTTTGATGAACTCCTAGTTGTCGCAATACGACTACTTTGAAACTTCATGTCTCGCTGCACAAGTACACTAAGTGTTCGTGTCAAACACGCCATGAAGTAGGGACAATTCTAGACATTAAAATTTTGATAATTTTAATAATTACTAATTGATTAATTAATAATTAATTCAGTTAATTATTAATTTTAATCCAAATCAAGAGATTAAATTATCTTAAATGTGAGTCCCACAATATACAAGTAGACCAATTTATTTGTGACATGTCATATATACATGAAACCATATAAATAATGGTCTCTAAAGTGGTGACACATCTCAAAATCTCAAAGAGGAATTTCAAATCAACAGTTCAAATGTTAACTCTCCAATCAAATGTTGACACACATCTCTATTTATTAAAGTCTATAAATAGAGATCTCCACTCATGTAGAAGGGACTTTTACTCTTTCAACAAGCTGAGACTTCTCCACAGAATTGAAGAATAGGCATACAGTTTGTTGTTCTTCATATTCAAATCAAACATGTTTAATCTGTTCTTCAAAAAGTTGAAGAAAGATTAATTGCTCGTTTGTTCGAGATCAAGCCACGGCCCTCATTCAAGCTTTCCTTCAATTCCATCCATTGCGAAGATTTGAAGGATAAATCTACAGTTCAAGAACAAGCTCCAGAAATCATTGAATCGTGAATAATCAAGAAGATCGAATCAAAAGAATTTTCTTTTCTAAGAGTGTACTCATATTTTCTGAAATCAATAAAATTACATTTGTTCCTCAATTTTCTCATTAATTCCATACTTGAATTTTGTTGCGTACAATCTGCTTCTTGGAACCCGTTAAAGGCTTCTTGAGGAAGCTTTCATCAAGCTAATGAAAGAAGCAGCACAATGAAAAGGCAACACAATGACAGAGCGTAGCATGATGGAGAGGCATTTTTTGAATGCACACATCGGGCTTGTAGCTTGTTGATGCAAGGCTGACCTCTTGGTTCCATCGTCCATCCCTATCGTGCTATTTGGAGTTATGCACTTTTTAGGTGTATACAATTTCAAAATAGCTTGTCTTAATACCCTTAACAGCAATTTTCCCTTTTTTTTATTTCATAAAATTGGAATAAACTAAATATGTGAACACTAAGATTTGATTGGACTTGCGATACGATACTACTCAAATAACAATCTTTGTAAATGATATTCTCTATGACTAAGGTGCTGTTTGGCGTAACTTCTCACACAGAAGTCCATTTTTGGAATGGACTTTTGGAGATGGAAGTTTCAAAATGGACTTTTTTTTAAGAAGAGTTTGTTTGGTGAATGAGTTATTTTTAAATAAAAAGTGCATTTAAATGTGCAAATACGTTTGGTGACAACTTTTTAAAAGTACAAACTTTTACCTACTTACCAATATTACCCTTAATCATGAATTTAAAACTAAATGGATATAACATATTATAATATATAATTTTAGACTGCAAAATAGTTAGCTGAAATAAATTAAAAATATTTATCCATAACTATAATGTCAAATGAACTAAAATTGGACACACACACAAAAAAAAAAAAAAAAAGAAAAAAAAAAAGAAAAAGAAAGAAACACTTTAATTGCAATGTTGATTTAATGACTTATTTTCAATAGAATTTGTAAAACAATAGGAATTCGACTAGTCTAAATAATTCATGTATGGGGTTGGGATAAAGATGACATTAATTATAAAACAAGGGATAAACGTGTAATTCTGTGTATAAAGCTCCTGACTTCTAGGGAAGTGCAAAAATCACAGTTTTGAGAAGTCTGAATTTTTGACTTCTTGAAATGGGCATTCTGGAAATGCACTTTTTGTCAAGAAGTCCATTCCCAAATCTCACCAAACGAATTTCAATTCTGTAAATGGACTTCTTCTTCCAGAAGTCCATTCCCTTTGATTTCCAAACACCCTCTAAAAGTCTAAAACATACATGATACAACCATTAAAGCAATGGTTGATGATATAATTTAATGACATCAGCTAATAAATATAAAACATACTGGTTGACCTTTCTTCTGAATTTAAATGGAAGTGATTTTAATGTGCATGATATTTTATTGTTATAATGCCCAAATTTAAATCCCAACAATGACAATGAGGCCCTACATATAAAAAAATCTCTAAATAAAAATTAAGCGGTCCCAGTGTAACCGAATGTAATCCAACTAAGAACCAAAAATTGCACCTAAATATAGAGAGTAAAAGTGATAAAATGTAGCAACGCCGGAAATCTCCATACAACAATTGAAAATTCAAGATATGCTCTTGCAAATGTCAAAAGCATAAAAAATTGATGGATAGCATTAGTAATAAACTCTGGAAAAAACTTTTGCTCACCCAAAAAATAGTTCACCAATGCTCACCCAAACAACGGTTCACCAATGCTCACCCAAGCATGCTTGGGTGAGCATTGGTGAACCATTTTTTTAGTGAGCAAAAATGCTCTCTAAACTCAGCAGTTTCATAAAGCAAATCAACCATACGAGCGTGGGACTAAGACTGGGAGTGAAGAGTGCCATTTTTTCCCTCTTTAATGGACAATATTAATAAAAAAAATTTATAAAAAAAAAATTTTAAAAATAATAATAATAATAATAAAATAAAAAATAAATAAATAAATAAAAGCAAGAACTTGGTCTATCATTTGGAAAAACAAAAAATTGAGACAAGGGGAACGTAGGAAGCACAGCAAAAGGACGGAAAAGTTGGATTTCCGTAGTGTAGCTTTAGGGGAAGTGGGGAACATTTCCGAATTAACCAAATGGAACAAAAGAAGCAATGGATTCCACAAAAATACAGGCTTAAACCTACTATAAGACATACCCGACAGTTAAAAGGAAAAAAGGACAAAAGTAAATTACACTGACCTCTGCGACCATATACATGCTAAACATAGGGGATGTGACCTCACTTGGCAAAGAACTAGCAAATTTATTAGTTTATCCTCACTCTTTTACTCAAATTAATTTTTTTTAGCACACCCAAGACAGCGGTCAAATTCTCTTATTAGCAAGCAGCACTCTCCTCTCACCTCCAGGCTCAACCGTCGTCTTCGTCGCAGCAACTCCACCTCTCTCACCCTAACCTCTCTTTCTATTCAATCTCCCACCCCACCTCTCTCTATTTGCCTCAACAGCAACTTGGGGGGGGAGGGGCAGGCCCAAATCTTTCTTTCTTCCATTGCCATCGGTAGCCATTCGCCTCAACAGCAACTCCACCTCTCTCACTTCCCGCCAAAGCATTGATTACCCCCAAATTGTCGTCATCAAGATTCAGCAATTTCCCCCTTGGCCAATGTGCAACACTCCTCCCTCATTCAATGCCATTACCCATTGAATACTCGATTACCTCAAGCAATTTTCTTCTCTTGGTTCTTGCTTCTCTACCCTCCCACAATTGAAAAATAAATTTTGTGTGAGGGTAGCAAACCAAGAGAAGGGTTGAAGAGGGAGAGAGAGAGAGAGAGAGAGAGAGAGAGAGAGTGTGTGTGTGTGTGTGCTGGGAATGGGGAAGAAAATGGTTTTCGTGGGTTCACAGTTGTTTTTTCTGTAGCTTTCCCCTGTTATGTAGTTAACTGCTGCATCAAAGTCAAATTCTAGTTTTGTTTCATTTTTTTGGCCTTTAAAACCAATCAGCACATGATTTCAAGTGCCTGATCACGGGGAATTACTTGCCTCTGTTTAAGATTGTAAAGAAATGTTGTCATCACTTCATCATAACTCCCATTGCACCAGTAATTCTTTTCACAATTTACCCGAATTTAAATAATTGAATAATTTAAAGAGAGAAATGGGGTGAGAAAGAAATTCTACCTTTGTGAAACCATCGACCTCCCTAACCACTACTGTCAAAGAGATATTTTCTACCCCTCATCCTTCATCTCTGAAAGAATATATCCATGCCTCAAAGTTTGACCAATGTTTCATCCCAGCCACAGAAACTGAACAGCTGTTCAGTCGGATATCCCAGCTACTTTTGTCCAACAATGGAAACAGTATGGTTTCACTCACCTTCATTTTGGGGCTATCAGACTTGCTTTGACCTTCCATGAGAAAAAAGGGACTCCCAATTGTCTCACGAATTGCTTTACTTGATACACGATTTCTCAAGTATGAACATGCTTGTATAGCAACAGTTCAGACAACGTTAAACTCAAGAACAGTGGTTTTTCCAAATTTCGTTTAAATTCCATCTTATTGGCCATCATTTTCTCATTGAAACAGATTTGATAAGTTTTCCCCAAATGCTCAAATTCAAACAAAAAGCTCTCGCACCGGCCCAACTTCTCCGATGGGCAAACTGGTTTTCACAATAGAGTTTTGATGATGTTTATATCCAAGGAAAGACCAAAATCCTCTGACTTTCTTTCCCGCCTCAAAAATGAAATCAATTCCCATCTGGAAGGCCACCTCATCTTTCCCTCTGATTGCCGCTTTTGAACATGGCGAATCATCAGGAATTCCCCCTGACTCGTCTCCCAGTGCCCTTTCACTTGAATCTCTAGTCTTCTCCATGCCAGTGCACATACAACATAGTCTTTAGAAAACACTCATTTCTCGCAATACTGAAACTCTCCATTCTCTCCTCAAGCTTTATGTATCCCGTTATGGTCTCGATGCTGGTCCAAGTCTCTTTCAGCCTCAGATCAAGAACTACTAGAACGTTTTATTATTGCTTTCCGAAAGGATATTCATACGGAAGTTCACATGGTGAATCCTGGATCCCCACGTGCTGAAGAAGTTATTGATGATCTACTAGACCTAGGACAACCAGAACAAGCACAAGCACCAACCCCCGAGAATCGCCATTCTCTAACCCTCCAAGCCAAGGTTTCTCATTCCATAATATCCCTCCTTCAAAATGGCTCGACAAAATCTATGAGTGCGCAGCTGAACTCCTCCAGCCTGGTTCTATAACCCGTACAGTAATCACCAAGTGTCTTTCAAGATTCCATGGTCGCCTACGTCAATGGTATATAAGTCTTGGTGAATACAGACAACTTCAACTGGTCCAATTACCTTCCATAGATGACTTCCTCAACATCATCCATACTGAATTCCTTGGCATCACAAGAACTGCTAGGGAGATTAGGATAACAGGTTGGTATCAGAGGGACTTGGTTGTGTTTTGGGAAATGAAGTAGGAGGCTTGCCAGGTGAAGGGACCACCTTGATTTTAGGTTGGGAAGGTCTCATCAGAATATAGCACATAGTAGTCAAACTTTCCTGATGGCTAACCAAGTAAACTAACGCTGGAATCACCAGATTCATATCGTTCTTGGAGAAGTGCTTGAGAGGACTTCTTTTTTCCCTTTTTGGGAAAGTCATCATCACCATAGAGTTCTTCATAGTAACACTCGTCACAATCACAATGATCAAAAAAATTGTGTCCTATGATTGGATCTTGGAAGTGAAAGAGTGGTTGACCAGAAGCTGTGAATGAGTGGATTGGGATTTGTCCTTAACCAGAGTTGGATAAATCAACTGGTTGAATCATGTTGATTGTTGTGGGAAATATTGCTGGGGCAAATGTTACTGGTTTTGCAAATGAGATTTCCATAATACCATCTTTCTTTGTAATGAAAGTGGGATCAGCAATTCGCATTGGCTGGGATTGAGGCTGATGTTGCTCATAATTAGTTAGCCACGAGGTTGGTAACAACTTAATCAGCTCATCACGAGAAACTTGTCTCGGGATATAAACACAAGAAGCTTGAGTGGTAGAGTCAATGCTGACAAAAAGAGCTTCGTCAGAAGTGGATGGTTGGCTTATGTCAAAGGCATGGTTTTGTAATCTGTAAGCCATTTGATTATGTAACGTGGCGGCATAAGTGTCACTAACTGTTGAAGCACCACCGATCTGAACCTGAACTTTTAGAGCTGAGAGGAGATATGGATCTTGTAGTGGCATGTTGAAATTTGGAAAGAAAGTGAGAACCACTGTTCCTGAGTTTATTGTTGTCGGAAGATCTCTGTTTAGCGACTAAGTTTGGGCTTAATTATGTGCTTACAACGAGTGTAACTGATTCTTCAAATGTTTCATTTCAGCCTCTTTATGAGCAAAAGCCGAAGAGTAACCAGTAATATCTGTCCCAACAATATTTCCCACAACAATCAACATGATTCAACTAGTTGATTTATCCACCTCTGGTTCAGGACAAATCCCTATCCACTCATTCAAAACTCCTGGTCAACCACTCTTTCACTTTCAAGATCCAATCGCAGGACACAAATTTTTTTATCATTGTGATTGTGACGAGTGTTACTATGAAGAACTCTATGGTGATAATGACTTTCCCAAAAAGGTAAAAAAGAAGTCCTCTCAAGCCAATCTCCATGGAAAATGCTCAAGTTGGCTGGCAATATAGGGCAGAAGAGTATACTTACCTTGGGAAATGTTTAGTCCCAGAAAATCAACCGAAGAGACTCCAATGATAATTTTCTTTTGAGAAAGCATAATTCCATGTTGGACTAAATGATGGAACCTTTGTAGTAACTGAGTATGAGAATCTGGGTCAGCGGAAAATAAAAGTATGTTATCAATATACACCAGAGTTGAAGAGAGGATTGGTTCAAAAATCCGGATCATTGCTTTCTAAAAGAGGGATGGGGCTGTTTTAAGCCCAAAGGGCATAGCAGTCCAATGAAAATGATGGTTTGGAAAGCAAAAACCAACTTTGGGCCTTTCGTCTGGATAGATACCAAGTTGCCAGAATCCTGCTTTGAGATCAAACTTTGAGAAGACCTGGGCTTGAGGTAATTAGGCTAGAAGATTATTGCGGCGCAGAAGTGAGAACTTATCAGCATGAAGAAAATGATTGAGGGGCTGGTAATTAATAACCAGTCTAAGTTTCCCACGAATTTGTTATGCTCTTTTATTGACATAAAAAGCTTCACATGCCCATTGTGACGTGGTATGTTCAATTAGCCTTTCTTTTTGCAGCTGAGTGATTTCAGCTAAAGCTAGCTGGTAATGATCAGGATTCATCCCATGGTTTGGTTGGGTTGATATCTTCATTTTTCTTAAAAGGAAGAGAAATGAAGAAACCTGGATTGGTCCATAAAGGAAGAGAGCACTTAGTAAGGAATTCTAAATGAGATTCAGTACAAGAGGTTCTAATGATATCTTGCTGAATAGGGGCAACGTTTTCAAGGGTAAACAAGCTGGCTGGGTAGTCGAGGGGGGAGAGGTAAAGAGTAAATATTAATTAACAGCTTTGATCAGGGAGGGTAATGTTAAAAATTTAACAAAAAAAAACATTTTGGTTTGGCCAAGGAAAAGTGGACTAACGGAAGGGAGAAGTTTTTATGTACCTCTAAGGTAGCGCCTATGTGGTGCCCCACACCCAATGAGATAGCACCACACAAGATTGTTGGGCCATTTAAATTTTTTGTGGTGGATTTTATTGTTCGTGTGGCGCACTTCTATTGGGTACAAGGTATCAAGTGGGATGCTACGTGATACCTTAAGGGTCCCAAAAATTTCTCAACGGCAGGGAGTTGAGTATTAAATAGAGAAAAACATCAAATAAGGCGAGTGTTTCCCCCTCTCAACGCTATTTTTCTCTTCAACTTAAATATGTATTTGGATACTAATATTATTTTCAGAAAAAAAAAAAAAATGAATACTATTAATTAAAAAATGTATTCTTACAAAAATATTATTAGCTTATGTTCAAACAAACTTTTTTTGGCACTAGCATAGGCAGTTTCTAGTGTGTGTGTGTGTGTGTGTGTGTGTGTGTGTGTGTGTATGAGAGAAAGCAAAAGTTTTCAGTTTTGCCACGACATTGAACGTGTGGCACCCATTAGGTTTATTATATGTATGGTTATGAGTACTCTACAACAATGTTTTGAAAACTGGACCGTTCATCGAATCCTATAAATGGCGGTCACAGATCACCAGTTCAACCGCCGGTGGCGGTCACAGGTCACCAGTTCAACCGTCGAGTGAACCGTAATCAAACTGTGACATCATAATTAGGTAATAAATGCTTTTTATTCAGAAGACATGAATAATAAAACAAACAAACAAACAAAATCACTCAAAGAAAATGTTATTTGAATGTTTTCAACATATAGAATCAAATAGATTACTATTGAAACGAAAATATACTTTAATTATATTAATGTAGGTGCCCTATGACTTTTTCTATGCAAAAATTTACATATTTATTATTGCTACACTAAAGAACATACTACTACTATTTAAATAATTTTTATTGTAATAGTTAAGAACATATTATTTTACCATTTAATATTTCTTCAATATAAGTCGAGTTTACCCTGAAAGAAAAGCATCCCTATATTTGCGACTAAATACTCACCAAAACTCGGAAAAATAAGGACCAGATTGTTACCTTCCATGCCAGGAAATATCAGCAGTTCGACACAAATCGCCAAAGTAACAAGCCAATCCTGGTACCAAAGTTCTTGCCAGGTACATTCCCTTTGTGACGGGCAATTCTCAAGCACCAGTGCAAAGTAGAGTTTCTTATAAACGTTATGGATATTATCTTCAATAAGAAAATAAGTCGGACTCATATTAAAGAAAACTGCATTTCATCTTTCCTTTTTCACAGGGGAAGAACCACGAAGTGATGCCCTCAAGCACAAATTCAATATCTTTTTATTTGAGATCTAAATTCAAGAAAAAAAGCACTAGTAGAAAGTGAACGGTTAATCTCAGAATAAGTTGTTTCAGAAGATACTTTTCTTAAAAAGATATACAATTAGGTTCAAGAGTTGCGGGGATGATAATTGTCAAACCAGATCAGAAGAATTAAGGTCCCAAAGTTGTAGTAGTAGGTTTCTGGACTTCAACATCTCAAAAGCAAAGAGCCCCCAAGAATCAGGTCCCACTCTCTCTCCCTTCAGTTTAGGTTTTTTTTTTCTTTTCTCAATCAATTTTACTCTCCCAAGTCAAAATGGAAATGAAAAATCACCAAGTTGTATAGCCCCCAAATATATATATTAGTAGTAACTAGTAAGTAACAAGAAAAGAAAGAACGAAAAGGCCAGCCTGCAAGATCAATTGTCACAAAATATTACCTAGAATGAGTGTTAGCCCACAAATTAATCCAGCAGCTAAATTTCTTTTTAAAATCCAGTAGGTCAACAAAAAAAGACAAAAGAACAATAAAAACTACAGAAAATAATCAAACAGAACAGATAACAAAAAGAGCCAAAACAACAAAATATAAAACAAAACAATCAAGAGAGACAAAAAAGGGCAGCCCGGTGCACGAAGCTCCCGCAGTGCGGGGTCCGGGGAAGGGTCGGACCATCAAGAGAGGCAATGTTCTAAAAATCCTCCTAGGCGCTTAGGCCGTGACTAGCCGTCTCGATTTTCACCTAATCCTTTGCAAAAATCCCACAGCAATTTAGTCCGGGCCTAGGCGGGCCATTCGCACCATAGTCGACAAACTTTAAGATAGAGAGAGAGACAATTGCGACTAATGTATCTTCTGCGGAATCTAATGCCGCGTCTAAGTCGGACCAACCTCTAAAGCGAAACTCAGATTTTGGATGGGACTATAGTTGTCAAATCGGGATTCATATCGTGAATCGAAATGATACATTTGAATCGAATCGGGATTCGCGAATCGTGAATCATACGATTCAGCAACAAATTAAAAAAACCCTATAAACATATCCTTTTCTTTTCTAGGCTGGTATGAACGTATCCTTTTTTTCCTAGGTTTGTATAAACATATCCCAATTAAAAGAGGGTTGGTAATCAATTTTTTAAGAAAAAATTTGAAAAAAAAAAAACAAAACAAAAAAATTGGAAAAATAAAGTTTTGTGCCCAACAGTAAAGTGAATCGTAAGAATCGCGAATCGAATCGTAAGATTCACTTGTGAATCGTAAGATTTTACGATTCACCTTCGATTCTTGTACATGTTCGATTCGTGTATCGATACGTATCGTTTTCATGATGAATCGTATCGAATCGTACGATTTTGACAACAAAGGATGGGACTATGCAATAACTGTGGATCTTGAAAATTTGGACAAGTTACAATGCAAGTTGTATCAGATGAGGATACAGAAGAAGAGGGTAATGAATGAGGAGTATGAGTGTGAGTCTGATGGTGAGAGAGTATTGGAGTGATATGGAGAAGAAGGGTTGAAAGCTTAGTTTGTTGGTATGAATTTTTTTACATTAGAATTGTCTCTATAGTATTAATTTTGCTTTAAAATATTGTCCCGCCTAAAGCGATTTTTAGAACATTGAAGAGAGGAAGTAATTAAAGATAATAGAAATCACAATTACATTATAGTTCTGAATAAAATATTGGTTTTAAACCAGATATAAGAGAATGCATTTAAATGAAGCGGAAAGAAAACCATCAAGTGCATGCATTAAGCAATAACGGAGAAAACACTGCTGATTAACCCACTTAAAATTCAAGAGAAACCTGTTAGTCTCCGAAGGAAAACACTGCCTACTCTCCAACAGTTTTTAGAAGCAAAGTATCAAAGCAAAATACTACATTGTTTTGAAAACATTCGAAGGAGAAAAAGTACTTAAATATAAAGGAAAAAACAGGTTTAAGATTCTGGTCTGTAGGCAAACATTGACTTTTTGCTACTAATATAAAGACGTCATTTGCATGATTGGCTGGACCTTCAGAAGAATCACCAGAGTCCAAAATTTAAAGATTGATGCATCTATGAAGGAATCTGCACAATCAATACGTAACCATAAAAACCTAATTTCGAAAACATGATTTCCAGCAGATAACATACGAAAATCATAGATGAAAACACCATACCTTGGGCACAGTAAATATCTCCAAATGTGTAACTTTTCATATTTTATCCAACTAAGATGCCAAGTATGAGAATTTAGTACCAAGTGACTTGTCTAGTACAGTAATGAGTGACTTTGCAAATGGAAACAAATCTGAGATACAATTTACTGTGAGTTGGAAAAAAAAAAAAAGTAATCATGCAGTATAAATTTACAGCTAACAAACCACAAAAACTGAGAACTACAGAAACCACTTGTGTTGTTTCAACTAAATTTTAACTACCATAATCACCTCATAGCACTCTATGTAGATTATTAATGGATGATTCAACAAGAAAATAAATGTACATTGGGAAAATAGCATATTTGGAACAAGATAACAAATTTTAACTTGATTTGAAAAACTTAGAATTAAAAAAAAAAAAAAAATAATAGTATGTAAATCAGTAAATGGAACAACATAGTTGCACTCAAGCACAACAATATCCTTCTGTATAGGACTATCATACTTAAACTGATCTTAAGGTAGTTTATGAGCTAAAAGAGCACAAATACATGGATACGATAGGATACAGTACATGACATGGAAAATTCTGAAGTATTGGGAGATGGAAACGACGAGGATATGACTGAAAAACAAGTCTACAATCTATTTATCTGTGATAGAACTTTATAAGAACATCATATGACATGTTAAAACTAAGATGCCTAAAGCTCGTAATAGATGCTAATTTCGAAGCCCTGTATTGATTTCATGAGTATTCTCAATTGTGAAATGAAATCCCTATCATGCTTGCACTTTTATTTATTACTACTATTACAGAAAATCCAAATTATAAGTTCAAAGAATTATAATCATAATCAATAACAGGCCTTGAGCACTTTCAATTTCTACTTTTTTTTTTAAATAATTTACTACAATACTATTGATGTCAAAGAATCTAGGTGTCGGTCACGTGTCCGAACAAAACAATGTAAAAAAGGTAGGAGAGGGTTTGTGGAATGTTCAACACATTCAAGGAGTGTATGCCAGTGTCCTATGTTACCTAGACTTAGGTACGGGTGTCGGGTTGGACACTTAGCCAAGTGTTGGTTTTGTCCAGTTTTCAAAGATTTTACACTATTTTGAAGGGTCGGAGAGAGCAATACCCTTCTCCGGGTGTCGGGTCGGACAAGGGTATTCCATGCATTATGAAGGGTCCGTGTAGACATGACCCTCCTTGGACTGTTCGTGCTTCTTGGTTTTGAGAATAGGTGCAAAATCCCACCTCTTTGTAAAACAGTCAGCCAGAGATCTCAAAAGCTCGTGTTATGATGGTCATATTTCTGACTTTGATCACACGTACTGATGGGTAAATCTTAAACCATAGAACAGACACTCATCATAATGAAATTTGGACGGCAAGATCTACACAAGAAGTTGCAAGGCTTATCTACCATGGACATGAACTATAGAAGTGTGAATAATCCTGCATGACAGAGGTCGTTCTAGCACTAAAGAATAACAGCAAACTTATGCATCAAGTAGCAGAAAAATAAAATAAAAAATAAATACATTTCATATACCATACAAATCTTATTCAGTTACCTAATGACCATGACCAGAGTAAGGTGCACCACCAGGCTGCGATCTTCCAGGTCCGCCCTGTCCCATCTGTGTGTTCTGATACCCACCACCACCCTGCATATTAACTGGCTGGTTCCCATAGCCGCCAGCACCCCCAACGGGATTCCCGTAACCTGCATTGTTCATCATAGGAGGGACCCCTTGGTTCACAGGAGCACCAAGTCCTCGTCCGAGCAGATTAGTAATCCCAAACCCAGCTCCTTGAGTAGCAAGCAAAGCCGTCAATGCCTGCCCAAGAGCTGGGGTCAGTGAAGGGGCTGCAAGCGCAACAGGTGGGTTGTATCCTACTGATGGCGCCATGAGATGACCAGTTCCCATTCCACCACCACCGGGAGCAGCAGATGAATATTTAGCCTTGTCCTTCCTAGCAGAAGAGTGGTGATGAAAGGAAGGGTGTTGCTGTTGCTGTTGCTGTTGCTGTTGCTGTTGATAAAAAGAGGATTTGCTGTGTTTAGGACCATCAATAGCCTTTTGGCAATGCAGTATGTGACCCTCATAATTCTTGTGTGGGTCGTCAAGGGCCTTCTTAGCACCATCAGCTGTCTTGTATACAAATAGTGCAAAACCTTTTGGCTTCCCAGTTTGCCTATCCAAGCCTAAAGGACCATCCTCAATCTCCCCAAACTTGGAAAAGAAATCAAGCAGTTTCTGTGGATCCAGCTCTGCAGAAACGTTGCTTACAAATATTTTTCGCTCTGAGGCCGTGGTGGGAGGAGGAGGAGGAGGAGGTGCGGTAGGCACGGAGGTTGGTGGTCCGTCAGAGGCCAACTGGCAAGAGGTGATACGATTGCCTATCTTCTTCTGGGGCTGCTTGAGAGCCTTGCGGGCCCCACTACGTTTCTTGTAGAGTATGAAACCATATCCCTTTGATTTACCAGAGACCTTGTCGCAGACGGCCTTGCAGTCCTCTATCTCACCGTACTTGCCGAACACACCATTTAGGGTGTCTGTGTTGGAGTCCCATCCGAGACCATGGACGAAGATCTTTCGCCTTGCTGGGTCTGCATCTGCTAGTTTCTCAACACTCTCTACGAATTCAGGGTGCTTGGATACAGCTTCCTTGAGTAGAAGGGCCAGCTGTTCCTTGGAGAATGGTTCTAGAATCTTCTCCACTGCCTCTTCTTCCATTTCCATTTCCAATTCCAATTCCAATTCCTCTTCCGCTGGTTCTGTAGATTTGGTGGAGGATGGGTTCACAGTTTGGTCGTCACCACCCTCGTCCTCCTTCTCTTCTTCTCTATCCTTCTCCTTATTGTTGTCCTCCTCTTCCATGTGCTGACCCTGAGCCTCCTCTTGTTTCTCAGTTTCTTCTTCATCTTCTTCTTCGATGGTCTGTTGTTGTTCTTGTTGTTCGATCTGCTCTTGTTCTTGTTCTACTTGAGGATGTTGAGGTTGTGGTTGAGATTGAGATTGAGATTGTTCTGGTTCTGTGTTTGGGTTGGATGATTCAGGTGCAGATGAGCGGAGCTTTCGCTTCTTCACCATGGCGAGGCAAGGCGAGGCGAGGCGAGGCGACTCAACACGCAAAAATTAGGGCTCTCTCTTTTCCTTTTTGGAGGCTAGGGTTTCACCTTTCAACTGCCAACAGCGTGTTCTCTCTCTTTCGTCCATCAAGCATGTATCTTATAGTCAAAATATCAAAAACAGAAATGTCAAATAATGCGACACTGGGACAAGTAAATACTCCTAACTTTTAATCAATCTCACTACTAAATTATTCCCGAAACATTTTTGATATCGAAATTTGAGAACATAGCATTACTCAAATCAAATTACGCGGACCAATTTGGGCTCCACTGCATTTCTTTGACAGGGCCTTGGGTCCACTACGAACCATTTCTTTTCCTTGTGGAGAATTTTTTTTTCCTTCTTTCCAGCAAGAGAATGAGGTCAAATTCTCCCAAACTTGTCTTTCGTAACAGTCCGTTTGGTATGCCACAAATTATAAAAGAATTGATTTGTAATTCTTGTTTGTGATAATTCTTGTATTTGGTTTGACAAAAGAATTGATTTTCAATTCTAACCAATTCTCACCAATTCTTGTTTTAACCCAAAAACAAATCCTATCACTTTTGATAAGATTTGGTGAGAAATAATTTCACTTTTCGTGAAACAATGTGATATACCAAACTTACCCCTATATATTTCACACCTCCTCTCTTTATATGGGCAATGTAGTAAATGACCGTGATTCATTTCATTTCATTTCTCTTTCAAACCAAACATGAGAATTAGAATTGCAAATCAATTCTATTCATTTCTTTTCTTTTCTATTCTCTCCAATTCAATTCTATTCTATTTTAGAATATTACCAAACGGAGTGTAACTCTGGAATAAGTAGGAGCAATTGTAAGACCCATTTTCGTGGGGTATTTTTTATTGTGTTTAGTATGCATTGTTAATAATATAATAATGATGTAGTTATATATGTTAATTGAGTTTTAACGCTGTCACGTCCCAGAATAGCAAAAATAGAGAAAAATAAATTTCTTTTTTTGGTTCATAGGAAATGACGGATAAATGTCACTAATTATTCACACCGCACAGTACTAGTTAACAAATAAACAGGAACAGCAACATAATCAAATTGAATATAATAACAGTTGTATCTATTACAAATATCAAAGTGGTCCTCAGGAACCAAACAGGTTTGGAGACATTATATGCCCAAGTACCCATTACAAAAGTTCAACAGAAATAACAGAAATATAAACTATATATAACTTCTTCATCTCTAACTGGCGTAAGGGTAGGTGTCAGCGTAGTACACTTCCTCGACATAATCGTCATTAGTGGGGCCACCAGTAACATAATCCCCTTCCGGGTATGTAGACACCCCAATTTTGACCAACCGTCGAATTTAGGAGAGTGTCACCTCCGTATCCGATGATGACAAGGACCGAAAAATTGAAGTATTCCAAGCTCTTCAGAAAATCTCCAAAACGCAATAAAATTTCACAGAAAGAGGAAAAATACTAGGTATTTAGGAGAATTCAGGTATAAGACATGATTTTTGGAAAGGATCTTCAAAAATAATTCGTTTCAAAAAGGGGGAAGACCTAAAAAGGGGAATCTCAGCTTAAAACGGCACACGGCAGACTGCCACGGCACTGACTGAGTGCCGCGCGGCAGTCAGAGAGTGCCGGCCCGGCATTCACCAAGTGCCGCCACAAATTTCTGACTGCCGTTCACTTTTAAAGTCTGTATTTTGCAGTGCAATATGTATGCGTATGCGAATAAGAACAAAAAACTGATAAAGTAAGACTGACAAAAACGCGGCAATCCATTAATTGCCGCGGCATTTGATGAATGCCGTGCGGCAGTCATGGAGTGCCGCGACGGCATTCATGAACTGCCGCAACGGCAGTCACAGACTGCCGCGACAGTTTCTGGACTGCCGCGCTGGGCAGCAGTCTGCCTAATTTCAGAAAGTACACATTGTACCACCAAATGAGATGCTTACACATGTCTTTTACTCCGAATTCACTGAAAATACTTGGTAGTTTTTGTCTATATAAGAAGAGGTATCTTCATGGAGAAAGGGGGGACCAACCAAGAGAAAAATATTGGGGGGAATTTGAAAAGGGGAAAACAACACATACAAAAAATACACTACCATTACACCAACATTTTAGAGAGAAAAGAGAGAGTTTGGAAAAAAAAACTAGGAAGAAGAGCTTGGAAGATCTTCAAAGAAGAAAAACTTTGAGGATAGTTGGAGGTGATCCTCTAACCATAAGTTGTTTTATTTGCATTCTTTTCTTTGGATTCTCAAACTATTTTGTTTTCTTTGCTTCATTTCTTTTATTGTTCATACTTCCCTCTTTGAGACTATTGGAGATCCTCAATATCTCTCTTGAAATCTCTTGAATGTGATCTTTTGAATCCCATGTAAGCTTATGCTTCATATGGAAGTCAAAGTTTGATCATCATTTTATTCTATAAACAAATAGATGGATCCAAGTCCATACTCATGACTTGGGTCCTCTAAGTTTGAGTTTTCATGGAGTCTCCTTATATTCCTTGAAAACTCATGAGTTTTAGTCATGTCTTCATCTCCAATGGCCATCAAATGGTAGGAGGAAGTGGTTTTGAGTCCAAGTCCATCTCAATGGTTTAGATTCCTTATCTTGAGATTTCATGAAGTCAACTCATACTTCACTTGAAATCTACAAATATGAAGGTCTTTAGCCTCCAATGACCATCAAATGGTAGGAGAAGTTGTTTGGTTTAAACCCAACTTCATGGTTTAATAGTTGGAGTTACCAAATAAAAGTTGAACTTGACAAATGAAAACAGTGAGTTCACAAATGTTTTTGATCAAAGATTTTTAGTTCGAAATCTAACCGTTGAAATCAAGTGAAACCAATGGGAAAGTGTCAATAACACGATATTCTACCACTGTAATTTTTGTTTTAAGGTGGTTTCATGTTTAGAATGGTTTGATCATGAGTTTTGTGACACAAATACAATCTGTCCAGAGTTTCAGAATAGTTTCAGAACAGTGACACTCTTTTGAAACAATTAAATCAGAGTTCTAATAAAGTGTTTGTGACTCCAAATAATTTTTTCTAAGTAGTTTAATGTGTTAGGAAAGCCCTCTAAAAAGAATGAAGCATTTCGGATTATTTTACTATTTTAAAAAAATCAAACAAAATCTCTGGACAGAGAGTTGTACATCTCTGAGTGGTGTCTGGTGTTTGTCCTTTTCCCAGAGATCTGACCGTTGAAACCTTGATTTTGCTTTTTGATTTGGAAACTAGATTCACAGGGGCATCTCGTGTCCAAAATTCACCAAGATCAAACCAAGGGAGCCATGCCTTTTATTTCTTTGTAGTTCGGGTCTGCTCTCTGGAATTTTCAGAGTTTTGTTACAATTTATACTTACTTAGCAAATAAAGGTCCAAATGACCCTTTCTTGACCAAGGGTTCATACCATATCTCAATAATGATTAATTAGACTTAAATCTCAAAGCTAAATGATTCAAATCAATGAATAAATTCATAGTTAATAGCCTATTCTTGTTCATATTCATGAATTCATGTACATTAATGCTTATAATTAGAATTAGTAATTGGATAAAATTGGATTTCATTGCTTGCTAGGTATAAGCTAGAGAATTAGGTTTGATTGCTTGATATCATGTTATTATTATGTGAAGCATGTGGACTAACCCTTTGTTTTGTAGCGCTATCAAGGTATGATTTCTAGGACTCCTCTCTAGTTTATCCTAATTTCTTGATTTTATTGATCTTTCGACCTCATGCGCAATACCTTAGAATTAGGATTTGCCTTATGTGTATATGTGATTAGAGACCTCTTTTTAGGATTTTCTTTTGTTCGCATGCATTGCACGTTTATTATCGCTGCTGGATCCCGGGTAAGTTCACTTGTTCTCTATTGCATATCATATCGCTTGTTACCTGAATTATGTGGCTTTTGAATGATATTTTGTCAATTGTAATTTTACACCCTTTGGACATGCTTTTTGTGATGTATGTATATATGTATTAGTTGAGGGCATGCTTAAATTAATAAATTTGATTAAAAGGATGTTGAGTAGAGGCCTATCGCAAGATAGGATGAGAGAGGGTGTTTTAGTCCGATGGGCTCCTTCCTCTCTCATTCCATAATCCCCGGACCTAGTTAATCTCTGGTTTCTAAAAGATCAGTTTGCTTTTAAAATGGTTTCTTAATTTTCCTTTAAAAAAATTAAGTGGCGACTCATTTTGTTTTTGAATTTGATTTTGAAAAGCTGTGAGTAAAGAATAACCTGCGATATCCACAATCTGGCGACTCTGCTGGGGATCGAACCCAGAATCTCTGGTTTCGCAGACCAGAATTCTGATTTTGGGTTCACTTGAGGACTAGACTTGAAAAATATCATTTTAATCGAATTAATTAATCTTTGTGTGCCTGTTGCATTTCACTTGCATGTCCAGCCAGTCGATTGCACGGAACTATGACCTTGGAGGCTCGGAGGCTCAATGGCTAAGTGGGCCCAAAACAATGCAAAGATATCTTTGAGGAAAATAAAGAGTAATCTGGAGGGTTGATATTGCTTTGTGAGTGTGATAAAAACACGATACAATATGAGAATGGCAAAGTTGACTGGCTAGTGAAAGGGTTAAAAGAATCAATCGTCAAATAAAGAAAAGGAAAGAAAAGAAAAGAAAAAAGAAAGAAGAAAAGAAAAGAAAAGAAAAGAAAATAAAGCGGAGAAGAAGTTCATGTTCTCATCATCCTGTCCAAAGGCTACCACAAGTGGCCCATTTCGGAAAAAGCACTCATTTGACCTAAATGGAAACATGGCTCGAAAAGCCCACTATTTCTTGAAGCCTTTTTCTTTCGAGACTTCCAGAGTTGATGAACTACGTTTTGACCTGATTCCCACTTGGGGATACGTAGGCAACCTGCTCGGTTCGGTCATCACCCCATCATCTCATGCTATCTTTTTTTCAGGCCTTGGCCGGACTACTTTGATCTGATTCCTACTTGGGGATAAGTAGGCGAACCTTCCAAGGTTCTCGGTCCACAACCATTCCTAAACCGAAAGCATCACCCTTTGCACCTTTGGTTTCCTTCCTTCATACTAGGGGCAAACTTGTGTTTGCCTCGAGCCATGTATGTACTGCCAAACCAGGGGCAAATAAAGTTTTCCCATCGGCATTGGGTTTTCCGCTTCAGCCCACCAATTCATGATAATTATCTCTAGGTTTGGAATAAATGCACTGCAGGCATCCTGTACCCTCATGTTCTCAAAACCCTTGGGTGAGCCTATTTGCCCTTAAGACTAGGGGCAAACTTCGTTTGCCAAAATCCCTCTATGCCAGAGGCAAGTTCTCAAGTAATCAAGTTTGTTTTGAAAGGATTGAAATAGAGTGCCTTTCATTCTATAAGCTAAAGCACTAATTTGAAGCATACTCTAGATAGGCAAAGAATTCGCTAAATCAAAAGGGGAAGTTTTCAAAGTTTAGATTTATCAACAAAGCACTACCATTTGTAAGATGATGAACAAATGAAAGGTGAGATGATACAGTTACTCACAATGAAAGCACATTGATTCATAACGAATGAAGAGTTTGAGTCAGTCATTTTGAGTAACTAGCTTTGTCAGGTCTGTCCTCCTTTGATGAGTCAATAGGTGGTCTCAAGTGTGTGGGTTTAAGATGATGAATAAAGATTTGAAAAGTCTCCATGAGGATTTCAAGAGCAATATGAACAGAGGTTTCAAACACTATCGCAACATAGTGCTAAAGTGGCAATATAAGAAGAGTCCAAGACTAGGGGCAAAGGTGACTTCCCTCTTTTGACAGAATCGATGTGTTTCTTCCAAAGGTCCGTAAATGCATACAATTATTCTTTCTACCAGCTCCGTTCTTTGAGTTTGAAAACTCCTCAAATTTTGAAAAATCAACTCTTTGAGTCAGCAGATTCTCGAACTTTTGTGAAATCAATTCTTTAAGTTTGAAGTGACTCTGAATATTGAAAGTTGGTTCTTTGAGCACAAGGAGAATCCCGAAGCATTAGTCCTCTATGGCAGCCTCTCTTCATAAACATTAGTCCTCTATGGCAGCCTCTCTTCGTAAGCATTAGTCCTCTATGGCATCTCCTCTTCGTAAGCATTAGTCCTCAATGGCAGCTTCTCTAAGCGTTAGTTCAATGGCAGCATCATTTGTGTTAGTCCTCAACGGCAACCTCGCATTCGCGTTGTTCCTCAATGATTCTTTGCGTCTCATTCAAACTCCCGATTTTGAAAATTCAAAATTCTTCTGAATTGAAATTTTCGTATAGTCGAAGTGACTCCGATTTTGAAAATTGAAATTCTCTTCGAAAATTTGAATTCGTTCGAGTCAATTCGACTCCCAAATTTTGGAAATTTGAAAATTCTTTTTGACTCCTGATCTATCCAAATATCGTTGCCCCATTTTTGGGAGTGTAACATATTTACATTCTCGGTTTTCGCAATAAATTTGCGTCAACCCTCGTTTTGAGAATCTAACAAATTTATATTCTCGGTCTTCGTAACAAATTTGCGTCGATCCTTTGTCCTGAGAATGTAACAAATTTATATTCTCAGTTTCCGCAACAAATTTGCGTCGATCCTTTGTCCTGAGAATATAACAAATTTATATTCTCAGTTTCCGCAACAAATTTGCGTCGATCCTTTGTCCTGAGAATATAACAAATTTATATTCTCAGTTTCCGCAACAAATTTGCGTCGATCCTTTGTCCTGAGAATGTAACAAATTTATATTCTCAGTTTTCGCAACAAATTTGCGTCGATCCTTTGTCCTGAGAATGTAACAAATTTATATTCTCAGTTTCCGCAACAAATTTGCGTCGATCCTTTGTCCTGAGAATGTAACAAATTTATATACTCAGTTTCCGCAACAAATTTGCGTCGATCCTTTGTCCTGAAAATATAACAAATTTATATTCTCAGTTTCCACAACATATTTGCATCGATCCTTTGTCCTGAAAATATAACAAATTTATATTCTCGGTTTTCGCAACAAATTTGCGTTAACCCCCGTTCTGAGAATATAACAAATTTATATTCCCGATCCTCGTAACAAATTTACGTCGATCCTTATCTTGAGAATGTAACGAATTTACATTCTCGGTTTCCGCAACAAATTTGCGTTAACCCCCGTTCTGAGAATATAACAAATTTATATTCCCGATCCTCGTAACAAATTTACATTGATCCTTATCTTGAGAATGTAACGAATTTACATCCTCGGTTTCCGCAACAAATTTGCGCTAACCCTCGTTTTGGGAATATAACGGATTTGTATTCTCGATCCTCATAACATATTTGTGTCGATCTTTTATCCTGAGAATATAACAAATTTATATTCTCGATTTTCGCAACAAATTTGGGTCGATCCTTTGTCCTGAGAATATAACAAATTTATATTCCCGGTTTTCGCAACGGACTTGCGTTGACCTTCGTGATCAAATCAAAAGCACTTTCATGACTCCTGTGTCAGATTTTCGCATGAAAAAATCTTCCTTGACTAACACGTCACGAAATGTGCGTCGTACGTGGGGAAAACATGATAAGCATGACATTTACACAACCAGGTCAATTCAGAAAACACCATTGCATGGCACTTACATCACGACAGGATAGGTGCATCCATCCGTGTGACTACTTGCGTTTGTGAATGTTCAACCTATGCCTGAACTACGCTTTGGTTTGATTCCTGACGGGATACGTAGGCAGCTCGCCGTGGAGCATGACCAATTAGAATTTCACTGCACGCCTGTTTTTGCAACGCATTTTGTTTTCACCTAAATTCGGCAGTCTGGTCAAAGGCTTGTATTCACGCAGGCTTTGACATTCACTTACGGGACGCGTTGCTCCACAAGCTCTGTCAAAGAGGGGCAAATTGTAGACACCCCAATTTTGACCAACCATCGAATTTAGGAGAGTGTCACCTCCGTATCCGATGATGACAAGGACCGAAAAATTGAAGTATTCCAAGCTCTTCAGAAAATCTCCAAAACGCAATAAAATTTCACAGAAAGAGGAAAAATACCAGGTATTTAGGAGAATTCAGGTATAAGACATGATTTTTGGAAAGGATCTTCAAAAATAATTCGTTTCAAAAAGGGGGAAGACCTAAAAAGGGGAATCTCAGCTTAAAATGGCACACGGCAGACTGCCACGGCACTAACTGAGTGCCGCGCGGCAGTCAGAGAGTGCCGGCCCGGCATTCACCAAGTGCCGCCACAAATTTCTGACTGCCGTTCACTTTTAAAGTCTGTATTTTGCAGTGCAATACGTATGCGTATGCGAATAAGAACAAAAAACTGATAAAGTAAGACTGACAAAAACGCGGCAATCCATTAATTGCCGCGGCATTTGATGAATGTCGTGCGGCAGTCATGGAGTACTGCGACGGCATTCATGAACTGCCGCAGCGGCAGTCACGGACTGCCGCGACAGTTTCTGGACTGCCGCGCTGGGCATCAGTCTGCCTAATTTCAGAAAGTACACATTGTACCACCAAATGAGATGCTTACACATGTCTTTTACTCCGAATTCACTGAAAATACTTGGTAGTTTTTGTCTATATAAGAAGAGGTATCTTCATGGAGAAAGGGGGGACCAACCAAGAGAAAAATATTGGGGGGAATTTGAAAAGGGGAAAACAACACATACAAAAAATACACTACCATTACACCAACATTTTAGAGAGAAAAGAGAGAGTTTAGAAAAAAAAAACTAGGAAGAAGAGCTTGGAAGATCTTCAAAGAAGAAAAACTTTGAGGATAGTTGGAGGTGATCCTCTAACCATAAGTTGTTTTATTTGCATTCTTTCCTTTGGATCCTCAAACTATTTTGTTTTCTTTGCTTCATTTCTTTTATTGTTCATACTTCCCTCTTTGAGACTATTAGAGATCCTCAATATCTCTCTTGAAATCTCTTGAATGTGATCTTTTGAATCCCATGTAAGCTTATGCTTCATATGGAAGTCAAAGTTTGATCATCATTTTATTCTACAAACAAATAGATGGATCCAAGTCCATACTCATGACTTGGGTCCTCTAAGTTTGAGTTTTCATGGAGTCTCCTTATATTCCTTGAAAACTCATGAGTTTTAGTCATGTCTTCATCTCCAATGGCCATAAAATGGTAGGAGGAAGTGGTTTTGAGTCCAAGTCCATCTTAATGGTTTAGATTCCTTATCTTGAGATTTCATGAAGTCAACTCATACTTCACTTGAAATCTACAAATATGAAGGTCTTTAGCCTCCAATGACCATCAAATGGTAGGAGAAGTTGTTTGGTTTAAACCCAACTTCAAGGTTTAATAGTTGCAGTTACCAAATAAAAGTTGAACTTGAGAAATGAAAATAGTGAGTTCACAAACTGTTTTTGATCAAAGATTTTTAGTTCGAAATCTAACCGTTGAAATCAAGTGAAACCAACGGGAAAGTGTCCATAACACGATATTCTACCACTGTAATTTTTGTTTTAAGGTGGTTTCATGTTTAGAATGGTTTGATCATGAGTTTTGTGACACAAATACAATCTGTCCAGAGTTTCAGAATAGTTTCAGAACAGTGACACTCTTTTGAAACAATTAAATCAGAGTTCTAATAAAGTGTTTGTGACTCCAAATAATTTTTTCTAAGTAGTTAAATGTGTTAGGAAAGCCCTCTAAAAAGAATGAAGCATTTCGGATTATTTTACTATTTTTAAAAAATCAAACAAAATCTCTGGACAGAGAGTTGTACATCTCTGAGTGATGTCTGGTGTTTGTCCTTTTCCCAGAGATCCGACCGTTGAAACCTTGATTTTCTTTTTGATTTGGAAACTAGATTCACAGGGGCATCTTGTGTCCAAAATTCACCAAGATCAAACCACGGGAGCCATGCCTTGTATTTCTTTGAAGTTCGGGTCTGCTCTCTGGAATTTTCAGAGTTTTGTTACAATTTATACTTACTTAGCAAATAAAGGTCCAAATGACCCTTTCTTGACCAAGGGTTCATACCATATCTCAATAATGATTAATTAGACTTAAATCTCAAAGCTAAATGATTCAAATCAATGAATAAATTCATAGTTAATAGCCTATTCTTGTTCATATTCATGAATTCATGTACATTAATGCTTATAATTAGAATTAGTAATTGGATAAAATTGGATTTCATTGCTTGCTAGGTATAAGCTAGAGAATTAGGATTGATTGCTTGATATCATGTTATTATTATGTGAAGCATGTGGACTAACCCTTTGTTTTGTAGCGCTATCAAGGTATGATTTCTAGGACTCCTCTCTAGTTTATCCTAATTTCTTGATTTTATTGATCTTTCGACCTCATGCGCAATACCTTAGAATTAGGATTTGCCTTATGTGTATATGTGATTAGAGACCTCTTTTTAGGATTTTCTTTTGTTCGCATGCATTGCACGTTTATTATCGCTGCTGGATCCCGGGTAAGTTCCCTTGTTCTCTATTGCATATCATATCGCTTGTTACCTGAATTATGTGGCTTTTGAATGATATTTTGTCAATTGTAATTTTACACCCTTTGGACATGCTTTTTGTGATGTATGTATATATGTATTAGTTGAGGGCATGCTTAGATTAATAAATTTGATTAAAAGGATGTTGAGTAGAGGCCTATCGCAAGATAGGATGAGAGAGGGTGTTTTTGTCCGATGGGCTCCTTCCTCTCTCATTCCATAATCCCCGGACCTAGTTAATCTCTGGTTTCTAAAAGATCAGTTTGCTTTTAAAATGGTTTCTTAATTTTCCTTTAAAAAAATTAAGTGGCGACTCATTTTGTTTTTGAATTTAATTTTGAAAAGCTGTGGGTAAAGAATAACCTGCGAATACAAGTTTATTATGTGAATTATCAAATTATGCCTTTTGTCATAAAAACACCTAGCATAGTTAAACAATTCATTTGACAAAGTTTATATTTCAAATATGTGTATATGTTTATTTCTATCCATTAATGAATAGACAATTGTGTAGTGGCAGAGTGGTGGGGACTGAGTGCCGAATAGTCAACGTCCGTGATGGATCACGGTTCGAACCTGGCTACTATCCAATTACTTCTTTATTTCTTTAAACCAAACGATGTTGTTTCATATCAAACCTGACACACGTGATATGACCTCAATTAATACAAGTTTATTTTCAAATAAAGAATCACTTTGTTTAGAAATGCCAATTCCTTTACAAATGTACAAAAGTTGTGTGATCTAGTGTTGGTTTGTATATTCCCAGAACACACAAAAGAACCATTTCCTTTGATCACAACTTCAGTTCCAAAAGAAAAAGAATAATTTTTTTGGAAAGTTCTGAAATTGAAATTAAATTCTATCTCATTAAAGGGACGTAAAGTACATCTAATAAAACCAAAACTTTATTGTCTAGATATACTAAAACTACTACTCCTATAGCAACACTAAATACAGTTGCACTAGAACCTAGAGTCACGACAATCTCCACATCACTGCACCTCCTGGTTAATCTCAACCCGTGCAATGAATTGCAAATATGGTTAGTCACACCACAATCAATGCACCAAGTTTTTGAAGTGTCTATTATAAAACTCACTTCAATCACATGTGATTCAATCATACCTTAAACTCTTATAGCTAAGATTTCTGGACAGTTCCTCTTCCAGTGGCCTTTCTCACCGCATTAGAAACACTTTCATTTGCCTTGGCCACCCACCTTTCCCTTGCCCTTACCTTTTCCCTTGGATTTTGCAATCTTCGGGACTGGTCCAACATTTGGACCACCAATGAAGCCTTCTTCTTCCCTTTCTTACCTTTCGGTGCAGATCGAGAAGAGGAAGAGCTTTTCTCAACATTCAAAATGTTGCCCCCAGGCTTGATCATCCCTTCTACTGCTAGAAGCGAACTCATCAATTCACTCATTGAAAAATTCATTTGATTTATGTTATAATTAAGTTTTAAATTGAGTGAATGATGGTAAAAGTGATTGAGTATCATATTAACTTGGGTATGTACGTCAATGTTTGTACCCAGAGTCTTTAGTTCATTTAAATAATTGATCATTTTCAAAATATATTTTTTGACTAGAGTCCATTCCAACATTTTTCACACTCCTTATCTTTTGCATGGCTACCTGTCAGCAAGCCTACCATGCTCCCCAAACATTTTTTTGAGGCTCTTGGTAATGGCACTAGAAGAATCATTCGATTGGAATTGGTGTTGTAACACATAAGCCAAAGAGGCCAGAATGTTGCAACGGGCCATTCCATTTGATTTCTTCCATTTATCGAACTCACGTCTAGCAGCAGTCGAAGCATTTGTAGTGGGTTCTTCAGGGCATGGGGTGGTGAGGACATATATGTAATCCTCTACAATTAAAACAATGTCAATTGACACGACTAAAAAGTTGTGCGCTCTTGTGCAACACCCAAGTGTAGGTGATCGTGCAAGTACTACTTAATAAGTTCAGATCGATCCCAGAGGGAAGGAATAGGAAGAATATATACTAAGTTACAACCTAAAGAAAAGAAAAATATGAATTATAGGAGTGAAGGTTCTAACTAATCCTAAATAATTTAATTAAATTAAATAATAAACTAAAGGATATAGAAACATAACTAATTAAATAAATAAACTAAGGTGTTGGAACTATGAGATTCCACATTAATCCCAACCATCTGCTATACATACTCATTAACGTTCTATGGAGTTCATTCCTTTGCAGTATTTCGTATTTTTCTAATGATATATAATCAATAGCCCTTACATGAATCGATCGATCGAACTGCATCATCCTTTAATCGATCGAAATGTCTTCGATCGCTTGACTATGGCTCTGGTTCAATTGATCAAAATATCTTCGATGGATCGAGCCCAATGTTTCTAAAGATTGCATGGTAGAGGCTGGGAATCTTCATCACATATTCCCAACGTCTAAACTACAGAAACATGATAAAACTAATGCAGAAACAGTAAACTAAAGCAATCATAACAACTACGTCAATAAACAATCAAATAAGATAAATGAAAGGAAAAACCTAGAATAAATCTGAATATGTGACAAGTGGGGGTATTTATAAAATACAACCGCGCTAAAATAAAGAAATACACTGTTTAGTTCAGAACTCCCTGTTATATCTGCAAGTTGAGTTACACTGTTAGCTTTTACACAATATGATTAATCTAGGATAAGTTGTATTGTTTTAGCTCTTATTTGTGCAAATTATTGTTTTGTTGTGAGAAGAAATGAATAACAGGACAAAGGGAATGCTGGATTACAAACAAGAGATTTTTAAAGTTGAAATACAGAGTTTGAGCTATCGATTGGATCGATTGAGGACAGTTCAAGCGCTCGAGTAATTCAAAAGTTCAATCGATCGAGTGATGTTCGATCGATCGAACATGGCTTTTATCATAACTTATGCGCACACAGCAGAAACATTCATTTTAATCCCTATCTCTTAGGTTTTCTATATATACTCGTTATGTATAGGTCCATAGGGACACCCACTTTACTTTTCATCAGTTTACATAGAGAGAAGAGAGTTTAGTCTTGATTTTTGTAGGTCTAAAGTTTGGATATTGCTTTTGGGATTGATTTTTACAGTTTAATATAAGTTTCTCCATTCTAGGTTCTGTAATCTTATTTACATTTTGCTTGCTTAATATCGTAGTTTGATCTGTTAGAATCATTAGTTTCTGTAGTAGTAGTAGTCTTAAACCTTAAGTTTCCATAGTTTTTTATGTTTAAATCACAAACAAACAAGACCTTAATGAATATTTACATTTAAAACGAATCTGTGACACTCCAGACCATGTCTGAGTAGTCCTAGAGTTAGGAGACCACCAGTGATCTCCAGCCTCTGTCATGCACCAGAATAATTCTTGTATTCGATCAATCGAAGTTAGTTCGATCGATCGATACAGAGATAAAGTCAATCGATCGAAGACATTTCGATCAATTGAGAGATGATGATTTTCGATCGATCGAAAGCGCGTCGATCGATCGAGCCTTCTGATTCTTGAGAACATTCTATGCGATATTTCTAGATTTTTCCTTATGCTTATTGAACTCAATAGTCCTTGATTTCTGTGATTGATTGGAGTATTTACATACAATAGTGCTTATGTGATTGTGATGTTTACATCTTTTATAATCTATGCTTAGGAAAGATGTGTTATGCTACACCCTAGTTATAGGTAGATAATTCATGTGAACCATAGATGGATTATGCTTAGGTTAAACTAATGATATCTTCTTGCTGATTCTATTGGGCTTGTAGTGACTATCCAAACATAGAACTTAGAATAGAAAGTCTAGACCCCCGATGCATAGTTAGTGGTGGATTTGCAATCCTAGATCTCATCCACTCATATTTAAAACAATCTTAAATTTTACATTAGTTTACTTATATTTAATTCTTGAATTTATTTCCATAATTTCATAGTTTAATTAGTAGTAAGAATCAAATCATCAATCAATCAAACTTCTGTTTTTCTTATAACTAAATATATTAGATTTTATTAATTAAAGGATAAAAATATACAATCTCTGTGGGTTCGACCTTTACTTCCACACTACAAATCTTTAGAAAGTAAAGCATACTTTTCATCTTAATTTTGACAAGATCAGACCCCATGCTTATTGATGGTCCTTATGTACACCCCCGACTTCCTCAGAGTCCTCATCTTTTTTCGAATCGACCGACTCTTCGCCCAATGATGACGATGACGATGATGATGCAGAGGACGATGTGTGGAGTCTAGGTGATGACCTTTCTTGTGAGCCTACTAAGACCATTGCCGCTTTACCTGAGGTCACATATCTATATAGGGATTTGCTGGATTATGTTCTGGACATAGCGAGACAGTGTCCTGGGAACCCCAACTAGTCCCCAGAGGATACATCCTCTATCTTTGCATTGTATGACGGGCCAAAGGATGATGAGGTAAATTTAGCACCGGAGAGCGACAAGGAGGATGAGGAGATAGAGCTGACACCCTTTGACCTTGATGAGCATCCTGATTGGGCGCTATCTATCCTGGAACTGTATGACGGGCCAAAGAATGATGAGGTAAACTTAGCACCGAAGAGCGACAAGAAGGATAAGGAGATAGAGCTAACACCCTTTGATTCTTATAGACGTGATATCCCGCTGCCGCCATCGTCAGATGCTTACAAAGGAGTGGACATTCTAGTGGTCTTCTCTGTGGAGTTCATTCATGTCATCATCATGTTCCCACCTGCATAGGGACATGCTGTGATCTGGTTTGGGGGAGTTTATGGATTCTTTTTCCTTTTTATTACTGTTTCTTTTAGTAGTAGTTCTTAGTAGATTTTTCTTTTAGTAGTTACTTCTTACTTGTTTAGAAAAAGTAGTGAAAATAAAAAAAAATAATTAAGAATTTAACTTTTGATAAAATGGTTTAGAAGTGTAATAATGTTCCAACACTTAATATCTTCATTGATTGACATGATTTCTTTGGAAAATGAGATTTTGGGAGTTCATAATTCGATATCTACTATAGCCATGAAGGTATGTTTTTAAAGTCTTGTATCGTTTGAATCATAGTTTCATGTCTTTAACTTGCACACTTTCTTATTGCACTAAACGTAATCAATTGGAAGCATGTTGATGTGAACTATAATATGATTTGGATTTTTGAATAGCACCATTGTAGAGACTAAACCCTGTAAGCTTTGGGCCTTTCTATTCTTCCGAGGGTTTTAAACATTATATGTTTATCAAATTTAATTGGCATTGCGCAGTAACATGTATTAGTCTCATTATCCTTGCTTTGATCGTAAATCGAGTTGATTTTGTTATGGCCGTGTTTAATAAAAACACAAAGATAATTCTTCTCTTGTTATCGTTGACACTAAACGACCATGTGGCACTATGAGATAATTCTAGGCTCTTTTCTTTTTAAACCCTTTTGGCTTTTGACTTACCCAACTATTTATCCAAAGTTAGCCTCCTTGAGCCTAAGCCTTTTCTTTTGTTTGCCAATTTCCTTACCCACTCCAGCATGGAGTTCACCGATATGTAAATTCTCCTAGCCCAAGTCCAAGATTGGTATGCAAATGGTTGGTCGTCCAAGAGAAAATGGGGCTAGTAGTAGTTAGCAGAGCTACAAAAGTGAAGAGTAGCTTAAATTAAAAAAATAAAAGAAGGTAGTAGTTAAGAATGAAATGAAAGAAAAAATTAAAGTGAAGAAAAGAAAAAAAAATGCCATTGAAGTAATAAAAGCCCTTGCATTGAACGCTACGACCGCTTATCCCCGTTCTCAGATTTCTTTGAATTCCTTTACCGTTCTTTTCCAAGCCTTAACCCTTGACCGACATTTCTTCCTTAATTAAAGTTTTAGTTGATCCTCGAAAATCACAGTTTGGATGTGAAAACACACTACAACAAAAAAGAGTTTTTGCAAAGAAGCTTAGCAAGGAAAAGTAAATTTTCTTGCTAAAAGTATAGTATTTGCAAGGAAATTTGATTTTGTTGCCCAAAAGCTGAAAGACATACATGTTAGACAAGGAAAATGATAATTCCTTGCAAAAAATGGAGTATTTGGCAAGGAAATATCATTTTTCTTGCCTAAAGTAAATTATTTGGCAACGAAAAATCAAATTCCTTGCTAAAAGTATGTTTTGGCAAAGAAATTGTTCTTCCTTGCCGTAAAGTTAAGTAAATATTTGTGAAAATACTTTTTGGCAAGAAAATATTTTCCTTACTAATACCTATTTTTAGTAAGAATTTTTTTTTTCCTGACTAAAAGTATATATTTAGTAATGAATTATTTCTTCCTTACCTAAAATTTGAAAAAAAACCTTTTTTCAATAAAATATTTTCCTTTCTAAAACAACTAACCCCTATATCCTAGTCTCCAAATTTCTCTCTCAAAATTTTTCTCAAATTTCTCTCTCAAAATGACCTAGTCCCCATACCACAGCCCAAATTTCCCTCTCTTTCTTACTTCTCTCTGCGTCCTCTCACCACCGCCAACCCCTCTCTTCCCTCTCTTGGCATATTCTTACCAATCACTGTCGTCCAAATTAATGGATCCGGCTCCGGCCTTTTCACTCCCAGTGATTCTTCTTCTTCTTCTTCATTTTTCAGGTATTCCCTCTCTCTCTCTCTCTATATATATATATATATATACACGTAACCCCTAAGAACCTCTGTTTGTCAATTTATGGGGGTTTTGATGATGTTTTAATGGGGCCCTCTATTTCTCTCAGTGCAAGCCCCTGCGCCCAAACCTCTCTCTGTCCAAAACCCCTATTTTTTTTTTACTTTTAATTTTGTTTCTGTTGTATATTCTCTTTACTCATGCTTCCTACTTAATTGTTTTTAGTTTTTTATGTCCACACACATACACACACACACACACACAGAGATGTAGAGCTCTAAACCCTCCTTTTCTTTCTTAAAGGTTGATCCAAAATTGGAATTAATGACCCATTTTCACAGTTCCATTTTCAGCCTTGAATTTTCACGGGCATTATTAGGTTTTTAATTTTTTTACTTTACAACTTCAGGAAGAGGAAATAGAGCAAAAAGCAATGAGAGATCGAGAAGGGTCAAGGGGCCAAGTTACTGATAGGGTAAGCTCAAATACTAAAACAAAAACAAAGTTTTTTTTTTCAGAGGACCTGTTAGCTTAAAGAAACCCAGATCATACTTTCGATACACAAGTTGAATTGGCTTGAAAATTAGATGGGTTCACTTTCAGGTATCATTTGCAATCATTTTTTTTTCAATCTTTTCATTGACCATGTTAATGTACTTGATCATGTCAATTTGTTTTTTCATATTATTCCAATAATTTGAGTTTTGGTAATTTTTTGAATTTTGTTTGATTCATGTAAACCATCTAATGTTTTACAACATATTTACTAATGTCCATTGGAATCAAAATTAGAGATGTGGGCAAACACAATCAAGTTAAATACTGGAGTACAACTGATTACACAGAGACAAGTTTGTCTTTTTTGAACCTTCAGCTTCCTAGAAAGTCACATTTGGGATGAATATTAAAGTTTGTTTGTTCTTTGGGCAATACAGAATATTCGAAAAGGCATATTCCCTGACAAATGATAGTAATTCATATAATGGCAATCATGTTTGGAGCCTTTGGTTGATGTTGATAGTTGGATTAGTTGCCCACTATCCCATGCTCATAACCAGGCTTTTATATAAATTGTATAGATTATTATTAAATCAAATTGATTTGTGAAAGTACAATTTTTTTTTTTAGGATTATATACTGTATTAGCAAAAGTTAACAATGGTGAGATAATGGAATCACTCTTGGCTATTTTATTTTGATTTCCCATTTAGATTAGAATTGTTTTTGTTCTAAATTTCTCATTTTCTCGTTAACACACTTGTGGGAAAATACAATTATAGGGAATTTTAGTCAAAAGTCCTCTAAAATAGGCTTTTTTTATTAGGTCCAATCCAGTTTTTGATTTTAGAAAAAGATCATCGATGTGATTAAGTTCCACTAATCAGGGACTTTTGACATTATTTAAAAACGAGTTGTCCTTTATGTATACTAAATTATCCAAAATGAGGGAATTTTTTAAACAAAAATTCTATAAAATTTTCCCCATTTTGACTTTTTGTGACTCTGAATTGCTGAGCTATGGTAATCTGAACATCTGAAACTTTCATTTGATTATTAGACCAAAGTTAAACATCAAAGTTTTGGTAGCCTAGATAAAGTAATCTTTGACGAAGTCATTTCTCTGTTAATGGCGGAAGGTGAGATGGTCAGGACATCATTTAACATGTAGTGTAACAACCATATGCACTTTGTGTGTTAATCATTGTTGTTGTTATTATTATTATTTCCCTTTAATTTTGGTGACATTGTTCTTTATGTAGGATATAGGAATCTATCATTGCATATACATGTGTAGTTGTGTACTACACTCATACTCATCCTAGGTGTACTACATTCATACATGTGTGTGTTGAAGAAGGTACTTCTCTCTTTCTCTCTCCTTTGTCGGTTATTTAAGTTTCATACCCATTTTGTATTCTACGTCTATTCTGCCAAATTTCATTAAACGAACTTTTATGTTGGGGATAGTCATGTCTTTCAAAATAGTAAATTTTGAGTGGATATTGGTTCTTGTATGTAGTACCTAATAATAAGTTGTAGCTTTGTATAATAATATAAGTTTTTCTACTTCAAATCCAATGATTAGTAGTTTTTGACTTGTCACATATGGGATGGGCTCATGAACACTTCTTTTCTCAAGAAGATTATTGTTTTTATTCAATAGAGGCGCTGTGTTTAGGAGGCCTTGAACGTGCCTTGGGGGGCGTGTGATCGTGTATTAGTATGTGTTTGGCATAGCTGAGACTGCGACACAGTCGCAAAGAGCTGCCCTTGCTTCTGCCACTGTCACTTGCATGCAATCGCAGAAGCTTTGCTCAAATAGGCCTAAGAAATGTGGATGAAGGAGCTTGTGGTTATCGAATTGGGAACAAGTTGTGGGAATTAACTATGTCAAATTTGCACCTTTTGGATGAAAAGGTCAAATTTGCCTATTTTAGTTGAAGGTTGAGCTTTTTTTAAAAAAAAATTCGATCCGCACTACTGTAGAATAAAATCAAAGGTTGAGCAGCAGATGACGAGTAGCAGCGGCTGGAGTGGGCAGTGGTGGGATGGTGACAACAGTCCAAGTCGGATGGTGTTGTGGTAGTTGTAGAGGGGCGGTGGTAGGATGGTGTTGCGATAGTTTGTAGGGGGAGGTAGTGGAGTGTTGTAATGTTTCAAAATTTTAACAAGGGTAATTGGGTAATTTTGCATGTTCTGTGTGGACTGGTATTTTAATTTACTGTATTTAAATTTTTCAGAGCATGATTAAATTATTTCATTTTGTCTTTCATATGCTTTAGAAATTAATTTCTGTACCCGTGGATGTGTTTATTTAATTTTGGGGTTACACCGTTGGGTCAGACTGTCCATTGGAGCACCAAACTGTTATTTTTGGAGAATACAAGAGAGTGGGCCCCACCCCACTCCCTATATGGCCGGCCAAACTCTCCCCATTCCCTCATCACTCACGTTTCATTCACTCCCTCTCATTCTCTTCTTCCCTTTCAACCTTCAAGAGCCAAGAACACTCAAAGATCTTCATCCCTCCTCCATCTCTAACTTTAAAATTTCAAGGGATTGTCAAGAAGTTCATTATCTAGCATCTCTAATCATCCTAGGGCTTGGAATCATCATTTGGTAAGCTTTCTAGAAAACCACCAAATTTTAGGGTTTCACTAAATTTTGAAATTTTGGGATTTGATTGAAGTTCTCTTCTCTTGTATAGTTTCCTTGGAGTATATAGAGTTTCTCTTTCACATCCTAACCATTTCTATGGAGGATTTCTAGTGTGGGTAAGTTTTCCCAATCTCTAGCAACCTAGGGTTTACTAGCTTTATGTTTCTATCCTAACCTTGGGTTGTTATTGCTTAGTGTAGTCTTCTTGAAGCATCCTTCAAAATTTGGCAAGCTTTGGAGCTACTTGGGTTTTTCTTTTCTAGCTCTCTTGAATATTTCCTTGTTTGGAAACAAAGCTTTGAGGTAGATTTACATTGTGCAATTATATATGTTATACTTGCCTAAGGTGTTTTGAGTTCATATATATGTGCTAGGAGATAATTTAGACACATGCAATGGGTATTTCCCCAAAGTTGTAATGTAAGGGTTGTAGGCCAAATTGTGGAATTATATGCCTTGGTTGTACTAGTTGAAAGTTTGGGGGTGTTAAATGTTATTAGACGAAAGTTGTGCAGAATCGAATTTTACATAGACCAACGCGGACATAATGTGAAAATTTCAAATATATAGTTACTTACGGATGTTTCAAAATTCAGCAATTATCCAAAAATGGTCCTTATGCTGTCAAAGTTGCTGTCAAATAAAAAAACTGCTACTGTTATTTCAATTTTATTCCCAAACGGTGCAGAATTGGAAAAAATGTCATTATACAAAAGTTGTTCAGAATCAAATTTTACATGGACCTACGCGAACAGAATGTGAGAATTTCAAAGATATAGTTACTTACATGTGTTTTAAAATTCAGCAACTATCTAAAAATGACCTTTTATCAAATCTATTGTATTTTCCCTTTCTCCTTGAACTAGTACTTGTTCGGATAGTCTTTTAAGTAAGTTTTCAAATGTTTTCATCTTTGTTGGACTTGTTAACATGTAAGTCCATTTTGGCTTATATGTTAGTAAGTCATCCTTGTAGGAAACCCCGTGGGTTTCCAAAGTCGCTTCCGCATTGTGATTGGATTTTAATCCTTTTCTCTCTATCTTTTCTCTTTCCTCGCGCTTCGGTTTCCGGGGCGTGACTGATTGGTATCAAAGCTAACCGGGTTTGAATACCTAGGGGCTATGGGTGTTTACTTTGGGCTTATTCCGTTTCCGTCGACGCTTAAGCTTGTTTATTGTTTTCCGTGTATTTCATTGAGGTTTTTCGTTGAGATGATGCGATGCCACGTGGGCATGCATAGAGGTTGAATTCCTTCGAGACCTACATGGTTACATGTTCAAGGTGTTTACAAGTTTCACATTCGACTTAGTATCTGCTTACATGTTAAATGTTTACATACTCCATGGGATAGCATTAGTCCTCCTATGAGTTGCTTAATGTGGTTAATAGTCATTCAATTCCTCATTCAATGCTAATTGTTTTAACTATGCCGCCGTTTACTTTACATAGTGAGATGTTGCATGAGCATTTTTTTATTGAGTGAAAGTCTCCGGGACTTTTGTACTTATGTGCCCAGTTTACATGTTTCATATCTTACGTGTTATGTGAATTCATGTGAAGCCTATGTGCTCTATGTATTGTGTTGTGCACTTCTATTGGTTATGATACGAAGAGTACGTATTTCATGCAAGGCGAGTATAATGCTAACATGCTTAATGTTGAATACCTTCGAGACTAGGTATGTATATGCCAAGTGTTTATATGATTTTCAATCGTTCTAATATGTATTGATGCATATTGAGTAATGTGATCCCGTATTGTTGATGAGCATACTTCTATGTGAATTTGATGTTTAAGTTAATGTTCACACGTGATATATGTACATGTTCTACATGTTATGAGCTAATCGGTTCCAACATTTATATGTGTTCAGGATACATGCCAAATGCATTCATGTTTGGCGTGCCCTACAGTTATGTTATAACCGTGCATATTCTCAGTACTATGTGTTCTCATGGGTCATGATAGGCATTGATTAGAATGAATCATGATATAAGTTGCTTAAGGTTACTAGTAACCCATATTGATGTTGATTGCCTTCCCTATACTATCCTTGCCGTTTATGTTAAATATCGAGTTGATTTACAAAGTAATATGGTATCATCGTTCTCAAATGTAAATGGAATTATGAAGGGAAACGTTATATATTCTATGTGAACATGATTAATGTTTTGAGCTATGTGATCTCATGCTAAGTACACGTATCCCTCAATTGAGGTGTGAATTTATGTTTAACCTATTAAGATTCGTGCCTGGTTCACGTGGAACTGTGGCTTGAGTGCGTATTTATAATTTGGTGTACCTTGGTACTATTTGAGGAGGACCTTCGAGTAGGCGCTGTAACTTTTCAGTCAGATTTATGTGGGGTTTAGTGTTGACTATACCGACTTTGGAGAATATGTTATGGGACACCCTCAACCGATTGTTTCTTAAGCAGTATTTCCCGTTCATAGTTCGTCGAGCTAAGAGGATTGAATTTCTAAAATCTTCGTTAGGGAGCCGTGATAGTTTCTGAGTATGAGGCTAGTCTCATTCCCGATATAACATTGGACAATAGAATGAAGGTAAGAACTTTTGAGAATGGACTTCATCCAGGCCTACGCACCAATGCGGTTGGATTCGAGTTGAAAGTACTTAGTAAAGTGGTTCAGAAAATATTAGTATTTGGGTATTTGAGTTCGAATAAAAGAGTTAGAGAACTTCGTGCACCGACTAAGAACAGTCAGTTGGACCACCCCCAGTTCATCCACCTTTTCAGCAGGCTTGTAGACGACCTTTGTTGCCACCATAGTCAACTGCTTCAACTTAGATTTTTGGTCAAGCGTCCCTAGGGGGACAATAAGGACAGTTGAATCTTTTTGCCGCCGCACCTTCAGTAGGTAATACCGATGCTTCTGTGATCTGAGGTAAGTCGTTCGTCTTTAGTCCCAGTGCCACTATGCCTATAGATATCGGCGTATCGTATCTCTTCGGATACCACCTTGTGCATCATCATTGAGTTGAGGAATGAGTCATTCGGTTCCTACATTGTTAGTTGTTAATTGATACTTCTATTGGAGGCTTAGTTCCCTTGGATCGAGTGTGTCATGGCTACGAACTGTGATAGCTGACCAGTACACCATCTTTGATTTATGATTGTGAGTATGGACTAGTGAGTACTTGCCAAGCACTTGTGACTTGTTTCGAGAGGAAGGTAGCTTTTGCATTACCATTCAGGAATCTAAGTTGTTTCATGGGTGATCGTATAGAGACTCCGATATATCCACTTCACAGTTGGTACAATTGTAAAAGTCATATTGACTCCTTAAATAGTTTGTTTTGTTTTCCAATGAGAATGGACCAAATTTGATTGAGTTCTCTCCTGTTGTGGGTTAGTACACCGATGTGTTCCCTGAGGATTTGTATGGCTTGTCGCCTATCCGTGAGAATTGAGTTGTGTCAGACAAATACCCAATACTTCATCTATTTTGATGCCGCCGTATTATATGACATTCGCAGGGTTGAAAGAGTTAAAGACTCAGTTGGAGAACTTACAGGTTAGCGATTGCATTTGTCTTAATCAATCTCCGTGGAGAGTACCTATTTCCCTGTGCCAAGAAGATAGATGGTTCGCTTAAGTTGAGTATTGCTTATAACATCGAATCTTGTGACTATAAGAATTAGTAGAACCTTTTGACTAACTTCGTAGTTCAACGTGTTTAGTTTCAAAGATTGATTTGAAATAGAGTTATCACCAGTTGCGCACTAGGGAACGTGAGATTCCTAAGACTACTTTCCGCCCGTATTACAGACATTGTGAATCCCTTGTTATACCATTCAGTTTAACGAACGCAATTGCTGCTTTAGTAGATTTGATAAGCCGTGTGTTTAATCCTTGCTAGAAAAAGTTTGTGATTGCTCATCGATAGCTACGTATGCCCAATTTATCTAAGTGTGGATATTGATTATCCGAGGTAAAAAGTTTCTTGAACATGTCATTTCTGGTAATGGACTATCGGTGGATCCTTCTAACATTGGGACAGTTATAGATTTGTCTTGTATATGAGATTCATGGTTTCTTGGGACTAATGGGTTACTACCGTTGCTTTGTTGGAAATACCTCCCCGCTTGGTAATTGACTGAGTTGACTAAAATAGAGGTGAACTTTGATTGAGATGCTTTGGGGTGAGAATGTGTTATACCAAAGTTGCAAAAAAAAAAAAAAAAAAAATTTGTTAGACTTCGACACCTGTTCTTGTGAGCATTGAGTGTAGGTTGATTGAACTATACCGTATGCTTCCTGAACGTGGATTGAGCTAACCATGACTTAGGACTAGGAGACATCACATATGAGACATTTCTAACTCAAAGAGACCTTAATTTGGGACAACCCCGTTGGGTAATTATAACTGTGACTATAAATTTAACTTTGGGTGACCTTGAGATAAGAGCGGACTATGACTTGAATTGCATTGCCACCCGAGCTAGGCTAATGTCGTGACAGAGAAGTATGACTATGATTCAGATTCCTTACCTATGCAAGAGTGGAAAATGTTGAGGCTCGTGTGTACCCTAATGTATTTACCGGTGCAAGAGTGAGAGAATACTTAGACGTTGTGATGACTTTAAGAATTGTGGTTCGGAGGCTTTTTCCCAAATTTCTTCGTTTGACTTGAATGCGTAATCGAAAGTTTTGACTTGAAGTTGTTAGCAGCACAGAAACTCGATGATGAGACCATTGCCTTGACATACCGTATGATTAATGAAGACTTTGGACAGGATTAGACTTTTGGTGACATTAGTGGTTTGAGACCTCGAGACCGAGTGTTTGTTTCCGTTGCTTACCGTGGAGATTTGTTGAAAGAGCTCCGCCATTCCCGTTTTGCCCTACATCCGAGAGGTACAAGATGTACTATGTTTTGCGTCGCCAGTATTGGTGGAAAGGGTTAAAGAAATCCATTGTCTAATTTATTTGATTTGCTAGCAGGTAAAGACCGACACCAGAAAATCACAGGTTTGTTGCAACCGTTTTCAATTACCTATTACAGCATTTCTAGGACCTTTGCGAAAGGACAACACTCTTTTAGATCCTTGTAGATCGTTTGGACCACATCTACACGTTTGTTACTGTTTAGAGTGACCGACATCGTAGTTTCCCTTAGTGTGATTCATGTTCGTACGATCGTGAGACGCCGTAGTGTATCAATGTCGATGCATTTAACCGTGATACGAAGGTTGTGTTTCCTTCCTGGAAGAAATTACAGTAAGTATGGGGTATTCAGCTCCTTCTATTCTGATTGATTTTGGAAAACATGTTGAGAGTAGTGTTATGACACTTAGTAGTAATTGGGAAGAACAGTTTCTGTTAGCCGAGTTGCATCCAACATCAGTTATCAGATGGCACCATTTGAGGCATTGTATGGCCATCCGTGTTGATCTCCTTTGTGTTGGGGTGAGGTAGGTGAGACTATCCTTCATGGTCCTGATATGATTAGAGAGACTTCAGAAAAGATTAAAGTAATTTGTGAGAAGTTGATTTCAGCTTAGAGTCGTCAGAAATCGTATGCCAACCGTCATCGTCATCTGCCTGTGTTTGAGATTGCTGTCCTAAGTTACAGCATTTGATCAAGTGGTAAGTTAGTGCTGCATTTGTTGAATCGTTTAAAATCCTTGAGAAGATGGCATAGTTATGAAATCCTCAATCATTGAGAGTGCAAAATGTGTTTCATGTGTAAATACTCAGAGAAATCCTGACTGTTTTATGTGCTTGATTAGACCAATTTGCCTCTTAGTGAAGATGTTTCGTATAAGAACAACCTGTTCAGATCCTAGAGAGGAAGGACCGTGTGCTACGAGGTAGGATAATTCTGTTGATGAGAATTCAGTAGAATCATCATGGTATTTTCGAGTCGACTTGGGAGGATGAGGGTGAAGCGAGGAAGAGTTATCCTCATCTTTTTCCCGAGTAGTGCAAGCTTCTTTACATGCTATGTGTTTTGATGTGCTTCTTCCCTGTTGTTGTTAAGGTTGAGCAAGTCGTTGCTCCCTTTGCGTGATTGCCGTTCCGGATTCCGGGATTGAATCCTTTTAAAGGGGGTAGACTGTAATGTTTCAGAATTTTAACAAGGGTAATTGGGTAATTTTGCATGTTCTGTGTGGACTGGTATTTTAATTTACTGTATTTAAATTTTTCAGAGCTTGATTAAATTATTTCATTTTGTCTTTCATATGCTTTAGAAATTAATTTCTGTACCCGTGGATGTGTTTATTTAATTTTGGGGTTACACCATTGGGTTAGACTGTCCATTGGAGCACCAAACAGTTATTTTTGGAGAATACAAGAGAGTGGGCCCCACCCCACTCCCTATATGGCCGGCCAAACTCTCCCCATTCCCTCATCACTCACGTTTCATTCACTCCCTCTCATTCTCTTCTTCCCTTTCAACCTTCAAGAGCCAAGAACATTCAAAGATCTTCATCGGCCCTCCTCCATCTCTAACTTCAAGATTTCAAGGGATTGTCAAGAAGTTCATTATCTAGCATCTCTAATCATCCTAGGGCTTGGAATCATCATTTGGTAAGCTTTCTAGAAAACCCCCAAATTCTAGGGTTTCACTAAATTTCGAAATTTTGGGATTTGATTGAAGTTCTCTTCTCTTGTATAGTTTCCTTGGAGTATATAGAGTTTCTCTTTCACATCCTAACCATTTCTATGGAGGATTTCTAGTGTGGGTAAGTTTTCCCAATCTCTAGCAACCTAGGGTTTACTAGCTTTATGTTTCTATCCTAACCTTGGGTTGTTATTGCTTAGTGTAGTCTTCTTGAAGCATTCTTCAAAATTTGGCAAGCTTTGGAGCTACTTGGGTTTTTCTTTTTTAGCTCTCTTGAATATTTCCTTGTTTGGAAACAAAGCTTTGAAGTAGATTTACATTGTGCAATTATATATGTTATACTTGCCTAAGGTGTTTTGAGTTCATATATATGTGCTAGGAGATAATTTAGATACATGCAATGGGTATTTCCCCAAAGTTGTAATGTAAGGGTTGTAGGCCAAATTGTGGAATTATATGCCTTGGTTGTACTAGTTGAAAGTTTGGGGGTGTTAAATGTTATTAGATGAAAGTTGTGCAGAATCGAATTTTACATGGACCAACGCGGACAGAATGTGAAAATTTCAAATATATAGTTACTTACGGATGTTTCAAAATTCAGCAATTATCCAAAAATGGTCCTTATGCTGTCAAAGTTGCTGTCAAATAAAAAAACTGCTACTGTTATTTCAATTTTATTCCCAAACGGTGCAGAATTGGAAAAAAATGTTATTATACAAAAGTTGTTCAGAATCAAATTTTACATGGACCTACGTGAACAGAATGTGAGAATTTCAAAATATAGTTACTTACATGTGTTTTAAAATTCAGCAACTATCTGAAAATGACCTTTGATCAAATCTATTGTATTTTCCCTTTCTCCTTGAACTAGTACTTGTTCGGATAGTCTTTTAAGTAAGTTTTCAAATGTTTTCATCTTTGTTGGACTTGTTAACATGTAAGTCCATTTTGGCTTATATGTTAGTAAGTCATCCTTGTAGGAAACCCCGTGGGTTTCCAAAGTCGCTTTTGCATTGTGATTGGATTTTAATCCTTTTCACTCTATCTTTTCTCTTTCCTCGCGCTTCGGTTTCCGGGGCGTGACAAGTGTAGACAATTTAGGTGGTGGTGGTGGACTGGTTTGGTGGCCTGAGAGAAGTGAGAGAGATAGAGAGGAATGGGTCCGGGAAAATGTGATTGAGGATAGAGTGCAAGTGGATAGTGTTTATTACAAACTTGCCACCGCATTTTCAATTTTGGGATTTTATTTACAAAAATGAGACCAATTTTCATTTTTTTGAAAACTTTTTAATATCAAGGAAAAATTTTAACATATTTTTGATATTTCTAATGAATGTTTTCCGTTACAAATTTGTAATAGTAAAATTCCGTTAGAAATACCTAAAATTCGTCTGTTAAAAAATGAGGCTTTTGTATAGTGAAATTTTGAAATGTCTTTTTATTAACTATCTTTTAATTGTTGTGTGCGATTTAATGTAGGGGCATTTTTGTACAGAAAAAGACTGAAGGACCTATACGAAATTAGTCTTTGGCATGGACCTCCTGCATAAATGCTGCATAAATAAAGGATTGATACCTAATAACTTTATTTCAACTTAAAAATTTCAAAACTTTTGTTTTCATAAATTTAAAATTTTGGAATTGTGAAATTGAGATCTTTAAAACAAGATCCATATGTAAAATATGAAATTCTGAAGAAAAAAGATTAAATTTTTTAGTTGATTGTTCAGCGATATTATTTGTTATCTGTTAGTCGTTTACAAATAAATAATATTATATGTTTGAGAAACTACAACTTTAGATGACTATAATTTTATCAAATTTTTTTAAACCTTTTTGTGAATTTTTTTTATTGATTTCATATATATATTTTTTAAGATCCACACGTGGGACGTAGAAATTGTGCAAAAATAGGTAATTTGGGATCCTCATTTTGAGTTTTTATTTATTTGAACATATTATACTATTTATTTGAAAAAATAACTCTCTCTCATTTTTTGGCCATTTTAGATTTTTTTTATAATTTTTATAATTTTATGTTTTTCTTCGAGATTCATGCATTGGACTTGAAAATGTTGCAAAAATAGACAATTTGCAGTTTAATTTTGAGTTTTTATCACTTAGAATATTTACAAACAGATAGTCATTATCTGTTTATATTAAATCATTTTAACCTTCTTGTATTTTTTAGGCTATTTGGATGATTAATTTTTTTTTTCTTTATGTAGTTCTTGCTTTTTTTGTTCCTATATTTATGCAGCTATGGATATTAGTTTTACAAAAGGAGTAGTATATTTTTATTAGATTCATGCAAAACCCTACAATTTTTTCATTCTATATTAAATTTTAAGATTTTTTTAAATCTAGATTAGAATATCGTAGTCAATATTGATCTTATTCGATGGATATTATTTTTCCCATTACAAAATACTATCAAAGTTTACAAAACTTGGACTTCCAAAACAAAAGTTACAGCAATTTGAAGATTTTTAGTCATAAAATGGTATTTTAGACCAAACAAGGGTAAATAACCTACTGAGTTAAAGAAAAGTAAAGTGTGCGTAAGCTAGGTCTTGTTTGGTTTGAAGGGGCTGTGATTGAGGCTCCCATCAATTATCTACCATGAAACTGAAATAAGTGGATCCCAAAAAATTTACTAACAGTAGATTTTCCATTATTTTGGGGTAGGAATTGAAATTATATACCAGCATAAATAAGTAAGTTTAATTAGGATCTTCAGTAATCTGCTTGAGCAGAAAGCAGTAAAAGAGGATATTCCATTCGGTTGGATTGGAATCCTGCAACTACTTTTGGAGTTTCTTTAAAATTAGTGATTAAAGTGAACCCCCGAAGGATTCGTTTGATAAAATTGAAAATTTAGTGCTAAAAATTAAGTATTGAAAAATTTAAGCTACTGTATTTGCAATATTTAAAATAATATTGCAAGTACTGAAATAAAGGGCATTTAATAAAAAAAATTTACTGAAAGCTTTCAGTAGATTTTGGCTGCTTTTTTAATTAAATGGTACATTATCAATCACATTGAAAAAAAAAATTGAGTGTCAAGAATTTTAATTTTCAGCACTTAATTAGATTATCAAACACACTCTAAGTACATGAAAAATCTTAGGTACATTTCTTTATGTTAATTTAAGGGGGTGTTTGGGAACTCCCAAAACAACATCAGATCCAGTCCAAGTCAAATTTTATATCTGGTTCTTGTGTGGTCCAAGGGTAGGTTGGACTTGCATAGAACCTATTTTATTACATTTTTTAGACTGGGCACAGACTACGGTGCAAGAAAAACCTTTACCAAACTAGGTTCCCCCAAAAAATTTTGGACTGGGCCTAATCCTGTTTTGGATATTCCCAAACATGGCTAAGTTTGTGTCGCAAAGCATGGTTGGTCCACGTACACGTGTTTCACTGCAATGCCAACACCATCACGATGATAGAAAAATATTCATTGCGATGGTTGTATAATCTTACATGGTATAACGCTAATAATGATTCTGTATGAATTCATCTGGCCCTCTATTTTAAAGGGAGTAATTCTCCTACTCAGCAAAATATTTCTCTAGCTCAATAGAATTTTAAAACTTATGAGAGAGAATAAAATCCTAGCAGGTATTCCCCTTGTAACCAATATTTACTCCAGAATGACAGTGACATGGTGGATTGTCTCGTGAAAAAAATCTAGGATGTGACGAAACAAGTACCTATGAGTACTAATTTTTGGCCATATTTTTCTTTTTTTCCTCAGCAACTAAACAAATTCATTAACTAAAAAAAAAAAAAAAAAAAAACTTTTGGCCAATACACATTATCGAAAAAATAGCATACTTGACTTTACCTGCCCCCTCCCTTCGCCTTATATACATAAGATGGATATTGTTATTGAGATTTATAATATACTTAAAATATTATTTCAAACCAATATTTTTGGATAAAACGTGTTTATCTCTTCAAACAACCTTTTGATATAAATATTAGGCCCCAAGTAGAACTCTAATCCAAAGTTAATTTAGTTTTCAAACGAGAAACTTATTGAAGTCCAACAATGGAGTCTGGTGGGGTAGTAATCGATGAAGTTAATGAGTTTAACAATGAGAGGTTGAATCAGTTGAAGAAAAGAAAGTTTTTTGAATCATTCCCAGCTGGTTATAGATTTCGTCCAGAGGATTGGGAGCTGATTGTCCACTATTTGAATAAAAAAGTGAGGTTGGAAGAACTTCCTCCAAACAAAATTCAGGAAGTCAACCTTTACCACTATAATCCCAAGCAGCTTATAGGTAATTTCTTTTTATTTTTCTTTTTCTTTTCCTTTCTTCTTGTGCCTGTTTTGATTCTTTTTTATTTTATTATTTTGGTTTTTTTTTTCCTAATGTGTTTCATGACGATCATGAGAATCAATCTCTTAAAACATTATGTATATATGCAATCTTATGCATATGTCAACCTTTGGTACGTTTTGTTTTTTTTTTTATTTTTTTTTTTATTTTTTTTTATTTTTGGGGTGCGCACATGTGTTGTATGATGATTATGATCATACCCCAATCAATCCCCATTTTTTATCAACAAAAAAAATCATATAAAAGGACAATGTTATTATTGGTAACTTCTCTCGTGCACAAGCACTCTGCAGCCATTGGATTAAGAATAGATAATATTTTTCTTACTATCTTTTTTTACCAAATCTTCATCAAATCGTATAAATTTGCTTTCTTACATGAAAAGCTAACCTTATAAAAATAACAAAAGCCCATAACAACTCGCACCGTTAAAATATGCAATATGCATATGTCCGGCTTACCGCTGCTCCATTAACAACTCATGCGATAATAATTTGGTTTTTAAAGGTGGTGTTAAATATTCGTTTGTACTAGCTTGTTTGTGGTAGTCTGCTGAAATGGAAATATTTTTTATTTTTTTTGGAAAGATAAATCTGAATCTTATTTACACTTTTTTTAATTTGTTTGTAATCGGTCTTGGAGTCTTGATTTTATCTCAATGGGGCTACTTAAAACTCAGTTATAAAATTAACTTAGAACCGATAAGATCTATAAAAGTTAGCTTTGGTACATATAACTCCAATAACATTGTTCATCAAGGAAAAAAAAAAAAAATCTCCAATAACTTTGATCCGATAAAATTGAACTTTGGCTGATTAGGTGGTTTTGCTAAGGGGGGAAAAAAAACTACAAAAAGGATTTCGAAGTGCTTAAAATCCTTATTATCCTTGATGAAATTATTATCGTTCAAAAAAATTACTAGGAAACGTTTGCAAGAATATTTTGTTGAAACTTTTGCAGATATTGTATATGATATTACGCATTTTTTTTCACTAATACTAATAAAGTGAAAAAAAAAAATTAAATTACAGATGATTTTAACTATTATTCAACAAAAAGTTTAAATTTAAATCTCCTAATGCTTATATATGCAAAGCTCTTTGTAACTGTTCTCCATGAGTCTTCAAGTTGTGGAAGCATTGCACGACTCTCGTTATTGATGGTGTTTAAGATATCTCTGTAGACCACATTTAGAAATCCCAGTAAGAGTGATTAATTAACTAAGAAAGTTCTCTTAAATAAATTGAAGGAAAGCACAATATTACACCTTCTCACGGAGTATTTGTAGTTGGGGTTTCCTCTATTTAGGAATGACTAATTAGTGATGGAGATGAATAAGCACGTGTGTAGCCGATCTATATATAGTTCGAAATAATAGAGACAAAATAAATAAAGAAACAAGGTACAAAAGTGTAAGAGTCTTGGCAAACAATTTGTGGAGAGATCGTTGGTGGAGAGAGCGTGAATCGCCTAGGGGAACACAAAAAATAAAAATAAATTTGATATAGAGTGACAACTTTAATTTTTTTTTTTTTTGTTCTTTTTGAACAAATAATTTTGTTAAAAGGCCAAGAAGGCCAAAGATGATACAAAATCCAAGGCACCCAAAACAGGTCATTAAGGAAAACCACCCCAGAGGGCCAGACCAATCCCAATAAAAACGACACAAACTGAAGCACTCCCCAGACGGCTTGCATTCCAATACAGAGGCTTGCATTCCCATCATGACAAAAAAATTTGGGCGCTTATATCCTAAGAAAATTAGCATACAGTGCCAGATTGTATCAGCATGTCATGATAAGGAGATCCTATTTTCACGCCTAGATAAACTCCCAGAGAATCAAGTCGGCTGTGAGGATCGCATAAATTAGACCTTACTCCTCAATTTAGAACCATCAGCAACCAAAAAATGAATCCTTAAAGCCATACTTCTGGTAGAATAAGATACTTCCTCACGCGAACAATGGATCTGATAACTTGCACGTGTCTTTTAACACTTGTAGTCATCCATTTTCTTTGAGCAGCATCTCAAAATAACCAGCTGACCCAAATAGACTCCATCACAAGAGGCCGACTGATTGAACAACCAAGCAACTTTGACAGTGTGATTTCATTGTAGTGAGGGCAAAATATAATACACATATGGGGCAAACCAAAAATCAAAGGATTAATCCAAGAATACAAAAACCTAATTATTTTTCAAAATTTTAGTAGGGGGCAAATGTCCCCCATTGCGCCCACTGTGAGTCCGCCCCTTTGTTGGCCAAATAGAAAAATTTATTGTTGTATTAAAATATCATATTCTTTTCTATTTTAGACTTCTTAGTCTTTGATTTGCCTTATGTTTCTTCTTTGTTTAAACTCTTTCTTGAATAAATAATCCTTTCTTTTTCAATGTTTGTTTTAGACTCAGTTTTTAAATGAAGGGCATTATTGGAACAACAAATCCTAACATTTTATGTTAAATAGGAAGAACAAATCCTAATCCTAATATTTTATGTTAAATAGGAAGAACAAATCCTAATCCTAACATTTTATGCTCCATGTTGTGTGTCACAAATAATTTTCAGTAGTTGGTCAATAGTTATTTTGTGACGTCTAAAAGTGCGTCCTAAACACTTCCCAAAAAGTATATGTTTGTGACATGTTTGTGTGTCACAAATAATGTGTCACAAAAAAAAAGAGAAAAAAAGCAACCTAGTTTGTTGTAGGTTCCTAGAAAAATTTGAATCAGTCCTTAAACCAGTCATTCCTGCCCGCATATGCCAGATTGTTCATTATATATAATCTCCAATATTGAAGACTACATGACTTTTAGTTGTGTTTATTGATTTTTTTTTTCTTTTTACACATTTTTTGAGTGTTATTTCAGATGCAGCATCTAAAAGAATTGAAGGGTTGCTTTGTAGAAACTAAACCTACAAATGTTTGAATCATCCATTGCTTCAACCATGTAATATCTAAAATTTATCTTATTCTTTGTGTTTAAAACTTCACCTAAAACAATATTCCTTGTTGACTTAAAAACAGCAAACCACCCAATACAAGGGCAGAAGGAGAAAGAGTGGTACTTCTTTACTCCAAGAGATCGAAAGTACAAAAATGGGCTCCGTCCAAACCGGACAGCCGGTGATGGTTATTGGAAGGCTACCGGAGCTGATAAGTCTATCATTGACAATGGCACTACGGTCGGATTTAGAAAGGCTCTTGTTTTCTATAAAGGAAAACCTCCAGATGGCAAAAAGACTAACTGGATCATGCATGAATTCCGCGTCAATGAACCTCCCCGAACCAAAAATGATGAAAATGACATGAGGGTAAGTACTGCTCAATTTTATCTACATAGAGTTAATACCTAAACTCGTTCACCGGCTGTCCGAAATTAAATAGAAATTTGTGCCCTTTTATCTTGTACCAAAAGAGTAGTTTCATTTATTCAGCTTTTTCGGGTCTGTACATGAAGGTTGAAAGCATTCATTCTTACAAGGGCTTAAATCCTCCTTTTTTTCGCTTTTTTTTTTCTAATTTTTTTTCTTTTACTTTTTTTTTTTTTGCAGTTGGATGATTGGGTTTTATGTCGTGTTTATAAGAAGGAAGATAAGAACAAAAAACAAGATAAAAACAACGGGAAGGTAGAGCTAGTTGGGAATCCAGAAGTAAATTCTCAACATGTTCATATAAGGAATGAAGAAAATTCTGAAATTCTTGTTGAGGGGAATGAAGAAAATTCTCAACATGTTCATGGGAATGATGAAAATTTTCAACATGTTAATGTTAATGAAGTTGAGGAATTCAAAAATGATTACAATGGCATAATGCGAGGTTCAAATGGATTTATGTCCGGATACAATGACTATTGGCAACTTCAATACCAATATGGACCCCAAGAGATTCAACAATATGTAGCTCCTCAATATGACTTCCAAACTGGACTACTCCAAGATATTATTCCTCCGCAATTTGCTGCTCCACCAATTAATTACATGCCTCTTCTAATTCAGCCCTCAGAGACTACTTCACAGTTCGAGTGTTTGAAGGAAGAAAATCCTTCAGAAATCAGAGAGAATATGGGGAGCAATACTGACAATGAATATTTTGATTTGGATGCTTTCGAACTCTATTTTGCAAATCCCAAAGAAAGTACTAGTGTTTCTTTGGATAGTCTGTCAACCCCAAGCAATTCCCCAAAGCAGTCTCCAAAATAGTGTTTAGCTCTCAGATTAGATTGTCATTGTGGACTATGTAACAATAGCTTCATGATTAGCTTGATGATTAGTTTTTTTTTTTTTTTTTTTTTCCCCTTTTGTTGGGAATAGGAAAAATATTTATAGGAAAGATTGATGATTAGTTTGGTATATCACTAAATATTCTTAGTATCTTCAAGTATTAATTTGTTTTACTTCAATCTATTACAATCAAGGATCATGACAAATCCTAGCGATTTAGGATGTGTAATACATCCCAAATTTGTGTCAAATTGTTGTAATTTAGTTCCAAAATATTGTAACTTTGTTTGAACATGTAGTTTTGAAAACAATATTTGTTTTAAAACAATGGTGGTTGAAAAGTTAAAACATTTTATAACCTATTTAGTATTTACAATATTTTGGTACCAGAATCACTACGATATATGATACATCCAAAACATCTAGTTAATTTCCTGATATGTGTAACCATGTTTAATTGCCAGATATGTTTCATTGCAGAATAAATGTTCATTCACTAAAATTGTTTAGATTTTTTTGCCTTCTCATTGTAGAAATATACAAATTGTGTTGTGGTGTAGTCAAGGCGGATTGTAAAAAGCGCTGGGTGGGCTATAGCCCCCATTTTATTGGGGGAAATTCTTTTTCTTACATGGAGAAAACAAAAATTATCCTCCAAAATTTTGAATAGTTAAAGTTAATGTGTCATATCTTGGCACAAATGTATTTCAGCACACTTTTTTTTAATCACTTCTCAATTTATTCCAACCCCAATCTTAAAATTTTCAAATTTTATAAATTAATCACAACTAGTCAACAACCCATACAACACATGGGAAAGGGAAATTTATCAAACAAAAAAATACAAGAAATTTAAAACTCTTAAACAAAAAAAAAAAGGGACAAAAAGGTTTTATAATATATGAAGGAATGAAAATAAAAAAAAAAGTTATTCATGTAATCCTACTAGAATTCCTACACAAGTTATTTCTTGTTGGTGAAGTTTTCATACGCTTTTCATAAGACCAAACCCACTTATGACGAAGGCTTAGACTATCTTGACAACAACAGTTTCTTTTGGCCACTACAGCGAAAGTACCACACATAGTTTCTACAATATGATTTATATGAACAAAAACACATATATATATATATATATATACGGTAAGGCTCTTAAGTGAGGTTGAAGTTAACATACTCAGTGAACATGTTTTTTTAGCCTAAAAGAACACATGGGTCAGCAGGGCGCTGTTTGGATGAAAAATTATATATGTGCGAGCGTGCCAGGCAAGCAAATTGCTAATGTGTGTGATGTAACAAATGTCCAAACTGCACCTCACCAGGGAGATTGTGGTGACGCTCGATGCCTTAACAAGGACTTAAAATGTGTAAGGATATGACTAAAAGAACTTCGAACTAATTAAAGTATAACTACTCCTATGAAAGAACAGTAAAGTAAAGGAAAATTGCAAAGTAACAGACTATTTTATGAAGTAAAAATGGACTACAATCTAACCTTGAAGATAACTTCAAAGGTATCCTACTTCGAACTCTAAATGTACTGATAAAAATAAAATATTTGTAAAGGGATAAAAATGTGTTGATTGATGTTCCTTAAGTTCTCTTTCCTTGATCACAGACTTCTTTTATTTATAATCATCGAGGCTTCACAGTAGTCTTGTTTGAATGTTCCCTATCCTTTTCAAACTGATAACTGCCAATTCGAGTGGCATCATCTTGAGTTGATACCTGTTTTTCAATTATTCTTCAATATCAACGCGTGTCCCTCAACAGTTGCTCTTTCAAATAGAACGAAATGGCCAAACTGCTGGTAACTGTCTCCACATTAAATCCACTCAGTTAATTGCCTTGCCATGTCAAATCCTTCGTGGTGTTTCCTTACTGGCTGGACAAATTTATCACAAATATTACCCCCCGCGCCATTTTCCTTTTGAATTGCAAAAGATAATGGTGATCATGGCAAGATCATGCTGGGCAGTTCGCAATTTTCATTTAACCTTCCAAACATGACTAAATTGAAGATCTGAATCTGCATTTTCCTTCACATTGGCCACTATTTGTTTGATCCTTGTATCTCCAACTTCGCTTGTCACTTCGAATCTATTCTGTTAACCATGTCCTCTTCTCAATCTTCGTTCGATGCTGGTGATCACTTCCCTTTAGATCTTCCTGAAGAAGTGATGTTGTCAACCAAACATCGTGAAGCTCCTCATCGAACCAATTGGGATCCTCCTAAGATTCCTCCTAAGCTATTCACATATTCGAAGTGGGGAAAAAGGGCATAATATGTTAAACTGACCAAGTGCATCTTCATCAGGGCAAACTTCTTCTTAGAACCCTTTGAGATCAATCTACAATTCTCAAACATTTTCTCCTGCTTGGGAATAACCTATTTCCATGGTGAAGGTGTAGGCTATTACAGAGCCATGAACCTTAAAGCACCAACTACAACACCTTCAGTTATTCATTCAAGTTTCGAATATCCAAAGGCTGAAGGAATCATTCGAAGTAAATCCTAAGCCATATTATCCTTTCTCGAATCGCCTCTCTCGAGAACCAAACTTATTGAATGCTTGGCTAATCTCTTCTACCAATCCTCTTGGTGAAAGATTCCAAAGAGGTAATGTATTAATTCCCCAAGGCAGGCCTCCCATTCACACATATGTAAGGGCAACTGATGAAAAATTTTCCAATGAGCATTATTCCTCAGCGTTTTTATCCAAATGTAAACTTTTCGAAAAAGATTACAAAGAAAGAGTGCTTCTGCTCGACTACTCAACATTGGGCTTTCCTGACACAAAAGTACAGGTGGTTGACCCATTCGAGGATATGAGTGACCCTTTCTTAAAACTAAACCAATTGTGCAGGAGTGGTCCTATATTCGAACATATCCCCCCTGTTTTATCACATTCCTCATGCTTAATTATTCAAGCACAGAGACTTCTAGTAGCTTTCTCACATCTCCCATTCTCCATTTTGCAAGAATCAAAGGCTCGAATCAACTTTGAGTGGAGTTGTCACATCTTATGTCATGAATGGGACATTTTAACACTTATTTGAACTCAACTTGACTTCACCCTTCGAACCTTACCTACTCGTATTAGGTGGTATTCTCATCATCAAGGAAGTGTTACACACTTAAATTACTGGATGGACCTGTATGACAGTTTCAAGGAGGTCCACTTGTACTTCTTGATGAAGTATCACAATTCAAGAAAAAATGTATCTATGGGTGTGGAAGTTCCGATGAAGAGAGTGATACTTCCTATTATTTGAAGCCTGACCTCGAAGATCGAATTGCATATCTCAAAGATGAAGCAAAGCTGCTTGCAAATCCTTTCGAGGTAAAACTCCATTAGCCAAGGAGCTTTGAAGTCTTCGCAAAGCCTTGGCCAAGATCAATTCTCGGCTAACTCAGTATGAAGAACAACTCAAGGATGCTTATTTCTCCATTCGAAGCAAAGATAGATTGGCATCACAAGCTATAAACTTAAGTCTCGAGATAGAAATAGAAGCAGAGTATTTTACTTACTATTGGAATATGTTCCACAATCTCGTAACTTATGGGTTTCCACATTATTATCAATTATGTCTGTAATTATAATTGTAATGCCATTAAGTTTAATGAATTATAAGCATTCATGTACAATTTAACCAAACTAAAATGGTTCATTCTAAACCAGAATGTATCTATATTTGAAATAACGGCTAAATGAGTAACCAACCCTAATGGCTATTTTCTAAATAAATGCGTTTCTTCCCAAACAACACCAAAGGTTATAAATAGATAAGGGATAAGGATGAAAAAATTCTTGTAACTTCTGCAAACTCTTCTTCTCGCATCTATCTCCTTTGCATGTAGCTTCTTCGCAATCATTCTCATTCTACTTTGGTTATCTTGTTTCCAAAAATGGCTACATCGAGAGACAATACTCAACTTCAGAAAGTCTGCAATGATTTCGAAAGAGTTATTCAGGATGAACAAGAACAATATTCGAATGGGCAAGAAACCTCGCTAATTAATGAATCCTTGTCCCTGTAACCTTTCTCAACCATGAATCTTCCATTGCCGTAGGTCCCTGCTTGAGTACTCCTAATCTCAAACTTCATGTTTATTACCCTAGATTAGGACAACAACACCTAGCGTATCAACAAGAAATTCCTATTCCTAGGAGTGAATTAAAATTTTGAAATTGGCCTAAGCCTGGGAAAGAGTGGCCAGAATGGGTAGAAAGAATTTTAGACAAGAAGAGAGAGGCTCTGATTGCAATAGGAATCTATCAAGTTGTTAACCTCTCAAAATATCCAATCGAAGCCAGTCCTAACCTACTTGCTGGAGCTTTATGCTTCTGGAACCTTATCCTTAATCACTTTCAGCTTCTATTTGGTCCTATAGGTCCAACTGTCTTAGATATCTGTCACCTATTAGGATTTCTGTCTCATGGGGAAGATGCTCACCCATATATGGTGGAATCTGACAGTCCCCCAATTCAATCTGATCCTAAGTCCTTAGAATACACTAATTTCATGTCTTTTCATAAACAGTCATTTGGAGAGGTATTGGACACAGAGTACTACTGTTTCTTTCTCTATTGGCTTTCGAAGCACTTGTTCTATACCTCTTCCCAAAGGGTTGTTCTTGAATTCTCCAACATTGTTAAAGCTTTAGTTGCTGGTCGAAGACTAGCTTTGGCTTCCTTTGTGCTAGGATCTCTATATAAATCCTTTTCTGATTTGTGCGATGACCCCTTTATTCCAAACCAAGGTGGTCCTTTCTGGATTCTGCAACTATGGCTTTATGCCTATTTTTCATAAATTCATAATTTAGGCCCTAGAGAAAATCCCATTCCTCATGTGTTTTTCCTTTGCCCTGCTACCAAATGTTGAAAATACTTTCGAAGAATCTCTTACCTTCTTCTTTGATCTCTTTGCAGTATGGTCGAATGACCTATTCCAACCCTTATTCTATCCTTTATAATCCTGAGGATAAAACTTCTCTTTTCCCTCAGTGGCTGTATCATATTCTAGATAGAAGAACAAATATAATCGAATTAAAAGCTGCATGGGGAAGCTTTTTGATCAGCGGAGATCAGTTTTTTGGAAACACCCTTAGCAATAAATCTCATGGTGAACTCTACCTCCCAAACCAATTTTTGAGACAATTTGGTTTCACCCAATTAATTCCTTTCCTAATTAGAAGTCAAGCCAATACATTTACGGCTTATAAAACTACTTCGAGAGTACCATAAATAGTGGTAACTATTGCTTTAGAAGTTTATCAGAATAAAGTCAACAGTCTGGAGTTCACCTCTCTGCCAGTATCTCGAAGTCCAAAGGTAAATAGATTACCAATTCAGCCACTTTTCTTTTGAATAGAGAAAATAAAAAAATAAAATTAAAAAATTTCTAATTGCTGTTGTTCAAATTCTGTAACATAGGGAAAACACTTGGTGAAGGTTCTTCTTCTCATCCAAAGCATAAGTCTTCGAAGGCTGCACCTCCTCTTTGGGCTTCTTCAAAGGTCTCAGTCCTTGCTCTCTCAACTTCCAGACCTGAAAGGAGATTGATCCTTCCACCAAAAATCCTTCCTCAAGTAGTTAGAAGCAAAGAATCTGATGAAGAAGAAGAAGACTCGAGCCCTGCCATCCAACTTATTTGAAAGAAGAAAACCAAGACAACTACTGAAGCAACTGCTGGTTAAAAGATCATTAGATTAGCTCCCATTCTAGCAGTTCCTGTCTTGAAGGTAGAACCTGAACCTGAGCCTACTTTACTAATCCCTCAAGCAGAACTTCACAGTCCTATGACTTTAGAGATTCAAGAATCTCCTTCACAAGACATTCAACCTTTACTTCTTGAATATCAACCAGTGGTGAGTCATTGAAATTTTCTTAGTATCCTTCATGTTTTTATCTTTCCTCATAAACATGTTATAAATAACTATTTATCCTCTTTCTTGACTAGATTGAATCTGCTGTTGAAGTTGAAATCGGTCCTTCAAAGGCCAGTACAAGTTCTGATCCTGAAACTGCCGTGGAACAGTTCTGAAATCTCTGTCCTAAACAAAGAGGCAATTTCAAAGCTCATGTCAACCTTTGATTTCAATTGTTTCCTACTTGAGAAAGTTGTTGAAGAAAGGAAAAGATTGGAGGTTGATATGGAATATACAACAGATAAAACTTTAGCAATGAACCAACTATTAGAAGAATTTCATGAGAGCAACATTGCTATTGACAAACTTTCTGCCAAATGAGATAGCCTCTTAAAGGAACTTGAGCTTGTGGATACTGAACTGAATGCTATAAAGACCAATCAGGAAAATGTTCAAGCTAAGCTTCTAGTTTTGAAGACAGAGTTTGAATCCAAACCTTTAAAGAACCAAGAATCAATCTCAAGACAGAAATACATTCTTAGTCAGTCAAAATTGTATACTAGGTCTTAGGACAATTTTAGACTAAAGGCTCAATTCATAGATAAGTTGGTATAAAGGATTATAACATAGGATTTTGTAATCTCGCCAAAGACTAGCTTGTAATTACTTTGAATATCAATGCATGGTCTCATTTTGAATGTTACTTCTCATTCTAGACTTCTTGCTTCCCAAACAGTTGGATAATATTATTTGAGAAACCTACCATTGATTTTCCTTATATGGACATAACCAATTAAATTTCTTAAATGGTAAAACCCACCTTTGAAAACTTTGTGGATTTGAAATGGACCTTCCCACTTAGGAGACCATTTTCCATATTTTGGATCTTTAGATCCAATACATAATATTATTTTCCAAACCAAATTCCTCTCATCAAAGGTTCTTGGTTAGACCTTTTATTATATCTTGTTGCTATTATTTCTTTTGTATCAGGATATTATTAAGAGCCTTGACTCTTCCTCATCAATGTCTTCCAATTTGATGGCCATTGACGTTTGGTAGTCATCCAAGGATAATTGATTCTGCTTCATAATTCGAATGGAATTAACTTTTATCTCAATTGGTAAAACTGCCTTATGACCACAAGTTAAAGCATAAGGAGACACCCTTTTATTGGTTTGCTTTGAAGTTCTATGTGCCCACAATACTTCTGGCAAAATCTCATGCCACATCCTTTGATTTTTTTTTTTTTGACTTTGGCCATATTTTCTTTTATGATTTTATTAGTTGCTTCAGCCTGACCATTAGATTGAGCATAATATGGGGTTGATTTTGACATTGTGACCCCAATTTACTTGTAAAAGCAACCACATCCCCTTCTAATATAGAAGCATTGTCAGATACAATGGTTTGAGGAATACCAAATTTGTAGACTATATTTTCTAAAAATTTGATAACTGTCACTTGGGTCATAGTTTGCATGGGTTCTGCTTCTACCAATTTAGTTAAATAATCTGTGGCTACAATAATGAATCCATGATCCTTCGAAGAAGGAGGACTAATTTTCCCTATCACATCAATGGCCCAGCCTCTAAATGGCCAAGGTTTTACCACATATTGAAGATCAACAGTGGGTAAATGTTTCAAAGGACCATGTTTCTGACATTCTTGACATCCTTTGGCAAATATAATACAATATTTTAAGATTTTTAGCCAGTAAATGCTATGTCTTCGAAGTAACCACCTCATTTTAATCCCAGATTGTGACACCCGCTCCCACGGTTTATATTTATTATTGCTTTAGCATGCATAATCATGAGTTAATGTTAATTAATATGTTATGTGACACTTATTGGAGGTGGGATTAACCCACTAAGTTGATTATGGGTGTCCAGTTAGGTACGAGAATTATAACGTTGACGGTGACGTTCTCGACGATGGTTGACGAGCTAAACGACGTCGATTTTTAAAACAGGTTATATATTTGACCTCTTGGGGGTGAGTCTAATCTATTGGTACTAATTTTATTGAGTTCTGTGACAATTTTTCTGTGACCCATTTTGGGGTTTAAGCTCATAACTTGTAATTTATGTATAAGGTTTGTACCTGGTTCTTAGTAGGGCTTTAATCTCACAATTAGGAGCGAAACCCAAGAGGTAAGTGATGTTAATTTTGATATTTGGATGATTTTCATGTTGGGTTCAATTGTGATGCCAAAGCTTGTCTAATTAGCGCAATTTGATTTCCTTAGTTCATTATTGGGAAAAATTCATGTGGCTAAATTAGGCCCAATTTATTTATAAAAGCATGGTGTAATGATTAAATGAGCATGTTGAGTTGCCTATTTGGGTCAATGGAAATTGCTAGTTCTATACCACCATGAGATAATCTTTGGAGTGAACTAGCCGCCAGAGGCCTATGGGACCGCACGTGTGAGGGCATGGGTCATGACTAGTCACGTGGGGTTGGGGAGTGGAGCCGCGGGCTAGCCGCTAGTGGTGGGAGTGAACTAGTTATTGCCCGAGACTATAGTTTTGTGTAATATGTTGAATTGAGCATGTTTATTATCCATATTCATGATTGGCATTGCTCACAAGCATATAGCTTATATATTGTAGTGGTTATTGAATAACCATTGTAGGTGATTGCGATGAGGAATCGGGGAAGTGAGCTGGGAAGTGGCTTGGCTGGCTTATGGGTTTTGGGAGAGTTGTAACCTCGTTAATAGCTACTTGTCTTTTTAGTTCTAAGCTTGTAATACGCTTGTAATGAGTTTAAATTCGAAAATAGTGTATATTGTATTTTGGTTAGCAAGGCTTATGTAATAGGTGGATCTTTGACTCATATAATAACCAACTTGTATAATTTAACTTTTGTTTTATAGGAGTTATTTTTATCATTGGGGTTGAATAGGATGGTTGTACCTAGTACTACTGTCGTTGGTTTAAACTTGGGATTTATTTATTGGGTTGGTTGTAAATGGTTATATTTATTACTTCTCTTAAAGTATTTTTAAACTCTTGCTTGTACTTGGAAACTCATATTTGTGGCTTTGGTTTGACTTTAAATGGTTTAAATCATTGGTGCTAATTACAACTTGTGAATTGGTAATATTATATGAGAATTTATTACTTGTTAAAATAGGGTTTTTGGCCGATTGCAAAGATGGGATTTTGCCCTTTGTTAGTTGAGCTTTTTTGGTTTAAGATTATTTCAAACTTATTTTGGAACTTCAATCACTGGTATAAGGCTTTGGTGGCGTGCCACGTGTCCTAGGATCATCTGGGTGGTTCCGGGGCATGACATTTAGTGGTATCAGAGCAGTAGGCTTAGAACCTTGGGTACGAGAGACGACGATTGAGAGTACGTGTCAATGATGAGCATGTAGATGCATTTCATGAATGTATATGAATAATTGTTGCTATGTTGTTATATAACACGTTTGCATGGCATGCAATATATTTATGTAAATTGATTGATAGGTAAGAAAATGGATCCGAATCGGGAACATTCACCTCATTCGAGGTTGGACCATCTAGAAGATGTAGTAAGCAATTTTGTAAGGGCAGTAAGTGATCGAATGGGAGGTGATAGACCTGAAAACCCACAACCACGGGCCAAACGGGAAGTCATTGAACAATTTTATAAAAGAAAACTGAGTCAATTTGATGGAGGCCTAGATCCATCACAAGATGATCATTGGATAATGGATATGGAACGTATCTTTCGGGCAGTAGAGTGTATAGATGGGGATAAGATAATGTGTGCTACTGATACTTTGAAAGGTGAAGCCCAGAACTGGTGGGTAAATACGATTGAGCAAGGAGCACCTGAGACCTAGAATAGATTTGTGAAAGTTTTCTATAAACGGTACTTTCCAGCATCTGTCAAGACTCAGATAGGGCGTGAGTTTGCAAATCTACAACAAGGGGACATGACAGTAAATGAGTATGCTGTAAAATATAATAGTTTACTTCGGTTTGCACATCGAATAGTACCTAGAGAAGTGGACAGGGCACGAAAATTTGAAGAAGGACTGTGGGATAATATTAGAAGCCGAGTAGATACACATCAACTCTGAAAGGTGGCCGATGTACAAGATGTTGCCTTGATAGCAGAAAGAGATATTGACAAGTACAAACAGAGCCAACAGAATAAGCGGCCAGTCGAGGGAAAAGGTAAAGGGCAAGGTTTCTTTAAGAAGTTGTTCTCACGAGGTTCTAGTTTTAGCTCAGGAGTTCAAAGGGGAAGTTCCTTTTCTGGGGAGAGTCACCCATTATGTCCAACTTTTAATTGCTAGCATAAGGGAGTGTGCCATTTGACACTTATGTGTAATATCTGTAAGTAAAAGGGATATATAGCAAGGAATTGCTCACTAGCTCGAACCTAGAGTACAGGGAGCATAAATCAAGAAATGAGAGGAATATGCTTTGAATGTGGATAGCCTAGACATCAAGCAAAAGATTGCCCAACAAGACAACAGCGAGGGACAGGTTCTGTAGCTTCAACTGGGGCAAAACCAGGGACAAGTATGGACAAAGGAAAAGGGCCTCAGCAAAGACAAGGAAGGTATTTCCGTCTAACACCGAGAGATGCTGCAACTACTGATTCTGTGATATCAGGTACATTACTCATTTGCTTACACTCGGCATATGTTTTAATAGATTCAGGTTCAACACATTCTTTTGTTGCACATGAATTTGTTAAACACTTAGATAGCATGTCAGAACTTTTAGGGTATGATTTGTCGATATCGTTACCCTTAAGTAAACCCATGGTGACCACATCAATATTTAAACTATGTGATATCAGGATAAATGATAGGGTTTTGATAGTGAATTTAATTTCGTTGGCCATTAATTATTTTGATACGATTTTGGAGAGTTTGGTTTTCAGGGTACTGGTGTAGTAGCACCACCATATTTGGTTTCAGCAATCCGAGCAGGCAAGTTGTTGAAACGAGGTTGTCGGGGGTTCTTATGTTCAATAATTGACACACGGGTCACATGGACTAAAGTAGAAGATATTTTAGTTGTAAGATGTGTTTCCTGAGGATCTACCTGATGTACTAGTTGAGCGAGAAATTGAATTTACCATTGAAGTAGCCTCGGGGTCTCAGCCAGTATCGAAAACACCATACAGAATGGCACCGGTAGAGTTGAAAGAACTAAAGATTCAGCTGCAAGATCTTCTAGATAAGGGATTCATTCAACCTAGTGTATTGCCGTGGGGTGCACCAATTTTTTTTTGTCAAGAAGAAAGACGGGACTATAAGGATGTGTATCGATTATCGGGAACTCAACAAGTTAACTGTCAAGAACAAATATCCGTTGCCTAGGATCGATGACTTGTTTGATCAACTTCAAGGAGCCCAGGTCTTTTCTAAGATTGATCTGCAATTGGTTTACCATCAATTAAAGGTCAAAGAGGAAGAAGTGGAGAAAATAGCAGTTAGGACCCTTTATGGCCATTATGAATTTCTTGTCATGCCTTTTGGAGTTACGAACGCACCGGCAGCATTTATAGATTTGATGAATCGAGTGTTCAAAGACTATCTAGATGAGTTTGTAGTTGTCTTCATAGATGATATCCTAATATATTCCAAGAGTGTAGAAGATCACGAGAGGCATCTATGGTTAGCTGTACAGCTACTTCGTGAAAAGAAGCTGTTCGGAAAATTGAAGAAGTGTGAATTTTGGTTAACTGAGATAACATTTTTAGGTCACGTGATAGTGGATCCGCAAAAGATTAAAGCTATGGCTAATTGGAAATCACCAATAAGTGTACCAGAAGTACGAAGCTTCTTGGGATTAGCTGGATATTATTGAAGGTTCGTGGAAAATTTTTCAAGAATTGCGATGCCAATGACACAACTTATGTGAAAAGATGTTCCTTTCGTTTGGAGTCTAGAGTGTGAGGAAAGTTTTTTTGAATTGAAGACTCGTTTGATGACAACACTAATATTGACCATTCCTTAAGATACTACAGGGATTGTGATATATAGTGATGCTTCATATCGAGGTTTGGGTTGTGTACTAATGCAAAACAATAAGGTGATAGCATATGCTTCACGATAATTAAGGCCACATGAGGTGAATTACCCAACACATGATCTTGAATTGGCGGCAGTGATCTTTGCCTTGAAAATTTGGAGGCACTATCTTTACGGGGAAAAGTGTGAAATTTATGCCGATCATAAGAGTTTAAAGTATTTGTTTACACAGCGGGATTTGAATATGAGGCAGAGAAGGTGGTTGGAATTAATGAAGGATTATGATTTAATAATCTAGTATCATCCAGGGAATGCTAATGTGGTGGCCGATGCGCTGAGTCAAAAGTCTACAACCAATTTGGCTTATACTTTAACTTCACAAGAAAAGTTAATTCAAGAAATGGAGCAGCTAAAGTTGGAGGTGATTTCAGAAACCAGAGGTGCTTTAATGTCAGCTATTATTGCGCAACATCCCTTATTGATGAAATCCGAGCTAAATAGCTTCAAGATCCAACATTGAAGAAGATTCATGATGAGATAACTAAAGGTAAGCAACCAAAATTTACTTTTGAGAATGGTATATTGAAATTTAAGAATCGGGTTTGTGTACCCAATATAGATGGTATCAAGGAAGTAATTTTGGAAGAGGCACACTATACAAGGTACTCAATCCATCTGGGTAGTACTAAGATATACCGTGATTTGCGAGAAATCTATTAGTGGTCAGGGATGAAACGAGAAGTAGCTGAGCACGTGGCAAAGTGTGTGGCTTGTCAGAGGGTAAAAGTGAAACATCAAAAACCAGCAGGAAAATTTGAACCACTACCTATACCAGAGTGGAAATGGGAAAATATTACAATGGACTTCGTGGGAGGCTTACCGAGATCTAGAAGGTCAAATGACAGTGTATGGGTAATCGTTGATCGATTGACCAAGTTGGCACATTTTCTACCGATCAAGACCAATGATCCAAAGAAATTAGCTAAATTATATGTTCAAGAAATTGTGAGACTTCATGGAATTCCAATATCTATAGTTTTAGATAGAGATAGTTCAGTTACATCAAGATTTTGGCAAGGAATGGAGAAAGCAATGGGTACTAAATTGAGTTTCAGCACTACCTTCCATCCCCAAATAGATGGACAATTAGAGCGTGTAATTCAGAAACTTGAAGATATGCTTCGACTTTGTGTTTTGGATTTTAAAGGTGACTGGGAAGAGCACTTGCCATTGGCATAATTTGCTTATAATAATAGTTATCAATCCAGTATTGGGATGGCACCTTTTGAGGCTTTATATGGGCGTAAATGTCATTCTCCACTTTGTTGGACTGAGGTTGGTGAGAGAAGATTGATAGGGCCTGAAATTTTCAGCAAACTACGGAGAAGATAAAGATAATACAACAACGGCTTCAAACAGCTCAAAGTAGATATAAAAGCTATGCAGACTTGAAAAGAAGACCAATGGAGTTTGAAGTTGGGGATTTTGTATTCTTGAAAGGATTACCTTCAAAGGGTATTACGAGGTTTGGGAAATGTAGGAAGTTGGATTCAAGGTATGTTGGACCATTTGAGATCATTGGTAGAGTTGGACCAGTAGCCTATCGGTTGGAGTTGCCATCGGAGTTAGCTAATGTACACGATGTATTTCATATATCAATGTTAAGAAGATGTGTATTAGATCCCAAGAAAGTAATTATTCCAGAGGCATTGGAAGTCAGAGAAGACTTGACATATATCGAGCATCCAGTCAAGATTCTTGACAGGAAAGAACAAGTTCTGCAGACGAAGACTATTTCTTTAGTCAAGGTGTTGTGGCAAAATCTTCCGTTGAGGAAGCCACGTGGGAAAGAGAAGATGAAATGAAAGAGAAGTATCCGTTCTTATTCGAAACTTGAGGTACTACGAGTTTGGGGACAAACTCCTTTTTAAGGAGGGGAGAGATGTGACACCCTCTCCCGCGGTTTATATTTATTATTGCTTTAGCATGCATAATCATGTGTTAATATTAATTAATGTGTTATGTGACACTTATTGGAGGTGGGATTAACCCACTAAGTTGATTATGGGTGTCTAGTTAGGAACCCAGTTGTGGCCAGTATGGCATCCCAAGTTGGGATGTGTTGGTGGGTCCCAGTTGGGATGGGAAATTATATGCGGAACACCCTATGTGCCTACATGTTTATTATTTTATTGTTAAAAATATCATGATATTAGGTGATGACCACTTTTGGAGTCAGATAGCGGTACCTTTGTGGGCACGAATTGAATACGTTACATAATTAGTAGGCTAATTGGCAACTTCATATAATTATATGGGGCCAGTAATGGGACCCATGCGAGACATAGACAAATACTCATTTAGGTTTGGGATAGTTTTAACATAGTTTAATAATTAGTAGGGGTAGAATTGCAAAACTAGTAAACAAGTGGGGGTGTCATAATAAAAAATGGAAAACTTATATAATTAGGACACCTAAATGGATGACTCTTCATTCTACTCATCTCCAATTTCTCCTGATATACACAATTGCAGAGAGTTAGGTACGAGAATTACAACGTTGATGGTGACATTCTCGACGATAGTTGATGAGCTGAACGACGTCGATTTTTAAAACAGGCTATATATTCGAACTCTTGGGGGTGAGTCTAATCTATTGGTACTAATTTTATTGAGTTCTGTGACAATTTTTTCGCGACCCATTTTGGGGTTTAAGCTCATAACTTGTAATTTATGTATAGGGTTTGTACCTGGTTCTTAGTAGGGCTTTAATCTCACAATTAGGAGCGAAACCCAAGAGGTGAGTGATATTAATTTTGATATTTGGATGATTTTCATGTTGGATTCAATTGTGATGCCAAAGGATGTCTAATTAGTGCAATTTAATTTACTTAGTTCATTATTGGGAAAAATTCATGTGGCTAAATTAGGCCCAATTTATTTGTAAAAGCATGGTGTAATGATTAAATGAGCATGTTGAGTTGCCTATTTGGGTCAATGGAAATTGCTAGTTCTATACCACCATGAGGTAATCTTTGTGGTGACAACCACGTCTGCCAGAGGCCTATGGGACTGTACGTGTGAGGGCGTGGGTCACTAGTCACGTGGGCTTGGGGAGTGGAGCCGCGGGCTAGCCGGTAGTGGTGGGAGTGAACTAGTTATTGCCAGAGACTATAGTTTTGTGTAATATGTTGAATTGAGCATGTTTATTATCCATATTCATGATTGGCATTGCTCACAAGCATATCACTTATATATTGTAGTGGTTATTGAATAACCATTGTAGGTGATTGCGGCGAGGAATCGGGGAAGTGAGCTGGGAAGTGGCTTGGCTGGCTTATGGGTTTTGGAAGAGTTGTAAGCTCGTTAATAGCTACTTGCCTTTTTTGTTCTAATTTGTAATATGATTGTAATGAGTTTAAATTCGGAAATAGTGTATGTTGTATTTTGGTTAGCAAGGCTTATGTATTAGATGGATCTTTGACTCATGTAATAACCAGCTTGTATAATTTAGCTTTTGTTTTATAGGAGTTGTTTTTATCATTGGGGTTGAATAGGATGGTTGTACCTAGTACTAGTGTCGTTGGTTTGGGACATTTGAACTTAGGATTTATTTATTGGGTTGGTTGTAAATGGTTATATTTATTACTTCTCTTAAAGTATTTTTAAACTCTTTCTTGTACTTGGAAACTCTTGTGGCTTTGGTTTGACTTTAATTGGTTTAAATCATTGGTGCTGATTACAACTTGTGAATTGGTAATATTATATGAGAATTTATTACTTGTTAAAACAGGGTTTTTGGTCGATTGCAAAGACGGGATTTTGCACTTTGTTAGTTGAGCTTTTTTGGTTTAAGCTTATTTTAAACTTATTTTGGAACTTCAATCACTGGTATAAGGCTTTGGTGGCATGCCACGTGTCCTAGGATCATCTGGGTGGTTCCGGGGCGTGACATAGATTGATGAGCTCCACATAATCCTTCATGAATTTGAGCTATAGCCTCAATTCCTTCTAGATTACTTAAGCATTCTAGTAGTAATCCATCACTTCCTCTTTTGAACAATTTTCCATTGTACATGATATAATTGACAGATTTCAATCTTATGCTTCGATTGGGCTTTTCATTCAATCCTGAGAAATATTCTATGATTAGTTTTCTCCAGTCATCATGAATTTCTACATTTGAGATATTAACAAAAGGTAATCTATCCACCAACATCGACAATAATTTCCTACAAGTAACTTGTTCTATCTCAGTATCTTCAACACTTGCTCTGAATCCAGATGCCCTCTGAGCCACATCATTGGCTTCTTCATTAAAACTTCTAGGAATATGCAAGAGGTTTGCATGATCATATTTGGATAATAATCCCATTGTAGTGTCATAATATATATTTAAAGTACATATTTATATGCCCCATTGTCGACACCCAATTTTGACCACACTGATAGAATTTAGAGTGGACAACGTCTTAGAGGATTCAATGATGAAAAGTACCCCATGGAAGTACTGGATTCCACACAATCGAAAGATCAAACTTCGAAAAGTGACTTCAAGCTTAGAAAAGCCCTCCTCCATGCATAAATCCCGATTTTGTCAAAATCGTCTCTCAAAATTCATATTCACTCAGGGTTATATGAACATTAAGTGTTCTAAACGCAGTATTCTAGGTATCCAGAGATTCAATTTCAAAGAAAATTTCGAAATCGACGCGCATTGAAAAGCAATTTTGAAAAAGACGTCGTTTGATTTCAAAAGATGACGAAAGTTCTGAAGGACTTTCGGGCTTCAATTGGACTTCAATTTTCATTTTGAAATCTCTGAGAATATTTTTATACTGAAATTCAACCCGACAGCTTTCCCACGGTACATAAATGGATGATTTCGGACAACAAAAAGCATTTTTACGAAAATCTTGAAAAGCAGTGCACGTAATTTTTGAAACAGGCTTGTGGGCAACCAGAGAATGCCAAAAAGGAGGTGGCGGTTTTGGGAAGTGGGGTGGCAGGTCCCACCACAACCGCCACCTATAAGGAGTATCCTCCATCGCATTTTTCTGGTTCCAGACCCTTCTATAAGGCTCCCACTGCAAGAAAATTGCTTGGAAATTGCGTTTAGACGTCGAAATGGCCATTTTAACCCTTTTCTGCTCTCTAAAAATCCTATTTTAACCCTGTAACTTAAGAGCTAAGTCTTCAAAACTCTATATATAGATCCATATGAGATCATCTTTGGGATACAAGAGATAGATAATAGAGTACACACAAGTACATACAAGAGAATATACAAGATATAGAGAAATATACTTAGAATTCAAGAGAGATTTCAAGAGAGTAGAAGTGAATTATGAATTAGAATTTCCTAAAATAATCTCAAGATAATTGGATTAGATAATTTTAACACCAATTGCCTCCTTCAACTTCCATGGATGAGTGCTTGAAGAATACTTGAAGAACACTTGAAGAAGAAGATCTTCAAATCAACTTTAATTGCAAAATTGAGATTTCTCAAAGAGGTGAACACTATAATTCATCTCTAATTCCTAGTTTATATATATAGATCTATAAGATTTGGATCTAGCTTAGTTCTATTTTATTTGTTAGCACACTCATCTTCTTTATCTCTTGTTCTTCACACACTCACATAGCTAGATCCACATCTCTTTTGATTTTCATTGATAATTTATAATTAGAGATTGTTTTTCACTTTGATTTTTAATTTTGATTTCCTATTTCTATTCTAATTTTAGATTCATGCGTACATGATTATATACATGTATCTTTTTTTTGAATTCTATGATGGTTTAGAAGTATGATCTATGCGAGGGATGATTCCTATGTTCATACCCATCTCTTGATTAGTTCTATTACCTAGAATTCTTATTGAAATTCATCTCCAGTAGGATATTTGTAAGTACCTTTGATCCATGATCTAAAGTTCTTCATAGAACTTGAGGGCTAAATTGATTGGATATCATATCTCTCAAATAAGCTTCAACCAAGCACCTATGATGTTTTTCTCACACTTTAAAATGAACAAGTCAAAATTCAGCAAAATAGATTAGTTTTGTCCATAAGATTTGGTCCATTAAATCCCATAGTTTGATGGATTTCAAATTTTTTGAGTGAACTTTGATGAATTAGCTTTCATCCGGTTCATTTTGAGAACTTCTAGGATCCATATGCTATTTTTAGAAATTGTTGAGAAATCGGTTAACAGATTTAAACATAGTTTCTTTGTGCTTGAATTTCAGAAAATCTATAATAGTTATCAATGTTCTGCTTTTTGGGGGTGATTCCTAACTCATGTATCTATATGCCGATGTTAAATCGTGAGCATACGATCAAGTTAAGATCGTTTTCTAAGTGTTTGAAGTTAATACTACTATTCTGGAATTTTCTAAGTTTAATTATAATTATGATTGTTTAAACAAAATGGTCATACCTTGATCACTCAACAATAATTGATCAATAAAACATGGCTTAGAAATCATCTAGAATAATTGGATGAGATATCAAAAGCTTAGATTAGCTTGATTAGCATGATTTATGAATTTTTATTATGTTTTGCATTCCTTTGTCAAATGATACCAAAATTCCAAAATAACAGAGTCAGTTTAAAATACATTTTCAGAAACCTTAAATTCATGACATGTCTATGGGATTATTTTTGTCATAAACTACAATGAAATAGCTTTCTTTTGACACTAAATAGAGCTTCACATGATCTTTTTAGAATTAATTATGATTTTTACAAGAACAGTGGACAGTCCTGATCCACTGTTCCCAAAACACTTATTTCTCAATGTAATACCCCGTATTTTCAATAAATATTTAATGCAGAGAGGTTCTATATACTTTCCTTGACCATTCATGAAATTTCATCTTCGATCGATCGAAGCTAGTTCGAGCGATCGAGAATCCCAGTAGTTCAAGCGATCGAAACTTGTTCAATCGATCGAAACCCTACCGACCTGAATTCAATACGTGGTCCCCATTTCAATCGATCAAACTTTCTTCAATCGATCAAACCTGACCGATCTGAGTTCGATCGATCGAGCATCCTTCGATCGATCGAGAATGCAATTATCAGAATTCCAGTTTCTGCGCAAATGTTGCCACCTACACTCCCAATTCCCCTATATATACATTGCATTCATGTGTAATGTGAGGTTGCTGAACCTTGTGCTTAAGAGAGGGTTGAGAGTGTGTATGCTTGTGTTTATATATATACACATACCTCCATATATCTATATATATATACACACACATATCTATATATATACAGAGCTTGGAGGAGAGAGAGGAACAGAATAGAAGAGGAGAAGAAGAAGAACAAGAAGAAGGAAAGAAAGAAAAAGAGAGGAGCAGAGGAGAGAGAGTGGCCGCCATTAAAGCTCGGAGAAGTTTGACGAGCCAAACGTGCCCTTAACAACTTTCGGTGAGTTCCAAACTCACTCGGTAACTTAGTTATGATGTTTTACATATTCTGGACGTATTAATTATAACCCAAACACCCCTAGCACATTCTGCACGTTCACAGGCAGAATCTGTGGAAGACGAAGTTCGACCGATCGAACTAAGTTCAATCGATCGAACATCAATAAGTCTCAATCGATCGAAATAAGTTCAATCAATCGAGATCACATTTCTTCGATCGATCGAGAAGACTTCAATCGATCGAACATCACCTTTCCTCAATCGATCGAGAGGACCTCAATCGATCGAACCCGAGCAGAACATGAATGTATTTTCCTTTCAGTTATAATTCATAATGCGTAGTTGTTTAATTGTTGTTACATATTCCTATTATGCGATATTATGGATTACGGAGGTAATGGGATACGATAACAAGATTGAGATAACATGGTGAGTAATGTAGTCAGGTTCGGAACGCTAGTAATAGTACGACGCGATAACATAGTAAGTTTGAGATGATAATACTGGGTAGTATTGGATAAGTGAGAAGTGAGTCAGTAAGAGGATTTATATGTTCAAAGTTGTGTAAGTCGAGTTGATGATTCGCTCAGGTTGAATCCGATAAGTGTATGTCAAGGATTTGATCAGGATCGTGAGAATTATGGGTGCACAGTACTCGCAAGCGTTCTTAAAAGCGGTGAACAGTAAGAGTTCCTAAAAGCGGTGAACAAGAGTAATTGTGGCACATCCATGATTTATATTTACCAGAGCTGTGTATGTATCGTAGTCGCAAGTGTTCTTAAAAGCGGTGAACAGTAAGAGTTCTTAAAAGCGGTGAACAAGAGTATGGGTACATCCATAGACTAGTCGTTATATGAGAACGATGTATGGGTGCTCGCAAGAGTTCTTAAAAGCGGTATAGCGGTGAACAAGTGCACTGGTATATTGTGCTGATATAATCAGTTCGAGATGGTCAGTTGGGTATTATGAAATCGGTCTTAGAATGGGAGTTAATAAGAATCGATTAATGATATGTCTGAATAAAAGAGGAAGAGATATATTTCGTATCACTGTCATCTATTGTTCATAATTGTAAATATGTTATTTCTCTGAGACTGCGTTAGTTAGTGCTCACTCAGCTTTCAACAATCTGACGGCCTTTATTGCCTGGACATTCCCCGTCCAGACTACCCTGTCCTTTACAATGCAGATGATGGAACATATGGCAATAACTATTATCCTAAAGGGAGTTACGCAGAGGATGGCCCCACTGTTGCCGGTCAGGCTGATGACTATCCGTACGCCAGCTGAAGACCTGAAGATAGATAGTAGTTTATATTACTACTTTTCTTTTATTGTTGTACTTTGTAGTTTAACGGGTACTTGGGCATATATTGTCTCCAGACCTGTTGTGATCCTGTGGACCATACTCTGATGATTGTAATAGATAGAACTGTTTTTATTTCAGTGATTTACTGTTCCTGTTGTTCTTGTGGACTAGTACTATGTGGTGTGGATTATCAGTGACTTTCACTTATCATTCCCTATGGACCCATAAAGCAAATTTATTTTTCTCTATTTATGCTGCTCCGGGGCGTGACAGGGTTTTTGGTATCAGAGCCCCTGGTTATATTACGGTTAGGTTCTGATATTGTCATTCACTGATGGATCCCACACCATCTGGTTCTAGTATTTAAGACTTCCTGAGAGGAGATATGAGTATAAGATAAGTTCGTCTTCCTGACGATAGATAGTTTTCCTTTACAGGATAGCATGGATCCAGAGTTCCATCAGTTTGTTACCGATGCTTATGGAGGACACGTGATCCATGGGGATACCGTGGAGCCAGGTGACCCAGAGTTTTATCGTAAGCATGTATGCCAGATAGCTAGGAGGCATTTGGAGGAGGATATGTGGAGAGCACTTTATGTGACAGAGAGGACTCACCCAACGCAGATGCGTATGGATGCTTACCACACTGCGAGGATTGGTAGAGACATTTGTCAGGAGATATTACGGTTAGTTCAGAGTAAGCCAGAGATGGATGAGATTGAGTTGAGAGCTATTGTAGCCGGTCCACTAGAGCCTGTAGTTGCACCAGCACCGGCAGCACCATCATCACCGGTACTCGACGTACCAGTTCCAGAGCCTGAGGATGAGCATGCCGATGAGGACATGGAAGGGGACGGAGAGGAGGAGCCGATAGACGACGAGGACCCAGTAGAGGATGAGCATGCAGACAATGCAGATGATGATGAGCCTGAGGATGACCCCGAGGAGCCAGAGTTTGAGCCAGAGGATCCAGTACCAGACCCAGAGGCTATTGAGGCAGACATTGTAGTAGATGAGGATGCGGTCGATGAGGAGGTAGTTGTGCCAGAGGCACCGGTTATGCTTCAGATACCAGCTGGACCAATTATGCATATGGCAGCCATGGCCGATATGGCAGTAGGATGGATAGCTCAGATGGTCGCTCAGCCAGCGGGTTTTGTTATAGGAGAGGCTGCGATAGCAGGAGCTCTTGATATAGCCGACGGATTCGCCGCAGTAGCAGTCGATGTCGCTAACCAGGCGATAGTGGACGTGATGGAGGACGATGATGCAGAGATGATAGAGGATTGGGATATAGGGGTAGTAGTTGGAGATCTTGTTGCACCAGTCGAGGATGATCCACTCGAGGAGATGGAGATTTATTCAGAGGACGAGGCACCACCAGCAGGATCAGATGCTGACGACTTTTGAGTCAGGACCTGCAGGGCTTAGTTTTGTTAGTTTTACCAGGACATGTTGTCCACTAGATTTTTGGGAGCTTGAGAGATAGCTATTTGACCATAGCTTTGTATAGATGTTAGCAGTAGTATTAGTGGTTGACCTTAGTGCTGTGTTTGCTTATGTCCCACGTGGTACATGGTATGGTTACTGTATACTCCATGGTACATCTTTTGATATCTATATATATACGAGCAGTACTTTTGATATTGATTGTTGGTTGTATGATGTGTTGTTTTGTAGAACTGTTAGTTCTTGTTGCTTCTCGTTCTATCTCGGTTTCGTTTCTGTGAGAAGACTTTCAGCTAATCGATATGTCTCTTATAGTCGATACTCGTTATTATCATAGTAGGACCCTTGAGAAATCACCAAGCGCGTAATGGAGCACCTATTCCGGAAGGGATGGATCCGACGGGAATTTTCGAAGCCTTCATGCAGAGGATGGAGCATGTGGGAGATACTTATAATCATTCGACTCACCAGAGACCTCTTGCACCCCCGCCACCAAGACAGACTGGAGATAAGTTGTTAGCAAATTTTCGTGGGTTACGTCCTGAGAAGTTTGATGGACTAACAGAACCTTGGAAAGCGGAACAATGGATAAGAGAAATGGAGTTGATATTCGAAGCGTTAGAATGCAGCGAACAAGAGAAGCGTCGTCTTGCTACGTTTCAGCTTACTTAAGCCGCCGCAGATTGGTGGGAAGCCGAGCGAGCCACTATTGGGATCGATACTGCTAAAGCTATACCATGGGAGACATTCAAAGGACGATTTTTGGAGAAGTATTTCCCAGAGGATGAGAGAGATCAACAGGAAAGGAACTTTCTCAATCTGGTACAAGGAGGATGGACTGTACGAGAATACACAACACAGTTTGAGCGTCTATCCAGATTTGCTCAACATATGATAGACACGCCACAGAAGAAGGTGAAGAGATTTCACCAAGGATTGAATCCCCACCTCAGACATATGATGGTTGGTCATCTGAATCAATCATTTGAAGGGATTGTTAGATTTGCAGCAGGGTTAGAAAAGGATGCTTATCCAGCACAACAACCACAGATGAATCGACCTCAGGCATCTAGAAGTTTTCAACAGAAGAATTTCTATAACCTGCCACCAAGGAATACTCAAGGTTGGAGACCTCAGAGTAATTTCCAAAGGAATAAGAGAACCTGGGAAGGAACCAGAAAGCCACAACAGGGCTATACTCGACCCCAACAATATCGCCAGCAAGGATCACAACCGCAGGCACTACTGACAGCGCCGCCAAGCAATAGCGGAGGATGTTTTAATTGCGGAAAGCCAGGGCACGTTGCCAGATTCTGTACAGCCCCTAGAGTTAACCGCATAATGGATATTGTCTGTCGGAATTGCAACAAGCCAGGGCACTTGAGCAAGGATTGTCGTGCACCACAAGGAGGGTACTATGGAGCATCGATTCAAGGGATACAAGGACCTCCAGATCAGACAAGGATGAATGCTATTATCCTAGGAGAAGCAGGCTTTAACGCTGATGAGCAGCAACATTTGGAAGGTACGCTTGTACTCTTTCATAGGCCAGTTAAAGCTTTATTTGATACTGGAGCTGCACGCTCATTTATTGCTGTTAAGATTGTGCGTCAATTGGGTTTAAAATCCCAGACACTTGAGTCAACACTGAATGCTGTGTCACCGTTGGGAGTGACAGTTAAGTTGAGTAAAGTGTGTAAAGATTGCCCATTGACCTTGGGAGATAGGAATCTTCCTGCAGACTTGATAGTTCTGTCAATGTCAGGATTTGATGTTATCCTAGGGATGGATTGGTTAACTAAGTATAGTGCCAATTTGGATTGCCCTACTAAGTCAATTGTATTTCCGAGACAAGGAAAACCGACGATTAGATTTCAGTGTCAGCCGACGAGTGATATGTTTCTTACAAGTAGTTTGACTACGATCGGGAGTACGAGTATAGAACTCACGATGGATCAGATTCCTATTGTACAAGATTTTCAGGATGTATTTCAGGATATTAAAGGACTTCCGCCAAAAAGAGAAATAGACTTTTGTGTGGAATTAGTACCTGGTACGTTACCGATATCTAAGACTCCATATAGGATGGCGCCAACTGAGATGTTGGAACTGAAGAAGCAAGTTCAGGAACTTGAAGATTTAGGATTTATTCGCCCAAGTACGTCACCTTGGGGAGTACCAGTTCTGTTTGTGAAGAAGAAAGACGGAACACTTCGACTCTGTATAGACTACAGGGAGTTGAACAAGGTTACGATCAAGAATAGATATCCACTACCTCAGATAGATGACCTATTCGACCAGTTACAAGGATCCATGATCTTTTCAAAAATTGATCTGCATTCTGGATATCACTAATTGTTAGTTCGACCAGAGGATGTATCGAAGACTGCATTCAGGACAAGATACGGGCATTATGAGTTTCTAGTTATGCCTTTTGGATTGACGAATGCGCCAGCAGTATTTATGGACTTAATGAATAGAGTATTCAGACCATATCTGGATCAATTCATTATAGTGTTCATCGATGATATACTGATTTACTCAAAGACGGAGGGAGATCATAAGGAGCATTTACAGGTTGCCTTGCAGACACTTCGAGATAGCAAGTTGTATGCAAAGTTCAGCAAGTGTGAGTTTTGGCTACGGGAAGTCAAATTCTTGGGACATGTTATATCTCAGAATGGTATCTCTGTGGACTCATCTAAGATTGATGCAGTCTTAAGCTGGAATAGACCGACCAATGCGACAGAGGTCAGAAGTTTTCTTGGATTAGCAGGATATTACAGAAGATTCGTAGAAGGATTTTCCAAGATAGCAGGACCTTTAACAAATTTAACAAGAAAGGAGACGAAGTACGCATGGACGGACAAGCATGAGGGTGCATTTCAGGAGTTAAAAGAGAAATTGACTTATGCGCCGGTACTTGCGATACCTAAGAATGGAGAAAGGTATGTGATCTACAGTGACGCATCGCACCAGGGATTGGGTTGTGTACTTATGCAAGACGGGAATGTTATCGCATATGGATCAAGACAATTGAAGGTACACGAGAAGAATTATCCTACGCATGATTTGGAATTGGCAGCAATAGTGTTTGCCTTGAAGATTTGGAGACATTATCTCTATGGAGAAAAGTTTGATCTGTTTTCTGATCATAAGAGCTTGAAGTATTTGTTCTCTCAAAAGGAGTTGAACATGCGACAACGAAGATGGATGGAGTTACTCAAGGACTATGACTTTTCATTGCAATACCATCCGGGTAAAGCAAATGTCGTAGCAGATGCTTTGAGCCGTAAACCTCGACTAGTGATCGCTGCATTGCTAATTCAAGAATGGAAAGCGTTGGAGGTGATAGCCGAATTCCAGCTCCAGCCAGCGGAACCAATGGAAAGACAACATTTTGGATGTCTGATGGTACAACCAACTTTGATCAGCCGTATCATAGAAGCTCAGCAGACAGCAGAAGATTTCAAGTTATGGTTCACGAAGATGGCAGCAAAAGAACCTGAGATCTGGAGTGTTAGTACAGATGGAGCCTTACGATGTAAAGGTAGACTCTGTGTACCTGACAACGAAAAACTTCGAAAAGACATATTGGATGAAGCTCATAAGTCACGGATGACGATTCATCCAGGAGGTACAAAGATGTACAAGGACTTGGAGAGAAATTTTTGGTGGGAAGGAATGAAGCGAGAAGTGGCTGAGTATGTTTCTCAGTGTCTTACTTGTAAACAAGTAAAGGCAGAACATCAGAAACCACCTGGACTTCTACAGCCGTTACCAATTCCTCAATGGAAATGGGAACACATCACCATGGATTTTGTGGTAGGATTGCCGAAGTCACAGCAGAACCACGACGCTATTTGGGTAATCGTGGATCGACTTACGAAGACGGCACATTTTATTGCCTACAGTATGACGTATCCAGTGGAACGTTTGAGCCGAATGTATCTATAACACATAGTACGGTTACACGGAATACCTGTTTCTATCGTGTCAGATCGAGATTCACGCTTTACTACAGAGTTTTGGAAGAGTCTCCAGACAGCGATGGGAACAACATTGAACTTGAGTTCAGCTTTTCATCTACAGACCGATGGTCAGACTGAAAGAGTTAATCAAGTAATGGAGGACATGTTACGTGCTTGCGTCATTGATTTTGAGAATTCTTGGGAGACTCACTTACCTCTGATAGAGTTTGCTTACAACAACAGTTATCATTCGAGCATAGGAATGGCGCTGTTCGAAGCTTTGTACGGAAGACCTTGCCGATCACCGTTATGTTGGACTGAAGTCGGAGATACTCAACTTCTTGGGCCAGAAATGATACGAGAGACTAGTGAGAAGATTTAGATTGTACGTGAGAAGATGAAGACAGCTCAGACCCGACACAAAAGTTATGCTGACAAGCGATGCAAAGATTTAGAGTTTGCCGTTGGAGATCATGTGCTACTCAAGGTTTCGCCTGTTCGAGGCATCGTCAGATTTGGTCAGAAGAGAGGCAAATTATTGCCACGATTCATCGGACCGTTCGAGATTCTAGAGCATGTTGGAAAAGTTGCTTATCGCCTTGCGTTGCCCCCGAAGATGTCAGGAGTGCACAACGTTTTCCACATCAGTATGCTGAGGAAGTGTGTTCACAACCCGGCGCACGAGATCAACTTCAAATATATTGAAGTCAACAACAACGTTACGTTCAACAAAGGACCAGTTCGCATTTTAGATCGTGGAGTCAAGAAGCTCAGGAATAAAGAGATTCCATTAGTCAAGATTCAGTGGAAGCATCATGATGAAGGAGAAGCTTCATGGGAACTAGAGTCAGAGATGCATAAGAAGTTTCCGTTTTTGTTTTAACTCTGTATGTTTCCGATTTCGAGGAAGAAATCTTTTGTTGGATGGTGGATGATGTAATACCCCGTATTTTCAATAAATATTTAATGCAGAGAGGTTCTATATACTTTCCTTGACCATTCATGAAATTTCATCTTCGATCGATCGAAGCTAGTTCGAGCGATCGAGAATCCCAGTAGTTCAAGCGATCAAAACTTGTTCAATCGATCGAAACCCTACCGACCTGAATTCAATACGTGGTCCCCATTTCAATCGATCAAACTTTCTTCAATCGATCAAACCTGACCGATCTGAGTTCGATCGATCGAGCATCCTTCGATCGATCGAGAATGTAATTATCAGAATTCCAGTTTCTGCGCAAATGTTGCCACCTACACTCCCAATTCCCCTATATATACATTGCATTCGTGTGTAATGTGAGGTTGCTGAACCTTATGCTTAAGAGAGGGTTGAGAGTGTGTATGCTTGTGTTTATATATGTACACATACCTCCATATACCTATATATATATACACACACATATATATATATATATACACAGCTTGGAGGAGAGAGAGGAGCAGAATAGAAGAGGAGAAGAAGAAGAACAAGAAGAACGAGAAGAAGGAAAGAAAGAAAAAGAGAGGAGCAGAGGAGAGAGAGTGGCCGCCATTAAAGCTCGGAGAAGTTTGACGAGCCAAACGTGCCCTTAACAACTTTCGGTGAGTTCCAAACTCACTCGGTAACTTAGTTATGATGTTTTACATATTCTGGACGTATTAATTATAACCCAAACACCCCTAGCACATTCTGCACGTTCACAGGCAGAATCTGTGGAAGACGAAGTTCGACCGATCGAACTAAGTTCAATCGATCGAACATCAATAAGTCTCAATCGATCGAAATAAGTTCAATCGATCGAGATCACATTTCTTCGATCGATCGAGAAGACTTCAATCGATCGAACATCACCTTTCCTCAATCGATCGAGAGGACCTCAATCGATCGAACCCGAGCAGAACATGAATGTATTTTCCTTTCAGTTATAATTCATAATGCGTAGTTGTTTAATTGTTGTTACATATTCCTATTATGCGATATTATGGATTACGGAGGTAATGGGATACGATAACGAGATTGAGATAACATGGTGAGTAATGTAGTCGGGTTCGGAACGCTAGTAATAGTACGACGCGATAACATAGTAAGTTTGAGATGATAATACTGGGTAGTATTGGATAAGTGAGAAGTGAGTCAGTAAGAGGATTTGTATGTTCAAAGTTATGTAAGTCGAGCTGATGATTCGCTCAGGTTGAATCCGATAAGTGTATGTCAAGGATTTGATCAGGATCGTGAGAATTATGGGTGCACAGTACTCGCAAGCGTTCTTAAAAGCGGTGAACAGTAAGAGTTCTTAAAAGCGGTGAACAAGAGTAATTGTGGCACATCCATGATTTATATTTACCAGAGCTGTGTATGTATCGTACTCGCAAGCGTTCTTAAAAGCGGTGAACAGTAAGAGTTCTTAAAAGCGGTGAACAAGAGTATGGGTACATCCATAGACTAGTCGTTATATGAGAACGATGTATGGGTGCTCGCAAGAGTTCTTAAAAGCGGTATAGCGGTGAACAAGTGCACTGATATATTGTGCTGATATAATCAGTTCGAGATGGTCAGTTGGGTATTGTGAAATCGGTCTTAGAATGGGAGTTAATAAGAATCGATTAATGATATGTCTGAATAAAAGAGGAAGAGATATATTTCGTATCACTGTCATCTATTGTTCATAACTGTAAATATGTTATTTCTCTGAGACTGCGTTAGTTAGTGCTCACTCAGCTTTCAACAAGCTGACGGCCTTTATTGCCTGGACATTCCCCGTCCAGACTACCCTGTTCTTTACAATGCAGATGATGGAACATATGGCAATAACTATTATCCTGAAGGGAGTTACGCAGAGGATGGCCCCACTGTTGCCGGTCAGGCTGATGACTATCCGTACGCCAGCTGAAGACCTGAAGATAGATAGTAGTTTATATTACTACTTTTCTTTTACTGTTGTACTTTGTAGTTTAACGGGTACTTGGGCATATATTGTCTCCAGACCTGTTGTGATCCTGTGGACCATACTCTGATGATTGTAATAGATAGAACTGTTTTTATTTAAGTGGTTTACTGTTCCTGTTGTTCTTGTGGACTAGTACTATGTGGTGTCGATTATCAGTGACTTTCACTTGTCATTCCCTATGGACCCATAAAGGAAATTTATTTTTCTCTATTTATGCTGCTCCGGGGCGTGACACTCAAACTTCAAAAATGGTAAAGAGGTTCTACTATTTGGAGAAGTTCCCTAAGACATGTATCTAACTTTCTCTAAAAGGGTTTTAACCCAGCTCATATTTAAGAGCACTTTTGATAGGATTCATTAGAGGTTGCTGAATCTGGAAATTTGATTGATGACATCTTTTTCTTGTTTACCATGCATATCCTTTGTTTGCTTGTGTTTTTGCAATACTTGGGTATTCCTTGATGTTTTAGTGTAGAGATTTGAATGCCGTGGATCCAGACTTCAATTTGTGAACTTGCCTCGTCTACATGTGGCTTAGTGCCCATGTATCATGTACCTTCTCTATCCTCTCTCTTAGAATTTTTTTCTAGGTTTACAACTTTGTTTTCAATGACACAAATCCTTTAGGATAGTCTCCGTTTATATGCTTATATGTTAGAAACAACTTATCTAGGAATGTTGCATGATTGCATTACACGTTTCCTTTATTTTACTTTTTGCGACTCCGCTTGAGTCAACCCAATGTAAGTCTTCTCGTTCCCTTGTGCATATCATGACATGTTTCCTTTACTTGCATCGGTCTCGGGTGGGACTAACCACTGTAAGTATACCTCTCTCTTGTATTGCATGTGCATCCGACTTCTACTTGATTTTATCTCTTGAAATAATTTTCATTAAATGTTCCCTTTTGACATGCATATATTATCTAGTATGTTTGAGGAAACAACACCAATTATGAATTAAAAAAAAGGATATTTGAATCAAGGCCTACCATTCGGTAGGGCGAGGAGGGGGTGCTTTAGTCCTTCTTGGGCTCCTTCTCCTCTTGTACCAAGACCCCCGAACCTAGTTTCTGGTAATGAAGGACAAGTAATCTTATTCAATTTTGGGCAAGTCAAACTTGGGTTTCCTAATTTCCGATAAAAATTAGGTGGCGACTTTTGTCTCTAGGATCGCGTGAGGAAGTCCTAGTCTTCCCCAAAGTGTGCTCCTTAGGATCCGTCCCAGGACACTATCGAGGGAAGACGGCAGGACCTCATCTGAGCGTAGCGGTCCACAATCTGGCGACTTTGCTGGGGATTTGAACATGAAACTGATGGTTTCTTGTTCTTCGAGGGTTTGACTTGAGCCAATGAATATCCCTGTTATTAATTCAATAATCTTGATGTTTCTGCCTGCATTTCCACTTGCATTATTCTTTCACCGCGACTGCTTGAGACCATTGCCTTATGGGTGGAGGACCCTCTTTTCTCCATTTGTTAAGAGTTTTGGAAGCTTGTAGTCACCGTTAGCCTTGTACCGCGTGCAGTATATAGAGCCCTTGGCTTGCTAATGGACCCTTTTTGAGACTAAAACCCAGCCTTTGCATATAGTTTCTTAGAATCTCTCAATTAGTATCTTGATTATCATCTTCGATTAGGACAATGTGATGAATTATTTGCGTTTTCCTATAAGGGATTATGTGGATGATGAGGACGTGTATGCGAAGGCATCATCAAACCTTTTATGGTAGATTCCTCTAGAGTAGTATGGTCTTTATCCAAACATCCAAACATTATTCAAGGACAAATTTTTGAAAATTTTGAAAATACAAGCACTTCTTTTAAAAACCCGAGTCTTTTGAAAATTCCGGGAATATTGCTTTTTGAAAATTTTCTTTGAAATTCACTTTCACAAAATCCTTCCAAAATTCTACCTAGATTATAGAAAATTTCAAAATTCCTACCTTGATGATTCAATTTTAAAGCCTCTTCTCAGATTTTAGAAAATTTCAAAATTCCTACCTTGATTTTCAAAAAGAAATCATGATTCCAACTTTGATGATTCAAATCCAGATTTTAGAATTTCAGAATTTCCTACCTCAATTTTCAAGAATCACGATTTCACACCACAAGCATTGATAGTTCAAAAATATTTTTGAAATTTGCAGATCTCCCCCTCTCTTTCAAGATTTTCCTAAATAATTCAATTTTGTAAACCTGAGCCATCAAGAATTTCAAAGCTAAAAATCCTTGAATAATGATTGGATTAGTAAGGTAATTAGCATACTTAAGGAATCTTATGTGTTTATGTACTGATATGCTAGGTCTAAGCTAGATTCAGGTGCATTGCATTTAGATTAGGTTGCATTTCATCTGCATTGCATACACTACATGAGCATTGCATATACGGCTCACGAGTGCGACACCTCTAACATACTTTTGAAAGAGAAAGATTTGTTTTCCTCAGAATTTTGAAAAAGATTTCTTCAATTTTAAGAAAATGTTTTTGAAAAGGAAAAGATTTTCCATCTTTGTAAATCCACTCTTTGTAAATATCATTCTTATAAAATTCTTTTGCAATAAAGATACCTGATTATTTGAAAATCCCTAATAAACTAGATAAGGGAAGATAGGACCAAAAAGTTGTACTCCCTCCTGGGTCAGAGCTCCGAACAGCCGTTGATCAGATCAGGGTTTGAAGAAAGAACGGCTGAGTCAACTAGGGTCGAGGGTATGACGTACGAAGCTGATATGGAAGCCAGATTGGCTGCAATGCAGACTACGTTTGATCAGAGCAGAGAATAGAATCGGGAACAACTTGCCACTATGATGAGAAAAATTGAACAGCTGACTACTATGCCACCACCACCGCCTCCGGTGCATCATGAAGAAGAAGACTTTGGGTAGAAAGTTTAACCAAAGGTTCAGCTAGATCAGGAAACTCAAGACAAGTTGGCTAAGATCAACAAGCTAGAAAGTGTGATCAGGAAAAGCAAAGGGATGGATGAGTATTTGTTCGACGTCGAAGGATTATGTGACGCTCCGAAAGCCAAACTCCCATAAAAGTTTAAGATGCCGCATATCAAATTCTTCAATGGAACTGGAAATCCGAAGAGCCATCTGAGGTTTTATGTGGGAACCTTGCAGTTTATGGGTATTGGGTCTAACTTCTTTGTTCTGCTATTTCCAAGGATTTTAAGTGGGGCAGCACTTTCATGGTACTTGACGCTAGAACCAGCCATAATCAGAGATTGGGAGGCATTAGCCAAAGCTTTTATGGCTCAGTATTCGTATAACTATTCATTTGATGTGACCACAAGGAATCTAGAGATTGTAGACACCCCGATTTTGACCAAACGTCGAATTAAGGAGAGTGTCACCTCCATATCCGACGATGACAAGGACCGAAAGATTCGAAGTGTTCTAAGCTCTTCAGAAAGTTCTCCAAACGCGGTAAAATTTTCATAGAATGAAATACCAGGTGTTTAGGAGAATTCAGGTATAAAACATCAGTTTTGGAAAAGATCTTCGAAAATAAGTTTTCTTAAGAAAAAGGAGAAAAGAAAAGACCTAAAAAGGGGAAGTTCAACAGAAACTGGCACACGGCAGTTGTTTGCAGTACTCAGTGAGTGCCGAACGGCAGTCACAGAATGCCCGAATGGGATTTACTTAGTGCCGCCGATAATTTCTGACTGCCGGTTGCTTTAACAGTCCGTATTTTATGGTACAATACTTATATGTATACGGATAAAAACAAAAAAACTGATAAAGTAAGGTTGACAAAAATGCGACAATCAATAATTTGGCGCGGCACTTACTGAGAGCCGCGCGGCAGTCACCGAATGCCGCCACGGCTTTCACGGAGTGCCGCAGCGGCATCCATTGACTGCCGCAAAGGATTTTTGACTGCTGCCTTCTGCAGCAGTCTGTCTATTTTCAGGAAGTACGTATTGTACCACCAAATGAGATATTTACACCTGTCTTTTACTCCGAATTCACTGAAAAAACTTGGTATTTTTGTCTATAAAAGAAGGAGGATCTTCCTTGGGAGGATATACAAAAAAATACAAAAAAATATACAAAAAAATACAGGAGAAGAAGGAGCTACCATTACACTAACATATATTTGAGAGAGAGTTTTTAAAAAAAAAACTAGAGAGGAGAGCTTGGAAGATCTTCAAAAGGAGAGAAGCTTTGAGGATTGTTTGGAGGTGATCCTCTAACCACAATTTGTTTTTCTTCATTCTTTTGAATTTTTTTTGTTCTTTTGAATTTTTTTTGGTCTTTTGATTAACCTTTTTAGAAGTTTTATTAGGGAACTTGCATACTTTAATTGCCTTTTTCTTTTAGTTCTTTCTTTTCTTTCTTTTGTTCATACTTCTCTCTTGAGATCCTTGGAAGTCTTCCATACTTCACTTGAATCTCATGAGTTGGATCCTTTGATTCCATGTGAGCTTGTGCTCCCCCATGAGGGTCAAGGTTGATCATCCTTCATATAAGAGTAAGTAAATGAATGTAAACCTCTACCATGGTTTGGGGTTCTTTAACCTAAGGTTTCATGGAATCCCCTCCCATATTCCTTGAAAACCTATGAGTGTTTAGCTATGTTTGCTTAAGGCTCATGAGTATTAGTCATATCTTCATCTCCAATGACCATCAAATGGTAGGAAAAAGTAGTTTTGAGTCTAAGCCCATCTCCATGGTTTAGATTCATTATCCTAAGATTTCATGAAGTCTATTCATACTTCATTTGAAATCAACAAATATGAAGGTCTTTAGCCTCCAATGACCATCAAATGGTAGGAGAAAATAGTTTAGTTTAAGTCCAACTTCATGGTCTAATAGTTGGGGTTAACAAATACAAGTTGAACTTGACAATGAAACAGTGGGTTCATAAACCGATTTTGATCAAAGATTTTTAGTTCGAAATCAGACCATTGAAACTGAATGAAACCAATGGGAAAGTGCTAATAACACAATGTTTTACCACTGTAATTTTTTTTAAGAAGATTTCATGTTTAAAGTGGTTTGGTCATGAGTTTTGTGAAGTCACTACAATCTGCCCAGAGTTTCAGAACAGTAACACTCTTTTAAAATAAGTAAATCAGAACCTTAATAAAGTATTTGTGACCTAAAATAATTTTTTCTAAGTAGATTAATGTGTTAAGAAGTCACCCTAAAAAGAACAAAGCATTTCTGACCTTTTTGCTATTTTTAAAAAATTGTACAAGAACTCTGGACAGGAGGTTGTAGAATGCTGAGTGATGTCTGGTTTTTGTCCAATTCCCGGAGATCCAACCGTTGGAACTCTGATTTCATTTTTAGGTTAAAAACTAGACACACAGAGGCATCTTGTGTCCAAAATTCATCAAGATCAAACCACAGTAACCATGCCTTTTATTTCTTTAAAGTCATGATCTGCTCCTCAGCATTTTCCAGAATTTTGCAAGTTCAATCAATCTTATGAATAATGGCTTAGATGATATTTTCATGAGTCAAGAGTCAAACCATGTTTCAATAATGATTAGTTAAACTTGAATTTAAAGTTTAAGTGATCTAAATCACCGAGTATTTCACGATTTATTCTTGTTCATGTACATATTCATCCATATGGCTTGACACTTATAATTAAGACTTGGTTGCTTTAGATTTAATTACATTTGATAGATTTAAGCTAGAAATTTAGGGTTGTTATTTCTAATTTCGTATCTTGTATAGCATGTGGACTAACCCTTGGTTTTGCAGCGCTGTTAAGGTATGATTTCTTGAACTCCTCTTAATTTATTTTAATTTCTTGATTTTATCGATTTTCTTGACCTTTATGCGCGACACATTAGAATTAAGATTTTGCCTTAAATGTATATATGTGGATTAGAGACTCTTTTCCTAGTTTTTATTTAAATCGCATGCATTGCACGTTTAATATTCGCGGCTGGATCCCGGGTAAGTTCTCTTGTTCTTTATTGCATATCATATTGCTTGCTACTTGAATTACATGGCTTTTGAATGACATTTTGTATATTGGTAATTTTACACCATTTTGATATGTTTGTGTTATGTATACGTATATCTATGTATTAGTTGAGGGCATGCTTAGATTAGTAATTCAATTAAAAGGATGTTAAGTAGAGGCCTATCGCGAGATAGGATGAGAAGGGGTGTTTTAGTCCGATGGGCTCCTTCCCTTCTCATTCCATAATCCCCGGACCTAGTTAATCTTTGGTTTCGCAAAAGATCAGTTGCTTTAAAATGATTTCTTCATTTTCCTTTTAAAAATTAAGTGGCGACTCATTTGTTTTGAATTTGAAATTTAAAAGAACTTTAAAAGAAAAAGCTGTGGGTAAGAAAAATTGCGATATCCACAGAGACCACCAGTCAAGAGTATAGGGAATCCTTCGCAAATTTTCTTACTCGTTGGAGGCCTAAAACTTCTCAGATGACTAGCAGGCCGACAGAAAAGGATAAAGTCCGAATGATCATCAAAAATTTACAGCTCGAATACCTAGAGAGGCTAGAGTTTCAGTCTATTGTGAGCTTTAAATAGCTATTTGATGTGGGGACTTTAATAGAAGATGCCATTAGAGATGGGAAGATCAAGAAAGAGAGCTCAAGCAACCAGTACCGAAAGACAGAAAGGCCAGTCTATCATCACTCTACTGACATCAACATGTTATCTCCTCAGCCCTTTCTGAAAGAGCATCGAAGCATGACTAATGCAAAAGGGAATCAAAATCAGAAGCAGTTAAAAGAGAAAAGAGAATTTTTCAATTTGGGAATGTCACTAAGCACCGCACTTGAGATAATGATAGGAAAGGGGTATTTGCAGAAATTAGAACTCAAGCCAGAACCTAATCCACTTCTGTCAGGTTTCAAAACTAAATTTTATTGTGACTTTTATCAAGGCCGTGGACATAGCACAGATAGATGCTGGAGACTTTTCCATGAGATTGAAGACTTGATTAAGAAAGTGGTCATTTCCCCTCTTTCCGCTCAACCAAATGTTTAGAAGAATCCTCTCCTTAATCATAAGGGGAACCTGCCGAATGTCAACTTTGTAGAGGAAGGGTCTCAGATTTATAACCTAATGGTCTACATCACATCCATAGATTAGCCAGCTGTGGATATTCAGCTCCCAGAAAATGCTGTAATTTCTATTTTGAGAAATATGGAAGAAGAAGAGTGGGTTGAAGAAGCACTGGCTTTTGAAAAAGAGATAGCCAACAAAAATCTTGCAATCAAATGGTGGGATCCTAATACCATCATTGATGATTCAATCTGGTATGAAGAAGAAAAGCCCATAGAAGCAATCACCGAGGAAGAAAGCATTAAGCCGATCAGAGAATTGGTGGAATCTATCAAAAGCCTTGAATTCAAAGTTGATGATCCATTGCAATGATAGGAGAAGAAGAAGATTGGTGGTATGATGATGGGGATGATTCCACTAATAACACCATAATCCCTAATGATTCTATGTGGAAAGTCACTATCGGCACTGAGAAGTTAGCCAAAGAACTTGAGATTATTTGGATCACCAATGAAGCTAACCACTTGACACGTTTCGGACGTCATTTCAAACCTCATAAATTAGAGAATCATGGAAAAGAAGCTTGGAAAGAGAAAGAAGTCGTCAAACCAAAAGAAGATGATAAAGGAAACATGAGTAAAGAAGAGGATGAAATCCTAAAGCAGTTGAAGAAAATACAAGCCTGGATCTCAGTATGGGGATTGCTTATGACCTCTCACAAACACAGGCAGGCTATGCTTGATACTCTCAATCGATTGGATGTTTTTATCAATACTACTCCCAAAGATTTGGTGAACATGATCTTTGTAAAACCTCGTAAGCCTGTAATCACATTCATAGATGAAGATTTGCCGCTAGAAGGGGCACTCCGCAATAGAGCTCTCTACATCACTATACACTGCTTGGGGGAATAGAGTGCCAGTTTACTTGGTAGACAATGGATCGGCCTTGAATGTATGTCGTCTCCAAACTGCTTTCAGAATAGGACTATCTATTTCAGAACTCTTGCCATCAACACAGACTGTGAGGGCCTAGGATAATACTAAAAGGGCTATCATGGGAATGATTAAGCTGAAAATTGAAGTCGGACCATTGAACAAAGAAACTGAATTCCAAGTGATTGATATTCTGGCTAGCTTCAATCTTCTATTGGGGCATCCATGGTTACATATAAATGATGCCGTCACCTCCACTCTTCACTGGAAAGTTAAGATCTGGAAAGAAGAGGTGGTGACAATCTTTGGGGATAGTTGGATTAAGGAAGAAGGGACATGCCATGGCCCTGTGCTAGAAGTCCAAACAGTGGAAGAAAAAAATGAGTTAGGAAGATTCAACTTTGTGGGATTGCTATAAGAAATCCGTTTGGGATCGACTTAGTCATGACAAGAAGAAGAGACTTCCTGATACATCTGTCTGGGGCGAAGAAATCACTCCGTTCAAGAAAAAGAAGCCATTTATCACTGGACGCGAGTATAGAAAGATGTTTGAGAAAGAAAACCCGATTGTCAAAGATCTAAAAGAAGAAGTGGGACAGAATTGGATCCCTGAAGTTATTCCACTATACTTTGACCAATATGCAAACCCTGAAGTAGCTCACATGGTGCGAAAGATGAATTGTTTCCCTGGGATTGGACTAGGGCGTCGTCAACAAGGAATAACTGAACTGCCTAACTTCCATGAGCAGAAAGATAAATCTGGGCTTGGGTATCAATTAACTGAAGAAGACAAGAAGAAGATGATAAAAGGAAAAGAGCCGATGATTGTTTCTGGGCCAAGAATCCTAAATGGATACTTCGTAAAAGAGGGGGATGACTTCCCCTTTTGTGGTTTTCCTAAACCGTGGTATGATCAAGCTAATAAAAGTATCAAGCCTGGGTTTGAGATTTTCTTCAAGCATGAGTTCTCCGACTATGATGATCCATTCTTATATGCACCACCTGCCAAGAAAGAGAGGAAGGATTGGGCTGATCTGAATATGCTAATGGGCGATGAACTGAACATGCTAATGGATACCGAAGAAGCACCGAGAAACGTGAAAGAAATCCAGCCAATAGAGGGAGCTCTAAACAATTGGCACTCATAATCTTCTGCATGGCATCCTGCCTGGCAGGTCTGCCATGATCTGCAAACATCTCTTTTAGGGATTTGATAATGGCATTGGTAGAATCACTCGATTGATATTGATGTTTCAATACATTAGACATAGCGGCCAATATGTAACAACGAGTCATCCGATTCGACTTCTTCTAATTGTCGAACTCGCATCTAGCAGCAGCCGAAGCATTTATAGCGGGTTCTTCAGGGCATGGGGTGGTGAGGACATACATGTGATCCTTCGTAGTTAAAACAATGTTAAGATTACGTTTCCATTCTGTGTAGTCATTTCCAGTTAACTTGTTCTGAGTGAGTATAGTGGCAAGTGGACTAAATGCAGATCCAGACATTATGATTCACTGAAGAAAAAAAATTAAAAGACAAAATAAATTTGGATATCAGAATTTGACAGTTTGAAATAAAAGAATCCTTAAAACTCTTATTTTAAAATGAAGTTGTCGGAATATCAAAGCAAAAGAGTAAAGCCTCTGTGTGGCAGTCATGATCTTTTAATTTATCATGACTTGTTCGCTATGCAACTCTTGCAAAATAAGTTATGACTCCCAAACCTATTTGATCTCTAAGTTTCTGAATAATGCCCCGTATGGGATCCCTTATCCATAGCTTAGCTAGTGTATAATCCAATCACTAGAATCCAATCACAACCACCTCAAGTAGTGCCTCCGTATGGTGGTCACCCTCAAACATGTCTGATTGATCCTATCCATAGGAAGTTCACATCTAGTAATCAATAAATAGTATACCCTCCATATGGAATGATAACCCCTGGCGAGGTGATACATAATGCACTACTTATCTTACAATGAACCATTAATGGAAAATTGTGGGTGTTTTAAATAAGACCCAATGGACACACGGGATTCCACCACTTGTTGTTTTTGTTTGAAATTGATTTAGATCATAGAAAGAAAATGGGCTATTGAAAATAGATATAGAGTCACCACTTGGTCTTTAAGGAACCAAGAAACCTAATTTTGACTCCCCCAAATGGATAAAGGGCACCGGCCCTTCATAACTAAAGAACTTGGCTCGGGGTTTTGGTGCGAGAGAGGAAGGAGCTTTTGTCGCAAATAAAACACCCTCAACTCACCCCGTCTTTCGACGGGCCTCAATTAGCATCCAAATAATCATCTTATACTATGTTCGGTTTGACAAATAATACTATGATAGTATATTACATCACACAAGAATTTTGAAATGGAAGATTGAAAGATAAGATATCATTCAAAAGATCTAAGCCAAGTATCACACAATATAAAGGTGAAAGATCACACAAATAAACCTAGAAAAAATCGTCTAATCATATATCAAGTAATAAAGTTTTCCCTAATCTAAAGGGGACATGAATTGTTCTTGAAACAAATAAACAAATAAATCGGAATATACTTAGCGAGCTAGAATGATGCATGATGTTAATCTTTGAGAAAAGAAGACCTCTTAATCCATGGGATGGATGAGAAAGGATGATTAGATCGAGGGGAAGCATGGACGTGTGATCAAGTTCATTCCTTACAATCTTCTTAGATTAGGAGTCACAAAAGCCCCAAATCTTTGCATGGATGCAATGTATATATCTAGAATGTGGCAAGGTTGTCGTGTGTTTTGTGTTCATGGATTCCTAGAATGACTTAGAAGTCTAGAATGTGCATGAATGAATGAATAAAATCATCATGGGATATGTACAAATATAGTATGAACTACTTCCTAAGACATGAGCTAATTTGGAGTATATGTAAGCATCAAATCAAAGGATGGAAGTGCAAATATGCTTGCTGTGAATAGTGGACAGAACAGTAACATGATCTTTCGGAAATTGAAAAGAGGGGTTAGGAATGTTTTCAATGCATGATTTTTTTATGGAGATCTTCCTTATTTTGTCTAGCTCACAACCCAAAAATCTAATATTTAATAACTACCACAGATGGAGAGAAATCATATAAACAATAGAGGTTATTCAGAAACAGAGTCCGTACTGTCAACTAAAATGTTAGAAAATCTTAGAAAATAGAAACAAAAGATCTAGAGGCCCATATTATATAGATAGTTCCCTAAGACATTGAAGTTCAAGGAAAAAATAAGTTAGGACCACTCGTTTTGGAAAAGTTTTCTGTAAAACAAGTTGAAAGTCAACCTAGCTACTGTGACAGCAGAGGCAGAATGTTTGGAAGGAATGCTTGAACAAAAATAGACCCCTTTCAAAGTGCTTCCAAGTCAAGCCAAAAATCATGGATGTTCTACAATGAGTTAGAAAGACTTTCCATGTGGTCTTGCATTCATATATTGAGTATTGAACTCAAATTAATTCTTTGAAATTAAATGACTCACGGTTTTGAATGTTTTGAGAAAACAATGTTTACTTCTTGAAATCAAAATGAGGGGTTTAAGAGGGGGTTTTGAAATGGGGGTTTTGAAAACATATTTTCAATACTTAATGAAGATTATAACCACTTAAAATGTCAACATCAAACTCATCATCAAGAACCTCCAAGATTGTTGGAAAGTATTATTTACATTTTAAAGACAACTTAATGAATACATAGGAATGTATTGAAGTTGAAATCATCATCTATCAAACATGTTTTTGAGGTTAATAGCTACTATCCATAAGGATTCACTCATCTCAAACTTCATGTCATCATCTCGATGATGATAGACTAGTAAGTAAATAAAGAAAAAAAAAAGAAATGAGGTGAGAGAAGATGAACAAATATAAACAAACAAATAGATAGCAATCAATAGATGATATTCATGATGTATTGGACTTGTAGTTTGATGTTTCACTCATATGTGGTGACATTGGACATGGAAGTAGCTTCCTCTCTCTTAAATGCTCACTAAAATGGTGGTCCGTATTGAATATGAAGTAAATCGAAGTAATGAAGTAAAAACAAAGTTTAGAACTCACTTTCTTGTTTGAAAATCAAAGAAGGAAGCTTCTTTTCTCTCTATTCTAACCTTATCTCTACAACTTTCTCTCTAAAACTTTTCAAAGCTTGCATTTGACACCCCCAAAATGAGAAGTCAAGGGAGGTTTATATAGGCCAATTTGGGGTGATTTTGGCATTTTAGAAGTACTCCCATTGGTCCCAAACATCTGTGAACATAGAACTACGTCGTTTTGATTTTTAATTAATCAAAATGAACCCCCAAAAGAAATTACAAAAAACTCCATTCTGGAGGAGAGTGCCATGGCGGCACTAGGCCTATGCCGCGGTGGCAGTGGGCCAGTGCTGTGGCGGCACTGCTCCTCATTCGTCCAGATAGTCCTTTTTAGGGCCCTAGAGGTTCCGGTATTCGCGAAAAGGCCCTATTTTGTCCGAAATTCACCGAAAATGCATACGAACTCCAAATTGAGGTTATGATATACTGTTGGAAAGGTAATGAAGTTTAATTTACATAAAAAATAGTTTGGAGATAGGTCACCTTGAAAAGTTTTGCGGTATTTGCGATAAAAGCCGGTTTGATCGCCTTTGGAAATTCAAAATAAATTCGTTTAAAATCCAAAAATTATGTGCGATATACTGTCAGAAAGCTATTGACCTCTAGTATCCATGAAAAATGTTTGAAAAATTATACGGCGCTCAGGTTTCAAAGTCAACTTTTGGTCAAACTGGTCAAACCTGCGATTCTCGGGAAGTTCTGGAAACCTCTGGGAGCCTCCAGGCGCTGATGTTCTCGTTCGATTTTCTTTTAAGACCCATCTTAATATTTTCCACATGATCTACAATGATCCCAAAACTTTTTAGCGAATTTAGACGATTTTAGTCAAACTTGGTCAAACCTTGGTCAAACCGGTCAACGGGGACTTTTTGGGAACTTTCGGGACTTTCGGGGGTCTCTGGGAGCCGACGATTTCATTCTGTCTTACTTTAGAACTCATTTTATTATTTTTCTTATGATGCAGCGTGTTTCAAGAACATTTGGTCTGAATCCGGGAGCGTTCGGGCTTTCAGGGGTATTTTGGTCATTCTGAGAGATAGAACTAACTTCCAGGAGTCCTTTTTGAGTCTTTTATGATCATTGTGAACTACCAAGCTATGGGTCTCCTAAATCTGATAGCCGACAAAATGCGGTGTCTACAGTTTGCCCCTCTTTGGGATGAACTTGCGAGGCAACGCATGTTGTAAGCGAGTGCCAAAGCTTTGAAGAGACAGGTCTTTTTGGAGGCTATAGATTTAGGATAAAAATCGTTTCAAAAGATTTAATGATAGGAAACATGATGCTGGGGCCAGGGCTGGTCGTGCTCTTCATGAGCTGCCTACGTATCCCAAGGAAAATCAGACCAAGACGTAGTTCGAGGCGCAAAGGAACAAATCTCACATGCATAATAAGACATGCAAATGCTATATTATGAGGATGATATGTAATGCATGGGATTGCGTCCTGAGTCCTATCATGTTTAGTGTTCTGATCCTAGCATGAGCTGGTACTGTGGGGTGTGTGCCTCCCCGAGTGGACTTATGTTGTGCTAGTGTTGAATCTAATGCAGTGGTTGATCCTAATAAGGATGCCAAGGTGTTAAAGACTTTGTGTCTCGGGCAAACTTCTTAAATTACGGGAAGTGTGCTTCGCAAACCAATGTAATCGAACATGAGGTCCCAGAGGACGACAACCAAAGGTGACCGCGGGATCTTGTGATAACCGATAAGTGCGAAAGCTATGATAATGGACAAATGAGAAAGCTCATGATAATCAGGAGACACGGAGTCGTGGAACAACGGTGCTTCGTCTTCGGGCGATGTTCTGGTTGTTCCCGATGGCCGATCCTCGGGAGTCGGTTCTGTTTTTACTACTTTCTGATGGGGATAGTGGGAACTAATATCCTTCCGTATTTGTCCTCGGGGGATGGAGTAGGACTCTCAGAGAATCTCTCTTTTTTTTATCGGGAACCAGGACCCATCTCTGAATCTCTCACGGTTGATCAAATCTTTCGGCGCTCAATCCAAGAGGGCCGATTGGGACCTCCGGGAGATGGTATCTTTCTGTTTCTGTCCTCAGGGGATGATGTGGGATTCTTAGAGAATATCTCTTTAACTGTTTCTTGGTCGGGAACCAGGACCCATCTCTGAATCTCTCACGGTTGATCAGGTCTTTGCAATGGTTGGTTCGAAAAGCCGATTCGGGCCTTCAGAAGCTGGTATCTTTCTATTTCTGTCCCCAGGGGATGATGTAGGGTTCTCGGGGAATCTTTTTTAACTGTTTCTTGATTGGGAACCAGGACCCATCTCTGAATCTCTCACGGTTGATCAAATCTTTGCATTGGTCGGTCCGGAAAGCCGATTAGGGCCTTCGGGAGCTGATATCTTTCTGTTTCTATCCTTAGGGGATTAATTGAATCTGGTGGGGTTGAAATGGATCTGTTGCGGATAAAACCTCATAAATCTTTACTAAAATGGGCCACTGGGGCTAAACGAGATCACGAACAGGCTAAAATGGGTCAGAACGGGCTGAAACGGAGCAAAGTGGGGCCCGTGGAGAGCAGTACCGCAGCAGCACTAGGCCACTACCGCGGCGGCAGTTGGCCAGTGCCATGGAGGCACTAGGTGGCTGGACTCCATGTGTGTATATCTCAGGTTTTTGAGCATTTCAAGCTTATTTTTGGCCATTTCGGGGAGCTTTTGGAGCCAAAATTTGTCAAAACGTAGCTTGTGCACGCTCAGGTGAGTAATCTTTCCCCATGATTAGAATTTTTATTGGTGTTTTGGTTTGTTTCATTTTTCAAGAAGAAAGTTTGGTTTTAGTCTTCCATTTTCTTGCAGATCCATGGCTTTGAGCTCGAGGAGACCGTCTAAGAAGGCCAAGGAACGAATGAAAGCCGAGAGCCAAACCCTGAACTTGATTTTACGGGACCCCCAACGTCATCTTTTAGCCGCGGCTCTAGCAAGCCTGGTATGTAAAACTTTTGACAGTTTAGGACTATCTTGTGCATTGTGCTAGTTATATGAACTGTTGTGTGCACCTAGAGTTTGTTGGAAGCTTGTTTTGTGCTCATATGTTGATTTTGTGAAGTTGGACTTTGGGTCATGAATAGTGATTTTATGCTCATTTTTTTGTCATTTTTGATATGTGCAGGTGCTGGAAGTGACATTGAAGGGCCATGGTAGCCTTGCTCACGCTTTTCTATGGTAGACCCAACTCTCGCCTGTCGTCATGTGAATGGTAGATGATGCCGGGTTTGGCAGCTTTGTCCGCCTAGTTTCAAAGAGTAGCAACAATCTGACGCATTTTTACGCTCTTGCTGAGAGATGGTGGGACACCCCCAATACTTTCCACCTACCATTTGGTGAGATGACAATGACGCCTTTTGATTCTTTCATGATCACTGGTTTGAGAGTTGGCAGGAAGCGCCTGATTCTGGACTACTTCTATGAGATTGATTCCGAGGTTGTTGAGATGTTGATTGGGACTGTTCCTCCTAATTTGGAAAGGAACTAGTTCCCTTATGGCTGGCTTTACCGGGCTTACGGCAGAGGGAATCACAACCTGAATAATTCTCAGCTTTTGAGAGTATTTCTTCTGTATGTCCTTGGTTGCTCGATCTTCGCGACACAGAATGACTGGGTGAGTTTGAGGCTTCTTTCTTGTCTGGCGACCATTGGTGAGATCCCCTCTTATGACTGGGGCGGTACTGCCCTGGCCCATCTTTACAAGCATATGGGTGAAGTTTCCCGGGGTGATGTTAATCGACGGGGGGATTCTGGCGAGCTTGGGAGGTATGTATTGAAACTTCTTTTTCTTTCGGCTTTTTGATTTCTGTACTTTTGCTTTTTTTGATTTTCCCTTTATCTGTGCAGCTTTGGAGCTTTGAGTACTTGAAGATATTGGCTCCTTCCCCCGCTGATGAATCAGGTGAAGATGGGGATAGCATGGTTCTTGTGCCTTTGTTCCCCTGGGGCTTGAGATGGCGGAGGGATGTTGTCGGGGTAAAGAGCGGGGCTCATCGGATTGTTCTCCTCAGAAACTTCTTATCTGGGCTGACAGTTGCTAGCATTGATTGGACGCCTTGGGAGCGCGTTGCCTATGCCGCCCTAGAGGAGATACAGGCGGTCAGGCCCCTTTCTACTTGCCGACTTCCGATGGAAAGTATCAAAACCAGGCAATGGTTCCTTGGCGAGCGAGTGTATCGGCAGGTGGTTGGCGGTCCGAGGTATCGCGTCCCTTATGATCCTCCTGTGATGGATGCTGATGACCTTTTTGGTGATGCTTTGCTGACGGCCTTAGCTGGTACCGATGTTTGGGATCACTTTCTCTCTGAGACCGGCTATGAGGCTTACCGTGGCCGCTTCCTGATGCCCAACTTCCCACTCCTAGAGGTGAGTTTCTTTTATGTTTTTGTCTCTATCCGTTGCCTATATTTTTGACTCATCTTTTCCCTATCTTATTTTGTGCCTACAGTTTCGCGAGATGTACAGGAGATAGGTTCCCCCAGTTTTTGATCCTATCCCTCCTTGGGATTGGACCATTAATGTTTTGGGTGCAAATGGCTCTCCCCAGGTTATGGAGGTGCCACAGATCACATGTGGGTATCCTACCCAGCCAGCAGGCGTCCTCAATGTCCCTTAGAGTTATGCAGAGGAGGGCAACGCCTTGGCGGCTAGCTTACGGTCTTTGGTTCTCACGCGAGACCATCGGGTTTGTCTCTAATTTTGCGCTCCTTAAGGTTATGAGGTCCTAACCATGATTTTGCCCTTGACAGATGGATGGTATGCAGCAGTTCGCCACTAGTCAGATGGCGTCCTTGGTAAGTTTCTGACTCGACTTCATTTTTGTACTTTTTATTATTTCTCTACTGATTGCTTTCATTTTATATGTGTGTGCAATATCATGCGGGTGGTGCCAGCTCATCGAGGACCGGGCCAAGGTGCAGAGGTGGCAGGAGGAGACCATCACTGACATACACTCCGAGTGGCCCAACAGAGGACGAAGAAGAGGAAGACTGAGGCCTCCTAAGCGGGGATTTTTGTTTTATCTCCATTTTATGTTTTCAATTGGGTTATACTAGTGAATAATGTGACTGTTTGGACAATGTGTAAGACAATGTGTAGGATGATGTGTAGGGTGATTTATCACCCTTGACAGCGTATTATGATGTTTTGCCTTTCGAGTCGGATAGTTTCCAGTTTGAAGGTGCAGTTGTGGGCTTGCTTTGGTTGGTGGTTATGCATTATGATTCTGTGATTGTCGATGTTACTATGATGAACAACCTTGTGATAGTGACTGTGTTTGCCTTACAGGTGGGATAGTCCGTGAAACGGGGAGGTGCTGCCAAAATTTTGAATTTTGCTAGAGCCGCGATAGAAAATATGGCATTGTATGATCCCGCTCAACCCACAGCTTGGCTGAACATCACGGATGGTATGGAGCAGATCAACCTCTTCAGCTACGGTCTGACCGAGCTATTTTCTCTTCGCCAGATTGCTTTGAACACTGAGTTCATGCGTACCGCTATTGTCCACTGGGAGCCGGTGAACCACATCTTCAATTTCAACGGCCTGGAGATATGTCCCCTATTTGAGGAGTTTTGTGCTATCATTGGCTTCGATTCTGACTCTGACTTGATTCTCCCTTCTGCTGATACCCCCAGTCCCACGCGAGGCTTCGCTGAATACCTGAACTGTTCCACTAATTCATGGCGAGGTTCTTGACATTGCTTCCATCATCACCCTGTATGCTAGTCCTGGGAATCCTAGCGTATATGATGCTACCCGCGGGGCCGCTATGATATTGTGCATGACTTCACACTTTCTGTTCGGGAGTGCTTCTATTGACTTGGTGTATGTGTGCCTTGGGTTGAAACTTAGCAGGAATCCCATGGCCATGGTTCTGGCTGAAACCCTAAATGGTTTGGATCGCTCTTTCAGTCAAGGAACGCTTCTTCTTTCTGGGGTGCCTTTGGTGTTACAGGCTTGGCTCTACGAGCGCCTTCAGTTATGGTCAGGTAATGTGTCGCTAGTTTATTTGTACAGGGCTGTGCTTCATCCATATTACACTGCTGCCTATTGGGATGGCATAATGGGTGCTTTATCTGAGGCTGACATTTGCTAGATGGTGAGGCGTTGGGGCCTTCATGCTGTGACCACTAGTCTCGGGGATTACCAAAGAGTATGGGTGATATCATCCTCGCCGATTGGCCAGACAGTATGGGCAAGTTTAGGAGGTCCCTCGGGGGTTTATTGAGAGGGTCTTTGGTTCCAAAGTCAGAGCCACTACTATTGCTGCTTTCATCAGGGGCTGGGCCGGTCGAGTAAGAGCCTATTTCTAGAGACCTTTGAAGAAATAAAAGACACAAAAAAAAACTAGGCTTGACTGATTCTGCTTCTTTCCTCCAAGTGTCTTTGATATTTGGGATTGCTTTCTGAAAGAATTTTTTGTGTTTTCATTTATCCCTGCTGATGTAATTTTCGAAGTTTGTTTATCAGCGAACCTTGGTTACTTGGAGAACCTTATTTTATGCATTTGGCTTTCTGAAAACATTCGTAGTGTTATCTTGACCAGATGTTTGTTTTTGGTACTTGTTTGGGCACGCTAGGACGATTAGAGGCAAATGAGGCGGGTGACCGAAGTTTGCCCCTAGTTTGGGATATGTATAGTTATGAGGCAAACGAGGTAGATGACCGACGTTTGCACCTAGTTTAGAAGAGGTTCAGGCAAACGAGGCGGGTGGCCAAAATATGCCCCTAGTGTGAAGGGTGATTATTGGGTTTTGGTAAGGACTGCAACTTTATTTTTCTCACACGCTCATAATTTTGCCTAGGCACCAGTTAAGTGACCTAGCGAGCTCTTTTCTCTCTTTTGTTATTGCTCACTTTGGATTTAACTCTAACTTTTGCCTAGGCGTCCTTTCAGATTTTCGACCTAGTAAGCCATCCTTCTTTTTCTCTTTTTTGAAAGTCTGCCTACGTACCCCTGAACGGGGATCAGGTCCAACATAGTTCAGGCCAAAGTCCTGAAAGAAAAAGGGGTTGATTATGATGGTGTTGACCGAACCGATGCGGCTGCCTACGTATCCTCGAGTGGGAATCAGGTCGAGCGTAGTTCAGGGCGAGGCTTGAAAGAAAATTGATTTTGGGGAATGGTCAAGCATAGTACTTTTTGAGACGATCCATGTTGATTGGTTCTTTGAATTCAATGCCATCGAGGTCCATAAGGTAGGTTGCTCCTCCAGAATGGATAGTTTTGACGATATAAGGGCCGACCCATTTGGGTTTGAACTTTTCGCGTGGATCAAAGATCGAGACTCGCAATTCCTTAAGGACAAGGTCACCCTTGACAATTTTCCTCGGACGAACCCTTTTGTTGAAAGCACGGGCTATCCTCTTTTGATAGATTCAGACATGGTCGACTGCCACTAGACGCTTTTCATCTATGAGAGCCAATTCTTCGTACCTTTCCCTCAACCAATCTAATTCTGAAATTTCACATTCTACCATCACGCGCAGGGACGATAGTTCTATCTCGACTGGAAGTACTGCTTCCATTCTATATACTAGTGAGTAAGGAGTTGCTCCTGTGGACGTCCTTATCAATGTTCTGTATCACCAAAGTGTGAATGGTAGCTTTTCATGCCAGTCTTTGTAGGTTTTTGCAGATTTCTGTAGTATGGCCTTAATTTTCTTGTTTGCAGCTTCGACTGCCCCATTAGTTTGTGGCCTGTATGGTGACGACTTGTGATAAGTGATTTTGTATTCCTCAAACAGATCTCTAACTTCGGCCTTGAAATGTCTACCATTATCTGAGATGATCTCATAGGGGACTCCAAAGCGACAGATGAGGTTCTTTTTGATGAATTTGGCCACTTCATTGGCCCCCATCTTACTGTAAGATGCGGCTTTTACCCATTTTGTGAAGTAGTCAATGGCCACCACAATGTATCGATTTCCATTCCAAGCTTTAGAATGATTTCACCGATGATATCGATTCCCCAAGTTGAGAATGGCCAAGGAGAGCTCATGCTATATAGAAGAGATGGCGGTACATGCATCATGTTTGCATGGATCTGGCACTTGTGACACCTTCTTACGTATTCGCAACAATCTTTCTCCAATGTTGTCCAGTAGTACCCTTGTCTTACAATTTTTTTGGCTAGCATGTGACCGTTCATGTGTGGACTGCATACCCTCTCGTGTATTTCTTCCATCATTCTTCTGGAGCTTTTTCCAAACAAGCAAGTCAGGTTGTGACCATTGTACCCTTTCTTCAACAATTTTCCGCCACAAATGATGAATTGCGCTGCAAATCTTCGAATTGCCCTTTTGTCTTTCTTGGTAGACTCTTGGGGGTACGTCCCCTTTTCTATGAAGTCCCAGACATCCTCATACCATGGTGTTTTGTTTTCTTCTTCTTCGATTGCGGCGATTGTGCTGAATGAAGGCTCGTACCTTTGCTTAATTACTAAAGGCATCATCTTGACCCCCATGGGAATTTTGATCATGGAGGCTAAGGTAGCCAACGAATTTGCTAGCTGGTTCTCTTCCCTTGGTAAGTAGAAGAATGTGATGTTCTTGAACTGTCTCCTGAGTCCATCGAGATGATCGTGATAGGGCTTCAACCTTTCTTCTTTCACTTTTCATTCTCCTCTAGCTTGTGATATGATGAGGTTCGAATCTCCGAAGGCATCCAACTTCTGAACTTTCAGTTCTATAGCTGATTCCATCCCCAGAATACATGCCTCATATTCAGCAGTGTTGTTGGTGGAGTTATAATTGAGCTTGACTGCCAGTGGGGTGTGGTCCCCATTTGGTGACACTAGAATCATTCCTACTCCGTAGCCTTTCACGTTGGCTGCTCCGTCAAAGTACAACTTCCACTATTCTTCCTTGATTTCCATGATATTCTCGTCCGGGAACAGAAAATCTCCATTTACTTCAGAATCAATGGCGTGTTCAGCAAGATGTTCAGCTATAGTTCTCCCTTTTACCGATTTGCTTGTCATACACTTGATATCGAATTCGGACAGTAGAATTAACCAACGGGATATACGACCAGTCAGGGCGGGTTTTTCGAGGAGGTATGTCATGCCCTGAAGTACCGAAAATAGGGAAAAATAAATTTTCTTTATGGGTTCGTAGACACATGACTGGTTGTGAGTGTCACCTGATTGTCCAAACATGCTTATAACAATAATGTGATATGGGAAAGTGACGAAGTTCAGCAGAAGCAGAAATTTAATACATCCAAGTCTTACATCAGTAGTATAGTACAGACCAAAAAGATATCCAAAAGTTACATATTACAAGACCAGTTAAACTATTACATCACTCACACAATAATAACATAACTATAACAAAAGAAAAGCTCCAAAGTCTTCAGCTGGCGAAACCGTAGCCTTCCTCGTAGTAATCTTCACCAGCATAGTCTTCAGTAGTAAAGTCAGCATCTTGATAGCAGTCGGCTCCGTCTGGACTTGCAAAGGCTGGATGTGGAAGGTCCAGCGGCATGAAAAGCCGTTAGCGGTTAAGCTAAGTGAGGGTCCCCTTAAGGTTACCACCACTTAAGGTAAGTTATTCTTCATTTCTTCTTATTCTCAACTATGTCTCATTAATCTTTTCTTATTCTCAAAACTATACCTTATTTAAACCCAATCATTCCCTTCAAAACTTAACCCAGAATTGAACTGACCAACGACATTGACTAAAAGAATACTTAACTCCAAATGCATTTACCGGTCAAGAAAGAACAACACTCGACAAAGAACTGCTTGATTGAACACATCATTGATGATCCTTAGAACAAGTGTGTGGGATATTAACAGTCTCTTGGTCGAACAAGTCATGTCGATCCTCAGGTTATCCGCACATTATTGAACATGTCATGCCGATCCTCAGACCAAGGGTACGGGATATTAACAATCACTTGGACGAACACGTCATGCCGATCCTCAGGTCACCCGTACTTGACCGAACACTTCATGCCGATCCTCAGTCCAATGGTGTGGAAAAATAATCAACCACTTGATCGAACATGTCACGACGATCCTCAGGTCATCCGCACTTGACCGAACACGTCATGCCGATCCTCAGATCAAGAACACAAAACATAACTCTCCGATCGACACCATAGAATTATCGAAAGACCAACTTTGCAAGAAATATTCGAACACGACACAAAAGTTTACTAATCAACTTTGACCGATAGTCACATGATGGAAAACGATGCCCAAAGTCCCTTATTCGCATAAAATCTGTTACTGAAGGTTTTATCGTTATCTTACGCGTTTGTACGTTTCGTAGTTTAGTTCATTAATAGCTTCCAATTACAACCGTCAAGATTTCGCTATACATCCGACATTCCGTTTTACCCCTCAATATGTTTACGATGAGAACTTACCCAATCATTATCAATGCAATAATCGTGTTGTACAACATACTTAAAGCTTGGGTATGAGCTTTCCAACGGTCATTAAACTATATTCATAACAATGGGAAAACATAGCACGTAGCTCATGGATTTATAACATGGATTTAATACCAATAAACATATAGATGAAACCCTTAACATACTCATCTACGCGATAGCACTAATATAGCAAAAGATTTTCATAACAACATAGGTACAAGAAACTAGCATCAACAATCAATACCATGCATAAACAAAACATCATATAAAAAGCTACACAATTTCCAAGGATACATTTTTATTGTGTTGACTGAAACAATATGATTTATTTGGGCATGATAAATTGATTTGTAGATCAAACTCAAAACTAGAACATTATAGGTATTTGGATCATCTTCATGTACAGAAAAATCTAGCTTCAATTACATTTTTGAGCTGCTCAAAATATTTATTTTACTTAGACATTTCTATATTTTCAGACTGCCCTGTCCCAGATTTATAATACTGCATTGTCCGTGACTTTCACCTATGAAGGATGGGTTTTTAGACTAGGCTATAGAAGAGTTATTTGTAGATAGATGAGTTAGATTTCTCCACAAAAAAAACCTAGCCTAATTCAGATTTTTGAGCTACTCCAAACATTCATTTTACTAAACTATGTTCTGCTGAAAGTTTCAGTTTCTCAGATTTATAACACAGTATTGTACATGAATTTCACCTATGAAGGATTGATTTCTAGATTGATCTATAGAAGAGTTATTTGTAGATAAATGAGTTAGCTTTTAACATAAAAAAACCTAGCTTAATTCGGATTTTTGAGCTCCTCAAAACATTCATTTTACTAAACTACATTCTGCTGGAAGTTTCTGTTTTCCCAGGTTTATAACACTGCGTTGTACATGCATTTCACCCATGAAGGATTGATTTCTAGACTGAACTATAATAGAGTAATTTGTAGATATATGAGTTAGCTTTCTTCATAAAAAAAACCTTGCTTAATTCAGATTTTTGATCTGCACAAAATATTCATGTTACTAAACTACATTCTGCTGGAAGTTTCTGTTTCTTAGATTTAAGGATTTCTCTTACATCTCATGAAAACTTCAACACAACAACATCAAACTCCTACTAAACATTAATACATGCTATATATGTTCTAAATTGAGTTAGATTACTCACAATTACTCACAATTTACTCATAATTTACTCACCAAAGCTTGAAATTAAGCTTGATGTTGTTTTTGAGCTTGATGGAGCTTGAACTTCAACTTCAGTGGTGTCACCTTCCTCTTCTCCTATATGAACTTATAACTCCAGCTCTATTTTCTTTACTTGAGTGTAGATTATAAGAGACAAAGTATGTCAATTGTGTGCATGTGCATGTTATATATAGAAAGTGCATTAGCTTAGGTGTCATTTGCATGTTACATGCATAGGACATGTGTCCATTAAGTGGACATGTGTCCAAAGGGATATTATGTGGTTACCACATGGCCGTCCATGTGGGGTCCATCTCAGGTTGTGTACCACTTTCTTGGTTTACGTGCATAAGTTCCTCAGTTATGTGTCAGTCTTGATTTACGTGCAATCGGGTATTATTTCTAATGTCCGGGTCCGGGTCCGGGTCCTGGTCCGGGTACGGGACTAAGTTAAATCTTATTATGGCCGAGTCGGTACAGTTACTATAGTCTAATATGATAATACTACAACACTTCCATACCGTCACATAATTAAAATAATAATATAATAATATAGTCGGTCTAATACAGAAATTCAAAAAACTGATATTATTAATGAAAAGAAAATTACAGGTGTTACAAGGTATTTTAGAGGATCCATGCGGGATATGAGCACATCTAGGAAGGCCAACATGTAGTGGCTCAGTTGGCGAGTGTACCAAACCAAGGTCTAACATGTTTTTTCGAGGGTAGAGTACTTGAGCTCATACCCAATCATTCTCTTGCTAAGGTAATATATGGATTTTTCGGAGTGGATTTCTTCTCCTTCTTGGGCTAGCATGTAACCCATGCCATTTTCGGAGACAGATAGGTAAAGGAATAAGGGCTTATGAGGAGTGGGTGGTGAAAGGACGGGCGGATTTTGAAGGTAACTTTTTATTTTGTCGAAAGCAGCTTGGCATTGGTCATCCAATTGGAACTTCTCTCCTTTTCTCAGCAATCGGAACAAAGGATCACATATAGTTGTGAGTTTGGATATGAAGCGGCTGATAAATTGGATTCTTCCGAGAAACCCTCTTACTTCCTTTCATTCCGTGGTGGTGCCATTTCTAGGATTGCCTTGATCTTAGAGGGATCCACCTCTATCCCCCTTTATGTGATGATAAAACCCAGGAGCTTACTGGAGGTCACACCGAAAGTGCATTTCTTTGGATTCAACCTCATCTTGTATTTGCATAACCTTTCAAAAAACTTTCCCAGTGTCACCAAGTGTCCTTCTTTGTCCTTGGACTTCACGATCATGTCATCTACGTACACTTCTACTTCCTTGTGAATCATGTCATATAACAGAGTGGTGGCAGCTCTTTGGGAGGTCGCTCCAGCATTCTTGAGTCTGAAAGGCATTACCCTATAACAGTAGGTTCCCCAAGGTATGGTGAATGTCGTCTTTTCCCGATCTTCTGGCGCCATTAGAATCTAATTGTACCCCAAAAAACCATCCATAAACGATAGTAGCTCATGTCCTATGGTGTAATCCACCAAGACATCGATGTGGGGAAGCGGGAGGTCATCCTTAGGACTGGCTTTGTTTAGATCATGGAAGTCGATGCACACATAAACTTTTCCATCTTTTTTGGGGACAGGCACGATATTGGCAACCCATTCCGAATACTCGATAACAATGATAAACCCTGCCTTGAATTGCTTTTCTACTTCTTCTTTGACCTTGAGTGCCCATTCTGGTCTCATGCGCCTAAGTTTCTACTTAACGGGTTTAGAATTGGGAAGGAGAGGAATGCGATGTTGGACGATGTCGGGATCGACCCCAGGCATGTCCTCGTAGGACCAAGCAAAAACATCTTTGAATTCTTTTAGAAAGAGAGTCAATTTTTCTTTTTCTTTTTCATTAAGGGTTGAGCCAATTTGCACAATTTGTGGATTATCTATTTCACCTAGGTTAATTGATAAAGTATCTTCAATTATTTTATAAGCAGGTGGTTTTTCAATTAGTTGCTTAAGTTCAATTGGGAGATCCTCAGAGGGATCTGTGCATTCATAAGTATTAGACACAGAGGAGTAAGAAGAATCATCTTTCATTTTATTCATGACAGGTGGAGTGATTACATTAGATAGTGGTGGGCTTATAACAGCTGACTCTGGTACATACTTGATAATTGGAAGTACAAACTCTGGGAGAACAGGGGATAGGGAGACAGATGACTCTATAGCCTGGTTGCTCAGACCCTCCTCAGTTGGCTTGATCAGATCATCATGGCTCTTGGCCCTCTTTTCTTCGGTGAACTCTACCCACATTTTCTTGATAGCTTTAGTGTCCAGATACTCCAACCAGTCTTCCTCTGGGATCTTCTCAACTTCTTCGGGATAGAACGGATCTTGATAGGGGGGCCTTTCACAATCGACGAAGATTTCAAGCCCGGGGTGCCTTTTTCCAGTGGCCTAATGGATCCAAGGTTCTGGGAACCCAAAATAGGGGAAATCATCCCCTTCTTTGATGAATTGCCCATTCAAGGTTTTGTGGTATGGTGGGAGACTCCTCACTCTTTTCTTCCATGACCACTGTAGCTCGATGTCTTCTTCAGTGGGCTTGTATTCCAACCCCAAAGTGCCTTGTTGCCCTTTGATCTGAGGGAATTCACGAATCCCTTGCTGGCATTGGCCCAATCCCATTCCAGGGAAGTAGTTCATTTTGCGGACGATGTTGACAACTGGAGAGTGGATCTCGGGGAACCTGTCTTCATCATTGATCATGTAGACTTCTTTCATGAAGAATCCCCCAATTTTTCCTTCTTCTAGCTCAGGTATTTGGATTTCAAAGATGGGAGCGTAGTTTGGGAAAGCTTCATTACCCCAACTATTGCCGAGGATTATTTTTACCTCCTTCTCGTGAATGTACTTGATCATTTGATGCACAATGGACGATACAGCTTTGTTGACATGTAGCGAGGGCCTCTCGATCAACAAATTGAACGAGGCAGGTATGTCCATAACTTGAAAGATTTCAATGCTAACCAAAGATCCTACCCGGATTTAGAGAGAAACAGTCCCCATCACATTTCTCTTGGTGTTGTTGTAAGCCCTTGAGGACTGCACAGATGGTGTGATGTCAAGGATATTGACCCCAAGGCGGTGGCAGTCCTTAGAGCACAAACATTTAGGGCGGAGCCTATATCGACCAGACAGAATGGCACCTGCTGTCCCTTACATCCAACAGTGATGTACAAAGCTTTGTTATGTGTATACCCTTCCGTCGACAGGTCTTCATCAGAGAATGTAATGATTGGGTCAGGGGTGAGTACGTCCAAGAAAGCCACCATGTCTTCCGGTGCAGCGTCGATAGGGACCTCAATTCCAGCCAAGGCATTCAACACAGCTTGCCTATGCTTGTAGGATGTTACCATGATGTCCCACATCGAAAGATGCGCTTGGGTTTTCTTCAACTGCTTTATCAACTCATTGTCTTCTTTGATGATCTCATCCATTTTTCCTTTTCCCTTGTCTTTGACCGGACTTTTTTCGATTGCTTCAATGGTAGGCTGTGGAGGCTGAAAATGACAGCCTGACCTAGTCAGATGATCAATCTCGGCAGGAGTAGGCCCTTCTACAGTCCCATATTCTTTGAACCAATCACAATCTGTTCCCACAAATGGTTTCTCTGGCTCGTTCCAGATAGAAGCATCGCTTTCATTGTTGGGATCATACCATTTGAGGTCCACTACCCCTAGATCGTGTTCTTCCAAGAAGAATAGATCTTGTTCATCAGTCAGCTGTTGCTGCCACTCGTCGTCTCCTCCTTCAATCATATGAATTCCCATAGATTCCAGGATGTCAATGAGGGGTAAAGGTTAACCTAAGGGGGTGACATAGGCAGTAGGGTCGAAAGATACATGGTTGGACTCAATGAGGTTGATATTTTTGTGGTTTGGTAGGGGATTTTGTGTGATATGGGGCTGCTTTGGAGGCAGCTCAATGATATTCTGGTCAATGAGGTCTTGGATATCATGGGGAAGGCGTATGCAATCATCGGTGTTGTGTCCAGGGGCTTGGTGGTAGGTACATCTTTTGGATATATCACAGTTCGGCGGGAGCGGGGTATTTCGAGGCTGGAGCAGTTGGAGGTGGCCCTTTTTAAGGAGGCGATCCAATGCTGAGGAGAGGGGGATTTCTATCTTAGCAAAATTACGAGGAGGCTTTTTTTTGGAAAGGGCGATTGGGTGAGTTTGCCTGGTTGAGGTGTTGGTATGGCCTAGGGGGGTATGCCATGGGTTGATTGCTAAGAGCATTGACATCCGGAGGATTACGGGAGTAGTTGGGCCTTTTTGACTGACTCGGAGGCTCTTCCTTCTTGATCTTTCCTTCCTTGATAGCGTCTTCAATTTGAGTTCCAACTTCAAACCGCTCTTCGAAAGTAGAGATGGACTGGTAAAACAATTTCTCATTGTAGAGTGGTTGTAGATTCTGGATTACCATTCTCACTTGTTCTTTTTCAATCGGTCGGTGGGTTATTTAGGCCACTTTGTTCCTCCACCTGCTCAAGAAAGCAGCAAAGGATTCATTGTTGTTCTACCGAGTAGTTTCCAAATCCCTGACTGTAACATCCAACTCTTGATTGTAAGAATAGTGATCGACGAAGACTTGAACGATGTCTTCCCATGCCCGAGTTTTGGAGGCTTCTAAGGTTAGGAACCATGATAGTGCAGACTTTACAAGAGTTTGTGGGAACAACATTGCAACGTGCTCGTGGGTACAGCCCGCTCATACATAGCTTCACATAACTTTTCGGATTCCCAGTTCTGTCAAAATGGTCGATGGCAGGCATCTTGAAGTTCTCTGGCAGTTTTAGCTTAATAGGCTCAAAAAGGCCTTCCAAGTCTAGCATGTAATCATCAACCCCTTTGCTTTTTCTAAGTACACTTTCCAGCGTGTCAACCTTATCCATTTTCTCTTAGAACTTTTTCTTATATGCAAATGGTGGGACCCCTTGAAACCAGTCTTCTTCCCCGTTATTCTCATGCAGGGGTGGTTCAAACCCCTGTGGTGGAAACCCAGATAGAGGTTGCGGCCGCTGCTGCTTCAATTCTTCCATGAACTTCAGAACTTGGGCTAGGCTGTCGGACTGCTGGCTTATTGTTGCTCCTAACTCAATAACCTTGTTTTCTAACTCTTCTTGATTCATGTTGAAGTAAGCTGTAGGACTGATTCTGAACAAACGATTATCTAAACTTCTGACCCAGGACAAAGATCCAAGTTGCTGGCTTCAGGAATCTATACTGACCTGACAGATTTTGAGAGGACTAGATCAGATTTTGACAGTGATGACTTTAGACAGACAAAGACAGTGATGTTAACAAACGTGGACTGACTCGTGTAAGACTGATCGAGACAGTGCGTGCAGACCGATAGGAACGATGTATGCAAATGAGACAAACACGCAGATGTAAGCACTAATCTATATGATGCTCCTATTTCGAATATATAGCAGTTAAACAACTAAGTCCTAGCCATATAGAGTGTGCAAACTTTACTTTCCAGTACGATCACCAAGTGATAACAGGGGTTTCCAGGGTTTTATGAATGCTTCTAGGAGAGATTGGGCATTTCTAGGTGATTTGGGCAGAGAGGTTGGGATTTTTTGAGAATCTGGGAGATTTGGGCAGAGCTTCTAGGAAAATAAGTACTTTGGGTATTTCTGGGAAAATTGGATAGAGTTTCGGGGAGAAATTGGCATATCTGGGAAAAATTGGCATAGCTGGGAAAATCGGACAGAGTTTCTGGGAGGAGTTGTTATATTTGGGAAAAACTAGCGTATCTGGGAAAATCGGACAGAGTTCCTGGGAGAAACTTGTTGATACAGTTATATCTGGGATATCTGGACAGAGTTTTTGGGAGAAGTTGTTATATTTGGGAAAAACTGGCATATTTGAAAAAATCGAACAGAGTTTCTGGGAGAAACTGGTTGATACGGTTATATCTGGGATTTCTGGACAGAGTTTCTGGGAGAAACTGGTTGATACGGTTATATCTAGGATATTTGGGCAGAGTTTTTGGGAGAAACTGGTTGATATGTGATGATGGTGGTCATACTGGCTACCAGGTTTTCATTCTCCTATGTCTTAGGACCGATAAACAAGGTTTGCGGTGCATATCTTTGTGAGCATGGAGCAGACATCCTTGTCATGGTGCCTAGGCAGGTCAACTCAATGTAATCACATGTGAGTGATTGCCTTGGGATTCATAAGAAAGAGGTTCTGCCCCATGCCACATAAGTGTCTACACAGCGCAGGTAATCCCGTCAGGGCATACAACAGTTATATCATATTGTCCGATTTGAAAAGATAAATGAACAGTCCTATGAAAGGTTCTACAAGAATCTATATGCAAAGGCTGGGTTTAGTCAAAGAGGGTCCATTGACGAGAGTTCCAATATACCATTAGAGAGACAGTACGGAGGTTTTTACTCTTTTTGATATACCTTGGAAGATACAGTATCAACGGTGACTTATACCCTGGCACAACAAGACCCGAACAATGTCAGCGCTGCATTTCAGACACAGTTGGAGGGGGGAAATGTGATAGTGCAATGCGGTGAACCAGACCCAGTAAAAAGATGATTTTAAGGATGCTTCTTATGAGTCAAACCTCTGTATAATTTTGTTTTGAAAATAAATGTCCCCAGTAGAGTCGCCAGATTGTGGACACAGGGGATTCCACCACTTGTTGTTTTTGTTTGAAATTGATTTAGATCAAAGAAAGAAAATGGTCTGTTGAAAATAGATACAGAGTCGCCACTTGGTCTTTAAGGAACCAAGAAACCTAATTTTGACTCACCCAAATGGATAAAGGGCACCGGCCCTTCATAACCAAAGAACTTGGCTCGGGGTTTTGGTACGAGAGAGGAAGGAGCCTTTGTCGCGACTAAAACACCCTCAACTCGTCCCGTCTTTCGACGGGCCTCAATTAGCATCCAAATAATCATCTTATACTATGTTTGGTTTGACAAATAATACTACGATAGTATATTACATCACACAAGAATTTTGAAATGGAATATCATTCAAAAGATCTAAGCCAAGTATCACACAATGTAAAGGTGAAAGATCACACAAACAAACCTAGGAAAAATCGTCTAATCATATATCAAGTAATAAAGTTTTCCCTAATCTAAAGGGGACATGAATTGTTCTTGAAACAAATAAACAAATAAATCGGAATATGCTTAGCGAGCTAGAATGATGCATGTTAATCTTTGAGAAAAGAAGACCTCTCAATCCCCGAGACGGATGAGAAAGGATGATTAGATCGAGGAGAAACATGGACGTGTAATCAAGTTGATTCTTTACAATCTTCTTAGATTAGGAGTCACAAAAGCCCCAAATCTTTGCATGGATGCAATGTATATATCTAGAATGTGCCAAGGTCGTAGTGTGTTTTGTGTTCATAGATTCCTAGAATGACTTAGAATTCTAGAATGTGTATGAATGAATGAATGAAATCATCATGGGATACATACAAATATAGTATGAACTACTTCCTAAGACATGAGCTAATTTGGAGTACATATAAGCATCAAATCAAAGGATGGAAGTGAAAATATGCTTGCTGTGAGTAGTGGACAGAACAGTAACATGATCTTTTGGAAATTGAAAAGAGGGGTTAGGAATGTTTTCAATGCATGATTTTTTATGGATATCTTCCTTATTGTGTCTAGAACACAACCCAAAAATCCAATCTTTAATAACTACCACAGATTGAGAGAAATCATATAAACAATAGAGGTTATTCAGAAACAGAGTCCGTACTGTCGACTGAAATGTTAAAAAATCTTAGAAAATGAAAACAAAAGATCTAGTGGCCCCTATTATATAGAAAGTTCCCTAAGACATTGAAGTTCAAGGAAAAAATAAGTTGGGACCACTCATTTTAGAAAAGGTTTCTGTAAAATAAGTTGAAAGTCAACCTAGCTGCTGTGACAGCGAGGCAGAATGTTTGAACAAAAATAGACCCATTTCAAGTGCTTTCAAGTCAAGCCAAAAATCATGGATGTGCTATAATGAGTTAGAAAGACTTTCCAAGTGGTCTTGCATTCTTTTATTGAGTATTTAACTCAAAATAATTCTTTGAAGTTAAATGACTCACTGTTTTGAAGATTTTGAGAAAATAAGGTTTATTTCTTGAAATCAAAATGAGGGGTCTAAGAGGGGGTTTCGAAATAGGGGTTTTGAAAACATATTTTCAATACTTAATGAAGATTATAACCACTTAAAATGTCAACATCAAACTCATCATCAAGAACCTCCAAGATTGTTGGAAGTATTATTTACATTTTAAAGACAACTTCATGAATACATAAGAATGTATTGAAGTTGAAATCATCATCTATCAAACATGTTTTTTAGGTCAAGAGCTACTATCCATAAGGATTCACTCACCTCAAACTTCATGTCATCATCTAGATGATGATAGACTAGTAAGTAAATAAAGAAAAAAAAAGAAATGAGGTGAGAGAAGATGAACAAATATATAGCAATCAATAGATGATATTCATGATGTATTGGACTTGTAGTTTGGTGTTTCACTCATATGTGGTGACATTGGACATGGAAGTAGCTTCCTCTCTCTTAAATGCTCACTAAAATGGTGGTTGGGTGTATTGAATATGAAGTAAATCGAAGTAATGAAGTAAAAACAAAGTTTAGAACTCACTTTCTTGTTTGAAAATCAAAGAAGGAAGCTTCTTTTCTCTCTATTCTAACCTTATCTCTACAACTTTCTCTCTAAAACTTTTGAAAGCTTGCATTTGACACCCCCAAAATGAGAAGTCAAGGGGGGTTTATATAGGCCAATTTGGGGGTGGTTTTGGGGTTTTAGAAGTACTCCCATTGGTTCCAAACATCTGTGAACATAGAACTACGTCGTTTTGATTTCTAATTAATCAAAATGAACCCCCAAAAGAAATTTCAAAAAATACCATTCTGAAAGAGAGTGCCGTGGCGGCACTGGGCCTATGCCGTGGCGGCAGTGGGCCAGTGCCGTGCGGCATTGGGCCAGTGCCGCGCGGCAGTGGGCCAGTGCCGCGCGGCAGTGGGCCAGTGCCGCGGAGGCACTGCTCCTCATTCATCCAGATAATCCTTTTTAGGGCCGAGAGGTTCTGGTATTCGCGAAAAGGCCCTATTTCGTCCAAAATTCACCGAAATTGCATACGAACTCCAAATTGAGGTTATGATATACCGTTGGAAAGGTAATGGAGTCTAATTTACATAAAAAATAGTCCGGAGATAGGTCACTTTGAAACATTTTGCGGTATTCGCGATAAAAGCCTGTTTGATTGCCTTTTTTGCCTTCGGAAATTCAAAATAAATTCGTTTGAAATCCAAAAATTATGTGCGATATACCATCGAAAAGCTATTGACCTCTAGTATCCATGAAAAATGTTTGAAAAATAATAGAGTGCTCTGGTTTCAAAGTAAACTTTTGGTCAAACTAGTCAAACCTGCGATTCCCGTGAAGTTCTGGAAACCTCTGGGAGCCTCCAAGAGCTGACGTTCTCGTTCGATTTTCTTTTAAAACTCATCTTAATACTTTCCACATGATCTATAATGATCTTGGAACTTTTCGGCGAATTCGGACGATTTTAGTCAAACTTGGTCAAACTTGGTCAAACCGATCAACGGGGACTTTTTGGGAACTTTCGGGACTTCCGGGGGTCTCTGGGAGCTGACGATTTCATCCGGTCTTGCTTTAGAACTCATTTTATTGTTTGTCTTATGACGCAGCGTGTTTCCAGAACATTTGGTCTGAATCCGGGAGCGTTCGGGCTTTCAGGGGTATTTTGGTCATTCTGAGCATTCTGAGAGATAGAACTAACTTCCAGGAATCCTTTTTGAGTCTTTTACGATCATTGTGAACTATCAAGCTATGGGTCTCCTAAATCTGATAGCCGACAAAATGGGGTGTCTACAGACACTCTCCCACTAGATTTGATAGTTAAGGATTTTGGTTTTTAGAAAAATTGTTTCCACACATTACCCATAAACATCTAATGTTTACTAATATGTTGAAATGATTTTTGAATTTTATTTTAGAAAACTTATTTTACGTGCATGTAAGTAGTAACAATATAATTAAATGCCAATCACAAACCAAGCACATCAAACAAAAAACTAAAATTGAAACAAAAGCATTTATATACCTCTATCTCCCATAACTCTATCTTCATAGAACCACCCTCTTGGTTTGATTGTCTCTAGTTCCATCTTCATGGAAAACGGCTTGCTCCTCCATATTCATGGAATTTCTTATTCTATTACATTGGTCCTATGATTCTTTTGAAGCTTACAATTCATCTAGAAGTAGAGAACAATAATAAAATAAAAGGCTAGGGAAATCGGTGCAACTTTCCTTTATGTAGGATTGAAGTCGCAACGCCCTTCACACATGCCTTAAAACCAAAACAAAAATTAATACAACATACACCAATATCAAACATTTAAATACAAAATTTTAAAAAAAACTTGGTGCCATGAGACATGGTGGACTACGCACATCCACGCATATATAACAAATAAATGTAACTATTGAAATCCCAAATTGATTCACACAGTACATAAACTCTTTACATACTGAATTAGAACTTAAAATAGCATCTTTGTTCTCTGTTACACTTCGATCGATCGACAAAGGTTCGATCACTCGAACCTTCGATCGATTAAATATAGTTCAATTGCTTGAACTTTCAATTTCACAAAATCATTTGAAAAATTTACAAAATAATATAAAATTAAAGTATATAATTTTACAAACCTTTAAAACAGTGAAAAGAATATCTGGACAGAGAATCAGTCTCGACCGATCGAAACACATTCAATCGATCAAACAAAACGAAGTTCAATTGATCAAAACCATTTCGATCACTTGAGAACAGAAAGGGTTCAATCGATCGAACATACTTCTATAGATCGAACCCACCATGCATCCAATGTAATCACATATTTTTATTCTGCTATGAGACTGCTGTAGAAACAGATATGTGGCGATTCATTTTCGAAAACAGTTCTAAAATCAACATACAAATTAAAACTAGAGTTCCAAAATGCATCTATAGATCCAAACAAGCCTAGCTCGGATACCAATTGAAGGAAAATTAGGTTTAAAATATTTTTAAACGTGCAGCAGAAAGATTAAGTTTTAAAAACTTATTGGTAGCCTAGATCTACTACTCGTTAGCTCTATAGATGCATACAAGAGGAGACAAGAATTATACCTTGGTGTCTTGAACTCAATTCTGAAATCTTTGACTCCCAGCAACCTCCACTAGATGGTCTTCACTCTTAGGACTCCTATGGATGCTCCTGGAGAGACTAGCACTACACCATTTGGCCAATTTTGTAACACAGATGGTTTTGGTTTTCTAACAGTAATTTACCGTTGCTAATTTCCAACGGTAAATTTCCGTTAGAAATGAACAAAATCCGTTAGTAATATTTAGCAAGTGGTATTTTTTATTTTGTAACGGGTGTAAAAAAAAGTAGTAACGGATAATTGCCGTTACAAATGTAGGGCAAATTAAATAAAAATAATAAAGGAAAAAAAAAACGAAACCCAGAAAAGGGTAAAATATTTTGGGGGAAAATGCATCTTTGATTTCCCTCAAAAATAGAGAGAAAGAGAAAGGAGAAAGAGAGAGAAAGAGAGAAAGGGAGAAAGGGCGCCGCCCGCTGCTGCCGCCCGCTGCCGCCACCTGGTACTTCTTCTTCCTCCTCCTCCTCATTCTTGAAACCCTAGATCTAAATCTCATTTTCTTCTTCTTCTTTCATCTTGAAATTGAAACCAGATCTAAACCCTAGATCTGTTGGAACAACACGAAATGACGTGGAGGGACCGAAGCCCTAGCTGCCGCTCGTAGTCTCATCGCCGCCCACATTTGATTCACCACCATGGACAAAGGCCTCACCGAAAAAGGCCCCAGTCGATCTGACCCAGTTCTAGGATCTTTCAAGGTGTTGGGTAAGGGTGTGTTGCCTAGGTCTCAACCGATCTTTGTCAAGGCCAAGCTCGTTTTGAAGATAGCCGAGAAGAAGATTAAGGAGGCCGCCGGTGCCGTTGTCCTCACTGCTTAGTTTTGGATTTATTTTTAGTAGGGTTTCAATTTTGGTACCTTCATGCTCTATTTGAGCTTAATCAAATATCAATGGTACAATCTAGCTTATGATATGGTGGAATTTCAACTTGTTTTTGCTTACAGGCCTAGTGACGTCGTTCCTTTGAGCAGGATGGGCCAATACTACTCCGTCTCTCTCTCTCTCTCTATATATATATATGTATATACATATTTGTGCTTGGTTTGATTTGTATAATCTCTGGTGTGTATCAGTCATGAATTGTTTGGCATGATATGATCGGTCGTCACTACCCAATTTTTGGTGTGAATCGTGAGGTACCCCTCCTTTGAACTTGTGTTTTTGGTTAGTTATTGCCTATATATGTATTGATTTATTCTGTAATTATTTTGAACTTTATTGGGATATTGTGTAGGTTTGGATTCCTTAACCAAAACCAACTGGTTACATCGGAGCTGATCCATATAAAATGTGAGGATCTCCTTTGATCTCTTTTATAATTCCTTAAATACATCAATTTGGTAAATTAGTAAGCTATATTATTAGAGTGTGACCTGTTTTCAAAATTATAGTTTTTAGAGCATCCTCATAGTTGATAACACAATTTTCATCGTTATAGGGTTTTAGAAAGATGATTTTTAATAATTGATAACACAATTTTAATTGTTTACAGGGTTACGAAAAGAAAATTCTTTTGTTAATGTGATTGCTGAAGTGACTCTTCTTGTAATTGTGCTTGAAAGTTACTTTTTTCTGTGCATTATATCTGCATGCCACATTTTTAGTACTTCTCTTATAATTTGGTTTCATGACTTCTCGGCTTTCCTACGATTTGATTCATAGTGGAGACAGGTTCTTTAAACTTGGTCACCTACATTTTCTTGTATTTTTATATATTAAGTTGCTTGAAATTTCATATTTAACTGACTATGATTAACATGCAGATCATTTCAAGTCGGGATAGAACCATAAAACATAGCGTCGATTAGTCATATTGGTTACTACGGGTCATTATACTCAAAATTTCACTCATCTGTTAATGTACCGTTAATCGCAAAGCGCTACTGTAAAGCAATTTTAATGGTCTATAAGTTATGAACAAATTTTGGATTAGTTGAAGTGATAGTAGAAACAACCTAGAAACCTCTATTACTGCATATTAGAAAATTGTATAAGGTCCACTTTTGGAATGTAGAAACAACAATCTGCTATGGCTAAAGTGCATGCACACATTCCTATACTTTTTTTCACTAATGGGCAGGTAAAAGAGTTAATTTATGCATGGTAGTAACCACTTTGGTTCTTGCAATGTTATAGGCAAATTGACAAATCTGCTATGGTTAGTAATTTTCTTTTCTTTTCTTTTTCCTTCCTTTTGAAGAGTAATGCTATGATTCCTCATCATTTGGGATTTGAATTTGGGAAGCATTGCATTACTCCTTTTTTATGGTCAATAAAACATGTATAAATCGCATTGTCAAGAACTAAAAATGTTTATACACTACCGGGGCATAAAACCCCATGCTTCGAAACAAAACTGAGGCATAAAAAGAATTGAATTGATGCATGCATGAATCTGAAAAGTCAGCATGAAAGTTATATCAGATTATGGAAATCTCCCGATGTTTTGATCAAATATTCAAAGAACATCTGGATGGCATGTATGTACAGTATAGTCTATTAATGATTAACGATAGTATTTCCTCTTTCACATTAGTTCGCGATCTAACTTTTGCTCTTGATGGTGATTAATTTCTGCAGACGCCCAGTTGGTGATAAGATATACAATGTGTTTGATAACTTTTGCTCTTGGAGTAGTTGAAAGGTTCAAAACCTGAGCAACTAGTTTCCAATAAAGAATGTTTTGTGTTCCCTAATTCTAGCTGCAAATATTGATTTTGTCTCCGGAGATATTCCTAACATAAGTATTACGTTGGTACTTGGACCTCAAATGTCCACACGATAGATTCCTTAATACTACTGGGTTTTCAAAGTAATCCATGCTTGAGGTACTTCCTTGCACCTAAACTCGTACCCAAAATACTAACAAAATTTTACTTGAGGTAAACAGGTCTGAGGTCATTCAACGTAAGTTCACAATAACAAAGGCCCTATTATTCAAGGCAGACAGGTCTTCATTTGACCGCTTCATCAACAAGTATTTGAAAAAATTAGTTTACTAAGGGGCTGTTTGGGTATCCATATTCTAGGATAAGGTTCATACTTATTCGCATTTTCTATTTGGTTCTTATGAAAACCAGCATCACCATGTTGGTTAGACAAAGAACTTGTTTTGATAGTAAGTTTATATCGTGCGTGGTCCACGTGGACTCCTATGCAATAGAAAGAGATCTACCAAACACTTAATATATGGAACTGGTTCACTTACCTCACCAAACAGCCCCTAAGCTTCAGCATGTTTTAACAAGTAGGATTATAATAGGTATTCACATACACTTGAACTTGCATACGTCTTTAATTCGCAAGCTAGTTAATTAGTAGCTGAACTATTGAAGCTTGAAGCTCAACTCTTTTGATATGTCTTTACAGGAGCCCGCTGTGTTGTAACTCTGTTGCATGAGATGAAGCGTCGGGGAAAAAAAGAAAGAAGGGGAAATGACTCACGAAGTTTAATGTGTAATTTTGCTTCTCAACAATTTTTTTTCTTCCTAGCTCCCTATTGTTTTTCTTATTAACCAAACAAAGGAAAATATTTTCTACTACACCTTACATGTCTTTTTACTTAATGATTAGCTATTCCATCCATTTGGAGTCATCACCAAGCCAGTTATATTATAAGCTACATCTTAATTTTTTTGGTTCTTTACCCTTATGTTTGGTTCCTGAGATTTTATTTTTGTAGGACAATGGAAGCCACAGTTGGCTCTTTAACGCACCAAGATCTTTATCAAAAGAATTTAATGCGATGGGTAAGTAGAGTTTTGCAGGTTAATCTAATCTTCATGAATGTACTATTTTGAATGTACGTTTGTGTAATACTAATATACATGCGCACGTTGGTAACACATGTATATAACTAACTACATGGACTCACACTTTTCTTTACGCACACACATATATAACGCTCTCCATATCCTTGGTCCTTACATACATATAATATAGGCTTCAGTCTTTAGACTTTTGATCCTGTACGTTCAATTCTTCTTCATATTTACATTAAGGTTCTTATAAACTTTTTCTTTGCAGATATTGGAGAATCTTCTTAAGTTGCCAGAAAATAGGGAATGTGTAGATTGTCAGAGCAAGTACGTACGCTACGCTTAACTTTAACCTACATTCGATCATGATTGCATGTCTTTTTTTTTTTTTTTTTTAGCATTTATCTGTCGAGTAGGACTCTTGACAACATATGTAGTTTTTAGGATGAATTAAGTCGTCTTTAAGTGATGACCTAAGAATTTAAAAGCATATGTAAACATGTGTATGCCTCTCCACGTTCATTTACTTATTGTAGCATTTGGATCTTGATTTGCTTTTTGTATGAGAGTAATTTATTTTAATTAGTTTCAAACCATAATTGTAACCTATGATATTGTAAACATAATTACAATATCAGTGTTAGTATATATAACTCACCATTTTGATTCTAAGATCTTTGTGAAATAAGTATGTAATTCAAGAAGATAAAGTTAGCTAGCTCATTACAGGGCTCAATTGCAAATAGTCAAATTACCGAGCCTGATTATTAGTAAACGAAGCTGATCTGACAATAGTAGGGTCTAATTTGTTCAAGAACTGGCTGACATTTTTGCGGACACCAGTACTGAGTTTGCAATGTGAACTGTTTTTCTTTAGGAGACATACTACAAAACTGTTTAGAATATCTACAGATGCACAATCACAAGGAAGCTGTATTTATATCCAATTGTAGATTTGACCAAATAATTCATTTGATCTTATTGGTTTTTTTTAAAGGTGATTATGTTTCTATATTGCAGAGAATTTGGGATTTGACCAAGGAAGAGTACCAACGCTTAGAGAGCCGGTGGGAGTTGAGAAGTGTAAGCATAGTTTGAAACGTGCTAGATATTTGGGCAAGAAGAAAATTACATGATTATAAGTTTTAATTTTTTGCACAAATTTTTTTTTTGTTTAGTTTATGTTCAGAGACCCAAGGATATGTATAAAATATTATTGATATTTAATTTATGTTTGAATGGATGAAACATTTTGGATTCTACATGCTATGATTATTATTGATTGTATTTGTTGTAGATTGAGTTTATATATTTTTTAGAGATTAATTATGCTTGTGATTAAGGGGTGAGTGCTAAATGTAAATTAGGTGCAAATAAAAATTGGGAGCATAATTTAGTATTTATGTTTTTCACATTTAAAATAATTACTAATGGTTTATATCTGTTAGTAATTGTCTCGAAAGTGTTAGAAACTGTCATATTACATACCGTTAGTAATGAAATTACTAACGGTAATTTACCGTTAGTATTTTTGTATATAAAAGTGTTAGAATATAAACTGTTAGAATAAATATTACTAACGGAATTTTTCCGTTAGGAATAATAAATTACTAACGGAAAATATCCATTAGTATACATATTACTAACGGTAATTTACCGTTAGTAAAAATACTTTTTCTAACGGAAAATTACCGTTAGAAATTCCGTTAGAATTATTACCCACACTCTATTTCTAACGGCAAATTACCGTTAGGAATAATTTTACTAACGGTAAATTACCGTTAGAAATGTGCTCTTTTGGTGTAGTGTAGGGTTGGTGGGAACCCTAATGGAGAGGATAGAGAAGGTATTGGAACCCTAAAACTGTTTTTGCAGCTTCTGGTATAATAAAGTGATGAACTCTTTTTTTTTTTTTTCTGGTCGCATCTGCCCTATTGATAGATTCCCAGAACCAACCTAATATTCAAGTGATTGAAGTGGCTTCAATCGATCAAAACTTCGATCGATTGAACCATGTTCGATTAATCGAACCTGCCAAGACTTCAATCGATCGAGGCTCTTCGATCAATCAAACTCGTCATGATAAAATCCTCTTGTGTCTCTCCAAGCATCCTAGCGGAGCTAAGAGTGGGACCTCTTAGGTTCTTTATTGTTGGCTCAAATCAGACGTAAATTACCATGACCAAACTCTTTGTTCAACAAACTAACCAATTGATTAGCTAACATTTACTCCACTATAAAACGACAACAGAACTCCAACGCAAAAGAACATATCCGATGCGATGCCTGGACTTGTATGGTGTACTAATGTCCTTCTACCATCAGCATTCGTAATCATATTCAGGGAGTCGAATAACTGGTTACTGTCAACTTGAATTATGATTACTTCTTGTATTCCTTAGTCCCATTCACCACTCATGATTACCAGACATGTTGATAACTACTTATCAACAAGACTGCGGTTCTCAGTAATCAACTTGGTGGCATTCTCAAGGGAATGCTTACTCTATATCAGAGGGTAGATTTTATCTTGACAATATATGTTTAGAACCCTATGAACATGACATACCTAAGATACCTATGTATTGACCTTCTATAGACCTCACTGATTGGTAAGTCAAAGTAGCCATATCCACAGTTTGTGTCCATAATCATCTCAAGATTGAGAACACGTGCCTTGTACAAGTTATGATTTCCTATCGGCTGTTGACAATCTTGAATGTCAATAGGAACACTCAGGTGCATCAATGCACTATAAGCACTAGCATATTAACTAAGTGTCATACTCCAATGATTGAGATTCATCACTCCATCCAATGGTAGTTAATTATGTTATAGTGTAAATCTGATGAGATATACAATCATCACTCCATCCAATGGTAGTTAATTATGTTATAGTGTAAACCTAATGAGATATCCAGTCTCATCATCCACTGTGACAAGTTCTAAGTATCAAAGGATAGTAATTTGTATCTCACTTGTATGTATCTCATACACACACGAATTGCTTACTATATACTTAAGGATTAACAATCATCTCATGAAACAAACTTACACAATGAAATGTAAAACTGATATCCATATATTAAAATGTCAATGTCTCATACATAAAGTAATGGTTTGAGGGCACAATCCCAACGCGCCATTTAATCCCAGTGCATCTTTAACTTCCTTGTTATTCATTTGAGTAGTGCTACATGCACACTCTTTGACACACTTTTTGACACCCAACTTTAAATGTATATACCCTGTGCTGTGTAAGTGGTGCATAGAAAAGTGTGAAAAATTCAAACTGTACAAGGTAAATGTGTTTAAAGCATAATGTGTCAAAAAGTGTGTGCCAAACATTTTTGTATTCTTTAGTCCCATGTTCAGAGCCTCAATCGTTAGAGAGTTCCAACAATTTAAGGGGATATTTTTCATATTCCTAGATTGATTCGAAGTGAACACCCAATGACAAATTAACTTAGGCTAGTCCAAGGATTATAAATCCTTGTCTCAATCTGCATGTTAAATGCTTCGTTTGCATATGTAACACCCTATATTTTCCTGATATAAATATTCATTTAAAAAATGTTAATAAGGCAACCTAAATTTTATGTGTTATTAATTGGCTGTGTGCATTTAGATTTTTATGGTCATTTATTTATCTATGTATTTATTTTAATTATTGTTAGTTACTGTGTGAAATTTTGTAGAGCTAAGTGGTGGAGTTAAGTTGTAAAAATTTAAGTTGAACAAGTTATTGAAGAGTTGATGTGTTTATTTTTCAGTAGTGCTTAGAGGCCCATAAATGTGTTAAATAGTGTTTGTAACATTTTAATTAAGTCCCCGGGTCATGTACACTCACTGGGCTACTCATTTTAGTACTGTGGAATGTATTTCGGGCAAATATGAAGCCTTTTTGTGAGCCCGTAAGACAAAAAACGAAATTTACATGTTTGTGTGTGTTTTATTGACATGTGTTGTGTGTGTAGTATACATATACATAAACTAAACCCTAGCCCCCATATTAACAAAAAAAGGGGAAGAGAAGAAAAGAAGAGAGAATAGATGTAGAGAGAGAGAGAGAGAGAGAGAGAGAGAGAGAGAGAGAGAGAGATTGATTCAATAGGATGGATAGGGTTACAGAAGTCTTTACCATACCCTCATGAAAGAAAGAACTATAGCCTCTTTAATGGAACCAGAAGTAGTAGAAGAAGGAGCGGCTAGAGAAGCTGCTTGAGTTAGAAAGGTTACGGTAAGCTAACCAACCTATAAATGAAATAGATAGTAACTTCGGTTATTGAGTCAGGACGTGGTTTTTCTAGTTGGGGAAACCACAACAAACAGTTTTAGTCTTACGAGCTTAAGAGAGAGAGAGAGAGAGAGAGAGAGAGAGAGAGAGAGAGAGAGAGAGAGATAGATAGATAGATAGATAGATAGATAGAGAGATGAAGAAGAAGAAGAAGAAGAAGAAGAAGAAGAAGAAGAAGAAGAAGAAGAGAAGGGATCACTGGCTTGTGTAGGGTTCGTTCGTCGTGGACGTGATCTCGTCAGAGGACTTGGCAGTGCTGCACTTATGATGAACTGAGCCTCAACAGTGTCCCCGACCTGTAGGTCTGGTGCATAGGATCAAGAGAACCACTCAGGTAGGACAGGAGTCGATCCTCACGTTCACTTGATATTTTTGTATATATCAGCTGCCCCCTATTTCCAAAGCTGATGTGATGCTTCATTAGATGAGGGTTAGATATTTTCATTGTCTGATAGACCATCCGGGACGTAGCCTGGGGAATTGCTCAGGTCTGGACTGGTCGCCGTGGTCACTCGGGGTTTGGGCCGATCGGTTACCTCGGGGATCTGGGGTTGGTACCTGTCATATGTCAAGGAGCGATTGGTCTAGTCAGGATCCAACAAAACTGGTACAAACATAACTGGACAATAGCATCGTAATTGAACCATCACATCATTTGTTTAATGCACACGCCTTTTGAGGCACAACTTGGGCTACTCGAGGCAGCAGCTGTAGGCGTTTTTGTGGGAGCTCTGCTGGGCTATTAGATTTGAATTCATCTGGAGCATCCACATCCCTTATAAAATTAGCACTTGGGCATTTTTGCCAATTCTATCGTCCATCTCCTAAACCTACCGAGCGGTCTAAGAGAAAAAAGCGTATGGTCAAGACTTCCGAGCTCTTTTCTGCTCCTTTTCCTTGTAAGTCCTAATTCCCCTAGTCTTACAATTCACTGTACTTTTTATTCTCTTCTTTCCTCTTTATTCTCGGGTGAAGCTGGAGAATAGGAATACGCTAGGGATCATGTGGGAGTGGGATTTTTTCTTTCTTAGATGCATCTCCTTCTTTAGGCCAAGTAGTTCCCCCTCCCTAGTGGAGCAGTTGAACAGGTCAGGGTGTCCTGGAGCAGTTTAAACCATCACGGCGAAGGGAGGATTCCTATTCGTGTGGCTAGCGACGAGCTAGGCCAGGGACTCCAAGCTGCATCTGGGTTATGGGGGTGAGATCATGAGGCCTCAGTTTCTGGAAGTCCTGACATGGTGTTCTCGTGCAAGTTTATTACTAGCAGTCTGCTCAACAATGACCGGGGGTAGATTAGGGACAGGTACGACATCCCCGGCGTACCAACCAGAGGGGCTCACCAACACCGATCTGGCTTTGTCACCCTTTACGAGGATGCTTTTATGGTGGGCCTTTATCTTCTGCTCCACCCGATTGCTCGGGATGCACTAATTTACCTCGGGATCGCTCCCAGGCAGCTTGCCCCAAATGGGTGGAGATTCTTAATGGGGGCCAAACATCTCTGGCCCCAAGTCTTCGGGTACGAGCTCACCCTTCAAGAGTGTTAGGAAATTACAATCCCAGAATTCGTTGAAACGCATATAAGTTGGTACTGCAAAAATTAAGTGAAAGCTAGAATAACCCTACAAGGACAGAACTAGGGTTACCTTGAACTACAAAAATAGATTGCTATATTAGATGAATTGAGAACACGAGCTCAATAACAGCTCATGATCTTCTACCGTATTCCTTTACTACCAGAATCTCGAACTAAGTGTGGGCTCTTTTGAAGTCTTTTCTATTTTTTGCTCTCACTTTTTACGCTATCTTTACTATTTTGAGTTATAATACTCTAGATGGAAAAATCAAAACTGAGAAGAGAGCCAAAGTAGCATATATATATATAGGCTACGATAGGGACCATAAGAAGTAAATAAGGAATAGGCTTCCTTATGGAATTAGGAAACCTTAATTCGAACTGAACCAGATTCCTATTTCTATAAATTATAATTCACACCACTAAAGAATTATAATTGTACTCCTACCCTTACCTCAAAAATATGTTTCGAGCTCCATGTTATTAAATGCTTATTATCTCCGCACGTTAAGATTGCAAATATACCTTAATTAAATATAATTACTGACAATCATATTTAATTAATCTCTTAAAATTCCTTGAGATCCTCTGCTTAAGTTTTCTGATATGTCGGATGCAAAATCCACCTGTAGGGTTTGACATAATCAAAACTTATAAGCTTTCTTAAGGGGATATCATCAATCCCAAAATTAAGACATGAATTCCATCATTAATTAATATCTACCACACAATTAATATTGTCACCCAATCCAATGACATATTGACCCATTTAAGGATTTCACCCTTTTAGAGATCAAAGCATAAATATCAAATGTATGTGTTTATAAATTAACTTAGGATTTAGAGCATAAGCACTCATAATAGCCATGACGTATTAATTATCTTATAAGTCAGTCCAAAGATAATTACCCCAAGTCGGTCCTATTTAATACACAAAGTGTACCAGCATAGTGAGATGAAAATATACTGTTTCCCGTAGTCAAGACAAACCTACTACATCACCAGACTATAGCCCTACCGATGGTATGTCCAATCCCATCTAAGACTGTAAATCAAAATCTTATATTCTATAAGATCCGATGGTCTGATCTTCCGTGTGTAAGTCGAACTCTACACACCAAATCACCTACTATATAGAACAAGAGACACACATGCACAATATTAAATAAACAATATAATGCAAACATTGCCCACACAGATTCTCATAAAAAAGGAATAACTAATATTGTTAAAATAATAAATTGCTACATAAAACATGGCTTTTATTATATATCCCTAACAATCTCCCACTTAGACTCAAAGCCATGATGTGACATACCTCACTCCTATCCCTTCTACGTGACTATCAAAAGACTTGGCCGGTAAGCTCTTGGTGAAAGGATCTGTCAGGTTTTTTGTTGATGCTATCTTGGTTACTTCAACATCACCTCTTTGTATGATCTCTCGTATCAGGTGATACTTACGCTCAATGTATTTTTCCTTCTTATGGGCCCTAGGTTCCTTTGAGTTAGCAACCGCTCTGCTATTATCACAATAAAGGGTAATAACCGATTGTACCACAGGTACTATTCTTAGATCTATAAGGAAGTTTCTAAGCCAAACAGCACGGTTAGTGGCTTCCGAAGTAGCCACATACTCGGCTTCCAAAGTGGAATCAACAATACATGACTACTTGATACTCCTCTAACTAATGGCTCCACCTCCTAGGGTAAACACATATCCTGAGGTAGACTTTCTGGAATCCCTATCTGACATGAAATCAGAATCAGTATACCCAATGGGTACAAGATTGTCTACTTTGTAAACTAACATATAGTCTCGTGTCCTTTTTAGGTACTTGAGAATATTTTTCACTACAGTCCAATGTTCTTACCCTGGATTAGACTGATATCTACTAACCATGCCAACAACAAAGCAGATGTTGGGTCTAGTATATAGCATAGCATACATTAGGCTTTCTACTACCGAGGCATAAGGAACTACCTTCATCTTCTCTATCTCATCAGGTGTCTTAGGACACTGATCCTTAGATAGAGTAATTCCATGTCTGAAGGGAAGGAATTCCTTCTTGGAATCTTGTATGCTAAACCTTGCAAGAATATTGTCGATATAAGTGCCTTGTGACAAGCCCAACATCCTATTCTTGTTATCTCGCATAAGCTAGATCCCTAGGATGTGACCAGCTTCTCCCAAGTCATTCATATCGAATTGATAGGACAACCATACCCTTACAGAAGATAATACCTTCACATCATTTCTGATTAGCGAGATATCATCCATATATAGTACTAAGAACACCACCATGCTTCCATCATGTTTCTTGTACACAAAGGATTCATCCGCACATTGATCAAAACCAAAAGACTTGATTGCTTGATCAAAGCGGATATTCCAAGACCTAAAAGCCTGCTTAAGTCCATAAATTGACTTCTTAAGCTTGCACAACATGTGTTCTTGGCCCATTATGATAAACCCGTCTAGTTGTACCATATAGATGCACTCGCCAAGACTCCCATTAAGAAGTGTTATCTTGACATCCATTTGCCAAATTTTATAATTGAAATGTACAGTAATAGATAAGAGAATCTAGATAAACTTTAGCATGACCACCGACAAAAAGGTTTCTTCATAATCGATTCCTTCTTTTTGAGTGAATCCTTTCATAGTATGCCTTGCCTTAAAGGTTTCCACCTTACCATCTGCTCCTCTCTTCTTCTTATAGATCTACTTGTATCCAATGTATTTTATTTCATTGGGTGGTTCTACAAGAACCCAAACTTGATTGGAGTACATAGACTCCATTTCAAACTTCATAGCCCTTTGCCAAAGATATGCATCTTTATCTTGGAGTGCTTCATTGTAGTTACAGGGATCAGTATCTTGTTCATCAGGGACCCGGTCATAAGACTCTCCTAAGAACATATACCGGTTAGGTTTAATAACAACCCTCCCACTATGATAAGGCACAATGTGTGTCTGTGTATCACTGGTATTATGTTGTGAAGATTCTAAACCTAATACACCATTATCTGCATGCTGCACTGGTATAAGAACCTGCATGTTAATGGTTGGTTCAGGATCTACACGAGTTTCGTTAATCCTTCCACTACGATATAGTAATGGAATATCGATAACTCTTTCTTGTGATGTTTCTACTCGTACCGATGGTATCGAAGAAGTATGTGTCGGTGTCTCACCTATCATTTCCTCTTGAACAATAGGGCTTCTGGGCTTGTGGTCCATAACATAGTCCTCTTCTAAGAATGTGGCATTGGTGCTTATAATAACCTTCTGATCCTTAGGACTATAAAATAGACCACCTTTAGTGCCTCTTGGATACCCAACAAAGAAACATATTTCCGTTCTTGATTCTATCTTTTTTGCATTCCCTTTCAGCACGTGTGCTAGACTACCCCAGATTCGAATATGCCGCAGATTAGGCTTTCACACAGTCCACAATTCTATGAGAGTAGTAGGTACTGACTTAGATGATACCAAATTTAGAATGTATGTCGCTGTCTCTAATTCATGTCCCTAAAAAGATAATGGTAATTCTGAATAACTCATCATAGATCTTACCATGTCCATGAGAGTCTTGTTCCTTCTTTCTGCTACACCGTTCTGCTGAGGCATACGGGGTGTAGACAATTGGGATGTAGTCCCTTGCTCCAATAAGTATTCCATAAACTCTCCCAAGAGGTACTCTCAACCACGATCAGATCGTAGTGTCCTGATACATTTACCTAGACGCTTCTCCGTTCCACCCTTGAAGTCTTTGTATTTCTCAAAGCATCCAGACTTACGCCATATCAAATACATGTACCCATACCTTTAGTAATCTTTGATGAAAGTGACAAACTACTCAAATCCCCCTCTTATTTGGATAGTCATAGGTTCACACAAATCAGAGTGAACCAGTTCTAATGGTTCTTTTGCTCTATAGCCCTTGGCCGTGAACGACCTCTTGGTCATTTTACCTTCCAAGCAGGATTCACAGACTGGAAGTGCCTCCACTTCCAATGAGCCTAATGGACCATTTTGAACCAGTCTTTGAATCATTTTCCAATTAATATGACCAAGGTATAAGTGCCAAAGATGCATTAGTTCATCCTCGAAGGTTCTTTTATCTTAAATGGCAAACTATTTGTGTTATTCAATTCATTAAGTTGTAATATAGGAGAGACTAGATTTACAATATAAAGATCATCCACCAATTGACCTGAACAAATTAAACGTTAATTTCTTTAATAACTACTATTTTATTAAAATGAACTAAATATCCGTTCTTTACTAAACTAGAAATTGAAAATAAAAGCCTTCTAATAGAAGGTACAAAAATGCAATTTCTTAATAGATCTCCTACTGCAACTGCTGCTACACTCGTAGCATTTCCTATATAGATAATTCTCTCCATCAGTAAGTTACCTTATTCCTTGGAACCCCTGCAAAGAATTGCATACATGATCAGTGGCTCCTGTATCTACACACCATGTACCGGTTGATCGGAATGCTAAACGCGATTCAACAACTAGTAAATGAGATTTTCCTTGATTTTTGTCTGGCGAGTTAAACTAGACGTTGCTTCTTCCAGTGTCCTGGCTGCATGCAAACAAAATATTTGCCATTAGGCTTTCCCAGTTGTCCTCTTGGCCGTTAGATTAGCGGAGGACCCACGGCCTTCTTTTGAGCCTTTTTTATTTTCTTCTTGCCTTTTGTAACAACCATTGTTTTAATAAAAACAATCATGTTTTTTTTTAAAAGCATGACTTTTAATTATGTAGGTATGTATATATTTTATATGTACTTGCTCTCAAATTTCGGGACATAATTTTTTTAAGTAGGGTAGAATGTAACAAACCTATAATTATTTTAATTATTACTTTTAGCTAGCAATATTATATGGGTTTGTCTAGGTAAGACACGTGTTTAAATTTTATGTTTTGAGGACCCATAAATTCAACCGTTAGTGTACCCGTTTACTTTGAGTGTTATACCCGTTTACTTTGAGTGTTATATCTCATTAACTTATATTTGTTAACGAAATTGAAGAGTTGATACATATTTTTTTATAGTGTTTGTAGTCCCGCGAATGTGTCAAATCGTGTATCTGGTATTAAAATTAAGTGTCTGGGTCATGGGTACCTTTTGGGCTATTACTTTAAGCATAATGTTGTGCATCTTGGGCTCATTTTGGTGACTTTTGTGAGCCCACAATCCAAAAAACAAGATTTTTGTTATTTAGGTTTTAGTGGCTTTATTAAACTTAGTTAGGATATTAGGAAACCATGTATATATATATATATCCTTAACCTTGGCCACCACACAAATTAAAGAGAACAAGAGAGGGAGAGGAAGAGCAATCACCTAGAAGGAAAGAGAAGGATTAGAGGAGAGGAATAGAGAGCATGGTCGTCGTTCGCTTCGTTAGTAGAAATCATTTGGATTGGTGAGTTAACTTGTTATTTTCTTTTTATCTCGTTTGATTGAAATTTAAATGGATAGAATATTGAATTAGTATGGTTATGGATTTAGTTTTTTTTTAAATGATTGAAGTTGTGATTTGAGATTTATCGATGAGCATTGAATATACATTTGAGCAATTACTCAATTTTTGAATTTGGGGGTTTTACACATCAGATATGAGTAGAACATTCATAATAAATCATAAGTTACTATTTTCGTGATTCTGTCCACATAGGCCTATAGGAAACGCGATTCTACACGTGTTTCATCTAATGGTGTTTTTCCCGATTCTGCACTATTTGGGCAGAAAATTAGTATTACAATAGCGGTTTTATGTGGTAAAAAAAGTGCTTATTTTCTTAATTATGTGCTTGGCTGATTTCGTACTCATTAATACAAATTTATGTATTTATATTTGGAAATATATGAGTTCTCATGTATAACGGACTTTGTGAAATCGTGACTATGTGAAGGCCTATGTCGATTATGTTTTTATGTGAACCCGTACCCGCTAGTATGTTTTAACATAAATTTAGTTTGAGATATATTAAATTTCTTATGATGTTGGGCTTTGTGAAAACGTGGCTTTGTGATGGTCTGTGTGAAGTCTTTAAATGGAATTTAAATGGTAGGAAAATCCTTATAGTTCACCACTACTCTATTTTGTATGTTTTGCCACCGGTGCTAAGTGATCTTCGGAATTATTACTGTGTGTATTTTACCTTTACTGTGTGATTTTAATAACCTTATGCCCGGCTATAATTGTTTGTTTCATGATAGATAAACAAAGATTATTCTCGACATCATTAACGTAATGTCTAATCTTTCGGTATAAAGCTAAAGTCCTGTGATACCGCTAGGAAATTTGGTGCCGACGTGGACGTTAGAATTATGTTAGGAGACACACGGGATATGTGTGTAGGCTGAACCGGGGTTGGGTGGCCGAGGTGGTGAACATGATGTATTAAATTCGAAATTAGAGTTATTAAAATTTTAAAGTGTTGTTGGACTTTGCAATTTTGTGAAGATTTCTTCGTTCACTTTTAAATTATGAAAATTCAAAATGATGGATTAAACATGATTCTGAGTAACTTTTGGATTTCAGTTTAATCATAGACTGTGTGGCTTAAGTTTGGCATAATGTTTGGCGGATTGTTATATGAGAACTTATTTTAATTTATAGTGTAGCTAAATAATGTGGTGGAAAGTATTATAATTAGGTCTTAGAATTTTATTTTAGAAAGTAGTGATGTATATGATTAGAATTGTAATAATATGATTTGCAGGATGGTGGGCCCACTAACTTTTATGCAGGGATAGGTCACCATAGATTTTTGATGGGTAAGTATTCAGTTGGTATTATTCGGGTTCGGAACCACTGCCACTACATTAATGGAAACTACCCCTCTATCTTGAAATGTGTGTGGGAACTCTTGTTTTAACCCGACAGGGATTCTGTGTGATAGCATTGTTTATTTCCTGTGTGACGATAATGTATGATGTGATGTGGTTATGTTTTCTTTGTGAGTATTTTTTTTGGCAGTCAATGGGACACCATCGTTCCTAAGACTCGTTTTATATTTTTCGTTAACTCATACCAGTATTTTATATACTGACTCGGGTGCATAATACATTTGAGGCGTTTCGATATGAAACATAGTCAAATGTACGTTCAGGTTTGTAATGGAGTAGGTTTGTAATGGAGTAGATTTTTTGTGGAGCTTTTGTCTGTGTGAATAGATTATTGCTGCGCAGTTTCATGTCAGAGTTGTATTTATTTTCTTATTGTACTTGATTTTTATTTTTTATTTTTTATTTTATTTCAGGCAATGTGAGCCATAGTGTGATATTGTAGTATGGATTGTATTTTTTAGGTTGGGAACGGTGTAGTGGCTCTTGACCAAAGGATGTCTAGAATTTATTTTATTTTTGCTAAACTTTATATGGATATTTTATTTAAGGAAAATAGTATTTTATAAAAAAAAATTGAAAAGGGAATAATATTTGCAATGGAACAATATTTCTTTTATTATGAAACTGAATGTTTAGGATTACAAGTTTAATTATCGAGAGTTTTATTTAAAACAAGATCATGTGCTTTTATTAATGGGTATTAAATTTTGTTTTCAATAAAATCATTTGTCAACCTGTGTGAGGGTGTCACACTTGGGGTTTTGGCAATTGAATATTAGTCCGGATACATGTTTTGGATTAAATATTTGGTTGTTCAAAAATCGGGGTGTGACAGTTTGGTATCAGAGCTTTTGGTTGCCTTTGATTGGGAAAAATCTAGGGGATCCTCGACATTGTTGTAGTGGGTCAGAACTATAGGCTTGCAGATTTATTTGGGTTTGGGGTATGTTTTGTTTATGTATTATCGATGTGTTAGTTATGTGTTTTGCTAAGTGTGAATTATATGCTTTAAAATTTGTACATGAATAACGTTTAGCATTTTTTTGTTGAATAATCAAATAGAAGGACATTTGTTTAGAACTGCATGGTAGTGCATACATGTTATTGTCATATGTGATAGTGGTGGAGAGTTGGAGGTTAAATCAAGAAGTGGGGTTTTTGACAAGTATTTTATATAGATGGAAGCTATGCGTGTGGTTGTCCACGCCTATAATATCGTATCTTCTTCGAGAATGGAAGCTAAGTTATGACCATATTCTTTAGCTATTTCCGTATTATTCTTATCCGGATTTCTCGTATTATCAGTGGAGGCATTCTTTATATTATTTGACTTATTATCAATCGACTTTTGATGAGGAATATTCGGCATTTTGGACTTCTTATCATGCTGCTACTTATTGTTGACCGATATTTTGAGATACAACTTATTATTTTTATATTTGTCTGGGAATTCTACTGTGTTTCTTTGAAGCACCTATCAGACTCATGGTATTCTTTTATCTATAACAACTATTATGGAGTTGGATGTACGTTGATTTATTTTCAACAAGAAGTATTATTCTCTCGGTCTAATGATATTCTACATTCTAGAAGCGTCTGCACAATAGTAAGTATTGAACATCCCGAAGAGGAGTAGCACGGGACATGGTAAGAGGTGAGCATGTGCATATAGTTGCATTTAAGTGAATTGCACTACTATACGATAAACATGTTTTTGATAGTATCTATGTGCTTGAATGAAATTGTGTGCTTACTCGTATCGATGTTCATTTCTTTTTGTGTTTATCTTCCTCTAAATCTCAGGACGATATTTCTTTTAAGAGGTATATAATGTAACACCCATTGCTTTATTAAAAAAACACAATTATGTTTATTTTAAAAGACGTGACTTTTGTAATTATGTAGGTATGTATATCTTTTATGTGTACTCGCTCCCAAATTTCGGGATGAAATTTCTTTAAATAGGGTAGAATGTAACAACCCTATAATTATTTTAGTTATTACTTTTAGCTAGCAATATTATATGGGTGTGTCTAGGCAAGACATGTGTTTAAATTTTAAGTTTAGAGGACCCATAAATTAAACCGTTAGTGAGCCCGTTGACTTTAAGTGTTACATCTCATTAATTTATATTTGTTAAAGAAATTGAAGAGTTGATGTGCATTTTTTTCATAGTGTTTGTAGACCTGTGAATGTATCAAATAGTGTATCTGGTATTAAAATCAAGTGCCTGGGTCATAGGTACCCATTGGGCTATAGCTATAAGCATAATGCAGTGCATCTTGGGCTTATATGGGTGACTTTTGTGAACCCACAATCCAAAAAATGGGATTTTTGTTATTTAGGTGTTGGTGGCTTTATTAATCTTAGTTAGGGTATTATGAAACCATATGTATATGTATATATCCTTAACCCTAGACACCACACAAATTAAAGAGAACAAGTGAGGGAGAGAAAGATCAATCACCTAGAAGGGAAGAGAAGGGTTATAGGGGAGGAAAAGAGAGGATGGTCGTTCGTTCGCTTCGTTGGTCGAAATCGTTTGGATTGGTGAGTTAACTTGTTATTTTCTTCCAATCTCATTTGATTAAAATTTAAATGGATAGAATATTGAATTAGTATGGTTATGGATTTATGAGATTTAGTTTTTTCTTAAAATGATTGAAGTTGTGATTTGAGATTTATCGATGAGCATTGAATATACATTTGAGAAATCATTTAATTTTCGGATTTGGGGTTTTCACGGATCAGATATGAGTAGAAAATTCATAATCAATTAGAAGTTACTATTTTCGTGATTCTGTCATCGAGGGCCTGTAGGAAATGCGATTCTGTACGTATTTCGTCTAATGGTGTTTTTCCTGATTCTGCATCATTTGGACAAAAAATTAATATTACAGTAGCAGCTTTATGGGGTTAAAAAGTGCTTATTTACTTAATCATGTGCTTGGCCTATTTCGTACTCATTAATACGAATTAATGTATTTATATTTGGAGACATATGAGTTCTCATGTATAACGGACTTTGTGAAATCGTGACTATGTGAAGGCCTATGTCGATTATGTTTTTGTGTGAACCCATACCCATTAATAAGTTTTAACATAAATTTAGTTTGAGATATATAAAATTTCTTATAATGTTGGGCTTTGTGAAAACGAGGCTTTGTGATGGTGTGTGTGAAGTCTTTAAACGGAATTTAAATGGTAGGAAAATCCTTAGAGTTCACCACTACTCCATTTTGTGTGGTTTGGCCACCGGCGCTAAGTGATCTCCGGAATTATTACTTTCTGTATTTTCCCTTTACTGTGTGATTTTAATAGCCTTATGCCCGGCTATAATTTTTTGTCTCATGATAGATAAACAAAGATTATTTTCGACGTCGTTAACGTAATATCTAACCTTTCAGTATAAAGCTAAAGTCCTATGATACCCCTAGGGATTTGGTGCCAAAGTGGATGTTAGAATTATATTAGGAGACACACAGGATATGTGAGTAGGCTGAATCGTGGTTGGGTAGCCGAAGTGGTAAACATGAGGTATTAAATTCAAAATTAGAGTTATTAAAAATTTAAAGTGTTGTTGGACTTTGAAATTTTGTGTAGATTTCTTCGTTCACTTTTAAATTTTGAAAATTCAATATGATGTAATAAACATGATTTTGAGTAACTTTTGGGTTTCTGTTTTGTAATACCCTGTATTTTTCTAATACAAATATTATATTCTAAAATATGATAAGTATCAGTTTATTTATTATTGGGTTGTTTACAGGCCCTATATGTATTTAACGATATAATTAACATGGGAATTAAGTATCCGGGTCATGTATACCCATTGGGCTAAAGTTTTAAGTACTTGAAAATGTGTTTTGGGCCCATATGAACCCTTTTTGTGAGGCCTAAAGCCAAAAAATAGAATTTAATATTTATTTTAGTGTTTTTAGTTTTTAAACCTAATCTAACCCTAGCCACATCTCTTTCTTCCTACTCACTTTCCACACGCAAAGAATCCATATCCAAAATGAAGAAGAAGGTTGAGAAGGTGAAGAAGAAGGAGGAGGAGGAGGAGGATTGGAGCTCTCAAAACGCTTTCATTCTCAAAGTTCTATTATCTTTCTCTTGTTTTGGTGAGTAAATCATACCCATTCTTTTGTATAGTTTCATTATTTTCTATATTATTTTATTTCCATTTTATGAGTTTTGAAGTTGTTAGTTGATTAATTGAATTAGATTTAGAAAAAAACTCATGATCATGGTTCTCTTTGCTCTAGAATACTAAAAATTAGATTTCTCTTTACCCCGACTTTTTTAATATCTGAATTTTTAAAGGTGGACTCCTAAAATACCTATACAACTACCCTTAAAATGGTTTTTGATTTTCTTGCACAAAGGGTAAATTAGTAATTTCACATTCTGTAATTTGAATATGGTAAAACCGACTCTAGATTTGGATATGCCAAATTTCACACAAGATAGACTCTTGAATTACTTAAAGAGAATTATGACCTTTCGATGTTGACATAGTAGGCTGTCCAAATAGTGCATTCTGCCGAGAATTTTATTTTCAAAAATTTTATTTACACCCCCAAAATATTAAACGGACGTATAGAGGTCTACCGACATCGGATTTTGTCACAGTTTCGAGCATGGTACTTGTAATTCTTTTTATTACAGTATGAAATACTTGTTTTATATTTGTTGGATTTTTTTATAAAATTCGTTAATTTAGTATAATTACATAGTTGCCCCAAAACTTTTAAAAAGAATGTTTTGGTCATTCTGCAATTTTGTAAACTCCTTATAAATCATTTCCTATGTTTTTTTTTGTAATTAGTATGGTATAATTTTCATTTGTAAAATAGTAGGATATTTTGTTTTGGTTCCATAAAATTACAAAGTCGCGTTAAATTATTTATGTGATATTTTAGTATTTATGAACACAATTTATAATTCGGTAGTTGAGTTGCAAATCATTGTAGATTATTAGTCAAATCACTATTTAGTAGTTGATTTAATTGAAAATGTTATTATTTTAATTGTCTCTGCTATTTCTAAAATTTGGAAAAAATATAGAAATATTCTTATGGCACTTTGAACCTATTAAAAATAGTTTCATGTATAAATATATATTTGGTTATATTTGTAGAATTATGGTCCACTTTTTATATTTACTGTTAACTTCTATAATTCGTAGTTAATTATCTGTAATTCCTAGAAATACGCCGTCAAGACTGGTAGTCTTAGAATGTTGTGAGGACCAATATTTTGAGTTTAGAATACACCTTAGTTGAAATTACAAAAAAAATGCCCTTGTAAGAGCATGATTCATTGCCTTACCTTTTCATTGTGAACATGTATTTAAGTTTCTATTTTATTAGTATGAATTGTAGGAATCGCAACTTGTCTGCTTTTCTAATCACAAACTTTATTATGTAATATACGAAGGTGAGAAAATCTTGTATCCTTAATAAATGCCAGTTGTGGTATTTATTTTCATAGATTGAGAATTTGAAATCTTTTGATTCGCTATAAAAAAAGTGAGTAAAATCATATCATAATATATGATGATTGTTAATGTGAGTAAATTTGTATTCTGTGCAATAATAATTGATGTGTAGTCTCATATGGCTAAGAATTTTATATGGAACTATGAGTAAGAGTCACACTCTAGTTAATGATTGGAATTTGGAAATTGAGGTTTAAACATTTCATTGGCTAATGGAAAATTTGGGTTTTATTCTTATATATTGAGGAATATGAATCATTTGAGATTCAATAGGGATTTTATAATTGATGTATTACTCTCCTATGGTGGAGACTTGAGAATTCGAAATTGTTTATGAAATTGACATTATTTGATTTATCTAAATGATGGATATGGAATGACAGTGAATATGTGATATGGATAATGGTAGTCCACGTGGTAATCTTATATGGTGGAGAGTCATGAATCTGTTGATATTGTATACGAAATTTACATTACTTGATTTATTTAATGATGGATATATTCATTTGATTGTTATTTCAGTTATGTTATGAAATGAATCTAAAGAAAAAAACCAAATCCACCACCACAACCCTTTTTGATTTGTTGTTGAATCCACTGCCTATAGAGAAACTAACCCTTATGTCTTGCGGTAAGTGGTACTCATGTCCAATCAGAGGTGTATGCCTTGAGGAATGGGTGTGGGTTGAAGGCCTTTTTGTTTTGTTCACCGAATAGTGGTTTTATCCCATCTCAATATGTGACGTTGGATCGTATGCGCATTTTAGCCAAATAGTGGCTTATTATTAATTTTTCATACGTCATAGCTATTCAGGATTGCGGTTAGAGTAAGAGTCAAACCCGGAGAAGTGGCTAGGGTATGAGGGGGACCTAAGAGTATGTAGGTTTTGGCACGATGTGAGGTGCAATTGTGATAGTAAGTGTGGATTTGGTACAAACTAAAAATTGTATGCGCTTTTATGGAGTAATGTTCTAACAAGTTTTTCTGGAACAAAGTGGTAGGCCACAGGCACACTTTTGTAGGGTAGCCTACTACAAAGTGACATTTATATGTTTTGAAAATTGTAAATAAGAAACTAACTGCCTGAGTCTCTTGTTTGAAGGGATGATGAAACTTATGTCTTATCACAATATTGTATAGTATTTTTGTTATTCGTGGATATGATAAATGGTTTGCTTATATGTTAATCGGAAATAAGAAACTAACTGCCAGAGTCTCTAGTTGGAAGAGGTGATGGAATTTATGTCTTGTCACGATACTTCGTATTGTTGAATCAGTTGTTTGATATGAGTGAATATGTTAGACTATGATGATTTAATGTAAAGTACTATTCCAGACATTTTCTTTGTTTGATATTACTGTAATTGAGGTTAATTATTGCATTTAAATACTTATTTGTACATATACGAATGATCTGTCCCACATAGGCAGTAGTGTTTTATATTATTTGAAATAGTAAATGAATTGGTAAAATTGAGACATTCAACATCTTAAAAGAAATTTTGTTACGGACATTTTTCGTGTTTTATATTTTTTTTAAAAATGTCGTTTAGAGTTTCAAGATTGGAATTTTAATCCAAGTGGTCGTGTAATACCCCGCATTTTTAGGTATATATCCCTAGTACTTTTCCTAGCCTTTGGGTAAGTTTGCATCCCAATCGATTGGATATTTTACCAATCGATTGCCACTTTTGAGAACCCAATCGATTGACCTTACCTCAATCGATTGCTAGTTCAATCGATTGGATATTTTACCAATCGATTGATATGTCAATCGATTGGATGTTTTACCAATCGATTGGCATCCTGCCAACCTAACCTCAATCGATTGCCACCTGGTACCAATCGATTGGAAGTAGCTGAACTTGGCCACCTCGTTTGTTTTGTGTGGTTGTGATTGTTTCCCTCCCCTATATATACCCCTCCCCTTATACTTATGAATGTTTGCTTGTGTGTGTGTTTGGGAGAGAGAGAGATATATACTCATATATATATATATATTACACACACACACTCTCGGGTTAGAGAAGAAAAGAAGAAGAAAGAAGAGAAGAAGAAGAAGAAGAAGAAGAAGAAGAAGAAGGAAGAGGGGAGGAGACCAGAGAGAAAAGACAGACAGAGAGAGGGAAAGAGAACTCACCATAGCCGCCGCCGCGGAGCTCGGGACGCCGTCACCGGAACGCCGGAGAGAGGTGAGTTTCATTAACTCACTCAAGGAGGTGTTTTTGAGATGTTTGTATGTGTTTAATAACGTTTAAAAAGAGAAGAGAATCCCCAACATTTTTATAATAAAACCAACAGTTTTGAGGAAGAAGACAGAGTTCAATCGATTGCCATTGGATCCAATCGATTGGATGATTTCTCAATCGATTGCCATGGGTTTCAATCGATTGATATGTCAATCGATTGGTATTTTGTCCAATCGATTGATATTGTTTCCAATCGATTGACATGTTTGTTCAATTGATTGGATCTGAGCAGAATGTTATTTGTATGTTGTCTTATATTTGTGATATATCAGACTTGTTAATAGTTGTACCATATGGGTTATTGCGCTGTGTGGATAAGATTTATAAGTACTATGTCAGGACTAGACTTATATGCAATTATCATTGACATTATGAGATGAATTATCCTATGTTAACTGTCGATATGAGATGAATTATTTAACTGTCATATGTTATTGTCAAACTGAATAGTAGAACGGAACACAACTGTATGTTAATAATCAGTAATCAGTAGATATGTTGAATACAGAGCATGTGGTATTTCCAGTAATTAGTACATGAGCATTTCACAACATGTGTCAGCATGCATGGGATAGTGATGTGAAGAGGTAAGAGAATCTGATGAGAATTGGGATATGTGACTTATGTGGAATATGAGATATGTGTACTTTGGATCCATGGGATCAACGGCTGACGAGTCGGGTGGACGTGGGACGGTTAGAGTTCCTAGTGCGCCTCTCGCTGTTGAAGACGTCCAGTGATGCGTATGCACTATTGAAGACGTCCAGTGTACCGTTGACGATTACGTCCGGCTAGTGCCCTAATATATACTCACCGTGTAGACGACCAGTGAGCATATACACAGCGTAGAAGACGTCCGTTGTGCCGCTTCCATCGTTTACAGATAGGTGGTACCGTGTAGACGACCGGTAACCCTATCAAGGGATTGTGGGACCTACTGCCTAGTCGGGTGATTCTGATTGGCATTATTGTATCGACGAATGGATACGGGTTTATGTTATGGTATGGATACAGAGATGGATATGGATATGAATATGAGTATGGATATGAATATGAGAATGGTTAGTAAGAAGAATGTTCAGTCATGGATTCAGCGTCCCGACGTAAAGGTATATGCATGGGATAGATGCATGGGTTACATGCATGGATTTGATGAATATGTGATAAGATATTATACCATGATCCTTGTCTTTGTCATTACTATGCTTCCTGTTATTCCTGTTACCTTTGATTAATGTATAGTTTACTGAGACCTCTGCTATGTTCGTGAGTTACGTCACTGTTAAGAGATTAACCGCATTTTAAGATGCTGAACAATAACGGTGATGAGTGTTGTTTAGTGTACTCACTCAGCTTTGTATCCAAAGCTGATGGCATTTGTGCCCTGGACATTCCAATGTCTAGAGCTTCGCAGGACTTGAGGACGAGAGACTGATGTTCTGCCGGGCTTGGAGCTGAAGGCTTGGAGAAGAAGACGTGCTGCTTTGTAATAGTTAGTTTATATCTGTTGTTGTTATTGTTATAGGCCTGAGACTATAAGCCAGCTGTTGTAATAGATTTAGTAGACTTTTATAATTGGTACTTGGGCATCTGTTGCTTCCATACCTTTTATAGTTTCCGCTGTAGCCTCTGATTATGTTAATAAGATATGTTCTATGAATAGCATCCTCCCTATCGTGGTGTTTATTGGTTTGAGTAGATGACAATGCAGTTATTCACCCGTCATTCCCTATGGACCCATAAAGGAAATTTATTTTTCTCTATTTATGCTGCTCCGGGGCGTGACAGGTCGAGTGGACAGATTGCGTAACTCTTCCTTTCCGCGTGTTTGGTCTTAGGAATGGGAAGACCTTTAATTCACTACAAGAAAACATGCCTTTTGTGACGAACGTTTTTGTGAAGGATACAATTCCGTCACAAAAAATATTTTTGTGACGGATGTTGTAACGGAAATATGTATGACAAAAATAAAATTTTATTTGTGACGGAAACATACAAATCCGACACAAAAACATTTTATTCATGACGAACAAGTACCCGTCCGACACAAAAAAAAATGCATTCGTGATGGAAATATGCATAGCCGACACCAAAAAAAAAAAAATTTATTCATGACGGACATGGCTTTTATCTAACACAAATAGTTTGGGCGGTCAAATTTGGGGGCAAATTGAAAAAAACTAAAAAATCGCTTTAACAAATAACAACAGAATACTGGAGTATTATTTTGCCCTAAATAATAGTTTGATCTCTCTCTCTCTCTCTCTATCTCTCTCTCTCTCTCTTGTGACTGCCCACTCCTCTCCCTCAAGCGACTGCTCCACCGCACCTCTCCACCACCGCACCTCTCTCGTGACTGCTCCACCGCTGCTCGCCTCCACAGCAGCTCATCTCCACCGCTGCTGGACTCTAGGTTTCTCTCTCTCTCTCTCTCTATGTTCTCAGATCCACCACAGCTCGTCATCAAAACAAATAGATTTCTGATTTCTTTTGTTTGGTTTGGTTTAATCCGTTTTTTTTGTTTCCTTCCTTTTTCTTTCTTTTTTTTTTTTCCTTTTTTTCTTGCATTACAAATTTTGTCTTCCTTTATTTGTTGATACTGATCTTTGATTGTGAATAGTGAGTTCTTTTCTCCTTAATTCTCAGGGTTCCTGAACAGTGAGTTCTTCTCAACCCAGTAAACTAATTAGATTTGAGTTTTTTTAGTTTTGTAAACAAATCCATAAATGTTTGTGTGAGCTAGGAAGAAAATATGGAAGTCAGTGACTAAAGCTTGAGTTTGGGGTTGAAAGTGGTTAAAAGCCCACGATTGATACCCATTTTCTATATGTAATCTTTTTGTTCTCATATTGGGTCGTCATTATTTTAGTGTTTAGACTTTGGAGGTACCCTTTCTCTCTATATCTATTTCTACGTTTAGGGTTTCTAAAATCTGGGATTTTTTTTAATGATTTGTGGATATCGTGCATACAGAGATTGAGGACTGAAATGCAAGTGTTGACATGGATGTGTGGTACGATAAGAGATGATAGAATATGTATTTCAGATGGTGAAAGTAGTACCAATCTCAGATAAAAAAGTAAAAATTAATTAAGGTATTCGGATAGGGATAATGAAGAGTAATATCTGTATTAGCAAGGAAGAATATAATATTGCTTATGTAATGCTGAGTTGAATTTTTTTGAGTTATGCTTAGTTGAATTTAGATCGGTGATGGAGTAGATTTACCTAAATCTGATGATTGTCATAGTATTTGTTTCTATCTCTGTCTCAAGTCATTAGTGTATCATAATTGCTTAGTTCAGTCTGACCATTTTTATTTTTCTGTTTGTTAAAATTTTATAATTTTCCTTTATCTATATAATAGCCCAAATGTGAAGAACTTCACGTATCTTTCTCATATAATATGTATAAAATGCTTATTTGTTGCTTAGTGATGCAAAGCTTAGAAATAGCCCGTCTGCATTTTAGGCTTCCATTTGTTGCCTTTCAGTTATTTATTTTGCCCTGAACTGTAAGAAATACCCAACAGAGCTTATTATAGTCTTTTTCTATTGCTTTTTTGTAGTGATTCTCACTGCAGCAATATCTTTGATAGTGGAAAGAGACACAAACGCTTTGAGTTTACAATCTAATATAAGGTTGATTGTCATTAGATACTCGGTAAGCTGATAAAACCATATCATTGATTTTGGATCTTAAATATGATTAAATTGGGAAGTTATCTAATAATTCTAATGGGCTTGAAATAATTATAGGGGGTCTTCGGTTCTGCATTTCAAGTCTGCATTACTATGTGGTGCTTGCACCAGACAGGGTCTCTTTTTGTTGCTATATTTCATCCCTTGAGGATAGTCATTTCAGCTGCATTGGGTATCATCTTCCTAGGTATGATCATACAAACTCCAAAGCTGAAAAGAAAGATATATTAATCATATGGCTGAAAAGAAAGAAATATTAAGCATTGTTAACGTGAATATGCTTCTCTGTGTGCTAATTGAGATTTGTTGTGTACGAGTCAAACATATCCCAAATCTGTGTGCTAATTGAGCATTGTTCAAAATACATTATGTCTTGTGGCTTTTGTGAAAGGTTCAGTCAACTGTTAGGAGCATTTAACAACACAAACAGTGTTTACAAATTCAACTTAAAAAGAGTAGCATGTGGGTGTGGTCCAACCTCAAATTTAGCTATACAAACACCACCAATGTGAAATTAGAAGAACTGAATGTGCATTAAAAGCTTAGGGGTGGGGTCAACACTAAAGCTCTACAAACTGACTAACATATAAAGTACATGAAAGCCTCCATCACAACTTACTAGTTTATATCTATACGGGACATATATAATATATGTGTATATCTATTCAAGGCAAGTTTGTATCCTACATGAAAATTAAATATGCTGTGCAATTTGGGTTTTATTTAAAAAGCCATAAAACAAATATAAAAACAAAGAAGTAAAACACTTTGTCCATAGTCTTAAACTATTGGAGGTTAAACACTTTGTCCATAGTCTTAAACAAATATTAAACACTTTTATAATTTTGTGAATTTATTGCATTAGATGAGAAATAGGTATTTTATGATGGGTACTTGTCTTTTAGTAGAGAACCTCCAGTTCACAATTGAATATGATGTTTGAGTTTTCATTCTCTAGGTTCTTGTTATTTCCATCAAACAATAAATAGCATTCTATAGCTGATGATTTACTGCTTGAATAATATTAAGTACGACTTAGTTTAATGACATGAATAGAAATTTAATGTTATACTAATATCTCTTCCATCCAATGTATTTTCCAAGGAATTTTAATCATAGTAAGTGGTATATTTGTAGGAACTCCGGGAAAAAAGTAAGTGAAGTATCTCACAAAATTCAAGAGATGAATTTTTTTTTCATTCTTTTTTCTTTTTCCTTATAACCAATTAAAGAAAGATGCTTTCCTCAATGTTTTATTTTCTTTGAAATTAATATTCAGTTCTGTGTAAGATTCAAATCTTTAGTGGTTTCTTTTCTGACTTGAGCTGGTTTCTCTACTTTTATGTATAATAGCTTAAAAGCAATTTGATAAACCGAAGGAAGGTCGCCCGCAAGCTCCAAAGACTGCTGCTGCAATTGTATGTTTCGACTATCCTATGTTATACTATATTTCTTCTCTTTTGTTAAATGAAAGGTAGTGTTGAAACGGCATAGTATTTTATTCATGTATACTAACTCATGTAACATTGTAGGCTGAAATGAAAAGTCGACTGGATATAGTTTCAGTGGAGGAGCGTACCACGGCCTTTAAGGAGAAGGTATTTATGGATGTCGTAGGACCTGATATTCGTGGTCGAGTTAAGACTTACGGGGCAGGTGCCACTCCGAGGACTATGTTTGGCACAGGAGCAGGGTCGCAAAGCAGATCTAGGGATATTGAGATGGTGGAACAGAGAATAGTTGAAAAGGTCAGTGCATTGCTTGATTCACGGATTGCTGAAGTGATGAATTTGTTTCGATCTAGGATAGAGGGATATAGTCGACAGGTTGGAGATTGCCCATCTAGTGTCGGTAACCAAGTAACAAATATTAATATTGCACTTATATTTTGATTCGAGAAATTTGGAATATTTTTAAAATTTTGATGTAATATTTGTATTTTTGTAGGTTCCTACTTCATCAAGTGTGCACCGCCCAAACTCTGAGGCTAATAGAGATACGAACCAAGGTGATGAGGTAATTTCTTTGTACATGTAGTTTATGTTGATGAGCATAAGTGTGAGTGTATGTTTTTATGTAGTGAAACAATGTGGTTGATTATCTTGTATTAATGAGCAGAATTGTGAGTTGTGCATTAACAATTAGGGTTAGTGATATTCAATTGTTTGTTGTATAGCATGAAGCAACATAAAAGTGCCAAAGAGTTGTATGTTGATTTTGGCTTGTGATAAATTTATTTACACAGGTTAATGAAAATTTGTGGATGTTGTAGAAACAGAGGAAACTCTGCCGATTTTTTTAGGAATCTGTGCCTTTTTTTTTTGTTCTTGTGTTGCTTGTTTGGATAGTTTTTTATTTGTATAGTTGGTCTTGTTTTGCTCTTTGGGTTGCTAGGTGGTTGCATTATATATTTTAATTCAAGTTTCATTTTCTGTTTCAGGCTGTGGCGAGGGATTAGAGGATTAGAGCATGATTTGTTGTTTTTAATTGAATCTTTTGAGCGTAAAGACTTTATTTAGATTATCATTTTATTTTTATTTCTACTAATGTCAGCTATGAAACAATTATGTATGACCATATACTTTATTGTCTCTTAATTTATCTTTAATTAATATGCTTTTAAATTTTATGTGGTTCTTGTCGTTAAAAATAAGTATAGCATAATTTATTGTGATGTAGAATTAATGATTTTGGGTGGCAATATATAAATTCCATCACAAATAATATTTGTGACAGTTTTGGTAATAATTGTTGTGGTCACAATATTAAAATTTCATCACAAATACTATTTATTCCGTCACAAATATTATTTGTCCAAAACCGTTACAAATAGTATTTGTGATGGTTTGGGGTCGACACAAATAAAGTGCTTCAAATTAAATGCGCCACCACTATTTGTGTCGCACACAAATCCGTCACAAATAGTATTTGTGACGGTTTCGGGTCGACCCAAATAAAGTGCTTCAAATTAAATGTGACACCACTATTTGTATCGACACAAATCCGTCACAAATACTATTTGTGATGGTGCGAGTCGACACAAATAAACTGTCACAAATAATAAGTATATGTGACTATTTTTTGTGTCACACAAAAATCCGACACAAAATCCATCACAAATACTCTTTTGTGACGGAATTTGACCGACACAAACTTTTTGTGACGCCTTTAACTTGTTTCGAGCACAAATCCGTCAAAAAAAGGTGCATTTCCAGCACAAAAAGTATTTGTGACGGAATTGCACCTTTTTTGTGACTGATTTTTTCCGTCACAAAAACCCTATTTTCTTGTAGTGATTCTCGAGTCTTATACCTATTGGTCAACAATATTAGGAAGAGCTTTCATGCTTTGGGTTGCTTGAGATAGAGTCGTAAGGAAGGACTTTTAGTTCGTTCAGGTTTAACATTTAAAATGTTATTTTGTATTAATTTCTTTGATTGTAGGAGGGTGGGTCAGCGAACATTTTTCAGCAGGTTAGACCTCCCCTACGTAAGGTAAGTAGAGTTGATATTTAGTATGAGCACGAGAAACTAAACTGTCACCCCTTGGTTCAAACCTTGTGGGTGAAACTAAAATCTTGTGGCTCATCACGTTATTATTGTGGAAGTTCAGAACCTCTTTCTATTTGGAGCATGTTAAAAATAGTTAATAACCTCAGAAAATTATAAAGAGTTGTATGGACAAGTAAAACTGAATTTCGGATAGTTGGCGTGTTTGAGCTTTTGCTAAAAACGTAATCAAGGACCTAGTGTTTGTTTAATTCAGTAGAGGTACTCACGTCTTATCATGACATATAATTTTTGTTTCTTTTTGTTTGATCATGGATTATTTCGGGTATCATGTTTTACTCATACCAGTTTATATTGACCCGGATGTCTCCATGCATCTCGGGTACGTTCAATTTATGAACGTAGTCGGAGAATGTTTTCAGGTTATGATTGTTGTATCCAGTAGTGGCTTGAATCATGTTGGGATTAGCAAGCTTGGAGTTCTAGACCTTGGAGTTTAGTGAGGTTTTGTACCTTTAGGATTTTTGGCGCATGTGCCAATTGTTTTAGAAACTGATATTTGAGAGTTAATATCTTTTGTATTTTGGTTTAAATTTATCTTGATTTCGGAGTTATGTCTATTTTAGTTTTAGATTGACAATTACCATTTAAGCTTGTAGTTTATTTTATTGTTGTCAGGTACTGTTATGATTTTGTGTTGTTAGAAAATTGGGGACTGTGTGTCTTAAGTTTTGAATTATGTTTGACGGATTGTTATATGAAAACTTATTTTAATTTGTAGTGTAGCTAAATAATGTTGTAGAGAGTATTATAATTAGCTCTTAGAATTTTAATTGAGAAAGTAGGGATGTGTATGATTAGAATTATGGTAATCTGTTTTGCAGGATGGTGGGGCCACTAACTTTTATGCAGGGCTGGCTCACCATAGATTTTCAATGGGTAAGTATTCAGTTGGTATTATTCGGGTTCGGAACCACTACCACCACATTAAAGGAAACTACCCCTCTGTCCTGAAATGTGTGTGGAACTCTTGTTCTAACCCTACAGGGATTCTGTGTGATAGCGTTATTTATTTCCTGTGTGAGGATAATGTATAATAAGATGCGGTAATAGTTTCTTTATGAGTATTTTGTTAGCAGTCTATGGGACACGTTATTCCCTAAGACTCATTTTATATTTTTTGTTAACTCATACTAGTATTTTATATACTGACCCGAGTGTGTAATACATTCGGGATGTTTCGATATGAAACATAGTCGACTATATGTGCATGCTTAGTAATAGAGTAGATTTTCTGTGGAGCTTCTGTCTGTGTGAAGAGATTATTGTTGTACTGTTTTCTGTCAGAGTTGTATTTATTTTCTTATTGTACTTGATTTTTTTAATATTTTTTCTTATTTCTGGCAATGTGAGCCATAGTGTGATATTTTAGTATGGACTGTATTTTTGAGATTGGGAACGGTGTAGTGGCTCTTGACTAAAGGATGTCGAGAATTTATTTTATTTCCGCTAAACTCTATATGGAGATTTTATTTAATGAAAATAGCATTTTTTTTAAATTGAAAAGGGAATAATATTTGCAATGGAACACTATTTCTGTTATTATGAAATTGAATGTTTGGGAATACAAGTTTAATTATCAAGAGTTTTATTTAAACAAGACCATGTGCTTTTATTTAATGGGTATTAAATTTTGTTTTCAATAAAATCATTTGTCAACCTGTGTGAGATGTCACTCTTGGGGTTTGGCAATTGAATATTAGTCTGGATACATGCTTTGGATTGAATATTTGGTTGTTCAAAAATCGGGGTGTGACACCTTTCGATTTTAAAGCAGAACCTTTCTCAAACACAAGAGCACTCCCTGACTTTCTGTTGAGACCTCAGCTGCCTAGAGTTCTTTAAGCTGCTCCGCTAAAGTATTTTTAAATTTAGTCATGTTGTAATTGAGGCAAAATTACTTAAAAGACTCTGGCAGTGACTGGACTATGATATTGACCTGGGTTTCTCCGTCGATTTCAACTCCAAGGATCTCTAGTTCATTAAGAAGAGATATCATCTTAAGAACATGTTCCCTTACCAACGTCCGCTCAGCCATGGTTGTGTTCATCAAGTCTTTCATGGAAACCTACCTAGCAGCATGACTTTGATCCCCGAACATCTCTCGGAGTCTATCCATCATGTCATAGGCACTTGCAATTAACTGATGCTGATGTTGCTGAACATTCCACATGGATGCTAAAATGTAACACCACGCCATTTGTAGCACCGTTATTTTCCCTGTGTTTTCGTACGTTCGAATACATAAATTAATATCGTAATCTCCTTGTATTGCGTATTTTGCTAATATCGTTTATCTGGCATATTGTGTGAATCTTTATATATATAAATACGGTCCCAGTACATTTATTTTAATTACCGACTGTCTTGACGAGTTCGTATGGACCGCGGAGCAATAGAAGTGAATAATAACTTAACTGCCAATTTAGAGCCATACCAGTTTTACATGCAGTCTGTGGAGCAGACGCGCATTACGAGATGTTTACACATAGATCGAGGTGGACCCCATTTACTAGACACGTGGTAACATCTTAAACCTCATTTAATCACATTTTGACACTTGTCCCACTATACACCATCACCCCCCCCCCCAACATTGGACAGTTATCCTACTTACTCCCCACTATATATATACATTGTTTCTCTTTTTTTTTTTGGGGAGTAAAAACCATAAAACACAAATTTTTCCACTATCTTAGAGAGAATTTAGGGAGAGAGAAGAAGAAGAAGAAGAAGAAGCTGTAGATGATGAAGGTCTAGCCCAAATCCTTCAATGTATGTGTCATTTTTGTGATCTACACAATCAAATACCCCCATAAACACCCCCCTTCACCAAAGGAAGATAAGTTACTATCAAAAGAAGCTAAAGAGTCCATAATCAAAGCCCCAAATTGCAAGGAATTGGAAGAGGAGTGGAGAAAATCCCCATTGGAGGCATTTCAAGCTTTTCTTTCCATTTTTCTCCATTTTCTCAACACCCAAACAAGCCTTAATCCCTAGGTGAGTTTAAAACTTAGTAATAGATGCATATATTTAGAATATGTTTTGGGAATTGGAATGAAGAGCAAAGATAAAAAAATATAGAATGTTGAAAACATACAATCTGCCAGGATTAATTTCACTGTGTTAACTTAATTTGTATGAGTTATTTGAGCATGATAAATTGCTTTATAGACAAATTTGAAAACTACAACATTATAGATATTCGTATTATCTTTTTGTACAAAATCGTTCATTTTACTTAGACATTTCTTTTATTTTCGGACTGCTCTGTCCCAGATTTATAACACTGTATTGTACCTGCATTTCACCTATGAAGGATTGATTTTTAGACCAGGCTATAGTAGAGTTAATTTTAGATAAATGAGTTGGCTTTCTTCACAAAAAATTGAGAAGGTTTTGAGATCTCGAGCTATTAGAAAAGCTATTTTTACTAAACTACGTTCTAATGAAAACTTCTGTTTCCCAGATTTTAAGATTTGTCTTGCATGCTGCATTTGAAATTGGTAAATTGATTTTTGGGCCTAATGTAATACTAAGAAGTTATATATATATATATGTGTGAGTTATTCTTCTATGCTAAAAAACCTGTAGGTTATGAAGTCTTGAGCTACGAGAAACTTTCTTTTAACTAGTGGTTGTCCGGATGAATGTTTTTAAATAAATGCTTCTGCTAGTTATCATTATCTTGTTTATGTCATATGCGTTTAATGAGCTGCGTTGGTTACTGTTTCTATTGTGATTAGTATGAATGATGTAGGATGAGTTAGAAACATGCCATGAAGACTTAATACGTATTCTTGAAATCGTTAGTAAGTTAAGACTATAGCTAACATGACGTAAATACCGTAACTTAATGTTGACCTTAATGCGGTTTGATAATAAAATGATTCACGCGAATGGATCTTAAAACGTAAAAAATGAACGGTGGTTAGACGTGTTAGATAATGGCAAACCCTTCAATAATAGATTTTATGCGAATAAAGGGATGTTGACATTCGTTCCGGTCATTTGACTTCTGCTTAAAGTTGATGTGTGGACCTTTCTGTCGTGTTCAGGTATTTCTTGAGGAGTCAACCTTTCGGCAATCTTTATGGGGTCAATTGGTGAGGTTTGATTCATATCCTTGATATAAGGATCATCAGCAACATGTTCGATCAAGTGATTGTTTATGTATGTTTCGCATCCTTAATCTGTGGATCGTCCGTAACATGTTCTGTCGAATAGTTGGCCTGAGGATCATTAGCGACGTGTACGATTAAGCAATAGTTGTAGTGTGTTCCTCTTCTTGATCTGTGGATTGTCCATGACATGTTTGGTTAGGCAGTTGACCTGAGGATCATTAGTGATGTGTGTGATCAAGTAATTCATTGCTGAGTATTATTCTTTCTGGACCGTGGATCGTCGTTGATGTTTGCGGTCGAGCTGCCTTTGATTTATGTTGAGATTGTGTTGAGTATATTGAGAGTTGGAGAGCTATTTTTACTTTTCCCTGGATGCGTCGTACCCAGAGTATTGGATACCTTTGGAGTTACATCTTCTTTTAGTCGATATTGTTGGTCAGCTTAATTATGGGTTATGTTTCGTAGGGCATGGTTGGGTTTGGATGAGACATAGTTTTGAGAATAAAAGATGATGTCTCAGCAAAAAAAAAAAAAGAGAATAAAAGATGATGAATAACTTAATAGTGGTAACCTTAAGGATGCCCTTACTCAGCTGAATCGTTGATGGCTTTCTTGCCGCTGGACCATCCCTGTCCAGCATTTGTAGGTTCCAACGGAGCGGACTACTATCAAGATTCTGAATTTACTGCTGCAGACTATGCTGGTGAGGATTATTGTGAGGAAGGCTATGGTTTTGCCAGCTGAAGACCCTGGAGCTTTTCTCTTGACGTAGTTCTGTTATTAATATGTTTGATGATGTAATAGTATAGTTGGACATGTACTATGTATTTTTTGGATATCCTTTGGGTCTGTAATGTATTAATCATGTAAGACTTGAATATTTTAGATTCATGCTTACGCTGAACTTAGTCATTTTCCATTATTATATTATTGTTGTAAGCATGTTTGGAACAATCAGGTGACATTCGACCAGTCACATGTCTACGAACCCATAAAGGAAATTTATTTTCCATATTTTTAGTACTTCAGGGCGTGACACCATCTCATGAGCCTTAACCCATTTCTTGTGAGCATGAGTTTCCTTAGTGGTTGCCCCCTCACCAGGTTGCTCAGGATAAACTTGAGTAAGCACAAACTTGTACTCTTCAGTAGTTAACACAACATCCAAATTCGTTTTCTAGTCTATATAGTTTGGTCTAGTTAGTTTGTTTTCTTTAAGTATAACAGCGAGTGGATTGAAAGAGCCCATTTAAAAGCCTGAGAATCACATAATATAAATAATTACATTTGGACAAAAGGATTACAATGGATTCGAGTTGAAAATATTGGTTCCCTCTACAATATTTGAAAGGAATCCGCCAACAACCTGATACACCGCGAATAGTCCGACTCGATGGGAAACCATATACATTCCATCATTTGTTTAGATAGGGTATTGCCTTTTAATTTTGCTATCTAGGCAATGTACCTTGCCTAGTAAAATTAAACTGTTGACTTGCTTTGGTCCTATAAATAATAACAGTGACTCATATGGAGAGGATATTATTATTTATAGCTAAGTGTATACCATCACTTAATTCTAGGTCAAGAGTTCCATGAGGAACACCTCTAATGGAGAGGTGGCCTACACTAACAATCACCCAAAAGATTCTTTTAAAGAAGTTTGTACCGATGATTCCATGATTAACTTCATCTGATGGGGAGGATGACACTAGAGCCATCACACAAAATTAATCATATCATCTACAAACTAGTGATGGACACCATGAGATTTATACTTGATAAATTCCCTCTCCCACTTAGAATTATAAAAAAAAATGAGGGTTATAATTTTTAGTAAAACTTTTAATTTAATTAATAAAAACTAATAGAATACATCACAAGGATTAATTCATTCTTACTTGTCAAACCCACATGTATAGATAATAAAATTATTCTATTCTCATAATTTTATAAAATAAGTACTTATGTTTTCAAAGTATGGATTTTGTTTTATTTCTAAATATACACGTAGTTGTCCATTATTTTAAATTAATATAAATTAATCATGCAGCTAGACATCTGAAAAAGGTCTAGGAACAAATATCCATGTTGTCCTATACATTAAACATGAAACTACAATAATCATTCAATCACACATAAATAAGGAAACCACAATAAAATAGGAATCTTACTATGGTCAAGCTGCAACTCTTGTGAAGAAATCTTCATTGAATCCGATTAGCTCTATGTTGCCACTACGTATGGGGGTCGAGCTAAATCAGATCAACCATCAGCAACTGCCTTCCATAACTGTTTTCTGAAACAGACTTCTGAAACTGCTTCCAGATCGCTTTTACATGCTATTTATTTGCAGTAAATTAACGAAGCATCAATCAAGCGATGGATCCAATGCATACAAATCCTATGCCTCCATAAAGTAGTTCACATGCTATATAAAAACAACAATATTAACCATGAATAAACGATCATGGGATCCAATCACACAAAAACCAGTGACCATAATAGTAGAACAAGAATGCTGCAAAATAAGGGTTAGCACAGATCTACATTCTATCCACCCATCAATGCACACATAAGATCTATATTACTGGACAACATGGTTGCGTCCAACTTATATGTATAATCAATGTTGCTCTGATACCATTGTTAGGAAATTGCATTCCCAAAATCCGTTGACAGCGCGTATATGTTGGTACTACAAAAATTATGTTAAAGCTACAATAACCCTACAAGGGCGGTACTAGGGTTACCTTGAACTGCAAAAATGTATTACTATAGTAGACGAATCAAGAACACGGGCTCGATAATAGCTCATGATCTTCTACCGTATTCCTCTGCTGCTAGAATCTCAAACTGAGTGTGGTCTCTTTTGAAATCCTTTCTGTTTTCTGCTCTCTCTTTTTACGTTCTCTTTTCTATTATGAGTTATAATACTCTTGATGGAAAAACGCAAACTGAGATGTGAGCCAAAGCAACGAATATATAGGCTACGATAGGGACAATAAGAAGTCAATAAGGAATAGGCTTCCTCATGGAATTAGGAAACCCTAATTTGAACTGAATCATATTCCTAGTTCCATAAATTATAATTCATACCACTAAAGAATTATAATTGCACTCCTACCCTTACCTCAAAAATATATTTCGAGCTCCATGTTATGAAATGCTTATTATCTCTCCACGTGAAGATTACGTATATCCATTAATTAAATATAATTAATGACAATCATATTTAATTAATCTCTTAAAATTCCTTAAGATCCTTTGCTTACCTTATTTGATATGTCAGATACAAAATCCACCTGCAGGGTTTGACATAATCAAAACTTATAAGCTTTCTCAAGGGGATATCATCAATCTCAAAATTGAGACATGGATTCCATCATCAAATAATATCCACCAGACTACTAATATTGTCACCAATCCAATGAGATATTGACCCATTTAGGGATCTCACTACGTTAGGGATAAAAGCATAAATATCAAATGTACATGTCTATAAATTAACTAAGGATCTAGAGCATAAGAACTCATAATAGCCATGAGGTATTAATTATATTATAAGTCAGTACAAAGATAATTACCCCAAATCGATCCCGTTTAATACACAAAGTGTACCAGTATAGTGAGATGAAACTATACCATTTTTCGTAGTCAAGACATACTTACTACATCACATACTACAATCCTACCGATGTTGTATCAAATCCCATCTAAGACTGTAAATCAAAATCTTACATTCTACAAGATTCGATGGTTTGATCTTCCATGAGTAAGACGAACTCTACACACCAAACCACCTAGTACGTATAACAAGAGACACACATGCATAATAATAAATAAACAATATAATGTAAACATTGCCCACACAGATTCTCATAAAAATGGAATACCTAATATTATTAAAATAGAAAATCAAATACATAAAGTATAGCTTCTAGTATGTATCCCTAGTAAAGAGTTCTTCTGGATCCACCTGCCATTCTCGCAGCACGGGGAGGTCGGGTTCTTCTCTCTAGAGGCTCGACATGGGAGAAAAGTAATTGATAAATGCCCAATCACTACAAAAGGGTGGAAGAAGAAGTTCTTCCATGTGTCCACCCTTGGGCTTTGTAAAGACGCCCTAGGAATTCTGCTAAGGACCTCTTGGGTGGGGCAACTGAGGGGTAAGCTCCCATTCTTGCACCTGCCTTTTATTTTACACTCTTGTTTTTCGTTGGAATAATAAGGGTGCTCTTTTTTTGTAGTGGGAACAGCTGACCTAGCGACTATTCCCGAGGAGTTCCAAGATAGGATCAGTGCTTTGGCTGAAGAACCGACCAATATCGCTGTGTTATTGACCCATACGGGAGATTAGAAGGTCACGAACAGGCCTAGCCAGTCCTTCAAAGTATCCGTCTTTCCCTTGATCCTTGTTGGTAAGTTCTCGGGTTCTCTAAATTACCTTTATGCTTGATAGGTTCTGATACATGTCTTCGACTCTTTTATGGTTTTTTCTTAGTATCACAAAGATGGCTCCCAGAGACATGGGTGGTTTGAAGGAGAAGGAAGCTAACCTGGCTGTACGGGTATGCTAGAGGTGGAAAAGGTAGGGCCCTACTGAGGGTCAGTAGCTGAAAAGGATTCACCAGGGGCCCCAAGTGGAGAAGGAAGCGGTCAGGACATCAGCTCTTCGAGTTGAGGTTGCTGCGCCCTCCAATCGCCTTACTGACGCCATACTGATCGGGACGTCAACTCTTCGAGTTGAGGTTACTGCGCCCTCCAGGCTAGATGACATCCAAATTGGGATCCTAATAGTGGAGACGACAGATGACATCCGGGCGAGGGTCCAGCTTGGGCTGCTGCAAAGCCAGGTTGATATGTCCTCTGGGTTGGGCCCCGAGGCCTTAATCGGGTGGCTGTACAATATCAACCATATGGTAAGTAACTTTATACTCATTTTTCTTTATTTCTCTATCCACTACGACTGATGGCTTCTGTTTCTTTCTTACATACTTGTTGCTTTGTAGCAGGGGTCGAGGCTTACCTGCCCGGGGTGGCCGAGAGGTTTGCCACTCCTCAGGCTGCCCTATCTATAGAGAAGGAGGCACAGGAGGATCCGGACTTTGCCCTCGCCATAGAGAAGAAGAAGATAAGGGTCCTTGCCCTAGACTTGGGGGTGGCCCAGGAGGAATTGGCAGCCGAGTAGTTGGCCTGGAAGGCTGTAAATGTCGAGAAGGTGGCTCTAGCTAAGGTTGTCACTGCTCAGGAGGTGGAGGCGAATGTGGAAGAAGTGTTTGAGGTCGGTTTCCTCCACGGCTACGCTGACCTTGCCTAGAGGGTGGTCTCGAACCATCCGTATTGGGACCTCTCGGGCTATTCCTGGCCCGAGCTCAACTTCTGAAAGGAGGAGGTTTCTGAGGAGGCCCCTACTGAGGCTGTTGGGGAAGAGGCAGATATCGCCGAAGGAGAGGTCGGGGACATCGACGATGCTGTGGTCATCGTGGATGACCAGTAGTCATGTATATATTTATTAATTTATTTTTTGGGGAGGCTACTATAATTGCCCCTGAACATTGTACTTTTTGTATGTAGTAATGAAAAAGGCCCATTGAGGTCACTTTTTGCATATCGCTTATCCTTAGTGAAAGGTTTAGGACTGCGACTGGTAGGGAACACTTGGCCTTTTAGGGACCTACAATGCCTTTAAATTTACTGATCCGTTGATGGCTAGGAGGTTTGTAGGTCCCATCCGGAAGAGTGTAGGAGTTTCCAATCCTATTACTGCCCGATCGATTAACTCTGGGCATTATAGGTACTTAGGAATGTTTAAGGGCTTATACTTAGTTAATTCCAAATCCTATTAATGTCCTGTGTGATTTCCTATACTATTTCATTATTCCTTCCTGCCCCCCAAGCTTTTGATAAGGCGATAGTGTGTAGAGGTAATGACTACAGGAAACCGACCCAAAACGTTAGTAGTTCTGAGGTCCTTTGACTCCTCTATTATTGGCCACTTAGGGGGTTTTCCCACATCATAGGTTATGGACCTAAGTTGAGTTAGTGCCTCGGGTTTGATCCCGAGGTCTTTTGTGTGCCTTGAGTGTGATTATGAGGTCTTTTATGTGCCTCGGGTGTGGTTTTGAGGTCTTTCATTGACACGAAATAGTGGTAAGGGACACTTTTTGTGAAAGAAAAGCTTTTTATTCAATCTAAAAAATTGATCGAAAAGAGCTACAACTTGTATAAAAATACTGACCCCCATTTCACTGAAAGCATTTCCGTAGTTGCTCCACATTCCAGGGGTGTGACAGGTCCTATTCGTCCAGTGTCTGTAGCCAGTAAGTAGGTTCTCGGTCGGTTGACTTGGGTCACTTTATATGGGCATTCCCAGTTTGGTCCCAATTTTCCGTGACTTAGGACTTTGGTAGACTGGTTTACTACCTTCAGGACGAGGTCCCTAACCTAGAAACTTTGATGCTTTAACTTGCTATTGAAGTACCTGGAGACCCTCTTCTTGTAAGTTGCCACCTTTATGTATGCCTGGTCTTGCTTTTCTTCTATCAAGTCGAGTTTTCCTCTAAGGGCTTGCTCATTGCCTTGCTTGCTGAAGTTTGCCACCTGGTATATTGGTAGTTCGAGCTCTATGGGTAACACTGCCTCGAAGCCATAGGTAAGTAAGAGCATTGTTTCTCCTGTTCCCACTCAGGGAGTGGTACGGTAGGCCCACAAAAGGGTTGATAGTTCTTCTGCCTAGAGTCCCTTGGCCTGTTCAAGCCTTATTCTAATGGACTATAGTATTGTTCGATTTGTTACCTCAGCTTGTCCATTGTCTTGAGAATGCTCGGGAGAAGAGTAATGATTCAAACTACCTGAATACCAGTGTGTCAAACTGCCTTCAATTGTCATTGAACAATATGCAAGGCATGCCGAACCTGTTGAAGATATTTTTCTCAGAAAAAGTTTACATTTTCTTCTCGGGTATTATCGCCAATGATTAGGCTTTGGCCCACTTGGTGAACTAGTCTACTGCAACGATGATAAACTTAACTTAACTCTTTTCCATGGGGAGCGCTCCGACTATGTCAATGCCCCATTGAGCGAATGGCCAGGGGCAGAGGATTGGAGAGTGGGGCTCTACCCGGCGGTTAATCATAATTGTGTGCTATTGACACTCGTCACACTGTTTGACATATTGTTTACAGTCCTGGGCCATCATTAGCTAATAGTACCCTTGTAACAGTGCTCTGCGGGATAGCGCTCGACCTATAATGTGGCTTCCATATACTCCCTCATGGATCTCATATAAGATTGCTTGAACCTGGGTAGGATGGATGCACCGGAGGTAAGGAATAGTGAATCCCCTCTTATATAGCACACCATTGACGAGGTGGTACCTTTTTGATCTGTATTTAACACGCCGGGCTGCATCCTTCACACCTGTTAGACACCCGGTGTTGAGGAATGTTACTATGGAATTCATCCAACTGGCTGCTAAATTGACTAGGTCAACCTCCATCCTTCTGAGTTGGACACATTGGGTTCGGGCAGGTAATCTACACTTATCCTAGGGAGGTTCGACTCAGAAGATGATGCTAGTCGTGCTAATCGATTGGCCCTTGTGAATTCTTCCCTCGGGATCTGTGTGATGGAGAACCCTTTGAGCTTCATTGTAATTGTCCAGACGAGGGCTAGGCAAGCCACCATGTTATCTTCCCGGGTTTCATATTCCTGGTTGACTTGGTTTACCACCAAATGGGAGTTACTATATCCTTGAATTTACTGTGTGCCCATCGAGGTAGCCAACTATAGCCCAACTGGAAAGGCTACATTATTGGATGCCTGAAAGCCGAACCTGTAGACACCCCAATTTTGACCGACCGTCAAATTTAGGAGAGCGTCACCTCCACGTCCAATGATGATAAGGACCGAAAAGATTCGAAGTATTCCAAGCTCTTCAGAAAGTTCTCCAAACGCGACAAAATTTCACAGAAAGAAGAAAATACCAGGTATTTAGGAGAACTCAGGTATAAAACACCATTCTTGGAAAAGATCTTCAAAAATAAGTTTCTTTAAGAAAAAGGGAAGAAAGAAAAGACCTACAAAGGGAAGTTCAATAGAAAACGGCACACGGCAGTATTCCGCGGCACTCAGTGAGTGCCGACCGGCATTCAGTGAGTGCCGGCCCGACATTTACTGAGTGCCGTCAACATTTTCTGACTGCCGTTTGCTTTTAAAGTCCGTATTTTGTGGTACAATACGTATATGTATGCGGATAAAAATAAAAAGCTGATAAAGTAAGGTTGACGAAAATACGGCAATCAATAGTTTGGCGCGGCACTCAATGAGAGCCGCGCGGCAGTCACAGAATGCCGTCGCGGCAGTCATAAAGTCCCGCTGCGGCATCCACGGACTACCGCAGATTACTTTTGACTGCCGCCCTGGGCAGCAGTCTGTCTAATTTTAGGAAGTACGTATTGTACCACCAAATGAGACATTTACGCCTGTTTTTTACTCCGAATTCACTGAAAATACTTGGTAATTTTGTCTATAAAAGAGGGAGGATCTTCCTTGAGGGGGGAGACATACAACACAATACATGAGAGATAACCACCACTATACTAATATATTTTTGAGAAAGAAAAGAGAGAGTTTGGGAGAGCTTGAAGAAGAGTTTGGAAGATCTTCAAAGGAGAGAAACTTTGAGGATAGTTTGGAGGTGATCCTCTAACCATAAGTTGTCTATTTACATTCTTCCTTTTCTTGAATCTCTAATCCTCAAACCTTTTTATTTTCTTTGCTCCATTTCTTTTGTTGATTATACTTCCTTCTTGAGACTCTTAGAGATTCTCAATATCTCTCTTGAAATCTCTTGAACATGATCTTTTGAATCCCATGTAAGCTTGTGCTTCACATGGGAATCAAAGTTTGATCATCACTCCATTTCATAGACAAATAGATGGATCCAAGTCCACACTCATGACTTGGATCCTCTAAACTTGATGTTTCATGGAATCCTTTCTATATTCCTTTGAGACTCATGAGTATAGTCATGTCTTCATCTCCAATGACCATCAAATGGTAGGAGAAAGTGGTTTTGAGTCTAAGCCCATCCCCATGGTTTAGATTCCTTATCTTGAGATTTCATGAAGTCCATTCATACTTCACTTGAAATCTAAAAATATAAAGGTCTTTAATCTCCAATGACCATCAAATGGTAGGAGAAAATGGTTTGGTTTAAGTCCAACTTCATGGTTTAATAGTTGGGGTTAACACATAAAAGTTGAACTTGACAAATGAAACAGTGGGTTCATAAACCGATTTCGATCAAGGATTTTTAGTTCGAAATCTAACCGTTGGAATCAAGTGAAACCAACGGGAAAATGTCAATAACATAATGTTTTACCACTACAATTTTTGTTTTGACGAAATTCCATGCTTAAGATGGTTTGGTCCTATGATTTTAAAACATTCAACTCTCTGTCCAAAATTTCAGAACAGTAAGTACATTTTGAAATTCATAAATCAGAATCTTAATGGAGTTTCTGGGGTCTTTAATAATTTTTTCTAGGTACCTTGATGTGTTAGGAAGATCCCCTAAAAAGACCTAAGTGTTTCTCATCTTTTGGCTATTTTTAGAAAATCATACAAGATCTCTGGACAGAGAGTTACAGATTCCTGAGTGATGTCTAGTGTTTTCCGTATTCCCGGAGATCTAATCGTTCAAACCTTGATTTTCTTTTTGGGTTATAAACCAGACTCACAGAGGCATATCATATCTAAAAAGTATTAAGATCCAACCGTTGGAAGTATGGTTTTTCAATTTTTTAAGATCTAGTCTGCTCTCTGTAATTCATAAAAAAACTGCTACTGTTTTTGTCTAATCTTATTTATTTCAACTCAAATGGCCCCTAATGTCTTGAGACCCAAATCATACTTTGAATAATGATAATTTAGCTTAAATCCAGAGGCTAAGTGACCCAAATTAGTGAATAAATCCATGTCTTATTCTTGTTCACATTCATTCATTCATGTACATTTAACGCTCATGATTAGAACTAGCTATTGAATAAAGTTGGATTTCATGCTTGATAGATTTAAGCTAGAAATTTAGGATTGTTATTTCTAACTTCACATCTTGGATATCATGTGGACTAACCTTTGTTTTGTAGCGCTATTAAGGTATGATCTCTAGGACCCCCTTTAATTTATTTTAATTTCTTGATTTGATTGATTTTTTCAACCTCATGCGCGACACATTAGAATTAGGATCTTGCCTTATATGCGTATGTGATTAGAGACTCTTTTTTAGGATCCCGGGTAAGTTCTCTTGTTCCCTAGTGCATATCATGTTGCTTGCTACTTGAAATATGTGATTTTTGAATGATATTTTATCAATTGCAATTTTACACCCCTTTGGATATGCTTTTTGTGACGTATATCTACACATATATATTAGTTGAGGGCACATTTAAATTAATAATTTGATTAGAAGGATATTGAGTAGAGGCCTATCGCAAGATAGGATGAGAGAGGGTTTTTTAGTCCGACAGGCTCCTTCCTCTCTCATTCCATAATCCCCGGACCTAGTTAATCTCTGGTTTCTAAAAGATCAGTTTACTTTTAAAATGGTTTCTTAATTTTTCCTTTTAAAAATTAAGTGGCGACTCATTTATTTTTGAAATTAATTTTGAAAAGCTGTGGGTAAAAGAAAGAAAACTACGATATCCACTATCTGGCGACTCTGCTGGGATCGAACCCAAAATCTCTGGCTTCGCAGACATGAATTCTGACTTTGGGTTCACTTGAGGATTAGACTTGAAAAATATCCTTTTAATCGAATTAATTAATCTTTGTGTGCCTGTTGCACTTCACTCGTATGTCCAGCCAGTCGATTGCACGGAACTATGACCTTGGAGGCTCGGGGCAACCCGGTCGGTCAAGTCATCATGGGGCTGTGTGGTCACCCTTGATCTCGTACCATGATTTGGTATATGAAGCATCCTATCGGGTGTGTGTCAAGGGTCCCTTATTTGACCAAAACCCAGCCTTTGCACAGTAGTTTCTATAGAACCTCTCAATCTTAGGAAATCAACTCTTGATTAGGATTATGTGCTAGGGAGTTTTGTATGCCCGGAAGGGATTATTTGAGATGATGACGATACTTGCTTGATGAAAGACGTATAATCTTTTAATCACCTTTTAGATGTTTCTCCTCATGTTCCACGACATTTGGAGAACATGCCGAACCTTGATTATAAGATTATAATTCTTACATCATGTTTAGCTAAGCATCATTGACCTTGTATGTATCCAAATTCATGGAAAGTATGGTAATAATCCGGTCATGTGGTCCCCCTACCCAAAGGATTCCTTTCTTTTTCCCAAAGTTTTCATTCACCCTTTCAAAAAAAAAAACAAAAAATCTTTTCTCTTTTCAAACAAAAATTCCCCAAACTAACCTTTGTTAAGGCATATTTTCATTTGACCACTTTCAAAAGAAATAAATTGGAAAATCCTTGAAATTATTTTCGGGAAGAAAGATTTTCGGAATAAAAGAAACCCAATCATTTTTTGTTTGAACACCCTCAAAAGCATTCTCAAGCATTGTTTTCAAAAACTTTTTATCATCCAAAAATGCTTTTCAAATGAACTTCAAAAATTTTGAATATCCAACCTCTGGGAGATCACAATGAAAGGAGAAATCAGCACACTTGACATGGGTAAGGATCTTATGTGCTTATGTGTTAGGATTAGGATTTTCTATTTTTTGGCATATAGAGTAGGCACACACGCACACATGCATTGCATCCGTGTGACATATAAAAGGAAAGTGTCTTTGCGTAATAAAAGGAAGATAAAAAGATTTTAAAAGGAAAAATTTCAAAATTTGTTGTAGGAGTGAAAATAGCATCAACGTCAGATCAAGCGTGGTTTAGGGATCCTATGGCAAGGCTGGTAAGAAGAGAATACGCTGACATGGCTGAAGAAAGAAACAACGAAGAAATGGATGAGTTAAGAATACTGGTAGAACAACAAGCAGAGAAAATGAGGCGACAGGTGGAAAACATGAACTGTATGATGGGGATGATAGAAGAACTGAATCGTCGACCACCACATGTAGTTCCGCCCGTTATAGACCCACCTTTGGGAGGAGGGGAAGGAGATTGGTTTGATGATCAAGAGGCGCAATGGACTGATGCACTACGAGCCAATAGAGACAGAGAGAAAGCTGAGAAGGAGAAGCTACTAACTGAGAAAATAGAGAAGTTGGAAAGGGTGATACGCAAGGCTCAGGGAGTTGATACCTATCTGATGGAACTGGAAGGGTTGTATGACGGAGTACGTGAGACACTGCCTGCCGGGTTTAAGATGCCGGTTTTTGACAAATTTGATGGGACCGGCAATCCTCGCAGCCATATAAGAATGTGTATTGGGGCTTTCCAACCAAGCGGCTTAAGCATAACCATGATGGCAGTCCTATTCCAACAAACTTTGACTGGAGCTGCTCTGTCCTGGTATCTTACTCTCGAACTAAGCAAAATCAGGATGTGAGAAGAAGTGATTAAGGCATTTGTGGCACAGTACGAATACAATCATGATTTAGATGTCACTGTCCGAGATTTGGAGACCACTAGGTAAGGGAGCAAAGAATCATTCGCCGAATACCTGAGCAGATGGAGGGTAAAGGCAGCTAAAATGGTACAAAGGCCGTCTGAGAAGGACCAGATCCGAATGCTGATGAAGAATCTACAGCCAGTGTATCAAGAAAAGATGAAATTCCAGTCGATCAACACCTTTGCTGAGGTTTTCGATGTCGGGACAAGGATAGAGGATGCAATCCAAGAAGGGGTAATCAAGAAGGAGGAGCAACCAAATCGGTACAGGAGGCCAAACTATGGGTCCAACGGAGGACAAGCGGGAGGTCACTCTGGCCCCACCGATGTCAATGCACTGAATGGACCAGAAAGAAAATTCGACATAGCACCGAGGAGAGGAGGGGATAAAGCACCAAGGAAGTTCTCAGATTTGGGAGTATCACTGTCAACCGCCCTCGATAGGCTGTTAGCCAAGGGGCATCTCCGTCAGTTGGAACCCCGACCTCCATCAAGTCCGCTTTCGCCAAATTTTCAAGGGGACCTCTTTTGTAAATTTCATCAGTAGAAGGGACACTCAACGGATAGGTGTATGAGATTAAGGCACGAGATTCAGGACCTCATTGATAACAAGGTAATTTCGGAACCCTCCCACAAAACTCCGAATGTTACTAGAAATCCACTTCTGAATTATCGAGCCGTGCCACCACCGCAGGGCCATTATCTCTTGGGGATAGAAGAAGCAACCTTCGATCCGTCTAGGCTAATCACTAAGGCTGGGACACCAAGAAAGCCATACCAGCTACCTGAGGATTTGACAATCTGTGCTTTGGAGGATCAGCCGAAGGAGAATGAAATGGGACAGTCAGACTGGTGGATTCAAGGGAGTGACAGTCGAGACGAGAACCAGGCAGAAGATGATCTTTGGTATGAGAGCGACAAAGAAACAGAGATGGTAGAGGGTACTTTGAAAGTTGATTCAGAAATTGACAATTTGTGGGCAAGGGAAGAAGTCAGTCATTTAACTCGGTCGGGCAGACACTTTAAACCGCATGAGCTAGAGGAGGATCATCCGGGGAGAGATCTAGACAAAGGAAAAGGGAAGATGAATGAAGAAGAGGAAGAAGATAGAGTTCTAAAGCAGATGAAGAAGACCCAGGCCAATATCACCATTTGGGGGTTGCTGATTGCCTCCAAACGCCATAGACAAGCGGTCCTAGATGCTCTGAACCAATCTGACGTATCTATCGACACCAGCCCGGAGGACCTCATAGGACTGATCGGCAAAATCCCGACTTTGGCCATTACCTTCTCATCAAATGACTTGCCTCCGGGAGGGCCCGTTTATAACAAACCATTATATGTCACTGTCGAATGCTTGGGGAACGTCATGCCTGCTTGCCTGGTTGACAATGGATTGGCCCTCAATGTATGTCCCTTCCAAACGGCTAAGCAAATGGGCTTGGATGAGTCAACATTTACACCGTCTGAGCAAAGGGTAAGAGCCTACGACAAAACTCAGAGAACGGTCATGGGGATAATCCTCCTTCGTCTCATTATCGGCTCTTTTAGAAAAGAAGCTGAATTCCAGGTCATCGACATCCCCGCTTCCTTCAACCTGTTGCTGGGTAGGCCTTGGTTGGACAGTTTGGGTGCTATACCATCAACGATCCATCAAAAGGTTAAGTATGTCTGGGAGGATAAAGTCTGTGATATCCTCGAGGACAGCTGGGTTCGTTCGTCCAAAGCAGCATCAAGCGCGCCAGTTCTGGAATTACAGCTGCAAGAAGAAGAAGCAAAAATGGGAGGGTTCGAGTTCATCAGTATGTTGGAAGAAGAAAAGCCGAGGGAGTTTCTACCACCCCATTTCGATCAGTATGCCAGTCCAGTGGTCGCAGGGATCAGGAAGTGAATGGGTTTCTTTCCAGGATTAGGGTTGGGGAAAAACCTTCAAGGCCTGCCTGAGTTTCCAAGAATCCCTACTCAGACTCACACTCACGGCCTGGGGTACCAGCCGACAAAGAAGGAACTGAGGGCAAAGAAAAAGGCCGTCGATGCACCACCAGACCCTTACCTGAAGACGCTCAATGGATATTTTACGAAGGAAGGAGAAGATTTCCCCTTATGTGGCTTCCCAGAGCCATGGATGGACCAGAAAGACAAATGTTTAAAGCCAAGGTTCGAGATCTTTTTCTCCCATGAATTCTCCGAGTACAAAGACCCGTTTTTGCAAATGCCTGAAAGGTCTGCTACCGTCAACGATTGGATTGGTGTACTGGATGGACCGGTCATGCAAGACCTGTTGAGCGAAGGAGGGGTAAAAGCCGAAGAAAAAGGGAAAGAAGATAAGGGCCTGGAAGTCGAGATTGAGGGTGAGAATGATGAGGATGCACTGGAAGAAGAACCGAAGCCAGAAATGGAAGAAAAGACGGAAACCGGAGGGCTGCCAGGTTGCAACACTATGGAGCTCAAGCAGGGGGCCAACAAGGAGTGGGTCTTTGAGTCTAGTGATAAGTATCCCCCTCACCCAGAATCTGTAATGGCCCAAATGAGGCGTCTTACTATCGCTATGTCTGTTGTAATCACTCTTAACAAAATCAATGAAAGCATGACTGATTCCGCCTACTCGAATGCGCTTAATGAATGTGATGAATGTGAAATTCCTGATGAATTGCAAAATTTAGTTGAAAAGGAAAATGAATCTGCATGCAAAATTGTAGAGAACACCCTAACAATTAATCTGGGAAATGAAAATCACCCTCAAAATGTTTTTATTGGCTCGACACTTAGCAATGAAGAAAGCAAAGAACTAATCAATCTATTAAATGAATTCAAAGATGTTTTTGCATAGTCTTATAACGATATGCCAGGTATTGATCCAAAAATAGTCCAACACCACATCCCTCTCTTTCCCAATTCAAAACCCATAAAACAAAAATTGAGGCGAATGAGGCCAGAATGGGCACTTAAAGTAAAAGAGGAGGTTGAAAAGCAATTAAAGGCTGGATTATTGATGGTCACTGAGTATCCTGAGTGGATTGCTAACATTGTACCTGTCCCAAAGAAGGACGGTCGTGTTAGGGTTTGCATTGATTTTCGGGATTTAAACAGGGCAAGCCCTAAAGACGATTTCCCGTTACCCCACATTGACGTGTTGGTCGATAACACTGCGAGACATGAGCTTCTATCTTTCATGGATGGATTCTCTGGGTATAATCAAATCCTCATGGCACCCGAGGATAGAGAAAAAACCACGTTCATCACTCCATAGGGGACATATTGCTATAGGGTCATGCCGTTCGGACTTAAGAATGTAGGTGCGACCTATCAGAGGGATGCCACCACTTTACTACACGACATGATCCACAAAGAAGTGGAGGTGTATGTGGATGATATGATTGTGAAATCCAAAGAGAGGGGAGGGCACCTAGGAGCTTTGAGAAAGTTCTTTGAGAGATTAAGGGAGTTCAAAATGAGGCTAAATCCGCAGAAATGCACGTTCGAAGTCACTACTGGGAAATTATTGGGATTTCTTATTACTCAGAGGGGAATAGAGGTGGACCCCACCAAAATAAAAGCCATAATCGAAATGAACCCACCGAAAAATGAGAAAGAACTGAGAGGTTTCCTGGGGAGAATACAGTTCATCAGCCGCTTCATTTTCAAACTCACCTTAACCTGCGACCCACTGTTCAAACTGCTTAGAAAAGGAGATAAATTCAAATGGGACGCCCCTTTCCAACAAGCCTTCGACAAGATCAAAACCTACCTCCAAAACCCACCTGTCCTATCACCACCTTTACCTGGGAAACCCCTGTTACTTTATCTCTCCGTATCTGAAGACTCTATGGGGTGTATGCTGGCCCAAGAAGGAGAAGAGGGGCACGTGGAGAAGGCCATTTATTACTTGAGCAAAAGAATGGTCGGATATGAGTTAAAGTACTCGCCCTTGGAAAAGGTCTGTTGGGCCTTGGTTTGGTGTGCCCGCCGCCTTCGCCATTACATGCTAGCCTTCCTTGTAATCCTGGTATCCCGAATGGACCCATTAAAATACCTATTCGAAAAACCCGTCTTGACCAGTAGGATTTCCCGTTGGACCATGATGCTAGCTGAATTCGACATCAAGTATGTCACTGCCAAGTCTGTGAAAGGAAGGGCTATCGCTGAGTTTTTAGCCGACCTCGCCATAGAATTCGAGGACAAGGGAGAATTCAAGTTCCCGGATGAAGGAATAATGGAGGTTAAGGAGGATTTGTGGAAAATGTACTTCGCTGGAGCAGCCAACCAATTAGGTTACGGAGTTGGAATCATTCTCATAGCACCCGATGGGGCCCCTACCCCATTAGCCGTCAAGCTCAAGTAAAACTCAACCAACAACACTGCGCTGTACGAAGCATGCATAATTGGGATGAAAGCAGCCTTGACTTTGAAAGTCGGACGGATTGATGTCTTCAGAGATTCCAATTTGATCATATCCCAAGTCCGAGGAGATTGGAAGGTAAAGCAAGAGAAATTGAGACCTTACCATGACTATCTGGAAAGTCTAAAAGCGCAGTTCCAAAAGATTTCTCTTTACTACCTCCCTCGTGAAGAAAACCAACTAGCTGACTCTTTAGCTACCTTAGCCTCGATGATCCAAATCCCCTCCAAAACTGCCATGATCCCGCTATCCATAGAAGTGAGGAACCAACCGTCATTTGAAATGATCGTGGTCATAGAAGTCGAAGAGGAAATACTGTGGTATGTGGATGTGTGGAAGTTCATTAAAGAAGGAGAATACCCCGAAGGAGCCTCAGAAAAGGACAGAAAAGCGATTCGCCAATTCGCCGCTCAATTTGTGATTTACGCAGATAAGCTATGGAAGAAATCCTACATTGGGTATAATCTGGAGTGCCAATATGGAAAAGAAGCTAAGAGAATGATGGAGGAAATATATGAGGGAATGTGTGGGCCCCATATGAACGGGCACATGCTGGCGATGAAGATCATCCGGCAGGGGTACTATTGGACGACCTTGGACAAAGACTGTTGCGAATACGTTAGAAGGTGTCACAAGTGTCAAATTCATGCAAATTTGATGCATACCCCGCCGTCACAGCTCTATAGCATGACCACCCCTTGGCCATTTTCCGTGTGGGGGATCGATATCATTGGTGAGATAGTTCCGAAGGCTTCCAATGGGCACCGATACATAATCGTGGCGATTGATTATTTTACAAAGTGGGTAGAGGCAGCCTCGTATGCAACTTTGAAAGCCAAGGACGTGGTGAGTTTCATCGAGAAAAACATAATCTGCAGGTATGGGGTCCCAAATGAGTTTATCTGCGATCATGGCAGTCATTTCCAGGGAGAGGTTATCCTGCTCCTTGAAAAGTATAAGATCACTCGCCATCAATCGTCCCCGTATAGGCCTCAGACGAATACAGCAGTAGAAGCATCAAATAAGAATGTCAAAGCAATCTTGGGAAAAACGACGGATACATATAAGGATTGACATGAGAAGCTGCCATTTGCTTTGTGGGGATACCGAACCTCGGTAAGAACTTCAACGGGCGCTACGCTGTATTCGTTGGTCTACGGGATGGAAGCCGTTCTCCCAGTCGAGGTAGAAATACCCTCTCTTAAGGTTTTGGCAGAGTGTGAGATCACCGAATCAGAATTGGTACGAGGAAGGTATGAGGAGTTGATGTTACTCGATGAGAAGAGGCTGGCCGCAGTAAACCACACTCGGGAGTACTAGAAGAGGATAACTCGTGCTTTCAACAAAAACGTCCGCCCAAGGAAGCTTGCTGAGGGTGACTTGGTCCTTAAAGAACTGAAAGTGCCTGTTTATGACCCCAGAGGAAAATTCAAACCCAATTAGGTCGGGCCATACATCATTAAGACTCTCATTTCCGGAGGAGCGGCCTATCTCATGGACCTGGACGGGGTTGAATTTAAGCAACCAATTAACCTCGATCGCCTCAAGAAATACTTTGCTTGAAACCTTTCTTTCCAAAGCCTCTTACCTTGATGAACTACGCTCGACCTGATTCCCGTTAGGGGATACGTAGGCAACCTACTCGGTTCGGTCAGTAAATAATTTCCTGATTGTCGCCTTTTCTTTGCAGCCTTAAGCCGAACTACTTGGGACCTGATGCCTGCTTGGGGATAAGTAGGCGGGCTCTCCAAAGCCCTCGGTCCATACAAAAAAAACTTGTGCTAAACTAGGGGCAAACTGGCATTTGCCCCGAACCACTTCGAAGCCCTAAAACCAAGGGGCAAACTTCGTTTGCTAGCATAAGAACCCAGATACAGGACCCCCCTTTTGGATCACCTGGCTATCAAATAAGTACTATAAAGAAACAAATGAGAATTCATGACATAGAAGGAGTAAAGCTTTAAGCAAAGAAAAAAAAAGTAGAGAGCCAAGAAAAGACATTGAAAGGAGGATTCTTCATAAAAGATTAATCGAAGGAGTGAGCATTTTGATCAAACATGTTAGAACTTTCCTAAAAGATAACAACACTTCTTGAAGAGAAAAAATAAGGAAAATCACATTCAAAAGCGTAAAAAGAGTAGGCAGGGTCTGTCAGAAATTTTTGTAAAATGGCAAGCTTTTCCCTGTTTTCGTCTACTTTATTATGTGTCAGTCAAACTCATCTCGCAACCAAGGCCTGGATCTCTAGAAGATACTTGGCAGTAGGCACAGTCGGAGCAAGAATCGTCGGGCACGGAGCAGCCATCTTGCTATGCCAAGCCTCAATAAAAGCCTTCACAATAGAAGGGCGCAAGGCGGACCCCTTGGTAAAATCAGCAGTCACAGATTCAGTAGTATCCTGTAAAAGTCCAAACTGGCGTACCACCCGATCAGGAATATAGAAGGTAGTAGTACACAAACCCGGCAGCCAGATGCCAGGTCGCCCAGGAAGGCGTACGGCAATAGAGCAATGAAACCACTGAGGACAGACCCAGCAGATATCACTGGAAGAGAGGCCTTGGAGCCAACCAAGCCATGCATCGGCAGAATGAAATAAGCTGTGAATCTCTACATGATCATAGGGAAGTGACCCGCGAAGACGGGAAGGGTGTATAAAGAGATCCAAATGCTTTATGAGCCAAATCTGCAGAACACAAGGTGCTCTGGCAGATAATAAGGCCCCGGTAGCATGAGCATGATCATGACCCAGTCCTATCAAGGTCTCACCAAGAACCAGCATAACTGTGCTCTTCATCTCCCTAAAACCGCAGGCAATGGGTATGAGAATGTCGGAGGATGACTGAAAGAGAAAGTAAGAAAGCATAGCAATCGATAGAGCGCTACGCCGTATAACTTGATACCCGCCATCATAAGGGTCTCCTACGGGAGCATAAACGGAAGAAAGGCGCTCAAAATCAATCTGCCTATCACAAATAAAGGAGCCCGCCACATTCCAAGATGTGTGGAGAAGAGTAGCTAAATCCCGGACATACCCGGCCTGAACTGGAGGAACCGTCAATTCAGCAGAAGGATCGGTGTAAAGAATGGCGCTGAATTCCTCAAACAAGGGGCAAATCTCCTGAGAGCCAAACCGAAAGACGTTGAAAGAAGGATCCCAACATTGGATGGCAGCTCGAAGTAGGCCCTCATTCAAATTCATCCGTCGGAAAGAGAAAAGATCATTAAGCCTGAAGCACTCAAAGTTGAGCCTATCAACGCTGGAAAGGGTATCCATCCATGGGAAAAGGATTTGGGAGCTGATAGGGGCCATTTGGGAAGAAAGTAAAGAAGAAAAGAGAAGTGTTTTGCGGAGCCTTGAGAATGAAGGGGTATAAATAGGGGAATAAAGCTGCCTACCTACCTGCGGCACTCGATAAAGTGCAACGGCACTCAATGAAATGCCACACGGCAGTCTGTGAATGCCGTTGCGGCATTTACTGACTGCCGCTGCGGCTCTCACTGAGTACCGCAGAGACCTCACCGAGTGTCGTTCCAAGTTTTTCATTGGCCAGGGTCTGTTTATAACACGTTTAGCCCACCTGCAAACAAAAAACTAGATAAAAGACAGTAAAACGTGCGTTTCATGCAGCACGTGCAACAAAGACTAAGCCATGATAACATTCATTCATTTCATTCATAAATAAAAGAGATAGAAGCATTAAAAAAAATCAAATAAAGGAGGGACCAAGCTATGGTCCCACATACGGCAAAAGGACCAAGCTATGGTCACACGTACGGTGAATAAAAGAGCAAAAATATAATAATAAAGGTATCAAGAGTGCCTATCCTACCGGCTATCGTAGAGCCATCATAAGGATAAGAGTGAACATATGTATATGCAATCCATCAAATAAAGTATGCATCCTCCCAAAACACTCAGAAGAAGTAAAAAATAAAAAAGCAGGATCAGCCTCGACCCTGGCCGCGAGTCTGACGGGTCATACGCCTGAGGAGCTCCTCCTTCGACTCTGTCCCGCTGCCTCCACCGCTCCCTCCACGTCCACCGCTACCGCCGCCCCTGCCTCGACCTCCGCTGCTGCCTCCGCCACTACCGCCGCCTCTACCTCGACTCCCGCTGCCTCCACCTCGTCCGGCATCGCCATCTCCAGGAGCGTCGCTGAGGGGAATGCCGAACTGCTGGAGCCACTGCCGAAGCTGCCCCACCTGCTGGGACAGGACTCTGATCTCGTCCGTCTGAAATAAGAGAGGATAAGTCCAGAAAGTGTTGTGATGACAGATGAAATACTGAGAATAAAAGGAATAAAAATCATACCTGGGCCCTCAACTGAGCCGCGGCAGTCGCCAAAGTTCCCTCAGCCTAAATACAAGAACCAAAAATAAAGATTAGCAAAAGGAGAGGCAATCAAAGTTGAAGTGAAAGAAAGGGATAAGTTTCTTGCCATCCACCCTCGCCCGAGAACTCACTGCCGCACGCTGTGGGCATACGTCAAGCCCTCTTCCGCATAAGCATGCGGGATGACGTCATAGTGAAGGGGAATAGTAGGGGCACCCTGTGAAAGCCGGGGGATCGTCGTCAAGAAGGGCTCGCCAAATGAGACGGTCGACATGGTCCAGTCCCACTCGGGCAAGGCAGGAGGACGAGTCGCGGTAGGAACATGCTGCAAACAAAAAATAATAAAGCATAAATAAAGAATGAAAGGAAATTCATAAAAATAGTAATAAAGGAATCATTTACTCACCCGAGTCACTTCCATCAAAGGGAAGTTCAGCATCAGCTTAGCGGCGCGGAATGCCGCATATCCTGTAGGGGGATCCAGGAAGCCGTGAATACCCGAGCCCATCAGAGCAGCCGTCAGCTCGCTACCCTGGAGTGTGTCCGTGGCTCTCATAGAGTTAGGAGGAGGGCATGGCACGAAGAATCCAGGGGCTGCCAGTGACTGCCTAGTCACCCTCTCTCCTAAGTACCACGCTTGGCCCTTTCGCCCACCAAGAAGCCGCCTCGTTGGGTCATATCCAGCCGACTCTCGGATCTCCGCACGAGCCTCAGGAAGCACCCTAAGCCAGGGCTGCCAATAAACGTGCTGCTCCCTCAGGTTCGTCAGGAAGTTCCTGAACGAAACAAAATCGTGGGCCCCAGTCTTTCGCCCGACTCTATCCTTCGCCCATTTCAGCCCCTGGGGCATGATAAGGGCGTTAGCATCACGTGTCTCAGGGGACATCATGCGAAGATACTCGTGGGACCAAATCTGTAATGCAAAAAGAAGAAAAGGGGTTAGTCTCACAATTGAAATAAGTTTCTGAAAATGAAATAAGTAATGGAATATAGAAAAGGTATACCTCCCACGCTCTCCAATAGCCACTGATGGAAGCCGGCCTGTCCTGGGAAATATCACCCATATGCCTGTACAAGATGGCTAATCCTACACCAGCCCAGTCATACTCCTCGACCCGGTCCAGGTGCTCTAGGGACGCTACCAGGGAAACGTCGACCCGATCACCCTTGGTGCTCAGCAGAGAGCACCCCAGCATATACATGAGAAAGCCCCGGGCCATCTGCTCGTCGATAAAACCCGGCTGGCCCCTAAATGTATCCATGAACCATCGGGCTGTGACCAAAGACTCCTCCAGGACCACTCCCAGCAAAGGCTCCACCTGGTCCCACTCCTGATCCGTCAAATACCGCAGAGGCTCTCCGCCAAAGGCAATCCCGGTGATCATCGAGAAATCCAAGGGAGTCATCGTCATCTCCCCGAAGTCGAAATGGAAAGTGCTGGTGGTGTCCCACCACCGCTCCGACAATGCATGAATCTGCCGCAAGTCATTGGAGCTCTTAGTCAATCTTCGTCAAGAGTTTGACAAAGTCTCCAAACCCGGCAACATCAACCAAGGCTCTCACCGTCTCACTCAGCTGTGTGTACCACTCATACCCGTGGGCGAGGCTGCCATGCCCCTTCAGCACCTTGGGCTGCAGCTGCAAGAAAGAATCACAAGTTTTTGAAATTAGTAATTGGATAAAAAGAAAAGTAAAAAAAATATATATAATAATAAATAAATGAAACAGATGGTAAGTAAAGAAACAAGGAAAAGCGTCATAAAAAAGAGAGAGGAAAGGAAAGAAATAGGAAAAATCTGGAAATACTCGCAGAAATTTCACAAGCATGGCACTCGTTTGCGTTCAGTTCAGTAGATGTTCACAAAATAACAAGAAGAAATAAGAGAAAGCACTCAATGTTCTAGCAAGGTTTCGAAGAAAGGGGAAAGAAAAGAGTAGTTTGTTCGCATTTTTTGAAATACATGCATATATAAACATACGAAGGTGCAAAAGAAATTTGAGTCCAAAAGAAGCGCAGTTTTAAAGAGAAGTTCGTGAGAATAATAAAAGGCGTAATTTGAGTCACAAGCGGTCAAGAATCAGTTTTGAATAATAAAAGGCGTTTGGAACGCTCAAGAAAATTCACGAGTTCAGTAAACACGAGTGAGAATAATAAATTGTGATTCATCGAGCATAATATTCATAAAGTTCATGAGAAGTAAAATGAAATGCAAGATCTTGAATAAAGTACGTGTGAAAACGCTACAAGCATGGCATTTGCATTTGAAATAAAGACATTCAAAGTTATGATTTCATAAAGTTCTAACAGAAGAAAAGAAAAAGAAATAAAAAGGTGTTTACCTCGCACTTGAATGCGTGGGCGGATATGTGCTCGTCCGAGTCCCGGAGCAAGAGTGTGGCGTCAGGATGATGAGTAGCCGTATACTTGGCCTTCTTCTTTCTCCCCAAACCGCTCGCCATAATCTGTCGAGGAAAAGAGAGAATTCGCACGTTAGATTCACAAAAATTTTAGAAAAACGAAGAAATAAAAGAGATTAATCAAGTTTTGATCAAGTAGAACTAACCTGAAAGCCCCGGTAGATCGATCCAAGCGAGAAAAGAAAAAGGGAAAGTTTTCTCCAAAGAGGAATTGAGAGAGAGAAGATTGAGAGAATGAGAAAAAATGAATTGAAACCGCCAATTTTAGCCACTGCCGCTCAAACGCGGCACTCAGTTTTTCGTGCGCAGCAGTTGATTGATTGCCGGGCGGCACTCGCCAAGTGCCGCAACGGCACTCCGTGAGTGCCGCATGGCAGTCATGGACTGCCGCAAAAATCCGCGTGTTCCGCGGCTAATTCGGTTCAAAGATCCTTCATTTTCCCCCAAAAATTCAAATTAAGTCCCGAAAATTGAATTTGAGGCCCCAAAATTTGCCCTCATTATACTTTTGGCCCTCGGGGTCGTTTTTAGGTTTAAGTTGGCTACAAATTTCAGAATTTAGGAGTACATTTGAGCCCGGGGGCTCCCGATTTTTGAAAATTGAAAAAGATTTGAGCCCGTGGGCTCCCAATTTTTTTGAAAATTGAAAAAAAAGATTTGAGCCTGTGGGCTCCCGATTTTTTGAAAATTGAAAAGATTTGAGCCCGTGGGCTCCCAATTTTTTTGAAAATTGAAAAAGAGTTCAGAAATATAACGGATTTTTATTCTCGGTTCTCGCAACAGATTTGCATTTACCCTCATTTTAGGAATATAACAGATTTATATTCTCGATCCACGTAACAGATTTGCGTCGATCTATCGTTTTGGGAATATAACGGATTTATATTCTCGGTTCTTGCAACGGATTTGCGTTAACCCTTGTTTTGGGAATATAACGGATTTATATTCTCGGTCCTCGTAATAGATTTGCGTTTACCCTCGTTTTGAGAATATAACAGATTTATATTCTCGATCCACGTAACAGATTTGCATCGATCCTCTATTTTGGGAATATAACAGATTTATATTCTCAGTTCTCGCAACAGATTTGCATCAACCCTCGAAATCAAATCAAAAGATCTTCGTGTTCCCAGTAATAGATTTTGCATCGGTAAAGAATTAGGTGATCGTCCCTGACTAACACGTCACGTAAAATGCATCGTACATGGGGAAGACATGATGAGCATGGCGCTTGTATGACCAGGTTAATTCGGAAAATACCATTACATAGCACTTGTATCACGATAAGATAGGTGCATTCATCCGTATGGTTACTTGTGCTTGTGTATGCTTGGCTCCTGCCTGAACTACGTCTTGGTCTGATTCCTGAATGGGTACGTAGGCAGCTCACCGTTGAGCACGACCAACATGAACCGTTTGTGAAGCCATTTTTGCAACGCGTTTTGTTTTACCTAAATTCGACAGTCTGGTCAAAGGATTGTCTTCACACCGGCTTTGACATTCACTTATGGGATGCGTTGTCCCACAAGTTCTGTCAAAGAGGGGCAAATTGTAGACACCCTAATTTTGACCGACCGTCGAATTTAGGAGAGCGTCACCTCCACGTCCAATGATGATAAGGACCGAAAAGATTCAAAGTATTCCAAGCTCTTTAGAAAGTTCTCCAAACGCGATAAAATTTCACAGAAAGAAGAAAATACCAGGTATTTACGATAATTCAGGTATAAAACACCATTCTTGGAAAAGATCTTCAAAAATAAGTTTCTTTAAGAAAAAGGGAAGAAAAAAAAGACCTAAAAAGGGAAGTTCAACAGAAAACGGCACACGACAGTATTCCGCGGCACTCAGTGAGTGCCGACCGGCATTCAGTGAGTGCCGGCCCGGCATTTACTGAGTGCCGCCGATATTTTCTGACTGTCGTTTTCTTTTAAAGTCCGTATTTTGTGGTACAATACGTATATGTATGTAGATAAAAACAAAAAACTGATAAAGTAAGGTTGACAAAAATACGGCAATCAATAGTTTGGCGCGGTACTCACTGAGAGCCGCGCGGCAGTCATCAAGTGTCGCTGCGGCATCCACGGACTGCCGCAGATTACTTTTGACTGCCGCCCTGGGCAGCAGTCTGTCTAATTTCAGGAAGTACGTATTGTACCACCAAATGAGACATTTATACCTGTTTTTTACTCCAAATTCACTGAAAATACTTGGTAATTTTGTCTATAAAAAAGGGAGGATCTTCCTTGAGGGGGGAGACATACAACATAATACATGAGAGATAACCACCACTATACTAACATATTTTTGAGAAAGAAAAGAGAGAGTTTGGGAGAGCTTGAAGAAGAGTTTGGAAGATCTTCAAAGAAGAGAAACTTTGAGGATAGTTTGGAGGTGATCCTCTAACCATAAGTTGTCTATTTACATTCTTCCTTTTCTTGAATCTCTAATCCTCAAACCTTTTTATTTTCTTTGCTCCATTTCTTTTGTTGATCATACTTCCTTCTTGAGACTCTTAGAGATTCTCAATATCTCTCTTGAAATCTCTTGAACATGATCTTTTGAATCCCATGTAAGCTTGTGCTTCACATGGGAATCAAAGTTTGATCATCACTCCATTTCATAGACAAATAGATGGATCCAAGTCCACACTCATGACTTGGATCCTCTAAACTTGATGTTTCATGGAATCCTTTCTATATTCCTTTGAGACTCATGAGTATAGTCATGTGTTCATCTCCAATGACCATCAAATGGTAGGAGAAAGTTGTTTTGAGTCTAAGCCCATCCCCATGGTTTAGATTCCTTATCTTGAGATTTCATGAAGTCCATTCATACTTCACTTGAAATCTATAAATGTAAAGGTCTTTAATCTCCAATGACCATCAAATGGTAGGAGAAAATGGTTTGGTTTAAGTCCAACTTCATGGTTTAATAGTTGGGGTTAACACATAAAAGTTGAACTTGACAAATGAAACAGTGGGTTCATAAACCGGTTTCGATCAAGGATTTTTAGTTCGAAATCTAACCGTTTGAATCAAGTGAAACCAACGGGAAAATGTCAATAACACAATGTTTTACCACTATAATTTTTGTTTTGACGAAATTCCATGCTTAAGATGGTTTGGTCCTATGATTTTAAAACATTCAACTCTCTGTCCAAAATTTCAGAACAGTAAGTCCATTTTGAAATTCATAAATCAGAATCTTAATGGAGTTTTTGGGGTCTTTAATAATTTTTTTAGGTACCTTGATGTGTTAGGAAGATCCCATAAAAAGACCTAAGTGTTTGTCATCTTTTTGCTATTTTTAGAAAATCATATAAGATCTCTGGACAGAGAGTTGCAGATTCCTGAGTGATGTCTAGTGTTTTCCATATTTCCGGAGATCTAACCGTTCAAACCTTGATTTTCTTTTTGGGTTATAAACTAGACTCACAGAGGCATATCATATCCAAAAAATATTAAGATCCAACCGTTGGAAGTATGGTTGTTCCATTTTTTAAGATCTGGTCTGCTCTCTGTAATTCATAAAAACACTGCTACTGTTTTTGTCTAATCTTATTTATTTCAACTCAAATGTCCCCTAATGTCTTGAGACCCAAATCATACTTTGACTAATGATAATTTAGCTTAAATCTAGAGGCTAAGTGACCCAAATTAGTGAATAAATCCATGTCTTATTCTTGTTCACATTCATTTAGTCATGTACATTTAACGCTCATGATTAGAACTAGCTATTGAATAAACTTGGATTTCATGCTTGATAGGTTTAAGCTAGAAATTTAGGATTGTTATTTCTAACTTCACATCTTGTATATCATGTGGACTAACCTTTTTTTTGTAGCGCTATTAAGGTATGATCTCTAGGACCCCCTTTAATTTATTTTAATTTCTTGATTTTATTGATTTTTTCAACATCATGCGCGACACATTAGAATTAGGATCTTGCCTTATATGCGTATGTGATTAGAGACTCTTTTTTAGGATTTTCTTTTGTTTGTATGCATTGCACGTTTAATATCGTTGCTGGATCCCGGGTAAGTTCTCTTGTTCCCTAGTGCATATCATGTTGCTTGCTACTTGCAATATGTGATTTTTGAATGATATTTTATCAATTGCAATTTTACACCCCTTTGGACATGCTTTTTGTGATGTATATCTACACATATATATTAGTTGAGGACACATTTAAATTAATAATTCGATTAGAAGGATATTGAGTAGAGGCCTATCGCAAGATAGGATGAGAGAGGGTGTTTTAGTCCGACGGGTTCCTTCCTCTCTCATTCCATAATCCCCGGACCTAGTTAATCTCTGGTTTCTAAAAGATCAGTTTGCTTTTAAAATGGTTTCTTAATTTTTCTTTTTAAAAATTAAGTGGCGGCTCATTTATTTTTGAAATTGATTTTGAAAAGCTGTGGGTAAAAGAAAAAAAACTGCGATATCCACAGAACCTCAGGGCGTACTCTAACTGGATCCCGTCGGGTGTGGTTAAGTTTCCCTACCCCACTGCCCTATTTATTGGAATACCCGTCCAACTGGTTCTTTAGGATAAGTGAATTCCAATAGGAAGTCCTCCACTGCCTATCCCTTGGTTGTTGTACGGGGTCAGCACACCATGTCAAATTCTTCCAAATCTAATGCCCACTTCATGAGACTCCCAGATGTTTTAGGTCGGGAGAGAATCTTGCACAAAGGTTGATCAGTAAGGACTACTATGACATAGGCTTAGAAGTACGGGCAGGGTTGTTGAGCTGAGATGATGAGGGCAAAGGTGAGCTTCTCTATATAGGAGTACCTACTTTTATGCGCCCTGTAGTGCCTGAGCTGTGTAATAGAGCGGGAATTGAATCCCATGCTCCTCTTTGATCAATGTCGAGATTACTACCAAGGGTGACACTGTCAAGTAAAGGAATAATTCCTCCTCTGGTATAAGCATTGAAAGCAGAGGTGTCGACATCAGGTACTTCTTGAGTGCCTAGAACGCCTCTTCACACTCCTCTGACCACTCAAAGGTTTTGCGTAGGATTTTAAAGAAAGGCAGGCATTGATCAGTTGCTCAAAAACCAAACTTGTTTAATGCTGCCACTCGTCCTGCCAAACTCTGAACTTCCTTTGTTGATTTAGGTAACGACATGTTGATGATGGCATGGATTTTCTCGGGATTGGCCTCGATTCCTTGCCGGCTGGCTAGGTGTCCCAAGAACTTCCCAGACGAGACTCTAAATGCGTACTTAGCTGGGTTTAATCTCATCCAGAATTTTCTTAAGATGCTGAAGGCCACAGCCAAGTGCTCGAGATGGTTGGACTCGTTTTGGCTTTTGACTAAGAGGTCATCAACATACACCTCCATGGTCTTCCCAATCTGATCTCTGAACATATAATTAACCAGGTGTTGATAAATTGCATCAGCATTCTTGAGGCCGAAGGACATAATTTTGTAGCAATAAGTTCCCTGATTAGTAATGAAGGAAGTCTTCTCTTCATCATATGGGTATATACGGATCTGATTGTACTAGGAATATGCATCCATGAATGAGAGCAGTAAGTGGCCTATCATCGTGCCTACTAGGAGATCTATTCATAGAAGTGGGTAGGAATCACTAGGACAGGCCTTGTTCAGATCAGTAAAGTCCACACGGGCTGATCGTACATTATGAAGTTTTTGACCTCCTCACGCACTGCTTCTTATCTTTCAAGAGCCAATCCCCTCCTCTTTTGTTTAACTAGGCAGTAGCTCGGGTCAACATTGAGTCTGTGGGATATGACCTGGCGTTCAATTCTGGGCGTCCTCGTGGCTCCAAGCGAAGACATCCCAGTTTTGTCTTAGGAACTGGATTAGTTTCTCTCTGTGATCTATCTCCAAGAGAGTCCTAAATTGATCAAAACCAGATGCAAATAGAATGTTTGAGGAGCTACCCATGCCAATGAGCACTCCCTTCACCATATTATTAGCAATAGATAGCATGACCACCAATGGATCATCATAGGGGTAGTGTAGGTCTTGAACATCATCGGATGAGAAAGTTAGGACATCGGTCAATGGGGTGTTGGCGGGTTGGACTTGTAGGACATCCGCTTGGGATGCCCGTGCATGTCTCTTCCTGGTCGACTATGAGTCCCGTCCACCCGATGTGGCTGAGAGGTTGCTGTTGCTTGGGAGCCCAAATTTTTTACCACAGTCATCTATCCGTGGTGATTAATTTGGGTAGATGGACCTGCCTGATGAGTTTATTAATGGCAATTTTGAGCTTAAAACAATCCTTCGTATTATGGCCATGATCTTTATGGTACCAGCAGTACTTGTCATGGTTCCTCTTATCGGGGGGACTATTTGAAAATGTATAAAGATCCTAGATCTATGAATTGTGATTGAATTATTATATATATAGATTTGAAGGTTTTACCTCTAGACCTTCTCAAAATTTATAGAGATGTTGAATTCCTCAAGTTTTTCCTCTTCTTCTTCCTCAAGCTTCAAGCTCCTTCAATGGTGATTTGATAGATTGTATGAATTGGATAGAGTTTGGTGGGGTTTGGGTATGAGATTTGGTAAAGTCTCTCTCTTTCTCTCTCTATATATATATATATTTTTTTTTTCTCCTCTAAAACTTTCCCAATATATTTCTCTATATAATTTAAGTGTCTAATCTCACAAAACGAAAGAAAAATGGATTTTTATAGACTTTCATTATCTTAGGCACTAAGATAAGGGTAGATAGGTCAATTAGGGATGGTGGGAGCATGGTTTTCATGACCTAAGAGTACTAAACATGTACACAAAAAGGGGCATCGTTTGGTGCATTCATTTGATCAAGGATTGAAAAAAATGACTTGAAAATGCAAATTAGCCCAGGCCGGCACTCAATGAAGATGAAACGGCACTCAGTGAGTGCCGCAACTGCATTCACTGACTGTCGTTCGAGCACTCTTAGTGCCCCTACACAGTAGTTTAGCACTATTCATAGCAATTCAGCACCTTAATTTCATTTCATGTCATATAAGTAAATGTCTTATAATTTACTTATGATATTAAATGTAACTAAGGAGATATCCCCCCATTTGGATTCAATAAAAATATCTAAAAAATCAAAATCCTTAACGAAAAAAATCAACTCTCCCTTCGAAGGCAAAATTTCTAATTTCCTGCGCATTTCTTCTTAAAGACTTTTCGATTTCTCAATGTTCCCTTTCATTTAAAATTCTTAAAAATCATTTCTAGCACAAGGGAGACCCAATGAACAATTATCGGGACTTTTCATCTTGAAATTAGAAAATTTTACGATTGACTCCTTTTTGACCCGTTGACATTTTTTGGGCTTCATGCTGAATTTCTCCCCTTTAAAAAATGGTTTTAAGATGCTTTGAGAGCAATGCCGTGGTTTTATTCGTGTTCAAAACTCATGGTCTACAAGGTGATGGGTAAATGAGAATTTTGGTCTTTTTGGCTGAAAAGGGCAATTTTCGATCGAGATTCTTCTTGGAGGAGAATCAGATTGCTTATAAGAGTCTTGATTTCGATGAGACATATTCATCATTGATCTCTAGAGGTAAATCTCCCTAAGTTTAATAGTTGGTCAAAATCAGGGTGTCTATAATGACATAAAAAATAAAGATTTGCAAATGGCATAACTCATGGAAGCACTCTACTAACAATTGTGTTGTGTTTCGTAATGTCATACAAGAAAACGTGGAAAATGGTATCTTCAAGCATTCAGACAAATCTATGGCGATCGATACTAATCCTTTCCCTCAGATTAAGGGCTCAAACATGGTGTCTTCATATCTGTTAAAGTTAACACAGCCTAGACCAAAGGTGGATCTAACAGAGACATTAAAGGAAAGGCTAAAGCAGAGAGATGCCAAGCAGGTGGCCACATCAGCATCAGACAACCCAAAGGTAAATATCCATCAACTTCAACCCGATCGAGCACTAACAGTCTGATCGTCGATCTACGACATTACCTTGACTTAATTAAATAGGGCTTGTGCCCGAGGTGTAATGTCGAGGTCAAAAGGGAGATAATAGGCTCAATTAAAAGGCCAAGGTCAAGTGAATATCGTAAACCATGTCCCAAGAAGACAGTCCATGATAGGCTTTCCTAGCCAAAACAGGGTCAAACTAGGCCTGAATGGATACCAAAACCATCACCAGTTTTGTAGATTGGCATCAGAAAACAAAGCCGATCGTGAGAAGTTATCATAAGAGCCTTCCCAGACTAATCAAGTAGGAGTCAACAGTATCGTCATCCAACTTATGGTCAAGGATGGTTTTGCCACCAAGAGTAGAATAAGGAAAGTGGCATTGGGTTGATCACCCATATTCCCAGCACAGCCCAGATATACCAAGTCTCAAAAAAGGAGGTTTTTAAGGACTAGGTAAGTGAAAAGAGAGTGACAGTTCTGGGGTGATCGAGCATACAATCCTCTAGGAATCCTACAACCCTATGTGCCTGATTCTCCAAAACAACATCAGATGGAGGAAGAAATGGTGTTTGACAAAAACAAAGGTGAAGGGGTAATGCAAGCCTCTAACAATTGAAGAAACAACTCAGAATGGGGCAGTCTTTAGAGCAATGTAATCCTGAAAAAACTGAGGAGGCTGATGATTTTTCATATTCGGATGACACGATGATTCAATTTGGAACTATTCCCAAAGAACTACCAGCTAACATGGTGTTCACATTGCCAATGTCTTTTATGTCCATGCTAGATCAACTAGTGGCCATGAAAGGGGATGTAGATGACCAGACCAAGGAGGCAGCCATGGTAAAATAGTCAAACCAGAGATAGTGGAGGCCACAAGCAAAGCATGCACGGCATTGACCAATAGACTGACTGGTCTAAGATTACTATCTTAAGGCCAAAGGAGCAGACAACAGAAGGGACAAAACCAGGAGGGCCCGTAAGATTGTTTTCAAAAGATGCATGTATCAAATGTCCCAGCACCTGAAGTCACTGTACGTTAATGGACACATCGAAGGGGTACCCATAAACAGGATTCTCATTTATGGGGGCTCTACCATCAACATCATACTTGGCCGACTGTATTTACGATGAGGAACTTCCAAAAGAAGAAGAGATTCAAATGGAAGAATTAAAAATGGCTATAGCAAAGCTAGATCACTTAAAGGCCAATATCTAGGATCCTATGCTAGAAGTTAACTTGGGGGATGAGGACAAAAACATACCAACTTATGTGAGCCAGATGCTAGAACCACAATTTTAGGCTGAGATCATATCCCTCTTAAGGAAGTACAAGGATTGTTTTGCCTGGGACTACGATGAGATGCCAGGTTTGTCCAAAGAATTGGTTGAGCACCGATTACCAATCAAACCTGGATTTATACCATTTAAGCAACTTCCTAGGTGTATGTCACTAGAGGTTACTCTAAAAGTTAAGGAAGAAATAGAAAGACTTTTAGGGGCTGGCTTCATACAGACTACCAGGTATGTGGAACAAGTCTCCACCATTGTTCTAGTGGTAAAGAAGAAAGGGAAACTCAAAGTATGCAATGATTTCAGAAATTTAAACCTGGCAACTCCCAAAGATGAGTACCCAATTCCAATGGCCAAGTAGTTGATAGACTCAGTCTCCAAACATAAGATTCTATCCTTTATTGATGGGCATTTGGGCAATAATCAAATCTACATTGCCGAGGAAGATGTCCCTAAGATAACCTTTTGGTGCCTGGGGATAATTCGGACCTTTGAATGGGTCATGATGCCATTCGGTCTAAAAAATATAGAAGCTACCTATCAGCAAGCAATTAACTTGATCTTCTATGACATAATTGGACGATTTATGGAGATATATATCAATGACATGGTAATAATGTCTGGGGACAATGACAATCACTTAAGGGATCTAAAAAAGGCATTTGAAAGGATTTGGGATCACAAAATGCAGATGAACCCGCTCAAGTGTGAGTTTGGTATGATAGCAGGGAACTTCCTTTGCTTCCTAGTACATTAGAAGGGCATATTGATTGACAAGAATAAGGCTCGGGCTATCAAAGCAGCATAGCCCCTAGCCAACAAGAAAGACTTGCAGAGGCTACTCGGACAGATCAACTTCCTCAGGAAGTTTATCTCCAATTGCGCAGGGAAAACCCATGTATGGACCCCACTGCTCAAAATCAAGAGTGATGAAGAGTTTAAGTGGGAAGACAGCCACCAGCAAGCCTTTGAAGGGATAAAGTAGTACCTCTCTACTCCTCTTGTTCTGATGCCACCAAAAAATGGTAGGTACCTAAAATTATATATTGCAACTTTTGATTGCTCTATAGGAAGCATGTTGGCTTAAGACAACGAGCAAGGTATTAAGCAGGAATTTTATTATTTGAGTTGGATTTTAACTCCATTTGAGCAGTGGTACGCGTCGATTGAGAAGTTGTGTTTAGCATTGTATTTTTCATCATAAAAGTTAAGAACATATGCTTCCCATTTCCACTTACATTATTTGTCAAACAAATATGATTAAATACATGCTATCTATATCGATAATGAGAGGTCGAATTAGAAAGTAGACCTTGGCCCTCATGGAATTCGCAATCCAATATCGATCACAACAATTGGTGAAGGGCCAAGCCATAGCTAATTTTTTGGCCAATCACCTGGACCCCACTGATCTGGACGATTTGATCTTAGCACCAAAAGTATTAAACGTCTTTTTAATGCCATGTACTCTTGTCTTCAATGGTTCAAAAAAGTCAAAAGGTGGTGGGGCAGGGGTGGTCATGTTATCACTTAAGAATAGAAAGACAAAAATGTCTTTTCGGCTTGATTTCAAGTGCACTAATAATCAGGCCGAATATGAAGCACTGATAATCAAATTAGAGATACTCCTTGAAATGGAGGCATCATCCGTACACATAAAAGGTGATTTGAGTTTGGTCATCGAACATATATCCAATGAATTCTAGATAAAAAGCTAGGAGCTATGCCCATTTCAGTCGATTGCTACTCAACTTATTGACTCTTTTAATGATATAAGTATGAGTTATATAGCACGGTCTATGAACACCGAGGTTGACAAGTTGGCTAAAGCAGTATCAGCCTCACCTCCACAGAAGGAAATAGAAGATCAAGTTGTCATAGTATAAGTTCAATCACTACCATTCATGGCAAGGAGAGGATGGTATACGACTATAAATTCTGTACTAATGGATGACAACGACAGAAGGCACCCCATCATAGAATATTTGAAGCATCCAAATGTCAGAGTAGAGTGAAAGGTGATACTGTTTGCTATTCGATTCATACTGTGAGATGGAGAGTTTTTCAAAAAAACCCATCAAAGATGATGTAATACTAAAGTGCCTAGGGAAGAAACAAGCTATGTAGATGATGGCCAAAGTCCATGAAGGAATTTGTGGAGCTCATTAGGACGGAAAAAAAATGAAATGGCTCTTGAGAAGGTATAATTATTATTGGGCAAACATGTTAAAGAACTGTACTAGCTATGCCAAAGGGTGCCAAGCCTACCAGACGCATTGTCCGATTCAAAGAGTGCAAGCCAAGGAGATACAATCCATAATAAAACCATGGCCATTCCGTGGATGGGCCATGAATTTAATTGGCAAGGTATTTTCACTGTCATCGGGCCAATAATGTTTCATTATAGTGGCTATAGATTACTTTACAAAATGGGCTAAGGCTATTTTGTGCAGTATGGTAACTCATGCCATAATGATTAAATTTATAGAAGAACACATAATACAACAATTTGGCATCTCAGGGAAGAAACAAGCTATGTAGATGATGGCCAAAGTCCATGAAGGAATTTATGGAGCTCATTAGGACGGAAAAAAATGAAATGGCTCTTGAGAAGGTACAATTATTATTGGGCAAACATGTTAAAGAATTGTATTAGCTATGCCAAAGGGTGCCAAGCCTACCAGAAGCATGGTCCGATTCAAAGAGTGCAAGCCAAGGAGTTACAACCCATAATAAAACCATGGCCATTCCGTGGATGGGCCATGGATTTAATTGGCAAGGTATTTCCACTATCATCGGGGCCAACAATGTTTCATTATAGTGGCTATAGATTACTTTACGAAATGGGTTGAGGCTATTTCGTGTAGTATGGTAACTCAGGCCATAATGATTAAATTTATAGAAGAACACATAATACACTAATTTGGCCTCTCAGAGACTATTATGACCAATCAGGGTTTGGTGTTCATAGGGGTTAAGACCAAGGCTTTTGTTGAAATTAGGGGGATCACCATCTTAAACCCAACTCCATATTATGCTCAAGCAAACGGGCAGGCCGAGTAATTTAACAAGATCCTCAAGGAAATTATTGAGAATATGATAAAAGAGAGCCCTAGGAGTGGGACAAACTGATATCTAAAGCACTTTGGGCCTACAAACTTCCAAGAGATCTAGTAGTGGGGTCATACCATTTATGCTGACACACGGACATGATGCCATGTTGCCTATGGAGGTCACAACTCTATCAGCTCGGAGGGCTTTATAAAATCAACTTAAGCCTGCCGAGTATTCAAAAGCAGTGATCGCCAAGTTAGAAGGGATTGATAAAATGAGGCTAACTACTTTAGATTCATTAAAATTGCAGAAATTACGGGTTGCTCGAGCATATGATAAAAGGGTAAAAGCAAAGTCCTTCTGCGCAGAAGACTTGGTTTGGAAGGTTGTCTTACCTATTGGGGACAAGGATAATCATTACGATAATTGGTGTATTAACTAGGAAGGGCCCTTTATTGTCCACCAAGGGAAGAAAGGTGGAGTATATAGGCAATGCAATATGGATGGTGAAGTTTATGCAAAGGTTGATAAATGGACAGTATCTGAAGTTATATTATCCTACTTTATGGGAAACTATTGATTTGGAATATAAACTGAGTCCTGAGTTAGAGTACGAATTGCAGATTAACTACGAGCTCGATTGATCAAAAATGCTTATATCAATAAGTGCTACGTACATCTTTCGTTATAAAATAATTACAGCTAAAAGTAAATACATATATCAAGAAAGAAGAGGCCAACTTTAAGTTCTTAAGCTTCTCTATCAAATCTACCTAGATCTTCTTAGCCCCAGTCTGATCTTGGTGAGCCTTATGAAGCTTCTGAGACCAAGTACGGGCAGTCGGAGGATTGGCTTGTAGTTGATCATTGCACTTTTGAGCATCTTGACCAAGCCCAACTAAAGTGGTGTGAATTTTTGTCAATGCATTATCATTAGTGACGGCCTCTGCCTCTAGTTTTTCCAACTTTTCTCTGAGGCTAATGATGTTAGTTTGAAGCCAAGCGTTTCTAGCAATAACCCATGCCCAAGTTATTTTGGCTTCCTCGTATTCTTCTTCACCAATTCTAGAAAATTTACTACTTTTTGTTTGACAGTAAGATGAGATTCGGCTTTTGTTTAAATCAGGGAGGCTGAGTGTGATTGGGCTCGACACCCCGAGAGTCATTCTTGATCTTCTTTTAAAAGTGCTATTTGCCTAACAGATAAAGCAAGGTCAGCCAAGAGTGAATTCAGGACAGCATCTGTCACAACAGAGGGAGGGAGACTAATAAGTTCTTTGTTAGCCAGCTCAAGAATTAGGCCATTTGAATGATGAAGACTGGTTAGTATGGCTACCTCGGGCTAAAAGGATCCTAAGTTGAATGCCCCTAGTGAAAAAGTTGTCAGAAGGCACAAACGGCTCTAGACCTAAGGGAACATCTTGAACAACAGAACTGAAAGCCAAGGCCAAGGGTTAGTGTAGTCATAAATGATAAAAGCAACAAGCCTGATCTAGAAAGAAGAGTACCTGAGTAGTTATTGGAATAGTGGCTGGAACATCTTGTGATGCGATGGCTGAAGAGCTAGAAGCAATGGCCTCAATACCCAACTGTGGGATTGGAGCCAAGACCATTTATTTATTTGACCCCAGAGGAGTTACGGTTTCCTCCATAGAAGCTTCATCACTTGTACTATCAACGGGCTAAAGGTTTTTTTCAATAGTGGGATCGACAGCTTGAGATTGATCTTCAATACCAGGGGCCGATTCTCTGATGATAATGGAGGGCTGGGGATCGAACGTGATGATGTCTTCCACTCGTTGAGGGGTCAATTTGGTGGAAATTTTGGAATCAGTTGGATCGGTCAGATCATCACCATCAGCCCACTCTAGGGTTTGCAGAGCCATTTGGTTTATTTTATCCTCAGTTCTTAGGGGCTCGTCTTTAGGTACATCTTCCCTGTTGGAGAAAAGAACTACATATTATGTTATATTTTAGTAGGGCCAGCGTCCTCGTCTCCATCCGAAGGAGTCATGCCAGTTAAAATGAAACTCAAGGGTGTTAGAATAAAGAATAAGATGGATTGGATAGCAAAAAAAAAGGATAGGGAGGCAGAGAGTACTTGAGTAGATGGAGTAGTAGTTTTTTTCTTCTTGACCGGTCCATTGTCCACCGCCTTCTTGGGAGATACTCTCTTTAATGCTTGTTTCTTGTAGGCTACCATCGGGGCAATAGTAGGTTCATCAGCCTTGATGGTTGATGACACAGTGAATTGAAAAAGCATCTCAGAAGCAGTACTCTTGAATATCTAGGTGGTCTGATTAGACCACAACTTCTCAAACTCTTCTGAAGCAACTGGTGGGGCCGAGAACGACTTGAAGGTAAATGTCACTTTTAACCTATTTGATCAATCTTTTATTTTCTTCACTTGCTCAACATTCACAATCAGGCCTCGCTCTACCCAGTCCATGTTTGGTAATGGACGGTGGAATAGTAACCAACTGGAACAGCCCGAATTGATGGGCAAAAAGAAGGGCAAAGTAATACTCCGATTCACACTTATTGTTTCTTTGAGGGATACTCGGGCTGAAGATAATGTCTCTAGCCTCTAAGTAGCTATAGAAGATTTCATTATAGGTGATTTGGGTGCCCGGACCCTAGTTGATAGGATTGTTGGAGAGTTGAAGAAATGAGTAGAATTAGAGAGAGAAGAAGGGAGTAAAAAGAGAAGGAGTCCGAGTGGAGCACCTTTCATAAAAAGGTAAAACACTCCTCAAAGGAGTGAGAGGAAGGAACAATGTCCATAGTAGACAACCAAAATTGGAATAGTAGCTAGTTAACATGCGGTGGGCTGAAATTCTAGAAAGTGTGCATTACCAGAGTTGGAGGATCCAGATTGGGCTTCCTCTAGAACTAAAGCCTGAGTGAACAAAGTCAGTCATACCTTAGACTAGGTGTGACCATGCGAGAATGGCTAAGGCTAAGGGTTTACCAGAAGCTAAGGCTAAGGCTTAAGTGGTGTAATCTTTTGTTATGGCCTGATTGGCCGAACAAAAAAGGTACCTATTTAGCTAGTAGATGAGGAATGTTGTGTGCTCAACATCGGACACATTTGTACCTTCCTAGCCCATAGAAGCAGCCAAGAAACTTTGATAGGACATGATATGTATGTAAGATATGGCCTCGTCCTTAACTGATTCATGTTGAGGGCAGGCAAAACTGGCCACACCTACGTCAAGGCCGGGCATGACTTCTGGTCCATCAGAGTGGAGCCCGAGCAATCAGCTAACATCATTGATGGTTGGTCCCATTGGACCACAAAAGAAAAGGAACCCGTTATAGGATGATGACCAAAATAGAAGGATTGTGATCGGTCTATCTCTAGTTTAGACCGACTAAGCATAATGACATCGTAAATGCCTGTACATTTCTAGAATTTGGCCTTAGAAGTTGAAACCTTCATTAACATCTAGTCCTAATCTATAGTAAGAATAGACCAACCCCTGATCAGATGGGTTGCAGTCCATACCTTGTTCAGTGGGTTGGAAGCTGATGAATAGCTTGTTGGCCACTAATAAGAAATAAGAGTTGAAGGCAACGGGAAGATCACCGTGAAACACTGTACCAAGACAAGGCGCCGCCAAAGAGCCGTCAGAAGTACTATAATTGGTAAAACAGTCGAAAGAAATGTCAGAAGCATTGTTCTTGGCTAGTTGATGAACCTCTCTGTATCGATTATGTGGAGGAGCAACATCCAGAAATGATTTCTTGGCCTTGGATGGCGCTATTAGAGCTGTTTTAGGAGCCATAATAAGGAAAAAAGTGTTGAGGAGGGATCGCCAAAAAAGATGGCTTTTCGAGAGAGAAGCAGAGGAGATGAAGGTTTGGGAAAGTGAAGCCTTTTACAACCATCTCATATATATGCGTTGGGAATTAAATAAGAAATGACCGACGCACTTCTCGAGAACCGCCAATCCCTACGTGAAGGACGCGTATCAATTTTTGAAATTCAAAAGGTCACATCAATCAATGTTAGACATTGGACATGACCTTTTGGGGGATAATTGTTACTGAGGTTTTGGAACTTGATAAAGAAAAGGACAGGGTGACCCACTGCCCATATGGGAACTAGTACAGGCCATTGGGCTCAAAAAATGGGGAGAATGAAAAACGGGGAAAATGAATAACGGCCAAGGCATTTACCCAGTCACAGAGGATGAGAGTATAGAGCCCGATTGGTTGGAGCCATACATATTGTCGCCACTGGGCTTAGTGTTACACCTAAACAGGAAGTCTGGTAAAATGGAAGCAATAGGAGACCGAATGGACACGGACGTTCACATCACTGTCATTGGGTTGAATATTAAATTCTGGAGGGCAACATAGCAAGCCCGATTCCAGGAGAGATAGTAGACGGGTGTAGCTTGTTTCCTTGTATGTTAAGGTTATGATTGGGGAAGAATTAGTGTTAGAAGTAAATAATAGTCAAATCCAGCTGGATACAGAAGGCTAATCCCAAGATTTCGGTATTGATTCAAATCAGGGTGAAGAAAGGAAAGAGTTAAGATATGGAAGGAGTCTGCGCATTCTTACCCTGTTTGAGGCATAATTTAAGGACTTTTTGCCATAATTAAATTCTTCCATGGCTGCTATAAATATAGGAGAAGGCCTACGTGCAAAATATTCTGCGTTTCTCTAAAAAAATAGCACTCAAACTTGTAGCACCCAGAATTTTCTAGAAATTCCACGTAGGAATTTAGTATAGTGACGTCACCCCAGGAGATGATTACAGAAGATCCATTAGGAGTCCTTACTAGAATCCTTGGTAATCGTCTTGACGACGACTATATCAGTATAAATCTAGGACTTATTAGAATAGAAGTAACCTCGACGCGCATAGTTTCTAAGTTAGAAACTGTAGACGTACTGGAACTTAGGCTCGCTCACAGCCCTGTTATTAGCTACGCTTATACCTATCCTCATTCTTCACTGCTGTATACAACTGAGACATTCGCACTTGCCTTACGTACACAACCCAAGAAGTGGGACCCACACTATTCTAAGGAACCAAGTGGACCCCACCCTGATAATCTACCCTTAGATACACACATCATACACATGCACGTACTTTGGAACTCAGGAACACATCCATATGCACAACCTGAGTATGGGACCCACACTGCCACTTGGCGGTCATGTGGACCCCACTTAATCTACCCTTGGACACACACACACCCACTCACACATATGATTTCACATTGTGCGTCACTTGTCAAGCCATGCACCAATGGCATGACACTTGTCAACATTCACCATTTCTCTATATATATATATATATGTATACTCCATGTACACACACAGCACAAAAATCTTCCCCACAATCTGCCTATGCAGATTGTATAGAGAGAGAGTGACCGAGAGAGAGCTTGAGTGAGAAAGAAAGCTAAGCCAACCTCACCCACACTCTCGGCCTGTGCACACCCCCACACCCCTCACATTGTGAGCACCACACCCCTCTCTGTCCATTTCCTCTCTATACACCCACACATACACGCAGAAGACCAGAGAGGAAGATAGAGACGCAGGAGGGAGAGAGAGGAGAGTTGATCGGAGAAAGGAGAGATCAGGGACTCCCCTAAGGTAAAACCCCACCCCCTCATTTCATTTTAGCTCCTGCATGTTCCCTAGACACCCTCAGACCCACATGCAAGCTCCCAAACAGAGCCTAAGGCTCTGTATGAGCTCCGGCCTCCATTAAAGCTCAAGCTTGAACTTGATTTCCCAGAGTTAACCAAAACCCCTTTTTCCTACACCAAACAGACCCTAGTGAACCCTAGTAGACCCCCTTGTAGCAGGTTTAGTTTTGGAACTCATTTACATGGCCATGCAGGCCATTATTCTTTCGGATGACCGAAAGAATAATCACTTAGTAGGAACCCTAAATGAATGATCCAGGTCCCGAGCTTATAGTATGATGTAGAGGGAGGGATTCCGGTCATTTTCCCGTTGACCTCGTGCGTTTTGGTTGAGAGATGAGAGAGATATGAAGAGAGAGGTGATCTCCGGCGAGCCCCGACTTTCCGGCGGCCATGCATCGCCGGAGAAGATGATGACGACCCGTTTGGGTTCGGGTTATAACAACCGGGTTCGGGTCGGGCTGGGCGAATGGGTGGGTTAGTATGTGAGTAAGAACGGGTTAGGGTTTGGGTTTGGTAGGACCCGTGGGTTCTTTAAAGGACACGACGTCATTTTGACGTCAGGTCTAGTTCGGGTTGGGTTTCGGGTTTTAGTCCGGGTTGTGTTGTGTCTGGGATTGGGTTAGGCTTTGGGTCGGGTTCAGCTAGGGTTTGGTCAGGGTTCGGGTTAGCGGATAGGATTAAGTTGAGAGTGTGAGTGGTTTCGGGTATGGGTCATCGGGTTGGGTTTAGTTTGTGTGTGTAGTTGGGTTCCAGTTCGGGTGTAGGTCCAACCCGAATGAGTTTTAGGGTGGGTTTCTTTTGAGTGTGTAATTGGGTAGTTCGTTTAGGTTGGGTCGGGTCAGGGTTGACCCGATGGGTCTGTTGGTTGGGCGCCTCTGTGTGTGTAAACGGGTGACCCGTTTAGGTCGGTTCGGTTCGGGTTTGACCCGTCGGGTCTGGAGATATTTTTATTATTATTATTATTATTATGATTATTATTATTATGATTATTATTATTATTATTAGTATTAATTAGTTTTAAGGGGTTTAATTAGTTTTAATAATTATAAACAATTTATAATTATGCCATTAAGGTTTTAATATTACAGAATATTATTTTAATATTCTATATATCATTATTATATTATATATATTATATATTTAATTATTTATATGGTTTATATAAATAATAAATATTAGTTTAAATGGTTTTAAATAGTTAATAAATACCTATGTGTATTTATAAATTCTAGCAAATTTGGGTAATGACCCTGTGACTATTTTATTATATAATGTATGTTGTAAAGTTATAATATTATAGTCCAGCATTTTTAATAATTAAAAAGGAGCTATTTTATAAGTATATTAATTATTAAAAATACCAAACGAGCTCCGAAAATTATGAAATAAATACTGGTAGTGTATTTTAATATCTAGTATTTAATAAAAATACTTCTAAGTACTGATTCCTCTGTATAATTATAATTACATATTTAAATCCCGTTTCGGGTATTTTCTGGTGTATATTATCTTCAAAAATTCATAATAAATAATCTAGGACTCCGAAAATTACGCGGTCAGTTCCCAGAGTCTTAGAATAATGTCTAGAACATTCCCGTAAAGTTTGGTGACTTTTCGACTCGATCGAAAATACAGCCTGTCTTTTAGGGCCTGCATTAGTATAGTAAGCCCCGCATATTACCTCGAAAAATGCGACGGACTCCAATTTGAGTCTAGTCAATGGCGTTGGACTTAGAATGACATGTAGATCACTACCTTGAGGTTTATGACCTCATTTGGTGAAATTACCATTTTGCCCCTATAGTTGTGCTCATACATTACTTCTGTTTATTCCGTTTATTGTTGTAGAACTTGACGTTTATCTGCGTTTCGAGGAGCGGCGACTCGAGGTGAGTTTCCTAACCTTACTCTAATCCTATTAAGACTAAAATAAGTTGTTTAAAAGCTACCTGTATGGTATTTTGTATAAGTGACTAGCTGATTTCTGATGTCAAATGTATTTCCAATAATTATAAGATTATGAAAAGCATGTATTGGTAGTGCTATCACATACGTGAGCATGTCAAGGGTTTTATCTATATGTTTATCAGTATCAGTTCCATGTCATATGATCCATGCTCTATATGTTACGTTTCTGCTGCTAATTGTTAAAAGCACGTTTTACGATGTTGTTGACTGAATAAATACGCATGCTATGTTAATAATAAAGAGAAAGGAAAGTGGTTTTGCATGTGCATATTGATAATGGATACACGTGCATTTCATGACATGTGTTAGCATGCGTTGTGTGAGGAAGAGGGGTGTTTGATGAGAATGTAAATGAGATGAGATGTGATCTCTGGATCCTATGGATCAACGGCTGACGAGCCGGGTGGACATGAACGGTTAGGGTTCCTAGCGCGCCTCTCGCCGTTGAAGACGTCCGGTGATACGCATACGTGGTTGAAGACGTCCCATGTATCGTTGAATACATCCGGCTAGTGCTCTAATATACTTCTCAGCAGTGTAGACGACCGGTGAGAGTATACACATGGTCGAAGACGTCCCATGTGCCAGTCTCATTGTTTACAGATAGTGTGCGCCGTGAAGACGTCCGGTGGCCTATCAAGGGAATGAGTAAGAATTGGCTGTGATAGTATGTTAGCATCCTTGATATACCGCGTGTTGTCAAGTGGATGAGAAAGAGAAAGCGAATGATGAGATTGAGCTGATGAGAAAATGATTTGGTTCAAATGATTTGGTTTTGGAAAGCTTTGGTTTTAAAATAAAATGGTTTTGAAAATATCCGTTTTAAAAGCAAGTGTCTTTGCAAAGAGTTGGGAACGCATCTTATTGATCATGCATTTGCACGCACGAGTTTATAATAAGGAGAATGTATTCTATGATGTTATTATTATCTGTTTACCTTTCTTGTTGAGACCTCTGCTATGCCCGTGGTGAGAATGCGTCTTTTGATAAGAGAATAACCATATCTTAATATATTAAACTATGACGTGAGTTGAGAGATATCTTGTATTTACTGATTATTGTGCGGTTGAGACTCTCACTCAGCCTTGTTCCAAGGCTGACGGCATGTTACGCCCTGGGCATTCGTATGCCCAGAGTGTTGCAGGTTTGGAGATAGATAGAAGAGCTCAGGATGCAGTACCGTGGAGCTAAGGAGAATAAAGCCTTGCCCAAGACCTGATAGACAGTTTCTCAAGTTTTAAGTTTATGTAAATTGTTTAGTATGGCCTCTTGTATTAAGATTTAAGTTATTGTAACCCTTGTTTAATTTCCGCTGTTGTATTTACGCTCTGATAAGTTTAGATCATGCTTGTGCCCTAGCGTTTCCCTTATGATTGCATGGTGTGGAGTTAGAAGGACAGAACGGTTATCAAACTAGTCACGTGTCTACGGACCCATAAAGGAAAATTTTTATTTTCCCTATTTTTGGCTTACTCCGGGGCGTGACAGGGTTTTAGTGGTATTAGAGCCTAGGTTAGGCATTTACCGTTTGTCCTATGCACTTTAAGTTATAAACCATTAGATCTTTTCCCCAATTATGAAGATACTAACCCTATGATAGTTTATATTGGACAGGTTAGCATGGAACCATTCTATGTCCACGACGGGTTTGGAGGACATTGGGTTTATCCAGATCGTATAGAGCCTGCATACCCAGTATCGTACCGACAAAGGATCCGACGGAGTGCTCAGCTACATTTGGAGGAAAATATGTGGCATGATGTACATGTGTTGGGGATTGAGGACCCAGAGATTCTGTAGAGAGAGGCATATTATCGAGAAAACACCCTTAGACTTGTTCATCAGGAAGCTGCTGAGATGACTCATGACAGCTATACCCTCCAAGTCATAACTTTTCGAGTTAAGCTGACACCCCCACCAGGACGCGTAGGGCCATCTTCTGCTATACCACCTCCAGTACCAGAGGAGTCCATAGCTGATACACCCTTGACTGTTGAGTCAGTCATGGGGACTGATAGGGAGAAGGATGATGATGGAGAAGTTTCAGCAAAGGAGACCAATTCTGTGGAGGATGCTGATTCCTCAGTCAATGCTGACCCAACTAAGAATGCGAGCAAGAAGCCACCCAAGAAAGACATAGCTGGGAAGGGAAAGTCAAAGATCTAGGACCCGGATGATCGAAGGATTATGTAATAGGACTGTTAGTCCATCTTTTGTGATTATAACTGTACTCGGGCATGTAACACGTAGTAGTAGTAACGTGTACGCTTTTCATTTATCTGTTGTTCGCACTATCTTCTACTATGTACTTACTCAGCATATGCACTCTTTAACGAAAATATTTGGGTAACTATATTGCACCATGCTTAATTCTATCTATGGAATTTATCCTTAGCTTGATATATATATGTTTTTTCACGTGGGTGTATTGCTTGCTTGTAGCTAGTAATTTATTTAAACTTGTATACACTTAGTCTATGAGAATGACTGATAAATCCCCGCGACGAGTTAAGCTATAGAAGTCACAAGTATAAAATATAGAATTAGGAACTAATGTAGGTTCAGGGAGTTAGACATGGAACACTTGGCATTAACTTGAGGTTTAGAAAGAATTAAGAAAGATACTCCCTTGTCACTATGAAACGTTAAGATATTTCATTAATTAGCACCAATACTAAGTTAGTTTTCTGTGTTGGGCAGGCTAGCATGGAGTACGAGATAGAGCACGATGCTGAGGATGGACAGTACAGAGTTACCTTAGAGAGTCAGTTTGCCCCTCGAGGATTTGGCTATGTTAGCAACGCCATCAGACATACAGTTCGCCAGAGTTTAAGGAGATGGACACGTTGTTTCTGTCGTGAGAGACCTGTTCCGGAGATAGCATATCACAGAGTGGTAGCACCGCGTTTATTGTCCACTGAGATGGAGGAGGTTTCGCATGCCCTTGGAAACTTTGCGATCCATGACCAGGACGAGCCATAAGAGGACATAGTACACTATGTTACTCCTGCAGGTTCTGACGATGACTCAGATGATGATCCAGATGAGGACCCACTAGCGGAGCCAGAGATGATAGAGGACCCTGATTGGCCCCTAGAGCCAGCCTGGGATACATTTTTTGGTATCCCTCCGATTGACTTTCCACCATCTAGTGATCTAGGAGAGGTGACCTCGGACTCCGATGTGGAGAGAGATGGAGGATGGATTCTTAGCTAGATTCATCTTACATTTTAATTGTTCCACTTCTTTTGATGTATTCCAGATTTGTAGAATTAATATTCGTACTGTTGATGTACCCTTTTATTTTTCTGATCAGTAGTAGTTGTTTCTGACTTAACTTACCTATAATTGTATGGATGAGATGATTTCTTACTTTTAACTAATTGCTACTCTTACCTCTTATATGTCTATTATTAACAAGAAAATAGGCTTGACCATTAGTTGATAGATGTTGTAGGCACTGACGAACTTCCTGAGATGTATCTTGGAACAGTCAGCTCAACCTAGAGTCTAGAAAGGCCAAGGATAAGGATGCCTTACCCTTAATCCTAGTAACAGTTGTGATGACCGTTATATGCTTAAATCCCTGTTAACTCAATACGATTACTTGTCATATGATCAGACGAGATAAGATAAGGTATTGACCAAATAGGTGTTAACTCATAGGTATAACCCTTGCTAGCGTACACCATGGTTAAAAGAAAATGGAATACTCAGAATTCATCCAACGGACCAACAAACGTGATACCTCCAGCAGTAGATCCAACAGGATTGATAGGAGCCCTTGTCCGACGTGTGGAACAAGCAAGTGATCACCTGGACCACGTCATCAACAACGGAAATGCTCGTCAGACAGGAGATAAACTGCTTGAAAGATTCCGTGCACTTAAACCAGGAACTTTCACTGGAATGACAGAAGCATGGGAAGCTGAGCAATGGCTTCGTGATATGGAACGAATGTTTCAAGCCCTTGAATGCAACGAAACGGAGAAAAGACGTTTGGCTGTTTTCCAATTGACGTATTCGGCAGCCGACTGGTGGGAATCTGTTGAAGCTACAGTGGGCGAAGATATTACGAGGAAAATGACATGGGACGCGTTCAAGACAAAATTCCTAGCAAAGTATTTTCCAAGGACGGAAAGAAACAAGAAGAAAAAGGAATTCATAGAGCTAGTTCAAGGCAACATGACGGTACAAGAATACACGGCGAAATTTGAAAGACTATCATGATTTGCTCCCTACATGGTAGATACTCAGCGAAACAAGACACTGCAATATTACGAAGGACTTAATCCAGACATTCAAAAGACAGCAGCAGTATACCTTGACCAACCATTCGAAGAAATGGTCGAATTAGCCACACAACTAGAGAATATAGCTCTGAACAGCAAGAAACTAGAAAGCCACCCACGAGGAGAAAAAGATAACTGGTTTCAGACAACCAACCCAGGAGGAAGTCGAAGAGGCAATCAAGTGTCACAAGCAACCGCTCGAATGAAGTCTGTAATCACCAGAGGAAACTCTGAGCGCACTCAAAACCATAACAAGAGACAGCAAATCAGTGACAGAAGAGTTAGCCAGACGGCAGTCCAGACACATGTAAAGCAACGTGATATCTGCTACAACTGCGGAACACTTGGACACCACTCCAAAGAATGCACAGCACCGAGACAACTCACCGGGAAACAAGTATGGTGTTTCAATTGTGGAAAGACTGGGCATGTACGCAAAGTTTGTCCCGAACAAGAAGTTCAGAACAATGCTCCACCACCACAGAGATCCAGAAAGAGAGCACGCAGATCAGGGAGTCAATCTTAGCACTGAATAAAATGGAAGACTGAAGCTACCATGGCCACTGCTAGAACTTTGAATCTTATATGGGAGTGATATTACAAGATGATTGGAGACATTCAAGAGAAATTGTGAGAAGGAGCTGATGTATTCCATAGAAATCAGACCCAGGAACAGTGGACAACAACTTATGGTCAGGTATACCATTTAGATTGATAAGAGCGCCTGAGTTGGTATAGAACGACTAACCATATGAGTAAGACTTGGCACATTTAAGATCTAGCAAACTCTAGATTTCGAGGACGAAATCCTCAAATAAGGTGGATAGAGATGTAGCACCCAGAATTTTCTAGAAATTCCACGTAGGAATTTAGTATAGTGACGTCACCCCAGGAGATGATTACAGAAGATCCATTAGGAGTCCTTACTAGAATCCTTGGTAATCGTCTTGACGACGACTATATCAGTATAAATCTAGGACTTATTAGAATAGAAGTAACCCCGACGCGCATAGTTTCTAAGTTAGAAACTGTAGACGTACTGGAACTTAGGCTCGCTCACAGCCCTGTTATTAGCTACGCTTATACCTATCCCCATTCTTCACTGCTGTATACAACTGAGACATTCGCACTTGCCTTACGTACACAACCCAAGAAGTGGGACCCACACTATTCTTAGGAACCAAGTGGACCCCACCCTGATAATCTACCCTTAGATACACACAGCATACACATGCACGTACTTTGGAACTCAGGAACACATCCATATGCACAACCTGAGTATGGGACCCACACTGCCACTTGGCGGTCATGTGGACCCCACTTAATCTACCCTTGGACACACACACACCCACTCACACATATGATTTCACATTGTGCGTCACTTGTCAAGCCATGCACCAATGGCATGACACTTGTCAACATTCACCATTTCTCTATATATATATATATGTATACTCCATGTACACCCACAGCACAAAAATCTTCCCCACAATCTGCCTATGCAGATTGTATAGAGAGAGAGTGACCGAGAGAGAGCTTGAGTGAGAAAGAAAACTAAGCCAACCTCACCCACACTCTCGGCCTGTGCACACCCCCACACCCCTCACATTGTGAGCACCACACCCCTCTCTGTCCATTTCCTCTCTATACACCCACACATACACGCAGAAGACCAGAGAGGAAGATAGAGACGCAGGAGGGAGAGAGAGGAGAGTTGATCGGAGAAAGGAGAGATCAGGGACTCCCCTAAGGTAAAACCCCACCCCCTCATTTCATTTTAGCTCCTGCATGTTCCCTAGACACCCTCAGACCCACATGCAAGCTCCCAAACAGAGCCTAAGGCTTTGTATGAGCTCCGGTCTCCATTAAAGCTCAAGCTTGAACTTGATTTCCCAGAGTTAACCAAAACCCCTTTTTCCTACACCAAACAGACCCTAGTGAACCTTAGTAGACCCCCTTGTAGCAGGTTTAGTTTTGGAACTCATTTACATGGCCATGCAGGCCATTATTCTTTCGGATGACCGAAAGAATAATCACTTAGTAGGAACCCTAAATGAATGATCCAGGTCCCGAGCTTATAGTATGATGTAGAGGGAGGGATTCCGGTCATTTTCCCGTTGACCTCGTGCGTTTTGGTTGAGAGATGAGAGAGATATGAAGAGAGAGGTGATCTCCGGCGAGCCCCGACTTTCTGGCGGCCATGCATCGCCGGAGAAGATGATGACGACCCGTTTGGGTTCGGGTTATAACAACCGGGTTCGGGTCGGGCTGGGCGAATGGGTGGGTTAGTATGTGAGTAAGAACGGGTTAGGGTTTGGGTTTGGTAGGACCCGTGGGTTCTTTAAAGGACACGACGTCATTTTGACGTCAGGTCTAGTTCGGGTTGGGTTTCGGGTTTTAGTCCGGGTTGTGTTGTGTCTGGGATTGGGTTAGGCTTTGGGTCGGGTTCAGCTAGGGTTTGGTCAGGGTTCGGGTTAGCGGATAGGATTAAGTTGAGAGTGTGAGTGGTTTCGGGTATGGGTCATCGGGTTGGGTTTAGTTTGTGTGTGTAGTTGGGTTCCAGTTCGGGTGTAGGTCCAACCCGAATGAGTTTTAGGGTGGGTTTCTTTTGAGTGTGTAATTGGGTAGTTCGTTTAGGTTGGGTCGGGTCAGGGTTGACCCGATGGGTCTGTTGGTTGGGCGCCTCTGTGTGTGTAAACGGGTGACCCGTTTAGGTCGGTTCGGTTCGGGTTTGACCCGTCGGGTCTGGAGATATTTTTATTATTATTATTATTATTATTATGATTATTGTTATTATGATTATTATTATTATTATTAGTATTAATTAGTTTTAAGGGGTTTAATTAGTTTTAATAATTATAAACAATTTATAATTATGCCATTAAGGTTTTAATATTACAGAATATTATTTTAATATTCTATATATTATTATTATATTATATATATTATGTATTTAATTATTTATATGGTTTATATAAATAATAAATATTAGTTTAAATGGTGTTAAATAGTTAATAAATACCTATGTGTATTTATAAATTCTAGAAAATTTGGGTAATGACCCTGTGACTATTTTATTATATAATGTATGTTATAAAGTTATAATATTATAGTCCAGTATTTTTAATAATTAAAAAGGAGCTATTTTTTAAGTATATTAATTATTAAAAATACCAAACGAGCTCCGAAAATTATGAAATAAATACTGGTAGTGTATTTTAATATCTAGTATTTAATAAAAATACTTCTAAGTACTGATTCCTCTGTATAATTATAATTACATATTTAAATCCCGTTTCGGGTATTTTCTGGTATATATTATCTTCAAAAATTCATAATAAATAACTTAGGACTCCGAAAATTACGCGGTCAGTTCCCAGAGTCTTAGAATAATGTCTAGAACATTCCCGTAAAGTTTGGTGACTTTTCGACTCGGTCGAAAATACAGCCTGTCTTTTAGGGCCTGCATTAGTATAGTAAGCCCCGCATATTACCTCGCGACGGACTCCAATTTGAGTCTAGTCAATGGCGTTGGACTTAGAATGACATGTAGATCACTACCTTGAGGTTTATGACCTCATTTGGTGAAATTACCATTTTGCACCTATAGTTGTGCTCATATATTACTTCTGTTTATTCCGTTTATTATTGTAGAACTTGACGTTTATCTGCGTTTCGAGGAGCGGCGACTCGAGGTAAGTTTCCTAACCTCACTCTAATCCTATTAAGACTAAAATAAGTTGTTTAAAAGCTACCTGTATGATATTTTGTATAAGTGACTAGCTGATTTCTGATGTCAAATGTATTTCCAATAATTATAAGATTATGAAAAGCATGTATTGGTAGTGCTATCACATACATGAGCATGTCAAGGGTTTTATCTATATGTTTATCAGTATCAGTTCCATGTCATATGATCCATGCTCTATATGTTACGTTTCTGCTGCTAATTGTTAAAAGCACGTTTTACGATGTTGTTGACTGAATAAATACGCATGCTATGTTAATAATAAAGAGAAAGGAAAGTGGTTTTGCATGTGCATATTGATAATGGATACACGTGCATTTCATGACATGTGTTAGCATGCGTTGTGTGAGGAAGAGGGGTGTTTGATGAGAATGTAAATGAGATGAGATGTGATCTCTGGATCCTATGGATCAACGGCTGACGAGCCGGGTGGACATGAACGGTTAGGGTTCCTAGCACGCCTCTCGCCGTTGAAGACGTCCGGTGATGCGCATACGTGGTTGAAGACGTCCCATGTATCGTTGAATACATCCGGCTAGTGCTCTAATATACTTCTCAGCAGTGTAGACGACCGGTGAGAGTATACACATGGTCGAAGACGTCCCATGTGCCAGTCTCATTGTTTACAGATAGTGTGCGCCGTGAAGACGTCCGGTGGCCTATCAAGGGAATGAGTAAGAATTGGCTGTGATAGTATGTTAGCATCCTTGATATACCGCGTGTTGTCAAGTGGATGAGAAAGAGAAAGCGAATGATGAGATTGAGCTGATGAGAAAATGATTTGGTTCAAATGATTTGGTTTTGGAAAGCTTTGGTTTTAAAATAAAATGGTTTTGAAAATATCCGTTTTAAAAGCAAGTGTCTTTGCAAAGAGTTGGGAACGCATCTTATTGATCATGCATTTGCACGCACGAGTTTATAATAAGGAGAATGTATTCTATGATGTTATGATTATCTGTTTACCTTTCTTGTTGAGACCTCTGCTATGCCCGTGGTGAGAATGCGTCTTTTGATAAGAGAATAACCATATCTTAATATATTAAACTATGACGTGAGTTGAGAGATATCTTGTATTTACTGATTATTGTGTGGTTGAGACTCTCACTCAGCCTTGTTCCAAGGCTGACGGCATGTTACGCCCTGGGCATTCGTATGCCCAGAGTGTTGCAGGTTTGGAGATAGATAGAAGAGCTCAGGATGCAGTACCGTGGAGCTAAGGAGAATAAAGCCTTGCCCAAGACCTGATAGACAGTTTCTCAAGTTTTAAGTTTATGTAAATTGTTTAGTATGGCCTCTTGTATTAAGATTTAAGTTATTGTAACCCTTGTTTAATTTCGACTGTTGTATTTACGCTCTGATAAGTTTAGATCATGCTTGTGCCCTAGCATTTCCCTTATGATTGCATGGTGCGGAGTTAGAAGGACAGAACGGTTATCAAACTAGTCACGTGTCTACGGACCCATAAAGGAAAATTTTTATTTTCCCTATTTTTGGCTTACTCCGGGGCGTGACAAAACTACATCCAAAAAGCATTCAACAACATTCAAAGCACTCAACATTGCGTTCTTAAGCTCTCAGCATCCATAGTAATAGGTTTGTTCCTCTGGTTATGTTCTTTACTATTTTCAATCTTTTTTGAACAATCAGAGCCTGTTCTAATCTTGTTCTTAGTTCTTTTGTGGTTATTTTCCAAACTTGCTTAATAAAATACATGTTTTCTTTACTTGTTTGTGGTTATTCACCTGGTAAGCTCATCATCACTAGACTTGTGGACCTTAGGTGAGGTTATTTTCCTACTCACCTTTCACAATCACCTATTGCACACTCGAACCATTTTTTGGTTCTAGCATACTTGCGTAAAACTATAGCAAATAGTGTGTATATATTTATATACGAATAAATTGAATCCTTGCACATTGTTGTTTGGTAATTAATTCTCTACATCATATGTCATGATAAGTCGAATATAAATCTTGTTTCTCGTGTGACTTCGTGATCATAATCTTGGTAAATTAATAATTGTTATGTTTATACTTTGATAAATTCGTATGTAAACTCATTGAAATAGCTTAGTGATTGAAAAGAGAATAAATTCGGAGTTTATGCAAAATTTATTTATTTTTATTATTTCTAGCAGTCATTTAAACTTTAGAAAAATACTATAAAATCGTGGCTTAAAATTTTAGCATTCTGTCCACAGAGTTTATGTAAAGCGTGATTCTGCACACTTTTCATGTTTTCAGTTTTTCCTGATTCTGCACCGTTTAGGCTATGAATTTAATTTACAGTAGCAGTTTTATAAGAATAAAATGTGTTGTTCATCTTAAGTCGGTTTATGTTTCAGTATGAACTCGTATTTGATATTATGATAAAATGTGGAATTACGTTGAGATGTAATCATTCTCGTCTAATGTTTCGTTTTGTGAATTTGTGAATGTGAGACCATCTGTGTGTTGATTTTTCTATTAGAAGTTAATATTAGGAAATCCTTTAGTGTTCACCACTGCTCCTTATGTGTTTAGGCAACGACTTCATGAATGACGCGTCCTTGTGTGATTAGACGGTGACTACGTGGATGAGGCGTCTATTCATTATTTTAAGCCTTATGCCCGGCTTGTTGGTCTATTTCATGTGTATTTAGACATTGTTTATTTGCATCAAGAACATAAGGACTAGTCTTTCGGTGTATACTCAAATCCCAATAATACCCTATGGGAGTGGGGACTGGAGTGGGAGTTAGTATTATGTTAGGAGACACATGGGATATATGTGTAGGCTGAACCAAGGATGGGTGGCCAAGGTGGTGAACATAAGGTGTAATTAAATAAAATACTTGTGGTGTTTAAATTTGTGGCTATACGTTGTACTGTAATTCATTATATCTTATTGTAGTGGAATCCTAGAAATTAATAGATGCTTAGTAATCATCATATCAAGCAACTTTTGCGTGTATATGTTAGTTTAAAACATAGCCTTCTATGTGTAACGTATCATTTTTTGGAACATAGTAATTTGATAATAAATTGGACCAAATTTGTAAACTGAATACTTTGGATACTTAGATTCATATTTTATGGCCGTTTCGCATAAATTAAAGTAAAACAACGATCAGAATAACTTTCGTGTTTTACACTTTTCCTAAAAATGTCATCTTAACTCTATTTTCATTGATTTTTAGAATCTGCTGAACGTCGTCTATCTAAGAGCTAAAGTTTCATAATTAATTTTTTAATTATTTATTTAGAAATAATGAATAGGGATGCGAGTCTTTCCTTGGAAATTTGATGGACGTTTTTCTTGGATATTTTATTCTGGACATTTTTCGTGTTTTATGTTTTGTCTAATTCCATCTCTTTGTTGGAGATAAATTCATTTTAATTAATAGCACCTTGTTGTTGGTTTTCTATTATTATGTTAATTTCTATTTGTACAGGATAGTAGGCCAACTAATGGTCTGCAGGTATTGGCCTACTATAGTTAAAAAAGGTAAGCATTTAGTTGTTTTAATTTGGGCAAGAAACTACTTGCCACCACATAAATGGAAACTACTCTACTGTCCAAATATGTCTATGGAACTACCTGTCTTGACCCAAGAATGTTGTAGTGTGGTTTATAGTCTACGAGTTCAAGTTGGATCCCTAAGACTTGTGTTTTATTTAAATCATACTAGTTATGTGACTGACCCGAGTGTGTTATGCATTCGGGGGCGTTTCTATATGAACATATTCGAATGTATTTGGGCAGGTTTAGTATTAGGGAATTTTCTGTTGAGCTATTGATGTCTTGGAGTTGCAGTTGTGTGGTATTGTACTTCGCATTAGTTGTAACTTATTCAATTTTGTTTTTGGCATTGTGGGTCCTATTGTATTTTTGTAATAAGGATTGTATATTGGGTATTGGGAACGTTGTAGTTACTCTGACCAATTGATGTATATATTTTTTTCTTATTTATTTTCTTTCCGCTTAACTCTGTAAAGAGAGTTTTACTTAATGAAAGTAGCATTTCTTTTTACAAATCGAAATGATATAACAAGTGTAATAGAACTTTATTTCTTTTATAATGAAATGAATGTTTTGGAAATAAAACATGATGATGCCAAAAATTGGTATGAGTAAAGTAGAGCAGATTAAAGAGAGAGAGAGTGAGAGACTGGTTTTTTGTATGTGGTTCGGACCTGTTAATGAAGGTACCTACGTCCACATGTGTGTCTGAGCATGTTCATTATACTGTAAAAGAGCCGGGGGACCTGTGGTGAACCAACAAGTTTGGAGCTACCGTAGGCCGGTCGGGCATGTAGATTAATGCTATAGAGGTGTTGTGTAGACTGAAAAGTCAGCCCCTTCAATGGGGGGTGAGAGGTCTCTTTTATAGATGTAAGAGACCTACTCGTACATGGATAAGGAAATATAACCCAATTAGGATGTGATTGACACCAATCAAGTAAGTTTCCTAATTGTATTAGGATTGATTGACATTAATTATGGGGGTCTCCTAATTGGATTAGGAGATAGCTTTCACTTTCCATTAGTCTTCTAGCTTGAGTAGGAAACTACCCGTAATGCTCGAGATCATGCCTGTGGGCCCGAATGAGCTGTTCCCGCAGTGGGATGTGCCCGTGCGGTTTTCCCAACCTGTTGGCCGTGTCGTGGATGAACCTCTCGGGATGATGAGTTTCGGGTAGACTAGACCACTCCAGCTGATGCTTGTCCGAGGAGTTGTACATGATTTGACCGGGACATGGACTGGCTGCTGATTTGAACCGCTCGGTCATAGGATAGAGCCAATTTCGGGTGTATCAAAATAGTTTAGTAATTGATATTACGAAATAGAGCGGGGCCATGGGTTCAATTTAAAATTAAAATCTAATTCCATTTTTTATAATTTTCTTGGAGCATTTGTAAGAGTTTGTCAACTAGACTTTTGGTTGGCGAATATCAGTTCGGATACAAGCTCTTAACTGAAATTGATTGTCCAAATTTCAGAGTGTGACATCATAGAACTCGTTTGCGAATTAATTTTCATGTTTCCAGTGTTTATTGATTTCTGACTCAATGTTTTCATGTTCCAACCATTTTTGGTTTGGAAAAGTTAGATTCTTTGTTGGAATTCCCTTCCAACTTTGCTAAATATTGTGAAGATGGAATACTTTTCAAAATTAATAAAAAGTCCATATGTTTAAAAGATGGAACACTTTTCAACATTCTATGAGAGTCCCTATGTGAACGATCTCTCTCCAATGGTGATTTGAATAAGAAAATTTGAGAAAGAAAGATCTAATCTCACAAAATCCCTTCATGTTTAAGAAATGAAAGAATCTAGATTTGGAATAGATTGGAAGAATAAGTTCTTAAATGAAGTGACATTGGATGTAGTGACCCAAACTTCGACTTTATAAGTAATTAGCATGTATCCTATGCGATGCGCGAGCACATTGTTTTTCTGATAAGTTGTAAAATAATAGTTAATATTATTATAAAGAAGAATAATTTAAAAACATTGAAAAGGTTTGTTAACAAAAGATAAAATTAATTACCAAGAAAAAAGAAAAAAAAAAGAAAAAAAGAAAAAGCAAGACAGACTGTATCTCAGTAGGAGTGAACATAGCCCTCTAACCTATCCCGAATATAATGGGTTTGGATTAGATTAGAATATAGGCTTGTGAATTGGAATGATTTTTTTGAGTAATGTTTGTGGCACAAACACTTTACAAATACTCTATCTCTCTCTCTTACTAAATGCCACAGTGCCACCCAGAAGAGAGAGAGAGTATTTGTGTATAGTGTTTGTGGAAGGTGTTTGTGCCCCTAGCATTGCTGTTTTTTTTTCATGTAGTAATAAACCCTACCACACTTGTATTCACTCGATTATGGACTGTGTAAGAGAGAGACAAAGGTACCCAAGTCTCCAAAAATTGCACATATATTTAGATTCCAAAACATTATAATATTGTACCCAAGTCTCAAAATATTGTACTCATTTTAGTTCATATGATAAAACGAAGACATTATGCTCGTATTATAGAATTTTCGTTGTCCTAGTTAATTTACTTCCCTTCACGATTACCATCAATCTTGGGGTTCATATTTTGTTCTTGAATATTTGGGGACTTGCATGATTTGCAAGAAGCAGACTGGCCAAAAAAAATTGTGATTCAATTGGTAATAGAAAAACCATATCAATTTAATGTAAGTATTAAATCAAAGTAAAGTCTCCAAGTAACTTACATTCAACCTTGTGTTATAGCAGGGATGATGAGAATGAACATCTGCTTAATCACGAAACTACTTGATTATGAAAAAACCTCCACGAACCTCACACTATTTGGTTTACTGTATGGTGAAGGTTGGATATGGGTTTCTAGCCTATCGTTCTATATATAATTCTGTAACGATAGTTGTTAGATGCCTTATTTTTATAGATAGACCGGGACCCTTACCCATGTGTTTAAATGCACAACAATTTCCTACCATCAAGGAAGCTGGGGAAATCTCAAGTACCACTCAAATATATACTGTAGATATTGTGTTGTTATACAATATCTTGTCACCAAGAATATTTAGATAATATATATATTATTTCAATGATATTTATCTTATTAATATAAAATATGTGGGCCATATAATATATGCATACATTCTCCCACTTGGCACACATAACACACTTTATGAACTCTTGGTGATAAGGTAGCACTTAATCATGATCATGAATCAAAACAACCCACTTTATTTGAGAGACATAATACATAAATAACGGCGGTCATACCCCAGTCAAGGAATACTTCCTTCTGTGTAACACAATGTACCACTCTCTCTATAACTTTATGTGGTATATATTCTTTATGAATGACTTCCTATAAGTCATTGTGGGTCCAAAAGTCCCAACAGACTTTCATATAAAGGCAAACACTTAAATGTGCAAAACAAACAATGCCTTTATTAGTGAGACACAAATTGTCAATAAACAAAACTAAATCAAGCATAAAATGAGCTAAATAATCCCATGTGCTCTATATGTATCGAATGTATCTTAATCAAGAGCCCCTTTGTCATGGGATATGCAATCATCAGATCTGAACTAGTATGCTCAATGATGACATCTTGCTTCTTATCTCACTCTATAATAGCAAGATACTTTATGTCAATATGCTTGTATTGGCTGCCATTTCACTAATTAATATTGTAACCAAATTATCACATTATATGCTTACTGGCTTGGGTATCAAAACAACACCCGAACCCTGTGATAAATATAGCCTTAACCATATACCTGTGAAGTACCTTCAAAGCTTATTGTCCTTTGTCCTTATAAGTACCTTCCAAACTTAAAGATAGGTACTACATTTATGTTGAGTTTCTCTAAAACCCTTTAATGTAAGGCTTACAAGACAATTCTAACATCCTTTCAGACATGTCTCCATGAGATCTCTATGGCCAATGACACTGGAGATTTCACCAAAATCCTTCATTTCAAAGACTTAAAAAAATAAGTGATTTATGTAGCAAATTTAAATCAGTGGTTGCCTATAAAATGTTATCCATATCTAAGTATTCCCACAAACCTCAAAGTATATACAAGTATTCACAACATCTGCTTGTCAAACTTTATGAAGTCGTGAAACCTTAAATACCATTGAAGAGATCCATATAGGGACGTAATTAGGTAGCAAACTGAATGACATATTTATTAGAACAAAATTACAATTTCCTTTTGTAAACTTTTCCCTTAAGATCTCATCTGCTTTTGCTTGATGTAGCTCTAAAAGAGCCAACATTGCCATGAATTTCTAAATAAGTCCTTTAAATAAACCAGATACAAGGTGCAATGGTAGATGATGCCTTCTAGATGACATCATACCAAATATTTAGAAGTTTCCTTAGTCATGGCATAGAAAACTAGATGAGATCAGTGTAAAGTCTGACATCAAATTCTAACTTTATCAAACATACAAAGAAATCAACAAAAATGCTTAAATTTATAAGATGTAGGCCATATGTTGACTTTCCTGTATGGTGGCTCTTGAATTGATTAACAATTCATCTTTATTCATGAGTATAGCATCTAAATCTCATGATCCTCCCAATAAAGTCAACATCTTTAGTAAATTTAACATTATTAATATCAACAATTCTAGGTGTGCAAAAAGAGCTTACCCTATAGCTAATAGAATGTCCATTAACTGCATTTGGGCCGAATTACTTTAGTTTGTGGATTAACATGACAAGTCTTTATGCATAATTGAATTAAACTAGGTTCCATCATTACATTGACTCAAATGACATGTAAGGAATGACCTTATATGGAACTATCTTTAGGACTTACACTTGTGTCCTTAAAGGTATATTCCACAAGGCTAAGGAAGAATCATATGTTTAATAAGTATAATACCTTCCAATTCCAGAAGGGCATGGTTTTCACCTTTTATGTTACCTATTTTGTGAGACATAGTATACTAAGTAATAATACCCTTTTTCGCACACGGACCCGCTCTTTGTCATATATCTGTGTCCCGACTGAAATATTTCCATCCATAGATCTTTATAGTCACTTCCTTTTTACACACTATTAAAGGTATCCACTACCTCATAACTACCGAAAAGAGGTAGAGATACATAAACCAGGAAGATCGTCGAATGAAATAAAAATATCTCTAACTATTTAGACAAAGATAGAAATGGTTCACAGATGTTATGTGTATGATTCCAAGAATTTCGTAGCTCGTACTTATAAATTTATTGGACTTGTTGGTCTACCCTTCCTTCATGCAGATTGCACAAGCACAAGTACCAAAGTGGGAAGAAATCCAAAAAGCTTTCAAGACTCTATAGTTAACAAATCTCTTGATTTCCTTTAAGGAGATTGTTCCAATCTCCAATCCCACGGTGTGGACGTGAACTCATCAATCATTCAACCTTTGTGCCAATATCATCTTACAATTTTAGAAAAAAAATCATTCAAAGATAGGATCCAATGTAATGTAAATTAGTGACAAAGATCCCAAAATCAGTGATAGAAAAACCATTTTGGACTTAAAAAAGCAGCACAAAATCCAAAATTGTCAATTTGGAAAGAAACCAAATTTCCAAAAATGTTTCAAGCCCAAAATAATTTTCAAAAGTTGTTTGTTAGCGAGCACATTCTATTATTTTAAATGAATATATGTTCACTTTCCATTGACTTCTTTAAGTGAAAATATAATATTGGCAATATGAATTGTAGCTCCTAAATAATTCACAATTTAGATGAGCATCAAGCAATGTAGAATCATAACACAGTCCTAGAACTATTACACTTCATGCCTGATAGCTAGTTTATTAAGGTGTTTGTTAATGCCTTATTAGAACTAACAAATTACCTTTATAAGCTTTATGTAGTTCTATACTCATTGTATTGTGGGATAAAATATTAAATGTTCTCACTCAGACATGACTTCATGAACATTTAACTTAAGTGATTACATCGCTCCCACAATTTGTAGGCATTCTATACTTAAGGAACTCACTTCTGTGGATACAGGCAGCTTCACACAGCTTAATAAATTAATTGAGTCCCACTTACCCTAATATTAAAGGATTTTTTCGAAACATTAAATTACTACAAACTCACTTAGCTTAAGAAAACTCATCATTCAAATAAGAGATTAATAGCTATAGTAACCAAGAACTTACATTGATCAAGCAATGAAGCAATAAATTTAGTTTGATTTGACCAATGTTAAATTCAGTAACAAGTCTAAACCTTCCTGTGGGTAGTGGTTGCAATATGCATTAGACTTACTAATTTATAATAAGGCTAGTAGATTATGCTGATATAAAGAAGAAAGGAACCCATACTTGTGGGTTTAGGGAATCCAAACTTCTAAATGTTCAATCCACTATTTTATCCCAACTAAGTCATTTCAAGTGGCAACACTTATAACAACCTAATTGCAATATGGAATACCATTATGTTATTGCAATAACTATTACACTTAATGTGATCATGACACAGAAATATCACACATCATGATGACGTAAGATGCTGTGGCTACTCTTATGAAAACATGATGTTTTTACTCTTAATATGGTAGAATTCATGGGTCCTTTAAGGTGATCGTGATCTAATAGTATAGATTAATGATAACATTTTAACACTTTTACCCTTATGTCAACATGTTATCAAAAGGTTACCCATCAATATGCCTCGAGGTGCTGTGGCTACTCCTAAGACATATGATGTAACTTTAGTTTAATCTAATTTACTTAACACCATGAACCAATACTTGTGTTCGTGTCCAAATAAGCCTTAAAAATATGCCATGCGACTTAATGTGATCAACATTTCTTAAAAATCACATACCAACACATTTCAAGATGCTGTGGCTATTCATAAAACATTTGATATCCTTATGATGGCCTGATTCATTGTATTGAACGAGTCCTTACGTCCATATTTAGGATAACTTTAATAGACACAAAGATAATTTTAACCTTTACATGATCACTAAATGCAAATATCGACAAGTCATAGGATGTTGTGGCTATTCAAAGACAATGTGATTTTCTTTTTGTCAAAATTTAATTACTAGATGTTCATGATAATTCCTTAATGCACGATATACACCTATAGTAATAGTGCATTTTATGACTTAAATCTTTATGTGATCAAAAAATAAGATCACTTATTTATATCTTAAGGCGCTGCGGAGTATTCCCAAGACCTTATGTTATTATAAATAAAATCTTATGTTCATGAACATGTAAAACTTTCCAATAATTTGGAACAAAAACATTTTTAATTTTCGAATAATGTGCAAATAAACCCATAGAAAGATATGGCACTAAATAGCACAAATATATAAGTTACGCACCAACATGGAACAAATTATCCCCAAGTAGTATGCACAAATAACCAAAAATTTCAATTGTGCAATAGTGCTTTAAAAACACTTAAAGTAGCCCAAGAATATTTACTTTCACATGTACAACCATACAATATTCAAAACTTTAGAAGCATAGTAGACAAATTATGGTGCCCAAATTGTACGTTTCTAGAGTCCTTGGTAAAAACCTTTAAGACTAATATTTTTGGGAAAATCTGTAAATATTTTACTGGAATGTAGAAAGAAATTAATCTATAGACATCTCTAAAGATTTGAACAAATAAAGAAAACAAGATGTCCCTTAATCACATGCACAAAGCACAAGAATACTCAAATGTATGTGACAGTGCCTTAGAATGTGCTATATAACCCATTATTGTAAATTTTAAGGACAATAACATAGGATCCAAAATCTTTAAGGGGTATTATTGTAATTTTCAAAACTTTGGAAAAAATAGTAAATACCCAAAAATAGGCCCAATCTGTCAATGATCTGAATTATGAGTCCAAAATATATGTAGACGGAACTTGGGGGGCCAAAGGAATTAATCTTAAAGGTTTCTAACCAAACTATATATATTTAAAATATTATGGATCCAACTTTAATTGTTTTGAAAGAATTTGACGTAATATTGTAAATATGACTAAGTTAAAGCAATGTACATCATCTTTGGAGCAAATGATGGGCTGATCCTCAAAACCGAGAAGGCTCCTTTTTTTTTTTTTTTTAATGTTTAATACTAATAAAAACAAGGCATAATGAACACAAGTCATCATACGGCTTTTAAATCCAACAAAATTTAACTATTCTAGATATAAATATGTCACCATTATATGCTGATAGACTCATTAGCCACATTCCAATAAATACCAGTTTTGGCGGCAGAGAAATTTTTTTTTGAGCCTTCAAAAGGTAATGTATAAGTATAACAAATGTCCTATCTATTCGTTCCCAAGATCTGAAGTAGGACTTGAATTTCTTACGAGTTTAACCTTCTCAAATTTGTGCAACGAATCCTCCGATCAAATTGGTAATCACATATCTAATAATTTATGTTAAACAACACAGCTTGAAGGGTGGCTCTGATACCAATTGTAAGTATTAAATCAAAGTAAAGTATCCAAGAAACTTGCCTTCAACCATGTGGTTATAGCACGGATGATGAGAACGAACATCTGCTTGATCGCGAAACTGCTTGATTATGAAAGAACCTCCACGACCCTCACACTATTTGGTGTACTATATGTTGAAGGTTGGATATGGGTTTCCAACCTATCGTTCTCTATATAATTCTGTAATGATGGTTGCCACATGCCTTATTTATTTGCAGATAGACTGAGACCCTTACCCATGTGTTTAAATGCACAACAACTTCCTACCATCAAGGAAGCTGGGGCAATCTCAAGTACCACTCAAATATATACTGTACATATTGGGTTGTTATACAATATCTTATCACAAAGGATATTAAGATAATATATATAATATTTAAATAATACGTATCTTATCACCAAAATAAAAGAGTTTAGTTTTTCTCACCCCAAAATTGCTCACCCTCATTTTCCATGTCTACTGTAGTGGGATCCAGTACTTTACACCATTAATTAATTCTTAAATAATCTTGAGTCCCACTACATTAGCCACTGGGAGAGGAGGGTGAGCACAAGTTAACAATTTTGGGATAGACAAAAATGTATTCAAAATAAAACATGTTGTTTCTATACCAAACCAACCTTAAATTCATCAGAGAGGAAACTAATAAGCGCATTGGCCAAGCCAAATGCATCATGTGCATGGAATTAATTTGTGAACATAATGTGAGAGTGATGTGTTTGTTTATAGCATGTATACATATTGTGGTAATGATGCAGTTGTTCATTGTGTTGTATATATTTGTTTCGGTCAACAAAAAAGAAGAGGAATTGAAAACTATTGAGAGATTGTCACTGAAACCAAGGAGTGATTCTGTAATACCTGTAATTTTCCCCTACTTACAATAATATCAGTTTTTTGAATTTCTATATTTGACCGGTTATTATATTACTTTGATTATGTGACAGTTTTGATGTGTTGTAGCATTACTAATTAGACTATAAGCACCGCATCGACTCGACCGTAATTAGACTTAACTTAGTCCCATACTCGGACCCGGATATTAGAAATAATACCTAGTTGCATGTAAATCGAGACTGACATGCATAACAAGGACTTGTGCATGCAAATCAAGGAAGTGGCACAAAGCCTGAGGTGGGCCCCATAATGGCCGGCCACATGGTGGCACAGGCAATGTAGCACCCAGAAATTTCCCTAGAAATTCCACATAGGAATATCATATTGGTGACATCTCCGTAGTGTAGTTACAGAAGGTCCATTAAGATTCTTTCTTAATAAGAAACCCTAGGAGGGGATTTCCAGTCAACGTCCTAACGACGACGACGATACTTTTAACCAGGAACCTACTAGAATGGTCATAACCCCGGTATTTGAAATTTCTATATTAGAACCATAGGTAGAATTGCATTTGGACCCGCATATCCTGGTAACAAGTTTACATTTTCAGTCTCATTTATAGTCAGTAGTGTATCAACCTGTGAGTGGGATCCACACTGGAACTAAGTGGACCCCCACCCTGATAATCTACCCTAGGACATACACAACATACACATGCACGTATTTTGGGACTCAGGAACACATCCATATACACAATCTGAGAATGGGACCCACAAACCCCTTTGACGGTCACGTGGACCCCACTCAATCTACCCTTGGACACACACCCACCCACTTGCACATGTGGGTACACATTGTGTACCACTATACACAACCAAACCCCTCCCCTCACATTTGCTTATATATATACACACTCCCCTCCCTCATCCTCTCATTTTATCACCCTAACACCACACAATCTGCTTATGCAGATTTTATAGAGAGAGAGTGACCGAGAGAGAGAGCTTGAGAAGGGAGAGCACTCAAACCACCCCCACACACTCTCGTCTTGTACACACACCCCCTCACCCCATACATTGTGTACCCCCATACACTCCCTCACTATATCATCTCTATCCACTCCCACACACACACAGACCCGGAGAGAGAGAGAGAAGACAGAAAGAGGAAGAAGAGGCGCAGAGGAGAGAGAAGAAGGAGATCGGAGGTTTGAGAGAGAGTTTGAGACTTCTCTGAGGTAAACCAAACCCCCTGTTGCTTTCTATACCTCTGCATGTCACCTAGGAAGCCTCTAGACCCACATGCAAGCTCCTAAATAGAGCCTAAGGCTCACTGTGAGCTCCGGCCACCATTAAAGCTCAACTTAGGAGCTTGATTCGTCAAGTATGATCTAAGCCCCTAAAATCTACACTAATCAGACCCAATTGGTCCCAGGTAGACCCCCTTGTAGCAGGTTTTGTTTTGGAACTCATTTGCATGGCCATGCAGGCCATTATTCTTTCAAATGACCGAAAGAATAATCCATTCGTAGGACCACCAAACGAATGAACCAGGATCTGGGCTTATAGTAGGTTGTAGAGGGTGAGATTCCAGTCACAATGTCGTTGACCTCATCAATTTTCGTTGAGAGATGAGAGGGATATGAAGAGAGAGAGAATCTCCGGCGAGGCCCGATTTTCCGACGGCTCAAGCTCGCCGGAGAAGAAGATGATGACCCGTTTGGGTTCGGGTTATAATACCCGGGTTTGGGTCGAGTCTTGGGCGGGTTTAGTTGTGTGTGTAAAAGGGTTTGGGTAGCGGGCCGGGTTGGGTTCTTATTAACCCGTGGGCTTTTTAAGTAGGACGACGCCGTTTTGGCGTCGGGTTGGAGTTCGGATCGGGCTGGGCAAATGGGTGGGTTAGTATGTGAGTAAGAACGGGTAAGGGTCTGGGTTAGTTTGGATCGAGTAGGACCCGTGGGTCCTTTAAATGACACGACGTTGTTTTGACGTCGGGTCTGGTTCGGGTAGTCGGGTTGGGTCGTCTTGTGTCTGTAGTTGGGTTAGGTTTGAGTCCGGGTTTGGTTATGGTGTGGGCTAGCGGGCTGAGTTAGTCTGTGTCTGTGTTTGGGTCAAGTCTAGGTTCGGGTATAGGTTAATGGGTTGGATTAGTTTGTGAGTATTAGCGGGTTAGGTGTAGGTCTGGGTCTGGTTTAGGGTTTGGGTTAACGGGTAGGATAGGTTTGTGTGTAGAAATGGATTCCCGGTTCGGGTTTGGGTCCAACCCAAATGGGTTATAGGGTAGGTTTCTTTTGTGAGTATAAATGGGTAATCCATTTAGAATCTGGTCGGGTCGGGTCTGACCCATAGGGTCACGTTTTGGATTTCTTTGAGTGAGTAAACGGGTTACCCGTTTAGGTCGGGTCGGTTCGGGTTTGACCCGTCGGGTCTGAAGATTTTATTATTATTATTATTATTATTATTATTATTATTACTATTATTATTATTATTATTATTAGTATTAATTAGTTTTAAAGGGTTTTAATTAGTTTTAATAATTATAAATTAATTTATAATTATACCATTAAGGTTTTTAATATTATAGAATATTATTTTAACATTTTATATATATCATTATTATATTATAAATATTGTATATTTATTATTTATATGGTTAATATAAATAATAAATATTAGTTTTAAATAGTTTTAAATAGTTAATAAATACCTATATGTATTTATAAATTTTAGAAAATTAGGGTAATGACCCTGGGACTATTTTATTATATAATGTATGTTATAAAGCTATAATATTATAGTCCAGTATTTTTAATAATTAATAAGGAGCTATTTTATGAGTATATTAATTATTAAAAATACCAAACAAGCTCCGAAAATTATGAAATAAATACTGGTGGTGTATTTTAATATCTAGTATTTAATAAAAATACTTCTAAGCACTGATATCTTAGTATAATTATAATTACATATTTAAATCCCGTTTCTGGTATTTTCTGGTATATATTATCTTCAAAAATTCATAATAAATAATCTAGGACTCCGAAAATTACGCGGTCAGTTCCCAGAGTCTTAGAATAATGTCTAGAACATTCCCGTAAAGTTTGGTGACTTTTCGACTCGGTCGAAAATACAGCTTATCTTTTAGGGCCCGCATTAGTATAGTAAGCCCTGCCTTTTACCTCATAAAACGCGACGGACTCCGATTTGAGTCTAGTCAATGGCGTTGGACTTAGAATGACACGTAGATCACTACCTTGAGGTTTATGACCTCATTTGGTAAAATTACCATTTTGCCCCTATAGTCGTACTCATATATTATTATTGTCTATGTCGTTTATTATTGTAGAACTTGACGGTTATCCACTTTTCAAGGATCGGTGGCTCGAGGTGAGTTTCCTATCCTCACTCTAATCCTAATAAGACTGATATAAGATGATTTAAAGTTACATGTATGACGTTTTGTATGAATAATATGCTGATTTATGATGTCACATGTATTTCCAATAATTATAAGAATATGAAAAGCATGTATTGGTAGTGCTATCGCATACGTGAGCATGTCAAGGGTTTTATCTATATGTTTATCGGTATCAATTCCATGTTATATGATCCATGCTCTATATGTTACGTTTCTGCTTCTAATTGTTAAAAGCACGTTTTACGATGTTGTTGACTGAATAAATACGCATGCCATGTTAATAATAAAGAGAAAGGAAAGTGGTTTTGCATGTGCATATTGATAATGGATACACGTGCATTTCATGACATGTGTTAGCATGCGTTGTGTGAGGAAGAGAGATGTTTGATGAGAATGTGAATGAGATGAGATGTGATTTCTGGATCCTATGGATCAACGGCTGACGAGCCGGGTGGACATGAGCGGTTAGGGTTCCTAGCGCGCCTCTCGCCGTTGAAGACGTCCGGTGATGCGCATACATGGTTGAAGACGTCCCATGTATCGTTGAATACGTCCGGCTAGTGCTCTAATATACTTCTCAGCCGTGTAGACGACCGGTGAGAATATACACATGGTTGAATACGTCCCATGTGCCAGTTTCATTATTTACAGATAGTGTGCGCCGTGAAGACGACCGGTGGCCTATCAAGGGAATGAGTATGAATTGGCTGTGATAGTATGTTATCATCCTTGATATACCGCGTGTTGTCAAGTGGATGAGAAAGAGAAAGCGAATGATGAGATTCAGGTGATGAGAAAATGATTTGGTTCAAATGATTTGGTTTTGGAAAGCTTTGGTTTTAAAATAAAATGGTTTTGAAAATATCTGTTTTAAAAGCAAGTGTCTTTGAAAAGAGTTGGGAATGCATCTTATTGATCATGCATTTGCACGCACGAGTTTATAAAAAAGAGAATGTATTCTATGATGTTATGATTATCTGTTTACCTTTCTTGTTGAGACCTCTGCTATGCCCGTGGTGAGAATGCGTCTTTTGATAAGAGAATAACCATACTTTAAAGTACTAAACCTTGGCGTGAGTTGAGAGATATTCTGTATTACTGATTATTGTGCGGTTGAGACTCTCACTCAGCCTTGTTCCAAGGCTGACGGCATGTTACGCCCTGGGCATTCGTATGCCCAGAGTGTTGCAGGTTTGGAGATAGATAGAAGAGTTCAGGAGGCAGCACCGTGGAGCCAAGGAGAATAAAGCCTTGCCCAAGACCTGATAGACAGTTCCTCAAGTTTTAAGATTGTATAAATTGTTTAGTATGGCCTCTTGTATTAAGATTGAAGTTATTGTAACCCTTATTTAATTTTTGCTGCTGTATTTATACTCTGATAAGTTTAGATCATGCTTATGCCCTAGCATTTCCCTTATGATTGCATGGTGTGGAGTTAGAAGGACAGAACGGTTATCAAACTAGTCACGTGTCTACGGACCCATAAAGGAAAATTTTTATTTTCCCTATTTTTGACTTACTCCGGGGCGTGACAGGGTTTTAGTGGTATCAGAGCCTAGGTTAGGCATTTACCGTTCGTCCTATACACTTTAAGTTATAAACCATTAGATCTTTTCCTCACTTATGAAGATACTAACCCTATGATAGTTTATATTGGACAGGTTAGCATGGAACCATTCTATGTCCAAGATGGGTTTGGAGGACATTGGGTTTACCCAGATCGTATAGAGCCTGCGGACCCAGTGTTGTACCGGCAAAGGATCCGACGGAGTGCTCAGCTACATTTGGAGGGAAATCTGTGGCACGATGTACATGTGTTGGGGATTGAGGACCCAGAGATTCTGTAGAGAGAGGCATATTACCGAGAAAACACCCTTAGACTTGTTCATCAGGAAGCAGCTGAGATGACTCATGATAGCTATACCCTCCGAGTCATGACCTTTCGAGTTAAGCTGACACCTCCACCAGGACCCGTAGGACCATCTTCTGCTATGCCACCCCCAGTACCAGAGGAATCCATAGCTGATACACCCTTGACTGTTGAGTCAGTCATGGGGACTGATAGGGAGGAAGATGATGATGGAGGAGTTCCGGAAGAGAGGACCATTTCTGTGGAAGATGCTGATTCCGCAGCCAATGTTTACCCAACTGAGAAAGTGGGCAAGAAACCACCCAAGAGAGACATAGCTGGGAAGGGAAAGTCGAAGGTCGAGGATCAGGATGATTGAAGGATTTTGTAATAAAACTAGTATTTTATCTTTTGTGTACTCAGGCATGTAACCCATAGTAGTAGTAACGTGTACGCCTTTCATGTATCTGTTGTTGGCACTACCCCCTACTATGTATTTACTTAGCATACGCACCTCTGATGCGAATGTTTTATATAACTATGTTTAAATCTATTTATGGAGATTTTCTTTAACTTGGTATATATATATTCTTACATGGATGTACTGCTTGCTTTTAATTAGTAATTTATTTAAACTTGTATACTCTTAGTCTATAAGAATGACTGATAAATTCCCATGATGAGTTGAGCCATAGAAGTCATAAGTATGTGATACGCCCAAAATTATGGGCAGTTTCCTACTCAAGCTATAAGACTAATGGAAAGTGCATCTATTTCCTAATCCAATTGGGAAACTCCCACAATTAATGTCAATCAATCCTAATACAATTAGGAAGCTTACTTGATTGGTGTCAATCACACCCTAATAGGATTATATTTCCTTATCCATGTATGAGTAGGTCTCTTGCATCTATAAAAGAGACCACTCACCCCCCATTGAGGGGGCGACCAATTCTGTAGTCTACACAGTGCCTCTATAATTCACCATTATACGCATACACCCGGCCGGTATTACTGGTAGTGCCGCCCCTCTTTGTTGGCTCACCAGGCCCGCCGGTGATCTGCTAGTGAACGTGCTCAGACACACCCGTGGACGCAGGTACCTTCATTAACAAGGCCGAACCACATACAAAAAATAGTCTCTCACTCTCTCTCTCTCCTTAAATTGCTCTACTTTACTCTTACCAATTTTTGGCATCATCAGTTTGGCGCCGTCTGTGGGAAACGACAATTCTTCTCATCAACAAATTCTTGACTGATCAATATGCCACCAAAGAAGGCTGCGCAGCAGTCCGACCGGGATGTTCCTTCGGCCCCGACGTCGACTGCAGCAGTCTCGACATATGAGCAAATCACCGCAACCCTCACACAACTCTTGGAGGGCCAGCGTCAAATCCAGCAACAGATCGAAGCACTGCTAGCCCAGCAAAGCAATCCTTCAGTGGCCGGAAAACGACCCGGGAACATTGCGTACGGTCGAGAACCGATCTTGACCCGACAACGGACCCGAGCCAACTTGTCCCATGTTGAGGATGCCAGAGACATCAACAGTGGGCGTGCTGCCCGAGAGGAAAGGCAAGAGCGTATGACCCGTGAATCAGTCCAGGGTCACTCGGTCAAGAGCCAAGTCATCCCTAGGCGAACGGTTACCCGGAGTCATAGCCGAGCCCGATCCTAGAGGACAACACCCTGCCATGAAGAAGCCTCTTCCACCAACCCGACCAGCTCCTTAGATACCGGTCGGGAAGGAGTGGAAGCCCAAATCAAGGACTTGAAGAAACAGATCGACGGAGTGGCCAAAAAGCTTGGTCAAAACTGTGTTCTGAATCAAGCCAATACCGAGACAGAGTCACCATTCTCCAGCCAGATCACGAGGTTCTCTATCCCGCGCAAATTCAAGCAGCCTCGGCTAGATTCATACAACGGCTCGGGAAGCCCGATCGACCACGTCCGAACCTATAAGGCTCAGATGGCCCTAGCCACCAACTCCGATGAGCTACACTGCCTAGCCTTCCCCAGCACTTTGAAAGGCCCGGCCATGCAGTGGTTCTACTCCTTGGAGCCCCGGTCGGTCTGCAGTTTCAAACAACTTAGCAAGCAGTTCATCAACCAGTTCGCCGGTATGCATGAGCGGCTAAAGCCAGACATGCAAATACTAACAGTCAGACAACGGAATAATGAGTCCCTCAAGGAGTTCACCGACCGGTTCAACCAACAGAAGCTTCAAATCCGCAATTTGAACGAGACAATCGCCATCATAGCCTTCTGCTCGGGAGTTCAATACACCAAGTGCGCCGCGTCGTTCCACAGAAACCGACCGAAAACTTTGATTGAGCTCTCTGAGAGGGTTGGAAAATATATTGACACTGAAGAGTTTCTGAAGACCAAATACACCGGGCAAGAAATCAACGAGTCTTCCAGAAGTAAGCGAAAGATAAATCAGCCCGGGAGTTCTTACAGTTCACAGAGGTCTGAGTCCGGCAATCCCGACCCGACCACCGGTTCACAGCAGTCCGGGTCAGGCAGCCCCGACCGGATCTCCAGCTCACAACAGGCATGGTTCGGCAGTCTTGACCCGACCTCCAGTTCACATCGGTCAGGATCAAGCAGTTCCGGCTTTGCCTTTAGCATATAAAAATTAGGAGCCCGATGATCCTGATCCGACCCCCTGTCTCCATCATTCTAGATGAGCCCGACTACAACGATACTTGCCTGATCACTACGTGAGGCACCACCGATTGTCAGAGAGCTCATCCAAAGACCTCGGGCCTAACCCCGAAGCATCCAAAGACCTCGGGCCTAACCCCGAGGCATATAAAAAGACCTCGGGCCTAACCCCGAGGCATCCAAAGACCTCGGGCCTAATCCCGAGGCACTAAAAAGACCTCGAGCTCCGAACTCAGGCGCTAAAAGACCTCGGGCTCCGAACCCAGGCACCAAAGACCTCGGGGTCACGCCCGAGGCACCGGCTTCGCTTAGGTCCAGCCGACGATGGAGGCAAACCTCCTAAGTGGCTGATGATGGCAAGCTTCAAAAGACCCTGCAACCACCATGTTCCAGGTCGGTTACCTACAGATCATAGCCTCTGTAAGACCCTCGTCTTAGCGAAAGCTTGGGGGGCAAGATGGCGCAGTGAACTAAACAGGTAATCACACCGGGTATTTACAGGCCTCGCGGATAACCAAGTCAAAATCTTGGACAACCCGAGCACCTACAGTACTCAGAGACATTAACTCCAATTAGGTCCAGACCGACGATAGGGGTGGCTAAAATCTCTTAGGTTGGCCGACGATAGAGGAGTAAAAGGACCCTAAAGCAACGTGATTTAGGTCGGCTCCACCAACATGGTCAAGCTCTTCTCCCAACAGTCTTGACGAAGGCTGGCCGGGCAGAAGACAACCATCCTGGGGAGTTAACAGTAAAAAGGACCCTAGAGCAATGCGCTGTAGGTCGGCTTGTCCAACATGGTAAAATCCTTCTACCCACAGCCTTGACGAAGGTTTACGGGCAGAAGATAACCATCCTGGGAGCTAACTCAAGCAAAAAAGACTCCGAAGTAGGCCGAGTCTCAACTCTCGGTAACTTCCCGAGCATTCAAAGACTCCGGATTAGGCCGGGTCTCAACTCCCGGTCAGTTCCCGAGCAACTAAAGGTCCCGAGCTAGGCTGGGTCTCACCTCTCAGTCAGTTCCCGAGGACTCATCAGGCTCAAAAGCCCCGAGGCAGCTTCTACAAGTACTCAGACAGTGGCAAGTAACATCAAACTGATTTCCAAACTTGCCCCGATATAGCATCTGACCAATCTTGGAAATGGGGGGCAGCTGATACGCCCAAAATTATGGGCAGTTTCCTACTCAAGCTAGAAGACTAATGGAAAGTGCATCTATTTCCTAATCCAATTGGGAAACTCCCACAATTAATGTCAATCAATCCTAATACAATTAGGAAGCTTACTTGATTGGTGTCAATCACACCCTAATAGGATTATATTTCCTTATCCATGTATGAGTAGGTCTCTTGCATCTATAAAAGAGACCACTCACTCCCCATTGAGGGGGCGGCCAATTCTGTAGTCTACACAGTGCCTCTATAATTCACCATTATACGCATACACCCGGCCGGTATTACCGGTAGTGCCGCCCCTCTTTGTTGGCTCACCAGGCCCGCCGGTGATCTGCTAGTGAACGTGCTCAGACACATCCGTGGATGTAGGTACCTTCATTAACAGGGCCGAACCACATGCAAAAAATAGTCTCTCACTCTCTCTCTCTCCTTAAATTGCTCTACTTTACTCTTACCAATTTTTGGCATCATCAGTATGAAATATAGAATTAGGAACTAATGTAGGTTCAGGGAGTCAGATATGGAACACTTGGCATTAACTTGAGGTTTAGAAAGAATTAAGAAAGGTACCCCCTTATTACTATAAAATTTTAAGATATTCCTTTAATTAGCACCAGTACTAAGTTAGTTTTCTGTGTTGGGTAGGCTAGCATGGAGTACGAGATAGAGCACGATGCTGAGGATGGACAGTACAGAGTTACCTTAGAGAGACAGTTTGCCCCTCGAGGATTTGGCTATGTTAGCAACGCCATCAAGCATACAGTTTGCCAGAGTTTAAGGAGATGGACACATTGTTTCTTCCATGAGAGACCTGTTCCAGAGATAGCATATCACAGAGTGGTAGCACCGCGGTTACTGTCCGCTGAGATGGAGGAGGTTTCGCATGCCCTTGGAAACCTTGCGATCCATGACCAGGATGAGCCACAAGAGGACATAGTACACTATGTTACCCCTGCAGGTTCTGACGATGACTCAGATGATGATCCAGATGAGGACCCACTAGCAGACCCGAAGATGATAGAGGATCCTGATTGGCCCCTAGAGCCAGCCTGGGATGCATTTATTGGTATTCCTCCGATCGATTTTCCACCCTCTAGTGATTTAGGAGAGGTGACCTCGGACTCTGATGTGGAGAGAGATGGAGGATGGATTCTTAGCTAGTTCATCTTATGTTTTTATTTGTTCCACTTCTTTTTGATGTATCACAGATTTGTAGAACTAGTATTCGTACTGTTGTTGTACCCTTTTATTTTCTGATCAGTAGTAGTTTGTTTCTAACTTAACTTAGCTATAATTGTATGGATGAGACGTATTCTTGTTAATTGCTAATTTTACCTCTTATACATTTATTACTAATAAGATTATAGGCTTGACCATTAGTTAATAGATGTATAGGCACTGACAAACTTCTTGAGATGGATCTCGGAACAGTCAGTTCAACCTAGAGTCTAGAAAAACCAAGGATATGGATACTGTACCCTTGATCCTAATAGTAGTTGTGGCAACCATTATACACTAGAAATCTCTGTTAACTCAATATTGTTACTTGTCTTATGATCAGACAAGATAAGATAAGGTATTGACTAAATAGGTGTTAACACGTAGGCATAACCCTTGCTAGCGTACACCATGGTTAAGAGAAAACGGAATACTCAAAATTCATCCAACGGAACAACAAATGTGATACCTCCAGCAGTGGATCCCACAGGATTGATAGGAGCTCTTGTCCGACGCGTGGAACAAGCAAGTGATCACTTGGACCGCGTCATCAACAGCAAGGATAATTGTCAGACAGGAGATAAACTACTTGAGAGATTTCGTGCACTTAAACCAGGAACGTTCACTGGAATGACAGAAGCATGGGAAGCTGAACAATGGCTTCGTGATATGGAACGAATGTTTCAAGCCCTCGACTGCAACGAGACGGAGAAAAGACGCTTGGCTATTTTCCAATTGTCATATTCGGCAGCTGATTGGTGGGAATCTGTCGAAGCTACAGTGGGCGAGGATATTGCAAGGAAGATGACATGGGAAGCATTCAAAACAAAATTCCTAGCAAAGTACTTCCCAAGAACAGAGAGAAACAAGAAGCAAAAGGAATTCATAGAGCTAGTTCAAGGCAACATGATAGTACAAGAATACACGGCAAAATTTGAGAGACTGTCGCGATTTGCTCCCTACATGGTAGATACTCAGCGAAATAAGACACTATAATATTACGAAGGACTTAATCCAGACATTCAAAAGACAGCAGCAGTATACCTTGACCAACCATTCGAAGAAATGGTCGAATTAGCCACACAACTAGAGAACATAGCTCTGAACAACAAGAAACTAGAAAGCCACCCACAAGGAGAAAAAGATAACTGGTTCCAGACAACCAACACAGGAGGAAGTCAAAGAGGCAGTCAAGTGTCACGAGCAACAACTCGAATGCAGTCTGTAATCACTAGAGGAAACCCTGGGCACATCCAGAATCATCACAAGAGACAGAGAAGTAATGACAGAAAAGTTAGCCAAACAGTCGTTCAGACACACGCAAAGCAACGTGATATCTACTACAACTGCGGAACACTTGGACACCACTCCAAAGAATGCACAGCACCGAGATAATTCACCGGGAAACAAGTGCGGTGTTTCAATTGTGGAAAGACTGGGCATGTACGCAAAGTTTGTCCTGAACAAGAAGTTTAGAGCAATGCTCCACCACCACAGAGATCCAGAAAGAGAGCATGCAGATCAGGGAATCAATCTCAACACTGAATAAAATGGAAGACTGAAGGTACCATGCCCACTACCAGAACTTTAAATCTTATATGGGAATGGCATTACAAGATGGTTGGGAAATTCAAGAGAAATTGTGAGTAGGAGCTGATGTATTCCATAGAAATCAGACCCCGGAACAGTGGACAACAACTTATGGCCAGGTAGACCATTTAGATTGATAAGAGCGCCTGAGTTGGTATAGAACGACTAACCATATGAATAAGACTTGGTACATTTAAGATCTAGCAAACTTTAGATTTCGAGGACGAAATCCTCAAATAAGGTGGGTAGAGATGTAGCACCCAGAAATTTCCCTAGAAATTCCACATAGGAATATCAGATTGGTGACATCACTGTAGTGTAGTTACAGAAGGTCCATTAAGATTCTTTCTTAATAAGAAACCCTAGGAGGGGATTTCCAGTCAACGTCCTAACGACGACGACGATACTTTTAACCAGGAACCTACTAGAATGGTCATAACCCCGGTATTTGAAATTTCTATATTAGAACCATAGGTAGAATTGCATTTGGACCCGCATATCCTGGTAACAGGTTTACATTTTCAGTCTCATTTATAGTCAGTAGTGTATCAACCTGTGAGTGGGATCCACACTGGAACTAAGTGGACCCCCACCCTGATAATCTACCCTAGGACACACACAACATACACATGCACGTATTTTGGGACTCAGGAACACATCCATATACACAATCTGAGAATGGGACCCACAAACCCCTTTGACGGTCACGTGGACCCCACTCAATCTACCCTTGGACACACACCCACCCACTTGCACATGTGGGTACACATTGTGTACCACTATACACAACCAAACCCCTCCCCTCACATTTGCTTATATATATACACACTCCCCTCCCTCATCCTCTCATTTTATCACCCTAACACCCCATAATCTGCTTATGCAGATTTTATAGAGAGAGAGTGACCGAGAGAGAGAGCTTGAGAAGGGAGAGCACTCAAACCTCCCCCACACACTCTCGTCTTGTGCACACACCCCCTCACCCCATACATTGTGTACCCCCATACACTCCCTCACTATATCATCTCTATCCACTCCCACACACACACAGACCCGAAGAGAGAGAGAGAAGACAGAAAGAGGAAGAAGAGGCGCAGAGGAGAGAGAAGAAGGAGATCTGAGGTTTGAGAGAGAGTTTGAGACTTCTCTGAGGTAAACCAAACCCCCTGTTGCTTTCTATACCTCTGTGTGCCACCTAGGAAGCCTCTAGACCCACATGCAAGCTCCCAAACAGAGCCTAAGGCTCACTGTGAGCTCCGGCCACCATTAAAGCTCAACTTAGGAGCTTGATTCGTCAAGTATGATCTAAGCCCCTAAAATCTACACTAATCAGACCCAATTGGTCCCAGGTAGACCCCCTTGTAGCAGGTTTTGTTTTGGAACTCATTTGCATGGCCATGCAGGCCATTATTCTTTCAAATGACCGAAAGAATAATCCATTCGTAGGACCACCAAACGAATGAACCAGGATCTGGGCTTATAGTAGGTTGTTGAGGGTGAGATTCCGGTCACAATGCCGTTGACCTCATCAATTTTTGTTGAGAGATGAAAGGGATATGAAGAGAGAGAGAATCTCCGGCGAGGCCCGATTTTCCGGCGGCTCAAGCTCGCCAGAGAAGAAGATGATGACCCGTTTGGGTTCGGGTTATAACACCCGGGTTTGGTTTGGGTCGGGTCTTGGGCGGGTTTAGTTGTGTGTGTAAAAGGGTTTGGGTAGCGGGCCGGTGTGGATATCGCATTTTTCCATACCCACAGCTTTTCAAAATCAATTTTTAAAAACAAATGAGTCGCCACTTAATTTTTAAAAGGAAAATTAAGAAACCATTTTGAAAGGAAACTGATCGTTTGCGAAACCAAAGATTAACTAGGTCCGGGGATTATGGAATGAGAGAGGAAGGAGCCCGTCGGACTAAAACACCCTCTCTCATCCTATCTTGCGATAGGCCTCTACTCAACATCCTTTTAATCAAATTTATTAATCTAAGCATGCCCTCAACTAATATATATACATATACATCACAAAAGCATGTCCAAAGGGTGTAAAATTGCAATTGATAAAATACCATTCAAAAAGCCACATAATTCAGGTAGCAAGCGATATGATATGCAATAGAGAACTAGTGAACTTACCCGGGATCTAGCAGCGATAGTAAACGTGCAATGCATGCGAACAAAAGAAAATCCTAAAAAAGAGACTCTAATCACATGTACACATAAGGCAAAACCTAATTCTAAGGTGTCGCACATTAAGTCAAAAAATCAATAAAATCAAGAAATTAAGATAAACTAAAGAGGAGTCCTAGAAATCATACCTTAATAGCGCTACAAAACAAAGGGTTAGTCCACATGCTTCACATAATAATAATATGATATCAAACAATCAATCCTAATTCTCTAGCTTATACCTAGCAAGCAATGAAATCCAACTTTATCCAATTACTAATTCTAATTATAAGCATTAATGTACATGAATTCATGAATATGAACAAGAGTAGGCTATTAACTATGAATTTATTCATTGATTTGAATCATTTAGCTTTGAGATTTAAGTCTAATTAATCATTATTAAGATATGGTTTAAGCCCTAAGTCATAAGAGAATCATTTGGGGCATTATTTACAAAGTTGGTCAAATGTGTCATGAAATTCTGAAAATTCAGAGAGAGCAGACCAGAACTTTAAGGAAAGAAAAAGCACGTCTCCCATAGTTTGATGTCGGTGAAATTCGGACACAAGATGCCTCTGTCAGTATAGTTTCCAAATCAAAAAGAAAATCAAGGTTTCAACGGTTAGATCTCCGGGAAAAGGACAAGAACCAGATGTCACTCAGAGATGTACAACTCTCTGTCCAGAGATATTGTTTGATTTTTTAAAAATAGCAAAAAGATGAGAAACACTTGGATCTTTTTAGGGGATCTTCCTAACACATTAAGGTACCCAGAAAAAATTATTAGAGACCCCAAAAACTCCATTAGACTTCTGATTTATGAATTTCAAAATGGACTTGCTGTTCTGAAACTATTCTGAAACTCTGGGCAGATTGTAGTTGACTTACAAAACCCATGATCAAACCCTTCTAAACGTAAAACCACCTTAAAACAAAAATTACAGTGGTAGAACATTGTGTTATTGACATTTTCCCGTTGGTTTCACTTGATTTCAACGGTTGGATTTCGAACTAAAAATCTTTGATCAAAAACAGTTTGTGAATTCACTGTTTTCATTTGTCAAGTTCAACTTTTATTTGTTAACCCCAACTATTAAACCATGAAGTTGGGTTTAAACCAAACCACTTCTCCTACCATTTGATGGTCATTGGAGGCTAGAGACTTTTATATTTGTAGATTTCAAATGAAGTATGAATAGACTTCATGAAATCTCAAGATGATGAATCAAAATCATAGGGATGAGTTTAGACCCAAAATACTTTCTCCTACCACTTGATGGTCATTGGAGATGAAGATATGGTTAATACTCATGGGTCTCAAAGGAATATAGAAGGGATTCCATGAAACATCAAGCTAGAGGACTCAAGTCATAAGCATGGACTTGGATCCATCTATTTATTTATAAAAAGTGATGATCAAACTTTAACTCCCATGTGAAGTATAAGCTTACATGAGATGCAAAACATCAAACTCAAGAGCTTTCAAAGGAGATATTGAAGATCTCCAAGAATCTCAAAAGAAGAACATAAACAAGAAAAATAGAAGAAGGATCAAAGAACTAGGAAGTAAGGACTTCCAAGTTTACTTAACAAGCTCTAAAACTTAATCAAGAAAAACTAAATGACTTGTAAATTAGAAGCTCAAAAGAAAGAAAACACAACTAAGATTAGAGGGTCACCTCCAAACTATCCTCAAAGTTTCTCTCCTTTGAAGATCTTCCAAACTCTTCTTCAAACTCTCCAAACTCTCTTTTTTTTCTCTCCAAAAATGTTGGTGTAATGGTAGTCTTTTTTGTGTTTCCCCTTCTTTTTTTTTTTTGTATCCCTTTCTCAATGGAGATACCTCTTCTTATATAGACAAAAATACCTAGGTAATTTCAGTAAATTCGGAGTAAAAGACAGGTGTAAATCCCTCATTTGGTGGTACAATATGTACTTTATGAAATTAGGCAGATTGCTGCCCAGCGCGGCAGTCCAGAAACTTTCGCGGCAGTCCGTGAATGCCGCCGCGGCAGTTCATGACTGCCGTCGCGGCACTACGCGACTGCCGCGCGGCATTCATCAAATGCCGCAGAAATTAATGGATTGCCGCGTTTTTGTCAGTCTTACTTTATCAGTTTTTTGTTCTTATTCGCATACGCATACGTATTGCACTGTAAAATACAGACTTTAAAAGTGAACGGCAGTCAGAAAATGTTGGCGGCACTTGGTGAATGCCAGACCGGCACTCCCTGACTGCCGTGCGACACTTAGTGAGTGCCGCGGCAGTCTACCGTGTGCCGTTTTTAGCTAAGATTCCCTCTTTAGGTCTTCCTTCTTTTCAAAGCAAATTATTTTTGAAGATCTTTTCCGAAAATTGTGTTTTATATCCGAATTCCCCTAAATACCTGGTATTTTCTCCTTTCTGTGAAATTTTATCGCGTTTTGGAGACTTTTTGAAGAGCTTGGAATACTTCAATTTTTCGGTCCTTGTCATCATCGGATACGGAGGTGACACTCTCCTAAATTCGACGGTTGGTCAAAATTGGGGTGTCTACAGTTTGCCCCTCTTTGACAGAGCTTGTGGAGCAACGCGTCCCGTAAGTGAATGTCAAAGCCTGTGTGAAGACAAGCCTTTGACCAGACTGTCGAATTTAGGTGAAAACAAAATGCGTTGCAAAAATAGGCGTGCAGGGAAATTCCAATTGGTCGTGCTCCATGGCGAGCTGCCTACGTATCCTGTCAGGAATCTGACCAAAGCGTAGTTCAGGCATGGGTTGAACATTCACAAACACAAGTAGTCATACGGATGGATGCACCTATCCTGTCGTGATGCAAGTGCAATGCGATGGCGTTTTCTGAATTGACCTGATTGTGTAAATGTCATGCTTATCATGTTTTCCCTACGTACGACGCGCATTTCGTGGCGTGTTAGTCAGGCAAGATTTTTTTATGCGAAAATCTGACACAGGAGTCATGAAAGTGCTTTTAATTTGATCACGAAAGTCAACGCAAGTCCGTTGCGGAAACCGGGAATATAAATTCGTTATTTTCTCAAAGCGAGGGTCAACGCAAGTCCGTTACGGAAACCGGGAATATAAATTCGTTATATTCTCAAAGCGAGGGTCAACGCAAGTCCGTTGCGGAAATCGGGAATATAAATCCGTTATATCCTCAAAGCGAGGGTTGACGCATGTCTGTTGCGCAAACCGGGAATATAAATCCATTATATTCTCAAAGCGAGGGTCAACACAAGTCCGTTGCGGAAACCGGGAATATAAATTCGTTATATTCTCAAAGCGAGGGTTGACGCAAGTCCGTTGCGCAAACCGGGAATATAAATCCGTTATATTCTCAGAACGAGGGTTGACGCAAGTCCGTTGCAAAAACCGGGAATATTAATTCGTTATATTCTCAAAGCGAGGGTTGACGCAAGTCCGTTGCGCAAACCGGGAATATAAATCCGTTATATTCTCAGAACGAGGGTTGACGCAAGTCCGTTGCGCAAACCGGGAATATAAATCCGTTATATTCTCAGAACGAGGGTTGACGCAAGTCCGTTGCGAAAATCGGGAATATAAATCCGTTATACTCTCAAAGCGAGGGTTGACGCAAGTCCGTTGCGAAAACCGGGAATATAAATCCGTTATATTCGCAGGACAAAGGATCGACGCAAATTTGTTGCGGAAACTGAGAATATAAATTTGTTATATTCTCAGGACAAAGGATCGACGCAAATTTGTTGCGGAAACTGAGAATATAAATTTGTTATATTCTCAGGACAAAGGATCGACCCAAATTTGTTGCGGAAACTGAGAATATAAATTTGTTATATTCTCAAGACAAAGGATCGACGCAAATTTGTTGCGGAAACTGAGAATATAAATTTGTTACATTTTCAGGACAAAGGATCGACGCAAATTTGTTGCGAAAACCGAGAATATAAATTTGTTATATTCGCAGGACAAAGGATCGACGCAAATTTGTTGCGGAAACTGAGAATATAAATTTGTTATATTCTCAGGACAAAGGATCGACGCAAATTTGTTGCGAAAACTGAGAATATAAATTTGTTATATTCTCAGGACAAAGGATCGACGCAAATTTGTTGTGGAAACTGAGAATATAAATTTGTTATATTCTCACGACAAAGGATCGACGCAAATTTGTTGCGGAAACTGAGAATATAAATTTGTTATATTCTCAGGACAAAGGATCGACGCAAATTTGTTGCGGAAACTGAGAATATAAATTTGTTACATTCTCAGGACAAAGGATCGACGCAAATTTGTTGCAAAAACCGAGAATATAAATTTGTTATATTCGCAGGACAAAGGATCGACGCAAATTTGTTGCGGAAACTGAGAATATAAATTTGTTATATTCTCAGGACAAAGGATCGACGCAAATTTGTTGCGGAAACTGAGAATATAAATTTGTTATATTCTCAGGACAAAGGATCGATGCAAATTTGTTGCGGAAACTGAGAATATAAATTTGTTATATTCTCATGACAAAGGATCGACGCAAATTTGTTGCGGAAACCGCGAATATAAATTTGTTATATTCTCAGGACAAAAGATCGACGCAAATATGTTACGAGGATCGAGAATACAAATCCGTTATATTCCCAGAACGAGGGTTAGCGCAAATTTGTTGCGGAAACCGAGGATGTAAATTCGTTACATTCTCAAGATGTTTAATTTTCAGGAGTTGGGAGCCCACAGGCTCAAATATTCTTTAATTTTTAGGAATTGGGAGCCCACAGGCTTATACTCCGGTGTCTCCCAAGAATCATCTGATCGACTGAGATGCGCTTCGCGTCTTATACTCCGGTGTCAAATTAGAAACTACGCTTTCCGAAAGACTGAGATGCGCTTTGCGTCTTATACTCCGGTGTCTTTTGAGGATCATCTGATCGACTGAGATGCGCTTTGCGTCTCAAACTCCGATGCCGAGTCAGGAAATGTGCTAAAAGACTGAGATGCGCTTTGCGTCTTATACTCCGGTGTCTTTTTAGGATCATCTGATTGGCTGAGATGCGCTTTGCGTCTTAGACTCCGGTGCTGAATCAGGAAATGTGCTGAAAGACTGAGATGCGCTTTGCGTCTTATACTCCGGTGTCTTTTGAGGATTACTAACACAAATGATACTGCCATTGAAGACTAATGCAAGGAGAGGCTTCCATTGAGGACTAACGCTTAGAGAAGCTGCCATTGAGGACTAACACTGATAATGCTGCCATTGAGGACTAATGCAAGGTTGCCATTGAGGACTAACACTGATAATGCTGCCATTGAGGACTAATGAAAGGTTGCCATTGAGGACTAACGCTTAGAGAAGCTGCCATTGAGGACTAATGCAAGGTTGCCATTGAGGACTAACACTGATAATGCTGCCATTAAGGACTAATGCAAGGTTGCCATTGAGGACTAAAGCTTAGAAAAGAACTAAACAACATGGTATGATATTGGTCAATAGCCACTTAGAGGCTTACAAGCAAGAACGATGGTCAACAGCCTTTCAAGGACTTATGTTGCGAAAGCGATAATCAACAGCCCTTTTGGGGACTTATGTTGCAAAAGCAGAGATCAAAGGCCTCGCAAGGACTTATGTTGCAATTTAAAAAAAACGAGTGTTATTCAGACTCAAATCAATTCAGTTCAGTTCAATCTCTTAAATCGAGAGTCAATCAGACTCAGATCAATTCAACTTTTTCAAAATCAGGAGTTAATCAGACTCCATTTGTTTCACTTTTCATATCAGGAGTCAGTCAGACTCAAACAAATTCAATTTCACCAAATTCGAAGTCATTTTTGACTCAAATCATGTTCGAATTCCACGTATTAGGAGTCAATCAGACTCAATTCGATTTCATTTTCTAAAATCAGGAGTCGATCATACTCAATTCAATTTATTTTCTAAACAAGACTTAAAGAATTTGAACGGAGTTGATATAAAGAATGATTTTCTGCATTTGCGGACCTTTGGAAGAAACACATAGATTATGTCAAAAGAGGGAAGTCACCTTTGCCCCTAGTCTTGGACTCTTCTTATATTGCCACTTTATGCTGTGATAGTGTTCGAAACCTCTGCTCGTACTGCTCTTGGGATGCTCATGAAGACTTTTCAAATCTTTGTTCATCATCTTAAACCCACACATTTGAGACCATTTATTGACTCATCAAAGGAGGACAGACCTGACAAAGCTAGTTACTCAAAATGACTGACTCAAACTCTTCATTCATCATGAATCAATGTGCATTCATCGTGAATAATGTATCATCTCATCTTTCATTTATTCATCATCATACAAATGGTAGTGCTTTGCTGATAAATCTAAACTCTGAAAACCTCCTCTTTTCAAATTAGCGAATTCTTTGCTCATCTAGAATGTGCTTCAAATTAGTGCTTTAGCTTATAGAATGAAAGGCACTCTATTTCAATCCTTTCAAAACAAACTCAATTGCTTGAGAACTTGCCTCTGGCAATGAGGGATTTTGGCAAACAAAGTTTGCCCCTAGTTTGAAAGAAACTTAGGGGCGTGCTTCTATGATAAAAGGGATTTTCAGCAAAGGAAGTTTGCCCCTGGTTTGGCGATATATATGTGGCTTCAGGCAAATGTAAGTTTGCCCCTAGTCTGAAGGAAGGGAACCAAAGGCGCAAAAGGGTGCTGCTTACAGTTTAGGGACGGGTATGGACCGAGAACCTTGGGAGGTTCGCCTACTTATCCCCGAGTGGGAATCAGGTCCAAAGTAGTTCGGCCAAGCCCTGAAAGAAGGATAGCATGAGATGATGGGGTGATGACCGAACCGAGCAGGTTGCCTACGTATCCTCAAGTGGGAATCAGGTCAAAGCGTAGTTCATCAACTCTGGAGGTCTTGAAAGAATTAGGCTTCAAGAATTGGTGGGCTTTTCGAGCCATGTTGCCATTTGGGTCTACGGAGTACATGTCACTTGTGGTAGCCCTTGTATAGCATGATGAACTACTTCTTCCTTTATTCTTTTTTTCTTTCCTCTTTTCTTTTCTTTTCTTCTCTTTTATTTGACGGTTGATTCTTTAACCTTTTCACCAGCCAGTTAATCTTACACAATTCTCATCATGTTTTATTCATACTCCATCCTATTCACAAAGTAATATCAGTCCTTCGAATCTTTATTTGTTTCTTTTTTCAAAGATATCTCTGCATTGTTTTAGGCTCACTTAGTGTTTGAGTCTTTTTTGAAGCTGATAAGTCCCTCTTTTCATTTCTAATCTCTTTTCTTTGTTAAGAACAACACAAAGCCTTGAGATAGTTCATGTGCCAATGATCTACTTTGAAGTGCTCAAGAATTCTCAATATCATCTATTCTCTCCTTTTCTTTTCTCTTTCCTTTCTTTTCTCTACCTTACTATCTCTTATTCTTTCCATGATTTTGACTGGCTAGTATTAGGATTTTTGAGATCAACACGTATCTTCTTTTTGCTCTAAATTTTGCCTAGGCGCCCTTCCGGGTTTTCATCCTAGCGAGCTCTTTCTTCTTTTTTTTTTTTTTTTTTTTTTTTTTTTTTTTTTTGTGCTCTAACTTTTGCCTAGGCGCCCTTCCGGGTTTTCATCCTAGCGAGCTCTTTTTCTTTTTCTTTTCTTTTTTTGGAATAAGAAGTTCATTAAAATGTCCGGCTACCATCAAGGACCCAGTTTATGGCTTTAGACTGGTTGGGCTCATCTTTTAGGCTGGTATTTGAGAGAAGGGGATGGTGAGCAAGCTTCAAGTTCCAAGTTCATCTTTTTAAGATTGAGCAAGAGCATCTTTAAATTCTTAAAGTAAAGCTAATCAATTCTCTACTCCTCCATGGTGTTGGCACAAAATTTTCTTTGATCACTTGGGGATCCTTTTCAATGCAAAGATTTATTAACAAAGTATTTTCCATGATGTTTGAAAAAGTGACTTTTTCTTCTCCCCTTTTTTGGTCTTAATGATCCATGCATTCACGACTTAGCACACTGAATCAAGAAAAATGAGATTTTATTCAACTAGTAGGGAAGGAGGATTACATCACTCGACTCGATAAACTCGACAAAGACTTGCAAACAGACTTGGCAATAGACTGACCAGAAGACTCGACCGGAATTGACATTTGACTCCAACCTGACATAGCTCGACTACCAGACTTGACTTGGTCTCAATTGGAGTGTCACAGATAATTTTCAATTTGTTGGGTCCCCAAGAGCATCCACACTTGATTCAGCAGTAGCATTTCCAAACACTATTACCTCACTGGCATCTTCATCAGGTTCATCACTCCCCTTCTGTATCTTTGTAGGAACATCGTCTGCCCTTATGGCCCATTTTTCAGTCGAATGGCCCTTCTCTGACTCATACCAAGTATTGTCAATGCCTTTTTCGATTTTGTTGATTGGGTCGGGGCAAGTCGGTTGTTGCGCACTCATGGAGGCAACGAATCCCTTGAGAGTATTCGGCGATGGCTGTGATTGAAAAGATTGTATGTCATGCCAGATGCCACCTGGTGGGTTCAGCAAAGGAGTGATGATTTTATGCTCAATGAGATCTTGGATATCATGGCGGAGTTTCATGCAATAGTTAGTTGTATGGCCAGGGGTCTGGTGGTAGGCATAGTACAAAGACAGGTCACATTTGCGGGGTAAGGGATCTGGTAGTGGCTTTGGGTCCAGGGGACTGAGGTGACCATTCTTGACAAGGTGACCAAGGGCTATGGATAATGGCATGCCCAGGTTGATGAAAATTCTCGGTTTGCGGGCTTGGTTTGATTTTGAATTCGACTTTGAGCTTGAGTTGGTTTTTGGGTTGAGATGTGGACTTGGAATAGCTCTTTGGTTAGTTGGGATTGGGCCTGGATGTGGGCTTTGGTGAATGGTTGAGCTTAGGTATGGACTTTGGTGATAGGTTGGGTTTGGACATGGGCTTCGGTGCACAGGTGGGTTCAGACATGCCTGTTGGTGCTTCTTTAAGCAATCCATTATTCTCTGATCCATCTTTTCTTCATCGGGGCCCATTTGATCTTTCAATAATTGAATGAACTCGAGCATGACCCCCTCCAATTGCTTCACCCTAGAATCTTGTTGCTCAACGATGACTTGCAGTTTGCTCACTTTCTCCTCCAAAGCTCTGTGGGCCATTGGTGGGTATGCCTCAACATGATGGTCCATGACCTCCTCTAATTAAGAGAGATGAACCCAAGAAGATTAGAAGTGTCCTTACTAGGGGATCTGGTTGTTCCATTCTTTAAAAAAAAAGATAGAAAAAGGTCCGCATGCAGAATTGAATGGTAAGGGATTTTTGAGGGACTTTGATCTTAATTGGGAAGAAAATGTTGTGAGTTTATACGCTACACATATGTAATGATATCTATTGCAAAATATACATGCTCTTATGATTTGATGCATGCACTGCACACATGGCACACGAATGAAATGCAAGTGTGTGTGTGCCTACTCTGTATGCCAAAGTAAAGGAAAATTCTAATCCTAACAGGTAAACACATAAGCACATAAGATCCTCACCCATGTCAAGTGCGCCAACTTCTCCTTTCATTGTGATCTTTACTACCCTTTCAAAGGTTGGATATTCAGAAAAATTTCGAAATTCATTTGAAAAGCATTTCTTTAGAACGATGAGATCTTTCAAAAACAATTCTCAAGAATTTTGAATCTTTTATTTAAAAAAAAAATGAGGATGTGAAAACTTTTCTCAATGAAGATAATTTGATTGAAATTTTGCTTTAAAATTCATTAGAAGAGCATTTTTTCAAAAACAATTCCCAAAGATTAGTTTGGAGCTTTAATCAAAAGTGAACTCCAAAGATTTTTGAAAGAGCAATTGAAAACTTTGGGATGAAGATTACGAAAATCCACTTGCTTTCAAAGATGGTCTTAAAATTCTTTCGGGGTAGAAGGATCACATGATCAGATTATTACCGTACTTTTCATAAATTTGGATGCATACAAGGTCAATGATGCTTAACTAAACATGATATAAGAAGTATAATCTTATAATCAAGGTTCGGCATGTTCTCCAAATGTCATGTAACACAAGGAGAAATTGCTAAAAGGTGATTAAAAGATTATTCATCTTTCATCAAGCAAGTATCGTCATCATCTCAAGTAATCCCTTCCGGGCATACAAAACTTCCTAGCACATAACCCTAATCAAGAATTGATTTCCTAAGATTGAAATGTTCTATAGAAACTACTATGCAAAGGCTGGGTTTTGGTCAAATAAGGGACCCTTGACACACACCCGATAGGATGCTTCATATACCAAATCATGGTACGAGATCAAGGGTGATCACACAGTCCCATGATGACTTGACCGACCGGGTTGCCCCGAACCTTCAAGGTCATAGTTCCGTGCAATCGACTGGCTGGACATGCAAGTGAAATGCAACAGGCACACAAAGATTAATTAATTCGATTAAAAGGATATTTTTCAAGTCTAATCCTCAAGTGAACCCAAAATCAGAATTCTGGTCTGCGAAACCAGAGATTCTGGGTTCGATCCCCAGCAGAGTCGCCAGATTGTGGATATCGCATTTTTCCTTACCCTCAGCTTTTCAAAATCAATTTTTAAAAACAAATGAGTCGCCACTTAATTTTTAAAAGGAAAATTAAGAAACCATTTTGAAAGGAAACTGATCGTTTGCGAAACCAAATATTAACTAGGTCCGGGGATTATGGAATGAGAGAGGAAGGAGCCCGTCGGACTAAAACACCCTCTCTCATCCTATCTTGCGATAGGCCTCTACTCAACATCCTTTTAATCAAATTTATTAATCTAAGCATGCCCTCAACTAATATATATATACATATACATCACAAAAGCATGTCCAAAGGGTGTAAAATTGCAATTGATAAAATACCATTCAAAAAGCCACATAATTCAGGTAGCAAGCGATATGATATGCAATAGAGAACAAGTGAACTTACCCGGGATCTAGCAGCGATAGTAAACGTGCAATGCATGCGAACAAAAGAAAATCCTAAAAAAGAGACTCTAATCACATATACACATAAGGCAAAACCTAATTCTAAGGTGTCGCACATTAAGTCAAAAAATCAATAAAATCAAGAAATTAAGATAAACTAAAGAGGAGTCCTAGAAATCATACCTTAATAGCGCTACAAAACAAAGGGTTAGTCCACATGCTTCACATAATAATAATATGATATCAAACAATCAATCCTAATTCTCTAGCTTATACCTAGCTGTGGACACCGGAAGTGGACCACTTCTCTTGCTTGAGATTGTTTTGAAAAGGAAAAGAAAAGGTCTGTTGAAAACAGATACAGAGTCGCCACTTGGTCTTTAGGGAACCAAGAAACCCAAATTTGACTCACCCAAATGGATAAAGGGCACCGGCCCTTCATAACCAAAGAACTTGGCTCGGGGTTTTGGTACGAGAGAGGAAGGAGCCTTTGTCACGACTAAAACACCATCAACTCGCCCCGTCTTTCGACGGGCCTCAATTAGCATCCAAATAATCATCTCATACTATGTATGGTTCGACAAATAATACTATGATAGTATATTACATCACATAAGGAGATTTGAAATGGAAGATCTAAAGATAAGATATCATTCATAAGATCTAAGCCAAATATCACACAATGCAAAGTGAAAGATCACACAAATAAACCTAGGAAAAATCGTCTAATCATGTATCAGATAATAATATTTTCCTAATCTAAAGGGACATGAATTGTTCTTGAAACAAATAAATCAAAGAAAGTAAAATATACTTAGCAAACTAGTATGATGCATGTTAATCTTTGAGAAAAGAAGATTTCTCAATCCCCGGGATGGATGAGAAAGGACGATTAGATCGAGGGGAGCATGAACGTGTGATCATGATCATTCCTTATAATCTTCTTAGATTAAGAGTTACAAAAACCACAAATCTTGCATGAATGCAATGTATGTTTCTAAAATGTGCAAAGGTTGTAGTGCGTTTTGGGTACATGGATTCCTAGAATGACTTAGAAGTCTAAAATGTGTATGAATGAATGAATGAAATTAACATGGGATATGTACAAATGTAGTATGAACTACTTCCTAAGATATGAACTAATTTGGAATGCATATGAGCATCAAATCAAAGAATGAAAGTTGAAATGTGCTTGCTGTGAATAGTTGACAGAACAGTAGCACGATCTTTTGGAATTTGAAAAGAGGGGTTAGGAATGTTTTCAATGCATGATTTTTTATGGAGATCTTCCTTATTGTGTCTAGAACACAACCCAAAAGGCCAATCTTGGATAGCCATCACAGATTGAGAGCAATCATATAAACAATGAAGGTCTCTCAGAAATAGAGTCCGTACTGTCGACTGAAATGTTGAAAAATATTAGAAAATGAAAACTAATGCTCTAGAGGCCCATTTTATACAGAGAGTTCCCTAAGACATTGAAGTTTAAAGGAAAAATAAGTTAGGACCATCCCTTTTGGAAAAGTGTTTCTGGAAAACAAGTTGAAGGTGGACCTAGCTGCTGTGACATCAAAAACAGAATGTCTAGAGAAAATGTTTGGATCCAAATGGACCATTTTCAAGTATTTCAAAGTCAAACCAAAAATCATGGGTGTTCTCTAATGAGTTAGGAAGACTTTCCAAGTGGTCTTACATTCATACATTGATTATTGAACTCAAAATAATTCCTTGAAGTTAAATGACTCACTGTTTTGAGGGTTTTGAGAAAAACAAGGTTTATTTCTTGGAATCAAAATGAGGGGTTTAAGAGGGGGGTTTTGAAATGGGGGTTTTGAAAGTATACTTCCAGAACTTGGATGAAAATTCTAACCACTTGGAATATCAATTCCTAACTTATTTCAAGAACTTCCCAAGTATTTGCAAAACATGGTTTTATTTGGAAATCAAACTCAAGAGTCTATGGGAGTATGATACATGAGAGGATAGATGATACATGATATGATATAGCATGCTAAAAGTGGTAAAGAACATGTTCATGGGATATGGGTTCATCTAGATACAAGAGAGTGTTGCATCAAAGTGTGAAAGCCAAAAAGTGAAATGCTGTGAATAGTGGACAGACTGTATGCATTACTTTGTAACATTATAATGGGAGGTCAAACGTGCCTAGAAAAATGTGAGAAAAATCAGAGATCATTCTTATTGTGTCTAGAAAATAACCCAAAAAGCCAAACATCAATTGCTATCACAGATTAAAAGAAATAAATCAGAATGTACACATGACTCAGAAACAAAAGCTGCATTGTTGACTGATTTTGTATGATTTTTCATAAATCAAAGAAAAGGTTTATGATAACCCATTATATACCAAACGTTTCCTAAGACACCCAAGTTTTATAAAACAAATAGAAAAGATATATGTACAGTGACAAAAATATCCAGAATAAGTGCAAGAAGTTTGGTAAACATTCTGCGAGAACAGAGGCAGATTATGAATATGAACTTCTCACATCCAAAACAAATACTTTCACATTTCTATAATTGATGGGAAAAATTGGGGACAAACTATGATGTCTTAGGAAGATTTTCCAAGTGGTTTCATCATCATAACTCAATTATTTAATTCAAAACAAATCTTTGAATCTAAACAGCTCACTGTTTTGGATCATTCTTGAAGAAAATGGATTTGGGTTTGAAATAGAGTTTGAGTTCTTGATTGGGGGTTTTGAAATAGATGTTCAAAGCATGAACTTAAACTCTTGAGATGACCATGTGACCACTTAGAACCTCATCCAACCTTGAATCATCAAAGAACTCCCAATATTATTGGAGAGATTCATTTTTATTTTGGACATAACTTCAATACATTTCAAGAACATCTTGGAAGTATTGAGGTTATGATCATCATCTATCAAACATGTTTTTGAGGTCAAGAGCTACTATCCATAAGGATTCACTCACCCCAAACTTCATGTCATCACTTAGATGATGATGAACTAGTAAGTAAATAAAGAAAATAAAAAGAAATGAGATTAAGAAGAGATGAACATAATATGAACAAGCAAGTAAATAACAATCAATAGATGATAATCAATATGATTTTGGACTTGTAGCTTGGTGTTTCACTCATAGATTTTGACATTTGGACATGGAAGTAGCTTCCTAACTCAAGAATGCTCAAGAATGGTGATTGGGTATATTGATGATGAAGTATATAGAAAAATGGTGGAGGAAAACAATATTAGAACTCACTTTGATTGGAAAAAATGGAAGAAGAAGACTACTTCTTCTCTTTCTCTCTCTATATTTCCCTAGAGTTTCTTCCTAAGCTTTCTCTAAGCTTCCATGTCTCTTCTCTAAATGGAAGTAAATGGCTTCTTTTATAGGCAAAGGAGGGGTGGTAAATGGAGTTTTAAAAAGTTTAAAATGGTCTCCCATTGGTCCAAAATAAGCTGGGAATCAAAACTACGTCGTTTTGGTTTTTAATTAATCAAAATGGGACCCCAAAAGAAATTACAAAAACTCACTGTTCTGGAGGGGAGTGCCGCGGCGGCAGTGGGCCAGTGCCGCGGCGGCAGTGGGCCAGTGCCGCCACGGCACTGCTCCTCCCTTCGTCCAGATAATGCTGTTTAGGCCCCCTGAGGTTCCGGTATTCGCGAAAAGGCCCTATTTCGTCCGAAATTCACAAAAAATGCATATGAACTCCAAACTGAGGTTGTGATATACCGTTGGAAAGGTATTGGAGTCTACTTTACATAAAAAATAGTTCGGGGATAAGTTACTTTGAAAAGTTTTGCGGTATTTGCGATAAAAGCCAATTTGATCGCCTTTTTCGCCTTTGGAAATTTATAATAAATTCGTTTTAAATCCAAAAATTATGTGCGATATACCGTTGGAAAGCTATTGACCTCTAGTATCCATGAAAAATGTTTGAAAATTGTTTTGGTGCTCTGGTTCCAAAGTCAAATTCTGGTCAAACTGGTCAAACCTGGGATTCCCGGGAAGTTCTAGAAACCTCCGGGAGTTCTCGGGAGCTGATGTTTTCGCTCGATTTTCTTTTGGAACTTGTTTTAACACTTTTCGCATGATTTAAAATGATTCTGGTGAATTCGGACGATTTTCGGTCAAACTTGGTCAAACCTGGTCAAACCTTGGTCAAACCTTGGTCAAACCGGTCAACAGGGACTTTCCGGGAACTTCCGGGACTTCCGGGGGTCTCTGGGAGCTGACAATTTCATCTGATTTCTCTTAGAAACTCATTTTATCGCTTTTCTTACGACGTAGCATGTTTTCAAATCTGGGAGTTTTTGGGCTTTTAGGGGTCATTTTGGTCTTTCTGAGCATTCTGAGAGATAGAGCTGACTTCCAGGAGTCCTTTTGAGTCTTTTACGATCATTGTGAACCACCAAGCTATGGGTCTCCTAAATCTGATAGCCAACAAAATGGGGTGTCTACAGTTTGCCCCTCTTTGGCATGAACTTGCGAGGCAACGCATGTCGCAAGCGAGTGCCAAAGTTTTGAAAAGACAGGTCTTTTGGAGGCTATAGATTTAGGATAAAAGCATTTGCAAAAGATGCAATGATGTTGAGGCTAGTGCTGGTCGTGCTCTGTGTGAGCTGCCTACGTATCCCAAGGGGAATTAGACCAGGACGTAGTTCAGGGCAAGGAACCGATCATATATGCACATACACAACAATCAGGCGGATGCTATGCTATAAGAGTGATATGCAATGTATGGATGTGATATGAATTGCGTCATGAGTCCTATCATGTCTAGTGTTGTGACCCTAGTATGAGAAAGTGTTGTGAGGTGTGCCACTCCGAGTGGGCTGGTGTTGTGCTAGTGTTTGCGACTGTGATGCGGTGGGTGACTCGGATAAGGACATCAAGGTTTAGAAGTCTCTGGGATTAGGGGCAAACTTCTAGAATTTGGGAAGTGTGCTTTGCGAGCGAATGTAGTCAGATGTGGGGTCCCTGAGGATGACAACTAAGGATAACCCGTAGGCGAGGGAGTTCAAGATAACCGACAGTTTTATAATAACCAAAGTGAGGAGGCTCATGATAAGTGGAGTAGCTCACGATAATGGACAGGTGAGATAACCGGAGTGAAGAGGCTCACGATAAGTGAGGAAACTCATAATGACTGATAGGTGAGAAAGCTCATGATAATCAGTGGACACGGGTCCTTAAATTGTGAATAGACAGTGCTTGCCAAGGGAATCAGGGTGATTTGACTACGGGTGATGTTTTGGCCGATCCTTATGATGACAAGTCCGGAGAATCGGTTCGGACTTCTGCTATCTTCTGCTGGGATGGTAGGGGACTCTCTGAGAATCTCTCTTCAATTCTTGACCTAAAACCAGGATCCATCTCTGAATCTCTCGTAGTTGGTCAGATTTTGTAATGCTCAATCCAAAAGAGCCGGTTAGGGCCTATCGGTTTCTGTCCTCGGGGGATGATGTAGGGTTCTCGGAGAATCTCTTTTGGCGCTCAATCCAAGGGGGCCGGTCAGGGCCTCCGGGAGCTGGTATCTATCGGTTTCTGTCCTCGGGGGATGATGTAGGGTTCTCGGAGAATCTCTTTTGGCGCTCAATCCAAGAGGGGCGGTCAGGGCCTCCGGGAGCTGGTATCTATCGGTTTCTGTCCTCGGGGGATGATGTAGGGTTCTCGGAGAATCTCTTTTGGTGCTCAATCCAAGGGGGCCGGTCAGGGCCTCCGGGAGCTGGTATCTATCGGTTTCTGTCCTCGGGGGATGATGCGGGGTTCTCGGGGAATCTCTTTTGACGCTCAATCCAAGAGGGCCGGTCAGGGCCTCCGGGAGCTGGTATCTATCGGTTTCTGTCCTCGGGGGATGATGCGGGGTTCTCGGGGAATCTCTTTTGACGCTCAATCCAAGAGGGCCGGTCAGGGCCTCCGGGAGCTGGTATCTTTCTGCTTCTGTCCTCGAGGGATGATGCGGGGTTCTCGGGGAATCTCTTTCGACGCTCAATCCAAGAGGGCCAATCAGGGCCCCCGGGAGCTGGTATCTATCAGTTTCTTTCCTCGGGGGATGATGTAGGGTTCTCGGAGAATCTCTTTTGGCGCTCAATCCAAGGGGGCCGGTTAGGGCCTCCGGGAGCTGGTATCTATTGGTTTCTGTCCTTGGGGGATGATGTAGGGTTCTCGGAGAATCTCTTTTGGCGCTCAATCCAAGGGGGCCGGTCAGGGCCTCCGGGAGCTGAAGGATAATGTACTCTGCTAGGAAGAAGGAAATACATCCTTTAAATGGGAGTCAAGGTATCATTCTATTTATGATGAGGGATACAGAGATGGCCTGCGACAGTTAAGGTTTTTGATTTTGAAAGAGCAGAGCGATGGACTTATGTTGCTTTAGGATGAACGAAGGTCATCAACAGCCACTCATGGACTTATGTTGCATGAAGAAAAATGAAAGATCAACAGCCACTCATGGACTTATGTTGCTAGGAGAAAGGAAGATCATCAACAGCCACTCATGGACTTATGTTGCATGAACAAAGGAAGATCGTCAACAGCCACTCATGGACTTATGTTGCATGAAGAAAGATCAACAGCCACTCATGGACTTATGTTGCTAGGAGAAAGGAAGATCATCAACAGCCACTCATGGACTTATGTTGCATGAACAAAGGAAGATCATCAACAGCCACTCATGGACTTATGTTGCATGAAGAAAGATCAATAGCCACTCATGGACTTATGTTGCTAGGAGAAAGGAAGATCATCAACAGCCACTCATGGACTTATGTTGCATGAAGAAAGATCAACAGCCACTCAAGGACTTATGTTGCAAGGAGAAAGGAAGATCATCAACAGCCACTCATGGACTTATGTTGCATGAAGAAAGATGATCATCAACAGCCACTCATGGACTTATGTTGCATGAAGAAAGATCAACAACAGCCACTCATGGACTTATGTTGCAAGGAGAAAGACGGAAGATCAACAGCCACTCATGGACTTATGTTGCATGAACGAAGATGGTTAACTTTCAACGGTTTAGAAAGGGATGAAATTCGCATTTGCCCTAAGTTTAGACGCTTCTCATGTTGATGCCTTAAACGGTACAGTAATGGTGTTTGGTACTTCTGCTTGTATTGGCATGCTCTTTATAACTTGATTTGAAAAATTCATTATTCGTCACTATTGACTTACACATTTGAGACTTACGACCGACTCTTTTTCTGAAGAAGACTATAACAGACTCAAAACTGACAGACACCGACACACGAGGGTGACACATTCGACACTGAAACGAAACAAGCTCGACTTGCCAAAACTTAATGTGCTCCTGTCATAAATGATGTACCATTTCTCTTTTGTGTTTACTTCTCACCTTAACGTGGCATCACTTTGATGGTGAATCTTATTTTTGAAAATTTCTCCCTACTGATCTAATCAATTTCTTTGCTTCTCCCAAGATGTGCTTTGAATTAGTGCCTTAGCTTATGGAATAAAAGATGCTCCATTTCCATCTGTTCAAGACAATGCTTGTGACTTGAAGGCTTATAGGGATTGGGTGGAAAACGAAGTTTGCCCCTAGTTTGAAGGGCATGAAGTGGGATCGATAGGCAAACGAGATAAATGACCAAAGTTTTCCCCTAGTTTGGAGGAAAGTTCATTGGAGGTTTTGGGCAAACGAGGTAGGTGACCGAAGTTTGCCCCTTGTATGAAGGGTAGATAGTAAAAGTCAGGCAAACGAGGCGGGTAGCCGAAGTTTTCCCCTAGTGTGGAAGGTGATTTTCTAGCTTGAGGCATGGACCGTGACTTTAATCTCTTAAATGCTCATAACTTTTGCCTAGGCATTAGTGAAGTGAACTAGCGAGCTATTTTCTCTCTTTTGTTATTGCTCACTCTGGATTTAGCTCTAATTTTGCCTAGGCGTCCTTTCAGATTTTCAACCTAGCGAGCCATCCTTCTTTTCTTTTTGAAAGTCTGCCTACGTACCCCCGAGTAGGGATCAGGTCCAACGTAGTTCGGGCTATGGTCGGAACGAAACGGGTTAATTTTTAGGTAGGTGGGGTGACCGAACCGTTGTGGTTGCCTACGTATCCCCGAGCAGGAATCAGGTCAAGCGTAGTTCAAGGCAAGGCTTGAAGGAAAGGGTTATTTTGTGAGGTGACCGAACCGATGTGGTTGCCTACGTATCCCCGAGTGGGAATCAGGTCAAGCGTAGTTCAAGGCAAGGCTTGAAGGAAAGGGTTATTTTTGTGAGGTGACCGAACCGATGTGGTTGCCTACGTATCCCCGAGTGGGAATCAGGTCGAGCGTAGTTCAAGGCAAGGCTTGAAATAAGGGGTTTGAGGTATGAGGGTTTTTCATACCAATCGTCAAAGAAGTTCAAACTTGAGCCACTTGTGGAAGCTTTGAATAAAAGGATTCAGTTTCAATCTCCCTTTCTTTTCTTTTTCTTTTTCTTTTTGTTTTGTTTTGAGGATTGATCCTTTTCACTTTTGCCTAGCCAGTCAATTTTGCTTTTTAATGTAGTCGATTCTTGTGAGATCTTTCAATCGCAATCTCAGAATTCCAAAATGTGCATGTCAGCTCTCAGAATTTACTTGTGGTCATTCTGTGCCTTTTGAAATGTGATCTTGGCACTTTCTTAAGATGTATCTTGAAGCGTATGATTCTCTTATTTGTTTCATCAAAATTTTCTCCAACATTTTGACTGGCTAGGGTCAGATTTTGGAAATCAACACCTTTTTCAGCTCTAACTTTTGCCTAGGTGCCCTTTCGGGTTTTCAACCTAGCGAGCTTTTTCTTTTCTTTTCTTTTCTTTTTTTTTTTTCTTTTTTTGAAAGTGGAGATGAAACTCACTGAAATGTTTGGCTATCATCAAGGGCTAAGTTTGCATTGCTTTCAATCGGACAGATTGCATGGCTCCCAATTGGATTGGGCTTAAGGCTTCGAAATGGTGGGAAAAGGGTGTTGGGCAAGCCCCAAGTCAGTTCCAAGCATGTCTTTTTGAGATTTGAACAAAAGCATCTTTAAATTCTTAAAGTAAGACTATTCAATTCTCAGCTCTTCTTCAGTGTCAGCGCAAAATTGACTTTGACCTTTCAGGATTTTTTGTTTGAGTAAAAAAAATATATATTTTTTTTAGCACAGTAATATCCATGGTAATTTGAAAAGTGACACTTCGGTTCAGCGATCTATGACTAGGCACATCAGATTAGGCAAAACGAGACTTCATTCCATCCAAAGAGAAAGGTTACAGACTCATTAACAACTCGATGACAGACGGACTCGACTACAAGACTAAACTTGAAATAGACAAACACACAACTGACTCGACTGGACTCGACCTGGTCTCAAATGGAATGTCACAGTGACTCACTTATTCTTTTTATTTCTTTTTTTTTTTTTTTTTTTTTTTCTAAAGAGCATCTTCATTTGGTTTTCTAGCAAGAATTGCAAACACCATCACTTCACCGGCACAGGTTCAACATTCATGGGCCTCAGCGAAGGGGATCAGTCGAGCGGTTGGTCCAAGGCAAGATAGGAGATGGCATTAGGATGGGGTGCATCCTCTATGAGATTTTGAATGTCATGGCGAAGGCGGATGCACTGATCGGTGGCATGGCCTAGATTTTGGTGGTAAGCACATTGTAGGCTCATGTTGTAGTGAGAGGGTATGGGATCCGGTAGTGGTTTGTGAGGGAGGAGTCGCAGGTGGCCCTTTTTGAGTAGGTGGTTTAAGGCTGTGGAAAGGGGAATATCAAGTCTGGAGAATTTGCGAGGGCCTTTAGGGCGATTTGGTGGAATGGACTGGTATGGACGGAGAGAGTAGGCCATTGGTTGGTGGTTAGGTGCATGGATATCTGGGGAGTCTAGGGAGTAGTTGGGTCCCTTGGACTGGTGTTGGGGTTCATTATTCCTGAACTTTCCCTCTTTGATGGCATCCTTTATTCTGGTGAGCTTGTCAAGAGCTTCTTGATCCAAACTATGTATCCAAAGATCAGCTAATTTTCCAAACCATTCAGTACAAGGTGCTGACCGGGAAGATAGCAGAATCGAGGGTGGTGGGTTAGCCAAATGCCGTATCATATCTGTCATTTCCGCAAGCTGGTCCCTAATCTTCTCAACAGCAGGTTCCATAGCGGTCATTCTAGCATCCACAATTATTCTGACTAGTTGATCATTCGGTGTACGAGTCCAAGCGGAGTGAATGCGGACTTCTGGTCTCATTTTCTCAAGAAATCCTAGGACCTGGGTGAGGTGATCCGAAAGCTGAGTCATAGTGGTTCTCATCTTGGCGACTCGAGTTTCCAAGCTTTTGTGATCCATAGGTTTGTTTCTGGGAGGGCTGTTAATCCCAAGAAGAAAATGTAGCAGGACGACGTTTGGGACCTGTGATGTCTTACAAATTGAAATGACAAGGATCAGACTCGGAGGATGAAGATCGATGATCATGTGATGATGAGAAGGGATAGACTGTGTGGACTTATGAGATATATGTGTGTGCAAACTGGCATGAAATGTGTATGTATATGAGACAAGCATGCGGATGCAGGCCCTAATCTATATGATGCTCCTATTTTTAACAGATAGCAGCTAAACAAATAAGGTCCTAGGCATACAGAGTATGCTAGCCTTACTTTCCAGTGTGATCACCAAGGGACAACAGGGATTTCCGGGATGCAGAGTTTCTGGGAGAAATAGGGATTTGGAAGATTCGAAGAAATTTCTAGAAGTCATTTCTAGGAGAAATAGGAATTTCTGGTTGATTTGGACTGAGCTTCTAGGAGAAATTGGGAAATCAAAATTTCTGGGAAAAATTGGTACATCTAGGCATTTTTGGGAAGTTTGGATGGAGTTGTTGGAATTTTTGGGAAATCTTGGAGATTTGTATAGAGCTTATGGGAAAACATGAAAACTCGGGTAAGTTGGACAGAGTTTATGGGAGAAACAAGTATACCGGAATTTCTAAGAAAAATTGAGGTTTTTGAGTATTCTGGGGGAAGCAAGAATATCTGGGGGACATAAGTATATCGGAGTTTCTGGAAGAAATTGGAATTTCTGGGTAATCTGGGGAGAAATAGGGATTTCTAGGAAATCTGGGTGATTTGGAAAGAGTTTCTAGGAGAAACAGGGATATCCTGATGAGTTGGGTAGAGTTTCTGGAAGAAACAGGAATGTACGACGGGAATAGGTGATGATGATGATCATACTGTCTAGCAAGTTTTCATACTCCTATGTCTCAGGATCAACAAACAAGGTTTGCGGTGTATATCTTTGTGCACATGGAGCAGACATCCTTATCATGGTACTTAGGCAAGTCAACTCAATGTGATCACATGTGAGTGATTGCCTTGGGAATCATAAGAAAGAGGTTCTATTCTATACCACATAAGCGTCTACACCGCGCAGGTAATCCCGCCAGGGCATACAGCAGTTATAACACATTGTCCTATCTAAAAAGATAAATGAACAGTCCTACGAAAGGTTCTATAGGAATCTATATGCAAAGGCTGGGTTTAGTCAAAGAGGGTCCATTGACGAGAGTTCCAATATACCGTCGGAGAGACAGTACGGAGGTTTTTACTCTTTTTGATATACCTTAGAAGGTACAGTATCAACGGTGACTTGTGCCCTAGCACAGCAAGACCAGAACAATGTCAGCGCCGCGTTTCAGACACAGTCGGAGGGGGGGAAATGCAAGAGTGCAATGCAGTGAACCAGACACAGTAAAAAGATGATTTTAAGGATGCTTCTTATGAGTCAAACCTCTGTATTATTTTGTTTTGAAAATAAAAATCCCCAGCAGAGTCGCCAGATTGTGGACACCGGAAGTGGACCACTTCTCTTGCTTGAGATTGTTTTGAAAAGAAAAAGAAAAGGTCTGTTGAAAACAGATACAGAGTCGCCACTTGGTCTTTAGGGAACCAAGAAACCCAAATTTGACTCACCCAAATGGATAAAGGGCACCGGCCCTTCATAACCAAAGAACTTGGCTCGGGGTTTTGGTACGAGAGAGGAAGGAGCCTTTGTCACGACTAAAACACCCTCAACTCGCCCCGTCTTTCGACGGGCCTCAATTAGCATCCAAATAATCATCTCATACTATGTATGGTTCGACAAATAATACTATGATAGTATATTACATCACATAAGGAGATTTGAAATGGAAGATCTAAAGATAAGATATCATTCATAAGATCTAAGCCAAATATCACACAATGCAAAGTGAAAGATCACACAAATAAACCTAGGAAAAATCGTCTAATCATGTATCAGATAATAATGTTTTCCTAATCTAAAGGGACATGAATTGTTCTTGAAACAAATAAATCAAAGAAAGTAAAATATACTTAGCAAACTAGTATGATGCATGTTAATCTTTGAGAAAAGAAGATTTCTCAATCCCCGGGACGGATGAGAAAGGACGATTAGATCGAGGGGAGCATGAACGTGTGATCATGATTATTCCTTATAATCTTCTTAGATTAAGAGTTACAAAAACCCCAAATCTTGCATGAATGCAATGTATGTTTCTAAAATGTGCAAAGGTTGTAATGCGTTTTGGGTACATGGATTCCTAGAATGACTTAGAAGTCTAAAATGTGTATGAATGAATGAATAAAATTAACATGGGATATGTACAAATGTAGTATGAACTACTTCCTAAGATATGAACTAATTTGGAATGCATATGAGCATCAAATCAAAGAATGAAAGTTGAAATGTGCTTGCTGTGAATAGTTGACAGAACAGTAGCACGATCTTTTGGAATTTGAAAAGAGGGGTTAGGAATGTTTTCAATGCATGATTTTTTATGGAGATCTTCCTTATTGTGTCTAGAACACAACCCAAAAGGCCAATCTTGGATAGCCATCACAGATTGAGAGCAATCATATAAACAATGAAGGTCTCTCAGAAATAGAGTCCGTACTGTCGACTGAAATATTGAAAAATATTAGAAAATGAAAACTAATGCTCTAGAGGCCCATTTTATACAGAGAGTTCCCTAAGACATTGAAGTTTAAAGGAAAAATAAGTTAGGACCATCCCTTTTGGAAACGTTGTTCTGGAAAACAAGTTGAAGGTGGACCTAGCTGCTGTGACATCAAAAACAGAATGTTTAGAGAAAATGTTTGGATCCAAATGGACCATTTTCAAGTATTTCAAAGTCAAACCAAAAATCATGGGTGTTCTCTAATGAGTTAGGAAGACTTTCCAAGTGGTCTTACATTCATACATTGATTATTGAACTCAAAATAATTCCTTGAAGTTAAATGACTCACTGTTTTGAGGGTTTTGAGAAAAACAAGGTTTATTTCTTGGAATCAAAATGAGGGGTTTAAGAGGGGGGTTTTGAAATGGGGGTTTTGAAAGTATACTTCCAGAACTTGGATGAATATTCTAACCACTTGGAATATCAATTCCTAACTTATTTCAAGAACTTCCCAAGTATTTGCAAAACATGGTTTTATTTGGAAACCAAACTCAAGAGTCTATGGGAGTATGATACATGAGAGGATAGATGATACATGATATGATATAGCATGCTAAAAGTGGTAAAGAACATGTGCATGGGATATGGGTTCATCTAGATACAAGAGAGTGTTGCATCAAAGTGTGAAAGTCAAAAAGTGAAATGCTGTGAATAGTAGATAGACTGTATGCATTACTTTGTAACATTATAATGGGAGGTCAAACGTGCCTAGACAAATGTGAGAAAAATCAGAGATCATCCTTATTGTGTCTAGAAAATAACCCAAAAAGCCAAACATCAATTTCTATCACAGATTAAAAGAAATAAATCAGAATGTACACATGACTCAGAAACAAAAGCTGCACTGTTGACTGATTTTGTATGATTTTTCATAAATCAAAGAAAAGGTTTATGATGACCCAATATATACCAACCGTTTCCTAAGACACCTAAGTTTTATAAAAAAAATAGAAAATATATATGTACAGTGACGAAAATATCCAGAATAAGTGCAAGAAGTTGGGTGAACATTCTGCGAGAACAAAGGCAGATTATGAATATGAACTTCTCACATCCAAAACAAATACTTTCACTTTTCTATAATTGATGGGAAAAATTGGGGACAAACTATGATGTCTTAGGAAGATTTTCCAAGTGGTTTCATCATCATAACTCAATTATTTAATTCAAAACAAATCTTTGAATCTGAACAGCTCACTATTTTGGATCATTCTTGAAGAAAATGGATTTGGGTTTGAAATAGAGTTTGAGTTCTTGATTGGGGGTTTTGAAATAGATGTTCAAAGCATGAACTTAAACTCTTGAGATGACCATGTGACCACTTAGAACCTCATCCAACCTTGAATCATCAAAGAACTCCCAATATTATTGGAGAGATTCATTTTTATTTTGGACATAACTTCAATACATTTCAAGAACATCTTGGAAGTATTGAGGTTATGATCATCATCTATCAAACATGTTTTTGAGGTCAAGAGCTACTATCCATAAGGATTCACTCACCCCAAACTTCATGTCATCACTTAGATGATGATGAACTAGTAAGTAAATAAAGAAAATAAAAAGAAATGAGATTAAGAAGAGATGAACATAATATGAACAAGCAAGTAAATAACAATCAATAGATGATAATCAATATGATTTTGGACTTGTAGCTTGGTGTTTCACTCATAGATTTTGACATTTGGACATGGAAGTAGCTTCCTAACTCAAGAATGCTCAAGAATGGTGATTGGGTATATTGATGATGAAGTATATAGAAAAATGGTGGAGGAAAACAATATTAGAACTCACTTTGATTGGAAAAAATGGAAGAAGAAGACTACTTCTTCTCTTTCTCTCTCTATATTTCCCTAGAGTTTCTTCCTAAGCTTTCTCTAAGCTTCCATGTCTCTTCTCTAAATGGAAGTAAATGGCTTCTTTTATAGGCAAAGGAGGGTTGGTAAATGGAGTTTTAAAAAGTTTAAAATGGTCTCCCATTGGTCCAAAATAAGCTGGGAATCAAAACTACGTCGTTTTGGTTTTTAATTAATCAAAATGGGACCCCAAAAGAAATTACAAAAACTCACTGTTCTGGAGGGGAGTGCCGCGGCGGCAGTGGGCCAGTGCCGCGGCGGCAGTGGGCCAGTGCCGCGGCGGCACTGCTCCTCCGTTCGTCCAGATAATGCTGTTTAGGCCCCCTGAGGTTCCGGTATTCGCGAAAAGGCCCTATTTCGTCCGAAATTCACAAAAAATGCATATGAACTCCAAACTGAGGTTGTGATATACCGTTGGAAAGGTATTGCAGTCTACTTTACATAAAAAATAGTTCGGGGATAAGTTACTTTGAAAAGTTTTGCGGTATTTGCGATAAAAGCCAATTTGATCGCCTTTTTCGCCTTTGGAAATTTATAATAAATTCGTTTTAAATCCAGAAATTATGTGCGATATACCGTTGGAAAGCTATTGACCTCTAGTATCCATGAAAAATGTTTGAAAATTGTTTTGGTGCCCCGGTTCCAAAGTCAAATTCTGGTCAAACTGGTCAAACCTGGGATTCCTGGGAAGTTCTAGAAACCTCCGGGAGTTCCCGGGAGCTGATGTTTTCGCTCGATTTTCTTTTGGAACTTGTTTTAACACTTTTCTCATGATTTAAAATGATTCTGGTGAATTCGGACGATTTTCGGTCAAACTTGGTCAAACTTTGGTCCAACCTAGTCAAACCGGTCAACGGGGACTTTCCGGGAACTTCCGGGACTTCCGGGGGTCTCTGGGAGCTGACAATTTCATCTGATTTCTCTTAGAAACTCATTTTATCGCTTTTCTTACGACGTAGCATGTTTTCAAATCTGGGAGTTTTTGGGCTTTTAGGGGTCATTTTGGTCTTTCTGAGCATTCTGAGAGATAGAGCTGACTTCTAGGAGTCCTTTTGAGTCTTTTACGATCATTGTGAACCACCAAGCTATGGGTCTCCTAAATCTGATAGCCGACAAAATGGGGTGTCTACACTAGCAAGCAATGAAATCCAACTTTATCCAATTACTAATTCTAATTATAAGCATTAATGTACATGAATTCATGAATATGAACAAGAGTAGGCTATTAACTATGAATTTATTCATTGATTTGAATCATTTAGCTTTGAGATTTAAGTCTAATTAATCATTATTAAGATATGGTTTAAGCCCTAAGTCATAAGAAAATCATTTGGGCCATTATTTACAAAGTTGGTCAAATGTGTCATGAAATTCTGAAAATTGCAAAGAGCAGACCAGAACTTTAAGGAAAGAAAAAGCACGTCTCCCATGGTTTGATGTCGGTGCAATTTGGACACAAGATGCCTATGTCAGTCTAGTTTCCAAATCAAAAAGAAAATCAAGGTTTCAACGGTTAGATCTCCGGGAAAAGGACAAGAACCAGACGTCACTCAGAGATGTACAACTCTCTGTCCAGAGATATTGTTTGATTTTTTAAAAATAGCAAAAAGATGAGAAACACTTGGATCTTTTTAGGGGATCTTCCTAACACATTAAGGTACCCAGAAAAAATTATTAAATACCCCAAAAACTCCATTAGACTTCTGATTTATGAATTTCAAAATGGACTTGCTGTTCTGAAACTATTCTGAAACTCTGGGCAGATTGTAGTTGACTCACAAAACCCATGATCAAACCCTTCTAAACGTAAAACCACCTTAAAACAAAAATTACAGTGGTAGAACATTGTGTTATTGACATTTTCCCATTGGTTTCACTTGATTTCAACGGTTGGATTTCGAACTAAAAATCTTTGATCAAAAACAGTTTGTGAATTCACTATTTTCATTTGTCAAGTTCAACTTTTATTTGTTAACCCCAACTATTAAACCATGAAGTTGGGTTTAAACCAAACCACTTCTCCTACCATTTGATGGTCATTGGAGGCTAGAGACTTTTATATTTGTAGATTTCAAATGAAGTATGAATAGACTTCATGAAATCTCAAGATGATGAATCAAAATCATAGGGATGAGTTTAGACCCAAAATACTTTCTCCTACCACTTGATGGTCATTGGAGATGAAGATATGGTTAATACTCATGGGTCTCAAAGGAATATAGAAGGGATTCCATGAAACATCAAGCTAGAGGACTCAAGTCATAAGCATGGACTTGGATCCATCTATTTATTTATAAAAAGTGATGATCAAACTTTGACTCCCATGTGAAGTATAAGCTTACATGAGATGCAAAACATCAAACTCAAGAGCTTTCAAAGGAGATATTGAAGATCTCCAAGAATCTCAAAAGAAGAACATAAACAAGAAAAATAGAAGAAGGATCAAAGAACTAGGAAGTAAGGACTTCCAAGTTTACTTAACAAACTCTAAAAGTTAATCAAGAAAAACTAAATGACTTGTAAATTAGAAGCTCAAAAGAAAGAAAACATAACTAAGATTAGAGGGTCACCTCCAAACTATGCTCAAAGTTTCTCTCCTTTGAAGATCTTCCAAACTCTTCTTCAAACTCTCCAAACTCTCTTTTTTTTCTCTCCAAAAATGTTGGTGTAATGGTAGTCTTTTTTGTGTTTCCCCTTCTTTTTTTTTTTGTCTCCCTTTCTCAATGGAGATACCCCTTCTTATATAGACAAAAATACCTAGCTAATTTCAGTAAATTCGGAGTAAAAGACAGGTGTAAATCCCTCATTTGGTGGTACAATATGTACTTTCTGAAATTAGGCAGATTGCTGCCCAGCGCGGCAGTCCAGAAATTTTCGCGGCAGTCCGTGAATGCCGCCACGGCAGTTCATGACTGCCGTCGCGGCACTACGCGACTGCCGCGCGGCATTCATCAAATGTCGCGGAAATTAATGGATTGCCGCGTTTTTGTCAGTCTTACTTTATCAGTTTTTTGTTCTTATTCGCATACGCATACGTATTGCACTGTAAAATACAGACTTTAAAAGTGAACGGTAGTCAGAAAATGTTGGCGGCACTTGGTGAATGCCAGACCGGCACTCCCTGACTGCCGTACGGCACTTAGTGAGTGCCGCGGCAGTCTACCGTGTGCCGTTTTTAGCTAAGATTCCCTCTTTAGGTCTTCCTTCTTTTCAAAGCAAATTATTTTTGAAGATCTTTTCCGAAAATTGTGTTTTATATCCGAATTCCCCTAAATACCTGGTATTTTCTCCTTTCTGTGAAATTTTATCGCGTTTTGGAGACTTTTTGAAGAGCTTGGAATACTTCAATTTTTCGGTCCTTGTCATCATCGGATACGGAGGTGACACTCTCCTAAATTCGATGGTTGGTCAAAATTGGGGTGTCTACAGCCGGGTTGGGTTCTTATTAACCCGTGGGCTTTTTAAGTAGGACGACGCCGTTTTGGCGTCGGGTTGGAGTTCGGGTCGGGCTGGGCAAATGGGTGGGTTAGTATGTGAGTAAGAACGGGTAAGGGTCTGGGTTAGTTTGGATCGAGTAGGACTCGTGGGTCCTTTAAATGACACGACGTCGTTTTGACGTCGGGTCTGGTTCGGGTAGTCGGGTTGGGTCGTCTTGTGTCTGTAGTTGGGTTAGGTTTGAGTCCGGGTTTGGTTAGGGTGTGGGCTAGCGGGCTGGGTTAGTCTATGTCTGTGTTTGGGTCAAGTCTAGGTTCGGGTATAGGTTAATGGGTTGGATTAGTTTGTGAGTATTAGCGGGTTAGGTGTAGGTCTGGGTCTGGTTTAGGGTTTGGGTTAACGGGTAGGATAGGTTTGTGTGTAGAAATGGATTCCCGGTTCGGGTTTGGGTCCAACCCGAATGGGTTATAGGGTAGGTTTCTTTTTGTGAGTATAAATGGGTAATCCATTTAGAATCTGATCGGGTCGGGTCTGACCCATCGGGTCACGTTTTGGATTTCTTTGAGTGAGTAAACGGGTTACCCGTTTAGGTCGGGTCGGTTCGGGTTTGACCCGTCGGGTCTGAAGATTTTATTATTATTATTACTATTATTATTATTATTATTATTATTAGTATTAATTAGTTTTAAAGGGTTTTAATTAGTTTTAATAATTATAAATTAATTTATAATTATACCATTAAGGTTTTTAATATTATAGAATATTATTTTGATATTTTATATATATCATTATTATATTATAAATATTGTATATTTATTATTTATATGGTTAATATAAATAATAAATATTAGTTTTAAATGGTTTTAAATAGTTAATAAATACCTATGTGTATTTATAAATTCTAGAAAATTAGGGTAATGACCCTGGGACTATTTTATTATATAATGTATGTTATAAAGCTATAATATTATAGTTCAGTATTTTTAATAATTAATAAGGAGCTATTTTATGAGTATATTAATTATTAAAAATACCAAACAAGCTCCGAAAATTGTGAAATAAATACTGGTGGTGTATTGTAATATCTAGTATTTAATAAAAATACTTCTAAGCACTGATATCTTAGTATAATTATAATTACATATTTAAATCCTGTTTCGGGTATTTTCTGGTATATATTATCTTCAAAAATTCATAATAAATAATCTAGGACTCCGAAAATTACGCGGTCGGTTCCCAGAGTCTTAGAATAATGTCTAGAACATTCCCGTAAAGTTTGGTGACTTTTCGACTTGGTCGAAAATACAGCTTATCTTTTAGGGCCCGCATTAGTATAGTAAGTCCTGCCTTTTACCTCATAAAACGCGACGGACTCTGATTTGAGTCTAGTCAATGGCGTTGGACTTAGAATGACACGTAGATTACTACCTTGAGGTTTATGACCTCATTTGGTAAAATTATCATTTTGCCCCTATAGTCGTACTCATATTATTATTGTCTATTTCGTTTATTATTGTAGAACTTGACGGTTATCCACTTTTCAAGGATCGGTGACTCGAGGTGAGTTTCCTAACCTCACTCTAATCCTAATAAGACTGATATAAGATGATTTAAAGTTACATGTATGACGTTTTGTATGAATAATATGCTGATTTATGATGTCACATGTATTTCCAATAATTATAAGAATATGAAAAGCATGTATTGGTAGTGCTATCGCATACGTGAGCATGTCAAGGGTTTTATCTATATGTTTATCGGTATCAATTCCATGTTATATGATCCATGCTCTATATGTTACTTTTCTGCTGCTAATTGTTAAAAGCACGTTTTACGATGTTGTTGACTGAATAAATACGCATGCCATGTTAATAATAAAGAAAAAGGAAAGTGGTTTTGCATGTGCATATTGATAATGGATACACGTGCATTTCATGACATGTGTTAGCATGCGTTGTGTGAGGAAGAGAGATGTTTGATGAGAATGTGAATGAGATGAGATGTGATTTCTGGATCCTATGGATCAACGGCTGACGAGCCGGGTGGACATGAGCGGTTAGGGTTCCTAGTGCGCCTCTCGCCTTTGAAGACGTCCGGTGATGCGCATACATGGTTTAAGACGTCCCATGTAACGTTGAATACGTCCGGCTAGTGCTCTAATATACTTCTCAGCCGTGTAGACGACCGGTGAGAGTATACACATGGTTGAAGACGTCCCATGTGCCAGTTTCATTGTTTACAGATAGTGTGCGCCGTGAAGACGTCCGGTGGCCTATCAAGGGAATGAGTATGAATTGGCTATGATAGTATGTTATCATCCTTGATATACCGCGTGTTGTCAAGTGGATGAGAAAGAGAAAGCGAATGATGAGATTGAGTTGATGAGAAAATGATTTGGTTCAAATGATTTGGTTTTGGAAAGCTTTGGTTTTAAAATAAAATGGTTTTGAAAATATCTGTTTTAAAAGCAAGTGTCTTTGAAAAGAGTTGGGAATGCATCTTATTGATCATGCATTTGCACGCACGAGTTTATAATAAAGAGAATGTATTCTATGATGTTATGATTATCTGTTTACCTTTCTTGTTGAGACCTCTGCTATGCCCGTGGTGAGAATGCGTCTTTTGATAAGAGAATAACCATACTTTAAAGTGCTAAACCTTGGCGTGAGTTGAGAGATATTCTGTATTACTGATTATTGTGCGGTTGAGACTCTCACTCAGCCTTGTTCCAAGGCTGACGGCATGTTACGCCCTGGGCATTCGTATGCCCAGAGTGTTGTAGGTTTGGAGATAGATAGAAGAGTTCAGGAGGCTGCACCGTGGAGCCAAGGAGAATAAAGCCTTGCCCAAGACCTGATAGACAGTTCCTCAAGTTTTAAGATTGTATAAATTGTTTAGTATGGCCTCTTGTATTAAGATTGAAGTTATTGTAACCCTTATTTAATTTTCGCTGCTGTATTTATACTCTGATAAGTTTAGATCATGCTTATGCCCTAGCATTTCCCTTATGATTGCATGGTGCGGAGTTAGAAGGACAGAACGGTTATCAAACTAGTCACGTGTCTACGAACCCATAAAGGAAAATTTTTATTTTCCCTATTTTTGGCTTACTCCGGGGCGTGACAGGCAACCCTCTAGACACTTGTCACCACTTCATGTGACACTTGTCCCCTACAAGGACATTTGTCCATGCAATGGACACTTGTTCATGTATGCATTCACTTATACATGCTTGAGGACACCTAGCCTCCACCATCTTCGATATAACCATGCATACACTCATGCATTTCATTCTTGTGGCCACCAAAATCTGCACATAAGTTAGGAGATGAGAGATACATGGAGATAAAGAAGAGGAAATAAGAAGAAGTCTTGTGTTAATCTCTTTTCCTTGCATACACCATCAAACATGCACCCATACACTTATACACACACCACCATGGGGACTTAGAATCTGTAATGAGAAGTCTTAGACCTACAAAGAATCCCATAAGTCAAGAAGTAAAGAAGAAGTAGAAGAACAAGGAGCTTTCATCATTGGAGTTAAACTCAAGCTTCCTAAACTCAAATTCAAAGTCCAAGCTCAATTTCAAGTTTAGGCGAGTTTACTAACTCACTTTAGAACATATATGGTATGTAGTAATATTTAGAAAGTGCTTTATGTTGTTATTTTGAGGTTTTAATGGCATGCAAGATAAATCTTCAAATATGGGAAACAGAAACTTCCAGCAGAACGTAGTTTAGTAAAATGAATGTTTTGAGCAGCCCCAAAATCCAAATGAAGCAAGGTATTTTTGTGAAAAAAATTGACTCAGTTATCTACAAATAAATATTCTATGGCCTAGTCTAAAAATCACTCATTCAGAGGTGAAATGAATTTACATCGCAGTGTTAAAAATCTAGGAAAGAGCAGTCCAAAAATTTAAGAAATATCTAAGTAAAATGAATGTTTTGAGTCGCTCAAAAACCCAAATGAAGCTAGATTTTTTTTGTACATGAAGATAATCCAAATACCTATAATGTTCTAGTTTTGATATTGATCTACAAAACAAATTATCATGCCCAAATAAATCATAACAATTTAGTCAATATGGTGAAATTAATCCTGGCAGATTGTACAACTTCTTGTATGATGTACAATATATACATTGTGTTGATTGCGAATGCATGTTTTTCGGTACCTGTGTTTTCATGAATATCTTGTGCTATGGTAGTCCTATCACATAGATGAGTATGTTAATTAATCTATATATTTATTGGTATCAAATCGATCCATGAGCTACAAGCTATGTTTCCATTATTTTGAATATAGTGTGATGATCATTGAGAGTTCATACCCAAGCTAGAAGTATGTTGTATGGCAAAATTATTGCATTGATAGTGATTGGGGAAGTTTCCATCATAAGTACATTAAGTCGTTAAATAGAATGTCGGATGTATAGTAAAATCTTGACGGTTACAATTAAAAGTCATTTTATGAACCAAAGTCCTTGATGAGTGATGTGTGCGTGGTCGGGTATACGTAAGTATCAGTTATGTAATTTTGGAAAAGCTTATGCTGAGATTAAGTGTCGACTAGGAAAACTAGGCCGCGGAGGTAAGGATACTAAGAAAAAGATTATGGCTGTAGGGTTGTGAGAGTTGTGTATCTTTTTGATTTTTTATTGACAAAACGGATACAGTCTTCGTGACAAAATAATGGTTGTGAAAGTTGTGTATCCTTTTAATCCCTTATTGATGAAATAGATACGGTCTTCGTGATGGAAGAACAATTGTAAAAGTTGTGTATTCTTTTGATCCTTCATTGATGAAACGAATACGGTCTTCGTGACGAAATGACAATTGTAAAAGTTGTGTATCCTTTCGATCCTTCATTGACAAAATGGATACGATCTTCATGACAGAATAACAGTTGTGAAAGTTCTGTATCCTGTGATCTTTCATTGACAAAACAGATACGGTCTTCGTGATGAAATGACGGTTGTGAAAGTTGTGTGTCCTTTCGATCCTTCATTGACTAAACAGATACGGTCTTCATGACGGAATAATAGTTGTAAAAGTTGTGTATCCTTTCGATCTTTCATTGATGAAACGGATACGATCTTTGTGATAAAATGACGATTGTGAAATTTGTGTATCGTTTCGATCCTTCATTGATGAAACAGATACCGTCATTGTGACAGAATAACGGTTGTGAAAGTTGTGTATCCTTTCGATCTTTCATTGGCAAAACGGATATGGTCTTCATGTCAAAATGACAGTTATGAAAGTTGTGTATCCTCTCAATTCTTCTTGATGAAACAAATATGATGAATACTTCGATTCTTCATGACAAGATGGTTAATGAGAGGTATTCTTGCTAGTGAATAGTGTCAGATAATAGTAAGGGATAGTTGTGGCATTAATGATGTCGAGATGAGTCAAGTTGGTTATTCTTATTCTTTTTGAATACCTATATAAGTATGTTAGTGGTCTTAGTTCGATGGCGAGAACGCGAAGGTCCTAAAAGACGTATTAAAGTAGTAAGTGTATTCTTGACATACGTGCCTATATATGTTCCATTTGATTTAGTTTTCTTACTCAACTTTCATAACTTGATGGCATTCATGTCGCTGGACATTCCCATGTCTAGCTTATCTAGGTGATGAGTTCAAAAGTTATGATGCTGCCCAGGAGGAAGGAGTGGAGCAGGAGTACACCAAGGAGGATTATGGCTATCCTAGTTAGAAAAAAGACTAGTAGTTGTAATCTAGTAAATGTTTTTGGGTTGTAATCTGTATCAGAAGACTTACCTTATCTTTTGTAATAGTTTTGTAAGGCCCAAGAGCCTGGAAACCCTGATGTATCTATTATGATGTAATAGTTAACTAGTACTGTGACCTCTTATTGTAATATATCCATGTAAGCAAATGTTGTTTTTATCCTTTTAGATTACGTTGTTATTATTAGTATTTGGTCATGGACAATTTGGTAATGCAACCAGTCACGTGCCTCAGGGTCCAAGATGGAAATTTTAAAGTTTTCCCTATTTTGGCTACGCTGGGGCGTGATAGAGATTTTTGGTATCAGAGCCTTAGTTTAAGATGATGGAAAAATTGGTTTAAGTTAAAAGTTTAAACGCGCAGCGGAAAAAACCAAGTTATAAAAACTTAATGGTAGCCTAGGATCTACTACTCGTTAATTCCATAGATGCGCACAAGAGGGGACAAGAGTTATACCTTAGTGTCTTGAACCCAATTCTGATTTTCTTCTTCTTCCTTGGTGATGCAGCAGCCTCCACTAGGTTGTCTTCACCCTAATGTCTCCTACGGATGCTTGCCGGAGAGACTAGAGATGGTGGGATCTCTAATAGAGAGGAAAAAGAAGGTTTGGAGCTCTAAAAATAGTTTCTGCAACTTCTGACGTTCTAAAACGACGAGCTCCTTTTGCAGAACGCAGCTGCCCTATTTATAGATTTCCAGAACCGACCTAGACTTCAAGCGATCGAAGATTTTCGATCGATCTAACCTTCGATCGATCGAGACTACCAAGACTTCAATCGATCGAACATACTTCAATCGATCGAACTTGTCTTGACAACTTCCTCATGTGTCTTTCCAAGTATCCTGGCGGAGCTAAGAGTGGGACCTCCTAGACTCTTTATTGTTGGCTCAGACCAGTTTGTTAATTACCGTGACCAAACTCTTTGATCAGCAAACTAACTAACTGATAAGTTAACGTTTACTCCAATATAAAACAATAACTGAACTCCAACGCAAAAGAACATATCTGAAGCGATAACTAGACTTGTATGTTGTACTAATGTCCATCTACCTTCAGCATTCGTAATCATATTCAGGTAGTCGGATAACTGTTACTGTCAACCTGAATCATGATTACTTCTTGTATTCCTTGAGTCCCATTCACCTCTCATGATTACCAAACATGTTGATAACTCTTATCAACAAGACTGCAGTACTCAGTAATCGACTTGGTGACATTCTCAAGGGAATGCTTACTCTGAAACAGAGGGTAGATTCTGTCTTGACAATATATGTTCACAACCCTATGAATATGACATACTGAAGGTACCCAGGTGTTGATCTTCTATAGACCTCACTGATTGGTAAGCCAAAGTAGCCATATCCACAGTCTGTGTTCATAATCGTCTCAAGATTAAGAACACGTACCTTGTACAAGTTATGAGTTCCTATCGGCTGATTGACAGTCTTGAGTGTCAATAGGAAAGCTTAGGTCCGTGAATGCACTATAAGCACTAGCATGTTAACTAAGAGTTAAACTCTAGTGATTGAGATTAATCACTCCATCCAATGGTAGTTAATCATGTTACAGTGTAAACCTGATGAGATATCCAGTCTCATCATCCACTGTGACACATTCTAAGTAACAAAGAATAGTAATTCGTATCTCACTTGTGTGTATCTCATACATACACGAATTACTTACTATGATACTTAAGGATAACAATCATCTCATGACAGAAACATACATAACTAAATGTAAAGCTGATATCCATATATTAAAATGTCAATGTCTCATATATAAAGTAATGGTTTGAGGGCACAAACCCAACAAACTCCCACTTGCACTCATAACCATTCAGAACTACATCTAAGACCTAGACTATCTAGATGACGATCAAAGACCTTCTGTGGCAAGGCCTTTGTAAACGGATCAGCAAGATTGTCAGCGGTGGCAATCTTGGTGACAGTCACATCTCCACGTTGAACAATATCTCGGATAAGATGATATTTTCGCTCTACATGCTTTCCCTTCCCGTGGTTCCTTGGCTCCTTGGACTGAGCCACTGCCCCACTATTATCACAGTAAAGCGTAATAGGTGACAATGACGCTGGTACCACCTCGAGCTCCATAAGGAACTTCTTGAGCCAAACAGCTTCCTTTATGGCTTCACAAGCAGCCACATACTCAGCTTCTGTAGTTGAATCTACAATGCATTTCTGCTTAATGCTCCTCCAACTAACAGCACCACCTCCCAAGGTAAAGAGATGTCCAGATGTTGACTTCCTCGAATCTTTATCTGACATAAAGTCCGAGTTAGTATATCCTACTGGAATTAACTCACTACCGCCGTACATAAGCATGTAATCTTTAGTCCTTCTCAAGTACTTAAGAATGTGCTTAACGGCTATCCAGTGCTCTGGACCTGGATTCGATTGATATCTGCTAACCATGCCAACGGCAAAACAGATATCTGGTCTAGTGCATAACATCGCATACATGAGACTTCCAACTGCCGAAGTATACGGAATTCCCGCCATGCGATTCCTCTCCTCCTGTGTCTTAGGACACTGTTCCTTGGAGAACGCTAAACCATGCCAGAAAGGTAACAAACCTTTCTTCGAATTATCCATTGAAAACTTAGTTAACACTTTATCGATATAACCAACTTGAGAAAATCCCATTATCTTTCGCTTACGATTCTGAAAGAGCTTTATCCCTAGAATATAGCTCGCCTCTCCTAGATCCTTCATATCGAAAGTACTAGCTAGCCAAACCTAGACCGTTGACAATGCCGCTACATCATTCCCAATAAGTAGAATGTCGTCAACGTAAAGCACAAGAAAGGCCACCACTTTTCCTTCACACTTCTTGTATACACAAGGTTCATCCAGATTTTGTATAAAACCAAACGACTTGACCGCTTGGTCAAATCGGATGTTCCAACTTCTAGATGCCTGCTTAAGCCCATAAATGGACTTTTGCAACTTGCATACCAAGTTACCTTTCCGACCAGCTATGAACCCTTCTGGTTGTTGCATATAGATGTCCTCCTCAAGATTGCCATTCAAGAATGCAGTCTTGACGTCCATCTGCCAGATCTCATAATCTAGGCATACAGCAATGGATAGAAGTATCCTGATGGACTTGAGCATGGCCACCGGCGAGAAGGTTTCCTCATAGTCAATGCCCTTCCTCTGAGTATAACCTTTCACTACAAGCCTAGCCTTATAGGTCTTAACCTTTCCATCAGATGCTCTTTTCCTCTTGTAGACCCACTTACAACCAATGGGTTTAATATTGGCTGGAAGTTCTACAAGATCCCAGACCTGATTAGAATCCATAAATTCTAATTCAGCCTTCATAGCTTTAACCGAATGATCTGAATCAACATCAGCCATTGCCTCTTCATATGTGGCAGGATCAGATTCAGATTCTATGGAGACAGCTTCAAAAACTTTTCCTAAGAACATGTATCTATCAGGCTGGCGAGGTACCGGTGCGAAAATGGGTGAAGAAGTGGTATTTTCTTGATTTACATCATTATTAACTGCGGGTTGGACTGAGGGCTCTCCTTCTATTTCTCTCAGATCTATCCTTCCCTTAGGTTTATGGTTCATGATATAATCATCCTCCAAGAAAACAACATTTGTACTAACAAACACTTTCTGTTCTCTTGGATCATAAAAATACCATCCATAAGTACCCTTTGGATACCCTACAAAATAACATACTTCTGATCTAGAATCCAACTTGCTCATCTTTCCTTTCAGCACATGTGCCGGACACCCCCATATCCGGAGATGTTGCAAAAAGGGCTTGCGCCCAATCCACATCTCCCGTGGTGTCCTGGGAACAGATTTGCTTGGTACTAGATTTAGTATGTATGCAGCGGTTTCCAAAGCATAACCCCAAAGGAATAATGGCAACTCTGAATAACTCATCATTGACCTAGTCATGTCTAAAAGAGTCCGGTTCCTTCTCTCCACTACACCATTCTGCTGAGGCATGCCAGGTGCAGTCAACTGTGACAGAATCCCATTCTGTACGAGGTGATCAATAAACTCATTAGAGAGGTACTCGCCACCTCGATCAGATCGAATGGCCTTGATATGTGAGCCCAATTGCTTCTCCACTTCAGCCCTAAACTCTTTGAACTTTTCAAAGGCTTCAGACTTGTGCTGCATTAGGTACAGGGGTGGACCTGTATAGAGACTGGGGGGGGCCATGGCCCCTGCATAAATTTGAAAAAATTTTGGGGTCTACATATAATTTTGAAACTTCGAAAATATTTTACATAATGGCCCCCCCAAATTTGTAATTTTGCATGTGGAGGTTCTTAACACATAGTGTCCACTTGACTTTCATTATGTTGAAATGGTGATGTGTTAGGAATCACATTTGGGGATAAAAAAAATTTGGAAAAAATAATATTACAGGATTAACAATATCCACTAGTTTGACCGTGTGGCATTAAAAGTCCCTATTAACACATAGTGTCTAAATCTAATTTGCCACAACCACTCGTTCGACTCTCTGTCGCACTTTAAAATAAAAAAGACGTATAAATGACTCAAAAAAATTTTCTCGGGGCCGCTGCCCCCGAACCCCCGCATGGAACTTGGCCCCCCTAGCACAAAATCCTGGGTCCGCCACTGATTAGGTACACATATCCATACCTAGAGTGGTCATCGGTAAATGTTATGAAATACTCATAACCACCCCTTGCTCTAATATTTATTGGTCCACACACATCAGTATGAACTAATTCCAACAATGCATTGGTTCTATTGCCCTTTGCAGGAAAGGGCCTTTTGGTCATCTTACCCTCTAAACAAGACTCACAGACTTCCATTGGTTCGAGAACCAAATCGCCTAAGACCCCTTCTTTGACTAGTCTGCCAATCCTATTTAGATTGATATGGCCAAGCCTCATATGCCAAAGCCTTGTTGGATTAGTGGAAGGTTCTTTTCTTATAGATGGTATAGTTACCATTGAGTTATTAAGTTCCAAGCAAGAATCTTTAGAAATATTGGGAGTGATCACATACAAACCATTTGATTTAGCACCAGAACATATAAAAGAACTATTTCTTTTAATAACAACTTCAGTTCTAAAATGAAAAGAATAACCATTATTCGATAAATTAGAAACTGAAATTAAATTACGTCTCATTGAAGGGACGTAAAGTACATTTGATAAAATCAAAACTTTATTGTCTTGAAATTCTAAAACCACGACTCCTATAGCAATCGTAGAAACGGTTGCACTAGAACCTAGAGTAAGTATGATTTCCCCATCATTGCACCTCCTGGTTGATCTGAACCCCTGCAATGAATTACAGATATGGTTAGTCGCACCAGAATCAATGCACCAAGTGTTTGAAGTATCCGTAATAAAACTTACTTCAATCACATGTGATTTATTCATACCTTGAACTCTTGTAGCTAAGAATTCTGGACAGTTTCTCTTCCAGTGGCCCTTCTCACCGCATTGGAAACACTTTCCTTTGCCTTGGCCACCCACCTTCCCTTTGCCCTTACCTTTTCCCTTAGATTTTGCAATCTTAGGGACCGGTCCAACACTTGGACCACCAGTGCCAGCCTTCTTCTTCCCTTTCTTTCCTTTCGGTGTTGATCAGGAAGAGGAAGCACTTCTCTCAACGTTCAAGACGTTGACCCCATGTTTGATCACCCCTTCCGCTGCCAAAAGAGAACTCATCAATTCGCTCATTGAAAAATTCATTTGATTCATATTATAGTTAAGTTTAAATTGAGCGAATGAAGGCGACAACGAATTGAGGATCATATGAACTTGGGTCTGTGCATCGATGTTGGCACCTAGGGTCTCCAGCTCGTTTAAATAACCGATCATTTTTAAAACATGTTCCTTGACTGGAGTCCCTTTCGACATCTTTGCACTCATTATATTTTGCATGGCTACCTGTCTAGTAGGCCTACCATGCTCCCCGAACATCTTTTTCCTGGATGTGATAATGTCACTGGCAGAATCATTCGATTGGAATTGGTGTTGCAACACACCAGCCATTGAGGCTAGAATATAGTAACGAGCCATTCCATTCGAGTTCTTCCATTTGTCGAACTCGCGTCTGGCAGCTGCCGAAGCATTTGCCGCGGGTTCTTCGGGGCATGGGGTGGTGAGGACATATATGTGATCCTCCGCAGTTAACACGATGTCAAGGTTACGTTTCTATTCAGTGTAGTTATTTCCAGTTAACTTGTTTTGAGTGAGTATGGTGGCAAGTGGACTAAATGCAGATCCAGACATTATGATTACTGAAAATCAAACAAACAAAATAAGTATGGATATCAGAATTAGACAGTTTGAAATAAAAGAATCCTTAAAAACTCTTATTTTAAAACAAAGTCGCCGGAATATCGAAACAAAAGAATAAAGCCTCCGTGTGGTGGTCAATTTTCAATTTTTTGATTAATCAAGACTTGTCCGCTATGCAACCCTTGCAAAAAAAGTTATGACTCCCGATCCCTTTTGATCTCTAAGTTTCTAAATAATGTCCCGTGTAGGATCCCTTATCCATAGCTTAGCTAGTGTGTACCATTAACTAAGATCCAATCACAACCGTCTCAAGTAGCGCCTCCGTGTGGTGGTCACCCTCTAACACGTCTGATTGATCCTATCAAAAGAAGTTCACATCTAGTAACCAATGAGTAATGCACCCTCCGTATGGAATGATCACCCCTGACGAGGTGACACAGAATGCACCACTCATCTTACAGTGAACCGTTAATGGAAGATCGTGGGTGTTTATTAATAAGACCCTCTCCCACTAGATTTAGAAATTGAGGATTTTGCTTTAAAAAATGTTTCCACACATTACCCATAAACATCCAATGTTTACTAATGTGTTGAAATGGTTTTTGAATTTTATTTTAGAAAACTTGTTTTACGTGCATGCAAGTAGTAACAATATAATTAAATGCCAATCACAAACCAAGCACATAAAACAAAAAACTAAAATTGAAAATAAAGACATCCAAACAACGCCTCTATCTCCCATGACTCTATCTCCATAGAACCTCCTTTTGGTTTGATCGCCTCCAGCTCCATCTTCATGGACAACGACTCCTTGCTCCATCTTCATGGATTTTCTAATTCTATTACATTTGTCCTATGCTTCTTTCAAAGCTTACAATTTTTCTAGAAATAGAAATAGCAACAACAAAATACAATAAAAGGCTAGGAAAACCGGTGTGACTTTCCTTTTCGTAGGATTGAAGTCGCAGCGCCCTTTACATATGCCTTAAAACCAAACCAAACTTAAATTACAACATGCACCAATCTCAAACAATTTAAATACAAAATATTCAAATAGATCTTGGTGCCATGGGAGATAGTGACTAATCTAGCTGCAAAAAGGATAGCCGTACACGCATCCATACATACATAACAAATAAATGTAACTATTGGAACACTTAATTGATTCACACATTATATAAACTCTTTACATACTGAATTAGAACTTAAAACATCATCTTACTTCTCTGTCACAGTTCGATCGATCGAAGACCGTTCGATCGCTCGAACCTTCGATCGATTAAACTCTATTCAATCGCTTGAACTTTCTGTTTCATAGAATGATTTAAAAAAATTTCAGAATACTTTTAAAAAAACTTTTAATTTCAAAACACCTTAAAACTGTGAAACAGAGAGCCTGACAAAGAATCTGTCTCGATCGATCTAACTTCATTCGATCGATTGAACACCAGAAGGTTTCGATCGATCGAATACTGTTCGATCGATCGAGTACAGAGGATGTTCGATCGATCAAAACATGTTCGATCGATCAAAACCGCCTTGCATCCCATACAATCACAGATTTGTATTCTGCTGCGATAACACTGCAGAAACAGATCTGTGACAATGCCGTTTCGAAAACAGTTCTAAAATCAACATGCAAATCAAAATAGTGTTCCAAAACACATCTATAGATCCAAACGAGCGTGGCTCTGATACCAATTGATGGAAAAATTGGTTTAAGTTAAAAGTTTAAACGCGCAGCAGAAAAAACCAAGTTATAAAAACTTAATGGTAGCCCAGGATCTACTACTCGTTAATTCCATAGATGCGTACAAGAGGGGATAAGAGTTATACCTTAGTGTCTTGAACCCAATTCTGATTTTCTTCTTCTTCCTTGGTGATGCAGCAACCTCCACTAGGTTGTCTTCACCCTTATGTCTCCTGCGGATGCTTGCCGGAGAGACTAGAGATGGTGGGATCTCTAATAGAGAAGAGAAAGAAGGTTTGGGGCTCTAAAAATAGTTTCTGCAGCTTCTGACGTTCTAAAATGACAAGCTCCTTTTCCAGAACGCAGCTGCCCTATTTATAGATTTCTAGAACCGACCTAGACTTCGAGCGATCGAAGATCTTCGATCGATCGAACCTTCGATCGATCGAACCATTCTCGATCGATCGAGACTGCCAAGACTTCAATCGATCGAACTTGTCTTGACAACTTCCTCATGTGTCTTTCCAAGTATCTGGCGGAGCTAAGAGTATGACCTCCTAGGCTCTTTATTGTTGGCTCAGACCAGTTTGTTAATTACCGTGACCAAACTCTTTGATCAACAAACTAACTAACTGATCAGCTAACATTTACTCCACTATAAAACGATAACTGAACTCCAATGCAAAAGAACATATCCGAAGCGATAACTAGACTTGTATGTTGTACTAAGGTCCCTCTACCTTCAGCATTCGTAATCATATTCAGGTAGTCGGATAACTGTTACTGTCAACCTGAATCATGATTACTTCTTGTATGCCTTGAGTCCCATTCACCTCTCATGATTACCAAACATGTTGATAACTCTTATCAACAAGACTGCAGTACTCAGTAATCGACTTGGTGACATTCTCAAGGGAATGCTTACTCTGAAACAGAGGGTAGATTCTGTCTTGACAATAAATGTTCACAACCCTATGAATATGACATACCCAAGATACCCAGGTGTTGATCTTCTATAGACCTCACTGATTGGTAAGTCAAAGCAGCCATATCCACAGTCTGTGTTCATAATCGTCTCAAGATTAAGAACACGTACCTTATACAAGTTATGAGTTCCTATCGACTGATTGACAGTCTTGAGTGTCAATAGGAAAGCTCAGGTCCGTGAATGCACTATAAGCACTAGCATGTTAACTAAGAGTTAAACTCTAGTGATTGAGATTAATCACTCCATCCAACGGTAGTTAATCATGTTACAGTGTAAACCTGATGAGATATCCAGTCTCATCATCCACTGTGACACATTCTAAGTAACAAAGAATAGTAATTCGTATCTCACTTGTGTGTATCTCATACATACACGAATTACTTACTATGATACTTAAGGATAACAATCATCTCATGAAAGAAACATACATAACTAAATGTAAAGCTGATATCCATATATTAAAATGTCAATGTCTCATATATAACGTAATGGTTTGAGGGCACAAACCCAACATAAGACATGTATACTGATTATCCAACACACTTAAGTTATAAACCGTTAGACCTTTTTCACCTATAAGTATATTAATCCTATGATAGTTGTAGAGGGTGGAGGGCTAGAGTTTGACGACGACTTTGAGGATACAAAGCTAGAGCCTTTCAAAGAGGACAATGATGAGATGATTGATAAGTTTGACCTGCATTTTTGACTGGGTTCCACCTGAGGAGATTCCAATCCAAGATGATGCTCCTCCATATGAGTTAGACATGAAGGACTTTTGGGATAAGATTCCCAAGATCTGGAGCTTTACTTGTATTAGGACTAGTAGCCCATCTTTTGTGTATATAGTATGTACTCAAACATGTAACACGTATTAGCAGTAATGTGTATGCCTTTTCTATGTGTACATCCATTGTTCGCGCTTTCTTATGTAAATATTTTTATAAATATGTTATACCATGTAAATATTTGAAGTTATCAATGAAGAATTGTTTCCCTTATATGATGTTCTACATGATGATGTGAATACTTGATGTACTATGTACTTATATTAGAATTGCTATCTACACATTCAGTCATTTATATCTCGTATCCCTAGTTAAGATTGGTGAGTAACCAATAGATAACCCTGTAGATACATAAGCACACAAGTATACAAGCACAATGACGGGCAAACCGAGAAAAAATCACAAAGGAGGACCACCAGAGCCCATTCCCAAAGGAATAGATCCTACTGGAATCTTTGGCGAATTTCTGTAGCTCCTGGACTATATAGGAAACAACCATGGCAATTGTAACAACAGGAACTGCACTGGACCACCACCCCTGGCTAGGAAGAGACTAATGGAAGGATTTAGAGCTCTGCATTTCCTCAGATTGGCTGGATACTACAGGAGATTCGTGGAAGGATTCTCAAGGATTGCGTCTCCTTTAGCCAGATTAACAAAGAATGATTCGAAGTTTGAGTCGAAGGATAAGCACGGACATGCCTTTCAGGAACTAAAGGAGAGGTTGACCTTAGCGATAGTGCTAGATATACCCAAGAGTGGTGAACAGTACATTATCTATAGTGATGCATCGTATCAAGGATTAGGATGTGTACTTATGCAGAATGGTCAGGTGATCGCTTATGGATCCAAACAATTAAGGCCACATGAGTTTAACTACCCTGCACACGACCGTGGAATTGGCTCCAATTATCTTTGCACTTAAGATTTGGAGGCACTACCTCTACGGAGAAAAGTTTGACCTATTCTCGGACCACAAAAGCTTGAAATACATGTTCTTTCAAAATAAATTAAACATGAGGTAATGACACTTGATGGAGCTACTTAAGGACTACGACTTTAAATTACAGTACCACCCTGGTAAAGCAAATGTGGTCGCAGTTGTTCTGAGCAGGAAACTCTGAAGGTTAATAGCCTCACTTTTAATCAAGGAATTTCGCAGCTGCTCTGAGCAGGAAACTCTGAAGGTTAATAGCCCCACTTTTAATCAAGGAATGGAAAGCCTTAGAAGCTTTAACAGAGTTTGATATTCAGGCTACAAGACCCAGTGATGGACGACCTTTTGGATGTCTTATAGTTCAACCAATCCTTGTTCATCGAATGGACGACCTTTTGGATAAAGGATTGAGAAAATGGTTTGAGAAGGCAAAAGCAAAGGATCCGACTGAATGGAATACTGGAGAAGATGAAGGACTCAGATGTAGGGACATACTGGATAAAGCACATATGTCAAGGATGACTATACACCCCAACGGAACCAAGATGTACAAAGATTTAAAAAGGAATTTTTGGCGGGAAGGCATGAAGAAAGAAATCACAGAGTACGTAGCCAAGTGCCCTACTTGTCAGCAAGTCAAGGCGGAGCACCAATGACCTCCGGGATTACTATAACCTCTACCAATCGCAGAATGGAAATAGGAGAACATCACCATGGATTTTGTGGTAGGATTGCCAAGTTCTCAACAGAACCATGATGCTATTTGGGTAGTTATTGATCGACTGACCAAATCAGCTCACTATATTGATTATAATATGACCTATCTGGTTGAGAAGATGAGTCGACTATACCTGTAATAGGTTGTATGATTACATGCAGTATCGGTGTCGATAGTATCAGACCAAGATTTAAGGTTTACCACTAGATTTTGGGAGACTCTTCAGAAAGCAATGGGAGCATCTCTGAAGTTAAGTTTTGCATTTCATCAACAGACCGATGGACAGATAAAAAGGAAAAATCAAGTAACGGTGGACATGCTCCGAGCATGTGTTATCGATTTCAGAAGTTCATGGGAAACTTACTTACCATTGATATAGTTTACTTACAATAATAGTATCCATTTGAGCATAGGGATGGCACCATTTGAAGCGCTGTATGGAAAACCGTGCCGATCACCTTTGTGTTCGGCTGAAGTTAGGGATTGCAAATTATTGGGACTAGATTTAGTTCAAGAAACCAATAAAGGAATCAATACGATAAAAGAAAGAATAAAACAGTGCAAAAGTAGATACAAGGGCTACGTAGACAAACAACATCGAGATCTAGAATTTGAAGTAGGAGATTATGTGTATTTGAAAATTTCCCCAGTTCGTGGTATTATAAGGTCTGGACAGAAGAGGGGAAAGCTATCGCCGCACTACATTGGACCATTTGAAATTCTGGAACGCATAGGAAAAGTCGCCTACAGATTGGCAGTACCTCCAAAGATATCAGGAGTTCATAATGTTTTCCATGAGAGCATGCTGAGGAAATGCCTTCACAATCTAGCAAATGAGATTGATTTCAAAGATATCAAGGTGAACGATAATGCTACATTCATCGAAGGACCTGTAAGAATTTGGGATCGTGGAATAAAGGAGCCGAGGCATAAAGAGATTCCTCTAGTAAAGGTTCAGTGGAAGCATCATGATGAAGGAGAAGCTTCTTGGGGAGCTAGAATCAGAGATGTGAGAGAAATTTCCATTTCTTTTTAGTACTAGTTAGTTTTGATTTTGAGGACGAAATCCTATAATATGTGGTAGAAGATGTTATACTTGTAATTTTCCTCTACTTAGAATAATATCAGTTTTCTAAATTTCGTTATTTGACTGGTTATTATATTATTTTGATTACGTGACGATTTTGACGTGTTGTAGTATTACTAATTAGACTGTAATCACCGCACCAACTTGACCTTTGTTAGACTTATATTAGTCCCATACTCGGACTCGGATATTAGAAATAATACCTTTTACACGTAAATCAAGACTAACATACATAACAAGGACTTGTGCATGCAAACCAAGGAAATGGCACAAAAATTGAGGTGGGCCCCACCATGGTCGACCACATGGTGGCATATGCAACCCTCTAGACACTTGTCACCACATCATGTGACACTTGACCCCTACAAGGAACTTGTCTATGCAATGGACACTTGTTCATGCATGCATTCACTTATACATGCATGAGGACACCTAGCCTCCACCATCTTCTATATAACCATGCATACACTCATGCATTTCATTCTTTTGGCCACCAAAATCTGCACATAAGTTAGGAGATGAGAGATACATGGAGATAGAGAAGAGGAATTAGGAAGAAGTTTTATATTCATCTCTTTCCTTGCATAGACCTTCAAACATGCACCCATACACTTATACACACACCACCATGGTGACTTAGAATCAGTAATAAGAAGTCTTAGAAGACCTATAAAGAATCCTATAAGTCAAGAAGTAAATAACAAGGAGAAAAACAAGGAGCTTTCACCACTGAAGTTGAATTCAAGCTTCCTTAGCTCAAATCCAAAGCCCAAGCTCAATTTCAAGTTTAGGTGAGGTCACTAACTCGCTTTAGAACATATAGTATGTCGTAATGTTTAGCAAGTGCTTGATGTTGTTAATTTGAGGTTTCAATGCCATGCAAGACGAATCTTCAAATATGGGAAACAGAAAGTTCCAACAGAATGTACACTGCAGTGCTAAAAATTTGGGATAGAGCAGTCCAAAAATTTAAGAAATGTCGAAGTAAAATGAACGTTTTGAGTATCTCAAAAACCCAAATGAAGCTAGATTTTTTGTACATGAAGTTAATCCAACTATCTATAATGTTCTAGTTTTGAGTTTGATCTACAAAGAAAATTATCAAGCCCAGATAAATCATAACAATTTAGTCAACACGTGAATTTAATCCTGGCAGATTGTACAACAACTTGTATGATGTATTGTATATACATTGTGTTGATTGAGAATGTATATTTTTTGGTACTTGTGTTGTTATGAAATCTTTTGCTATGGAAGTGCTATCGCGTAGATGAGTATGTTATGGGTTTCATCTATATGTTTATTGGTATCAAATCCATGTTATGAATCCATAAGCTACATGCTAGGTTTTCGTTGTTATGAATATAGTATAATGACCATTGAGAGTTCATACCCAAGCTATAAGTATGTTGTATGGCACAATTATTGCATTGATAGTGATTAGGGAAGTTTCCATCGTAATTATATTAAGTCGTAAAATAAAATGTCAGACGTATAGTGAAATCTTGACGGTTACAATTAAGGTCATTTTATGAACCAAACTCCTTAATGAGTGATGCATGCGTGGTTGGGTATACGTGAGTATCAGCTGTGTAATGTCGGAAGCAACTTATGCTAAGATTAAGTGTCGACTAGGTAAACCAGGCCATAGAGGTCATGATAGTGAGAAAAAGATTATGGTTGTAGGGATATAAATGTTGTGTATCCTTTCAATCTTTCATTAATGAAATGGATACAGTCTTCGTGACAAAATGATGGTTTTGAAAGTTGTGTATCCTTTCAATCCCTCATTGACAAAATGAATACAGTCTTCATGACGAAATGATAGTTGTGAAAATTATGTATCCTTTCGAACCTTCATTGATGAAACGGATACGGTCTTCGTGACAAAATAGCGATTATGAAAGTTGTGTATCCTTTCGATCCTTCATCGATGAAATGGATATGGTCTTCATGACAGAATAACAATTGTGAATGTTGTGTATCCTTTCGATCTTTCATTGATGAAACGGATACGGTCTTCGTGACAAAATGACGGTTGTGAAAGTTCTGTATGTTAGGGATGTATACTAAAAGCCATGCTTTATGTAGTTAATTTATTATTTTAATAAAATCAGTTATTCCATTTTTATGAGAATCTGTGTGGGCAATGTTTGTATTATATTATTTATTTAATATTATGCATGTGTGTCTCTCATTCTACATAGTAGGTGGTTTGGTGTGTAGAGTTTGGCTTACACACGGAAGATCAGACCACTAGATATTGTAGAATGTAAGATTTTGGTTTACAGTCTTAGATGTGATTGGACACACCATCGGTAGGACTGCAGCATGGTGTTGTAGTAGGTTTGTCTTGACTGCGGGAAACGGTACAATTTCAACTCACTATGCTGGTACACTTTGTGTATTAAACAGGACCGACTTGGGGCAATTATCTTTATACTAACTTATAAGATAATTAATACCTCATGGCTATTATGAGTGCTTATGCTCTAAATCCTAAGTTAGTTTGTAGACACGTACATTTGATATTTACACTTTGATCCCTAAAAGGGTGAGATCCTTAAATGGGTCAATATCTCATTGGATTGGGTGACAATATTAATTGTATGGTGGATATTAATTAATGATGGAATCCATGTCTCAATTTTGGGATTGATGATATCCCCTTGAGAAAGCTTATAAGTTTGATTATGTCAAACCATGCAGGTGGATTTTGTATCCGACATATCAGATAAGTTAAGCAGAGGATCTCAAGGAATTTAAGAGATTAATTAAATATGATTGTCAGTAATTATATTTAATTAATGGATATCTGTAATCTTAACATGGGGAGATAATAAGCATTTAATAACATGGAGCTCGAAATATATTTTTGAGATAAGGATATGAGTGCAATTATAATTCTTTAGTTGTATGAATTATAATTTATGAAAATAGGAATCTGATTCAGTTCGAATTAGGGTTTCCTAATTCCATAAGGAAGCCTATTCCTTATTGACTTCTTATGGTTCCTATCGTAGCCTTTATATATGTTGCCTTGGCTCTTCTCTCAGGTTGCATGATTTCACATTCTAAGCTTCCCTTAACCTCCTAGATTTCTTCTAGAAGGGTTTCCACCAAATCCTAGTCTCTGTGAGCATTCAAGAGACATAGGAGTGAAGATCGCTAGCGTCGGATAACGCTGACAAAAAGAACTTCGGACTGCTCGATACTAATCGAAAGTTGCTGAATTTTTTACACGACGTTCCTGACGTCGAGACGGATCTGCTGTAAAAAATTCAAGTAAATAGGAGATCGTGAGCTGTTATCGAGCTCGTGTTCTCGATTCGTCTACTACAGCAATCCGTTTTTGCAGTTCAAGGTAACCCTAGTTTCCGCCCTTGTAGGGTTATTGTAGCTCTCACCTAAATTTTTTGCAATACCAACTTATACCCACTATCAACGGATTCTGGGAACGCAGTTTGCTAATAGTGTATCCTTTCGATCCTTCATTGACGAAACGGATACGGTCTTGTTGACGGAATAACAGTTGTGAAAGTTATGTATCCTTTCGATCCTTCATTGATGAAACAGATACGGTCTTCATGATAAAATGACAATTGTAAAAGTTGTGTATCATTTTGATCCTTCATTGACGAAACGGATACGGTCTTTGTGAAAGAATAAAAGTTGTGAAAGTTGTGTATCCTTTCAATTTTCATTGACGAAATGGATACAGTCTTCGTGACGAAATGACAGTTATGAAAGTTGTGTATCCTTTCGATTCTTCGTGATAAAACAGATATGATGAATACTTCGATTCTTCGTGACGAGATTATTACTGAGAGGTATTCTATCTACTGAATGATGTCAGATAATAGTAATGGATGGTTGTGGCATTAAGGATGTTGAGATGAGTCAAGTTGGTTATTCGTATTTGATCGGCGACGAATAGTTGCCGTTTATAGTCCTAAAAATACGCTTTGTTAGCCCATTTCATGTAGTTATTAGTTGTTTTTTTTATAAGTATTCTAAATTTTGTAGGATTTGGAGCTTTAACTTGAAAATGCACAAAAATCCAATGATTAGTGGCTTTGGAAGTCATTCTGGGCTCAAACGGTGATTCCGGTGAAAGCTGAATGCAGTAGCAACCTTGATAAATCGAATTTTTGGCAAGTAATACTTTGGATTTGAGAAATTTCTCCAGAGATATAAAATGTAGATCTTCGAGTTGCGGACGCGTGGCCATAAACGACGAGTCAATCCGAGTTCCGAACAAAACGTTATCGCAATTATACGAAAGTCGTGCAATGCAGCGAAAAGGACCTCGCGCGAACGGGCCGTGCGAGCGACCTATGAAAAGACCAAAAACATGTATTTTGTTAAATTAAAGTGCCCATCGAAGGTGGTTTGTGCATATGACGTCCAGAAACGTAAATATAGTAGTTTTAGTACGATTTGACTTAGGAAAGCTTCCTAAATCCTTCCAAACTCTATATAAATCCTATTCTAAATCAATTTTGTGATTACACATCATTACACAACATTAGATACATCAATATACAACAAAAACTTTAGCCACTGAAGAGAGAAAAGTATGGAGAAGAAGAAGAAGACCAAGGATTCCCATGGCCTCTTCCATCAACCTCTTGCCGTTCATCAATTCTATGGCTAACTAAACTCAAGAACTAGGGTTTCAATGAAACCCTAGCCAAGTAATAGGGTGTATTTTATGTTTTTATTTTAGTTTTATTATGTATGGATGACAGTTACATGTTCCAAGGATTTTTATAATTAAATCGTGCTTTTATTGATTAAATCGTTACTTTCAAAGTTTACTCTTGTTATAGATCTATTTTGATGGTAGTGTGCTCAATGATCTATGCTTGCAGTGCTTGTTTAGATTATTTACATGTAATGATGCTTAAATTGAATTGTGCTATCAAGTATCCGAATAGTCCATGCCTAGATTAGACGGATTATACCACAACCCTAGTTTAGTGTGGGACAGTTCGTGTTAACCGAAGATGGATCATGTTGGTGCTTGAACCATAGTTATTTTCTTGACGGAGGAATTGGGCTTGTAGCTACAATTCCCCATTATCATCCAACTTAATAAGCTAAAGTAATTCGTAAATACCCTTATCATGAAGCTAGTGGTGGATTTGCAATCATAGGTTCCTTAAACTTATTATAAAAACAAATATTTAATTGCTTTCATAATTTAGATTTATTTTTATTGTTATTAGTTTAATTCAAATTAAATCCAAAATCTGTTTTTCTTAATTAACTAAATTTAGGTTTTAAAAGTTAAAGTGCGTAGCATTCAATCTTTGTGGGTTCGACTTTTACTTCCATACTGTAAATCTTTAAAAAAGTAAAGTATACTTTTATATCTTGATTTTGACGAGATCAATTTTTGGCGCCATTGCCGGGGATTGCATTACTAGCCAATTAGTTTTAGAATCTTAGTTTAGTTAATTTGTAAATATTAGATTAGGTTTTCTTTTTCTTATTTTTCGTTTTATTTTGAGTCACTAACTTTTCTTTTTATTTTTGTAATTTCTTAGGTACTCAAAATTGTAGCATTTCGAGTGGAACAACTGTGCACGTCAAAGGAGCTTACATGAAAAAAAAATTAAATGAAAATAATTCAAGTAAATTGCTTACTTTGAAATTCGCTTCAAACCACTGTAAGTCAGGGCGCTGAGACGCAATTACTTGCATTAGGTTAGTTGTGGAGTGAGCTCCCGGGGCGCTGGGCTTTGACGCGAATCACTGCATAAGGATAATTACATGCATCATAGTAGTACTGTGTGCTTCCCTGTTGTCTGATTTGTGTGATTATTTTTGTATTTGCTGAGTCAGTCTTTATTTTAGTTTATTTTCTTTTTAGTTTATGTTTGGTACACGTTCTAGCAAACCAAAATTAAAATCTTTCGATCTTGAACTTGAACGTACCCTTAAAATTAGTAAGTCTTCAACCCAAGCTCCGAGAGCTCAGTTGAAAATAGACGACGAGTCGACTCCAAAACCATTGTCATTGTTTCAGGCTGAAATTCAAAGCACCCGTAAACGTTTAAGAAAAAATCAAACTTTAAACATAGAACCTATTCCAATGGCCGACGGCGGAAATAACGGAAATAATTTAAACAATCATAATATACCGCCACCTCCTCCGTTTAAAGTGTATAATTCACTGATGATGAATTAAAATTGCGTCTCTTCCCATTCTCTTTAAGGGATAAAGCGAAGTATTGGCTTCAATCACTTGAACCAAACACTATAAAAACATGGGAAGCATTACATACAACATTTTTACAAAAGTTTTTCCCAATCACAAGAACATATCAGATAAGGAAATCTATAACTAATTTTATGATGCAAGATGGGGTAACACTTTATGACACATGGGAAAAATTTAAAGAATTATTACGTTCCTGTTCAAATCATCAGGTTCCTAAGTGGCAGTTGGTACAGGTCTTTTATGAGGGACTTATTCCCTCTGTTCGTAACACCGTTGATGCTGTTTGTGCGGGTACCTTCCTACACAAAAGTGCCAACGAGGCCTGGAAAATTTTTGAAACGTTAAGCGAGAACTCGATGCATTAGGCTGTATCGGTACGTTTTGAGGGATTCCTTCAACCTAAGCGAGAGGTAAAGTTTGAGTCAAGTCATTTTATTGAATTTCAAGAATTAAATAAAAAACTTGACCAACTTATGAGGATGAGAAATAGGTCTACTCCACCTTCTTCTGAAGTATGTGCATTATGTTCTGAACCATCTCATAATATCTTCACATGTCCTTCTGCATCTCAATTTCCGGAGTTTGTTGAGCAACATATTAATTCGATTCAACAATTCCCACAAAATAGTTATAATTCTATGTCGAACAATTTTCCTAATACTTATCGACCCCAATATCAACAAAATCAATACCAACACCCACCTCCTAATCCTAACCCTCCAAGGGTTAACGCTTTTGAGGCTACGATGTTGGCGTCTCTTAAGAATATTGAAACATAAGTATAGGCACAAGCACAAATAGTGCACTCTCACACACAATCCATTGCGAAGCTTGAGTCCCAAATGGGACAAATAGCTAATACAATGAGCCGTAGAAACGAGGGTAAGCTGCCTAGTTAAACTATACAAAACCCTAAGGGACAGTACGAGGGTGGGGGTACGAGTGAGCAAGTTAATGCCGTGTCGACTAGGACGACTATTCGTGGGGAGGAAATTGTTGAAATTCTAAATGCGAGGAAAAAAGAGGTACACATTAACTCGAATAAAGAAAAGGATGTGGATAGAGTTAGGAAAGAGAATGAATCGGTCCCAACAAATTATATTCTGAGAATGCCATATCCACGAAATGTTGAGGAACCGTCTAATTTATCAAAGAAAATTTCAAAAACGAAAGATGTATTCGAGGTGTTTAAACAAGTAAAAACTAATATTCCATTCCTTGATTCGATAAAACAAATTCCCGCTTACACTAAATGTTTAAAAGACCTTTGTACCCAAAAGCGCAAGTTGCGCAGTCATACTCCTAAAAAGGTCATTCTCACGGAAAAAGTGAGCTCAATTTTCCAACACGCTACTCCGAAATATAAAGATCCAGGTACGCCTACGATTTCATGTGTCATAGGTAACACTATCATTCATCGGGCTCTCCTTGACTTAGGAGCTAGTGTTAATCTCTTACCTTATCACATCTATAAACAACTAGGACTAGGTGAACTTAAGCCTACGCCCGCTACCATACAATTAGCGGATTGTTCTATTAAAATACCTAGAGGAATCGTCGATGACGTCTTGGTTAAAGTTGATAAATGCTATTATCCTGTCGATTTCATGGTCCTTGACACTGAACCCGTGCTAGATGCTCGAAAACACACTCTTGTCATTTTAGGCCGTCCATTCTTAGCAACTGTTAATGCTCGTGTTAACTGTAGGACGGGGGTAATGAAGGTGTTATTTGGGAACATGAACTTAAAATTAAATGTTGTTAATGCTATGGATCAACCTCCTAAAGACGACGATTACCTATATGAGGTAGAATGTGAGGCAAGATGGAATATTGAGCCTAACAAAAAACTGAATATGGGTAAGGAAAATAATATAATTCGTAATGAGTGGATGAATCCTGACAACCAAGACCCGAATGATGAATTTACTCGAAAGGTAAGAAATTGATTTGAACATAATTCGGGAGAACCGTCGGACGAATTAATTCAAAGCGACGTTATTTCTGCTTATCAACGGGCTCTTCCTAATATCTTTAGGGGTACAAAGTCTGATTTTCAGCCTCCATAAAATCCTGAGCTAGAACGGTCTAGCTAAAGACGTAAAAGATAGCGCTTCTTGGGAGGCAACCCTAGCTTTAATTCGTCTGTTTCTCTTTTTTTTTTATTTATTGTTTTTGAGTATTTTTGGGGTCATTTTGAGTCTGTTTTTGAGTTTTCTGGACAGGTTTGGGGGTCGGAGTAAATTTATTTTGAACTTATATAAATTTTTATAAAGAAAAAGAGGAAAAGACCAAAGTCACGTGCGCGACCTGCTCGCGCGACACTTCGCTCACGCGAGATTCCCCCTTAGACAAATTTTTTTTCAACTTTTTATATATATGAGCTTCTGTTACATCCCGCTCGCGCGATTCTAGCACTTAGAAATTTTTCTAAAGAAAATTTATAACAAGCTTCTGCTTAATCTCGCGGAGGGATTCGCGCGAGCGAGGGTCGCTCGCGCAGTCCGCTCGCGCGAGGTGGGGATTTCCCACTTTTTCTTGTTGTTCTTTTACCTTCTGTTTCCCGCACCTGGTTAGTAATTTTTCTTTGTTGTTTGTTCTTTTCAGTTCATTTCATTTACGTTTGTCTTTGCTTAGATGGTTTTGTTTCTTTTTGTTTTCTTTTCATGACGTTCTTTTACTTATAGTTTAGTTTCTATTGAATAAAAAAAAATTATATTCCTTTATTTTCTTTATCATTGTTCTTTTGTTGTTTAATTTCTTTTGTCAAGTATTGACAGGTGCTTTTAGCTCCATTTGGAACATTTGAACTTTATCGCCATATTTATATGTTCACCTGGTTTGTGGTTGTTGAAATCGAGGTACTATCGTTCCTTCTCTACGTACTTTCATTTCTTTCATTTTATTATTTCATTGGGGGCAATGAAAGGTTTAGGTTTGGGGGTATGCACTTACATGCACATTATTATATACACCAAAATTTTGAAATTTTTTTTGATACTTGTGCTTAAATAAACGATGTCACCTATGGTTTTGCAATCTCTTAGTCGATACATCTTGTTATATAACTTAGATTGTTATAGAATGGTAAACAAAAGAAAAAATGTGGTTAAACATTTGCTGATGTCATGTTGAGACGTTTTAAGTCATCTATCATTCGAATCATAGTTTTATATCATAGATTTGCACACAAATCTATGCACTGCATGTAGTCGCTTGAATACATGTTTGATGTGAACTATAATATGATTCAGATTTCTAGATAACACATGGTGGAGACTAAGCCCAGTGAGCTTTTGAGCCTATCTCTTCTTTTTAGAGGGTTATAAATATATTGTGTTTATCGAATTTAATTAAATAGCGCATTAACTTGTTGTTTAGTCTCATTATTCTTGTTTTGGTTGATAGTCAAGTTAAAATATTTGTTACCATGCTAAATAATCTTCCGTCGTAAATGTTGAAGAACCATATAACCATAGGATATGATTTTAGGCCTTCTTTGTTTGCTACTGACCAATAAATGATAAATTTTCTTAGTTCTCCCTTTGAGCCATTAAAATGCCATTTTTCTTTAATTACCATTATCTTGTTTTTGCTCCAATTTGGCCAACTTCGAGTTCACCCCTGAAAGATTGATAAACTTTTAGTGGTGTTAAGTCGATGTGTGATTGAGAAAAAGAAGAAAATAAGATAATGTTTGGGGTGGTTGCCTTGTTATTTATTGAATATTCGTTTCAAAAGCAACGAGGAGGAAAAGAATAAAGAAAAAAAAAGAGCAATGAAGAAAAAAAATAATGAGGTTAAAAAAAAAATAAAAGAAAAAAATAAGAGGAAAAAAATAAGAGGAAAGAAATTAAAAAATATGCGAAAAGAAGGGAATGAAAAGATGAAGTTGGTAGAAGAGATGAATGAAAGAAATCGAACATGCCTTACAATGCCATTTTGAGATTTCCTACCTAATGAATCATTTCTATTCTTTTTCACTGCCTGAGCCACATTACAACCTTTGAAAAGTCCAATTTGATCCTAGGAAACATGGTTTGGATATGAAAACGATGGGAGGGGGATTAAAACATGGTAATGATTTATTTTTCTTAACTGTTGGCGTCATATCCATGATACTACTGTTCTTTCATGTCATACGTCTTTTCTGAGTTATATGTGAGCGTTTCTTGTTTTGAAAACATACTTTCTTTGCTCGCATATACCCGATAAATTACACATGTTTCTGAGTGTTTCATTTTAGAGTGTAATTGACATTGTGAGATTCGTAGTCGAAACATAGTTGGATGGTTATCCAAGTTATATTCCAAGTTCATGACATGCGCATGTTCATTTGACTGCCATATCACACACGTGCAATTTTGATAAGAAACTCTGTGGATTTATTCGATGCATGTGCTTATAATTATTTTTCATGATGTAGGTAGACGTTTGATTCCGTTTCTTCTTGTTCGTTATTCTATTTCAAATCATCATTTTATAATAAGGAGTATTGAATGTTATTTTTCGTTTTAATAAAACTTTTCTTTACAAGTTAATAAAGATGGTTGTGGGTGACTTGTTGACGAGAACCCTCACGAGACTTCACTCGTCCGACTGGGGACACCAAGGGGTTTAAAAGGCTTGTTGCATATGCTAAATGCAATCGTGTTGCCTGTGATAGTGAGTTAGGACATTGGAATTGTACTTCAGTTTTATTTTTATGTTTTTCTTTGCTCGAGGACTAGCAAAATGTAGGTTTGGGGGTGTGATCGGCGGTAAATAGTTGCCGTTTATAGTCCTAAATATACGCTTTGTTAGCCCATTTCATGTAGTTATTAGTTGTTTTTTTATAAGTATTCTAAATTTTGTAGGATTTTGAGCTTTAACTTGAAAATGCACAAAAATCCAATGATTAGTGGCTTTGGAAGTCATTCTGGGCTCAAACGGTGATTCCGGTGAAAGTTGAATGCAGTAACAACCTTGATAAATCGCATTTTTGGCAAGGAATACTTTGGATTTGAGAAATTTCTCTATAGATATAAAATGTAGATCTTCGAGTTATGGACGCGTGGCCAAAAACGGCGAGTCAATATGCATTCCGACCAAAGAGTTATCGTAATTCTACGAAAGTTGCGCAGTGCAGCGAAAAGGACCTCGCGCGAGTGGGCCGCGCGAGCGACTTGTGAAAAGACCAAAAACGCGTATTTTGTTAAATTAAAGTGCCCAACGAAGGTGGTTTGTGCATATGATGTCTAGAAATGTAAATATAGTAGTTTTAGTACGATTTGACTTAGGAAAGCTTCCTAAATCCTTCCAAACTCTATATAAATCAAATTCTAAATCAATTTTGTGATTACACATCATTACACAACATTAGATACATCAATTGTCACGCCCCGGCGTAGCAAAGTTCGGGAAAAATTAGATTTCCAACTTTGGACCCTTAGGTACGCGACTAGTTGAAGGATCGTCTGATTGTCCATAAAACATTCTAATAGAAATATATGCGTAATAAAGGTTCATGCAATGGCTAAAAGTAACAGCGGAAGTAGAAGTCTTACATAAATATTAAACATACATATTAAACAATCATAAAATCCATCCCAAATTTAAACAAATATAAATAGAGGTCTAGGCAACGTCTGCCCAAAATATATTACATCGTAGTATCTCGAACAACATAAACATAACAACAGAATTATAAAAGAGCCGCAACAACGTTGGCTCCCAAATGCTAACTAGCAAAGCCAAAGTCTTCCTCATCGCAAGCATCATCATAATCATGGTAGTCTCCATCTACATGTCCATCACCTGCATCACCATACTGATAACCTGGACATAGGATGTCCAGGGTATAAACACCGTCAGCTTGCGAAAGCTGAGCAAGTACAACACTCACAAAGAAACAATAAAGAATTAATAATAATACTCGCAACTATTGTCGTGTAGTTTAAACGTTAACCCAACCAACCATTCACTAAATCGAGAATCCTAAACTCGAAACCACGGATACAAGACCATGACAAGAAGGATAGAACAACTCAACAAAACTGAACACGAATCAATTTCAAGAACAGACATAATCCACTGAACACAAACCCATGAATCACTTACTCTTCCCAAATACATCCTCTCCTATTTTCACAAATTACCGGTGTAAGCCGTTGGTTAAAGGATATACGTGCTCTAAAGCCGCTTGAATGGCATACCCTCATCGGGCATACGTGCTCTAAAGCCGACCATATCAGGATATCCAATGAGTATACGTGCTCTAAAGCCGCTTGAATGGAATACCCACATTGGGCATACGTGCTCTAAAGCCGACCATATCAAGATACTCTGTAACCATTCATAATACCATCAACACATTACTTCCACCAACTATGCTCAACTATGCGACTGAAAGAACGCTACCAAGGAAAGTTGGGTCTGAGCCCGAAATCTCAACAACAACGAAACAACAAAATAATAGTAACCAGAACCAAGACTGACCATGATATGACAAGAAACGAAAACACACCCTCAAGCATTATTCATCGGACGTTAGCGTCAATTTAATGTTCTCGCACAATTTATTAATTTGCCATTAGATTATCTACCCCAATGTCGTTGTCGCAATCCTAGCATCGCACTTGCTCATAAAAAAAATCATAATATCATCTAAAACGAGTATAACATAATTTTAAGTCCATATTCCACTTAGATGTGCATATTTCAATTTCCCAAAATTACTAAGCATACAATTCACCATAGAAACCCAAGTTTTATTACCAATTCTCATAAAACATAAGTCTTGTTAAAATTATAAATCGAGTGTTTCCAAGTGAGTTAGAGTACTCACCAGAGCGTCTTAGCAATAAACAAAAATTCCTGGTAGAGACAAGAATATCCCTACAGCGAATAAATACAATAATGCTTAAGAAATGAACACTAACAATAAGAAATAATCAAATATGGCAAAAGTGTGCCTAAACCTTAAGATGATGATCCACACATCATTATGAGTCCAACGCCATTGACTAGACTCAAATCGGAGTCCGTCACTGAAAAGGCTAGGTTCCTATGCATGTGTGGTACCTAACCGTATGCTGTATTTTTACTGATTCGAAATGTCACCAAACTTAGTGGAACTTCTTTAAATATTATTCTAAGATTTTAGAAACAAACGGCGTAATTTTTGGATCAACGGTCTAATTACTACGGATTTCCGACAAGAAACATAGTAAAAGGATTAACCGAAAAATGGTTTATTATTTCCAAAACCATATAAAACTATAGCAACATCCCTTAAAATATTATACCTTAGAAAATGTTACTATAGAAAATGTTACTAATAAGTTTTCTCAAAGTCACAAATAAGGATAATATATAAATTAACTATTTATCCTCATTAGGCAAAATATACTTAATTAAAATCCCATTGTAAAATCTAAAAATGTATTACTAAATCCTATGAGGATTCCAAGGATCTTTTTAAGTATTTATTTATATAAAAACCTTACATTACAAAATAATACACTAAAATATTTCAACAATATGTAATTATTAAGAAATGTTTTAAAACATTCTAAACCATTTACTAGATCAAGCGTGGCGACAATTGGCAAACGATTACATGAAATTCGAGCCGAGAGTTATTCAATTAGTCGACGTACTTAAGGAAACAATATAAACATAGCATTATAATCGTTACACAAGTAGTTGCATCACAAAGAAATGGCGAAACAACACACAAAAGCTTTATTTAGTTAAGGACAGATTTTGCCCAAGTTCGTCGACCGATCTTGCAGAAATTCTAATTAAATCTAGAAAAATCGTATGAGTGCCTATCTTATGTCAAAAGAAAGCTAATTCAATGAAGTTTCATCTAAAAATAATTTCACAAACTCAGAATGACTTTAAATTGGCCGAATTCAGTCTCTATCCAGGACAAAACTTGTCTCTGTCCAGTTTCGTCGACCATTCTTGTAAAATTGATAACTAAATCTTCCGAGATCGTATGGACGTCTATCTTATGTCAAAAGAAAGCTATTTCAATGAAGTTTAATCTAAAAATAATTCCACAAACTCAAACATAAAATATCATGTCCGAAAATCTGCTGAAACAGACTCCCCTGTGCAAAACAAAATCTGAAAAGTGTGGTTTCTTGATTTCCAATCATTTTCAAGCACATGCAATGCATTTAATTGATTTATGATGACATGCAAGATGATTTTAAGCTAGACTAAGTAGTCAAGGATGTATACTAAGCCATGGATGATGTTAGATCATCCACAATTCCAACATGCAAGCTAAGATTTACAAGAATGAAGGTAATCCAAGCTAGACCTTCAACTTGGATGAAGATGATGATGAAGAACTTAGATTCTTGAATAGATTGTAGTATAGGAGTATATAGAGAGGACAAGGATAAAGTTTAAACTCTCATGTAAATATTTATATAAACATAGGATGAGTAGTGAGTGATACTCACAAAGCTTGAGAAGTGTTTGGATGATGATCAATTGAAGGAAATTGGAAGAAATGAAGAATATGGTGATGTTCTTCAAGATATGAACTTCAAGGCTTCAAAAAAAACTCCAAGAACTCATCCATGCAACTCCTTAGATGCTCCAAGAACTTGAAATGGTAGGAGAAAAGGGTGCCAGAGGCTAGTAGGGGTCTTGATTCACTTAGAAATGGGACATGTAAGAGAAAAATGAGAAGTTCTCTTGGTTTTTCTCAAGAACAAAGGGGCTGGGATTTAGTGTGTGTAGAGATTAGGGAATGTGTGAAAATGAGCTCCCAAATGAAGTATAATACCCATATATAATGGGGGTTTAAGTGGGACACATGTCACTTAAAGATTTGGCCAAATGTCATTAATTGAGTGGGTCCAAGTGGACGAATTAAAATGTACCACGTGTAAGTCGCGGGTCCCACGTGAAATTAAACTTGAATAACGCGAACTAATCCCAGTGTAGGTGTGTGACCTCGATATACACGTAAACAGACTATTACGCGCACAGACAGAAAATGTCACCGGGACTGAACGAATAATTAACTGTGAGTATCAATCAATATTACAGATATAAAATTAAATGTATTAAACCAATATAATAAACAAAAGTTGTGAAAAGGCAAAATTAGACAATTAGTCAATTTATAACTTGTCAAAACTTACAAAATGAAATACAACCAAACTATATTTATTTATATCTAGACAGAAAACATAAATAATACATGGGAAATACTGGTATTAAAATATGGGTGTTACATCTCTCCACCACCTATAAAGAGATCTCGTCCCCGAGATCACGAGTCCTTGGGTATGAACAATTCTGGATACTTTTCTCGCATTTCAGATTCCATCTCCCAAGAAGCTTCTCTTTCATCATGATGCTTCCACTGAACTTTCACCAATGGAAACTCTCTGTTCCTCAGTTTCTTGGTTCCTCGGTCCAGAATCTTCACAGGCCTCTCTTCATAGGATATGTTGTCATTTACTTCTATATCATTGAAGTCGATCACATGCGGTGTCGGGCCCTGGTGATACTCCTTCAACATGCTGATGTGAAAGACATTATGAACTCCTGATAGTCTGGGTGGCAATGCAAGTCTATAGGCTACTTTACCTACACGCTCTAATATCTCAAACGGTCCAATGTAGCGAGGCGACAACTTTCCTCTCTTCTGTCCAAATCTCACTACTCCTCGGATCGGAGATACCTTAAGCAAGACATGATCATCGACACTGAACTCCTTATCTTTACGGTGCTGATCTGCATAACTCTTGTATCGGTCTTGTGCTGCTTTCATCTTTCCTCTAACAACGACAATCTTCTCATTGGTCTCTCGAACCATGTCTGGTCCAAGAAGTTGGCTGTCTCCAACCTCGGCCCAACATAAGGGTGATCGGCACGGTCTTCCATACAAAGCTTCAAATGGTGCCATCCCTATGCTTGAGTGATAGCTGTTGTTGTACGCAAACTCAACTAAAGGCAAATGAGTTTCCCATGAGCTCTCAAAGTCAATGACACATGCTCTAAGCATATCCTCCATGACTTGATTCGTTCTCTCCGTTTGCCCATCGGTTTGCGGATGAAAAGCTGAACTCATCTTGAACGATGTTCCCAATGCTGACTGCAGACTCTCCCAAAATTTTGCGGTGAACCGAGAATCGCGATCTGATACGATTGACACGGGTACACCATGAAGTCGAACCACTTGTTGTATATACATTTGACTCAGCTTCTCCACTGGATACATCATATTATATGCAATGAAGTGAGCTGACTTGGTCAAACGATCTACAATCACCCAAATGGCGTCGTGGTTTTGCTGTGACCTTGGCAATTCAACCACAAAGTCCATGGTAATGTGTTCCCATTTCCACTGCGGTATTGGCAACGGTTGCAAAATTCCTGACGGTTTCCGATGTTCGACCTTGACTTGCTGGCAAGTAAGACATTTGGAAACGTACTCTGCCACTTCACGTTTCATTCCTTCCCACCAGAAATTTCTCTTCAAATCTCGGTACATCTTTGTTCCTCCGGGGTGAACTGTCAAATGAGATTTGTGTGCTTCATCCAGTATATCTTTCCTAAGATCGCCCACATTGGGCACACAAAGTCGATTTTTGCATCTAAACCCACCATCTGAACTCATGGTCCAAATTTCAGAATCTTTGGTTGCCATCCTAGCAAACCATTCTTGGAATCTGGCATCCTGCTTCTGTGCTTCCAAAATTCTGCTAATAATGGTCGGCTGTACCACTAGACATCCAAGGTATTGTCCTTCTCCTGGTGCTTCTATTGGCTGCACGTCAAACTCGCTTAAAGTTTCCATCGCTCGCCATTCTCTAATCATGAGGGAGGCTAATATATCATAGGATTTCCGACTTAAGGCATCTGCAACAACATTAGCCTTGCCGGGTTGGTACTGCAGTGTGAAATCATAATCCTTGAGCAGCTCCATCCACCTGCGTTGTCTCATATTCAACTCCTTCTACGAGAAGAGATACTTCAGACTCTTATGATCCGAAAACAAATCGAACTGCTCTCCGATTAGGTAGTGTCTCCAGATCTTAAGAGCAAAAACTACAGCGGCTAACTCAATATCGTGTGTCGGATAGTTCTTCTCATGGGGCTTCAACTGTCTAGACCCATATGCTATCAATTTCCCATCTTGCATCAATAAACAGCCCAATCCTTGGTATGACGCATCACTGTAGATGGTAAATCTCTCGCCTCTTCTCGGAATAGCAAGCACTGGCGCAGAGGTCAATCTCTCCTTCAACTCTTGAAATGCGCATTCATGCCTGTCTTTCCAGTCATACTTTACATCCTTCTTTGTCAACCCAGTCAGCGGGACTGCAATCTTGGAAAATCCCTCCACAAATCTCCGATAATACCCTGCTAACCCAAGAAAACTTCTGACTTCTGAGGCGTTGCTCGGCCTAATCCAACTTGATACTGCATCAGTCTTGGATGGGTCAACAGAAATTCCCTTCTCGGACACAACATGTCCTAAAAACTTGACTTCCTTAAGCCAAAATTCGCACTTGCTAAACTTTGCGTACAAACGATTGTCTCTTAAGGTTTGTAATGCGATTTGCAGGTGCTTTTCGTGCTCTTCCATACTCTTGGAATAAATCAATATGTCATCAATAAAAACAATAACAAATTGATCCAAGTATGGTCGGAAGACTCTATTCATCAAATCCATAAACACTGCTGGGGCATTGGTTAGACCAAATGACATCATTAGGAACTCGTAATGCCCATATCTCGTGCGAAAAGCTGTCTTTAGCACATCTTTGGGTCGCACAAGTAACTGATGATATCCTGATCTCAAGTCTATCTTTGAAAAGATTGTTGCTCCTTGCAACTGATCAAACAAATCATCTATCCTGGGGAGTGGATATTTGTTCTTGATCGTCACTTTATTTAACTCTCTATAATCAATACACAATCGGAGCGATCCATCTTTCTTCTTCACAAAGAGTACGGGTGCTCCCCAAGGTGAAGTACTAGGCCGAATGAATCCCAAATCTTCTAACTCCTGCACTTGCTTCTTCAACTCGAGCATCTCCGTTGGTGCCATTCGATAAGGAGTCTTGGATATCAGAATTGTGCCGGGTACCAATTCTATGCAAAAGTCTATCTCTCTCTTTGGCGGTAAACCCGTGATATCCTGGAATACATCCTCAAATTCTTGCATCACTGGAATCTGTGAAATGACAATCTCCGACGTCGTAGTCTCAATAGCGGCTAAACGACTAGTAAAGAGTCCATCACTAGAACAAGTGCACTGAAGTTTAAGGGGTAAACTTCCAGGTATTGAAAAAGTAATAGACTTACTCACACAATCCAAGTTAGCATAGAACTTAGTGAGCCAATCGATTCCCAAAATGACATCAAATTCCTTCATAGATAACACTATCAGATCTGCGGGAAAATTTCTATCATCTATAGTTATAGGGCAGTCCTGACATACTCTACCCAACTTAACCGTAGCTCCCAAAGGAGACACTGCATTCAGTATTACATCAAGGTTTTGAGGCACTAAACCCAATTCTTGCACCAACTTAAACGCAATAAAAGAATTCGACGCACCAGTATCAAATAACACTTTAACTCTACTGCGAAAGAGTGTAAGTGTACCTTCTAGATTTTGCTGTTCTTCGGCATCAAATCCAGCCTCCTCAGGGATGATAGCATTCATCCTAGCTTGCCTCTGTTGTCCAGAATTCTCACGGCGGGGTTCTCTGCATTCCCTACTGAGGTGACCTAGCTTGCCACAGTTATAACAAACTATGCTCTGTCGGCCAAAGGTTCGAGGTGCTCTGCAATCTCTAGCCATATGCCCTGGTATCCCACAATTAAAACACTTTTCCTCACCCTTCTCTAGGACAACTGGGGGTTTGTGCACTATTGGTGCAGTAGGTGGGGCTTTCTGCTGCTGCTGTTGAGGCTTCCTCTCTCCATTCCAAGTACGCTTGTTATTCTGGAAGCGAACTGGGGGTCGGTGTCCTTGCCTATTGTGTGGCAGAGGTCTCCGTCCTTGCTTGTTGTGGGATGAAGATGGGTTGTTGAATGGCAGGGAAGATCGGTTTCCAAACCTTCTTTGTTCCCTCTGATTCATATCCTCGAGCTCCTTAGCCGAACCCACGAGATCCTTAAAATTTTGATTCCGATAACTCAAGGTCAACTGTTGCAGTCGTAAGTTGAGTCCTTGGTGATACCGCTGGTTCTTCTTCTCTGGGGTATCCACCATGTGTTGTGCGAATCGGGACAACCTCTCAAACTGCACTGTATATTCCCTCACAGTCTGAGATCCCTGAGTTAACTCCAAGAACTCTTTCTGTTTCTTTATCTTTTCTGCATGTGGAAAGTAATTCTCCAGAAAGAGTTCTCGAAATGCTGTCCATGTCATCTGTCTCACCGCTTCTTCCCCCATAGCAGCTCTTTCGGCTTCCCACCAATTAGCCGCAGCATAGATCAGTTGGAAGGTGGCCAATCGACGTTTCTCTAGTTCCGTGCATCCCATTGTCTCAAAAATTAAATCCATATCCCGTAGCCATTGCTCTGCTTTCCATGGCTCAGCGGCACCATCGAACTTTTCGGGGCGAAGTGCACAAAAACGCTCCACTAATTTGTCTCCAATCTGTCGCTGAGGTGGTGCATGATTGTTGTTGATATTGTTGGAAGCTCTCTCTATTCGTCGGACAAGAGCACCAAGCAATCCAGTTGGGTCAATCTCATTTAGCAGAGGAGCTTCAGGGTCTACCCCGTTTCTATTTCTTCTTGGCCTTCCTGCCATCTGCGATCTGTACATCAATACCCATACTTCGCGGTTAATGATTTCTCTTTTGGTTTTGAGATGACTATAAAAAAAAATATGAAACTCGAACTAAAGATACCATATAGATATAGAATGTATCATAAAACATGATGCAATATGTGCACATGTAAACCAAAAACAAATACCTTAATAATAACAGTCGCACATATATATAGATCAAAAGAGTAGTACAACCAAAATATACAGATGCGACTGCAACGCTAATATACAACGCGTAAGCGCGATAAAAGAATAGCTACTACTACTACTACCATCAAGGCTGGTACCTATACATCATATATAACAACAAAAGAGGTAGGCACGCAGGCCCAAACAGTCATACAAAAGATCTAGATATGAAGATGATCCCAGAAGTCATCATCATCGGGCACCTCGGGCGGAATCTCATCAGCTGGTACGATATATGTCTCAGAAGGCACCAAGTCTAACCAGAAGTCAAACTCGTCAATGACTCCAAGAGCAACTCCCTCCTGCACAAAGACCGGCTCCTCAGCAACTGGCGGTGGGGCATCATCAGGAATGTGGATAATGTCAGGCTCGAGCTCCAGCTCCTCTTCATCAGCATCGACTCCGAGATCAGCATCTAAATCCATATCCTCTGCAGGCTCGATCTCCTCGGGGTCATCCTCAACACCCTCATCTGCAACTGGGTCAACATCGGCATCGGCGTCATCCTCGATAGGCTCCTCCTCCTCTGGCTCGACCTCATCCTCATCATCGCAGCATCACCAATGTCCTCCTCCGGGTCCTCAAGGAAGTCATCATCGTCAATACCGTCTCCCTCAAGGTCAGCAATAGGAACGGCTGCAAGTGGAACAGCAGCTATAGGTGATCCGGGCATCTCAGGCACTGGCTCAGCAAGTGGAACAATAGCTATAGGTGATCCGGGCACCTCAGGCACTGGCTCAGCAGGATCCTCTACCATAATAGGCTCAACGGGCACTGGAGGGTCCGCCTCAGCTGGGGGAATGTCCTCGGGGACTACGGGCTCAGGAATCACCGGCTCTGGAATAACTGCTGGAGGTGGAATAGGTGGTCCGAGACGAATAGCCTGTAGCATGATCGGGCGGTACTCTGACTCATGAGCAACAATCCGGGCCATCTCTGTGTAGATGCGCTCCGTCGTCAGTGATCTATGAAGAATGCTCATGCGCACTCGGATAGGGCGGTCATCGTCTGTCTCGTAGACGGCTCTCCAGATATCCTCCTCTAAATATCGACGGGCTCTCTCTCGAATACCCTCCTGGTAAGCGATAGGGTCGATCGCCTCTACATGATCAGCATAAATAAGAAATCCTCCGAAAGCGTCTGGGACAACGATAGGATCCATCGTCCTGCAAAGAAAATCATCTTAAAGTCAGTACTAGCGCAAGGTAACTTACGGTTCATAGCTTAAGTGTATAGGACAATCAGCGAGCTCAACTAAACGTAAGCTCTGATACCACTAAAAACCCTGTCAAGCCCCGGCGTAGCAAAGTTCGGGAAAAATTAGATTTCCAACTTTGGACCCTTAGGTACGCGACTAGTTGAAGGATCGTCTGATTGTCCATAAAACATTCTAATAGAAATATATGCTTAATAAAGGTTCATGCAATGGCTAAAAGTAACAGCGGAAGTAGAAGTCTTACAATTCTCTAGCTTACAAGCCTAAACAGAGAACTCACCATCCGGACGCATACACCCGGCGGGTATTACTGGTAGTGCCTGATCGGGAGAGAACTAATCCTAATTATACGCTTTAATGTGCATTTGTTAGTGCCTTTTTATCTTGTTTTTGTATATTTTTACTTCGTTTTCTAGTTTCTGACAGGTTTTGGAAGAAATCAACTAAACCAGGCTAAACAGGGTGAAAAGTCAGAAAGAAAGAAGCTGAAAAACCAATGTCGCGCGCGCGGTCCGCGGGCGCGAAAATCAGATAGTCGCTCGCGCGATCCGCTCGCGCGAGACCCCCAATAACTCGCTCGCGCGATCCGCGCGCGCGAGGTACCAAAAGTCGCGCTCGCGCGATATGCCCAAAAACCAAAGTTGCGTATTTCAGTATACTGAAGACTCCTGTGCAAACGAGACTGCTAAACGACGTCCAGACTGTAAATTACATGCGTTTCAGTTCGTTTCGGGTTAGGAAGCCTTCCAAAGCTTGTACAAACTCTATATAAACTCCAAATTTACTCAATTATGGGGTTGGCAATTATTATACACACATTCTACAACCATACTTCCAGCCATTGAAGGGAAGGAAGCAAGGAGAAGGAGAAGAAGACCAAGGATTTCCATGGCCTCCTCCATCAACCTCTTGCTATCTACTACTTCTATGGACGGCTAGATCATTGATCTAGGGTTTCAATGAAGCCCTAGATGAGTAATAGGGTTTTATTTATGCTTTTATTTTAGTTGTATTATGTATGGATGACAGTCACATGTTTAGAGGATTTTTATAAATAAATCGTACTTCTATTGATTAAATCATTGCTTTCAGAATTTATTCTTGTCTTAGATCTATTTTGACTGTGATGTGCTCAACGATCTATTCTTGCTGTGCTTGTTTAGGTTGTTTACATGTGATGGTGCTTTATTGATTCGTGCTATCAAGTATCCGAATAGTCCATGCCTAGGTTAGACGGATTAGATCACAACCCTAGTTTAGTGTGAGATAATTCGTGCTATCCGAAGATGGATTATGTTGGTGCTTGAACCATGATTATCTTCTTGTCGGAGGAATTGGGCTTGTAGCTACAATTCCCCATATTCATCCAACTTAGTAAGCTAAAGTAATTCATAGATATTCCTATTATGAAGCTAGTGGTGGATTTGCAATCCTAGGTTCCTTTAAACATATTTAGAAAAATACTTTTAATTGCTTTCATAGTTTAGATTCATTTTTTATTGTTATTAGTTTAATTAAATTCAAATTCAAATCCGTTTTTCCTAATTAATTAGACTTAGGTTTTAAAATTAAGAGCTGTAGTAAACAATCTCTGTGGGTTCGACCTTTACTTCCACACTGCAAATCTTTAGAAAAGTAAAGAATACTTTTTATATCTTGATTCTGACAAGATCAATTTTTGGCGCCGTTGCCGGGGATTGTATTACTACCTTTAGTTTTATAATCGTAGTTTAGTTAATTCGTAAATATTAGATTAGTTTGTATTTTTCTTATTTTTCGTTTTAATTTTAGTTACTAACTTTTTCTTTTATTTTGTAGTCAACGTTTCCAAGTGGAGCAGCTAATTACATCAAAGGAGCTTACGCAAAAATAAAATATAAATAAAATTAAATCAATTGCTTCCTTTGGAATTCGCTTTCAACCGCTGTAAGTCAGGGCGCTGTGACGCACTATTTGCATTAGTTTAGGGTTAATTGCACTGCATTAGCTAGGAAACCCGGGGCGCTGGGCTTGACGCGGTCATTGCATTACAGGATAATTTGCATGCATCATAGTAGTTGAGTGCTTGTTATATTAGTTGCGTGATTGCTTGCTATTTGTTTTTTTTTTATTTGAGTCAGTCTTTGTTTTTAATTTCTTTTCTTTTCTTTTAGTTTATGTTAGGTACACGTTCAAACAAATCGGAATTACAACCTTTAGACTCTGAACTTGAACGTACATTAAGACTTAACAAGTCTTCAAATTTAACTTCTGGAACTAGGTTTGTAATAGACGACGATTTGACACCAAAACCAACGTCGTTATTTGAATCTGAAATACGTAGTACTCTTCAAAAACTAAAGAAACCACGCTTTAATAACATAGAACCAATTAGAATGGCAGACATTGGAAATAATAACGACAACAACCGAAATAATAACGGAGCTAATATGAATAATATTAATATACCGCCACCACCTCTACTTAAAGATTATTTTATTCCGACGACTTACACGCCACAAACATGTATTGAATTACTGGAGGCGACGGCATCTCACTTTGAGATAAAGTCGTCTACCATCTCGCTGCTTCCATCTTTCCATGGCCGTTTAAATGAAGATCCATATAAACATTTAGGAGATTTTCAAGATATATGCTCTACGTTGAAAATTCAAAATCTTACTGATGATGAATTAAAAATGCGGCTCTTTCCATTCTCATTAAAGGACAAAGCTAAATATTGGCTCCAATCTTTGGAGCCAAACACTATTAGAACATGGGAAGACTTACACACCGCATTTTTACAAAAGTTTTTTCCGATTATGCGTACAAATCAGATAAGAAAATCAATAACCAATTTTGTAATGCAAGATGGGGAATCACTTTACGACACGTGGGAAAAATTTAAAGAATTACTACGCTCGTGTCCACATCATCAGGTTCCTAAGTGGCAACTTGTTCAGGTCTTTTATGAGGGGCTTATTCCCTCTGTTAGGAACACCGTCGATGCCGTTTGTGCGGGAACCTTCCTACACAAAAGCGCCGACGAGGCTTGGAAGATTTTTGAAACTTTGAGCGAGAATTCGATGCATCAGGCTGTGTCGGTACGTTTAGAGGGATATCATCTTCAACCTAAGCGAGAAGTGATAGTTGAGTCAAGTCAATCAATGCAAATACAAGAATTAAATAGAAAACTTGACCGACTTATGCAAATGAACAAAACGTCCAATCCACCTTCTTCAGAAGTATGTGCATTATGTTCTGCACCGTCCCATAATATCTTTGCATGTCCTTCTGCATCTCAATATCCAGAATTTGTGGAACAACACGTAAATTCTATGCAACAATTCCCACAAAATAATTATAATCCTAGGTCGACTAATTTTCCTAATATGTACCGACCCCAATATCAACAAGGTCAATACCAACTACCTCCTCCACCTCCACGCAATAATGCATTTGAGGAAAAGGTGTTGGCCTCACTTGAAAACTTTGGTTCGGTGGTCCAGTTAGTACACTCTCACACACAATTTATCGCAAAACTAGAGTCCCAAGTAGGGCAAATTGCTAATACGCTAAACCGCTTAACTGAGAGTAAGTTGCCCAGTCAACCTACTCAGCAGCCTAAGGGGCAATACGCGGTGGGTAGTACGAGTGAGAGCGTGAACGCTGTTTCGACTAGGACGACTACTCGAGATGAGGAAGTTGTTGTAATTCCGGATGGAGGTGAGAAAAATAAGAATTTAAATTTGAATAAAGAAAAAGGTGAAGACGTGGATAGAGCTCAAAAAGATAAAGAACCGGTCCCAACAAATTATGTTCCGAGAATGCCATATCCACCTAATGTTGAGGAACCGTCTAATTTTTCAAAGAAAAAATCAAAAGATGAAGATATACTCGAGGTGTTTAAACAAGTTAAAATCAATATTCCTTTCCTCGATGCTATAAAACAAATTCCCGCTTATGCTAAATGTCTAAAAGACCTTTGTACTCAAAAGCGCAAAATACGGAGTCATACTCCTAAGCAGGTCTTTCTCACGGAAAAAGTAAGCTCTATATTCCAACACGCTCCTCCAAAATATAAAGATCCAGGTACGCCTACGATTTCATGTGTCATAGGTGACACTATCATTCATAGGGCTCTCCTTGACTTAGGTGCGAGTGTTAATCTTATACCTTATCATGTCTATAAACAACTAGGTCTAGGTGAACTTAAACCTACGGCCGCTACAATTCAATTAGCGGATCGTTCTGTTAAAATACCTAGAGGAATCGTCGAAGACGTGCTAGTAAAAGTTGATCAATGTTTCTATCCCGTTGATTTTACGGTCCTTGACACTGAACCGGTGCTAGATGCTAGGAAACACACTCCTGTCATTCTTGGTCGTCCATTCTTAGCCACGGCTAACGCACGTGTTAACTGTAGAACAGGGGTGATGAAAGTGTAGTTCGGGAATATAAAATTAAAATTAAATGTTTTTAATGCTGTTGATCAACCTCCCAAAAATGATGATTATCTAGGTGTGGAGGGTAGTGAGGTTACACGGAATATTGAGCCTAAGAATGTAATAAATATAAGTGCGGGAAATAATGTAGAGGATGATGAGTGGATGAATCCTAATACTTCGGACCCTAATGTTGAATCTACTCGAAAAGTAAGAAATCGATTTGAAAATACTGATAAAACGTCGATTGAATTAATTCAAAGCGACGTAATTTCTGCTTACCATCGAGCTCTGCCTGACATTCTTAGGGGTACGAAGTCTGATTTACAACCGCCGTAAGTCTTGAGCTAGAACGGTCTAGCTGAAGACGTAAAAGTTAGCGCTTCTTGGGAGGCAACCCAAGCTTTCTTTCGTTCGTTTTTCTAGTTTTTGGTCGTTTTTGAGTCTGTTTGAGTCTGTTTTGGACATTCTGGATAGGTTTGGGGGTTGGAATTAATTTATTTTAGTAATATATACATAATTTTAGTTAAAAAATGAAAAATACCAAACTCGCGCGCGCGGCCCGCTCGCGCGAGACGTCGCTCGCGCGGCCCGCTGGCGCGAGATTGCCCCTTAGTGTTTTTTTCGTTGTTTGCTTTTTATGAGGCCTCAGGATCTCCTCGCGCCTGGAATCGCAGGCGCGAGGTACCTCGCTCGCGCGAGAAAGTTTTTTTTTTTTAAAAAAAAAAAAAAAAAAAAAGTTTGGAAATTCGCGCGCTCGACGGCCGCTCGCGCGGACCGCGCGCGCGATTCCCCCATTTCTGCATATTTTCTTTTGTTTTCTTGTATCCTTCCCCCACACTGGTTCTAATAGTTTTTACGTTTATGATATTTGTTTGTTTGTTTCAGTTTAGTTCAAGTTAATTGTTGTTTTTCTTATTATATTTCTACTTTTTCGTTTATTTCTTTTCCATTTATTCGTTTAGTTTAGTTTTGATTAGTTTATCGATTTATATTTTGTATTTAGATTTCATTTACTTTTAATATTTTTGTTAGTTTCTTTTCGTTTATCTAGTAGTAGCAGGTAACATTGAACTGTATTGACATATTCCTTTGTGTTCACCTGTTCTATGCTTGTCCAGATCGAGGTATTATCGTTCCTTTCTTATGTACTCTCCTTTCTTTCGTTTTATTGTTTCATTGGGGACAATGAAAGGTTTAGGTTTGGGGGTATGCACACACATGCACGTTATTATGTACTAAAATTTTAAAATTTTCAATAAGTGTGTTTAAATAAACGATATTACTGACGTTTTTGCAATTTTAATTTGATACTTCTTGTTCAATAACTTTGAATTGTTATAGAATGGTAAACAAGGGAATATATGATTAAACATTTACTGAAGTCATGTTGAAATATTTTAAGTTATGTATTGTTTGAATCGTAGTTTTATATCATAGATTTGCACACAAACTTATGCACTGCACGTAGTCGCTTGAATACATGTTTGATGTGAACTATAATATGATTCGGATTTCTAGATAACACATGGTGGAGACTAAACCCGGTGAGCTTTTGAGCCTATCTTTTCTTTTTAGAGGGTTATAAGTACATTGTGTTTGTCGAATTTCATTGAACTAGCGCATCTACTTGTTGTTTAGTCTCATTATTCTTGCTTTGGTTGATAGTCAAGTTAAAATATTTGTTACCATGCTAAATAATCTTCCGTCGTAAATATTGAAGAACCGTATTACCCTAGGAAATGATTTTAGGCCCTCTTTATTTGCCACCGACAGATAAATGAAAAATTTCCTTAGTTCGCCCCTTTGAGCCGTTAAAATGCTTCTTTTTCTTTGTTCACCATTATCCTTTGTAAAAGCTCCAACTTGATCAACTTGGAGTATACCACTGGAAGAGTGATAAACTTTTAGTAGTATTAAGGCGGTGTGTTGAAGAAGAAGAAGAAAATAAGATGCTATTGGGGTAGTTGCTTGGTATTCGATGAATAATCATTTGAGAAGCAAGAAAAGAAAAAGAAAAAGGAAAAAGAAAACAAAATAAAGAAGAGGAAGGTTGAAAAAAAAATGAAAGAAAAGAAAAAAAGTGAATGAAAAGGAATGAAAGAAAAGATGAAAGTGTGTAGAAGAAGAATGAAAGAGATCGAACATGCCTTACAATGCCATTCTAAACCTACCCAATTAATCCGTTCTATCATTTTTCATTGCCTGAGCCACATTACGGCCTTTGAAAAGTCCTATTTGATCCTAGGAAACATGGTTCGGATATGAAAACGATGGGAGGGGGATTAAAACATGGTAATGATTAATTTCTTTTGATTATTGGCATCTTATCCATGAGATTACTGTTTTTTCGTGTCATGCGTCTTTTTCATGTCATATGTGAGCATTTCTCGTTTTGAAAATATATTTCTTTTACTCACATATTTTAGAAAAATTACACATGCTTCTGAGTGTTTCATTTTAGAGTGTAATTGACATTGTGAGATTCGTAGTCGAAGCATAGTTAGATGGTTATCTGAGCTATATTCCATGTTCATGACATGCGCGTGTTCATTTGACTACCATATCACACACGTGCAATCTTATGAGGAACTCTATTGATTCGTACATTGCATGCACTTGATTGTTTCTCATGATATAGGTGAACGTTTGATTCTGTTTCTTCTTGTTCGTTATTCTATTTCAAATCTTTGTTGTATAATAAGGAGTATTGAATATTATGTTCTTTGTTTTGAATAAAAGTTTTTAAATTAATAAGTTAATAAAGATGGTTGTGGGTAACTTGCTGACGAGAACCCTCACGAGACTTTACTCGTCCGACTAGGGACACCTAGGGGTTTAAAAGGCTTGTTGCATACGCTAAATGCAATCGTGATCCATACGAAAATGGAATAGATTTTTATTAGTAGTTTTTATTTTAGTTTTGCTCGAGGACTAGCAAAATGTAGGTTTGGGAGTGTGATTGGGAGAGAACTAATCCTAATTATACGCTTTAATGTGCATTTGTTAGTGCCTTTTTATCTTGTTTTTGTATATTTTTACTTTGTTTTCTAGTTTCTGACAGGTTTTGGAAGAAATCAACTAAACCAGGCTAAACAGGGTGAAAAGTCAGAAAGAAAGAAGCTGAAAAACCAATGTCGCGCGCGCGGTCCGCGGGCGCGAAAATCAGATAGTCGCTCGCGCGATCCGCTCGCGTGAGACCCCCAATAACTCGCTCGCGCGATCCGCGCGCGCGAGGTACCAAAAGTCGCGCTCGCGCGACCCGCTCGCGCGATATGCCCAAAAACCAAAGTTGCGTATTTCAGTATACTGAAGACTCCTGTGCAAACGAGACTGCTAAACGACGTCCAGACTGTAAATTACATGCGTTTCAGTTCGTTTCGGGTTAGGAAGCCTTCCAAAGCTTGTACAAACTCAATATAAACTCCAAATTTACTCAATTATGGGGTTGGCAATTATTATACACACATTCTACAACCATACTTCCAGCCATTGAAGGGAAGGAAGCAAGGAGAAGAAGAAGAAGACCAAGGATTTCCATGGCCTCCTCCATCAACCTCTTGCTATCTACTACTTCTATAGACGGCTAGATCATTGATCTAGGGTTTCAATGAAGCCCTAGATGAGTAATAGGGTTTTATTTATGCTTTTATTTTAGTTGTATTATGTATGGATGACAGTCACATGTTTAGAGGATTTTTATAAATAAATCGTACTTCTATTGATTAAATCATTGCTTTCAGAATTTATTCTTGTCTTAGATCTATTTTGACTATGATGTGCTCAACGATCTATTCTTGCTGTGCTTGTTTAGGTTGTTTACATGTGATGGTGCTTTATTGATTCGTGCTATCAAGTATCCGAATAGTCCATGCCTAGGTTAGACGGATTAGATCACAACCCTAGTTTAGTGTGAGATAATTCGTGCTATCCGAAGATGGATTATGTTGGTGCTTGAACCATGATTATCTTCTTGTCGGAGGAATTGGGCTTGTAGCTACAATTCCCCATATTCATCCAACTTAGTAAGCTAAAGTAATTCATAGATATTCCTATTATGAAGCTAGTGGTGGATTTGCAATCCTAGGTTCCTTTAAACATATTTAGAAAAATACTTTTAATTGCTTTCATAGTTTAGATTCATTTTTTATTGTTATTAGTTTAATTAAATTCAAATTCAAATCCGTTTTTCCTAATTAATTAGACTTAGGTTTTAAAATTAAGAGCTGTAGTAAACAATCTCTGTGGGTTCGACCTTTACTTCCACACTGCAAATCTTTAGAAAAGTAAAGAATACTTTTTACATCTTGATTCTGACAAGATCAATTTTTGGCGCCGTTGCCGGGGATTGTATTACTACCTTTAGTTTTATAATCGTAGTTTAGTTAATTCGTAAATATTAGATTAGTTTGTATTTTTCTTATTTTTCGTTTTAATTTTAGTTACTAACTTTTTCTTTTATTTTGTAGTCAACGTTTCCGAGTGGAGCAGCTAATTACATCAAAGGAGCTTACGCAAAAATAAAATATAAATAAAATTAAATCAATTGCTTCCTTTGGAATTCGCTTTCAACCGCTGTAAGTCATGGCGCTGTGACGCACTATTTGCATTAGTTTAGGGTTAATTGCACTGCATTAGCTAGGAAACCCGGGGCGCTGGGCTTGACGCGGTCATTGCATTACAGGATAATTTGCATGCATCATAGTAGTTGAGTGCTTGTTATATTAGTTGCGTGATTGCTTGCTATTTGTTTTTTTTTTATTTGAGTCAGTCTTTGTTTTTAATTTCTTTTCTTTTCTTTTAGTTTATGTTAGGTACACGTTCAAACAAATCGGAATTACAACCTTTAGACTCTGAACTTGAACGTACATTAAGACTTAACAAGTCTTCAAATTTAACTTCTGGAACTAGGTTTGTAATAGACGACGATTTGACACCAAAACCAACGTCGTTATTTGAATCTGAAATACGTAGTACTCTTCAAAAACTAAAGAAACCACGCTTTAATAACATAGAACCAATTAGAATGGCAGACATTGGAAATAATAACGACAACAACCGAAATAATAACGGAGCTAATATGAATAATATTAATATACCGCCACCACCTCCACTTAAAGATTATTTTATTCCGACGACTTACACGCCACAAACATGTATTGAATTACTGGAGGCGACGGCATCTCACTTTGAGATAAAGTCGTCTACCATCTCGCTGCTTCCATCTTTCCATGGCCGTTTAAATGAAGATCCATATAAACATTTAGGAGATTTTCAAGATATATGCTCTACGTTGAAAATTCAAAATCTTACTGATGATGAATTAAAAATGCGGCTCTTTCCATTCTCATTAAAGGACAAAGCTAAATATTGGCTCCAATCTTTGGAGCCAAACACTATTAGAACATGGGAAGACTTACACACCGCATTTTTACAAAAGTTTTTTCCGATTATGCGTACAAATCAGATAAGAAAATCAATAACCAATTTTGTAATGCAAGATGGGGAATCACTTTACGACACGTGGGAAAAATTTAAAGAATTACTACGCTCGTGTCCACATCATCAGGTTCCTAAGTGGCAACTTGTCCAGGTCTTTTATGAGGGGCTTATTCCCTCTGTTAGGAACACCGTCGATGCCGTTTGTGCGGGAACCTTCCTACACAAAAGCGCCGACGAGGCTTGGAAGATTTTTGAAACTTTGAGCGAGAATTCGATGCATCAGGCTGTGTCGGTACGTTTAGAGGGATATCATCTTCAACCTAAGCGAGAAGTGATAGTTGAGTCAAGTCAATCAATGCAAATACAAGAATTAAATAGAAAACTTGACCGACTTATGCAAATGAACAAAACGTCCAATCCACCTTCTTCAGAAGTATGTGCATTATGTTCTGCACCGTCCCATAATATCTTTGCATGTCCTTCTGCATCTCAATATCCAGAATTTGTGGAACAACACGTAAATTCTATGCAACAATTCCCACAAAATAATTATAATCCTAGGTCGACTAATTTTCCTAATATGTACCGACCCCAATATCAACAAGGTCAATACCAACTACCTCCTCCACCTCCACGCAATAATGCATTTGAGGAAAAGGTGTTGGCCTCACTTGAAAACTTTGGTTCGGTGGTCCAGTTAGTACACTTTCACACACAATTTATCGCAAAACTAGAGTCCCAAGTAGGGCAAATTGCTAATACGCTAAACCGCTTAACTGAGAGTAAGTTGCCCAGTCAACCTACTCAGCAGCCTAAGGGGCAATACGCGGTGGGTAGTACGAGTGAGAGCGTGAACGCTGTTTCGACTAGGACGACTACTCGAGATGAGGAAGTTGTTGTAATTCCGGATGGAGGTGAGAAAAATAAGAATTTAAATTTGAATAAAGAAAAAGGTGAAGACGTGGATAGAGCTCAAAAAGATAAAGAACCGGTCCCAACAAATTATGTTCCGAGAATGCCATATCCACCTAATGTTGAGGAACCGTCTAATTTTTCAAAGAAAAAATCAAAAGATGAAGATATACTCGAGGTGTTTAAACAAGTTAAAATCAATATTCCTTTCCTCGATGCTATAAAACAAATTCCCGCTTATGCTAAATGTCTAAAAGACCTTTGTACTCAAAAGCGCAAAATACGGAGTCATACTCCTAAGCAGGTCTTTCTCACGGAAAAAGTAAGCTCTATATTCCAACACGCTCCTCCAAAATATAAAGATCCAGGTACGCCTACGATTTCATGTGTCATAGGTGACACTATCATTCATAGGGCTCTCCTTGACTTAGGTGCGAGTGTTAATCTTATACCTTATCATGTCTATAAACAACTAGGTCTAGGTGAACTTAAACCTACGGCCGCTACAATTCAATTAGCGGATCGTTCTGTTAAAATACCTAGAGGAATCGTCGAAGACGTGCTAGTAAAAGTTGATCAATGTTTCTATCCCGTTGATTTTACGGTCCTTGACACTGAACCGGTGCTAGATGCTAGGAAACACACTCCTGTCATTCTTGGTCGTCCATTCTTAGCCACGGCTAACGCACGTGTTAACTGTAGAACAGGGGTGATGAAAGTGTAGTTCGGGAATATAAAATTAAAATTAAATGTTTTTAATGCTGTTGATCAACCTCCCAAAAATGATGATTATCTAGGTGTGGAGGGTAGTGAGGTTACACGGAATATTGAGCCTAAGAATGTAATAAATATAAGTGCGGGAAATAATGTAGAGGATGATGAGTGGATGAATCCTAATACTTCGGACCCTAATGTTGAATCTACTCGAAAAGTAAGAAATCGATTTGAAAATACTGATAAAACGTCGATTGAATTAATTCAAAGCGACGTAATTTCTGCTTACCATCGAGCTCTGCCTGACATTCTTAGGGGTACGAAGTCTGATTTACAACCGCCGTAAGTCTTGAGCTAGAACGGTCTAGCTGAAGACGTAAAAGTTAGCGCTTCTTGGGAGGCAACCCAAGCTTTCTTTCGTTCGTTTTTCTAGTTTTTGGTCGTTTTTGAGTCTGTTTGAGTCTGTTTTGGACATTCTGGATAGGTTTGGGGGTTGGAATTAATTTATTTTAGTAATATATACATAATTTTAGTTAAAAAATGAAAAATACCAAACTCGCGCGCGCGGCCCGCTCGCGCGAGACGTCGCTCGCGCGGCCCGCTGGCGCGAGATTGCCCCTTAGTGTTTTTTTCGTTGTTTGCTTTTTATGAGGCCTCAGGATCTCCTCGCGCCTGGAATCGCAGGCGCGAGGTACCTCGCTCGCGCGAGAAAGTTTTTTTTTTTTTAAAAAAAAAAAAAAAAAGTTTGGAAATTCGCGCGCGCGACGGCCGCTCGCGCGGACCGCGCGCGCGATTCCCCCATTTCTGCATATTTTCTTTTGTTTTCTTGTATCCTTCCCCCACACTGGTTCTAATAGTTTTTACGTTTATGATATTTGTTTATTTATTTCAGTTTAGTTCAAGTTAATTGTTGTTTTCCTTATTACATTTCTACTTTTTCGTTTATTTCTTTTCCATTTATTCGTTTAGTTTAGTTTTGATTAGTTTATCGATTTATATTTTGTATTTAGATTTCATTTACTTTTAATATTTTTGTTAGTTTCTTTTCGTTTATCTAGTAGTAGCAGGTAACATTGAACTGTATTGACATATTCCTTTGTGTTCACCTGTTCTATGCTTGTCCAGATCGAGGTATTATCGTTCCTTTCTTATGTACTCTCCTTTCTTTCGTTTTATTGTTTCATTGGGGACAATGAAAGGTTTAGGTTTAGGGGTATGCATACACATCCACGTTATTATGTACTAAAATTTTAAAATTTTCAATAAGTGTGTTTAAATAAACGATATTACTGACGTTTTTGCAATTTTAATTTGATACTTCTTGTTCAATAACTTTGAATTGTTATAGAATGGTAAACAAGGGAATATATGATTAAACATTTACTGAAGTCATGTTGAAATATTTTAAGTTATGTATTGTTTGAATCGTAGTTTTATATCATAGATTTGCACACAAACTTATGCACTGCACGTAGTCGCTTGAATACATGTTTGATGTGAACTATAATATGATTCGGATTTCTAGATAACACATGGTGGAGACTAAACCCGGTGAGCTTTTGAGCCTATCTTTTCTTTTTAGAGGGTTATAAGTACATTGTGTTTGTCGAATTTCATTGAACTAGCGCATCTACTTGTTGTTTAGTCTCATTATTCTTGCTTTGGTTGATAGTCAAGTTAAAATATTTATTACCATGCTAAATAATCTTCCGTCGTAAATATTGAAGAATCGTATTACCCTAGGAAATGATTTTAGGCCCTCTTTATTTGCCACCGACAGATAAATGAAAAATTTCCTTAGTTCGCCCCTTTGAGCCGTTAAAATGCTTCTTTTTCTTTGTTCACCATTATCCTTTGTAAAAGCTCCAACTTGATCAACTTGGAGTATACCACTGGAAGAGTGATAAACTTTTAGTAGTATTAAGGCGGTGTGTTGAAGAAGAAGAAGAAAATAAGATGCTATTGGGGTAGTTGCTTGGTATTCGATGAATAATCATTTGAGAAGCAAGAAAAGAAAAAGAAAAAGGAAAAAGAAAACAAAATAAAGAAGAGGAAGGTTGAAAAAAAAATGAAAGAAAAGAAAAAAAGTGAATGAAAAGGAATGAAAGAAAAGATGAAAGTGTGTAGAAGAAGAATGAAAGAGATCGAACATGCCTTACAATGCCATTCTAAACCTACCCAATTAATCCGTTCTATCATTTTTCATTGCCTGAGCCACATTACGGCCTTTGAAAAGTCCTATTTGATCCTAGGAAACATGGTTCGGATATGAAAACGATGGGAGGGGGATTAAAACATGGTAATGATTAATTTCTCTTGATTATTGGCATCTTATCCATGAGACTACTGTTTTTTCGTGTCATGCGTCTTTTTCATGTCATATGTGAGCATTTCTCGTTTTGAAAATATATTTCTTTTACTCACATATTTTAGAAAAATTACACATGTTTCTGAGTGTTTCATTTTAGAGTGTAATTGACATTGTGAGATTCGTAGTCGAAGCATAGTTAGATGGTTATCTGAGCTATATTCCATGTTCATGACATGCGCGTGTTCATTTGACTACCATATCACACACGTGCAATCTTATGAGGAACTCTATTGATTCGTACATTGCATGCACTTGATTGTTTCTCATGATATAGGTGAACGTTTGATTCTGTTTCTTCTTGTTCGTTATTCTATTTCAAATCTTTGTTGTATAATAAGGAGTATTGAATATTATGTTCTTTGTTTTGAATAAAAGTTTTTAAATTAATAAGTTAATAAAGATGGTTGTGGGTAACTTGCTGACGAGAACCCTCACGAGACTTTACTCGTCCGACTAGGGACACCTAGGGGTTTAAAAGGCTTGTTGCATACGCTAAATGCAATCGTGATCCATACGAAAATGGAATAGATTTTTATTAGTAGTTTTTATTTTAGTTTTGCTCGAGGACTAGCAAAATGTAGGCTTGGGAGTGTGATCGGGAGAGAACTAATCCTAATTATACGCTTTAATGTGCATTTGTTAGTGCCTTTTTATCTTGTTTTTGTATATTTTTACTTTGTTTTCTAGTTTCTGACAGGTTTTGGAAGAAATCAACTAAACCAGGCTAAACAGGGTGAAAAGTCAGAAAGAAAGAAGCTGAAAAACCAATGTCGCGCGCGCGGTCCGCGGGCGCGAAAATCAGATAGTCGCTCGCGCGATCCGCTCGCGCGAGACCCCCAATAACTCGCTCGCGCGATCCGCGCGCGCGAGGTACCAAAAGTCGCGCTCGCGCGACCCGCTCGCGCGATATGCCCAAAAACCAAAGTTGCGTATTTCAGTATACTGAAGACTCCTGTGCAAACGAGACTGCTAAACGACGTCCAGACTGTAAATTACATGCGTTTCAGTTCGTTTCGGGTTAGGAAGCCTTCCAAAGCTTGTACAAACTCTATATAAACTCCAAATTTACTCAATTATGGGGTTGGCAATTATTATACACACATTCTACAACCATACTTCCAGCCATTGAAGGGAAGGAAGCAAGGAGAAGAAGAAGAAGACCAAGGATTTCCATGGCCTCCTCCATCAACCTCTTGCTATCTACTACTTCTATGGACGGCTAGATCATTGATCTAGGGTTTCAATGAAGCCCTAGATGAGTAATAGGGTTTTATTTATGCTTTTATTTTAGTTGTATTATGTATGGATGACAGTCACATGTTTAGAGGATTTTTATAAATAAATCGTACTTCTATTGATTAAATCATTGCTTTCAGAATTTATTCTTGTCTTAGATCTATTTTGACTATGATGTGCTCAACGATCTATTCTTGCTGTGCTTGTTTAGGTTGTTTACATGTGATGGTGCTTTATTGATTCGTGCTATCAAGTATCCGAATAGTCCATGCCTAGGTTAGACGGATTAGATCACAACCCTAGTTTAGTGTGAGATAATTCGTGCTATCCGAAGATGGATTATGTTGGTGCTTGAACCATGATTATCTTCTTGTCGGAGGAATTGGGCTTGTAGCTACAATTCCCCATATTCATCCAACTTAGTAAGCTAAAGTAATTCATAGATATTCCTATTATGAAGCTAGTGGTGGATTTGCAATCCTAGGTTCCTTTAAACATATTTAGAAAAATACTTTTAATTGCTTTCATAGTTTAGATTCATTTTTATTGTTATTAGTTTAATTAAATTCAAATTCAAATCCATTTTTCCTAATTAATTAGACTTAGGTTTTAAAATTAAGAGCTGTAGTAAACAATCTCTGTGGGTTCGACCTTTACTTCCACACTGCAAATCTTTAGAAAAGTAAAGAATACTTTTTATATCTTGATTCTGACAAGATCAGTGCCGCCCATCTTTGTTAGCTCACCAGGCCCGCCGGTGACTTGCTAGTGAGAAGCGCACAGACGCAACCGTTGACGTAGGTCACCTTGTTAACAGGACTGAACCACATACAAATTGTTCTTGTCATATTTTCTCTTAAAACCTTTCTTACAAGTTTTGGGCATCATCAATATATATACATACATGTTTCAATATATGTAATAGATATAGAGAGTTTACTGTTTACCTTTTTTCAAGAATTTTGTCTTCTTTGTTTTGGTTAAGCATCTATTTGTACATTTTTTGTTCTCTTCTTATTAAGTCTTGTTTGGGTAAAAAAAAAGCACTAGTGTGCAAGCTTCTTGCTTATCAAGTTGTGCAAATTTGATAGGCTTACGGTAAAGGTGGCCAGGCTTTTGTATCCTGGAGACGGCTTGCCATTTCCTACTGCATCGGGTATTACCCATAGAGTGCACATATCGTCTCAAGAGAGCTTTGCGCCTCATCTCGGTCACCTTTTTATCGGTCAGATTCGGTTTTGGTGGAATTGACGGTGTCTCTATTACTGGTGGATTCTTTGAAGGCATATTATTCTGATGGCTATTTTTTGTATTATTCTCCAACAATTTGGGAAGATACCTATATGGAGAATAATGTGATTTGAGATAGTCCGCAACAGGGTGTACGGTAAGAGTTCGGATTTCTAAATGTCAACATTATTCACATGGCTTTTGTATGTTTATCTAAATTTACTTTTGTGATCTAGTAGTATGCGATGGAAATGGTGGGGATACAAGATGTAGATTAATTTAATTATTTTTGTCCATGTGGAAAGAAGCATACTGATTTCATAAAAATTGGGTTAGTGTAGACACCCCAATTTTGACCAAACGTCAAATCTAGGGATTGGTTACCTCTCAAAAGACCGATGATGACAATAGCCGATGACATTCGAAGATTTTCCAGGAAATTCAAAATCTTCAATTGATTCTTCAAGACAAATTTCAAAATTAAAAATAGAAAATATAAAAAGGAGAAAGAAGAGAGAGGATTTGGGTATTCGGGAGAGCCCCGAACATTAAAGAACACACGAGGAAATAAGTCTGAAAATTTGCTCAATAAAAAAAAAGGGTTTTGGAAGTAGAAAATGAAGATGATAAAAAAGGGGAGGAGTTTTTAATAAAGAAAATTTGTCTCTTGAAGAAAAATAATAATAATAATAATAATGAGCATAGTATATTGAAGAATATACCATGCACATGGGTGCATACCACCTATATGGGTGCATTTTAGCACAAATATATATAAATATATAAAGATAAATCACAAAATTAAGTTTTGATTAATATTCCTTTCGAAAATTTGAAAAAAGAGCAAATTCAGTTAGCCCCGGCACCCGGAAAACCCGGCGGCACTCACTGAGTGCCGCGCCGGCATTCACGGGTTGCCGCCCGGCACTCAGTGAATGCCGCCGGCACCCGTCGAGTGCCACTGGCTGTAACAGACTGCTTTTCTCACATGTTCTAGAAGAAATCTTTGCACATTGGCCTCCACCCGAATTTACCCATTTATCCTTGAGATGATGGCCTATTTAAACAGATCTTCATCTTCATTTTGAGGGGACTTGAGCTTTCAAATCAATATACAAGCATATACAAGAGATATACTTGAGTTTAGAGAGAGAATTAGAGAGAGAATTGAGAAGAAAAGAAGAATTTCTTGAAGAATTTGAAGAGTTTTGAGAAGAATTTGAGGATCTTGGAAGAACTTCACAAGAAATTGAAGAATTCTTTGAGGTCATAGAGGTAACCTCTTAATCCTTGGTAGAATTAGGATAATTCAATCACAAGTTCTTAGATCTAGGAACTTTTCACATTTTCAAAACCTCTCTTCTTATCCCATTTCATCACACACCACCAAGAACTTGTGATTGAATCTCATGACATCTCATTAATTTGGATTTAATTAATACCTTGGGTTTGAGATAAATTAGTTTTGAAGTATTTGTGTTCCTAAATAAAACTTTGATTTCCTTTATTTCTATTTCATTCATGAGGTTCATGAGATCTTCCATATCTCATTGAAACTTTTTGAGTTTTGATTCCTTAGTTTCCTATGATCTTATGATCCATATGGAGATTAAAATGAATCATGGTCATAATCTACACATAGTTGGTGAGATACTAGTATCAACTTATGACTAGGATCTCTTTACTATGAATCTTATGGAATTCATACTATATTCCATGGAGATTAGAGTAGAGTTGTTTTTTTAGTCTCCAATGACCATCAAATGGTACGAGAAGTACTTTAGTTTGAGTCTATCTCTATGATTTGGACTAATCTCTTCCATGGGTTTTGAGAAGTTCTTCATACTTCATCTAAAACCTACATATATGTGTGTCTTTATCTTCCAATGACCACCAAGTGGTAGGAGTAATGATTTGAACTCAAGTTTTGGTCCATAAGTTTGAGTTCATTGTTTGGGATTTTTGTGAAGTCCATTTTATACTTCATCAAAAATCCATGGGTCTAAAGATGTCCTTTGTCTTCAATGACCATTATGTGGTAGAAGAGTTGGTTTAGTTTAAGTCCCACTTCATGATCTAACAATTGGGGTTAACAAATAAAGTTGAACTAGCAAAATAAAAACAGTGAGTTCACGAACTGTTTTTGATCAAAGATTTTTAGTTCAAAATCTAAACGTTGAAATCAAGTGAAACCAACGGGAAAGTGTCAATAACACATTGTTTTACCACTGCAATTTTTGTTTTGGTAAGCTTTTATGCTTAGAATGGTTTGATCATGCATTTTGTGAGACAACCACAATCTGTCCAGAATTTCAGAATAGTTTCAGAACAGCAAACCGTTTTTAAAATTGATAGATCAGAGCTCTAACCAAGTTTTCAAGACCTCTAATAATTGTTTATAAGAACCTTAATGTGTTAGGAAGGTTCCCTAAAAAGAATGAAGCAATTCGGATTTGTTTGATATTTTTAAAAAATCATACAATATCTCTGGATAGAAGGTCGTAGAATGCTGAGTGATGTCTAGTGTTTTCCATATTTCCGGAGATCTAACCGTTCAAACCTTGATTTTCTTTTTGGGTTAAAAACTAGACTCACAGAGGCATAACATATCCAAAAATCATTTAGATCCAACCGTTGGAAGTAGTTTGATTTCTATTTTTGAAGATCTGGTTTGCTCTTTGTAATTCATAAAAAACTGTTACTGTTTTTGTCTAATCTTATTTATTTCAACTCAAATGGTCTCTTAATGTCTTAGGACTCAAACCATATTTTGAATAATGATAATTTAGATTAAACCCAGAGGCTTAGGGATCCAAATTAGTGAATAAATTAATATCTCATTCTTGTTCATATTCATGCATTCATTCATATATGTTAATATTCATAAGTAGGACTTATCTCTTGTCTAAGTTGTATCTAATCGAACATGACTTAGGATTAATTCTCTTTGATATTATATCTTGTCTAAGGCATGTGTACTAACCTTTGTTTTGTAGCGCATTTGAGGTACAATTTCTCAACTCTTCTCTAGTTTAATTCTATTCTTTGATTTATATTGATTTTCAACTCTATGTGCGACACCTTAGCTTAGGTTTTGCCTTATGTGAATATGTGAATTAGAGACCTTTTCTTAGGCTTTGTATTTTGTGTATGCATTGCACATTTCCATTTCGCGGTTGGATCCCGGGTATGTTTTCTAGTTTTCTATTGCATATCATGTTGCTTGCTACTTGAATTACGTGGTTTATGAATGATATTTTGCCGTTAGCAATTTTACACCATTTCCAACATTCTTGTGTTATGTATACCTATATATGTATTAATTGAGGGCATGCTTAGATTATTAATTTGATTAAAAAGGATGTTGAGTAGAGGCCTATCGCGAGATAGGATGAAAGGGGGTGTTTTAGTCCGTCGGGCTCCTTCCCCTTTTATTCCATAATCCCCAGACCCAGTTTATCTTTGGTTTCGCAAAAGATCAGTTTGCTTTTAAAATGGTTTCTTAATTTTTTCTTTTAAAAATTAAGTGGCGACTCATTTGTTTTAGAAATTGATTTTGAAAAGCTGTGGGTAAAAGAAAGAATAACCTGCGATATCCACAATCTGGCGACTCCACTGGGGATCGAACCCAGAATCTCTGGTTTCGCAGACCAGAATTTCTGATTTTGGGTTCACTCGAGGATTAGACTTGAAAGCATCCTTTTAATCAAATTAAATAATTTTTGTGTGCCCGTTGCATTGCACTTGCATGTCTCGCCAGTCGATTGCACGGAATTATGACCTTGGAGGCTCGGGGCAACCCGGTCGGTCAAGTCATCATGGGACCGTGTGATCACCCTTGATCTCGTACCATATTTTAGTATATGAAGCATCCTATCGGGTGTGTGTCAAGGGTCCCTTATTTGACCAAAACCCGGCCTTTGCATAGTAGTTTCCATAGAACCTTTCAGAATTAGGGAGTCAATTCTTGATTAGGGTTATGTGCTAGGGAATTTTGTATGCCCAGAAGGGATTACTTGAGATGATGACGGTGCTTACTTGATAAAAGATGTGTAACCTCTTAATCACTTTTGAGCAATTCTGTAATAACCTGCATTTCCATTTATTCCTAAATTACATTTTCATATTTAATTGGCAATTGCATTGTATATTTAATTTCATTGGTATTGACTGCTTCATTTAAATTACATTTCTCATGTTCTAAATTTTATTTCTTGAATTATTGCAAGCTAAGAATGTTGTTGGGGTTAAATTGTAATTTTTATAAAATTAGTAATACCTGTATGGATTTCAAAATCTGTATTTCAAAACGGTGGAAAAGTTTACTTTTGATTCAAGCTGTATTTTTATGAAACCAGAAAATCACTTCTTACGTTAAAATGAATTTCCTATATTTTTGTGGTGACCACCGCGCCCCGAAAATACCAGTTTATGTCCAAAACTGTATGCGCTGTACTAAACTTTCCCAGATTGTGGAAGTGACTGATTTGGACATTTACTTTATTGCCATTTATGGCAAGTGATCATTGGCTAAGGCAATGTTTGGGAATGTTTAACTCATACATGTAATTGTTGTGCCTAAAGCTAGATTTCCCAAACACATCTACATTGCCCCCTAGGAGTCTACTCTTAACTCTTGGTTAATCTGGAGAGTTATATCAGTGTGTATATACGTATTTCATCTGCTGAGTATTCATGTATATTAGGATTTAGAAATTTAGTAATCTAACTCATTTGTTGAGTATAGTTGATAGTTCTTGGAGCCCAAGATTGGTGAGGTTCTATTTATACATACACTACACACTCTCACACACATACATTGAGTTTCTTACTGAAATTCCAGAGAGAAAAGAGAGAGTGCAGAGAATTTCAGAAATCATTTTAGAGAGAGAGGAGCTCAATCACCATAACTTGCAAAGCTTTGATTTGGATTTCTTATTTGCTTATTCTTTCTCAACAATCTCTTCATTCTTGAACTCAGTGAGTATTATTAACTCACTCCCAATGTAATTCTATACTTATTTACTAAGCATGTGTATGTTTAATTGAAGCACCATTGCTAAATTCGTCCATGGAAGCTTGAGCTTCAAAGATCACCATTTTCCAAACTCAACCATAATTCGTTTTTAGAGATGAATATGGAAGATTATACATCATACATGCCATGTTCGAAGTTATAGAGCCTAATTCGTTCATATAAGAAAGTATATTAGAAATTAAGTTTGGACATGTTTTAGTTTTTCATAAAATTGGAGAGTTATAGATTGATTCATGTTAAATTGATAATGGATTCTTAATCCTTGTGGAAAACCAAAGAGAATCATATATTATAAGGCCTAGTAACTCACAGAATGGAAATGGGTCAATTTAGACCCTGTTTTGCTGAAACAGGGTATTCTCCACGAAGAAGATGAAGCCACGAAGAAGATGAAGCCTCAGCTTCACCTCGCGCCACGATCGCGCGCGCGAGAATCGCGCGAGCGGCCCGCGCGAGCGACCCCTCGAGCGAGCGGCCCGCGCGCGTGAGGTATGCTTCCCCAGGCAGAAAGGAAAGTTTATATATAAAAGAAAATTTGGCACTTCGCGCGAGCGAGGGTCGCGCGAGAACCCCTTCGCGCGAGCGATCCGCGCGCGCGACCTTGCTTTCCTCAGGCAGACAGAAAAGTTTATTAATAAAAGGAAAATGGGCATTTCGCGCGAGCGGCCCGCGCGAGCGACACTTCGCGCGAGTGGCCCGCGCGCGCGAGTTCTGACAGTTTTTGTTTTTGTCTGTTTTGTGTTTAAGGGACTGTTTGGATGAAATTTATATACTGTTAAGGTTCTGTTTGGGAAATTTAGTTGATCAGAACTCTAATTGGTTATGTTTGAATGATTAAAACATTGTAATATGACTCATTAAACCCCGTACGCGTGTTGTTCCTTTAATTCAGCATTTTTGTTTTCGTTTAAGTGCATACCATTCATGTGGGTCAGTGGTACATGCATAGGGGTGTCAGTCTGTGTGGAAAAGAGTAATGGTAGTGTGGAAAGAGTATGAGTTTGTGTTTGTGGTCGTGGTTGTGTTTGTGGTCGTGGTTGTGGTTGTGGTCGTGGTTGTGGTTGGTATTGTGGAGAGGGTATCTTTGAAATGCGACGGTGGCAAATATGGACACTCCCTGACGCCCATGGAAGCGTTAAAGTGTGTGAAGCCGAACTCGGACATTCCCTGGCACCCATGGTAGTGCTAAAGTGTGGCCTACGGACACTCCCTGATAACTCGAGTCTGGATACTGTGCGAGGGGTTGCCCCGGTATTTGCATGGCGGTTAGGGTATTCAAAGTGTGAGGCATTGGACACTCCCTGGTACCCCGGACCAAAGTGTGAGGCAAACTGGACACTCCCTGGCGCCCCGTTGCTAAAGTGTGGCTGTCTGAGTATTTCAAAGATACCAGGAGTAGGATAGTGGGTTGTTGTGGCTGTCGAGAGAAAAGCGTCGGCAAGATGAGTGTGGTGCATTGTTCTCATACACGGTCCCATCTGTGTAAATTTACCCTCTTTAAATAATGTTGTGGTTGTTTTTCTAAACGAGCTCTTTAATCATAATTATAAACTTGTGGATTTAATTTTGAATTGGAAAAAGGTAAATGGGTATGTTTTACATTCAAAGTCATGTTTTTAATACTCACCAGCTTCTTGAAGCTGACGACGTTGATGCGTCCTGGACATTCGTGTTCAGGCTTTTCAGGTTATAACCAGGAGGAATCATACGACTATGCTAATTAAGAATGGCTGATGTTGGGACGAGAAACTATTTATTATATGTTTTAAGTTTATCTGTTTTAAGTTATGAACTGTTTGTTTTAAGGATGACTGTAACAGACTCTAAGATATTATTTTATTTTCAAGGCGGTCTGTGCCTTAGTTGACCCCGGTTCATAAGATGTAATAAGATAGAAAATTTTTGTAAGCCTTGATTGCTCTACTCTGATTATATGTTTTGTTGTTTGACGTTTGGGACGGAATCGATCCTTCAAACTGTCGCGACCTACGGGTCCATAAAGGAAATTAAACGCTTTCCTTATTTATGCTACGTCGGGGCGTGACAAATTCCTTTTCATGTCCTATGACATTAAAGAATAAGCCGAATCTTGATTATAAGATTACATCTCTTGTATCATGTTTAGCTAAGCATCATTGACCTTGTATGTATCCAAATTCATGAAAAGTACGGTAATGATCCAATCATGTGATCCTTCTACCCAAAGAATTTTAAATGCATCTTTGCGATCTTTATTCCAAAGCATTTAACCGCTCTTTCAAAATCAACCTCTGTTAGGGTATATTTTCACACGATCATCTTCTAAGAAAAAAATCCAAAAAAATTTTTGGGAATTGTTTTTTGGAAAAAATGCTTCTCAAATGAGTTTCAAAGCAAAAATGTTTGTTGAGCAAAGGTTAAACATCCTCATTCTCAAAAAAAAAAAAAAAAAAAAAAATATCTTCAAAAGATTTTATCCTCCATAAAATTCGAAATTTTAATACTTAAAAGGGGTAATGAGGATCACAATGAGAGGAGAAATTGGCGAACTTGACATGGATGAGGATTTTATGTGCTTATGTGTTTATGTGCTAGGATTAGAATTTTCTTTTCTTTGGCATATAGAATAGGCACACACACATACATGCATTGCATCCGTATGGCATATGAATCATTCATGAAAAGCATATAATAAAATTAATAATAAGAGTGAAAGATAAATAGAATAAAAGCAAAAAAAAAAAAAAGAAAAAAGTTGTTAAAATAATGAATAATATGTTTGTAGGTAAAAAAAAATTGAATCAACTACGAGCACAGTCTGGTACAGAGATTCTACTGCGAGGCTAGTGAGAAAAGAGATGGCACAAGAGGCAAACGCAAGGGAAATAACGGAGTTGAGAGCAGTAATGGAACAACAGGCGGGCCAAATGACTAGAATGATGACTATGATAGAAGTGCTAGCACGACAGCCACCAAATAATGATCCTCCTCACAGGGATGAAGATTGGTTTGATGAAACAGAAGGGGTTGAAGCACCAAGAGCAGAAAAGGAGAAACTAGAAAAGGAAAGGGCTGAGAAGGATAAGATGATGACTGAGAAAATGGAGAAGTTGGGAAGGGTGGTCCGTAAGGCCCATGGGGTTGATACCTACTTGTTGGAATTGGAAGGATTATATGAAGGAGTCTGTGAAACATTACCTGCAGGGTTCAAAATGCCTATATTCGATAAATTTGATGGAACGGGGAACCCTCGTAGCCACATCAGAATGTGTATAGGGGCATTTCAGCCAAGTGGCTTGAGCACAACCATGATGGCTGTCCTGTTTCAGCAGACGTTAACCGGTGCTGCTTTGTCTTGGTACCTCACTTTGGAGCCAGGGAAAACCAGGAATTGGGAAGAAGTGGTCAAAGCATTCGTAGCCCAATACAAATACAATTAGGATTTGGATGTTACTATCAGGGATTTGGAGACCACCCGACAGGGGAACAAAGAATCTTTTGCTGAATTTCTGAGCCGATAGAGGGGAAAGGCTGCTAAGATGGTACAAAGGCCAACCGAAAAAGAGCAAATCTGAATGCTAATGAAGAACCTCCAACCTGTCTATCAGGAGAAGATGAGGTTCCAATCCCTCAACACCTTTGCCGAAGTGTTTGATGTAGGGACCAGAATCGAAGATGCGATACAGGAAGGGTTAATCAAAAGGGAGGAGCCAGTGAACAGGTACAGACGGCCGAGCTATGGAGCAGGAGGAGGGCATTCAGGAGGTCATCCAGGACCTACAGATGTGAACGCACTGAGCGAACCCGAGAAAAAGTTCGATATAGCTAGAAGTTACCCAAAGAGAGGAGGGGATAAGCCTTTAAGGAGGTTTTCGGAATTGGGAGTATCATTATCCACGGCCCTTGATCGGATAATGGCAAAAGGACATCTCCGCCTACTAGAGCCGCGACCAAGACTGAATCTGCCACCTCCAAATTTCAAATCTGATCTATATTGCAAATTCCATCAGGAACAAGGGCACTCAACTGATCGGTGTTCAAGATTAAGACATGAGATCCAAGATTTGATTGACAAGAAAGTAATATCTGAACCACCCACCAACCCGCCAAATGTCACCAGAAATCCGTTACCAGATCATCATGCCGTGCCACCACCCAGAATTTACTACTTGGGGAATGAGGGGGGCTCTTTTGATCCATCAGTATTGATCACTAAGTTGGGAAGTCCGAGAAAAGCTTATCAGATGATGGAGGATTCACAGATCTGCACTCTAAAAGGGCTGGTAGATGAAAGCAAAGGGAAAGAAATAAAAGGGGCTGTTGACACAGATTGGTGGGCACCCCAAGCTGACAATTCACTTTGGTACAAAGGAGATGATGTTCAGGCTCACAATAAAGTTAAGGAGGACCTATGGTATGAAAGTGAGGAGGAAGGTTTGAAAGTTGCTGAAACACAGGATGGACTTCGGGTCCAAGAAGGAATTAGTCACCTCACACGATCCGGAAGACATTTTAAGCCACACAAACTTGAGAAAGATCACCCGGGGCAGGAAGTGAATAAAGGGAAAGAGAAACGAAATGAGGAAGAAGAAGAGGATAGAGTTTTAAGACAGATGAAGAAGACACAGGCAAATATCACTATTTGGGGGTTGTTAATCGCTTCCAAGCGTCATAGACAAGCAGTCCTTGATGCTCTCAATCAATTGGACATCTCCATCGATGTTACTCCGGAAGATCTCGTTGGCATGATCAACAGAAGTCCAACTCTTGCTATTTCTTTCTCCGAAGCTGATGATCTTGTCAATATCAAGATATAAAAAGTGTTCTTTACTTTTCAAAAGATTTGTAGTGTGAAAGCAAAGGTCGAACCCACAGGGATTGGGTAACTACATCGACTTAATTTTAAAACCTAACTTTAGTTAATTATGAAAACGGATTTTTGCTTGATTTTAATTAAACTAATAACAATTAAAGTAAATCTAAACTAGGAAAGCAATTAAAGTTGTTTTAAATAATGTTTAAGGGAACCTAGGATTGCAAATCCACCACTAGCTTCATAATAGGAATATTTACGAATTACTTTAGCTTATTACGTTGGATGATAATGGGGAATTGTGGCTACAAGCCCAATTCCTCCGACAAGAAGATAATCATGGTTCAAGCACCAACATAATCCATCTTCGGTTAGCACGAATTATCCCACACTAAACTAGGGTTGTGATCTAATCCGTCTATCCTAGGCATGGACTATTCGGATACTTGATAGCACAAATCAATAAAGCACCATCACATGTAAACAATCTAAACAAGCACAGCAAGCATAGATCGTTGAGCACATCACAGTCAAAATAGATCTAAGACAAGAATAAATTCTGAAAGTAATGATTTAATCACTAGAAGTACGATTTATTTATAAAAATCCTCTAAACATGTGACTGTCATCCATACATAATAAAACTAAAATAAAAATATAAATAAAACCCTATTACTCGTCTAGGGCTTCATTGAAACCCTAGATCTATGATCTAGTTGGCCATAGAATTGATGAATAGCAAGAGGTTGATGGAGGAGGCCATGGAAATCCTTGGTCTTCTTCTTCTTCTCCTTGCTTTCCTCCCTTCAATGGCTGAAATTTTAGTTGTATATGGCTGTATCTAATGTTGTGTAATGATGTGTAATCTTCAATTTGATTTAGAATAGGATTTATATAGAGTTTGGAAGGATTTAGGAAGCTTTCCTAAGCCAAATCGCACTAAAACTGCTATATTTTGTAATCTGGACGTCATATGCACAAACCACCTTCGCTGGGCACTTTAATTTAATAAAATACGTGTTTTTGATTTTTGCACAGGTCCCTCGCGCGACCCGCTCGCGCGAGGTCCTTTTCGCTGCACTGCGCGACTTTCGTAGAATTGCGATAACTTTCTGCTCGGAACTCGGATTGACTCGCCGTTTGAAACCACGCGTCCGTAACTCAAAGATATACATTTTATATCTCTGGAGAAATTTCTCAAATCCAAAGTATCCATTGTCAAAAATGCAATTTTCCGAGACTTCTACTGCATTCAGCTTTCACCGGAATCACCATTTGAGCCCAGAATGACTTCCAAAGCCACTAATCATTGGATTTTTGTGCATTTTCATATTAAAGCTCCAAAACCTACAAAATATAGAATACTTATTAAAAATCACTTAATAACTACATGAAATGATCTAACAAAGCGTATTTTTAGGACTATAAACGGCAACTATTCGTCGCCGATCAGCTGACTTACCTCCTGGGGGACCTGTTTACAATAAGCCGTTGCACGTTACCGTGGAGTGCCTAGGAAATTCTCTACCCGCTTGCCTCGTTGACAACGGGTCCACATTGAATGTATGCCCTTTTCGGACAGCTAAAAGGATGGGGCTCGATGAATCCACATTTATACCATCAGAACAAAAAGTGAGGGCTTATGATAATACTCTACGGGCAGTTATGGGGATCATCTTTCTAAATCTCTCTGTTGGGACCGGTGAAAGGGAAACAGAATTCCAAATCATTGACATTCCTGCATCATTTAACCTGCTTCTGGGAAGGCCGTGGCTTGATAGTTTGGGTGCCATTCCATCAACCATCCATCAGAAAGTTAAGTACATCTGGAAAAACAAGGTATGCGATCTTCTGGGGGATAGCTGGATAAATGTATCTGGGTCTCATCAAGTGCTCCAATTTTAGAAGTACAAATGCAAGAGGGTGAAGCAAGTTTAGGTGGGTTTGAGTTCATTAACGTCATAGAAGAGGGGAAGCCGAAGGAGTTTTTACCACTGTATTTTGATCAATACACCAGTCCGTTGGTGGCCGGGATCATGAGAAAAATGGGGTTCTTCTCGGGGATGGGTTTAGGTAAGAAACACCAAGGATTGTCAGAATTCCCGAATATCATTACACAAACCCACACTCATGGGCTAAGGTACTCGCCAAGCAAGGAAGAGTTGAAGAAGAAGAAGAAAGTAACCGATGCACCACTGGAACCGTACTTAAAAACTCTTAATGGGTATTTCGTCAAGCAAGGGGAAGAATTTCCATTTTGCGGTTTTCCAGAGCCGTGGTTGGATAGAGCGGAGAAGCGTATAAAGCCGGGATTCGAGATTTTCTTTACACATGACTTCTCTGATTATGAAGACCCCTATCTTCAACAGCCTGCAAAATCTGCCATTATTCAGGACTGGGTGTGTACTCTGGATGGCTCGACAATGAAGAAACTGTTAGGAGAAGGGTACGAGGGGACCAAAAAGGGGAGCTCTGCAGAGATTAAGGATGAAGATGGGAAAAGCCGGGATAAAGAAGAAAGCAGGAAGAATAAAGAAGGGAAGAAGCCAGAGGAAGTGGAAATAGAAGAGATCACTCAGGAAGAAGAACAGGAAGATCACTCCATCGCCGATGTGGGAGGGGAAAGCAAGAAAGAATGGGTCTTTGAGTCTAGTAATAAGTATCCCCCTCACCCAGAGTCTGTATTGGCCCAAATGAGGCGTCTTTCCATTTCCATGTCTGTTGTAATTGCTCCGAAAAAAGTTAATGAGAATGTGACTAATTCTGCTTACTTGACTGTGCATAGTAATAACTGTGATGCATGTGATGAATATGATGACATACCTCATGAATTACAAAAATTGATCGAAAAAGAAAATGAACCTGCATGCAAAATCTTGGAAAGCACTTTAACCATTAATTTGGGCAATGAAGATAATCCACAAAATGTTTCTATTGGCTCCACACTTAATAATGAGGAAAGCAAAGAATTAATCAATCTATTAAAAGAATTCAAAGATGTCTTCGCATGGTCTTATGATGATATGCCAGGAATTGATCCAGAAATTGTCCAACACCATATTCCCCTTTTCCCAAATTCAAAACCTGTAAAACAAAAATTGAGGCGAATGAGGCCTGAATGGGCGCTTAAAGTAAAAGAGGAAGTTGAAAAGCAACTGAAGGCTGGATTCTTGATTGTCACCGAGTATCCTGAATGGGTTGCCAATATTGTACCGGTTCCTAAAAAGGATGGTCGTGTTAGGGTTTGTGTGGACTTCCGGGATTTGAACAAAGCTAGCCCTAAGGACGATTTCCCTTTACCCCACATCGACGTAATAGTGGATAATACTGCAGGACATCAACTTCTATCTTTCATGGATGGGTTTTCGGGGTATAACCAGATCTTGATGGCACCAAAGGACAGAGAGAAAACAACTTTTATCACACCTTGGGGGACTTACTACTATAGAGTTATGCCATTTGGACTTAAGAATGCGGGTGCGACCTACCAAAGAGCTGCTACTATGTTATTGCATGATATGATTCATAAAGAAGTAGAAGTATATGTGGATGACATGATAGTAAAGTCTAAGGATAGAGGAGGTCATTTGGAGGCATTGAGAAAATTTTTTGAAAGACTGAGAAAGTTCAGAATAAGGCTAAATCCGCAAAAATGCACCTTCGGAGTCACCACTGGGAAATTGCTAGGATTTCTAATCACACAGAGAGGAATTGAGGTAGATCCCACCAAAATCCAAGCCATAACCGAAATGCCTTCACCAAAGAATGAAAAGGAGTTCAGAGGGTTCCTAGGAAGAATACAGTTCATCAGCCGCTTCATATCCAAACTCACCATGACCTGTGGTCCATTGTTTAAACTGTTGAGGAAAGGAGAAAAGTTCGAATGGGATGACCAATGCCAAAAAGCCTTCGAAAGAATCAAGACCTACCTTCAAAACCCGCCTGTCTTATCACCTCCTAAACCTGGGAAGCCTTTACTACTATACCTATCCGTAACCGAAAACTCAATGGGGTGCATGCTGGCCCAAGAAGAGGAAGAGGGGCGTGTGGAAAAAGCCATATACTACCTGAGTAAGAGGATGACCGGATATGAGTTGAACTATTCACCGTTGGCGAAAGCTTGTTGGGCCTTGGTGTGGTGTACCCGTCGCCTTAGGCATTACATGCTAGCCTTCCCTATCACCCTGATATCCCGAATGGACCCACTCAAATACCTCTTTGAAAAGCCTGCCCTGACCAGTAGGATATCCCGATGGACCATGATGCTAGCCGAATTTGATATTAGATACATCACGTCCAAATCTGTCAAAGGGAAAGCCGTCGCAGAGTACTTAGCCGACCTCGCCATAGAATCCGAAGAAAGGGGAGAATTTAAGTTTCCAGATGAAGAAGTAATGGAAGTAAAAGAAAATCTGTGGAAAATGTACTTCGATGGAGCAGCCAATCAAATAGGGTACGGGGTAGGGATCATCCTCATATCACCTAGCGGAACCCCCACTCCGTTGGCCGTTAAGCTTAAGTATAATTCAACCAATAACACGGCGGAATACGAAGCTTGTATAATTGGGATGGAAGTAGATTTGGCTTTGAGAGTGGAAAAGATCGATGTGTTCGGCGACTCTAATCTGATAATATCACAAGTGAGGGGTGACTGGAGAATAAAGCATGAGAAATTGAGACCTTTCCATGAATACCTAGAGAGCCTGAAAATGCAATTCAGAAAAATTTCGTTCTACTACCTTCCCCGTGAGGAGAACCAATTGGCAGATTCCCTAGCAACGTTAGCCTCAATGATCCAAATTCCTGTGGGAGTCACCATGATTCCTTTATCCATAGAAGAGAGAACCCGGCCTTCGTATGAAACAATCTCCGCCATTGAAGAAGAGGAAGAGGTTGAGATACCATGGTATATAGATGTTTGGAACTTTATTGAGAAAGGAGAATATCCCGGAGGAGCTTCAGAGAAGGATAAGAAAGCAATTCGTAGATTTTCAGCTCAATTTGTAATCTATGCGGGAAAGTTGTGGAAGAAGTCTTACACTGGTTATAATTTAGAATGTCTATATGGAAGGGAAGCAAGGAAAATGATGGAAGAAATACATGAAGGAGTCTATGGGCCCCACATGAACGGACACATGTTGGCCAAAAAGATAATTCGGCAAGGATACTATTGGACGAGTTTAGATAAGGATTGCTGTGAGTATGTTAGGAGATGCCATAAGTGTCAGGTTCATGCAAATTTAATGCATACCCCACCTTCCTAACTCTATAGCATGACCACCCCTTGGCCGTTCTCTGTGTGGGGTATTGATATCATCGGGGAAGTAGTTTCGAAAGCTTCAAATGTACACCGGTACATAATTGTGGCAATAGACTATTTTACCAAATGGGTGGAAGCAGCGTCATATGCAACTCTGAAGGCAAAAGATGTGGTGAATTTTATCCAGAAGAACATAATCTGCAGGTACGGTGTGCCAAGTGAGCTTATTTTGACCATGGGAGTCATTTTCAGGGAGAGGTCATTCCATTCTTAGAGAAGTATAGGATTACCCACCACCAGTCCTCACCATACAGACCACAAACGAATGGAGCAGTAGAGGCCGCTAACAAAAATGTAAAGGCAATCCTGGGGAAAATGACGGATACATACAGGGATTGGCATGAAAAACTACCTTTCGCTTTGTGGGGATATCGAACTTCCGTGAGAACTTCAACCGGAGCTACGCCATATTCCTTAGTCCACGGGATGGAGGCTGTTTTGCCAGTAGAAGTCGAAATACCATCTTTGAGAGTTTTGGCAGAGTGCGAAGTAACCGAACCGGAGTAGTTGCGGGGGAGATATGAGGAATTAATGTTATTCGATGAGAAGAGGTTGGCTGCTGTAAACCATACTCAAGAATATCAGAAAAGGATAGCTCGTGCTTTCAACAAAAAGGTTCGCTCAAGGAAGCTTGCTGAGGGCGACCTGGTCCTCAAAGAACTTAAAGCGCCCGTTTATGACCCAAGAGGGAAATTCAAACCTAACTGGGTCGGACCATACATTATCAAGACACTTCTCTCCGGAGGAGCTGCTTATCTCACGGACCTAGATGGGGTTGAGTTTAAACCACCAATCAACCTCGATCGCCTCAAAAAATATTTTGCTTGAAACCTTGTCTTTCAAAACCTCCAGAGTCGATGAACTACGCTTGACCTGATTCCCGATAGGGGATACGTAGGCAACCTGCTCGGTTCGGTCACAAAATAACAAAAAATGTGCGTGTTCTTTCTAGCCTTATTTGAACTACTGCGGACCTGATACCCATTCGGGGATAAGTAGGCGGGCTCACAAGGCCTTCGGTCCAAATAAAGCCCAAACAGAGTTAAAAATCCCGAACCAAACTAGGGGCAAACTTGCGTTTGCCCAAGAACCACATCTAAGTCCCGAAACCAGGGGTAAACTTCGTTTGCTGGAACCGATGAACCCAGGAAAAGCCTAAACCCATTTCTGGATCTACTGGCTATCAAGATATGCATCATGTGGAAACAAGCAAGAATTCATTATATAGAGAGATTAAAACTAAGCAAAACTCATGAAAGAGCAATAAAAGCTGAAAGAGACATTGAGAGGAAAACTGTTCATAACCCAAAGAAATTAAAGAAGTGATAACTTTGATTCAACATGATTAGGGCATTTTCGGAATACAAAAGAGAGAGAGAGAGAGAGAGAGAGAGAGCTTTTCAAAAAAAAAAAGAGAAAAAGGAAAAAAAAAAGAAAAGGAAAATGCATCACAGAAAATAAAATGCAGCAAAAGGTAAGCAGACTTTGTTGAAAATTTTAAAAAAAATCTTGTTGTTTTCTTCCTTTTCATTTTGTCTGTCTAGAAGCTATTCCCTGACCAATGTCTGAATCTCAAGCAAATACTTTGCGGTCGGGACAACTGAAGCTGGAGTCCTTCGAAAGGGAGTCGATACCCTATCATGCCAAGCCTCAGCAAATATCCTCACGGTAGAAGGGCGTAGGGCGGAACTCCTCGAGAAATCAGCGGTAATAGCATCAGGGACGTCCTGGAGCAAGCCAAACTGGCAGACTACTCGGCTGGGGATGTAAAAAGTAGTGGCTCTCAGACTAGGCAACCAAACCCCCAGGCGCCCTGGGAGTCGTACCGCGACGGAGCAATAAGACCACCGGGGGCATATCCAGCAGATGTCCTCGTAGCTCAAGCCTCGAAACCAAGCAAGCCAGCTAGTAATTGTACGGGAAGGGTAACGGACACCCATGCGATCATAGGAAAGCGGTCTCCCGAGGGGAGGGCGAGCGAAGAAGCCTAAGCGCTCAAAGAGCCAAATCTGCAAAACGTGAGGTGACCCCGAAAGCAGCATCGACCCCGCAGTATGGGCATGATCCAAGCCCAGCAAGGTCTCCCCCAGAATGAGCATAACGGCACTCTGCATCTCTCGGAGGCCGCATACGACCGGAATCAGGATGTCAGTGGAAGACTGAAATAAGAAGTGGGAAAGCATCGCCAAGGAAAGGGCACTCCGTCTGATAACCTGATATCTCCCATTCTCAGGATCACCAATGGGTGCATAAGTGGAGGAAAGGCGGTCAAAATCAATGTGTCGATCCCGAACAAAAGAACTGGCAGCAACCCGGGAAATACCAAGAAGAGCCGATAAATCCTGGATATATCCCGCCTAAACCTGTGGAATGATCAAGTCGGCATAGGGATCGGTGTGGAGGATGGCACTGAACTCCTCAAAAAGAGGACAAACCTCCTTATGACCAAACCGAAAGACATGCAGAGTAGGGTCCTAACATATGATAGCTGCTCGAAGTAAGCCCTCGTCTAGAACCATATGGCGAAATGCGAAAAGATCCGTCAGTCTGTGAGACTCAAAGTTGAGTCGGTCGATGCCCAAAAGAGAATCCATCCATGGGTATAGAATGGCAGAACTAATGGGGGCCATGAAGAAAGGAGGAAGATATAGAAAATTTTTTAGTGCAAAGAAGGAAAAGGGTTTTGGAAATCTCAAATGAACCTAAAAATGGCAAATGGCAGCTTATAAAGAAAAAGGGCCCGGACCGGCACTCGATGTAAAGTGGCGGCATCCACTGAGTGCCGGCCGGCAATCACTGAGTGCCGCGTGGCGTTCAGTGAGTGCCGATCAGCCTCCCCGAGTGCCGGCCAGGGTTTGAAAGGCTCCTGGTTCAGTTTATAACCTTAATCAGCCCAAACCTGCATAAAATTTGAATAGAATTTCACCAGTCATCATCCCAGCATCAATTGTCTTGCACCATTCATCAAATAGAATCAAGAAAAGATGTTCATGTTCTAAAAACAAGCAAAAGGGATAAGGTTTAAAGCTAAGCCAGGGAAACAATCTAGCATGAATATAAACAAATTCAAAATGGGCACGCAGGCCACCATGCATGAATGCTATCTATCCGTTTAAATAAATCCATCAAAAGAGAAAGTTCAAAGTTCTCGTCCTCGCAGGGACGTTTTGAAATAAGAGAGAAAAGAGATAAGCTATCCTCGTCGGCAACGAGAATTCCTTCTGACCGCCTGCGGAGCTGTCTGACTCCCCCCAGCTCCACCGTCTCTGCCATCTCCCCCGTCTCCACCCTCTCCTCCATCACCACCACCTTTGTCACCACCTTGGCCGCTACCACTAGCACCTCCTTGATAGCCGCCGCCTTGGCTCAGTTGGAACTCCTGGATCTGCCTCCTCAAAGCAGCCATCTCAGCTTCCTGCAAGAGAGAATAAAACGAAATAAGTGATGTAAAAAAAAAGAGAAAAAGGAAAAGAAAAAAAAGGGGGGGAGATTATGATACCATAGCCCTGGCCTGAAGGTCAGCAGTGGCTCTCGCTCCATCAGCTTGAGTAAGAAAGAAATAAGAAATTTTTTTTTAAAAAAAATGGGCATTTGAATTTTTTTGGAAAATAAATAAGGAAAATCTTTTGAATTTTGAAAATAATGGTAATAAAGGTTTTTGCCTCTGACAAGAGGGGAATTTACTCTCCATTCACGTCCATGGATCCAATGCTGGGCGGTGTGCGCATAGGATAGACCCTCCTCAGCATAATCCCGGGGGACTGTATCGTATTGCAAAGGGATGGATGGAGCATTTTGAGCATAGGGGGTCAGCTGATACATGGTCTCTTGACCCATGTCGACCATTGGAACATTCCAATTCCACTGTGGAAGAGCTGGGGGTTCGGTGACCCCAGGAACAGGCTGCAAGTAAGAGTTTTGACATAAATAGTTGCATATTTCATAAAAGAATAGAAAACAGAAATAAAGTTTATGTGTGAATAAAGTTCGTTACCCGGATAACATCCATGAGAGGAAAGTTGTGCATAAGGGAATTCAGCCTAAAAACTGGATAGCCATCTGGATCGTCCAAATAATTTGCAATGTTCTCCCCACCTAGGGCAGTAATGAGGTCCTCATGATCCAGAGTCTCAGTGCTCCGCATAGTAGCAGGAGGAGCCCTGGGCACGTAAAAGGTAGGGGCAGCAAGTGACTGCCTAGTCACTCTCTCACCAAGATACCACTCCCGACACGCTTCGCCCACCATCAGGATTCTCAATCTAGAAAGGGCCACTGCCGCTTGAATCGCTTCTCCCGCCTCTGGGAGGGCCATCGCCCACGGATTCCACTCCACGTGAACCTCGCGTAGATTGATGAGGAGGTTCCTATAACCGATAAAGTCGTGAGCCCCGACCTTCCGGCCCGTTGCTCCCTTCCTCCATTTCAAGCCTTGAGGCATAATCACTGCCTCACTCCCCCGGGTATTAGGGGCCCTCATGCGAAGGTATTCATGAGACCATATCTGCAAGGCAAGGAAAAATGAATTTGGTCAGCAAAATAAAATCAGAAAAGGTGAAGGAAGAGAGTAGAGAGTATATGTCATTGAAATTTTACCTCCCAAGCTCTCCAGTACCCGCCGGTGGAAGGTGAATTTCCCCGAGAAACCTCACTCATGTGGTTATAGAGGGTCGCCAACCCTGCCCCTCCCCAATTATATTGAGAGACGCGATCGACGTCTGTGAGGGAAGCCAAATACCCAAGGTTGATTGTATCTCCCTTTGTGCTCATCAGCGAGCAACCCAACACTTACATGATGAAGGCCCTGGCCATTTGCTCGTCAGTGAAGGCCTGGCCCTGGAAAGTATCCAGGAACCATTTTGCAGGTACTATGAACTCCCCTGGATGAGCCCCGAGTAAGTCAATAATTTCTTCATGACGGTTCTGAAGATCGTCATAGCGAGCAATAGGAAGTCCGTCGAATGGAACACCTATGATCATAGCAAAGTCCAAAGGAGTCATTGTCATCTCCCCGAAAGGAAGGTGGAAAGTGTTTGTTGTATCCCACCATCTCTCTGCCAAGGCCTAGATATGAGTCCTGTCGTTTGAGCTCTTCTCTAGAAGTAATGCAAAGAGTCCAAATCCAGCATTGTTAACCAAAGTTCTGACTTCGTTAGAAAGAGCCTCATACCACCTTCGACCGTGAGCCATACTCCCATGGCCTTTTAGGATAAACTTTGGAGTCTGTAAAAGAAAAAAAAACAAAAAAAAAGAGAGATAAGAAGCTGAAAAGAAATAAGTAATCAAACTCTCTAAAAAAAAGGGGGTGATAATAATAAGAAAAAAGAGGAAGATAGAAATTCTTTTGAGTCTAAGCGACTCATTGTTTCAAGAAATAGAAATTCTTTTGAGTCTAAGCGACTCATCGATTCAAGCAATAAAAATTCTTTTTGAGTCTAAGCGACTCATTGATTCAAGCAATGAAAATTCTTTTTGAGTCTAAGCGACTCACTGTTTCAAGAAATAAAAATTCTTTTTGAGTCTAAGCGACTCACTGTCTCAAGAAATAAAAATTCTTTTTGAGTCTAAGCGACTCATTGTCTTAAGAAATAAAAATTCTTTTTGAGTCTAAGCGACTCACTGTCTCAAGAAATAAAAATTCTTTTTGAGTCTAAGCGGCTCATTGTTTCAAGAGATAGAAAATTCTTTTTTTGAAGCAACTCGTTGTATCGAGAAAATTCTTTTAAGTATCAATTCAAGAAATAGAAATTCTTTTGAATCTAAACGACTCGTTGGCAACAAGGTTTTAAGTTCAACAAAAGTGGCCGGTATAAAAATTCACATGCTTCGCAAGGCCGATGCGACTCTCATTAGTAATAAGATAGAGGGAGCAATCAATAAATCCAAATAAAGGTGAGGGTAATAATGATGAGCATTGAGCCCCAAACATGACAAGAAAATGATTCAATAAAAGGGAGACATCATAAATAGGTCGAATTGCATTCAAGTACGTAAAATCATGGGGGCATCCATATATGCATCATTCATCCTACATTGCATAGCATTGTTTCATCATAAGCACAAAAGTGGGTTTAGGAGTATACCAATCTATTGAAGGCCCGCGCTGAAAGATGCGCCCCAGGATCGGCAAGTAGGACTGATGAGTTGTGACCAGGGTTGGGCTTATACTTCTTCTTCGGGGGGACCGTAAGATCCTGAGCCACTAGCCATTGAAAGAACTACAAGCAAGAAAGGGAGAAATCAATGTTCATATGAGAAATCTTAAGGGGAAAACATGAAGAAACATGATTTCAAACACAAAATCAAGCAAAGTTGTAATCTTTATGATTAGAGAGAGAACATACCTTGATTATGGGTGGTTCTTGGACAGAAAATCAAGAGAGAATGGAATCCTAGAGAGGAAAATCGAGAGAAGAGAAAGGAGAGGAATGAAAAAGAGAGAAGAAGAAACCAAGTTTTAAAAACAAACTGCTGGCCAGGCCGGCACTCGATGGAGGGTCGCCAGCACTCAGTGAATGCCGCCCGGCATTTCACGAAGTGCCGGCCGGCACTCAGTGAGTGCCGGTTCTCCTCACCAAGTGCCGCCGCGTGTGCCAGGTGGCCTTTTTACTCCTGATTTTCACTATTTACAAAAGAACCCCCGAATTTTGCTCCCATGTCCTTAAAGTTTTTCCCTCGTTTCAAAGGGACCCCCAAGATTTGAAGAATAAGTTCTTAAGCCCTTTTGTAAATAGGGATTAGCCCCTACTTGTTGAGAATTCTGTCAAGAGCACCCGCTTGCGGTAAATGGGTAAGTTGAGTCTAAATCAACTCCGGATTTCTTGGGAATTTGAATAAATTGGAGTCTGTTTGACTCCGGACTCTTGGAAATTAATAAGATTGTCTCCTGATTTTAGAAAGATGAATTGGCTTGAGTCTAAATGACTCTGATTTTGGAAAAATGAATTGATTTGAGCTTGATTCCTAATTGATTCAAGACAGATTGACTCCTAATTTTGGAAAAATTGAAGTGAATTTGGGTCCAATTGACCCCAAGTTTTTTTGAAAATTGAAAATTGATTAAAATTGAGTCCGTGGACTCCAAATTTTGAAAGTTGAATTGAATTCGAGTCTGTTAATTCCAGATTTCAAAAATTGAATCTATGGACTCCAAACCTCGAGAATGTTAAATTTGGATATGAGCCTGCTGACCCCTGATTATGACTTATATTTTCGGTCCTCGTAACAGATTTACGTTGATCCCGCTTGTGAGAATTCTCGATCCTCGTAACATATTTGCGTTGATCATTTGTTTGAGAATGTAACATATTTGCACTCTCGGTTCTCGCAATATATTTGCGTTAACCCTCATTTTGGGAATATAACGGATTTGTATTCTCGATCCTCGTAACGTATTTGCGTTGATCCTTTGTTTGAGAATGTAACATATTTGCACTCTCGGTTCACGCAACATATTTGCGTTAACCCTCATTTTGGGAATATAACGGATTTGTATTCTCGATCCTCGTAACGTATTTGCGTTGATCCTTTGTTTGAGAATGTAACATATTTGCACTCTCGGTTCTCGCAACATATTTGCGTTAACCCTCATTTTTGGAATATAACAGATTTGTATTCTCGATCCTCGTAACGTATTTGCGTTGATCCTTTGTTTGAGAATGTAACATATTTGCACTCTCGGTTCTCGCAACATATTTGCGTTAACCCTCATTTTGGGAATATAACAGATTTGTATTCTCGATTCTCGCAACATATTTGCTTTGATCCTTTGTTTGAGAATGTAACATATTTGCACTCTCGGTTTTCGCAACAAATTTGGTCCGCATAGAATAAGCATGGCGTCTGCATAATCAGGTCTATTCAAAGGATACCATTACATGGCACTTGCGTCACGATAAGATAGGTGCATTCATCCGTATAATTACTTGTGCTTGTGTACTGTTACCCCTTGCTCGAACTACGTCTTGGTCTGATTCCCGATGGGATACGTAGGCAGCTCGCCCTTGAGCACGACCAGCATTTGGCCATCTGCGCACCCGATTTTGCAACGCATTTTGTTTTTTTACCTAGATTCGACCGTTTGGTCAAAGGCTTGTCTTTCACACAGGCTTTGACATTCATTTGTGATACGCGTTGCTGTACGAACTTTGTCAAAGAGGGGCAAACTGTAGACACCTCAATTTTGACCAAACGTCAAATCTAGGGATTGGTTACCTCTCAAAAGACCGATGATGACAATAGCCGATGACATTCGAAGATTTTCCAGGAAATTCAAAATCTTCAATTGATTCTTCAAGACAAATTTCAAAATTAAAAATAGAAAATATAAAAAGGAGAAAGAAGAGAGAGGATTTGGGTATTCGGGAGAGCCCCGAACATTAAAGAACACACGAGGAAATCAGTCTGAAAATTTGCTCAATAAAAAAAAAAGGGTTTTGGAAGTATAAAATGAAGATGATAAAAAAGGAGAGGAGTTTTTAATAAAGAAAAATTGTCTCTTGAAGAAAAAAAAAAAAAATAATAATAATAATAATGAGCATAGTATATTGAAGAATATACCATGCACATGGGTGCATACCACCCACATGGGTGCATTTTAGCACAAATATATATAAACATATAAAGATAAATCACAAAATTAAATTTTGATTAATATTCCTTTAGAAAATTTGAAAAAAGAGCAAATTCAGTTAGCCCCGGCACCCGGAAAACCCGGCGGCACTCACTGAGTGCCGCACCGGCATTCACGGGTTGCCGCCCGGCATTCAGTGAGTGCCGCCCGGCATTCAGTGAGTGCCGCCGGCACCCGTCGAGTGCCGCTGGCTTTAACAGACTGCTTTTCTCACATGTTCTAGAAGAAATCTTTGCACATGGGCCTCCACCCGAATTTACCCATTTATCCTTGAGATGATGGCCTATTTAAACATATCTTCATCTTCATTTTGAGGGGACTTGAGCTTTCAAATCAATATACAAGCATATACAAGAGATATACTTGAGTTTAGAGAGAGAATTAGAGAGAGAATTCAGAAGAAGAGAAGAATTTCTTGAAGAATTTGAAGAGTTTTGAGAAGAATTTGAGGATCTTGGAAGAACTTCACAAGAAATTGAAGAATTCTTTGAGGTCATAGAGGTAACCTCTTAATCCTTGGTAGAATTAGGATAATTCAATCACAAGTTCTTAGATCTAGGAACTTTTCACATTTTCAAAACCTCTCTTCTTATCCCATTTCATCACACACCACCAAGAACTTGTGATTGAATCTCATGACATCTCATTAATTTGGATTTAATTAATACCTTGGGTTTGAGATAAATTAGTTTTGAAGTATTTGTGTTCCTAAATAAAACTTTGATTTCCTTTATTTCTATTTCATTCATGAGGTTCATGAGATCCTCCATATCTCATTGAAACTTTTTGAGTTTTGATTCCCTAGTTTCCTATGATCTTATGATCCATATGGAGATTAAAATGAATCATGGTCATAATCTACACATAGTTGGTGAGATACTAGTATCAACTCATGACTAGGATCTCTTTACTATGAATCTTATGGAATTCATACTATATTCCATGGAGATTAGAGTAGAGTTGTTTTTTTAGTCTCCAATGACCATCAAATGGTAGGAGAAGTACTTTAGTTTGAGTCTATCTCTATGATTTGGACTAATCTCTTCCTTGGGTTTTGAGAAGTTCTTCATACTTCATCTAAAACCTACATATATGTGTGTCTTTATCCTCCAATGACCACCAAGTGGTAGGAGTAATGATTTGAACTCAAGTTTTGGTCCATAAGTTTGAGTTCATTGTTTGGGATTTTTGTGAAGTCCATTTTATACTTCATCAAAAATCCATGGGTCTAAAGATGTCCTTAGTCTTCAATGACCATTATGTGGTAGAAGAGTTGGTTTAGTTTAAGTCCCACTTCATGATCTAACAATTGGGGTTAAGAAATAAAGTTGAACTAGCAAAATAAAAACAGTGAGTTCACGAACTGTTTTTGATCAAAGATTTTTAGTTCAAAATCTAACCGTTGAAATCAAGTGAAACCAACAGGAAAGTGTCAATAACACATTGTTTTACCACTGTAAGTTTTGATTTGGTAAGATTTTAGGCTTAGAATGGTTTGATCATGAATTTTGTGAGACAACCACAATCTGTCCAGAATTTTAGAATAGTTTCAGAACAGCAAACCGTTTTTAAAATTGATAGATCAGAGCTCTAACCAAGTTTTCAAGACCTCTAATAATTGTTTATAAGAACCTTAATGTGTTAGGAAGGTTCCCTAAAAAGAATGAAGCAATTCGGATTTGTGTGCTATTTTTAAAAAATCATACAAGATCTCTGGACAGAAGGTCGTAGAATGCTGAGTGATGTCTAGTGTTTTCCATATTCCCGGAGATCTAACCGTTCAAACCTTGATTTTCTTTTTGGGTTAGAAACTAGACTCACAGAGGCATAACATATCCAAAAATCATTTAGATCCAACCGTTGGAAGTATTTTATATCGATTTTTGAAGATCTGGTTTGCTCTCTGTAATTCATAAAAAATTGTTACTGTTTTTGTCTAATCTTATTTATTTCAACTCAAATGGTCTCTTAATGTCTTAGGACTCAAACCATGTTTTGAATAATGATAATTTAGATTAAACCCAGAGGCTTAGGGATCCAAATTAGTGAATAAATTCATATCTCATTCTTGTTCATATTCATGCATTCATTCATACATGTTAATATTCATAAGTAGGACTTATCTCTTGTCTAAGTTGTATCTAATCGAACATGACTTAGGATTAATTCTCTTTGATATTATATCTTGTCTAAGGCATGTGTACTAACCTTTGTTTTGTAGCGCATTTGAGGTACAATTTCTCAACTCTTCTCTAGTTTAATTCTATTCTTTGATTTATATTGATTTTCAACTCCATGTGCGACACCTTAGCTTAGGTTTTGCCTTATGTGAATATGTGAATTAGAGACCTTTTCTTAGGCTTTGCATTTTGTGTATGCATTGAAAGTTTCCATTTCGCGGCTGGATCCCGGGTATGTTTTCCAGTTCTCTATTGCATATCATGTTGCTTGCTACTTGAATTACGTGGTTTATGAATGATATTTTGCCGTTAGCAATTTTACACCATTTCCAACATGCTTGTGTTATGTATATCTATATATGTATTAATTGAGGGCATGCTTAGATTATTAATTTGATTAAAAAGGATGTTGAGTAGAGGCCTATCGCGAGATAGGATGAAAGGGGGTGTTTTAGTCCGTCGGGCTCCTTCCCTTTTTATTCCATAATCCCCGGACCCAGTTTATCTTTGGTTTCGCAAAAGATCAGTTTACTTTTAAAATGGTTTCTTAATTTTTCCTTTTAAAAATTAAGTGGCGACTCATTTGTTTTAGAAATTGATTTTGAAAAGCTGTGGGTAAAAGAAAGAATAACCTGCGATATCCACAGTTAGATATAAATTGTGTTAGTTTATCCAATATATGCATTAAGAGAGAGAGAGAGAGAGAGAGAGAGAGAGAGAGAGAGAGAGAGATTACTGGCAAAATCATAACCTTCAAGAACTCAAATGTCTGTTATTTTGAGTTAATTTGACATTATGACATTGAGTATGTTATTTTAGAAAAGCACATGTTTTTACACTTTAAATCTTGTGCCTAGTTGTGTTGACATTGGCTCAATTGCAAGAGTTAATACACACTATGCTTAGATACAAAATATGATATATACCCAACTAGTTTTTTGTGCACTTGTTGGTTAAAGTCACGCAGTATGCATACTTAACAATATTTATTTCTTATATGTAGTTGGTTTAATCGATCCATATTACAATCTCCATGATGCATGACTTTTGTTAGATATCTGTTGATGGTGATTTTCTCACCTTTTTATGTACAAATACTTGATACTTTGTTGTAGAAAAAAATTCAAGTTACAAACATTTGTCTGAAAATATTGTTTAAATGAATTTGTTTATTGAGTGTACTCTGAGAAGTCGCTCTATTGAAAAATTGTTCTCCTTGTATTTCTGAGGAAAATTTGTGATGCCAAAAAAAAATGAACTTGAGAGAATATGAGTTTTTTGCAAAGGTGCTTTTACAAGCTTTTGACCAATGATGATCTTAAAAATGATTTCTATGTTTAAGAAATATTCAGTTTTGAAATTTGGAGACTATCTTACAAGAATATATGAACATTAGAAATATTGAAAGGAGATGTCAAATTGTATGGATCAAGTTCTAGCTCCTTGTATCTTGTGCCATATTATATTAAGTATGACAACTTACTTTATGCGTCCTACATCGTGAGTTATGGTCTTTTCCAAATAGTGGGGGCTTAAAAAAAACACTGAGTTATTTTGATATAATTTTGACTTTGAAAATATTACTTGGCATAGTGCAAGAAATTGGTAATCCAAGTGGTGGAATAAATTATACTTACAAAGTTTAATGATGTAAATAAATTCATTGATCTGACCATATATGTTTGCCTTGGGTAGAATTAATCCAAGATGATTATACTTGTTTACCTTGGATATATTATCCAAGATGATGGTTATTTTGTGATTGTCTTGGATACTTTCAAAATAATAGAATACCTTGAATCTTTTACAAAATGACTTGAGAATTACACAATATGAAATTATAGGGATTCCTTGGAATTAACCAAGATGAAATGAGTGATTCCTTGAAGATTTTCAAGATGATTAATTGTGTTCTCATTGGAACCAATTGTTGATTAATTTGAATACCATTACTTGTGTAATGAGATAGTTAAAGAAAAAATATGAATTATGGTTTGCTTAACCAAAGGTTTTCCATTGTACTAGAAAAGTATAGTGATGAGGTTTGGAACACCCTATGAGGTGATTGTTGTATACCATTGGCTATGTGTACATATTGGGAGGTGGAACTATTTGTTGAAAGCCAATGAAGGAGCGGTTCGGAGAAAATCCATACCACTTCTTTTGATCCATTGTGATTGTACTTTAATGTTGGAAGAATGTAAAAAAGTACTATGATGGAAATCAAAGTCGTTAAAGAGAAAACATAAAGATCCTATGTAAGTGATTTGACAATTTATCGAGGTAATCCATTTATAAAAAGTTCTAGCTAGATTAAAAGTATGAATGCATCGAGGGGGATAGGCCTAAAGCTCAATCAATAATAAATCGCCTATGAGGATACCCTACCTAGGGACCAGAGATCTTGAGAACCAGGTTCAAAGGGAAGAATGAATCATAGAGTGGTTTAATAGACATGCACTGAATTGAGCACTAGCTCATTGGCTATCCCTATGGTATAAGTGCATGGATCTCATGACAGATATGAGGTTAAGTTGTTATCAACTCTTAATGAGTTCTATAGCCATCATTGGTGGGATGTTAGAGTCATGAGAGCATCCTTGATAGACTCGCCTATTTGAGTGTGGACGTGGGGCCGCTTTTTATGAGAATTGGGTTAATTCTCTAGAGTGCTCAAGAAGCCGGGATCTAGCACATGGCCGTTAACGTGCTAGCTTTGAAGCTTGGATTAGAGTGCTAAAAAATTATGTGTGTGACGCAATATCTTGTTTCCCAAAGCAGTCATAGTTCAAGATATTGTCACTATTGACTCTGGAGCAAGATTTGTTGAACCCTAAGTGGGGGTTCAAGCCATTGGCATCCTTATGGATAATTTTTTTATCCTTTCCCAATGTATGATTATCTTTATTTTTATTAAAATGAGTGGGGGAATGTTGGATTATTTTAATAAAAAAAATAATCTTTTTTTTTAATTGATTGTATATACCTTATTGTTTAAAGGTTTCATTAACTAGTGGTTTAATGTTTTTGTTGTCATTAACCAATGGTGTTAAAAGTTGGTCTCAATGGTTAATAACCTCAGACTTATTGTCCAATGAATAACGCATATAGCATTTTACATTATTATCTATTGGTTAGAACAAACTATTTGATGTTCTATTACCCAGCGTATAGAACACAGTGTTGTTAAAAGATTCCTAAAACCTTTTACCATTACAAGGTGTTACTGGCTAGAAATAGTAAATATCAGGCTTTGATTAGAGACCAAACACATTGGTTTGAGCCAACAATATTATATATACATACATATATCAATATATGTAATAGACATAGAGAGTTCACTATTTGCCTTTTTCAAGAATTTTATCTTCTTTGTTTTGGTCCAGCATCTATTTGTACATTTTTTATTCTTTTCTTATTAAGTCTTGTTTGGGTAAAGAAAGCACTAGCGGGCAAGCTTCTTGTTTATCAAGTTGTGTAGATGTGATAGGCTTATGGCAAAGGTGGCCGGGCTGTTGTATCCCGAAGATAGTGTGCTATTTTCTACTGCACCAGGTATCACCCGTAGAGGGCGCGTATCGTCTCAAGAGAGCTTGGCGCCTCATCTCAGTCACCTTATTATCAGTTTGATTCGATTTTGGTGGAATTGACGATGTCTCTATTATTGGTGGATTCTTTAAAGGCATATTATTTTGACGGCTATTTTTTGTATTATTCTCCAACAATTCCTCTCGTGCATCACATTGGATTGAGCACCCAAAATTAGGAGCAAAATCAGAAGCCCAAAAAACAAAAACCAACTCCATGAATCGAATGTATATGCATGTGTACCAATAACAATGTGTATGTGTACTTTTCTTGAAGAAAGTGGAGAATCTAGAGATATGTAAAGAAGGAACAGACTTTAGTGCTGTTAAAACAGTACTGTTGGTGCTGTTTCTCACATATGAACAGTAAAAATAGTGTGAAATTACAGTTTTGATCAAACTATTTTTGTACTGTTTTCACTGTTCATGTATGTGGAACAACACCAACACCACTGAAGTCCGTTCCTATAAAGAAATACTCTAAAGTCTAAACCCACTGGCCATTTATAGGGAATAGGAAAAGATTTTTGAGTTAATATAAGACATGACCTTTTTGGCTTTTACAACAGACTGCCATGATTTAAGTGAGAGAAATGATAAAGAGAAATGTTTGAAATTTCATATGGAAAGTAAAATTGCTATAACACGTGTCAATCTCTCAACCTTCCACTGTTAGATTTTGACTGTAGATATAAATAGATATAGATTTAGATTTACTCACTGTAATACATCAGTCATTTTATTAGTAGTTGATATATTTTGGTTTTTTGCTTATCAAATGCAAATTTTATTCATCATGGACAAAGCCATGAAACAGAAAAAATGACCCTACAATTCGAACCAAAAGAGAAATCAGAGCCTTGCAAAACAGCAAGCTCAAAACTAGGGACGGATGTAGGAAAATGGAGCTGGGGGGCCTTGATAGGATGATGAGGTAGTGAGTTTACGGGGGTAGCAACCCCAAGGGAATTTTTTTGAGTCTATTTATACATATTTTTTGGACGGATGAAGGAATCAGAAAACTTAATATTGATTGACACAAAATGTACTATAAAATTACACATTATTTATACAAATTGAGACCAAAAGGTTGAATGTTTCATACTTGGGAGGGGGGCGTAAGTATAAAATAGAGAGCTTTTTAATTTGGAAGGAGGGCTTAAGTGTGAAAATAATTTTTTTAGGATATATATGATATTTTTCCAAAATCAATGGGGCACAGATCCGTCCATTCCCAAAACCTAATTAAAATTAAAACTCACGCAGACCATAAGAAACAAAAAAAGGAACCCGTAGGATAACCCACAAAAAGAACTCAAAGCAACATATACCACTTAAGAGTAAATTATTGTCGAAGTTATATTTTTATTAGAATGATTAGCATTATAATGATTATTATTATTGTTAAGAAAATTAATTGATGTTGTAATTACTATTAATATTAATAATTGTAATTTATATGCCATTATTATTAGTACTATTATCATAATTACTATTTTTTTAAATTTTGAATAACATTTTTAAAATTTCTATCCCTTTTCATGTCTCTTAATGCATGTCTTAGTACCTCTCCCTTTTCTTGTTTTTTTTTAACCCTGTCATCGCCAATGAACTTAATCGAGTTATTTCTTAGAAGATTTCTAGGATATACTGTCACGCCCCGGCATTGGAATAATTAAGGGAAGTAAGCTTTCTTATTAGACTCGTAGGCTCGTAACAAGTTACAGATTGCATGATTGTCCAATTACTAACGAAATATAAAATGTCAGAGTAATAATAGCAGTGCAAATGTTCTATGTCCAGCGGAGTAATATCAGTGTCTTACAAACTTCATTATACATGCTAGTTATTACAAATATCCAAAATTCAAAAGGAACAGAAGTTTAAGGCCTGACGACCGATAACAACAACCACAATAACATAATAACAAATAAATAATAAAATTCCCCATTGGGAATAGAACGGCTTCAACAACACGAACTCCTCTTTAACTGGCAAAGCCACAGCCTTCTTCGTCTACGTTCTCATATCCACGGTACTCGCCCAGCGGAGCATCTCCAACAGCTGAAACTAAAGCAGCTGGACACGGATGTCTTTGGCCACATGCCCATCAGCTGAAAGCTGAGTGAAATACTACAAAGCACAAACAATATGAATATATACACCAATTACGTTATCACTGAAAATTTATCGCAACGTTACACAAGTTATCATCTAAAACTCTACATTCTTCCCAATTGTGCAATCACGCTAGTGCAACACAACCCGAACGAATCCATTATGTCAATAACTCATAACTTGATAGTACTAGCTCCTATTAATGCATGACCATAACACTGGTAGTACTACCTTTTGCCCACAACCACAACAACACGGAACTGACGGTACTAGCTTCCATCAATACACAGCAACTGACACATCATGCCTAATTCGGTCTCAAATTCTTAAACAAGCCCAATTCAACCACAACACAACTCCTAGCCCAATTTGACCCTAAGTCGACACCAAGCCCAATTCAGCCAACTCGATCGTCATAGCCTAATTCAGTTCTAACTGAATTGCATTCTTCCACATGGCCACACATGATCATCAAATGCAAAATATGGCCATATATGGCCCTCTAATTGCTCGCTTAGCTTACAATTGGCCATAACTCAAACGTTATAGCCCACAATTGGTCCTAACTCGACACCAATTCAACACAACTGACCACAACACAATAGGAACGCAACACTATTCATGAAAAGACCATTAAGGTCACACGACACATGCAACTAACCATGGAACAACCGATAAGGTTATTCAACACAACCATGCTCTCACGTCTGTCAATACACTTATCAACTTAAGTACATTATTCGCGCATTATACTTCATTACTCCCTTAGTGATTCAACCTAATGCATTACCATTAATGTTATTAAACTAGTCATACCAAAGTACTAACAATGATATGGAATTAAACATGTTAAGAATCCAAGATACCAACATGGTGTTACTGAATAAGGATAAAGTACAACTACAGAATTGATAAACTTGATCATCTCTACTATATACAACTCCAGGTTCAGTTAAAAAAATCCATAGTACAAACCATAATAGCTTCAACATGCAAACAAGGAAGGATTACAAATACTGTCAAGCTTAAGTGCTCCGGCCACTTGAGCGCTCGCGGCTCGAGCGCTCGAGCTTGCTCGAGCACTCGGGTTTAGGAGATCAGAACAATGTATAATTTAGTAGCTTCAAAACAACTACGAATTAATTACTAAAACTCTAAGATTTCAAAACAAGTCACACATGCAACATGTTTTTATAGATTACACATGTTTAAATATATGCTATGTATGAATTAAAGTACTCACAATGGATCACAATTATGTAGATGATGAAATTTATCTAAACTTAAGGAATAAATGAAGATTATGATGTTCATGAACTATATCTTCTTCACTAGACCACATGTCACTTAATTTTACGGTTTATACATGTACACATACACACTGTGTTAGAGATGTAATACTCACAAAGATGATCAAAAGCAAATGGAAGAAACTGTTGAGAAAGATGAAGATGATGATGGTCAAGCTTCAACAACTCCACATGCAAGCTCCGAAAATAAAATTTCTTTTCATCCTCCAAGATATAGCTCCAAAACTTCCAGGATGTAGAAGTGCATGTGTGTGTGTGTGCTTATGGAAGGATAGGATATGAATCCATGGATATGCGAAGCAAAATGTGTGTGTATGTTTATGAACTCTCCCACACAAAACCTTCTCTGTAAATCACTATTTTTCCCACAAAAAATGCACAGAATGGCAATATATTTATAGAATTTTAGGACCATAGGGCAAAATAGTCTTTTTACATATTTTTAACTCGAGCGCTCGCCCCTCTCGAGCGCTCATGCCTCGAGTGCTCACGCTTCCTGAACCCTCGGGTTTGCTGAATAATCAAAGTTTTATTTTGTTTTAAAAGGATTTATGCTATGTTATGGATAAACACACATGGGATGCCAAGCACACTCAAACATGTATAACAAATATCTGGAAAGTATATTACAGATAATAGAAATTATAGGTGTTATAATTCTCCACCACTTATAAAAGGATTTCGTCCTCGAAATCTGAGCTAAATCATGTCAAACAACTCTGGATACTTAATTCGCATCTCATACTCCAACTCCCGTGAAGCTTCATCTACATTGTGGTGATTCCACAAAACTTTCACGAACAGGATCTCCTTGTTCCTCAGCTTCTTGATCTCTATATCCAAAATTTGCACTGGTATCTCCTTATACGATGCATTGTCATTCAATTCTATGTGTCTAAAATCAATTACATGTGGTATGGCGCCCTAGTGATACTCCTTTGGTATATGACATGAAAGACATTATGGACTCCTAACATCTTCGGTGGTAATGCTAGACTATAGGCGACTTTGCCCACACGCTTCAAGATCTGAAACACTCTAATGTAGTGAGGTGACAACTTTTATCTCTTCTGTCCAAACCTCACCACACCTCGAATCGGAGATACTTTAAGCAAGACATGCTCTCCCACACTGAATTCCTTGTCTCTATAGTGCAAGTCTGCATAGCTCTTGTGTCAGTCTTGTGCTACCTTTATCTTCTCTCTAACAATTACAATCTTCTTATTGGTTCCCTAAACCAAATCTAGGCCTAGAAGTTTGCCATCTCCAATTTTTGCCCAACATAATTGTGATCTGCAAGGTCTTCTATACAATGCTTTAAAAGGTACCATTCCTATACTTGAATTGTAACTATTATTGTAAGCAAACTTTATTAGCAGTAAATAGTCACCCATAAGCTTTTGAAGTCTAGCATGTAAGCTCCGAGCATTTCTTTCATTACTTGGTTCCTCCGCTCTGTTTGCCCATTAGCCTGAGGATGAAAGCTATTTGCAGACATTAAAAAAATTCTGCTGCTATGAATCGGGAATCTCGGTCTGACACGATGGGGACTGGTACACCATGCAGATACACAATCTACTTCAGATACAATCGACACAATTTTTCCACTAAATAGGTCATATTATACCCGATGAAATGAGCTAACTTAGTGAGTCTATCCACAATCACACAAATGGAATCATGGTTCTATTGAGATTGAGGCAGTCCTGCCATGAAATCCATTGTGATGTGTTTCCACTTCCACTATGGAATTGGAAATGGCTGTAACAGTCCCATTTCTAGTGTTCTGCCTGAACTTGTTGACAAGTCAAGCATTCTGAAACACACTTGGTAACTTCCTTCTTATGCCTTCCCACCAGAAAGTCTTCTTCAGATCTTTGTACATCTTCTTCCCTCTGGGATGTACAGTTAATCTCGATTTGTGCTCTTCTTTCAAAATATCCTTCTTGTTATCATTTATGGCTAGCACCACAAGTCTGCTCTTAAATTTGAAACCTTCATCGTTCCCAATATTCTAATTGGTTAGATCTTTGGATGTCATCTTGTCGAACCATGGACGTAGTCCCACTCCTTTTTGTTGAGCCTCTATGATCCGATTGATGATTATAGCTTGAACTACCATGCATCCCAAAATCCTTCCTTCTTCTGCTTAAATAGGCTAAACTCCAAACTTTGCCATGGTCTCAAGAGCTTGCCACTCTCTAATCATAAGTAAAGCAACAGTTCTATGAGGCTTTCGGCTTAAAGCAACTGAGACTATGTTTTCCTTACCGAGGTGGTACTGTAACGTGATGTCATAATCTTTCAATAACTCCATCCATGGTCTCTGCCTCATGTTAAGTTCCTTCTGCGAGAATAGATACTTCAGGCTCATATTATTGGAAAACTCATCAATTTACTCTCCAAGCAGATAGTGTCTCCATATCTTGAGTGCGAACACAACGGCTACCAACTCCAAATCATGTGTCGTGTAGTTCTTCTCATGCGGCTTCAGTTGCCTAGATCCATGAGTAATAACTCTTCTATCTTGCATGAACACATACCCTAAACCTTGATATGAAGCATCGCTATAGATAATAAATCTTTCTCCACTTTTCAGAATAGCTAGCACTGGCATAGAAATCAATTTCTTTTTTAACTCCTAAAAAGCACGTTCATTCTTATCTTGCTATTCCTTGGTCTTCTTCCTCATTAAACAAGTTAGCAGGGCTGATATCTTGGAAAATCCTTCCACAAAATGATGATAATACCTAGCTAACCCAAGAAAACATCTATGCTCTGAAGCATTTCTATGTTGGCTCCAATTCAATACTGCATCGGTCTTTGCAGAATCTACTAAGATACCTTCCCGAGAAACAATATATCCCAACAACATGACCTCCTTGAGTCAAAACTCGTGATTATTGAACTTGGCGACAAGCTGGTTGTCCTAAAGGGTCTGTAAGGCAATCCTCAAATGCTTCTCGTGTTCTTCCACAGACTTTAAGTAGATCAAAATATCATTGATTGAAATGATAACAAACTGATCTAGACAGGGTCTGAACACCTAATTCATCAAATCAATGAACACTGTTGGGGCAGTGGTCAAACTAAAAGGCATAACTAGGAACTTATAATGCCCATACCTCAAACTGACAGTTGTCTTCAACACGTCTTCTTCTCAAACAAGTAGCTGATGATGCCCTGATAGCAGATCGATCTTTGAAAACACTATAGCTCCTTGCAATTGATCAAACAGATCATCCATCCATGGTAGTGGGCACTTGTTCTTGACCATAACCTTGTTCAACTCTCTGTAGTCTATCTAGATTCTCATTGATCCATCCTTCTTCTTATCAAACAACACTACTGCTCTCCATGATAAAGTGCTAGGTCGAATGAATCCAAGGTTCTCCAACTCTTGAATCTGCTTACTAAGATCTTGCATCTCTGTCACCGCCATACAATACGTGGTCTTCAATATTGATTAATGCCAAAGTCAATCTCTCATTTCTGGGGTAGACTGAAGATGTCTCAGAATACATCCTCAAACTCTTGTGATACTAGAATCTGAGCGATAGTAGTCTCCATGTTGGTGCCTTCTATCACAGCCAAACGAGTAGTGAGAAATGCATCACTCAATGAATTATATTGAAAGATGAACAATTCTGCTTCCTGTAATCTACATGAAATCGTTTTACTAACGTAGTCCAATTTGGCACTGAACTTTGTTAACTAGTCGATCCTAAGATTACATCAAACTCTATCATCGATAGAACTACCAGATCTATAGGTAACTCTCGATTATCTAGAATCAGCACACACTTCTTGTACACTTTTCCAAATTTTAGATTGATGCCCAAGGGTAAAACCGTGTTCAAAGCTATGTTGAGGTTGTAAACCTATTTCCTATACGACTCTATATGCTATAAACGAATTCATTGCTCCAGCATCAAATAAGACTGATACAAGACTATTATAAAGGGTAGGCATACCTTTAAGGTTTAACTGCTCAGTGGCATCGAATCCTGCTCCTCTTGGAATAATAGCGTTGACATGTGCTTGATTGACTGGGGTTATTGGTCCAGTCTCTGCTCGCTGGCAGAGAAAATAATATCTGTTGACATGGCCCATCTTGCCACAAAAGTAATAGACAATATCTTGTCGCATGTTGCTCCTAGGTGCTATGCAATCCCTTGACAAATGTCGCAATATCCCACAATCGAAGCATACACCAGAATTGAATCCTTGTGCAGGCACTCCAATCCCTTAACTGGAATTTGGTCGGTTTTGACATAGCTTCATATTTCACATTTTATATTCTTAGAGATGTAAGAATACAAAAGCATCATTTAGGAAGAGATTCTTCTAAATTCTCTAATTATCATAAGACCTGTTGGTGTAGTGTGGGAGGAGTTCCCAATCAAGATAAAAACATCATTTAGGAAGAGATTCCTCTAAATTCTCTAATTATCATAAGACGTAATAGATCAAATGAAAGTAACTCTTTAGACTTAGCTAGAGTCCTGATTGTGCTTTATCTTTGCCCGATAAAACAAGAAATTATAAGCTTCCAAGTTTCTCAGGCTGGTCTCTCACCTTTAGTCTTATAGTAGGGAAATTAGTAATTTTTCTTGCAACTCAAAACCATAAAACTAGAAATTTAAAGTAATGACAGATTAAAGTTAAATTGAGCTTGTTTGAGAAATTCTTTCAAACAATTTACGGTGGTATAATGAAAACCAAATTTACACATTGAATATACCTGCAAATCCTCCATGACAGTTGACTATGCATCTTTTAGACCAATGACAACAATACCCTTTGAAATTTTCTGAACTAATACAAGCAATTAACTCTTGTCCTTCAAGTGATGCTTAGACTGTAACGAGATAATGGGAGAGGAGGGTGAGCAAAGGTAAGCAATTTTGGGGTGAGCAAAAATGTATTCAAGAAAGAAAGCTTATAGAGAATGAATATTTTACTTCACAACCATAGTGGTAAGGACTCACTATACAAGGATATCTAAAAGCTTTCTCAATCTTAATAACGCTATAATTTTTACCTTATGGAGTCACAGTAATAAAATATTTTTAAAAAATATATAAGTAAATAAAAATATCGTAGTTCAAATACTAAATGTGTCATTATTTAATTTGTATTTATTAACACACTAATTTTACTTGTCTCATTCATACAAAATGAGTTTCTGTGTTTTTTAATGCTAAAAGGTATCATAGTGGCAAACATGATGCTAGTATCTATTCTTCAGCTCTCAATGATAGCATTGCTTGAACACTGAACATAATGATTTTAATCACTTAAAGTCTTCTTCCATGTATGTATATGTGCAATGTAATAAAATTTATATTTAAAATCCATGTTGTGCATTGAAACCAATGCAATCTAATAAATTTTTTATTCAAACTCTAATTGGACTCTTAGTAGTACTTTGGTAGGATCACCCAAGTGTTACAATTCTATCAAATGAGATCACAACTGATGGCTTTAGAAAATAAAATATCAGATTGCTTTCAACTAATGGAAAAAGAACTCTCCGATATATGTGCAATTAAAATACATTTAGGGATTATTCTTGATCCTTCTAAGTTCCAACTATATAGTACCTACTTGAGATTCAATCTGAAACACTATGTACATATTCAATCTGATGGGTAGCACTTAGGATTTAGGATAGCTATCCCACACCTTACTTTTTGGCAAGAGATGAGCTATTGTATCAATCAAACTCACCTCAGCATTCAAATAATATTCGGCAAAAACATCGAGAAATGACCAAAAAAATAAAGGACTATACCATCATCATCAACTAAGCTATGGCAGATGGCTTGGACACAACAGAGAGTCTGGATCTCTTCTTTGCCAAGTTCTCACTACGACAGTCCCGTTGTTCCTTCAACCTACTAGCAAGAAGCTTTTGGTAGTCGGCTGCCTCTGACTTAGCCTTTGTATCTCTCTTCTTCTTATCAGCAATCCTTGATTGCTTCTTCTGAAGAGTTAAGGGAGTCATCAACCTCTGTATTTTTGGTGCTGTGCTTCACTTCTTCCCTGTTAATAGCACACATTTGGGTTGTTATCATCAGTCAATTAGAGATTCAGGGTTCATAACTCGGGACAAAAAAACAAGAGTCTTCAATAAACCTAGTGCCTAACCACTTGATCAACAAAAAAAAAAAAACAAATAGCCTTCAATCATAAAGTTAGTAGAAATGGATAAACATAGAAATTTGTATTTGGCAATTGAGAAACAAAGTACATACAATTCAACACAAATGAAAAAAAAGATGTGCAAATAATGAGTAAAATACACATATATTGATGAACTAGTAATTGCCCGTGTCCATAGACATGGCGCAAAAAAAATGACTAAATGAAACTACGATAAATGAAGAAATAATTTTGATTTAGCAAATTACATAACTATTACATCATAACAATATTGGACTTTGTTAGTTCTAGGGTTACAGAACTTTCAACATGAATTTCTCAAAATGAAGATGATGATGGATTAGCATCTTTCTAATCATTTTGTGATATTCATTTAGACAGAAGGACTAAACTCTGTTGTAAGACTTGGCAATAATTAGAGGACCATCAGACAACAAATATGGAACAATAGTCACTACAAGAAAAGGCATTTTTTTCCAGCATTTACTCAAATGCCTTTAATTGCTGGCATTTTTTTTAACAAGTATTATGAATTATCGGGATTTTTATTAGCGCCATAAAATACCGGCACCTAATAACTAAATGCCAATAATTAATGGCATTTTTAAAATAAATACCGATAATTTACGGCATTTTCTATCAAATGCCTTTAATTTAACGACATTTAAATTGAAAACGTTGTAATTTGTTGTCGTGTTTTAAGGCCCCATGTGTTTCCACGTGATTATTTGGTAAAAAAAAGGTCACATTGTGTTTTTTTTCATTCCAGTGATTTTTTGTGATACACTTATGTGGTTTTAGTTGTATCATACTTCCAAATATTGTGAAAAAAATGTAGTAATTTGGTCCTAAAATATTGTTACTTGGTCCCACACTTTTGTAACTTTGAAAACCATAATGATTTTAACTAAAGTTGTTTTGCAAAAGAGTAATGCTATGCTTCCCAATTTTTTTCCCCAAAAGTGTTTTCCAACACATATGGTAGTGGGCCTAACTAATTTTGACTGGCTGATGTTGAAGTGGTACCATCATTATTAAAGAGTGTCCCACTGCCACATATGTTGGGAACACTTTTTGGGAAAAATCATTTTGACAAGCATAGCATTACTTTTTGCAAAATTACTACATTTTGGTATAACTTACAATATGAGAGCAAAATTAATAAGGTGTATGGTGTAATACAACTTCTAAAATGTAGCATATAATTTTTGTTTAAAGAAAAACACAACTACAGAGCAGTTCTTAATCAAATAGTCAACGGAGGTTGTAGGCGACTCGACAATGTCTCTTATACAACTTCTACAACTTCTATTTGGATTGGGGAAACATACTGATCAATTCTTATTTAAAAAAAGCCCATATTTTGACGAGAAAATAGCTGATCGAAGCTCTCTGGTGAACTCGACGAGAACATAGCCGAAGCCCTTAGGCGAATCAATGACGCTATTTTGCTACCAGCCGAATACCATAGGCTACCTGACAACAACACTCAACGGAGGTTGCCACATTGAAGCCCTGTTGTTCAGGTAACCTAATTCAGAAATCCTTATTTTATTATTCTCCAAACACAATGTGTTATATATTTGTTTGCTATATTTTATGGTTTGGGCGTGCCAGAGCCTTGTGAGGTAGACCCAAACTAATATAATCAAAATTTGCTAAATCACTTGTATGAGTGATACACGTACAAGGTTTGAGAATCTAACTTCTAACATGTGTGATTGGGTGTGGTGAGTAGGAAAGTACCCTCACCATAAATCCCTTGGCAGTACTGAAGCGTACAAGCCAAATAGTGCAAGTGTTTACTATGTAAACAAATCACAAATGACTAATAAAATGTAGATTTTATTAAGTGTTTGGAAAAATAACCAAATCCAAAGAACAGGATCAGAACAGGCTCTGATTGTTCAGGAGAATGAAAAAGAAATAACAAAAAAGGGCAGACCTATTTGCTATGAACGGAGTAAGTATTCAAAGGTATAGATGCCCTGAATACAGTGTATTGAATGCTGTAAAGTGCTGTGACACAGGGTCAGGTTTAAATGCTGTGTATGCTGTGTATCGAGATGATGCGGAGTCCTTTGCATGGTTTTCATGCCTCCATATTTATAGCGGCCTTTGGGAATTCTGATAAGGAGTGATCTCCTTGACTTGCATCTTAAGCAGTCATGATTAATTGGTTGATTTATAGTTGCAAAATCCTTCCTAATCTCCAACTCTTACCTTATCTTTATCTTGATTGAATCAATCTCAATATTTTAGGGATTGGCCTTCCAAATCCAACAGGACGTGATTAGATGCCTTTTTGAAATGGACTCTGTTTCTTTAACAATCTAGATGACGTCCATCGGACTCATCAACTATCCCTTTGGTTAAATCGGGCTCATATAAGCACGTCTATTATATTTTATGTCTTTCATGCTCAATGACATCTTCTTGAATGCCTATAGCCAATCAAGCTTGTACGACCGACCTTTACCATGTTCATCAGATATGGTGTCTGATTGTCCTGCGCGCTGCTCTTATCTTCACTCAGGCCTGGTCTGAGCTAGAATACATTCCTCCTATGCCCAATGAGCTTTGTCCCTATTCGGCCTCCCAATCGGGCATCCTCACCTGGTACAGCCTGATTAAACTATACACAACTCACTTCATCAATCGGACTCCACCATTCTGTATAACATCCCTGTCTTCTGAACCGCGTGACATTTACCTCTTGAGCCCCATGGGCCCTTACACTCTATGGGCTGGCCATCCTTACAACCCATTTCAGTAATCCATTCGGACTCAAAAACCTTTGGCAGTTTTTGGGTGCAAACAATATTAGATTGGTTGAGCAGATTTGGAATTGCTTCAATTAATTTGTTGGAACACAAGTAACTTGTTAAATTTCAAGGATTTGGTTGGAAGATCTTGTGATTTTTTACTTTTGTCCATAGAGGGTGGATTCATATCATGTATATGTGTTATATATGTATGCGTGTATATATACAGAATGGAGATGTATAAGATTATTTGATCAGTGAATTCCTATTGAGGAATATATACAGCTTAGCCTTGTCTGAGTTGACTTGGATAAGTCTAGGTAGATTTCTTTATTTTATTTAATTTTTTTTGGAAGAGTCTAAACCTTCATTCATACATAAAGAGAAGGCATAAATGTCTTATATGGCTTGTAAGATTTGGGCTAGAGGTTATCATCCTGAATGTCACCACATTGTGGTTCATGATGTTGATTCTTCTTCAATTCAAATAATACTAGCAGTCGACCACACGCGTTGTGTGTGCAAAACGCTGTATTTGGTACTAACTCATACAAATTCCATTGGTTTGAAGTGTTATATGGTATTACTGTAATTTACATGTCCTTGTTCTCAAAGATCTTAAACTCAAATGACTTAAAAGAGGTTATGTGTTTCCAATTTAAGGTCTAAGAGTTCGTTTGGAATATTTTTTACGGGCCAACAATCACTTATAAATGATTGCATAAAAAGATATGACCATTTAGATTACCCTCTGCAAAATTTTCATCGTATCACCTTCTTCTTCTTTTTAATTCCATAATAAGGGTTGATCGCTTCCCGTAATTATAATGCTTGAATGATGGTAAAGCGAATTCAGTTAGCCTAAATTAAGAAATATGAAGGAATATATTGATGGGATAAATATTTAGGTGTGTCAATTTACAATTGCTCCAACATACTATACATGTTTTTTTGAAAAAAAAAATTGAGAGGGTTGAACTAAGAAAAGGAGTTTGGCCAAATATTTGGGGTGGGCTAGATTACCATTGAACTAATATATATATATATATATAAATGTACACTAGCGTTAACCCCCGCTATGCACGAGATTCTTTAAAAAAAAGTATGATGTAATTAGTCATCCTTAAAAAAGTATACCAAAATGAAAGATTGATGTCAATATATGGTGTATTACTTCTTGCTTTTAAAGCTTACATTAGATAACTTAAAAGGTCTAATTCTTGCAATTAATCGAACTAACTTTAATTTGTACATAGAATTAAAAACAATTTGTAAAGAATAAACATGATATTATTTTAGGAAAAACAAAAAAGAAAAAAAAAATTACAGCATATTGGTATTCATCCTATTCACAAAGCAACGCATTAAATAAAACATTGTTAAATATATATGCGAAATTTGGTTTTCAAATGATTTCAATGTTGTATACCAAATTTGGTTTTTGAATCATTCCAAAGTTGTACCCTAATGCTCATTTCAAAAAGAAGCAATTTTGAAAGGTAGTGTACCATATATAAATTATCTGGTAATTTTTTGAATACTTGATACTACATGACAACTATATAAATTGTGTGGTTCTTTAAATTTTTTATTATCATTATGCATGAAAAAAAAACACAAGCATTAATCCAGTGGAAGTCCATATGATTGGTTATTTGGCTTATTGTGCTCCAATTTTAACCTTAACCCTTTGGCTTAGTTGTAACTACGGTTTACAGAAGAGTTGGAAATATAGATACTCTCATGCTTATATTTTGCGCATAACATATTTAGGAAATTTGGCACAAAATGAAATTGTTATATGTAAATTTATCTTCTTCTTTTTCTTTTTATGATAGCCCGTACATAGCACAGGTCAACGCTAGTATTATATTGATCAAAAGTGGAGACACCAAACAGAGTTTTGTTTTGAAAAAAAAAACACAAAAAAGAATTGAGGACATTGTATGTTTCATTTGATGTGCCACCCAAACACCACCAATCCTAAGGCCATATTTTCATCACGGATGCACAATTCATAGTGCAATGTATAGCAATACTGCATGTTAATAGTGCTAAGCATGGGAGGGTAGGTTGGCACAGCTGTCAACACAACTTGTGGGGTCAACCATCTGGGGATAAGGCACAAGGATCCACATGTAGGTTTGTTAATGGCCTTCTTCCATAGTAGGGTGTGGTAATATTGATTAGAGGTGAAAAGTACATACTTATAGCGTGTTACATGGTCTTTAATGCATAATTTTATCCCCAAGTCCCTAGATTTAGATGCCTATCAATGATTAAGTGTTTTCTATGATGTTGAGACTCAAACATGTGTTTTTACACTATTTTACAGGTTATGGAAAGCAATCGTTGCATCGAAAGTGATTCTGGTATAGAGAACAACAGAAGCAGGTGAGAAAATGCCATTTTTGAAAATGAAGACTTCAAATTTGGAAGATTTCCCCAGGAAATATAAAATGTCGATCTATGAGACACGGTCGCGTGGCCACAAACGGGAGGTCAATCCGAGGTCCGAGTGAAAAGAAATGGCCATTCTCCCATTAGTGTGCAGAGCTGTCAAAATCAGAGAAGTTCAAGCCCTTGAAGAGAGTTCAATCGATTGAGACTTCGATCCATTGAAATAAGATCAATTACGTGAGCTTTATTGTCCCCCAAAAGTTGCATAGAGTCTACAGGAACCCTATAAATAAGTCGTTTTGATGGCAAATGAAAGGAGAACCCTCCAGAACGTGAAAAATAGTAGTTTTAGGGTAGTTTTATGGTTAGATTAGGAGTAGATTAGGTTAGATTCATGTTCTTCTTCATCTTTTCCATTGTTTTACTAAAGATTATTGAAGATTCAAGTTTATTATAAGTTATATTCAGATTATTTCTAGGTTTTTCTTCTCTTTTTTCTTTATTTGATTGTTTATTAGTTTAGATGCTATGATTGCTTTAGTTTGCTATTTCTATATTAATTTATTCATGTTTTCGTAGTTTAGACGTTGGGAATATGTGATGAAACATTGATTCCCAGCCTCTTCCATGCAATCTTTAGAAACCTTGGGCTCGATCGATCGAAGAAATTTTGATCAATCGAAACAGAGAATGGTCAAGCGATCGAAGGCATTTCGATCAATTAAAGGATGATGCAGTTCGATCGATCGAGAGCACTTCGATTGATCGAACCTGTTAATTCCTGCGATAATTCTTTTAAGTATTCCAAGACTTTCTATTTTAGATATCCGTTATCAAATTGTCCCTATAAGCTCAGTTTGTCACAACAGTTTTTAGAACTTAAAGCCTTAAGGCTATTTTCTTCAATGACTTTTGAAAACTACTTTGAATGCTGATACCGTTTAGAGTGCAAGTATTAACCATATTTTCAAACCGTCTTCCAAGTACTTTAAATTAACTGTGATGATGTAGTCACGGTCATGTAAGGGCTATTGATTCTTTATCGTTAGAAAAATACGGAATACTAAAGAGGAAAAACTCCATTGAACATTAATGAATGTGCATGGTAGATAGATAGGATCAATGTGGATTCACGTGTTTCTAACACCTTTAGTTTATTTATTTAATTAGTCATATTTCTATATGCTTTAGTTTATTATTTAGTTTAATTTAATTAAGTAGGATTCGTTAGAACTTCCACTCCTACATTCTTATTTTCTTTTCTTTTTCTTTAGGTTTAACTTAGTATATTTTCTTGCTATTCCTTCCCTGTGGGATCGACCTGGACTTATCTAGTATCACTTGCACGATCACCTACACTTGGGTGATGTAGAAGAATGCACAACTTTTTAGTCGTGTCAAGTTTTTGGCACTGTTGCCGGGGAAGGCAACTAGGTTAGGATTTTACTAAGTTATTTTTAATTTTTCTTACTCTGAAAAAAAAAACAACCAACTTTTGGGCTTTTTCTCTCACAAGTAAAAATAAATAAATAAAAATTCGTTTGTTTAAAAATTTTGAGTAAACATGTCTTATCCATATTACCCTCCATACAACACAAATACAAACACAAACGCCACCAATAGGTACACATTTGAAAATCAATATAATTATCCCCCAAGTTGGCAAGCACCCACTTATGATGCGCATTATCAACCTGAGTGCTACTAGCCACCACAATGGGAAAATGATGGTGGTAGTCCCCCGCATCATCAAATGTATCAAGAACCTCCACATGAAGAGTTCTATCAACTACAGTGGGGATATAATCAAAATAATAGTATAGGATATAGTAGTAGTTCCCACGATTACCAAACATACCAAGACTTTCCCTTTGGTGAGTCTTGTCCACAAACACAATGGGATGGGAATTACTACCAACCACAATGGGGAGAAACCTCGTATAGTTATAATGAGGAGAATAACCAAGTTGAGGATAATGGTATGTTAAAATTGCCGCTTAGTGAGATGAAAAAGCTAGATAGTGCAATTGATAAATCAGAAACTAGATATAACCAAGCATATGTTAGCCAACCTATAGAAGACTACACCCAGTCCTTCAACACTACAACCTGAATTTCAAGACACTAACAGTGGAATGGAATTGGAGAATAATGATAGATGTATAATGATGTCTGAACCCCAAAACCAAGCCATTGAGCCTGAAGTTGTAGAACTATCTTCTGCTCAATATACAACCCCAGACATCAACTCATTCACTGCTTAGATAAAATTGTACAATCTCTTTATCTAGGGTTCCTCAATACATGACATATAAAGTGAGTAGAGTTACGAGGATGAGAATAAGGTATTAAAAGATGTTGAGAGTTTAGGTGATTGCCCGCAATTAGAAAAGGATGAGTTCCCTATTGACTCTACCCCTACCTTTGATAGTGACCCTAGGAAGGACGTTTTTGAAAATTCTAAATTCGTCTTAGATTCATGTGACATTTATGAAACCTCACCTCTTTTAGCCGAACAGGTGGTGTCACCATGTTGCCCATCACCTATCCTCTCTATTAATCAAAGCTCTCATCCCGATCGTGAAAGTTATGTGTACCCCAATGTTGAACAAATAGAATGTGTTGTGGAAGTGGATGCTAAGGATTCTAGCACATGTTCTTCACAAAATTTGAACTTTCATAATTCTTTGAGAGAAGACTTGGAAAATATTGGCCCCACATTAGATGATCTTAAACTTCAACAAGAAGCTAGTAATCTTTTAGACTGCTTGACCTACTTGAGTGATAATGACATTAAGGCCCAAATAGATAGCTTTATCCAAGTGCAATCCAAAACTATTTACATAGAACAGAAATCCAAATCATATGATTATATCTCCTTAGATTCTGTTCTAGGACAAGAGAAGGGTAATGAAGCTAAATTAGAATATTACTTAGACCCTACTCCTTTTATTGAACCATGACCACCTCCTTATATGAAAATAGAGGCTGTTATAGGAAATACCAACCCCATAGATCAATTCTTTCATATAATTCCTAAAAAGTGTGGTATACCTCTTATAACTATTCCCAAAAAATTTGGAAGTCATAGGTATTGCATCATCTCCTTTGACCTTGAGCCTGACATTAGTTGGGGGGAGTTATATTTTTACTAGTATCCCTATATTATTCTCACTGCTAAATTCTTTTATTGGTAGGATCCTAAAAAATTTTGGTTATTACTTTATGATAAAATTCTTGAATAACCGAATTTTTTTACTGAGTAGTTGTATTACATTCTCTATTTTTTTCCTTTTTGCTACTAATAATTTTGTAGGTAACTTAATAAAAAATATATGGATACTAATGCCTTGAGGTAACATCCTTCCTTCTCTTACTTTACTTTACATGTCCATGCGTTTAATTTAGAGCATTGAGGACAATGTTTAGTTTTAGTTGGGGGAGTAAGTCATTGCATGCCACATTTCTTTCATTTTATGCTTTTAATGTCAATATACCTACTTAGCAACATGACTCAGTAAATTAAAACTGCAAAATTTGTTTAAAAAAATTAATTTTTTTAATATAATAAAATGGTTTTTGTATTTCTCTCATAATTAATGTAGTTAGTTATGATACATTATTGATATTTTCAATACGTTATCAGTATGTAATACACAATGATAGTTTGTTTAATATCGTAGTTATTCTACATTTTATGCTTTTTAATCTTCAAATAACTTTGAGCAATTTGTGACAACCTTATACTTAGCTAAGATGGATTAGTAAGCATAGCTCAAGTGTCTTGATAGATTGTAGTAGAGACTAATAATCCAAGTGAGCTTTTGAGCCATTCTTTTTTTTGTTAAGGGTTTTATACAATTACTCTTACTTTTTGAAAAGCATTGTAATTCGTTAAAAGTCTCTATTTTTTTCCTTCATTTTGACTAATCAGTAGAAAAGAATGTTCAGGATTTACCAAACTCTAGAGCTCTTGAATTTACTGAAATGAATGATCCAATGAACTTAGAAGATGATTTATATCATCTTTTGACCATACACTCATAATACAAACTTTGCCTACCTCCATGCTATTCCTTTATTTCTCCTCTTGAGCTTATCATAATCACCATGTCTTCACAATCCTAAAGTTCATACCTAACTCCATATTACTAGTTTGAGTCTCTTTTCTTTATGTAGGAGTGATTGGGATGTGTTGACGTGACAATAAGTTTGGTTAGTATGAATAAGGAAAAGTTGGTAAAAAAAAAAACAGAAAAGAAAAGCATGAAAAGAAAAGAAAAAGAAAAAAAATGCCAATGGTTGTTACAAAAGGAAAAAAAAAAGAACAAAGAGAACAGTGTGGGAAAGAAAAAAAGATACTCCATAAAAGAAAGAGAGAAGAGAGAGATTGGAGATATGGGGAAGTTTGAAAAGTTATAGGAGACATTCCAATAACATCCTTTGACCTAATTGAATATCATGAGCCTCTTTCTTCTTAATCGAACACCTCTTTTTCAAATTCCTGATGATTTTAAGTAAATTGGATATGATGTTAAGGTAATGAGAGAGTTCTCCACAGTATCTCGCTCTTCTAGTAAAGAGTATCATTTCATGAGACTTTGTGCACTAAAATTTCTGTTTTTCGATTTAGATATGGGAAGCATTAGATTTCATTTCATTTACTCTTTATAGCTTCTATATCATGAGTGATAGCTATTACACCTAATTCGGAGTAATTTCATCTTGAGAGTGTAATCCCGGTGAGACTTGAGTCAAAATGAACGTTGTGATAGCGTCTTAAGTTATGCGAGCTTTGAAATCAAAGTTTTGTATTTTGGTTGTCCATTCACACACACACTTGAAGATTGATAGGTATGGAACATTCTAATGACTTTAATAGTAGATAAAATGTAATGTGTGTGTTGCATAGTGTAGACACCCCAATTTTGACCAAACGTCGAATTAGGGAGAGTGTCACCTCCATATCCGATGATGACAAGGACTGAAAGATTCGAAGTGTTCCAAGCTCTTCAGAAAGTTCTCCAAACGCTGTAAAATTTTCACAGAATGAAATACCAGGTGTTTAGGAGAATTCAAGTATAAAACATCACTTTTGGAAAAGATCTTCGAAAATAAGTTTTTTTAAGAAAAAGGAGAAAAGAAAAGACCTAAAAAGGGGAAGTTCAACAGAAACCGGCACACGACAGTTGTTTGCGGCACTCAGTGAGTGGCGAACGGCAGTCACAGAATGCCGGACCGACATTTACTGAGTGCCGCCGACAATTTCTGACTGCCGGTTGCTTTAATAATCCGTATTTTGTGGTACAATACGTATATGTATGCGGATAAAAACAAAAAAAACTGATAAAGTAAGGTTGACAAAAACGCGACAATCAATAATTTGGCGCGGCACTTACTGAGAGCCGCTCGGCAGTCACGGAATGCCGCCACGGCTTTCACGGAGTGCTGCAGCAGCATCCACTGACTGCCGCAAAGGATTTTTGACTGTCGCCTTCTGCAGCAGTCTGTCTTTTTTCAGAAAGTACGCATTGTACCACCAAATGCTGTATTTATAGTTATTTTTTACTCCGAATTCACTAAAATTACCTAGGTGATTTTGTCTATATAAGAAGAGGTATCTTCATAGAGGAAGGGGACCAAGACAAAAAAAGAATATTGGGGGAATTTGAGAGGAATTTAGGAGAACTTTTGAGAGAAGAACATTTGGGTAGAAGAGAGAACATTGGGAAAAGAATTTGAAAGAAGAGCTTGGAAGATCTTCAAAATATAGAAGTTTGAGGATAGTTGGACGTGATACTCTACTCTTGTTAGTTTTCTTTTATGGATTTAGAGCACTTACACTCTTAGTTTTCTTGATTTCATTTCTTCTTTTTGTTTATACTTTTCTCTTAAGATTCTTGGAGATCTTTAATATCTCTCTTGAAAGCTCTTGAGTTTGATCTTTTGAATCTCATGTAAGCTTATGCTTCACATGGGAGTCAAAGTTTGATCATCACTTCACTTTGTAAACAAATAGATGGATCCAAGTCCATATTCATGACTTGGATTCTCTAACTTGGAATTTCATGGGATCTTCTTTATATCCTCTTGAAGTTCATGAGCTAGTTCTTTTATTCTTCTTCTCTTTTTCTTGTTTATGCTCTTCCCTTGAGACTCTTGGGGATCTTCCATATCTCACTTGAATCTCATGAGTTTGATCTTTTAGTCTCATGTAAGCTTATGATTCACATGAGATTTAAAGTTGATCATCATTTTATTAAGAACAAGTAGATGAATCCAAACCCCTACCATGGTTTGGGTCCTCTAAGCTTGAGTTTTCATGGAGTCTCCTTATATTCCTTGAAAACTCATGAGTTTTAGTCATGTCTTGATCTCCAATGACCTTCAAGTGGTAGGAGAAGTGGTTTGGTTTAAACCCAACTTCATGGTTTAATAGTTGGGGTTAACAAATAAAAGTTGAACTTGACAATGAAATAGTGGATTCATAAACTGTTTTTGATCAAGGATTTTTAGTTGGAAATCTAACCGTTGTAACTGAATGAAACCAACGGGAAAATGTCTATAACTCAAAGTGTTAGGAAACTGCGTTCCCAGAATCCGTTGACAGTGCGTATAAGTTGGTATTGCAAAAAATTTAGGTGAGAGCTACAATAACCCTACAAGGGCGGAAACTAGGGTTACCTTGAATTGCAAAAACGGATTGCTGTAGTAGACGAATCGAGAACACGGGCTCGATAACAGCTCACGATCTTCTACCGTATTCCTTTGCTGCCAGAATATCGAACTGAGTGTGGGCTCTTTCGAAATCCTTTTAGTTTTCTATTCTTCCCTCTTTACGTTCTATTTTCTATTCCCAGTTATAACACTCTCTTTGATTGCTGTGACGATTCAATCCTGATCACATTAATCCGACAAAGATGTGTTCGTCAGGAGGATCAAACGATCTCCGATTTACTTGAATTTTTAACAGCAGCTCCGTCTCGACGTCAGGAATGTTGTGTAAAAAATTTAGCAATTTTCGATCAGTATCGAGCAGTCCGAAGCTCTTTTAGTGAGCGTTGTCCGACGCTAGCGATCTACACTCCTATGTCTCTTGAATGCTCACAGAGACTAGGGTTTGGTGGAAACCCTTCTAGAAGAAAGCTAGGAGGTCAAGGGAAACTTAGAATATGAAATCATGCAACCTGAGAGAAGAGCCAAGGCAGCATATATATAGGCTACGATAGGGACCATAAGAAGTCAATAAGGAATAGGCTTCCTTATGGAATTAGGAAACCCTAATTCGAACTGAATCAGATTCCTATTTCCATAAATTATAATTCATACCACTAAAGAATTATAATTGCACTCCTACCCTTATCTCAAAAATATATTTCGAGCTTCATGTTATTAAATCCTTATTATCTCCCCATGTTAAGATTACAGATATCCATTAATTAAATATAATTACTGACAATCATATTTAATTAATTTCTTAAAATTCTTTGAGATCCTCTGCTTAACTTATCTGATATGTCGGATACAAAATCCACCTGCAGGGTTTGACATAATCAAAACTTATAAGCTTTCTCAAGGGGATATCATCAATGCCAAAATTGAGACATGGATTCCATCATTAATTAATATCCACCACACAATTAATATTGCCACCCAATCCAATGAGATATTGACCCATTTAAGGATCTCACCCTTTTAGGGATCAAAGTATAAATATCAAATGTACGTGTCTATAAATTAAATTAGGATTTAGAGCATAAGCACTCATAATAGCCATGAGGTATTAATTATCTTATAAGTCAGTATAAAGATAATTACCCCAAGTCGGTCCTGTTTAATACACAAAATGTACCAGCATGGTGAGTTGAAACTATACCATTTCCCGCAGTCAAGACAAACCTACTACAACACCATGCTGCAGTCCTACCGATGGTGTGTCCAATCCCATCTAAGACTGTAAACCAAAATCTTACATTCTATAATATCTGATGGCCTGATCTTCCGTGTGTAAGCCGAACTCTACACACCAAACCACCTACTATATAGAATGAGAGACACACATTAAATAAATAATATAATACAAACATTGCCCACACAGATTCTCATAAAAAATGGATTAACTGATCTTATTAAATGAATAATAAATCAACTACATAAAGCATGGCTTTTAGTATATATTCCTAACAATCTCCCACTTAGACTCAAAGCCATAAAGTGACACACCTCACTCCAACTAATGGCTCTACCTCCTAGGGTAAACACATATCCTGAGGTAGACTTTCTGGAATCCCTATCTGACATGAAATCAGAATCTGTGTACCCAATGGGTACAAGACTGTCTGCTTGGTAAACTAACATATAGTCTCGAGTCCTTTTCAGGTACTTGAGAATATTTTTCACCGCAGTCCAATGTTCTTGCCCTGGATTAGACTGATATCTACTAACCATGCCAACAGCAAAGCAGATGTCAGGTCTAGTACATAGCATAGCATACATTAGGCTTTCTACTGCCGAGGCATAAGGAACTACCTTCATCTTCTCTATCTCATCAGGTGTCTTAGGACACTGATCCTTAGATAGAGTAATTCCGTGTCTGAAGGGAAGGAATCCCTTCTTGGAATCTTGCATTCTAAACCTTGCAAGAATTTTGTCAATATAAGTGCCTTGTGACAAGCCCAACATCCTATTTTTGCGATCTCGCATAAGCTTGATCCCTAGGATATGACCGGCTTCTCCCAAGTCCTTCATATCGAATTGACTGGATAACCATACCCTTACAGAAGATAATACCCCCACATTGTTCCCGATTAGCAAGATATCATCCACATATAGTACTAAGAACACCACTACTCTTCCATCATGTTTCTTGTACACACAAGATTCATCCGCACATTGATCAAAACCAAAAGACTTGATTGCTTGATCAAAGCGGATATTCCAAGACCTAGATGTCTGCTTAAGTCCATAAATGGACTTCTTAAGCTTGCACAACATGTGTTCTTGGCCCTTCGCAATGAACCCGTCTGGTTGCATCATATAGATGCACTCGTCAAGATTTCCATTTAGAAATGCTGTCTTGACATCCATTTGCCAAATTTCATAATCAAAATGTGCAGCAATGGATAAGATAATCCGGATAGACTTCAGCATTGCCACCGGCGAAAAAGTTTTCTCATAATCGATTCCTTCGTTTTGAGTGAACCCTTTCGCAACAATCATTGCTTTAAAGGTTTCCACCTTACCATCTGCTCCTCTCTTCTTCTTATAGATCCACTTACATCCAATGGGTTTTATTTCATTGGGTGGTTCTACAAGATCCCAGACTTGATTGGAGTACATGGACTCCATTTCAGACTTCATAGCCTTTTGCCAAAGATCTGCATCTTTATCTTGGAGTGCTTCATTGTAGTTACAGGGGTCGGTACCTTGTTCATCAGGGACCCGGTCATAAGACTCTCCCAAGAACATATACCGGTCAGGTCGAATAATAACCCTCCCACTACGACGAGGCACAACACGTGTCTGTGCATCACTGATATTTCGTTGTGAAGATTCTGAACCTAATACACCATTATCTACACGTTGTACTGGTTCAGGAAACTGCGTGTTAATGCTTGGTTTGGGATCTACACGAGTTTCGATAATCCTCCCACTATGACGTGGTAATGGAATATCGATAACTCTTTCTTGTGGTGTTTCTTCTCGTACCGTTGGTATCGAAGAAGTATGTCTCGGTGTCTTTCCTCTCATTTCCTCTAGAACAATACGGCTTCTGGGCTTGTGGTCCATAACGTAGTCCTCTTCTAAGAATATGACATTGGTGCTAACAATAACCTTCTGATCCTTAGGACTATAAAACAGACCACCTTTAGTTCCTCTTGGATACCCAACAAAGAAACATACTTCTGTTCTTGATTCCAACTTTTCTGCGTTCCTTTTCAGCACATGTGCTGGACTACCCCAGATCCGAACATGCCGCAGACTAGGTGCAAAGCGGGGGTATTTGTAAAATACAACCGCGCTAAAAGGAAGAATTGTATTAGTTTTTATCACAACTTCCCGTTTTATCTGCGATTTGCATTGCAAGGCTAATTTTCATACAATATGATTAATCTATGACAAGTTGTATTATTTTAGCTGTTGTTGGTGCAGATTACTGCTGTGTGGACTAAACAGATGAACATCAGAATAAATGGAATGCTGGAATGAAAACAAAAGAAGTCAAAGCTGAAATGTGGAGCTCGATTGATCTAAGACGGTTCGATCGATCGAGCGTTCGATCGCTTGAAGAGTGTTGAAGCGCTTGAGGCTTAAGCGTTCGATCGATCGAACGGGGTATTTCCAGTAACATTCGTGTGCGCAGCAGATGCGGGTTTTAACCCTAGTTTCTTAGGTTTTCTTATATATATGTGTATTGTACACGTCCAGATGGACGCCCACTTTACATTTTTTTACAGTTTTAGAGAGAGAGATAGAGAGTTTTGTGTTTGGTTTTGTAGGTTTTGCATTGAAGTTTCATTTGTGCAGTGGATTTCTTAAGTTTAATACAAGTTTTCTTTGTTCCAGGTGATTTATATATTATTTATTTAGATTCAGCACTTGGTAGTTGTAGTTTAATCGTTCATCTTATAGTATTGCATGCTAAATATTCGTAAAACCATAGTTTTTAGATTTTCCATGAAAAACTCGCAACCAAACAAGGTGTTAATGTTTTTTTACGTTAAATATCAATCTGTGACATCCCAGACGATGTCTGAGTAGTCCCAGGTTGGGAGAACACGATGAAACAGTGATCTCCAGCTTCTGCCATGCAGCAGAATAATCGCTGTGTTCGATCGATCGAAGTTAGTTCGATCGATCGAACCAGAGACAGTCAATCGATCGAAGTCAGTTCGATCGATTGAGGGATGAAGGTCTTCGATCGATCGAAAGCGCGTCGATCGATCGAACTCTCTGATTCTTGAGGATGTTCCCTGCAGTATTCCAGGACCTTTTTGTTTTAAGATTTGTTATCATTCTGTCCCAAAAAAAATGCTCAGTCTGTCAAAACAGTTTTTAAAACTAAGGCCCTAAGGCATTTTCTTTCAATACATTTTGCAAACCATCTTCAATGCTAACACCATTGAGGATGCGAGTCTTAACTATTGGATTAAACCGCTTTTACGTATTTTAATTTAATTGTTATGATATGGTCCCGGTCATGAAAGGGCCATGGATTCTCCATCTTTAGAGGAATACGGAAAACTGTGGGTAATGTACTCCTTTGTGCTTCAAGGAAACTGCATGGTAGACAGCTAGATTACTGCAGATTCGTGTAATCCCAACACTTTCTTTTTAAAGTTAAACATCCTAATTTAGAGTACTGTTTTAAGTAGCTAGTTAGATCATTAATCATTTTCCTTAGTAATCTTAGCCGTGGAACTTTGTGTTCCGCACCATTGCTTAATCTTATTCATTTTATTTTGCTTTCTTTTGAGGTTAGTCTAATTCAATAGGTCAACACCTTCCCTGTGGGATCGACCTGGTCTTACCAGATATTACTTGCACGTCTACCTACACTTGGGTATTGCACAAGAGCGCACAGAAAAATTCTCGTGTCAAGTTTTTGGCGCCGTTGCCGGGGAAGGCGACGATCAATTCTTTAGATCACCTCGGTCTCTCTTCATCTCTTTCTATTTTTACTTTCTCTTCTTTTCAGTTCTTTTGGTAAGCACTCACCCTAGGGACTCTCCCAGTTCATGTCCAATAATTCTATTGAAGGAATTTTTGGAAATCCTTTCTACCTGTGTGACTCTGATAGTTCCATCAACCCGATAGCCACTCCAACTGCATCAATGGATGATCATCAGAGCGAAAATAGTGACAATGTTGTGGTACCAATTGATGAGGCACTCCGTCCTCTTTGCGATCTCATGCAACCAGAACATGCACCTACGCCCTCTTGCATTCAAATCCCACAGCATAATGGCGAATTTCAGTTTCGCAATGGGATGATTCAACTGCTTCCCACCTTTCATGGGATGGAAAGTGAGAAGGCGTATTTACATATCACTAACTTCGAGGATGTTTGCAAAACATTCTCGCAAAATTGTCCTAGGGAGGTGACGCATCTAATGCTATTCCCCTTCACTTTGAAAGATAAAGCGAAGGCGTGGCTCCACTCCCTAAAACCTAATTCAATTTTCACCTGGCATGCGATGAGCACTGCGTTTCTGAAGAAATTCTATCCTACTCGCATGACCACAGACCTTCAGCGTCAAATCAATTCCTATAAACAAAAGAGCAATGAAACCTTCACACAAGCGTGGGAGCGTTTCAAAGATTTCCTTCTCTCGTGCCCACACCATGGGTTTGAGAAATGGCAAACTATCAGCTTCTTTTATCAAGGATTGAATAGTGAAACAAAGAAGTTGGTGGAAACGATGAGCTCTGGACCATTTTTGCGTAAAAACACTGAAGAGGCTGAAGCTCATTTCGAATGGTTAGCTGAATACGCTCATGAATGGTCAAATTCTGACAATATCTCACGCTCACAGATATCCTGTGTAGAAGAGAAAAGCCTATACCAGCTAACCAGTGAAGATCACCTCATGACTAAGTATGCAGAGCTAGCAAAGAAGGTAGAAGAGTTAAGCATGAAAGGAGAGAGCTCTAGGCAAGTCTTGCCTGAGGAACCATGTGGCACATGCAACATGTTAGGACATACAACTCAGTATTGTCCTAATGTGCCATATTTTCAAGAGCAAGCCCCTATAGAGATGAATGCCATGCAAGGTTTTTGAGGGGCGGGGAATTCCAACAATAACTTTCAAAGTAATAATAGATGGAATCACCCCGGTTTTGATTGGAGAAATAATGCTGGGACCCAAAATCAATATCAACAGCAGCCCTACAACAATAATCAATATCAAGGGCAAAACAATAAGCCGTTCCAGCAATACAATCAAAACAGAACCAATAATTACAACCAAGCTCAACCCTCCAATGCACCACAAACCAATACCTATGTGCCACCGCACAAGAAGGTACAAGAAGAAGAGCCACTTGCTAATGCCAATCTAACGCAGCAACTCATACAGATGATGAGTAGAATGTCTGCCACATTAGAAAGGATAGATGCACGGCAAGAGGGCTCAGGAGGAACATTCCCTGCCCAACCACTTCCAAATCCAAAGGGACATAACAATGGTCCTAACAATCAAGAACATGCTAAAGCTGTGACTACATTGAGAAGTGGAAAAATCATAGAGAAAAGCATGCCTCTGTCCACTCCCGAAGTGTACAAAGAGGAGGAAGTGGTGGATGAAGAAGTTGAGCTACCATCTACTCAAGAGGAGGAGCTGTCTACTAATGACGAGGCAATAAAGGTAAACATTGAAGCTCCTAGAGTAGAAGAAAAAGTTGAGCGAAGGCCTGGGAAGGAGTCTGTTAAGGAGGAACCACCAAAATGCCCTTTCCTGCACCTTATCCTCAACGGTTGAAGAAACCCAAGAATGAGACCAAGAATCAGGAGTTTCTGGAATTGTTCAAGCAGGTTAAAATTAACCTTCTACTCCTAGATGCTATCAAGCAAGTGCCGGCCTATGCTAAGTATCTCAAAGATCTATGCACGGTCAAGAGGAGGCAAAGCGTGAAAAAACATGCGTATGTTGCATGACAAGCAAGCGCGATCATTCAAAATGAGTTGCCTCCAAAACTCAAAGATCCCAGTACACCTACTGTCTCATGCAGAATTGGGAATCAAAAGATAGATAACGCACTCCTCGATCTAGGAGCAAGCATGAACCTGCTGCCATTTTCAGTTTATAAACAGCTAGGGTTGGGTGAACTCAAACTCACTCGAGTCGCTTTGCAATTGGCAGACAGATCTATGAAGTACCCTAGAGGGGTGTTGGAGGACGTCCTTGTCCAAATAGACTCTTTTGTCTTTCCGATTGATTTCGTGATATTGGACACAGAACCTGTGTCTAATCCTGGTGCACATATCCCGGTCATTTTTGGACGTCCATTCCTCAACACCATTGATGCCATAATCAAGATTAGAACTGGTATCATGACTATCGTATTCGGGAACATGACGTTGAATATCAAGATCTTTTCTAATCCCCGACCTGAAGAATACGATGATGAGGAAGAAATCCATTACATAGACACGGTCATTGAAGATGAAGTTGACTTGGTCGACTACAAAGATCCTTTGGAAGTTGTGATGACTCAATTTGGCGATATCTATCAGCCTGCAGAGTCCACCCCATTGGATGCTGACCTGAACCAGACATGTCTTATGATGGATACGATAGAGGAGGATAGAGCCGATTGCACGTGGGTACAGCCATATGAACAACTGCCTCCTAAAACCAAGTTGGTAATGCCCTCTAGTTTCCAGTTTCCGGAGTTAGAATTGAAGGAGCTTCCCAAAGAGCTAAAATACGCATTCCTAGGGACTGGAAAAACTTATCCTGTGATCATTTCATCTGCTTTAACTCATGAACAGGAAAGTAAGCTAGTGGAAATGCTTACCAAGCATAAGGATGCTATGGGATGGACAATTGCTGACCTCAATGGCATAAGCCCATCCATATGCACGCATAAGATATATCTGGAGGAAGACGCTAAACCCTCAAGGCAAATGCAAAGGCGTCTGAATCCCAACATGCAAGAAGTAGTTAAAAAGGAAGTGCTTAAACTACTTGATGTTGGGATGATATATCCGATATCTGATAGTCCTTGGGTCAGTCCTACCCAAGTAGTTCCAAAGAAAGCAGGCATAACAGTCATCCCGAACAAAGATGGTGAATTAGTACCAACACGCGTCCCCACTAGATGGAGGATGTGTATTGACTACAGGAAGTTAAATACTGTGACCCGAAAGGACCATTTTCCTTTGCCATTCATGGACCAAATGCTAGAACGTGTGGCGGGTCACAAGTATTACTGCTTCTTGGATGGATATAGTGGATATAATCAAATTGAAATTGCTCCTGAAGATCAGGAGAAAACCACATTCACTTGTCCATTTGGTACATTTGCCTATCGACGAATGCCGTTTGGCTTATGTAATGCACCGGCTACCTTTCAGCGGTGCATGCTAAGCATCTTTAGTGACATGGCCGAAAACATCCTTGAAGTCTTCATGGATGATTTTTCAGTGTTTGGCCATAGCTTTGAAGATTGCCTCAGCAATTTCGAGCAAGTTCTAATGAGGTGTGAGGATAAACACCTAGTCTTAAATTGGGAGAAGTGTCACTTTACGGTGACTAAGGGAATAGTCCTCGGCCACATAATATCAGATGAAGGAATCCAAGTGGATAAGGCTAAAATCGACATAATCTCAAATCTACCTGTCCCCCCCGCACAGTGAGAGACATCCGTTCATTCTTGGGGCATGCAAGTTTTTATCGTCGGTTTATCCAGAATTTCAGTGCAATCTCTCGACCCCTTTGTCAACTTCTTGTTAAAGATGCACCATTCGAGTGGTCAGAGAGTTGCCAAAAGTCCTTTGAGGATTTAAAAGAGCTCCTCACCTCCGCACCTATAATACAGGCACCCGACTGGAGTTTTCCTTTTGAATTAATGTGCGATGCTAGTGATTACGCCATTGGCGCAGTCCTAGGCCAGAGAAAGGACAATAAGCCATATGTGATATACTACGCCAGCCGAACTTTGAATGACGCTCAAATGAATTACACTACCACTGAGAAGGAGCTGCTGGCTGTAGTATTCGCCCTGGACAAGTTTAGGTCTTATCTGATAGGGTCACCAATCGTCTGTTTTACAGATCATTCGGCCCTCAAGTTTCTTTTATCAAAGAAAGACGCTAAACAACGGCTTATTCGCTGGATACTCTTACTCCAAGAGTTTGATTTAACAATCAAAGACAAGAAAGGGGTAGAGAATGTGGTTGCGGATCATTTGTCCCGGTTGACTTTTGTCGACAACACTGAATCCCAAACCATTAAGAACGAGTTCCCAGACGAACAGCTACTGGCAGTAAGTAGTCTGCCTTGGTATGTTGATATTGTAAACTACCTCGTCACGGGTGAAACACCAACTCATTGGTCGAACCAAGATAGGAAACGGTTCCTCTCCTTCGCGCGCCATTTCTTCTTTGATGACCCATACCTTTTCAAGTACTGTGTTGATCAGGTCATCAGGCGCTGCGTCCCCAATGAGGATATAACTGTAATATTAGCATCATGCCATTCTGAGGCATGCGGTGGCCACTTTGCGTCACAGAAGACCGCACAAAAAGTCCTACAAAGCGGGTTTTACTGGCCCACAGTCATCAAAGATGCTTATTCCTTTTGCAAGACATGCCAACGCTGTCAAAAGCTTGGAACGATTTCTAAAAGGAATTCTATGCCTTTAACCCCTATCATCACAATTAAGATATTTGATTATTGGGGCATAGATTTTATGAGTCCATTTCCTAAGTCTAACAACTGCTAATACATACTCCTTGCTGTGGAGTATGTATCAAAATGGGTAGAAGCGATATCAACGAGACGAAATGACCACAGAACGGTCATGTCATTTCTGAGAGAGCATATTTTGTCTCGTTTTGGTACTCCGAAAGCTTTACTAAGTGACCAAGGTAAGCATTTCTGCAATAGGCCCTTGGAGTCACTTCTCAAGAAATACGGAGTCCATCATAAAATCGCTCTTGCCTATCATCCACAGTCAAATGGGAAAGCAGAATTTGCTAACCCTGAAATCAAGCATATTCTCGAAAAGACGGTAAGTTCCAATCGAAAAGACTGGGCATACAAATTGACTGACGCATTATGGGCATACCGTACTGTGTATAAGACGAATCTTGGTATGTCCCCGTATAGACTGGTTTACGGGAAAGCTTGCCACCTTCCTGTTGAAATTGAACATAAAGCTTACTGGGCAACGCGCTCATTGAACTTTGATATTCAAGAGGGAGGTCAGCTACGCAAGCTCCAGCTTGCAGAGCTAGAGGAAATACGACGAGATGCATATGACTCTGCAAAGTTGCATAAGGAAAAGTTGAAGGCTCGCCACGATCGTACGATTTTTCGTAAATCATTTGAGCCGGGGCAGAAAGTTTTGCTGTATGACTCTCGCCTCCACCTTTTCCCAGGAAAACTCCGTTCCCGTTGGACAGGCCCGTTCATCGTAAAAACTATTTTTCCACATGGGGCGGTTGAAATCGTCAATCCAAAGAACGATGATTGTTTCAAGGTCAATGGCCAAAGATTGAAACTGTTCTTAGAAAACTTCCACACTGAAGTTGAGCACATCCAGCTGGATGAGCCCAGCTATTCTCATACTTAAAAAATCCAAAGTGAAGTTCCAAATTGTTGTTGTATTTCTTTTCTTTCCTTGCATTTTAGTTTCTCTCTCTTTTGTTTCTTTTTGGTTTTCATTCTTTATTTCGTGTTTGTGATCTAGTTCTAATCCATTATACCTTAAACCACTCTGTTGTAGGTGCATAGATGCGAGGTGATGATGTTCATTCTGTCGGTTCTTGGGCTGATTCAGAATGTCGTTGTGGTACCTGGACTGAGGGTGAACTCACACCATGCCCCTTGCTTCATCAAGATCCTGAAGCTCATTCTCTTATTGATGCTGCTCAAGGGTACATTCCATATCCACCAGCCCTCCTGGACATCATTCCATACGAAAATATGGGATTTCAGGATGACGATGATGTGGAGGAGGATGAAGACCTGTACATGGGACGTATGGTGGATGATGCACTCATGGCCCAATGGGAAAATGATGATATGTGGGAGCCATGGGAAGATCATGACCTCCAGGATGTCGTCCCAGACCGCCATAATGCCATCTTTGTGTTCGTGGATGATTTCCTTGTTCCTGAGTTGGTCCCATACCGTTACGTGCACCTGAGCTACCTGCTATTCAGGCTCCAATGCCCATTACCAGCCAGTGCATTTTGGGAACCTATGCCAATAGTGAGGTTGGAACTTGTCACATTTCTTTGTTTCTTTTGTTTCTGTTCATTGTTTTTCTTTTTGTGTTAATCCGTGTTTCTTGTGTTCTGTTATTTTAATTTCGGTTTGTTGTCTTTTGTCCAGGATTGTCACTATGTTCCTAAATGGTATTCCGGTATTCCTCCCACATCAACTGATTCATGGTCTTGGGCCCTACATAAGGCCCCCACACACTCCGCCGCAAGAGGACAGTCCGTTGCGAAATTATACCCCTTTATCCATGTCTCCATCCGGATCACCTCTTGCATGGGCTTTCAATTCTTTGGAGACGCCAGACTTGTTTGATGATGTCCTTGCTGCTTTTCGGTTGTTCTGGGAAAGGGAATCATCGAGTTTGGACTTCACTTCTGAAGATTTGGCGAGTTATGAAGAGATTGTGGAAGAGGAAATCTTTATACTCGAAGATTAGTGCTGCATTTCAGTTGTTTTTGTTCAAATTCATCTTTTCATTTATCAACTGGAGTGTAATCCTTGACAGAATTTTTATTAGTTTTAGTTTTAGTTTTATTTTCGGTTTTCTTTAGTTAAATAAGGTTTTAACCACAGTTGGGGATAATAATGTTGCAATTTGGATGCAATCATAAAGTGTTAAATCTATATAAATTGCAATTTTCTATTCTGAGGATGAATTTTTGTTCTACATGCCTGTAATTTAACTGCTTTTCAGTCTCTCTGTATGTCCAGAATTGTTTCGGATAGTTGGGGGTGATGTGTTTATGTTTTCCATGGAATTCAGAAATTTTTGTGTTCGATCGATCGAACTCATTTCGATCGATCGACACCTGGAGGTTCAAGCGCTTGTATTTTATGTTCAATCGATTGAGGGATTTGTTTTCGATCGATCGACCATGGTTCGATTGATCGAACGCAGCGTTTAAACGAAGCGTCTTCAGAACACTTCTTCAATTCCCTCTCTTTCACTCTCGAGCGCTCGAACACAGAGGAGGGGGCGACTCAGAAATTTTCGATTCCTTGCACTCAATAAGATGCCTAGATCATCCCTCTATTCATCCTCATCGTCCTCTCAACATCCCTTCCACCTCCACTGTGTGCTTCCACACCGAGGTAGGCCCACGATTGTTTTTACTTGTGTTTTCTCTCTCTTTTCGTTAGAAATCCCAAGGGGATGTCCCCTTGGTCTTAGTTTTCACTTCTTTATCCTTGTTCTCATTCTTTTCGTTGTTTCCGTTTTGATTCTGCGATCGCTGCACAACGCTGTGTTCGATCGCTCGAACTGGTTTCGAGCGATCGAAGGGGAACTATTCGAGCGATCGAACAATGTTCAAGCGATCGAAGCCTACTTTAGTTCAATCGATCGAACCAAGTTCAATCGATCGAACTCAAGCAGTGGCAGTTTTGTTTCTTTTTCTCCCTGTTCTTATCTGTATCATGTTGTGTCTTATTTTCAGGGCTGCCGCTATGAATCCAGTGACGGGCTACCATAAGTCCAAGCCTCTCAGCCTTATTATACCAGATCCGGTACCCGCACATGGTTTCCGGAATGACGAGGATAGGCTGTGGTACGAGCGGCACTTTCAGACGAGGATGGTGATGGTCGAGCGCCCTATTGAGTATGTCTGGACGGAGAGCCCATGGTTCCTGACGCGGATCCGATCTATGCCTCACTGGTTCCATCTCCTTTCATTGGCCAAGAGTGTCAATCTGTCCTGGATTCGCGGTGCTTGTGCGACTATGATCCGCGACCCGGTTGTACCATTCACCTACCATGCCTTCTTCCGGAGTCGCTCATTCATTATCAGTCCAGCTACTGTTTCAGCCGTGTTGGGGGTACCAGAGGTACCTGATTATGTTTGCCCCCACCGGCCTGATGCACCCGTGACCCCACCATCTGCTATTATCCGTGAGCTCACTGGAGGCGCTGTTCCGTCTTGGGATGGCAATGCTTTGATTGAGGACCATTTTCTCACTGATGGCTACCACATGATCCACTTGGTCCTCAGCAACTGCCTCCTAGTGACTTCCTATCGAGAGAAGATCGCGGCTTGGTATGCGCGAGTCTTATATGCAGTGGGGACGGGACAGCCAGTTTGCATACCACGCCTCTATATTGACTTTATGGTCCACCCCACCCATTTTATCTCGTCTAAGAAGCACCTGAAGGGTGCTTGGGCTATTCAGAGGGTGATGGCTGAGGCCGGTTTCCCCGTGCTTGCTGGCGATGATGTTCGCCCTTCTCCCCGCAGATTTAGCGAGGCGGCTGCTCGCCGCTCCGACGCTCAGAAGAGGAAGAGAAAGGGAAAAGGGAAATCGCGGGTGAGGGAGAGGAAGAAGAGGCGTGGTGGGACAGACACGGAGGCGGGAGCTTCAGGGACACCCACCGAGGTGGAGGAGCTTGATTCTGATGATGATGAGGATGATCCAGTTGCTGCAGTTCGGCAGTTTGAGCTGCGACAGCGGTCGCAGACTCAGGCCCAGGGAGAGTCTTCTTCCTCTGTGCCTCTCCCGACAGTTCACGAGCTACTATTGGAGGAGAGAGAGGCCAGGATTAGACTCGAGGGCCGGATAGACCATCTTCAGACTTTGCTGGAGACCATATTGATTCAGATTGGGGTTGATCAGGCCGTTCACTCTACTCAACATCCATCGATGGCCCCGTCTGCACCACCTACTACTGATCCATCCACTTCTTCTGCTGCAGTCGATCCACCACTTGCTGATCCATCTGCTGCAGCCCCTGCTACTACCTCGTTGCCGCCTGCTCCTATCGATATCCCTTCTGATGTAGCTGATGATGCACCGTCCGGGGTCGATTAGTTTTAGCTGGGGAGGTGGTGTTTTTGTTTTTTTTTTTTGGTTAGTTGTTGTACTATTTTTGGGTATGGTTTTGGTTGGATGGACTGGTTGGTTGTTTTGATTGGACTATTTGGTTGGTTGATTCTATATGGACAGTATTTATCCCTGCTTTTATTTTATTTTATTCTGTTCATATTACAGTGGTTTAGATTGCTTGGATCATGGTTTTTAGCGTGTTACTCTTATCTATTGATCCTGTTTGTTTTGGAGATTGTGTTCTGTTTTTCTATGCTAGGTTGCTTTGCTTGTGATCATCCATTTGCTCCATACAGGTGATACCCATCTATTTTATTTATTGAAAATCAACTTCTGGGGACTTTGTTGTTTTCAGTTGGGGGTAGGAGATAATAGATAGGTATACACCCGACACCCGTAATGATCAGGTTTTGCACTTGGATATGTTTCAAATTTAATGAGAACACAGTCTGTTAAAATTTTGAAAATTTTTAATCGTATTGTTAGAATAACTCTGAATAATCTCTTCTGCTTGTTGATTAGACAATGACACATTTGTAGTATTCTCATCTTTTTATGGATTAAATCCACGCGTTTTCTGTATCACTTAAAGGAATTGCATTTGTAAAGCTATTTATGTACCCAATACTTTTGCGCACTAATTGGCAGCTATGTAGAAAACCTGAAAATTGAGTTAATATGAATATTGTGCAAAAAGAACAAGTAGTGGAGGCTAATAACCCTTTGTGAGCTATTGAGCCAATCGTCATTTCTGAGGGGATTCTCATATATTGTCGAATGGTCTTTCTTGCATATACTTGGTGAATTCGTTGTTAAGTCTCAGTTTTCTTTAAAAGTTTTGACTGTTTGTTAGAGGAGAACGTTCAGGATTTACCAATTACACTCAATGAACACTTAAGTGCTAAAAATTGAAAGTTGAGAAAATGATTCAAGCCATCGTTTACCCATTCTTTTACCTGATATGACTTTCACCTACATTCATTGAATTGTTTCATCCCAGATCCCACACCAATTAAATATTTCCAATGTAATCACAAGAATCCATACCCTTGATCTATACCTTGACCTCATTGAGCCGTTTGATATATTTGTTGAGAATGAGTCATCAAAGTATGTGAAATGGAAGAAAGTAGTTGTGGGATATTTAAAAAAAAAATATATGAAAAAAAAGGATGAATGAAGGAGAAGAAAAAAAAGAGCATACGAAATGAATGGGAGATTGGGTGGAGAAAAGAATGAAGAATAAAAAGAGAAGTTGAAATTCCATCACATACTAAAAAGCACACTCTTCTCTACAACACTCTCCCCTACTAAATAAAAGTCGCAAGTCAAAGTCTTGAAGATTCTCAATAATTGATTTGAACATGGAAGTGTGAGTTGAGTTATCCACGGTATTTCGCTCCTCTAGTAAGTAGTGTTCCATTCCTGAGACTATACACTCTTAAATGTCCGTTTTTCATAGAGTCAAGTATGAAAGCATTAGCACTTATAATATCATCCTTATCAAAGCTTTCATACGATGTGTGATCATTGTAAAGCAAGTTTCTGAGAGACGTTCTTTTTGAGTGTGACTAATGTGAGAATTGAGCTAAAACTGCAAGTTTTCCAAAGTACAATAGTCTAGATAACTCTTAATAGGGTTGGACGCATGGTTGTTAATTTCACACACACACGGGTGCATGATGGTAATACATTTGTTTTATTTTACTTGGTGATATAGGGGAGCATGTAGGTCTCTTTCATGGGTTGATAGAGGATAGTATATTATTGTGGAGCTTAATTAACAATTGAATGGAAGGGGGGATTCTACAAGTTATTCTAAATCTTTTTGAGCTTAAAATTGGAGAATTTTGTGGGTATATTCACTGCAAACCCTCACGAGACAACACTCGTCCACTAGGGGGAACCTAGGGGTTTAACGGCTTGTTGCATTTGCTAAATGCAACCGCGATTCCTGCGAAAGTGAGTTAGGATTTTTCTTTCTATCTTAGTTTAGGTTGTTTTTAGTTTTCCTTTGTTTTCTTAGTTGTGGTAGTATTAGTTTAGGAGTTTGTATTTTATTTTATTTTATTTTTGCTTTATCGCTAGGGACTAGCAATAAGCTAGTTGGGGGTTGTGCAAAGCGGGGGTATTTGTAAAATACAACCGTGCTAAAAGGAAGAATTGTATTAGTTTTTATCACAACTTCCCGTTTTATCTGCGATTTGCATTGCAAGGCTAATTTTCATACAATATGATTAATCTATGACAAGTTGTATTGTTTTAGCTGTTGTTGGTGCAGATTACTGCTGTGTGGACTAAACAGATGAACATCAAAATAAATGGAATGCTGGAATGAAAACAAAAGAAGTCAAAGCTGAAATGTGGAGTTCGATCGATCTAAGACGGTTCGATCGATCGAGCGTTCGATCGCTTGAAGAGTGTTGAAGCGCTTGAGGCTTAAGCGTTCGATCGATCGAGAGCAGTTCGATCGATCGAACGGGGTATTTCCAGTAACATTCGTGTGCGCAGCAGATGCGGGTTTTAACCCTAGTTTCTTAGGTTTTCTTATATATATGTGTATTGTACACGTCCAGATGGACGCCCACTTTACATTTTTTTACAGTTTTAGAGAGAGAGATAGAGAGTTTTGTGTTTGGTTTTGTAGGTTTTGCATTGAAGTTTCATTTGTGCAGTGGATTTCTTAAGTTTAATACAAGTTTTCTTTGTTCCAGGTGATTTATATATTATTTATTTAGATTCAGCACTTGGTAGTCGTAGTTTAATCGTTCATCTTATAGTATTGCATGCTAAATATTCGTAAAACCATAGTTTTTAGATTTTCCATGAAAAACTCGCAACCAAACAAGGTGTTAATGTTTTTTTATGTTAAATATCAATCTGTGACATCCCAGACGATGTCTGAGTAGTCCCAGGTTGGGAGAACACGATGAAACAGTGATCTCCAGCTTCTGCCATGCAGCAGAATAATCGCTGTGTTCGATCGATCGAAGTTAGTTCGATCGATCGAACCATAGGCAGTCAATCGATCGAAGTCAGTTCGATCGATTGAGGGATGAAGGTCTTCGATCGATCGAAAGCGCGTCGATCGATCGAACTCTCTGATTCTTGAGGATGTTCCCTGCAGTATTCCAGGACCTTTTTGTTTTAAGATTTGTTATCATTCTGTCCCAAAAAAAATGCTCAGTCTGTCAAAACAGTTTTTAAAACTAAGGCCCTAAGGCATTTTCTTTCAATACATTTTGCAAACCATCTTCAATGCTAACACCATTGAGGATGCGAGTCTTAACTATTGGATTAAACAGCTTTTACGTATTTTAATTTAATTGTGATGATATGGTCCCGGTCATGAAAGGGCCATGGATTCTCCATCTTTAGAGGAATACGGAAAACTGTGGGTAATGTACTCCTTTGTGCTTCAAGGCAACTGCATGGTAGACAGCTAGATTACTGCAGATTCGTGTAATCCCAACACTTTCTTTTTAAAGTTAAACATCCTAATTTAGAGTACTGTTTTAAGTAGCTAGTTAGATCGTTAATCATTTTCCTTAGTAATCTTAGCCGTGGAACTTTGTGTTCCGCACCATTGCTTAATCTTATTCATTTTATTTTGCTTTCTTTTGAGGTTAGTCTAATTCAATAGGTCAACACCTTCCCTGTGGGATCGACCTGGTCTTACCAGATATTACTTGCACGTCTACCTACACTTGGGTATTGCACAAGAGCGCACAGAAAAATTCTCGTGTCACTAGGCTTTCGCCCAGTCCACAATTCCGTGGGAGTAGTAGGTACTGACTTAGAAGGTACCAAGTTTAGAATGTATGCGGCTGTCTCTAATGCGTGTCCCCAAAAGGAAATTGGTAAATCTGAATAACTCATCATAGATCTTACCATGTCCATAAGAGTCCTGTTCCTTCTTTCTGCTACACCGTCTGCTGAGGCATACGGGGTGCAGACAATTGGGATGTAATCCCTTGCTCCAATAAGTATTCCCTAAACTCTCCCAAGAGGTACTCTCCACCACGATCAGATCGTAGTGTCTTGATACATTTACCTAGACGCTTTTCCGTTTCAGCCTTGAAGTCTTTGAATTTCTCAAAGCATTCAGACTTACGCCACATCAAATAAATGTACCCATACCTTGAGTAATCATCGATGAAAGTGACAAAGTACTCAAATCCCCCTCTTGTTTGGACAGTCATAGGACCACACAAATCAGAGTGAACCAGTTCCAACGGCTCTTTTGCTCTATAGCCCTTGGCCGAGAATGGCCTCTTGGTCATTTTACCTTCCAAGCAGGATTCACAAACTGGAAGTGCCTCCACTTCCAATGAGCCTAATGGCCCATTTTGAACCAGTCTTTGAATCCTTTTCAAATTAATATGACCAAGGCGTAAGTGCCAAAGATGCGTTTGGTTCATCCTCGAAGGTTCTTTTCTCTTAAATGGCAAACTATTTGTGTTATTCAATTCATTAAGTTGCAGTATAGGAGAGATAGGATTTATAATATAAAGATCATCCACCAATTCACCATAACAAATAAAACGTTTATTTTCTTTAATAACTACTACTTTATTAAAATGAACTGAATATCCATTCTTTACTAAACTAGAAACTGAAACTAAATTCCTTCTAATAGAAGGTACATAAAAGCAATTTCTTAATATTAAATTCCTATCTCTACCAAAACTAAGATGTAGATCTCCTACTGCAACTACTGCTACTCTCGTAGCATTTCCCATATATAGATAAATCTCTCCATCACTGAGCTGCCTGGTTCCCTGGAACCCCTGCAAAGAATTGCATACATGATCAGTGGCTCCCGTATCTACACACCAGGTACCGGTAGATCGGACCGCTAAACACGATTCAACAACTAGTAAATGAGATTTACCTTGATTGTTCTGTCTGGCGAGATAAACTGGACATTGCTTCTTCCAGTGTCCTGGCTGCTTGCAAACAAAACATTTGGCTTTAGGCTTTCCCGGTTGTCCTCGTGGCCTTTGGATTGGCGGAGGACCTGCGGCCTTCTTTTGAGCCTTTTTCATTTTCTTCTTGCCTTTCGGCTTTGAAGTAGAACCTTTCTCAAATACAAGAGCACTCCCTGACTTTCTGTTGAGACCCTCAGCTGCCTGAAGTTCTTTAAGCAGCTCCGCCAAGGTATATTTAAATTTATTCATGTTGTAATTGAGGCGGAATTGCTTAAAAGACTCTGGCAGTGACTGGAGTACGATATCGACCTGGGTTTCCCCGTCAATTTCAGCTCCAAGGATCTCTAGTTCATTAAGAAGAGATATCATCTTAAGAACATGATCCCTTACAGGCGTCCCCTCAGCCATGGTTGTGTTCATCAAGTCTTTCATAGCAACCTGCCTAGCAGCACGACTTTGATCCCCGAACATCTCTCGGAGGCTCTCCATCATGTCATAGGCACTGATCATTGACTGATGCTGATGTTGCAGAACATTTGACATGGATGCCAAAATGTAACACCGCACCATCTCATCAGCCTTGACCCATTTCTTGTGAGCCTGGGTTTCCTCAGCGGTTGCCCCCCTCACCAGGTTGCTCAGGACATTCTTGAGTAAGCACAAACTTGTACTCTTCAGCAGTTAACACAATATCCAAATTCCTTTTCCAGTCTATATAGTTTGGTCCAGTAAGTTTGTTTTCTTTAAGTATAACAGCAAGTGGATTGAAAGTACCCATTTGAAAGCCTGAGATTCACATAACATAAATAATTACGTTTGGACAAAATTTACTATGGATTCGAGTTGAAAATATTGTTTCCCTCTACCATATTTGAAAGGAATCCGCCAGCAACCTGATACACCGCGAATAGTATGACTCGATGGGAAGCCATATACTATCCATCATTTGTTCAGATAGACAATTGCCTTTTAATTTTACTAGCCAGGCAATGTACTTTGCCTAATAAAATTAAACTGCTGACTTGCTTTGGTCCTATAAATAATAACAGTGACTCAGATGGAGAGGATATTATTATTTATAGCTAAGTGTATACCATCACTTAATTCTAGGTCAAGAGTTCTGTGAGGAACACCTCTGATGGAGAGGTGACCCACACCAACAATCACCCAAAACATTCTTTTAAAGAATTTGTACTGATGATTCCATGATCAACTACATCCGATGGGGAGGATGACACTAGAGCCATCACATAAAATTAATCATATCATCTACAAACCAGTGATGGAGACCATGGGATTTATACTTGATGAATTCCCTCTCCCACTTAGAATTTTTTAAAAAATTTGAGGGTTATAATTTTTTAGAAAAACTTTTAATTTAATTAATAAAAAATAATGGAATACTTGACAAGGATTAATTCATCCTTACTTGTGAAACCCACATGTGTAGATAATAAAATTATTCTATCCTCATGATTTTAGAAAATAAGTACTTATGTTTTCAAATTATGGAATTAGTTTTATTTCTAAATACACATGTAGTTGTCCATCATTTTAAATTAATATAAATTAAACATGCAGCTAGACATCTGAAACAGGTCTAGGAACAATTATCCATGTTGTCCTATTCATTAAACATGAAACAATAATAATCATTCAATCACACATAAATAAGGAAACCACAATAAAATAGGAATCCCACTATTATGGTCAAGCTGCAACTCTTGTGAAGAAATCTTCATGGAACCCGATTAGCTCTATGTCGCAATTACGCAACTGCCTTCCAGAACTGTTTTCTGAAATAGCCTCCAGAAATTGCCTCTAGATTGCTTTCTGAAACTGCTTGTAAACTATCTTCACGAACTGTCTTCACGGATTTACTTGAGATATATTACACAAACCCTATGCCTCCATAAAGGGGTTCACATGCTATTTCTTTGCAGTAAATTAACCACACATCAATCAAGCGTGGGATCCAATACACACAAATCCTATGCCTCCATAAAGGAGTTCACATGCTATATTAAAACAGCAAAATTAACCACGGATAAAACCATCGTGGGATCCAATCACACAAAATCAGTGACCATAATAGTGGAATAAGAACGCTGCAAAACAAGGGTTAGCACAGCTCTACGTTCTATCCATCCATCAAAACACGCATAAGATCTGTTTTATTTGACAACATGGTTGCGTCCAACCCATACGCAGAATCAACGTTGCTCTGATACCACTATTAGGAAATTGCGTTCCCAGAATCCGTTGACAGTGCGTATAAGTTGGTATTGCAAAAAATTTAGGTGAGAGCTACAATAATCCTACAAGGGCGGAAACTAGGGTTACCTTGAATTGCAAAAACGGATTGCTGTAGTAGACGAATCGAGAACACGGGCTCGATAACAGCTCATGATCTTCTACCGTATTCCTTTGCTGCCAGAATATCGAACTGAGTGTGGGCTCTTTCGAAATCCTTTTAGTTTTCTGCTCTTCTTTCTTTACGTTATATTTTCTATTCCCAGTTATAACACTCTCTTTGATTGCTGTGACGATTCAATCCTGATCACATTAATCCGACAAAGATGTGTTCGTTAGGAGGATCAAACGATCTCCGATTTACTTGAATGTTTAACAGCAGCTCCGTCTCGACGTCAGGAACGTTGTGTAAACAATTCAGCAATTTTCGATCAGTATCGAGCAGTCCGAAGCTCTTTTAGTGAGCGTTGTCCGATGCTAGCGACCTACACTCCTATGTCTCTTGAATGCTCACAGAGACTAGGGTTTGGTGGAAACCCTTCTAGAAGAAAGCTAGGAGGTCAAGGCAAGCTTAGAATATGAAATCATGCAACCTGAGAGAAGAGCCAAGGCAGCATATATATAGGCTACGATAGGGACCATAAGAAGTCAATAAGGAATAGGCTTCCTTATGGAATTAGGAAACCCTAATTCGAACTGAATCAGATTCCTATTTCCATAAATTATAATTCATACCACTAAAGAATTATAATTGCACTCCTACCCTTATCTCAAAAATATATTTCGAGCTTCATGTTATTAAATGCTTATTATCTCCCCATGTTAAGATTACAGATATCCATTAATTAAATATAATTACTGACAATCATATTTAATTAATTTCTTAAAATTCCTTGAGATCCTCTGCTTAACTTATCTGATATGTCGGATACAAAATCCACCTGCAGGGTTTGACATAATCAAAACTTATAAGCTTTCTCAAGGGGATATCATCAATCCCAAAATTGAGACATGGATTCCATCATTAATTAATATCCACCACACAATTAATATTGCCACCCAATCCAATGAGATATTGACCCATTTAAGGATCTCACCCTTTTAGGGATCAAAGTATAAATATCAAATGTACGTGTCTATAAATTAAATTAGGATTTAGAGCATAAGCACTCATAATAGCCATGAGGTATTAATTATCTTATAAGTCAGTATAAAGATAATTACCCCAAGTCGGTCCTGTTTAATACACAAAATGTACCAGCATGGTGAGTTGAAACTATACCGTTTCCCGCAGTCAAGACAAACCTACTACAACACCATGCTGCAGTCCTACCGATGGTGTGTCCAATCCCATCTAAGACTGTAAACCAAAATCTTACATTCTATAATATCTGATGGCCTGATCTTCCGTGTGTAAGACGAACTCTACACACCAAACCACCTACTATATAGAATGAGAGACACACATTAAATAAATAATATAATACAAACATTGCCCACACAGATTCTCATAAAAAATGGATTAACTGATCTTATTAAATGAATAATAAATCAACTACATAAAGCATGGCTTTTAGTATAGATCCCTAACACAAAGTTCTACCACTGTAATTTTTGTTTTAAGGAGATTTCATGTTTAAAGTGGTTTGGTCATGAGTTTTGTGAAGACACTACAATCTGCCCAGAGTTTCAGAACAGCAACACCCTTTTGAAATAAGCAAATCAGAACCTTAATCAAGTATTTGTGACCCAAAATAATTTTTTCTAAGTAGATTAATGTGTTAGGAAGCTACCCAAAAAAGAACAAAGCATTTCGGATCTTTTTACTATTTTTAAAAAATCAAACAAAATCTCAAGACAGAGAGTTATACATCTCTGGGTGATGTCTGGTGTTTGTCCTTTTCGCAGAGATCTAACCGTTGAAACTTTGATTTTCGTTTTGATTTGGAAACTAGACACACAGAGGCATCTTGTGTCCAAAAATCATCAAGATCAAACCACGGAAAGCATGCTTTTTATTTTCTTAAATATCTAGTCTGCTCTCTGCAATATTCAGAATTTTATGACAGATTTGACCAACTTTGTAAATAATGGTCCAAATGACTTTTCTATGACCTAGAGCTCTAACCATGTTTCAATAATGATTAGTTAAGCTTGAATTCAAAGTTTAAGTGATCTAAATCATTAAGTACTCTAATAATTTATTCTTTTCATGTACATATTCATATGGCTTGACACTTATAATTAGGACTTGGTTGCTTTAGATTTAATTACATTTGATAGATTTAAGCTAGAAGTCTAGGATTGTTATTTAAGATCCAACTTTATATATTGTATATCATGTGGACTAACCCTTTGTTTTGTAGCGCTATTAAGGTATGATTTCTTGAACTCCTCTTTAGTTTATCTTTATTTTACCGATTTTTCAACTTAACGCGCGACACCTATGAATTAGATCTTGCTTTACTTGTATATATGGATTAGAGACTCTTTTCCTAGTTTTTATTTAAATCGCATGCATTGCACATTTAATATCTGCGACTGGATCCCGGGTAAGTTCTCTTGTTCCCTATTGCATATCATATTGCTTGCTACTTGAATTACGTGGCTTTTGAATGGTATTTTGTAAATTGGTAATTTTACACCATTTTGACATGTTTGTGTAATATATACATATACATATGTATTAGTTGAGGGCACATTTAAATTAATAATTCGATTAGAAGGATATTGAGTAGAGGCCTATCGCAAGATAGGATGAGAGAGGGTGTTTTAGTCCGACGGGCTCCTTCCTCTCTCATTCCATAATCCACGGACCTAGTTAATCTCTGGTTTCTAAAAAGATCAGTTTGCTTTAAAAATGGTTTCTTAAGTTTTCCTTTTAAAAATTAAGTGGCGACTCATTTGTTTTGAATTTGAAATTTAAAAGAACTTTAAAAGAAAAAGCTTTGGGTAAGAAAAATTGCGATATCCACAATGTGGCGACTCTGTTGGGGATCGAACCCAGAATCTCTAGTTTCGCAGACCAGAATTCTGATTTTGGGTTCACTCGAGGATTAGACTTGAAAGTATCCTTTTAATTGAATTAATTAATTTTTGTGTGACTGCTGTAATGCACTTGCATGTCTCGCCAGTCGATTGCACGGAACTATGACCTTGGAGGCTCGGGGCAACCCGGTCGATCAAGTTATCATGGGACTGTGTGATCACCCTTGATCTCGTACCACGATTTGGTATATGAAGCATCCTATCGGATGTGTGTCAAAGGTCCCTTATTTGACCAAAACCCAGCCATTGCATGGTAGCTTCTATAGAACCTTTCAAGTCTTAGGGAATGAATCCTTGATTAGGGTTATGTGCTTGGGAGTGTTGTATGCCTGGAAGGGATTACTTGAGATGATGACGATACTTACTTAATATAGGATGTGTAAACGCTTAATCACTTTTGAGCAATTCCTCTTCATGCCCCATGACATTTGGGAATATGGTAGATGTTTATTATACGATTACATCTCTTGTATCATGTTTTGCTAAGCATCATTGGCCTTGTATGTATCCAAATTCATGAAAAGTACGGTGATAATCCAATCATGTGATTCTTCTACCCAAAGAATTTTAAATCCATATTTGAAAGCAAACGGATTTTTGCCATCTTTATTCCAAAAATTTTCAATCGGTTTTTTCAAAAAATCTTTGGAGTTCACTTTTTGATTAAAACTCCAAACTAATATTTGTTAAGGTATATTTTCACATGATCATCTTCTAAGGAAAAATCGAAAATTTTGGGAATTGTTTTTGGAAGAAATGCTCTTTAAATGAATTTCAAAGCAAAATTTCAATCCAATCATCTTTATTGAGAAATGTTTTTACATTCTCATTCAAAATCCTTGAGAAGTGTTTTTGAAATATCTCATCATTTTAAGAAATGCCTTTCAAAAAATTTTGAACACCCGACCTTTGAAAGGGTAGTGAGGATCACAATGAGAGGTGAAATTGGCGCATTTGACATGAATGAGGATTTTATGTGCTTATGTGTTTTATGTGTTAGGATTAGTTTTTTTGTTTCTTTGGCATATAGGATAGGCACACACGCACATGCATTGCATCCGTGTGACATATGAACCGTTCATGAACATTTCACTAAGCATTTGCAAAAGAAAATGTGAAAAATAATAACAAGATGAACTTTCTTTTGAAATCAATCAAAATTGATTAAAAAAATGAAACATGACTGTAGGCGAGATGGCACCAAACCCAGAATAGTTTGGGTTGGTAATTCAAGCGTGAGAAGAGAGAAAATAATGATAAGGATTATGTTAAGGTTGATTAGCATGTGGAGCTTAATGATTCAAAGAAGGGCCACTTAACTGAGAAATTGGCCATAGGATGGATAATGTTTCCGCAAACACGGGTGGTGAACCCAAAGGCTCAAATGATGCTAGTGAGGTGATAGTGTTTGGGAATACTGCTGCTGAAGCGAATGTGGATGCTCTTGGAAATGTAATAAATTGAAGATCATCTGTGACACTCCAATTGAGACCAGAGTCAAGTCTAGTCCAGTTTGTAATCAAGTAGGAGTCAAATGTCGAGTCTAGTCGAGTCTTCTAGTTAGTCTGTTATCGAGTTTATTGTCAAGTCTTCATCGAGTCAATCGAGTTAGGTGGTGTAATTCGCTGCTAGTTGAATAAAAGCGCATTCTGCTTGATTTAGTGTGCCAAGTCGTGAATGTATGGATCATTAAGCCAAAAAAAAAAAAGAAGAAAGAAAAAAATCATATTTTCAAACAATCATGGAAAATACTTTGTTAATAAATTTTTGCATTGAAAAGGATCCCCAAGTGATCAAAGCAAATTTTGTGCCAAAATCAAGGAGGAGTAGAGAATCGATTAGCTTTACTTTAAGAATTTAAAGATGCTTTTGCTCAATCTTGAAAAGATAAACTCAGAACTTGAAGCTTGCTCACCGTCCCCTTTTCTCAAATACCAAGCCTAAAAGATGAGCCCAACCAGTCCAAAGCCATAAACTTGGTCCTTGATGGTAGCCAGACATTTTAAATGAACTTTTCTTCCAAAAAAAAAAAGAAAAAGAATAAGAAAAAAAGAGAAAGTAAAAGGAGCTCGCTAGGATGAAAACCCGAAAGGGTGCCTAGGCAAAAGTTAGAGCACAAAAAAAAACAAGAATAAGGAAAAAAAAGGAGAAAGTTAAAGGAGCTCGCTAGGATGAAAACTCGAAAGGGCACCTAGGCAAAAGTTAGAGCACAAATAAGATGCGTGTTGATTTCAAACATCCTAATCCTAGCCAGTCAAAATCATGGAGAGAATAAGAGATAGTAAGGAAGATAAAGGAAAGAAAAGAGAAAAGAAAAGATAGAGAATAGATAAGATTAAGAATTCTTGAGCACTTCAAAGTAGATCATTGGAACATGAACTATCTCAAGACTTTGTGTTGTTCTAAAGAAATTGGAAATGAAAAGAGAGATTTGAAAGTATCAATTAAGCTCACAATTTTGTGAGAGGCTCAATGGCTAAGAGGGCATAAAATAATGCAAATACATCTTTGAGAAAAATAAAGAGTGATTTGGAGGGCTGATATTGCTTTGTGAATATGATAGAGTATGAATAAAACTTGGTGAGAGTTGTAAAGATTAACTGGCTAGTGAAAAGGTTAAAGAATCAACCGTCAAATAAAAAAAAGAAGAAAAGAAAAGAGAAAAGAGAATAAGGGAAAAAGTAGTTCATCATGCTACACAAGGGCTACCACAAGTGGCATGGACTCCCTAGACCCAAATGACAACATGGCTCGAAAAGCCCACCAATTCTTGAAGCCTAATTCTTTCAAGACCTCTAGAGTACTTGAACTAAGCTCGACCTGATTCCCACTCGGGGATACATAGGCAACCTATCTGGTTCGGTCACCACCATCGTCATAATATGGTATGCTCTCTCAGGCCTTGGCCATATTACCTTGAACTTGATTCCTATTCGGGGATAAGTTGAATCCTTTGCGCATATGGTTATGTTCTTTTAAAACTAGGAGCAAACTTGCATTTGCCTAGGACCACATATATATTGCCGAACTAGGGGCAAACAAAGTTTGCCGATCAGCATTAGGACATCTCCCTTCAACCCGTCACATTCATGATGATTACCTCCAGATTGGGAGTAAATGCATTGCAAGCATCCTGTACCAACTTGTTCTCAAGGCCTTTGGGGTGAGCCCGTTTGCCCTTAAGACTAGGGGCAAACTTCGTTTGCTAAAAGCCCTATTTTACCTTTGAAGCAAGCCCCTGAGTCTCTTTCAAACTAGAGACAAACTTTGTGTGCCAAAATCCCTCTATGATAAAGGCAAGTTCTTAGGTATTTTAGTTTGTTTAAAATGGACTGAAATAGAGTGTCTTTTGTTCTATAAGGTAAAGCACTAATTCGAATCACACTTTACATAGGCAAAGAATCAGCTAAATCGAAAAGGAGAAGTTTTCAAAGTTTAGATTTATCAGCAAAGCACTAGAATTGTAAACTGATGAATAAAAGAAAGAGGTAAGTTGATACATGTATTCACGACGAAAGCACATCAGTTCAGAGTATGATTCAATCACCTTGTGTTTGTTGAGTCTGTCCTCGTCGGGTGAGTCAATAATGATCTCCAATGCGTGGGTTTAAGATGACGAATAAAGATTTGAAAAGTCTCCATAAGCATCCCACGAGCAATGCAACCAGGAGTTTTAAACACTATCACAACACAATGCTAAAAGTGGAAATATGAGAATGGTCCAAGACTAGGGGCAAAGGTGACTTCCCTCTTTTGACACAATTATTGTGTTTCTGCCAAATGATCTGCAAGCGCAGAAAATCATGCTTTCCAAACATTGCTAGGGTAGCACAACACCCTTCGTGACCCCATCAGCTCCGTTCAAATTCTTTGAGTCTGAGGACTCCCCACTTTTGTGAAACCATTTCTTTAAGTTCAACAACTACCCATTTTTGTAAAATCATTTCTTTGAGTCCGATGATTTCCTATTTTTGTAAAACCATTTCTTTGAGTCTGATGACTACCCATTTTTGTAAAATCAATTCTTTGAATCCGAGGATTTCCTATTTTTGTAAAACCATTTCTTTGAGTCCGAGGACTACCCATTTTTGAATGAAGATTTCGAGTTCGCATGACTCCGTCTTTGTGAAATATGAAATTTTGAGTCCGCACGACTCTATTTATGTAAAATATGAATTTTTTTAGTCCGTGTGACTTTGTTTGAATAAACAAATGAAATTTCGAGTCCGCATGACTCCGTTTGTGTAAAATATGATTTTTTGAGTCCGTGTGACTTCGTTTGAATAACGAAATGAAATTTTGAGTCCGCGTGACTCCGTCTTTGTGAAATATGAAATTTTGAGTCCACATGACTCCGTGGTTGTAAAATGCGAGTTTTTGAGTCCTAGTGACTCCGTTGTTGTGAAAATGTGGGTCCATGGATTCGAATGACTCTTTTGTTTTAAAATGTGAATTTATCGACTCCTTGTGTAAGAAAATTGAATTTTTTGGGTCCACGTGACTCCCTTTGAATTTGTGAGTCTGCTTAACTCCGAATTTTGTTGGAATTGAATTCTTTGAGTCTAACCGAATCCTAACTTTCAAAAGTTTGGGCTAAAATAGATCTAACTATCGCTAGATTTTAATATTAAATTAAGTTGAAACTGATTGGCTACCGATTGCAGAAATTAAAATCATTAAGTCCGTCTGACTCCTGATTTATGAATGTCTTACTTAGCACCCGAGTTTAGAAATTGAATTGAATTGAGTCTGATTGACTCCTAATTCTAGAAAAATTCTTTTGAGTCTGATTGGCTCATGTTTTTGGAAATTAGAAATTCTTTTGAGTCTGGTTGACTCCCAATCTAGTAAAATAGAAATTCTTTGAGTTCGATTGACTCCCAATTCTGTAAAAATTCTTTTGTAAAATATAAATTCTTTAAGTCCAGTTTTGTGAAATTGAATTTCTTTGAGTCCGTTTGACTCTTGGTTTTGTCCAATTTTGCGAAATAGGAATTGAATCAAGTCTGATTGACTCCTGATTTAGTATTTGATTTGGACTCAAATTGAGTAGAATCGACTCCGGAATTGGTGAAATTGAGTTTATTTGAGTCTGGCTGACTCCTAATCGAAATTTGAAAAAACAATTAAGCTCGATTGACTACCAATTTTGGAAAATTGAATTAAATTGAGTCTAACTGATTCTCGATTTTGGAAATTGAAGTGGATTTGAGTCAATTAGACCCCGGCTTTAGATGTTTGAAAAAATTTAAAGTCCATCGGACTCCTGATTTAGAAATTTGAAATAATTTGAGTCTGATGTACTAGACTCCGAATTTTTGAAAGTAAATGGACTCTCGATTTTAGAAAATCGAATTAAGTCTGAAGGACTCCGGATTTTGGGATTGAACTGATTCGAGTCTGATTGACTCCAAATTTTGAATTAAATTGAGTTAAGTCTGTCTGACTCCAGGTTTTGCAAAATAAAGTGAATTTGAGTCTGTCCGACTCTAGGTTTTGAAAAATAAAATGAATTTGAGTCTGTTCGACTCCAAGTTTTTAAAATTGAAAAGATTTTAAGTCGATTTGACTCCAAATTTTGAAAATTGAAAAGAAAGTCTGATTGACTCCCGATTTTGAAAAATGAAATGAATTTGAGTCTGATTGACCCTGAATTCAGAGCAAACATATCCTACGGGGCTGAAGGGCTGCAGATTATTTTTATCTCCGACGAGGCCGAAGGGCTGCGAATTTTTCAGAGTAAACTCACTTCGACATCGGAGTATAAGGCGCGAAGCGCATCTCAATTGATCAAATGATTCTTGGAAGACACTGGAGTATAAGGCGCGAAGCGCATCTCAGTCTTTCAGCGTGTTACCTGGAAAGACACTGGAGTATAAGGCGCGAAGCGCATCTCAGTCTATTCAAAAAGCGTGGCTCCTGATTCGACACCAGAGTATAAGGCGCAAAGCGAATCCTAGTCGATTAGATGATCTTTAAAAGACACTGGAGTATAAGGCGCGAAGCGCATCTCAGTCTTTTCAAAAAGCGTGGCTCCTGATTCGACACTGGAGTATAAGACGCAAAGCGCATCTCAGTTGATCAGATGATCTTTGAAAGACACCAGAGCATAAGGTGCGAAGCGCATTTATGTCGATCAGATGATCTTTGAAAGACACCGGAGTATAAGGCGCGAAGCGCATCTCAGTCTATTCAAAAAGCGTGGCTCCTGATTCGACACCGGAGTATAAGGCGCGAAGCGCATCCTAGTCGATTAGATGATCTTTAAAAGACACTGGAGTATAAGGCGCGAAGCGTATCTCAGTCTTTTCAAAAAGCGTGGCTCCTGATTCGACACTGGAGTATAAGACGCAAAGCGCATCTCAGTTGATCAGATGATCTTTGAAAGACACCAGAGCATAAGGCGCGAAGCGCATTTATGTCGATCAGATGATCTTTGAAAGACACCGGAGTATAAGGCGCGAAGCGCATCTCAGTCTTTTCAAAAAGCGTGGTTCCTGATTCGACACCGGAGTATAAGGCGCGAAGCGCATCTTAGTCGATCAGATGATCTTTGAAAGACATTGGAGTATAAGGTCTGAAGCGCATATCAGTCTTTTCAAAAAGCGTGGCTCCTGATTCGACACTGGAGTATAAGGCGCGAAGCGCATATCAGTCGATCAGATGATCTTTGAAAGACACTGGAGTATAAGGCGCGAAGCGCATCTCAGTCTTTCAAAAAGCGTGGTTCCAAATTTGACACCGGAGTATAAGGCGCGAAGTGCATCTATGTCGATCAGATGATCTTTAAAAGACACCGGAGTATAAGGCGCGAAGCGCATCTTAGTCTTTTGAAAAAGCGTGGTTCCTGATTCGACACCAGAGTATAAGGCGCGAAGCGCATCTATATCGATCAGATGATCTTTGAAAGACACCGGAGTATAAGGCGCGAATCGCATCTCAGTCTTTCAAAAACCGTGGCTCTTAATTTGACACCGGAGTATAAGGCGCAAAGCGCATCTCAATCGATCAGATGATCTTTGAAAGACACTAGAGTATAAGGCGCAAAGCGTATCTCAGTCTTTTCAAAAAGCGTGGTTCCTGATTCGACACCGGAGTATAAGGCGCGAAGTGCATCTTAGTCGATCAGATGATCTTTAAAAGACATTGGAGTATAAGGCGCGAAGCGCATCTCAGTCTTTTCAAAAAGCGTGGCTCCCGATTCGACACTGGAGTATAAGGCGCGAAGTGCATCTAAGTCTTTCAAAAAGCGTGGTTCCTATTTCGACACCGGAGTATAAGGCGCGAAGCGCATCTTAGTCGATCAGATGATCTTTGAAAGACACTGGAGTATAAGGCGCGAACCGCATCTCAGTCCTTTCAAAAAGCGTGGTTCCTGATTCGACACCGGAGTATAACGCGCAAAGCGCATCTTAGTCGATTAGATGACTCTTGAAGAATGACGGAGAATTAAGCATTGGAAGCGCATCTATGACGGTTGTGACTTTCCCAGAATAGAATGACATCATAAGTAGAATGGCATAGGGTGCATTTTTGATACTAAGAAAGAACAATATGTTGCTGAGACATTATATGGAGCACGAGATTGCTTGAGCACGTGCATCACGATAAGATAGGTGCGTTCATCCGTGTGACTATTTGCGCTTGTGTAAGTTTGACCCTTGCCCAAACTACGTCTTGGTCTGATTCCGGAATGGATACGTAGGCAGCTCATCATCGAGCACGACCAGCATGAACAATTGCCGCGCGCATGTTCTCGTTTTGCAACGCATTTTGTTTTTCCCTTTAATCCGACAGTTTGGTCAAAGGCCTGTCTTCACATAGGCTTTGACGTTCGCTTGCGGTTCACGTTGCCCCACAAGCTCCGTCAAAGAGGGGCAAACTATAGACACCCTAATTTTGACCAAACGTCGAATTAGGGAGAGTGTCACCTCCATATCCGATGATGACAAGGATCGAAAGATTCGAAGTGTTCCAAGCTCTTCAGAAAGTTCTCCAAATGCAGTAAAATTTTTACAGAATGAAATACCAGGTGTTTAGGAGAATTCAAGTATAAAACATCACTTTTGGAAAAGATCTTCGAAAATAAGTTTTTTTAAGAAAAAGGAGAAAAAAAAAGACCTAAAAAGAGGAAGTTCAATAGAAACCGGCACACGACAGTTGTTTGCGGCACTCAGTGAGTGCCGAACGGCGGTCACAGAATGCCGGACCGACATTTACTGAGTGTCGCCGACAATTTCTGACTGCCGGTTGCTTTAACAATCCGTATTTTGTGGTACAATACGTATATGTATGCGGATAAAAACAAAAAAAAACTGATAAAGTAAGGTTGACAAAAACGCGGCAATCAATAATTTAGCACGGCACTTACTGAGAGCCGCTCGGCAGTCACGGAATGCTGCCACGGCTTTCACGGAGTGCCACAGCGGCATCCACTGACTACCGTAAAGGATTTTTGACTGCCGCCTTCTGCAGCAGTTTGTCTTTTTTTAGAAAGTACACATTCTACCACCAAATGTTGTATTTACATCTGTTTTTTACTGCGAATTCACTAAAATTACCTAGGTGTTTTTGTCTATATAAGAAGAGGTATCTTCATAGAGGAAGGGGACCAAGACAAAAAAAGAATATTGGGGGAATTTGAGAAGAATTTAGGAGAACTTTTGAGAGAAGAACATTTGGGTAGAAGAGAGAACATTGGGAGAAGAATTTGAAAGAAGGGCTTGGAAGATCTTCAAAATATAGAAGTTTGAGGATAGTTGGAGGTGATACTTTACTCTTGTTAGTTTTCTTTTATGGATTTAGAGCACTTACTCTCTTAGTTTTCTTGATTTCATTTCATCTTTTTGTTTATACTTTTCTCGTGAGATTCTTGGAGATCTTCAATATCTCTCTTGAAAGCTCTTGAGTTTGATCTTTTTAATCTCATGTAAGCTTATGCTTCACATGGGAGCCAAAGTTTGATCATCACTTCACTTTGTAAACAAATAGATGGATCCAAGTCCATATTCATGACTTGGATTCTCTAACTTGGAATTTCATGGGATCTTCTTTCTATCCTCTTGAAGTTCATGAGCTAGTTCTTTGATTCTTCTTCTCTTTTTCTTGTTTATGCTATTCCCTTGAGACTCTTGGGGATCCTCCATATCTCACTTGAATCTCATGAGTTTGATCTTTTAGTCTCATGTAAGCTTATGATTCACATGAGATTTAAAGTTGATCATCATTTTATTAAGAACAAGTAGATGAATCCAAACCCCTACCATGGTTTGGGTCCTCTAAGCTTGAGTTTTCATGGAGTCTCCTTATATTCCTTGAAAACTTATGAGTTTTAGTCATGTCTTGATCTCCAATGACCATCAAGTGGTAGGAGAAGTGGTTTGGTTTAAACCCAACTTCATGGTTTAATAGTTGGGGTTAACAAATAAAAGTTGAACTTGACAATGAAATAGTGGATTCATAAACTATTTTTGATCAAGGATTTTTAGTTAGAAATCTAACCGTTGGAACTGAATGAAACCAACGGAAAGATGTCTATAACTCAAAGTTCTACCACTGTAATTTTTGTTTTAAGGAGATTTCATGTTTAAAGTGGTTTGGTCATGAGTTTTGTGAAGACACTACAATCTGCCCAGAGTTTCAGAACAGCAACACCCTTTTGAAATAAGCAAATCAGAACCTTAATCTAGTATTTGTAACCCAAAATAATTTTTTCTAAGTAGATTAATGTGTTAGGAAGCTACCCTAAAAAGAACAAAGCATTTCTGATCTTTTTGCTATTTTTAAAAAATCAAACAAAATCTCAAGAAAGAGAGTTGTACATCTCTGAGTGATGTCTGGTGTTTGTCCTTTTCCCAGAGATCTAACCATTGAAAGTTTGATTTGGAAACTAGACATCTTGTGTCCAAAAATCATCAAGGTCAAACCACGGGAAGCATGCTTTTTATTTTCTTAAATATCTGGTCTGCTCTCTGCAATTTTCAGAATTTTATGACAGATTTGACCAACTTTGTAAATAATGGTCCAAATGACTTTTCTATGACCTAGAGCTCAAACCATGTTTCAATAATGATTAGTTAAGCTTCAATTCAAAGATTAAGTGATCTAAATCATTAAGTACTCCAATAATTTATTCTTTTCATGTACATATTCATATGACTTGACACTTATAAGTAGGACTTGGTTGCTTTTGATTTAATTACATTTGATAGATTTAAGCTAGAAGTCTAGGATTGTTATTTAAGATCCAACTTTATATATTGTATATCATGTGGACTAACCCTTTGTTTTGTAGCGCTATTAAGGTATGATTTCTTGAACTCCTCTTTAGTTTATCTTTATTTTATCGATTTTTCAACTTAACGCGCGACACCTTAGAATTAGGTCTTACTTTACTTGTATATATGGATTAGAGACTCTTTTCCTAATTTTTATTTAAATTGCATGCATTGCACGTTTAATATTTGCGGCTGGATCCCGGGTAAGTTCTCTTGTTCCCTATTGCATATCATATTGCTTGCTACTTGAATTACATGGCTTTTGAATGGTATTTTGTAAATTGGTAATTTTACACCATTTTGACATATTTGTGTAATGTATACATATACATATGTATTAGTTGAGGGCATATTTAAATTAATAATTCGATTAAAAGGATGTTGAGTAGAGGCCTATCGCAAGATAGGATGAGAGAGGGTGTTTTAGTCCGACGGGCTCCTTCCTCTCTCATTCCATAATCCCCGGACCTAGTTGTAGACACCCCAATTTTGACCAAACATCAAATCTAGGGATTGGTTGCCTCTCAAAAGACCGATGATGACAATGGCCGGTTACATTCGAAGATTTTCCAGGAAATTCAAAATCTTCAATTGATTCTTCAAAGACAAATTTCAAAATTAAAAACAGAAAATATAAAAAGGAGAAAGAGGAGAGAGAGTTCGGGTATTCGGGAGAAACCCGAACATTGAAGAACGTGTGAAAAACCCAGTCTGGGAACCAGTTTTTAAGAGGATAAAATAAAAAATCTAGGAAAAAAGAAAATACAAAAAGAGAGTAGTATATTTAGATATATACCATGCACATGGTTGATACCATGCACATGGGGGATCTTAATGCAAATATATATATACATGGAATAAAAAAATTTTGGTTTACACCAACATATCTTTTGAAAATTAAAAAGTAGGGCAAAATTCAGTTAGCCCCGGCATCCGGAAAACCCGGCGGCACTCACTGAGTGCCTCCTGGCATTCAGAGAATGCCGCCCGGCACTCAGCGAGTGCCGCTTGGCATTCAGCGAGTGCCGCCCGGCACTCAGCGAGTGCCGCCGGATGCCGTCGTTTGCCGCTGGCTGTAACAGACTGCTTTTCTCACATGTTCTAGAAGAAATCTTTGCACATGGGTCTCCACCCCGAATTTACCCATTTATCCTTGAATTAATGGTCTATATAAACAAACTTTCATATTCATTTTTGGATATACTTGAATACTTGAATCAACACACACACACACATATACTTGAAATTAGAGAGAAATACAAGAATCATATAGAGAGAATTGAGAAGAAAAGAGAAGTTTTCTTGAAGAACTTGAAGAATTTTAAGAAGAACTTGAAGATCTTGGAAGAGCTTTACAAAGAAGTTGAAGAATTCCTTGAGGTTTTAGAGGTAACCTCTCAATCACTTGATAGAATTAGGCCATTCAATCATAAGTTCATAGTTCTAGGAACTTTACACATTTTCAAAACCTCTCTTCTTACCTCATTTCATCACACACCACTTAGAACTTGTGATTGAATCTCATAATATTTCATTGATTTGGATCTAATTGATGCCTTGGGATTAAAATAAATTCAATTTTGAAGAGTTTGTGTTAGTTTCTCTAAACAAACTTTGATTTCTTATTTCTATCATTTCTTGTAAGGCTCATGAGATTTTGCATATCCTAGTGAGCCTCTTTGAGTTTTGATTCCTTAGTTTCCTATGATCTTATGATCCATATGGAGATTAAAATGAAATCATAGTCATAATCTACACATAATTGTTGAGATTCAAGTCTTAATCCATGACTTGAACCTCTTCATTAAGAAATCTTATGGAATCCTTACTATATTCCAATGAGGTTTTAGTAGATTTTTTAACTTCATTTAGTCTCCAATGACCATCAAATGGTAGGAGAAAATGTATTAGTTCAAGCCTACTCCCATGGCTTAGACTAATCTTTCCCTTAGGTTTTGAGAAGTCTTTCATACTTCATCTAAAACCTACCTATGAGCATGTATGTTTCTAACTCCAATGACCATCAAATGGTAGGAGTGATAAGTTGAATTCAAACTTGGGTCCATAGGTTTGAGTTCTTTATTTGAGGATTTTGTGAAGTTCATTTCAATACTTCATCAAGATCCATAAGTGCAATATGCCTCATAGTCTTCAATGACCATCAAATGGTAGAAGAAGTAGTTTGGTTTGAGCCCCAACTTCATGTTCTAATAGTTGAGGCCAATCAATAAACTTGAAGTAGCAAAATGAAACAGTGGGTTCATAAACTATTTTTGATCAAGGATTTTTAGTTTGAAATCCGACCGTTGGAATCGAATGAAACCAACGGAAAAATGTTCATAACTCATTGTTTTACCATTGTGATTTTTGTTTTAGCAAGATCTTGTGATTAGAAGGGTTTGATCATGGTTTTTGTGAGCTAATTACAATCTGTCCAGAGTTCTAGAATACTTTCAGAATAATAAGTCTGTTTTGAAATTAATAAATTAGACCCCTAATAAAGTTTTTGGGGTCTCAAATAATTTTTTATAAGTACCTTAATGTGTTAGGAAGGTACCCTAAAAAGATCTAAGTGTTTCTCATTTTTTTACTATTTTTAGAAAATCATATAAGATCTCTGGACAGAGAGTTGCAGAATCCTGAGTGAGGCCTAGTATTTTCCATATTCCCGGAGGTCTAACCGTTGAAATCTTGATTTTCAAGTTGGGTTAGAAACTAGACTCACAGAGGCATGACATATCCAAAAATCAATAAGATCCAACCATCAAAAGTATTTTATTTCCATTTTTTAACGTCGGGTCTGCTCTCTGTAAATCACAAAAAACTGCTACTGTTTTTGTCTAATCTTATTTATTTCAACTCAAATGGTCTCTTAATGTCTTGGGACTCAAACCATGTTTTGAATAATGATAATTTAGATTAAACCCAGAGGCTTAGGGATCCAAATTAGTGAATAAATTCATGTCTCATCCTTGTTCATAATCATTCATTCATTCATGTACATTGATGCTTATAGTTAGAACTAGTTCTTGGATGAAGTTGGACTTAGTTGAATTTAATTGAACATGACCTATGATTAATTACCTTTTGATATTATATCTTGTCTAAGGCATGTGTACTAACCTTTGTTTTGTAGCGCTTTGAGGTACAATTTCTCAACCCTTCTCTAGTTTAATCTATTTTATTGATTTTAATTGATTTTTCGACCCCATGTGCGACACCTTAGCTTAGGTTTTGCCTTATGTGTATATATGTGTTAGAGACCTTTCTTAGGTTTATTTTGTTCTTGCATGCATTGCACGTTTGATATTCGCGGCTGGATCCCAGGTATGTTTTCTAGTTCTCTATTGCATATCATGTTGTTTGCTAATTGAATTACGTGGCTTATGAATGATATTTTATCGTTAGCAATTTTACACTATTTCCAACATGCTTGTGTGATGTATATGTATATATGTATTAATTGAGGGCATGCTTAGATTAATAATTTAATTAAAAAGGATGTTGAGTAGAGGCCTATCGTGAGATAGGATGAAAGGGGGTGTTTTAGTCTGCCGGGCTCCTTCCCCTTTCATTCCATAATCCCCGGACCCAGTTTATCTTTGGTTTCGCAAAAGATCAGTTTCCTTTTAAATGGTTTCTTAATTTTCCTTTTAAAAATTAAGTGGCGACTCTTTGAAAATTGAAAATATTTGTTTTAAAAGTGGGTAAAATTTGAAAACCTGCGATATCCACAATCTGGCGACTCTGCTGGGGATCGAACCCAGAATCTCTGGTTTCGCAGACCAGAATTTCTGATTTTTGGGTTCACTCGAGGATTAGACTTGAAAGCATCCTTTTAATCAAGTTAATTAGTTTTTGTATGCCTGTTGCATTGCACTTGCATGTCTCACCAGTCGATTGCACGGAACTATGACCTTGGAGGCTCGGGGCAACCCAGTCGGTCAAGCCATCATGGGGCCGTGTGATCACCCTTGATCTCGTACCATGTTTTGGTATATGAAGCATCCTATCGGGTGTGTGTCAAGGGTCCCTTATTTGACCAAAACCCAGCCTTTGCATAGTAGTTTCCATAGAACCTTTCAAAATTAGGAATTCAATTCTTGATTAGGGTTATGTGCTAGGGAGTTTTGTATGCCCGGAAGGGATTACTCGAGATGATGACGATGCTTACTTGATAAAAGATGTGTAACCTCTTAATCAATTTTGAGCAATTCCTCTTCATGTCCTATGACATTTGAGAATAAGCCGAATCTTGATTATAAGATTACATCTCTTGTATCATGATTAGCTAAAGCATCATTGACCTTGTATGCATCCAAATTCATGAAAAGTGCGATGATTATCTAATCGTGTGACGATCCTATCCAAGAATCCAAAGTTCATTGTTTATGAAAATTTTTGATTAATCATCATCTTTTATCCAAAAGAAGAAGAAATTGTTCTGAAAAATCACCCTCTCAAAGAAAAAAAATCCAAGGTACATTTTCTTTAAATCAAGTAAAACCCAATCATCTTTTATTGAGAAATATTTTCACGTCCTCACTTTGAAAGGAAAAATCCAAAAAAACTCAGGAATTATTTGTGGGAGAAATGCTTCTCAAATGAATTTTAATCTGAGCAATGTTTAACATCCTCATTTTCAAAAGAACTCCCAAGAATTGTTTCAAGAGATTTCATCACCTAAGAAATATTTTCCAAATAAATTTCAAAATTTTGATACTTAAAAAAGGGTAATGAGGATCACAATGAAAGGAGAAATCAGCGCACTTGACATGGATGAGGATTTTATGTGCTTATATGCTTATATGTTAGAAATAAGATTTTCTTTTCTAATTAGCATATAGAATAGGCACACACACACACGCATGCATCACATCCGTGTGACATATGAGCCATTCATAAAGGATTTTTTACCAAGCATTTTTTTTTTCAAAAAAATAAAGTTGTTTGAAAATTGATTAAAAATAAAAATGTTGTAGGCAAGATAGCATTGAACGTCGGGACAGTTTGGGTCAGGGATTCGAGTGCAAGGTTAGTACGAAGAGAGCCAGAGACAGAAGGAGAAATGGACCAGGATCAACAAGCTGCAGAAATAGCACAGTTGAAGGAGAGGATGGACCAAATGATGGTCATGTTGGAAACACTGACCCGCCAAAGGACAGTAAATGATCCACCGATAGCTGACCCGCCTCCGCTTCAGGAAGATGAATGGTTTGAGGATCCAGAACCACCTAGAGCTGATGTACCCAGGGCAGAGAGAGAGAAAATTGAGAAAGCTGAGAAAGAGCGTATCGAGATGAAGGAGAAGGTGGAAAAGCTGGAGAAAGTTGTTCGCAAGTCCAATGGAGTTGATAGCTACCTGCTAGAGCTAGAGGGTTTGTTTGATGGAGCTCAAGAGAAACTGCCAGTTGGTTTCAAAATGCCAGAGATAGATAAGTTTGACGGTTCCGGTAACCCTAGAAATCACGTGAGGATGTGCATCGGGGCTTTCCAGCCAAGTGGTCTAAATCCTGCCATGATGGCCATGCTGTTTTAACAAACTTTGACTGGGGCAGCTTTATCCTGGTATTTCACATTAGAGCCAAGCAAGAGTCGCATATGGGAAGAAGTGGTGAAGGCTTTTGTCACCCAGTATGAATACAATCAAGAGCTTGATATAACTGTGAGGGATCTAGAAACGACTACACAAGAGAATAGAGAGTCATTTGCTGAATTCTTGACGCGATGGAGGGGGAAGGCTGCAAAAATGACCCAACGGCCATCAGAGAAGGAATAGATCCGGATTGTAATCAAAAACCTCCAGAGCATCTATCAGGAAAAACTCATGTACCAGTGCATTCATACCTTTGCAGAATTATTTGAAATTGGAACCAGGATCGAGGACGCAATCAAGGATGGAAGAATTAAGAAGGAGGAACCTCAGGGGAACCGCTCTAGAAGACCATTCTATGGGGGAAATGCTGGAAATCAGGTAGCAACTGATGTTAATGTTCTAAGCCAGCCGGAAGAAGGGCAGAATTTTGTGAGAAAAGGGGGTGCGTCGAGACCAAAGTTGGAAGGGCAGCTTCGTCGCTTCATGGATTTAGGGATCTCATTGACCACTACTCTCAAGCGATTGATGGAAAAAGGATATCTCAAGCCTCTAGATCCAAAACCAATGCCTGATCCACTTCCGCCGGGTTTCAATACAAGCCTCTATTGTGAGTTTCACCAAGCTCATGGCCATACGACTGACCGATGTATGAGGTTAAGGCATGAAGTACAAGATTTGATTGATAATAAGACCATTTCCGCTCCGCCTACCAATCGGCCGCATGTGACCCGAAACCCGCTCCCCAATCATCATGCTGTACCACCACCACGAAACATCAATCTCTTAGATGTTGGGGAGGAAGTCTTCGATCCGTCTGTATTAATTATACCAGTAGGACAGGCTACCAAAGCTTATGAATTCCCAAAAGATCAGAGGATATGCCTTATAGTAGTAGAGGATGAGGATTGGCTGATAGGAGGAGAAGAAGAACAAGCATTTGAGGAAGATATGGACAATGAAATCATCCAAATCAATTGGTGGGATCCAAACAATCCTACTGATAACTCCGTCTGGGAGGAGGAGGTGTACAGCGACATGGAAGGTCTGTGGTCTGAAGGAGAAGAAGAGGGAAATGCTGAGGAAGTGGTCAATCATGCTGAGGAAAACGGTTCGGAAAAAGGGAAAGGGAAGGATCTTGAAGAAGGAAGGCAGGTGTTGCATGCACATTCCATCAAGGAAGGAGGAGATTTCCCCTACTGCGGCTTTCTGGAGCCATGGGTGAACTGCGAAGATAAATACTTGGAGCAAGGGTTTGAGATCTCTTTCTATGAAGATCCGTACCTACAAGCGCCCATAGAATCCATGTCTGTCCAAGATTGGATTCGTGCACTGGATGGCCTGGCCATGAGGAATCTCTTTCATGAAGAAGGCAGTAAGACCGAGGAGAGCGGTCCAAAGAAGATCATGGAAATGAAGATTGGGAAAGAACAGATGGGAGAAGTGTTGGAGGAAGAGATCAAGGAAAATAAGGGAAAGGAAGAAAAGTCAGGAAAAGAAGGAGAGATAGAATCAGGAAATTTGCCAAGAGGTCCTTGAGTCTGGTGATAGGATTCCCCTACCCCGGAAGTCTGTAATGGCCAGTATGAGCCAAATCTTTTAATTTTCTGTTATCAATGAAAGTGACTAATTCTGCTTACTTGATTGCGCTTAATGGTTATAATAACTGTAAATAAAAAAAAAAAAAAAAGAGGAGCAAATGAACCTGCATGCAAAATCATTGAGGAAACCTTGGCATTTGACTTAGAAAATGAAGAAGATTCTCAAAGTGATTCTTTCCATATTTCACTCAATAAGGATAAAAGCATAAAATTGATCTCGTTGCTAAAAGAATACAAGGATGCCTTGCATGGTCCTATGATGATGTGCCAGAATGAATTCAGAAATTATCCCACAACACCCCTTTATATCAAACCTAAAAGGTGAGCTCATAGTCCAAAAGCCATGAACTTGTTCCTTAATGGTAGCTAGATATCTTAAATGAACTTCTTCTTCTTAAAAAAAAAAAAAGAGAGAGAGAGAGAGCTAGGATGAAAACCCGAAAGGGCGCCTAGGCAAAAGTTAGAGCAAAATAAGATGCGTGTTGATTTCAAAATCCAAATCCTAACCAGTCAAAATCATGAAGAGAATAAGAGATAGTAAAAAAAAAAAAAAAAAGAAAAAAAAAAAAAAGTAGAGAATGAATAAATTCTTGAGTACTTCAAAGTACATGAATTATCCTAAGAAAAGAAATTGGAAATGAAAAGAAAGATTTGGAAGTATCAATTAAATTTTTTGTGAGAGACTCAACGGATAAGTGATAAGTAGACAATGCAGAAATATCTTTGAGAAAGATAAAGAGTAATTTGGAGGGCTGATATTACTATGTGAGTATGATAGAGTATGAGTAAAACATGATGTATTATGAGAGTTGTAAAGATTGACTGGCTAGTGATAAGGTGAAAAGAATCAACCGCCACAAAACAAAAAAAAGGGGAAAGAAGAAAAGAAAAGAAAAAAAAAAAAAAAAGAGGAAAAGAAAAAAAATGCATAAGAAGGAGAAGTAGTTCATCATCTTGTTCGAAAGCTGCCATAAGGAATATGTTTCGGAAAATCTGCCCAGAAAGGGCATCCGTTGAACCTAAATGAAAACATGGCTCGAAAAGCCCACCAATTCTTGAAGCCTTATTCTTTCAAGACCTCCAGAGTCGATGAACTACGTTTTGACCTGATTCCCATTCGGGGATACGTAGGCAGCCTGCAAGGTTCGGTCACAACTACACACACAGTCAATCATTACACTTCTTTCAGGCTTCGACCGAACTACTATAGGACCTGATGCCCATTCGGGGATAAGTAGGCGGGTCTCCCAAGGCCCTCGGTCCAAAGAAGAAACCCCAACCAATTCATGAAACTACCTTGAAAACTAAGGGGCAAACTATTGTTTGCCCAGAGGCCGCGTCAACTCCCTCAAACCAGGGGCAAACGATTCCCAAGCCCCCTGTCAAACTAGGGGCAAACTGTCGTTTGCCAAATAAAATATCTCTGTGTTTACTGGCTTTCAAGGACCAAGCTTAGGCATCCTAAGAATTCTTAAAGTAAAAAGTTGAAGTTTTCATGCATAAATCTAAAATTGATTTAAGATGGAAAGAAACATGAAAAGAAGAATTTTTCATTATCAAAAAGTCAATTGTAAAGGAAGATACAATGAAAGAATATTATGGGATAACAAATTTTTTTTTTTCTCTAAAGTTGATCAAAGAAGCACAAAGAAAAGAAAGCAGAATTGGTCACAAATTTGAAAATGTGTGTATCTCAACTCAGTTTGAGTCTACCTTCTTGAAATCCAAAAGATATATTCCGCAGAGGGATCAACAAGAATTGAAGATTCCAAAAGAAGGGTAATAGCAGGGAGATCAGGGAGTCAGATTCTGCCCCGCCAAGGAAAGGGCGAGTAACATCTTCAGAGAGAACAAAATCAAGTGAATACCCTCAGCAGATCAGGCTCCAAGCTGTACAAGCAGATCATCAGATGTAACAGAAAGCCTTTTGAACTGGTCCATAGTTAAAAGGGGAATCCGTGAGCAGAAAAGTGGGATTGTTGTGGAGAAATGGCTCATGCTTCTTCCTCTTCTTGCCCGAATCACCTGAAACTGCTGTTCATAGCAAACAATCTGTCATAAAAAGAAAATGATGAATCTAGAATAAGAAGCACATGAAACGTATCTTGAGCTAGAATAGCCCCAAAGCAAATCTTTTGAGGCTGTACCGTTACCGATCAAATTCTCGGTCTTGGTATAAGTCGTCTATCGCATCCTATGAGTTACCAATCAAATCCTCGATCTTGGTATAAGTCGTCTATCGCATCCTATGAGTTACCAATCAAATCATCGGTCTTGGTATAAGTCGTCTATCGCAGCCTTTGAAGTCACCGATCAAATCTTCGATCTTGGCATAAGTCATCTACTGCAGCCTGGGGTTACCGATCAAAACAAAAAGGGAAGGGATAAAATCAAATTTAGAAATGCCGAAAACAAGTTGTCAAGTCTGCGCGACTCCAGGTCTTGAAAAAAAAAAAAAAAAAAAAAAAAAAAAAAAAAAAAAAAAAAAAAATTGAATTTTTAGAAAATGAAATTTTCGAGTCCGCGTGACTCCCAATCTTTGAAAAGTAGAAATGAATTTTCGAGTCCGCGCGACTCCCAATCTTTGAAAAGTAGAAATGAATTTTCAAGTCCGCGCGACTCCCAATCTTTGAAAAGTAGAAATGAATTTTCGAGTCCGCGCGACTCCCAATCTTTGAAAAGTAGAAATGAACTTTCGAGTCCGCGCGACTCCCAATCTTTGAAAAATAGAAATGAATTTTTCGAGTCTGCGTGACTCCCGATAGAAAATGAATTGTTTAAGTTCGCGTGACTGTTTTAAAAAAAAGGAGGAGAAAAATAAAAATTACCCTTACAATACCAAGCGAATTTGGGGTCATTGAATCTGGAGCGATTCTGACTTTTCTGCTATCTGGGGTCATTGAATCTGGAGCGATTCTGACTTTTCTGCGATCATTTGGGGTCATTGAATCTGGAGCGATTCTGACTTTTCTGCGATCTTTGGGGTCATTGAATCTGGAGCGATTCTGACTTTTCTGCTATTTGGGGTCATTGAATCTGGAGCGATTCTGACTTTTCTGCGAACTTTGGGGTCATTGAATCTGGAGCGATTCTGACTTTTCTGCTATTTGGGGTCATTGAATCTGGAGCGATTCTGACTTTTCTGCTTTTTGGGGTCATTGAATCTGGAGCGATTCTGACTTTTCTGCTATTTGGGGTCATTGAATCTGGAGCGATTCTGACTTTTCTGCGATCATTGGGGTCATTGAATCTGGAGCGATTCTGACTTTTCTGCGATCTTTGGGGTCATTGAATCTGGAGCGATTCTGACTTTTCTGCTATTTGGGGTCATTGAATCTGGAGCGATTATGACTTTTCTGCTATCTGGGGTCACTGAATCTGGAGCGATTCTGACTTTTCTGCGATCATTTGGGGTCATTGAATCTGGAGCGATTCTGACTTTTCTGCGATCTTTGGGGTCATTGAATCTGGAGCGATTATGACTTTTCTGCTATTTGGGGTCATTGAATCTGGAGTGATTCTGACTTTTCTGCGATCTTTGGGGTCATTGAATCTGGAGCGATTCTGACTTTTCTGCTATTTGGGGTCATTGAATCTGGAGCGATTCTGACTTTTCTGCTTTTTGGGGTCATTGAATCTGGAGCGATTCTGACTTTTCTGCTATTTGGGGTCATTGAATCTGGAGCGATTCTGACTTTTCTGCGATCATTGGGGTCATTGAATCTGGAGCGATTCTGACTTTTCTGCGATCTTTGGGGTCATTGAATCTGGAGCGATTCTGACTTTTCTGCTATTTGGGGTCATTGAATCTGGAGCGATTCTGACTTTTCTGCTTTTTGGGGTCGTTGAATCTGGAGCGATTCTGACTTTTCTGCTTTTTGGGGTCGTTGAATCTGGAGCGATTCTGACTTTTCTGCTTTTTGGGGTCATTGAATCTGGAGCGATTCTGACTTTTCTGCTTTTTGGGGTCATTGAATCTGGAGCGATTCTGACTTTTCTGCTATTCGGGGTCATTGAATCTGGAGCGATTCTGACTTTTCTGCAAAACATCTCATTTCTTGGAAAACACCAGAGTATAAGGCGCGAAGCGCATCTCAGTCTTTCAGCACATTTCCTGATTCGGCACCGGAGTCTAAGACGCAAAGCGCATCTCAGCCAATCAAATGATCCTCGAGACACCGGAGTATAAGACGCGAAGCGCATCTCAGTCTTTCAGCATACTTCCCGACTCGGCACCCGAGTATAAGACGCGAAGCGCATCTCAGTCGGTCAGCATTCACATAAAAAAATGATAGTCATGACTTTCCTAGGACAGGACGTCATCAGCATAGAAGGATTTCAAGACAGAGGTACGTTTTGCTAACTCTAAGGAGTAGCATTGTCCTAAGTCATTGAACCTGAAAGCATAGAGTATAAATTTGCTTGAGCACGTGCATCACGATAGGATAGGTGCATTCATCTGTGTGACTACCTGCGTTTGTGTTTTGTTGTCCCTTGCTCGAACTACGTCTTGGTCTGATTCCCGATGGGATACGTAGGCAGCTCATCTTTGAGCACGACCAGCATTTGGCTTTTTGCACACCCGATTTTTGCAACGCACTTTTTGTTTATACCTAGATTCGACTGTTTGGTCAAAGGCTTGTCTTTCACACAGGCTTTGACATTCACTTGTGATACGCGTTGCTTCACAAGCTTTGTCAAAGAGGGGCAAACTGTAGACACCCCAATTTTGACCAAACGTCAAATCTAGGGATTGGTTACCTCTCAAAAGACCGATGATGACAATGGCCGGTTACATTCGAAGATTTTCCAGGAAATTCAAAATCTTCAATTGATTCTTCAAAGACAAATTTCAAAATTAAAAACAGAAAATATAAAAAGGAGAAAGAGGAGAGAGAGTTCGGGTATTCGGGAGAAACCCGAACATTGAAGAACGTGTGAAAAACCCAGTCTGGGAACCAGTTTTTAAGAGGATAAAATAAAAAATCTTGGAAAAGAAGAAAATACAAAAAGAGAGTAGTATATTTAGATATATACCATGCACATGGTTGATACCATGCACATGGGGGATCTTAATGCAAATATATATATACATGGAATAAAAAAATTTTGGTTTACACCAACATATCTTTTGAAAATTAAAAAGTAGGGCAAAATTCAGTTAGCCCCGGCACCCGGAAAACCCGGCGGCACTCACTGAGTGCCTCCTGGCATTCAGCGAGTGCCGCCCGGCACTCAGCGAGTGCCGCCGGATGCCGTCGTTTGCCGCTGGCTGTAACAGACTGCTTTTCTCACATGTTCTAGAAGAAATCTTTGCACATGGGTCTCCACCCCGAATTTACCCATTTATCCTTGAATTAATGGTCTATATAAACAAACTTTCATATTCATTTTTGGATATACTTGAATACTTGAATCAACACACACACACATATACTTGAAATTAGAGAGAAATACAAGAATCATATAGAGAGAATTGAGAAGAAAAGAGAAGTTTTCTTGAAGAACTTGAAGAATTTTAAGAAGAACTTGAAGATCTTGGAAGAGCTTTACAAAGAAGTTGAAGAATTCCTTGAGGTTTTAGAGGTAACCTCTCAATCACTTGATAGAATTAGGCCATTCAATCACAAGTTCATAGTTCTAGGAACTTTACACATTTTCAAAACCTCTCTTCTTACCTCATTTCATCACACACCACTTAGAACTTGTGATTGAATCTCATAATATTTCATTGATTTGGATCTAATTGATGCCTTGGGATTAAAATAAATTCAATTTTGAAGAGTTTGTGTTCTTAGTTTCTCTAAACAAACTTTGATTTCTTATTTCTATCATTTCTTGTAAGGCTCATGAGATTTTGCATATCCTAGTGAGCCTCTTTGAGTTTTGATTCCTTAGTTTCCTATGATCTTATGATCCATATGGAGATTAAAATGAAATCATAGTCATAATCTACACATAATTGTTGAGATTCAAGTCTTAATCCATGACTTGAACCTCTTCATTAAGAAATCTTATGGAATCCTTACTATATTCCAATGAGGTTTTAGTAGATTTTTTAACTTCATTTAGTCTCCAATGACCATCAAATGGTAGGAGAAAATGTATTAGTTCAAGCCTACTCCCATGGCTTAGACTAATCTTTCCCTTAGGTTTTGAGAAGTCTTTCATACTTCATCTAAAACCTACCTATGAGCATGTATGTTTCTAACTCCAATGACCATCAAATGGTAGGAGTGATAAGTTGAATTCAAACTTGGGTCCATAGGTTTGAGTTCTTTATTTGAGGATTTTGTGAAGTTCATTTCAATACTTCATCAAGATCCATAAGTGCAATATGCCTCATAGTCTTCAATGACCATCAAATGGTAGAAGAAGTAGTTTGGTTTGAGCCCCAACTTCATGTTCTAATAGTTGAGGCCAATCAATAAACTTGAACTAGCAAAATGAAACAGTGGGTTCATAAACTATTTTTGATCAAGGATATTTAGTTTGAAATCCGACCGTTGGAATCGAATGAAACCAACGGGAAAATGTTCATAACTCATTGTTTTACCATTGTGATTTTTGTTTTAGCAAGATCTTGTGATTAGAAGGGTTTGATCATGGTTTTTGTGAGCTAATTACAATCTGTCCAGAGTTCTAGAATACTTTCAGAATAATAAGTCTGTTTTGAAATTAATAAATCAGAACCCTAATAAAGTTTTTGGGTCTCAAATAATTTTTTATAAGTACCTTAATGTGTTAGGAAGGTACCCTAAAAAGATCTAAGTGTTTCTCATTTTTTTACTATTTTTAGAAAATCATACAAGATCTCTGGACAGAGAGTTGCAGAATCCTGAGTGAGGCCTAGTATTTTCCATATTCCCGGAGATCTAACCGTTGAAATCTTGATTTTCAAGTTGGGTTAGAAACTAGACTCACAGAGGCATGACATATCCAAAAATCAATAAGATCCAACCATCAAAAGTATTTTATTTCCATTTTTGAACGTCGGGTCTGCTCTCTGTAAATCAGAAAAAACTGCTACTGTTTTTGTCTAATCTTATTTATTTCAACTCAAATGGTCTCTTAATGTCTTGGGACTCAAACCATGTTTTGAATAATGATAATTTAGATTAAACCCAGAGGCTTAGGGATCCAAATTAGTGAATAAATTCATGTCTCATCCTTGTTCATAATCATTCATTCATTCATGTACATTGATGCTTATAGTTAGAACTAGTTCTTGGATGAAGTTGGACTTAGTTGAATTTAATTGAACATGACCTATGATTAATTACCTTTTGATATTATATCTTGTCTAAGGCATGTGTACTAACCTTTGTTTTGTAGCGCTTTGAGGTACAATTTCTCAACCCTTCTCTAGTTTAATCTATTTTATTGATTTTAATTGATTTTTCGACCCCATGTGCGACACCTTAGCTTAGGTTTTGCCTTATGTGTATATATGTGTTAGAGACCTTTCTTAGGTTTATTTTGTTCTTGCATGCATTGCACGTTTGATATTCACGGCTGGATCCCAGGTATGTTTTCTAGTTCTCTATTGCATATCATGTTGTTTGCTAATTGAATTACGTGGCTTATGAATGATATTTTATCGTTAGCAATTTTACACTATTTCCAACATGCTTGTGTGATGTATATGTATATATGTATTAATTGAGGGCATGCTTAGATTAATAATTTGATTAAAAAGGATGTTGAGTAGAGGCCTATCGTGAGATAGGATGAAAGGGGGTGTTTTAGTCTGCCGGGCTCCTTCCCCTTTCATTCCATAATCCCCGGACCCAGTTTATCTTTGGTTTCGCAAAAGATCAGTTTCCTTTTAAATGGTTTCTTAATTTTCCTTTTAAAAATTAAGTGGCGACTCTTTGAAAATTGAAAATATTTGTTTTAAAAGTGGGTAAAATTTGAAAACCTGCGATATCCACACTAGTTAATCTCTAGTTTCTAAAAAGATCAGTTTGCTTTAAAAATGGTTTCTTAATTTTTCCTTTTAAAAAATAAGTGGCGACTCATTTGTTTTGAATTTGAAATTTAAAAGAACTTTAAAAGAAAAAGCTGTGGGTAAGAAAAATTGCGATATCCACACATAGCAATGGCATGCTAGAGAGTTTCATGAGATTGTTGAGCTTAACTACATTGCTAAATTAGAGGAAATATTTTTTGAAAACATTTAAACGAGAACCATTACCATAAACATGAATTTCGTGGGTAGATTCACTGCAAACCCTCACGAGACAACACTCGTCCACTAGGGTGAACCTAGGGGTTTGAAGACTTGTTGCATACGCTAAATGCAATCGCAATTCCTACGAATGTGAGTTAGGATTTTTACTCTTTTTCTTTCAATTTTTAGAGTTCAAATAAATATTGCGATAGTTCGCTTCATTGCTAGGGACTAGCAACGAGCTAGTTAGGGGGTGTGATTAGACATGAAAAGTGCTTGCTTATAGCGTGTTACATGATCTTTTATGCATACTTTTATCCCCAAGTCCGTAGATTTAGATGCATATCAATAATTACATGTTTTCTATGATGTTGAGACTCAAACATGTGTTTTTACACTATTTTATAGGTTATGGAAAGCAATCGTTGCATAGAAAGTGATTCTGGTACAGAGAACAACAGATGCAGCTAAGAAAATGCCATTTTTGACAATGATGACTTCAGATTTGGAAGATTTTTCAAGAAATATAAAATGTAGATCTTTGAGTTACGGTCGCGTGGCCGCAAACAGGAGATTAATCCGAGGTCTTAGTGAAAAGATATGGTCATTCTCCAATAAGTGCAAAGAGTTGTCAAAATCAGAAAAGTTCAAGCCCTTGAGAAGAGTTCAATCGATTGAGATTTCGATCGACCAAACTAAGCTCGATTGCTTGAGCTTTATTATCCCCCAAAGTTGCGTACAGTCTACTGGAACCCTATAAATAGGTCCTTTTGATGGTAGACGAAGGGAGGACGCTCCAAAACGCGAAAAATAGTAGTTTTAGGGTAGTTTTAGGGTTAGATTAGGAGTAGATTAGGTTAGATTCATGTTCTTCTTCACCTTGTCCATTGTTTTACTAAAGATTATTGAAGATTCAAGTTTATTTCAAGTTTATTATAAGGTATATTTAGATTATTTCCAAGTTTTTCTTCTCTTTTTTCGTTATTTGATTGTTTATTAGTTTAGATGCTATGATTGCTTTAGTTTACTACTTTTGTATTAATTTATTCATGTTTCTATAGTTTAGACATTGGGAATATGTGATCAAACATTGATTCCCATCCTTTGCCATGAAATCTTTAGAAACCTTGGGCTCGATCAATCGAAGATAGCTCGATCGATCGAACTCGATCAATCGAAGATATTTCGATCGATCGAACCAGAGAATTGTCAAGCGATCGAAGACATTTCGATCGATTGAAGGATGATGCAGTTCGATCGATCAAGAGCGCTTCAATTGATCGAACCTGTTGATTCCTGAGATGATTCTTTTAAGTATTTCAAGACTTTCTGTTTTAGAAATCTGTCATTAAATTGTCCCTATAAGCTCTGTTTGTCACAACAGTTTTTAGAACTTATAGCCTTAATGCTATTTTCTTCACTGACTTTTGAAAACCACTTTGAATGCTAACACCATTTAGAGTGCAAGTATTAACCATTGTTTTAAATCGTCTTCCAAGTATTTTAAATGAACTGTGATGATGTAGTCCCGGTCATGTAAGGGCTATTGATTCTTTATCTTTAGAAAAATACGGAATACTGAAGAGGAACTCCGTAGAACGTTAATGAATGTGCATTGTAGATGGTTAGGATCAGTATGGATTCACATGTTTCCAACACCTTTAGTTTATTTATTTAATTAGTTATGTTTCTATATGCTTTAGTTTATTATTTAGTTTAATTTAATTAAGTAGGATTCGTTACAACTTCTACTCCTACATTCTTATTTTCTTTTCTTTTTCTTTAGGTTATAACTTAGTATATTTTCTTCCTATTCCTTCTTTGTGGGATCGACCTGGACTTATCTAGTATTACTTGCGCAATCACCTACACTCGGGTGTTGCATAAGAGAGCTCAACTTTTTAGTCGTGTCAAATATAAAATGCCAATGGCAATTAATGGTGGTTGTACAGATGGATAGGCAAGCTTGCATGCTTAAGAGGGCCAACATGGGATGGGATGGGAATGGCTTGGTTGGTCGATAAAGTTGGTTGACACAACTATTACGATCAAGGACTTAAGCTTAGTTTGTCCTCCATTTTGGTGCTCGTAATTTTTTAAAGCACAATTGCATGTTAATTCATTTAGAAACTAGTTTATGAGCTTTGCAGAAATTGAACTTAGGGCTTTTTTGGAAGGAGCTTTTAAAAGGAACTTTTAAAAGCCCAAGGTTGCTTTTTAGTTTTATGATGTTTTTTTGAAGAGTAATGTGTCACTTGTACAAAACTATCAAACAACTTAATAATAAATTTCATAAGCTACTTTTAAAAAGCCACGTGGGGGCCAAACTAAGCCTTAGGTGACTAAGGCACAAGGATGCACACGTAGGTTTGCATATGGCTTTCCCAAGTAGGAGCATGTTATTGTCAAATGGTCATGGGAATTGAAGGTCGTTGTGCACCTATATAAAGATCAACTTATCAGCAAGGTTTGTAGGTACATACAAGTGGCTACTATCCAAGTTTGATGGTGGTGGGTGTGACTATGTGGAGATATATTTACATGCATTATAAGTAGACCTAGCAAGGTGAGTAGGTTTGTTATGGGTACAACTCGGATTCAACGTGCATGTAGGCTACACTGGTTGGGCAGAATTCGGGGTATTATATGTGTATCAGTGCAGGTTCCAAGCCATTGACAAATATCAGAGCTTTTTTAACTTTTTGGGAAATTAAGTTAGCATGAGTTATCATCTAATACTTTCCTACTAAAGGTTGGACTAGCAAATGAACAAAAATAAAAGAGCTGCATAAAAATTTATGTTGCATGAATGGTACCTTTCAAATGGCTACATTGCTACTTTGTGGATATGAAGGACACACAAAAAAAACTTGTTGTTTAGTAGTCAATGTTTTCCGAGTAGAATGGTGCAAAGCATGATGATAGGAAAAAGATGAAATTTTTTTGGCATCGAGTAGGCATGAGACATCTTGTAATCAGCTTTAGGGTTAATCTAGTCTTATTTAGTGTTTTAAGACTAACATTTTTCTACGTGTGTTCCTGTGATGTATTAAGTTCCAAAAACTGAAGGTATTTTGACATTTCTTTTGCACGTATAAAACATTTGGCAATTATTATGGTCAATGGATTGTTATTTTGGGGTCAGATTATGTTACACTTCTTCTCATTGGCCATTATTTTTGGGGCCAGATTGTGTTACATTTCATCTTTATATGGATTCTGTAGACACCCCATTTTGTCGGCTATCAGATTTAGGAGACCCATAGCTTGGTGGTTCACAATGATCGTAAAAGACTCAAAAGGACCCCTGAAAGTCAGCTCTATCTCTCAGAATGCTCAGAATGACCAAAATGCCCCTAAAAGCCCGAAGACTCCCAGATTTGGTCCCGAAGTTCTGAAAACATGCTATGTCATAAGAAAAGCAATAAAATGAGTTTCTAAGAGGAATCGGGTGAAATCGTCAGCTCCCAGAGACCCCCGGAAGTCCCGGAAGTTCCCGAAAAGTCCCCGTTGACCGGTTTGACCAAGGTTTGATCAGGTTTGACCGAGATTTGACCAGGTTTGACCGAAGTTTGACCAAGTTTGATCAAAATTGTCTGAATTCACTAGAACCATTCTAAATCATAAGAAAAGTATTAAAACAAGTTCGAAAAGAAAATCGAGCGAAAACATCAGCTCCTGGGAGCTCCCAGAGGTTCCCAGAACTTCCCGGGAATCCCAGGTTTGACCGGTTTGGCCAAGATTTGACTTTGGAATCGGGGCACCGAAACAATTTTCAAATATTTTTCATGGATACTAGAGGTCAATAGCTTTCCAACGGTATATCGCACATAATTTCTGGATTTAAAACGAATTTATTATGAATTTCCAAAGGCAAAAAAGGCGATCAAATCGGCTTTTATCGCGAATACCGCAAAACTTTTCAAAGTGACCTATCCCTGAACTATTTTTTATGTAAAGTAGACTCCATTACCTTTCCAACGGTATATCACAACCTCGATTTGGAGTTCGTACGCATTTTCTGTGAATTTCGGACAAAATAGGGCCTTTTCGCGAATACCGGAACTTCGGGGGGCCTAAACAGCATTATCCAGACGAAGGGAGGAGCAGTGCCGCCGCGGCACTGGCCCACTGCCGCCGCGGCAGTGGCCCAGTGCCGCCGCGGCACTCCCCTCCAGAACAGTAAGTTTTTGTAAATACTTTTGTGGTCTCATTTTGATTAATTAAAATCCAAAACGACGTAGTTTCATGATTTCAGATGTTTGGGACCAATGGGAGTACTTTCTAAATCCCAAAAACACCCCAAGTTGGCCTATATAAACACCCCATTACTCCTCATTTTAGGGGGAGTCAAATGCAAGTTTAGAGAAAGTTTGGGAGAGAAAGTGTAGAGATAAGGTTAGAGTGGAGAGAAAAGAAGCTTTCTTCTTTGATTTTTCAAAACAAAAGTGAGTTCTAACTTTGTTTTTACTTCATTACGTCCATTTACTTCAACATTCAATATTCCCAACCACCATTTTAGTGAGCATTCAAGAGTGTGGAAGCTTCTTCCATGTCTAGTGTCATTACATATGAGTGATACACCAATCTACAAGTCTCATCTATTTGCTTGTTTATTTATTGTTCATCTCTTCTCATCCCATTTCTTTTTATTTTCTTTATTTACTTACTAGTTCATCATCATCTAAGTGATGACATGAAGTTTGGGGTGAGTGAATCCTCATGGATAGTAGCTCTTGACCTCAAAAACATGTTTGATAGATGATGACCATAACCTCAATACTTCCAAGGTATTCTTGGAATGTATTGAAGTTATGTCCAAAAACAAAATAAATCTCTCCAACAATCTTGGAGGTTCTTAAATGATGAGTTTGATGTAGGTATTCTAAGTGGCTATGATCCTTATTGAGTGTTGAAAACATGTTTTCAAAGCATCTATTTCAAAACCCCTCTCAATCCCTCTCATTTGGTTTCAAGAAACTAAACTTTGTTTTCTCCAAAATCTTCAAAACAATGAGTCAAAACAGTGAGTGAGTTGAGTTCAAAGATTTTTCTAGAACACAATACTCAACATATGGATACAAGGCCACTTGGAAAGTCTTCCTAACTCATTGGAGAACACCCATGATTTTTGGTTTGACTTGGAAGTACTTGGAAATGGTCCATTTGGGTCCCAACATTCCTTCCAAACATTCTGTTTTTGCTGTCACAGCAGCTAGGTCAACTTACGACCTCTTTTCCAGAAAACGTTTCCAAAAGGGGTGGTCCTAACTTATTTTTCCCTTAAAATTCAATGTCTTAGGAAACTTTCTGTATAAAATGGGCCTCTAGATCATTCTTTTTCAGTTTCTAAGATTTTCTAACATTTCAGTCGACAGTACGAACTCTGTTTCTGAGTGACCTCTATTGTTTATATAATTTCTCTCAATCTGTGATAGCTATTCAAGATTGGCCTTTTGGGTTTTGTTCTAGACACAATAAGGAACATCTCCATAAAAAATCATGCATTGAAAACATTCCTAACCCCTCTTTTCAAATTCCAAAAGATGATGCTACTGTTCTGTCCACTATTCACAGCAAGTACATTTCAACTTTCATTCTTTGTTTTGATGCTCATATGCATTCCAAATTAGTTCATATCTTAGGAAGTAGTTCATACTACATTTGTACACATCCCATGTTAATTTCATTCATTCATTCATACACATTTTAGACTTCTAAGTCATTCTAGAAATCCATGTACACAAAACACACTACAACCTTTGCACATTTTAGATACATACACTGCATTCATGCAAGATTTGGGATTTTTTGTAACTCTTAATCCAAGAAGATTATAAGGAATGAACTTGATCACACATTTATGCTTCTCCTTTGATCTAATCATCCTTTCTCATCCGTCCCGGGGATTGAGAGATCTTCTTTTCTCAAAGAATAACATGCATCATACTAGCTTGTTAAGCATATTTTGATTTCTTTGCTTATTTGTTTCAAGAACAATTCATGTCCCCCTTTAGATTAGGAAAACTTGATTAATTGATATATGATTAGACGATTTTTCCTAGGTTTGTTTGTGTGATCTTCCACTTTACATTGCATGATATTTGATTTAGATCTTATGAATGATATTTTATCTTTAGATCTTCCATTTTCAAGTTTCTTATGTAATGTAATATACTATCATAGTATTAATTGCCGAACCATACATAGTATAAGATGATTATTTGGATGCTAATTGAGGCCCGTCGAAAGACGGGGCGAGTTGAGGGTGTTTTAGTCGCGACAAAGGCTCCTTCCTCTCTCGTACCAAAACCCCGAACCGAGTTCTTTGGTTATGAAGGGCCGGTGCCCTTATCCGCTTGGGTGAGTCAAAATTAGGTTTCTTGGTTCCTTAAAGACCAAGTGGCGACTCTGTATCTGTTTTCAACAGACCTATTTTCTTTCTTTGATTCAAATCAATTTCAAAACAATCTCAAACAAGAGAAGTGGTCCGAAGCCCGGTATCCACAATCTGGCGACTCCACTGGGGATTTTTTATTTTAAAAACAAAATAATACAGAGGTTTGACTCATAAGAAGCATCCTTAAAATCATCTTTTTACTGTGACTGGTTCACTGCATTGCACTCTTGCATTTCCCCCCTCCGACTGTGTCTGAAACGCGGCGCTGACATTGTTCAGGTCTTGCTGTGCCAGGGCACAAGTCACCGTTGATACTGTACCTTCCAAGGTATATCAAAAAGAGTAAAAACCTCCGTACTGTCTCCCTGACGGTATATTGGAACTCTCGTCAACGGACCCTCTTTGACTAAACCCAGCCTTTGCATATAGATTCCTGTAGAACCTTTCATAGGACTGTTCATTTATCTTTTCAGATAGGACAATGTGATATAACTGTTGTATGCCCTGACGGGATTACCTGCGCGGTGTAGACGCTTATGTGGCATAGAACAGAACCTCTTTCTTATGATTCCCAAGGCAATCACTCACATGTAGTCACATTGGGTTGACCTGCCTAAGCATCATGACAAGGATGTCTGCTCCATGCTCGCAAAGATGTACACCGCAAACCTTGTTTGTCGGTCTTGAGACATAGGAGTATGAAAGCCTGCTAGAAAGTATGATCACTATAACCGTACTTACCAGTTTCCCCAGAAACTCTGTCCAAATATCCCAGATATAACCACATTAACCAGTTTCACAGAAACTCTGTCCAAATATCCCAGATATAACCACATTAACCAGTTTCCCAGAAACTCTGTCCAAATATCCCAGATATAACCACATTAACTCGTTTCCCAGAAACTCTGTCCAAAATTCTCGAAGTATCTTGGAAATCCATGTTATCCCTTGGTGATCATACTAGAAAGTAAGGTTAGCACACTCTGTATGGCTAGGACCTTATTTGTTTAGCTGCTATCTGTTAGAAATAGGAGCATCATATAGATTAGGGCTTACATCCGCATGTTTGTCTCATTTGCATGCACCATCCCCCATCAATTTGCACGCGCTGTTTCGAGTCGATCCACGTCACTTTCTTTGTCTGCCTAAAGTCGCCACTGTCAAAGATCTAATCTAGTCCTTTCAAAATCTGTCAGGTCAGTATAGATTCCCAAGGTCAGCGGTCAGGGTCTTATTCGTGGGTCAGGAGTGCGGACAATCGGTTAATCAGAATCAGTCCGACAGCTTACGTCAGCATGAATACGGAAGAGTTGGAAAACAAGGTTACTGAATTGGGAGCGACCATAAGCCAGCAGTCCGACAGTCTGGCCCAGGTTTTGAAGTTCATGGAAGAACTAAAGCAGCAACAGCCGCGACCTCCGCCCGAGTTCCCGCCACCAGGGTTTGAACCTCCTCTACATGAGAATAATGGGGAGGAAAACTGGTTTCAAGGGGTCCCATCGCTTACATACGAGAAGAAGCTCCAAGAGAAAATGGACAAGGTCGACAAACTGGAAAGCGTGCTGAGAAAAAGCAAGGGAGTCGACGATTACATGTTAGATCTGGAAGGCCTCTTCGAGCCTGTCAAGCTGAAACTGCCAGAGAATTTCAAAATGCCTGCCATCGATCGCTTTGATGGAACGGGAAACCCGAAAAGCCACGTGAAGCTATGCATGAGTATCTTCCAGTCCATGGGTTGCACCCACGAGCACATTGCGATGCTATTCCCGCAAACTCTGGCAAAATCTGCACTATCGTGGTTCCTAACCTTGGAAGCTTCCAAGACCCGGGCCTGGGAGGACATTGTTCGAGTCTTCGTCGATCATTACTCTTACAATCAAGAGCTGGATGTCACCATCAGGGATTTGGAAACAACCCGGCAAAGCAACAATGAATCCTTCGCTGCATTTCTGAGCAGATGGAGGAACAAGGTAGCCCAAATGACCCACCGGCCAATCGAGAAAGAACAGGTAAGGATGCTCATCCGGAATCTGCAGCCGCTCTATCATGAGAAATTATTCTACCAGTCCATCTCCACCTTTGAGGAGTTGTTTGAAGTCGGAACCCGAATCGAAGATGCTATCAGGGAGGGGAAGATCAAAAAGGAAGACCCTCCGAGTCAGCCCAGAAGGCCCAACTACTCCCGGAATCCCCCGGATGTCAATGCCCTTAGCGGCCAACCCATGGCATATCCTCCAAGGCCATACCAACCCTCCAACCAGGCAAATTCCTCCAACCGCCCTTTCCAGAAAAAGCCCCCTCGCAATTTTGCCAAGCTAGAAATCTCACTCTCCTCAGCCCTAGATCGCCTCCTCAAAAAAGGCCATCTCCAATTACTCCAGCCTCAAAATACCCCGCTCCCGCCTAACTGCGATATGTCCAAGCGATGTACTTACCACCAAGCCCCCGGCCATAACACTGATGATTGCATGCGCCTCCGCCACGACATCCAAGACCTCATCGACCAGAATATCATCGAGCCGCCACCAAAGCAGCCTCATATCACCCAAAATCCCCTACCAAACCACCAAAATGTCAACCTCATTGAGTCCAGTCCCGTACCCTTCAACCCTGCTACTCATATCACCCCCCTAGGACAACCCTTGCTTTGCATTGACATCCCGGATTCTGAGGGGATTCATCTGATCGGAGGGGAGAATGACGAGTGGCAGCAGCAGCTTGACGACGAGCAGGATTTGTTCTTCCTAGAAGAGCATGACCTAGGGGCAGTAGACCTCAAATGGTATGACCCTAACGACGAGAGTGATGCTTCCATCTGGAACGAGCCAGAAAAGCCATTTGTGGGAACGGATTGTGATTGGTTTAAGAAGGATGGGACTGTAGAAGGGCCTACTCCTGCCGAGATTGATCACCTAACCAGGTCAGGCCGTCATTATCAGCCTCCACAGCCTGCCACCGAAGCCATCGAAAAAGGTCCAGTTAAAGACAAGGGGAAGGGCAAGATGGATGAGGTCATCGAAGAAGACAATGAGCTGATCAAGCAGCTAAAGAAAACCCAAGCACATCTCTCGATGTGGGATATTATGGTGACATCCTATAATCACAGGCAAGCCGTGTTAAATGCCTTGGCTGGGATTGAAGTCCCCGTCGACGCCGCGCCGGAGGACATGGTAGCTTTCTTGGGTGCACTTACCCCCGACCCCATCATCACATTCTCCGACGAGGACCTGCCGCCAGAGGGATCCGCGCATAACAAGGCGTTATACATTACTGTGGGATGCAAGGAACAACAGGTGCCGTTTTGTTTAGTCGATACGGGTTCTGCTTTGAATGTTTGTGCCTTAAGAACTGCCACTACTTTGGGGGTCAATATCCTTGACATTACGCCATCTGTGCAATCCGTGAGAGCCTATGACAACACTAGAAGAAATGTGATGGGAACTGTTTCTCTCCAAATCCGGGTAGGATCTTTGGTGAGCACTGAGATCTTTCAAGTCATGGACATACCTGCCTCGTTCAATCTGCTGATTGGAAGGCCCTGGCTTCATGCCAACAAAGCTGTATCATCCACTGTGTATCAAATGATCAAGTACATTCATGAGAGGGAGGTAAAGATCATCCTCGGTAATAGTTGGGGTAATGAGGCTTTCCCGAATTACGCTCCCATTTTTGAAGTCCAAATACCTGAGCTGGAAGAAGGAGAAATCGGAGGATTCTTCATGGAAGAAGTTCATATGATCAAAGACGAAGACCGATTCCCTGAGGTCCACTCCGCAGTCATCAACATTGTCTGCAAGATGAACTACTTCCCCGGGATGGGGTTGGGTCGACGCCAGCAAGGAATTCGGGAATTCCCACAGATCAAAGGGCAACAAGGCACTTTCGGGTTGGGGTACAAGCCCACTGATGAGGACGCCGAGCTACAAAGGCCATGGAAGAAGAGGGTGAAGGGTCTCCCGCCATACCGCAAGACTTTAAATGGACAATTCGTCAAGGAAGGGGATGATTTCCCTTACTTCGGGTTCCCTGAACCATGGATCCATCGAACCACTGGGAGAAGGCACCCCGGGCTTGAAATCTTCGCTGACTGCGAGAGGCCCCCATATCAAGACCCATTCTATCCCGAAGAAGTTGAAAAGACCCCAGAGGAAGACTGGTTAAAATACCTTGACACTGAGGCGATCAAGAAGATGTGGGAGGAATCTACTGAGGAGGAGGAAGACAAGAGGGCCAAGAGCCAAGATGATCAGATCAAGCCAACTGAGGAGGGTCTGAGCAACCAGGCTGTAGAGTCATCTGTCTGTGTCTCCCAATCCCCTATTCCCCCAAAGTCTGTACTACCGGTTATCGAGTCTGTACTGGAGTCGGCTGCAGTAAGCCCACCACTATCCAATGTAATCACTTCACCTGTCATGAATGAAATGAAAGACGATTCTGCTTACTCCTCTGTGTCTGACACTTGTGAATGCACAGATCCCTCCGAGGATCTCCCAATCGAACTGAAGCAACTAATTGAAAAACCACCTGCTTATGAAATAATCGAAGATACTTTATCAGTTAACTTAGGTGAAATAGATAATCCACAGATTGTGCAAATTGGCTCAACCCTTAATAAAGAAGAAAAAGAAAAATTAACCCTCTTGCTAAAAGAGTTCAAAGATGTTTTTGCTTGGTCTTACGAAGACATGCCTGGGGTCGATCCCGACATCGTCCAACATCATATTCCTCTCCTCCCTAATTCTAAACCTGTCAAGCAGAAACTGAGGCGCATGAGACCGGAATGGGCACTCAAGGTTAAAGAAGAGGTGGAGAAGCAGTTCAAGGCAGGATTCATCATTGTCACCGAATACCCGGAATGGGTTGCCAATATCGTGCCAGTCCCAAAGAAGGATGGAAAAGTTCGTGTGTGCGTCGACTTTCGTGATCTGAACAAGGCCAGTCCCAAGGATGACTTCCCGCTTCCCCACATTGACGTTTTGGTAGATAACACCGCAGGACATGAGCTACTGTCTTTCATGGATGGCTTCTCAGGGTATAATCAGATTCTAATGGCGCCAGAAGATCGGGAAAAGACGACATTCACCACCCCTTGGGGAACCTACTGTTATAGAGTAATGCCCTTTGGACTCAAGAACGCGGGGGCGACTTACCAAAGAGCTGCCACCACTCTGCTGTATGATATGATTCACAAAGAGGTAGAAGTATACGTAGACGACATGATTGTAAAATCCAAGGATAGAGAAGGGCACCTGGTAGCGCTGGAAAAGTTCTTCGAAAGGTTGCGCAAATACAAGATGAGGCTGAATCCAAAGAAATGCACTTTCGGCGTAACCTCCGGTAAACTCCTGGGTTTTCTCATCACACAAAGGGGAATAGAGGTGGATCCCTCTAAGATCAAGGCAATCCTCGAAATGACGCCACCACGGAATGAAAAAGAAGTAAGGGGGTTCCTCGGAAGAATCCAGTTCATCAGCCGTTTCATTTCTAAGCTCACAGTCACATGCGACCCTCTGTTCCGATTGTTGAGAAAAGAGGAGAAGTTCCAATGGGATGACCAATGCCAAGCCGCTTTCGACAAAATAAAGGGCTACCTTCAAAATCCACCTGTCCTTTCACCACCCACTCCTCATAAGCCCTTATTCCTTTACCTGTCTGTCTCCGAAAATGCCATGGGTTGCATGCTAGCCCAAGAAGGAGAAGAAAGCCACTCCGAAAAAGCCATATATTACCTCAGCAAGAGGATGACTGGGTATGAGCTCAACTATTCTACCCTCGAAAAAACATGTTGGGCCTTGGTTTGGTGCACTCGCCGACTAAGGCACTACATGCTGGCCTTTCCGGTTGTGCTCATATCCCGCATGGATCCTCTAAAATACCTTCTCAAAAAACCCGCCCTGACCGGTCGTATATCCCGTTGGTTACTTCTATTATCCGAATTCGATATCAAGTATGTTACGAGCAAATCGGTAAAAGGGAGAACCGTAGCTGAGCATCTCGCAGAACATGCCGTTGACTCCGAAGAAAGTGGGGACTTTCCGTTTCCAGACGAGAGCATCATGGAAATCAAGGAAGAACAGTGGAAGTTGTACTTCGATGGAGCAGCCAACATGAAGGGATACGGAGTAGGGATGATCCTAGTATCGCCGAGTGGGGACCACACTCCGTTAGCAGTCAAGCTCAATTATAACTCCACCAACAACACTGCTGAGTATGAAGCATGCATTCTGGGAATGGAAGCAGCCTTAGAGCTAAAAGTTTGGAGGTTGGATGTCTTCGGGGATTCAAACCTCATCATATCACAAGCCAGAGGAGAATGGAAAGTAAAAGAAGAAAGGTTGAAGCCCTATCATGATCGTCTCGACCAACTCAAGAGGCAGTTCGAAAGTATCACATTCCTCTACTTACCCAGGGAAGAGAACCAGCTGGCAGATTCCTTGGCCACCCTAGCTTCGATGATCAAAATTCCCGTGGGAGTCAGGATGATGCCTTTGGTAATTGAGCAGAGGTACGAGCCTTCGTTCAACGTAATTGCCACAGTCGAAGAAGAAGAGAATGAAACACCGTGGTACCAGGACATCTGGAATTTCATAGAAAAGGGGACGTTCCCCCAAGAATCCACCGAGAGAGACAAAAGGGCAATTCGAAGATTCGCAGCGCAATTCATCATTTGCGGCGGGAAACTGCTGAAGAAGGGATACAACGGTCACAACCTGACTTGTTTGTTTGGGAAGAGCTCCAGAAGAATGATGGAAGAAATACACGAAGGGGTATGCGGCCCACACATGAACGGCCACATGCTGGCCAAGAAAATCGTGAGACAAGGGTACTACTGGACAACATTGGAAAAAGATTGTTGCGAATACGTGAGAAAGTGTCACAAGTGCCAGATTCATGCAAACATGATGCACGTGCCGCCATCTCTTCTATACAGTATGACCTCGCCTTGGCCATTCTCCACCTGGGGAATCGATATTATTGGTGAAATCGTTCCGAAGGCCTCAAATGGAAATCGGTATATTCTGGTGGCCATAGACTACTTCACAAAATGGGTAGAAGCTGCATCTTACACCAAGTTGGGGGCCAAGGAAGTGGCCAAATTCATCAAGAGAAATCTCATCTGCCGTTATGGAGTTCCCCATGAGATTATTTCGGACAACGGAAGTCATTTCAAGGCGGAAGTCAGGGATCTGTTCGAGGAATACAAAATCACCTATCACAAGTCGTCGCCATACCGACCACAGACCAATGGGGCAGTTGAAGCTGCGAACAAGAATGTCAAGGCCATACTGCAAAAATCAGCTCATACCTACAAAGACTGGCATGAAAAGCTACCATTTGCACTTTGGGGATACAGAACATCGATAAGGACGTCCACAGGAGCGACTCCTTACTCGCTAGTGTATGGGATGGAAGCGGTACTTCCGGTGGAGATAAAATTACCATCCCTACGCGTGATTGCCGAGTGTGAAATTTCAGAATCAGATTGGTTGAGAGAAAGGTATGAAGAATTGGCCCTCATAGATGAAAAGCGTCTAGCGGCGGTCGACCATGTCCGAATCTATCAAAAGAGGATAGCCCGTGCTTTCAACAAAAGGGTTCGTCCAAGGAAGATTGTCAAGGGCGACCTTGTTCTCAAGGAGTTGCGAGCTCCGATCTTTGATCCCCGTGGAAAGTTTAAACCTAAATGGGTCGGCCCTTATATCGTTAAGACTGTTCTTTCCGGAGGAGCAACTTATCTCATGGACCTCGATGGTGTCGAATTCAAAGAACCGATCAACATGGATCGCCTCAAAAAGTACTATGCTTGACTATCCAATAACCATTCCTTTCAAGCCTTGCCTTGAACTACGCTCGACCTGATTCCCGCTCGGGGATACGTAGGCAACCACATCGGTTCGGTCAACACCATCATAATCAAACCAATTTTCTTCAAGCCTTGCCTTGAACTACGCTCGACCTGATTCCCACTCGGGGATACGTAGGCAACCACAACGGTTCGGTCACCCCACCTACCTAAAAATCAACCCGCTTCTTTCAAAACCTTGGCCCGAACTACGTTGGACCTGATCCCCGCTCGGGGGTACGTAGGCAGACTTTCAAGAAGAAAAAAAAAAAGGGATGGCTCGCTAGGTCGAAAATCCGAAAGGACGCCTAGGCAAAAACTAGAGCTAAATCCAAAGTGAGCAATAACAAAAGAGAGAAAATAGCTCGCTAGGTCACCTCCTTGGTGCCTAGGCAAAAATTATGAGCACATGAGAGAAATAAAGTCGCGGTCCTTACCATAACCCAAAAACCACCCTCCACACTAGGGGCAAACTTCGGCCACTCGCCTCGTTTGCCTGAACCTCTTCTGAACTAGGGGCAAACGTCGGTCACCTACCTCGTTTGCCTCACAACCATGTATATCCCAAACTAGGGGCAAACTTCGGCTACCCGCCTCGTTTGCCTCTAACAACCCCAGCATGCTTAAGCAAGTACCAAAAGCAACAACTAATTGAAATCTCAAGTTACAAAATATTTTTAGAAAGCTAAAATGCATAAAATGAGATTCCCAAAGTAACCAAGGTTCACCGATAAACAAACTTTGAATATTACATAGGCAGGAATAATCAAAGAAATAAAAGTCTTTCAAAAAGCAACCACATGTTCAAAGACACTTGGAGGAATGAGCAAAATCAGTCAGGACTAGTTTTGTCTTAGTGTCTTTTATTTCTTCAAAGGTCTTTAGAAGTAGGCCTTTAACTCGGTCAGTCCAACCATCAATAAAAGCAGCAATAGTGGTAGCTCTGATCCTGGAAGCAAAGACCCTCTCAGTAAACCCCCGAGGAACCTCCTGAACCTGCCCATACTGTCGGGCCAAACGGCGAGGATGATAAAAAGAAGTCTCTCTCAGACCCATCAACCATACTCTCTGGTGACCCCTGAGGCTCGTGGTGATAGCATAGAGGCCCCAACGCCTCACGATCCAGCAGATGTCAGCCTCAGATAAGGTGCTCATCATGCCCACCCAATCGGCAAAGGTATAGTGAGAATGAAGCACGGCTCGACGAAAGTAAACTGGTGGTATACGGCCTGTCCACAGATGAAGGCGCTCGTAAAGCCAAGCCTGTAACACCAAAGGCGCCCCAGAAAGAAGAGGAGTCCCTTGGTTGGAGGCATTATCCAAACCGTTCAGAGTTTCAGCTAGAACCATGGCCATGGGATTCCTGCTAAGTTTCAGCCCGAGGCACACATGCACCAAGTCAACGGAAGTGCCCGAGAACAGGAAGTGCGAAGTCATGCACAATATCAAAGCGGCCCCACGGGAAGCATCATACGCGCTGGGATTCCCAGGACTGGCATACCGGGCAATAATAGAAGCAATGTTGAGTACCTCACCTTGAATCAGCCGGCGGGAAATAGTAACAGAGCAATTCAGGTATTCAGCCAAGGCTCGTGTAGGGCTGAGGGTATCAGCAGAAGGGAGGATCAAGTCAGAGTCAGAATCATAGCCGAGAATAGCGCAGAACTCCTCAAACACAGGGCATATCTCCAGGCCATTGAAGTTGAAGACATGATTCACAGGGTCCCAGTGACCAATGGCAGCACGCAAGAACTCAGTGTTCAGGGTCATCTGGCGAAGAGAGAACAGCTCAGTCAAGCCGTAGCTGAAGAGGTTGATCCGCTCCACGCCATCCGTAATGTTCAGCCAAGTTGTGAGGTGGGCGGGATCATACAAAGCCATATTTCCCGTCACGGCTCTAGCAAAATTCAAAATTTCGGCAGCACCTCCCCGTTTCACGGATTATCCCACCTGCAAGGCAAAAGCACTCACTATCACAAAACTGCCTATCGCAGTAACATCCAGCAATCACAATGCATATATATCAACAAGCACACAACTGCGCCTCTAAACCGGAAGATATCCGGCCTAGGAGGCAAAACATCATAATACTCTGTCAGAAGGTCACAAATTGTGCTACACATCGTCCTACACTGTCCGAATAATCATATCCTCAGTACAACCCAATCGAAAACAGGAAAAGAAAATAAAATAATAATTCCCGCTGGGGAAGCCTCAGTCCTCCTCTTCTTCGTCCTCCGTCGGACCGCCCGGCGTGTATGTCGGCGACGGCCTCCTCCTGCCACCTCTGCATCTTGGACCTGTCCTCGATGAGCCAGCCCCGCCTCCACGGTACTGCACACACAAATAAAAATGAGGGCAATTAGTAAGGGAACAACAAAAAAGGTACAAAAAAAGAGTCGAGTCAGAGACTTACCAAGGACGCCATCTGATTGGCGGCAAATTGCCGCATGCCATCCATCTGTCAAAATAAAAAAAATAAAAAAAAAATAAAAAATAAAAAAAATCTAGGGTTAGAACCTTGTAACCTTAAGAAAGTGCAAAACTAGAGACATACCCGGTGGTCTCGTGTAAGGACCAAGGACCGTAGGCTAGCCGCCAAGGCGTGACCCTCCTCAGCGTAACTCCAAGGAACATTGAGGACGCCCGCTGGCTGAGTAGGGTACCCACATGTGACTCGTGGCACCTCCATCATTTGGGGAGTGCCATCAGCGCCTAGAATATTGACGGTCCAATCCCAAGGGGGGATAGGGTCGGGAGCTTGAGGAGCCTGTCTCCTGTACATCTCGCGAAGCTGCAGGCACAGAATAAGTTAGGAAAAGATAGATCAAAAACATGGGCAATGAATATAAACAGAAATACAAAAAGGAACTCACCTCCAGGAGTGGGAAGTTAGGCATCAGGAAACGGCCACGGTAAGCCTCATAACTGGTCTCAGAAAGAAAATGGTCCCAAACATCGGTGCCAGCTAAAGCCTGCTAGCAGAGCATCTCCAGAGAGGTCACTAGCATCCATCACAGGAGGATCATGAGGGACGCGATACTGGGAACCACCAACCACCTGCCGAGACACCCGCTCACCAAGGAATCACTGCCTGCACTCGGTACTCTCCAGCAGAAGGCGGCAAGAGGTAAGAGATTTAACCGCTTGTATCTCCTCAGTGGCGGCATAAGCGACGCCCTCCCAAGGCGTCCAATCAACACTAGAGGCTGTCAACCCAGTTAAGAAGTTCCGAAGCAAAATAATCCGATGGGCCCCGCTCTTCACCCCAACAACGTCCCTTCGCCATCTCAAGCCTCGTGGGAATAGAGGCACAGGAGCCATACCATCCTCATCCTCGCCTGACTCGTCTGCTGGGGAGGGAGCCAACATCTTCAAGTATTCAAAACTCCAAAGCTGCACAGACAAAGGAGAAATCAGAACAAGTATGAAAATCAAAAGATGGAAAATAAAAGAGGAAGCAGTGCATACCTCCCAAGTTCGCCAGAATCCCCCAGTAGATTTAACATCGCCCCGAGAGACCTCCCCCATATGCTTGTAGAGATGGGCCAGGGCAGCACCGCCCCAGTTGTAGGAGGGGATCTCATCAATGGTTGCCAGGCAAGAAAGGAGCCTCAAGCTCACCCGGTCGTTCCTTGTCGCAAAGATGGAGCACCCAAGGACATACAGAAGGTAAACCCTCAAAAGCTGGGAATTGTTTAGATTGTGATTACCTCTACCATAGGCCCGGTAAAGCCAGCCACAGGGGAACCAATGCCTCTCCAGGTTAGGGGGAACAGCCCCAATCAACATCTCCACCGCCTCCGGGTCAATCTCATAAAAATAGTCCAGAACCAGGCGCTTCCCGCCGACCCTCAAGCCCGTGATCATGGAGAAATCAAAAGGCGTCATAGTCATCTCTCCGAACGGCAGGTGGAAAGTGTTGGTAGTGTCCCACCACCTCTCGGCCAGTGCATAGAAGTGAGCCAGATCATTGCTACTTTTCGAAACCAAGCGGACGAAGCCTCCGAACCCGGCATCATCAACCATCCTCTTAACGGTGGGCGAAAGCTGGGCATACCATAAGAAAGCATGGGCAAGGCTACCATGGCCTTTCAATGCCACTTCCGGCACCTGCACACAACAAAGGCGACAAAAGATGCACAAAATTACTATTCACGACCCGAGAGCAAAATTCACAAAATCAACATTTGAGCACAAGTCGAGCTTCTAACGGTCTCTGAGTGCACGCTATAGCTTACAAAACTAGCATAGTACATGAAAGTGGTCCTAAAATGACGAAAGTTTCACATACCAAGCTCGCTAGAGCCGCGGCCGAAAGATGGTGTTGGGGGTCCCGCAAAATCACGTCCAGAGTGTGCACCTCGGCCTTCATCCGTCCCTTGGCCTTCTTAGACGGTCTCCTTGAGCTCGAAGCCATGGATCTACAAGAAAAATGGAAGTCACATTCAAAATTTTCTTCTTGAAAATTTGGGCAAACCAAAACACCAATCAAAAATCCAACTACAGGGAAAGATTACTCACCTGGGCGCGCACAAGCTGCGTTTTGATGAATTTTGGCTTCAAAAACACCCCAAAATGGCCAAGAATGAGCTTGGAAAGCTCAAAAACCCGAGATATAAGAAGATGAAGTCCGGCCACCCAGTGCCGCCTCGGCACTGGCCAACTGCCGCCGCGGCAATGGCCCAGTGCCGCCGCGGCACTGCTCCCCGTGGGCCCCGCGTCGCTCCGTTTTGCTCCGTTTCGCCCCGTTTTGGCCCGTTTTGGCCTTTTTCAGCCCGTTTTTGGCCCCGATCAGCCCCGATGGCCCGTTCTAGTCAAGATTTATGAGGTTTTACCCCAAGCAGACTAAAAGTTGTCAGAACTACCTCCAGCAGGCAAAAACTGGGAAAAATCGACTCCCGAAGACCCGAATCGGTCGTTTCAGGACGACCGTCGCGAATTTCGATCAAACACGAGAATTCTGGTAACGGATCCTGGTTCCCGATCAAAGAAAAGAGATTCCCCGAGAACCCTGCATTATCCTCCGAGGACAGAGGCAGAAAGATACCAGCTCCCAGAGGCCCTGACAGGCTCTCTTGGATTGAGCACCGTAAGAGATTCCCCGAGAACCCTGCATTATCCTCCGAGGATAGAAGCAGACAGATACCAGCTCCCAGAGGCCCTGACAGGCTCTCTTGGATTGAGCACCGTAAGAGATTCCCCGAGAACCCTGCATTATCCTCCGAGGACAGAAGCAGACAGATACCAGCTCCCAGAGGCCCTGACAGGCTCTCTTGGATTGAGCACCGTAAGAGATTCCCCGAGAACCCTGCGTCATCCTCCGAGGACAAAAGCAGACAGATACCAGCTCCCGGAGACCCCTACAGGCTCGCAAGATTCGATCAAAAAGAGCAGTTGAAGAGAGATCCTAGAAAGTATCACTTCATCCCCAGCAGATTCAGATTAATCCTCAGCGGATTTATACACCGTCAGTTCAAATCACAGTAGTCCATTGTCGACTCGTCATCTCGATGCAAACATCGTCGGTCCATCGCTCTCATCACACCATTGGGGCTTCCATGTTCATCATATGACGTCCCAGGATTTCACGTTCGTCCCGTGACTTCTATGTCGGTCTCTTAATTCCCAGGGCCCCTGTGTCCGTCGGTTATTTGCCAAAAGACATCTTCGATCATAGTCCTCTGAGACCCCACACCCAATTACGTTTGTTTACGAAGCACACTTCCAGAAGTTTGCCCCTAAACTCGGAGTCTTCTAGACTTCAATACCCTTATCCGAGTCACCCACCACATCACAATCGCAAACACTAGCACAACACCAAGCCCACTCGGAGTGGCACACCCTATGGCACCTGCTCATTCTAGGATCAGAAAACTAGGCATGATAGGACTCATGTATGAGATCATATCACATCCACGCATTGCATATCATCCTCATATAGCATAGAATCCGCCTGATTGTTGTGTATGTGCATATGTGATTTATCCCTTTGTGTCTTGAACTACGTCCTGGTCTGATTCCCCTTGGGATACGTAGGCAGCTCACGCGGAGCACGACCAGCATCATCCTTCCATCTTTTGCAACGCTGTTTGTCCTAAATCTATAGCCTCCAAAAAGTCCTGTCTCTTCAAAACTTTGGCACTCGCTTGCGACATGCGTTGCCTCGCAAGTTCATGCCAAAGAGGGGCAAACTGTAGACACCCCATTTTGTCGGCTATCAGATTTAGGAGACCCATAGCTTGGTGGTTCACAATGATCGTAAAAGACTCAAAAGGACCCCTGAAAGTCAGCTCTATCTCTCAGAATGCTCAGAATGACCAAAATGCCCCTAAAAGCCCGAAGACTCCCAGATTTGGTCCCGAAGTTCTGAAAACATGCTATGTCATAAGAAAAGCAATAAAATGAGTTTCTAAGAGGAATCGGGTGAAATCGTCAGCTCCCAGAGACCCCCGGAAGTCCCGGAAGTTCCCGAAAAGTCCCCGTTGACCGGTTTGACCAAGGTTTGACCAGGTTTGACCGAGATTTGACCAGGTTTGACCGAAGTTTGACCAAGTTTGATCAAAATTGTCTGAATTCACCAGAACCATTCTAAATCATAAGAAAGGTATTAAAACAAGTTCCAAAAGAAAATCGAGCGAAAACATCAGCTCCTGGGAGCTCCCAGAGGTTCCCAGAACTTCCCGGGAATCCCAGGTTTGACCGGTTTGACCAAGATTTGACTTTGGAATCGGGGCACCGAAACAATTTTCAAATATTTTTCATGGATACTAGAGGTCAATAGCTTTCCAACGGTATATCGCACATAATTTCTGGATTTAAAACGAATTTATTATGAATTTCCAAAGGCAAAAAAGGCGATCAAATCGGCTTTTATCGCGAATACCGCAAAACTTTTCAAAGTGACCTATCCCCGAACTATTTGTTATGTAAAGTAGACTCCATTACCTTTCCAACGGTATATCACAACCTCGATTTGGAGTTCGTACGCATTTTCTGTGAATTTCGGACAAAATAGGGCCTTTTCGCGAATACCGGAACTTCGGGGGGCCTAAACAGCATTATCCAGACGAAGGGAGGAGCAGTGCCGCCGCGGCACTCCCCTCCAGAACAGTAAGTTTTTGTAAATAATTTTGTGGTCCCATTTTGATTAATTAAAATCCAAAACGACGTAGTTTCATGATTTCAGATGTTTGGGACCAATGGGAGTACTTTCTAAATCCCAAAAACACCCCAAGTTGGCCTATATAAACACCCCATTACTCCTCATTTTAGGGGGAGTCAAATGCAAGTTTAGAGAAAGTTTGGGAGAGAAAGTGTAGAGATAAGGTTAGAGTGGAGAGAAAAGAAGCTTTCTTCTTTGATTTTTCAAAACAAAAGTGAGTTCTAACTTTGTTTTTACTTCATTACTTCCATTTACTTCAACATTCAATACTCCCAACCACCATTTTAGTGAGCATTCAAGAGTGTGGAAGCTTCTTCCATGTCTAGTGTCATTACATATGAGTGATACACCAATCTACAAGTCTCATGCTTCATGAATATCATCTATTGATTATCATCTATTTGCTTGTTTATTTATTGTTCATCTCTTCTCATCCCATTTCTTTTTATTTTCTTTATTTACTTACTAGTTCATCATCATCTAAGTGATGACATGAAGTTTGGGGTGAGTGAATCCTCATGGATAGTAGCTCTTGACCTCAAAAACATGTTTGATAGATGATGACCATAACCTCAATACTTCCAAGATATTCTTGGAATGTATTGAAGTTATGTCCAAAAACAAAATAAATCTCTCCAACAATCTTGGAGGTTCTTAAATGATGAGTTTGATGTAGGTATTCTAAGTGACTATGATCCTTATTGAGTGTTGAAAACATGTTTTCAAAGCATCTATTTCAAAACCCCTCTCAATCCCTCTCATTTGGTTTCAAGAAACTAAACTTTGTTTTCTCCAAAATCTTCAAAACAATGAGTCAAAACAGTGAGTGAGTTGAGTTCAAAGATTTTTCTAGAACACAATACTCAACATATGGATACAAGGCCACTTGGAAAGTCTTCCTAACTCATTGGAGAACACCCATGATTTTTGGTTTGACTTGGAAGTACTTGGAAATGGTCCATTTGGGTCCCAACATTCCTTCCAAACATTCTGTTTTTGCTGTCACAGCAGCTAGGTCAACTTACGACCTCTTTTTCAGAAAACTTTTTCAAACGGGGTGGTCTTAACTTATTTTTCCCTTACAATTCAATGTCTTAGGAAACTTTCTGTATAAAATGGGCCTCTAGATCATTCTTTTTCATTTTCTAAGATTTTCTAACATTTCAGTCGACAGTACGAACTCTGTTTCTGAGTAACCTCTATTGTTTATATAAGTTCTCTCAATCTGTGATAGCTATTCAAGATTGGCCTTTTGGGTTTTGTTCTAGACACAATAAGGAAAATCTCCATAAAAAATCATGCATTGAAAACATTCTTAACCCCTCTTTTCAAATTCCAAAAAATGATGCTACTGTTCTGTCCACTATTCACAGCAAGTACATTTCAACTTTCATTCTTTGTTTTGATGCTCATATGCATTCCAAATTAGTTCATATCTTAGGAAGTAGTTCATACTACATTTGTACACATCCCATGTTAATTTCATTCATTCATTCATACACATTTTAGACTTCTAAGTCATTCTAGAAATCCATGTACACAAAACACACTACAATCTTTGCACATTTTAGATACATACATTGCATTCATGCAAGATTTGGGGTTTTTTGTAACTCTTAATCCAAGAAGATTATAAGGAATGAACTTGATCACACATTCATGCTTCTCCTTTGATCTAATCATCCTTTCTCATCCGTCCCGGGAATTGAGAGATCTTCTTTTCTCAAAGAATAACATGCATCATACTAGCTTGTTAAGCATATTTTGATTTCTTTGCTTATTTGTTTCAAGAACAATTCATGTCCCCCTTTAGATTAGGAAAACTTGATTAATTGATATATGATTAGACGATTTTTCCTAGGTTTGTTTGTGTGATCTTCCACTTTACATTGCATGATATTTGATTTAGATCTTATGAATGATATTTTATCTTTAGATCTTCCATTTTCAAGTTTCTTATGTAATGTAATATACTATCATAGTATTAATTGCCGAACCATACATAGTATAAGATGATTATTTGGATGCTAATTGAGGCCCGTCGAAAGACGAGGCGAGTTGAGGGTGTTTTAGTCTCGACAAAGGCTCCTTCCTCTCTCATACCAAAACCCCGAACTGAGTTCTTTGGTTATGAAGGGCCGGTGCCCTTATCCGCTTGGGTGAGTCAAAATTAGGTTTCTTGGTTCCTTAAAGACCAACTGGCGACTCTGTATCTGTTTTCAACAGACCTATTTTCTTTCTTTGATTCAAATCAATTTTAAAACAATCTCAAACAAGAGAAGTGGTCCGAAGCCCGGTATCCACAGATTCTTAATTGGTTTAGATAGTCCAAGTAGATAAAAGAATCAAGTTTTTTATTAAACTAGGCTTCGTAAGAGTCGGAGATCCAAACATCCTATAAGTATCCTTTATGTGTAACTGAAATGTAAGAATTTGAAGTTGAGTTTATCATCCCTTTTCAGAATTATTTTCATCATCTTCTCTATTCTTTTCTATTTTCTACTTTTTTTTTTGCTCAACTTCATTCTTATTAAAATGGACAAACTCCAAAAGCAATGCAACAAAGGCAATCCAACTATGATGCCAAACCCCAAAAAAAAGCACCCTAGACGAAAACTTCAAAACCAAACAATAGCCAATAATTCTACAAACACACACTAGAAATCAAAATACACTCCAAAGGAAATCAAATAACACACCATAAGAAATTATTGGCAATGAGCTACCACAAACCACATATCCATAGGGGACAAAACGAGCCAAAAGCAGCAGCAACACTAAAGTAGCTCGTAGTCATGCAGCAGCTTCACACCGAAAAAAAGTGAAGACAGTAGTATCTTTAAAGCAAATCCAGATAATTTTGTCACTGCCAAGAAACTTGCGGAGGACTATAAGTCAATTCACATTGGCCGTAAACTAGATGATGAGCTTGGTATTCCTATTTTGTTTTTTGCTAGTTTCTATTATCTATTTTGTTAGTTAGTTTAGTTTTTTTTTTGTTACTGTAAATGGTAGATTTTTACTATAAAATGGTAAGTTAGTAGTAGCATTGGACATATATCTTTTATATATGGTAAGTTAGTTTTGCGTGGCATACGACCTATAGTTCCACAACCGCAATATCGCACTTTTGTGCAAGAACAATTATGCATTTAGTTAGTTTAAAATTTTAAAATGTCTTTTCCTTCAGCTTTATCTTATTATCTTTTATTTAAACACACACAACCATAATTATATTCGCTTATTTATTAACATTATAAGTTTAAATATTTTATTGATGAATTTAGATTTTGGAATGTCTACGATCAAGTTTACTCTCATTCTTTTTTTGGCTAGGTTAAGTAAACACAATGGAAAAGAGTTGGATTAACATAAGCAGAGTAGACCCATTATTTGAGAAAGGGGTAGAGGAGTTTGTTAAGTTTGCAAGTGACAACCAATCGAATGACCCAACAATATTATGTCCATACAAGAAATGCCGCAACTTGAAATATATTTTTAAAGATGATGTCCAAGACCATATAATTGTAGAAGGATTTTTAGAGAGTTACACCTGTTGGATTTATCATGGAGAATATTACCCATCTACATCTACAGATAATGAATCGGTTGGAGGTGATACAATGCATGATATGATATATGATGCATTTGGAGTGCTTCTACAAAGTCCAATTTGTGAAGGAGATGAAGGTAAATCACAGTAATTGGCTAGGGTTTTGATGAACCAACTGATAAGTTTTTCAAGCTTATCAAAGAATCAAAGTGATAATTATATCTAGGATGTCAAACATTCTTCACACTTTCTTTCATTGTCCACTTGTTGCACATCAAGTGCATGGGTGGGTGGAGCAACCGTTCCTTCACCATGTTGCTTGAACTACTAAAAAAAACATTTCCTGAGGGTGAGAAACTATCGAGTTCCTTTTATGAAACAAAGAAAGTCATTGCCCAATTAGGTCTTGAGTACATAAAGATACATTCATGTCCTAATGATTGTATGTTGTAATGGAAGGAGTCGGAGAAACTTAACCAATGTGATATTTGTCATGCACCAAGATATAAACAAACTGACTATGATGGAGATGAAACTTCTACTAAAGAAAACAAAGTTCCTAACAAAGTTTTAAGATACTTTCCATTGATTCCAAGGCTCCAAAGCTTGTGTATGTCATCTAAAAAAGCTTCACTAATGACTTGGCATTCAAAGAGCCGTAATGATGATGGGATTTTAAGGCATGCTGCTGATTCTTCTGCTTGGAAATTTTTTGACAAGATTCACTCAGGCTTTGGTGTTAAGCCTCGTAATGTTAGACTTGGTTTAGTTGCTGATGGATTTAATCCATTTAGAACTTGAAGTGTTAATCACAGCACACGACCCATTGTGCTTGTGACATACAACTTGCCACCATGGTTATGGATAAAGAAACCGTATATAATGTTGACACTACTTATAGATGGTCCACGTGCACCTGGAAATGATATTGATATATACTTGCATCCTTCGATTGATGAACTTAAGCAATTGTGGAATGAAGGCATAACCACTTACCATGCTGCAAGTAAGTAGATGTTCCGAATGCATAAGTCACTAATGTGGACAATTAGTGATTTTCCTGGATATGTAAACTTATTAGGAAGAAGTACAATAGATGAACTGGCTTGTCCATGTTGCAACAAGGACGCTTACTTTCATTGGTTAAGAAAAGGGAGGAAACATTGTTATACAAGACAACATAGGTGGTTTGATATAGATCATAAGTTTCGGACTGATCGTGCATCTTTTGATGGCACTATTGAGTTGCAACATAGGCCTCCTTATCTATCTGGTATTGATATTTTGCATCATTTGGAGTCTGAAAAGTTGAGAATAAATTTCGAAAGGAAGTGAAAAAAGAACCAAGAAGGAGCAAAAGAAAAGGAAAAGGAAAGAAGACTGATAGTCCTGCTAACATAAAGCAACATAATTGGAAGAAGAGAAGTATATTCTTTGAACTGCCATATTGGAAAGATAATCTAATTTGTCACAATCTTGATGTAATGCACATTGAGAAGAATGTGTGTGATAGTGTACTTTGGACATTGTTGAATGTTGAAGGAAAAGGGAAGGATAATTTAAAAGCTCAACTTGACCTACAAGATATGGGTATCCGAAAGGCACTACATCCTTAGTAGCATAATAATAGAACATATTTGCCTCCTGCATGCTTTACACTAGACACTTCGGAGAAAGAATTGTTATGCAAAGTCCCTGATGGATATGCATCAAATATTTTACGGTGTGTTACACAAGGCTTAAGAGTCATGACAGTCATATCCTAATGCAACAATTACTTCCTCTAGCCATAAGAAAAATATTGCCTCAAAATGCTGCTAAACCATTGATGGAAGTTAGCAATTTCTTTGGGCAATTATGTTCAAAAGTGTTCCATGAATCAGATTTCGATCGTCTTCAATCTCAAATTGAACTTATTCATTGCCATCTCGAGATGATATTTTCACCATCCATCTTTGATGTGATGGAGCATTTACACATTCATTTAGCAGAAGAAGCTAAAATTGCTGGACCACCAGCCTTTTGCTGCATGTACCTAATTGAGAGGTAATTATTTAGTTTAAGCTTTATTTTTATTCTTTTAGTTCCGTATAGGATAGTAATTTTTGTTGTTACAGCTACCTCGGCACTTTAAAATCGCACGTTTGCACAAGAAGTCATCTAGAGGGCTCAATAGCCGAGGGATATTTAGCAGAAGAATGTTTAACATTCTGCTTGAGATATTTGCATGATGTTGAAACAAAGTTTAGCCGACCTATACGGAACAATGATGGTGGAGACAGTTCCTCTTGTCAATCACCTGGGCTCCCTTTAGGAAAAGGGAAGTCGATCCTTCTTGATAACATTACACTAGCACAAGCACATTGCTATGTGCTAGTTAACACATATGTGGTTGCTCCATTTCGAGAGTAAGATAATAATGTGTTTGATTATAACTTTTGTAGGTAACTAGTAAAATGAATTTAACTCTTTGCCTTAACTATGCAGGGAATGCTGTGACTCGATAAGAAGTTTGCAACGACCTAGGTCACATGATATAGATCAGATACACAATAATACATTTCACACATGGTTTAAAGATCATGTGAGTTGTATGATGTCCGTAATAGTCTTAACTTCGTACGTAGACTCAGTCATTGAAATAAGTTTTTATATCTTAGGTTGCAAAGTTACATGCGACGGGTAGCACACAACTGTCACACCAAATTAAGATGTTGGCTTTAGGTCCTCAGAATTTGGCAACAAAACACACTGGGTATATTATAAATGGAGTAAGGCAACATACAAGAGACCGTGAGAAGAGAAGGACGACACAAAACAACGGAGACATGTTAAGGGCAACAACTGAGAGTTATACGAGTGCAAGAGACCAACACCCTGTATCTTGAGAAGTTACTTTCTATGGAGTGTTAACAAGCATAATTAAGTTGTTCTACACAAAAGAGCATACATTTGTGTTATTTAAATGTGATTGAGTGAACAATAGGAGAGGACTCATAGAAAAGGATAGTTTTGGATATACCCTTGTAAATTTCACCCAAGTATTGTATGGTGATAACCAGTTGTCTGATGAACCTTTGATCATAGCAACTCAAGCACAACATGTCTTTTATGTGCAAGATCCGGTTGAAGAAAATTGGCACATAGTTATAAAAATGAAACTCAGAGACTTCTTCGATATGTATGGGGAACATACTATAGCTAATGACATGCCATATAGTCAAGTGGAGACTTATATGATTTAGCACTTGGAAAACACTAGTTCTATACAACCACAGGATGCTACATGGGTGAAAAGAGATATCGATGGAACAATAGTTGATGAAATTCTTAACACAACTCCTATGGAAGAAAATAATGAAGCAGACGACAGTGATGAAATAGATTAGATTCAAGATCGTTAATATACTTGTAAACTTTTTTTAAAATGTTTTGGCATAGTGATTTAGCATTTCATATACTTCTAAACCTTTTTTTAAAATTATTTTGGCATAGTGATTTAGCATTTCATATACTTCTAAACCTTCTTTAATTAGAGTTAGTTTGTTGAATTTATTGATCATATTTTGACTATTTTGACTATTAGACACATAAATAGAGTCAATTTTTGTATGCCAAGGTCGGCGGTTGTGTGGGCTGCTATAAATACAGAATAGAGGACTGTGTTTTTTGCTTAGTTATGAATGGAATATGAAGATAAAGAAGCTCCTGAGCAGCAAAGTGCCGATGCTCTACGGGCTGCAAAATAGTACTATTATTGCCTTTCTATTTTGCTGAAATTCAGAGATAAGTAGTTTTTTATTTGGATTAGTCATTGTCTAATGTTATATGAGTGATTGAGATGACATCTTTGGTGAAATTTTGACTAAATAGTGCAGATTTTTTAGCTCTGCTTTGTGTACTTTTTTGGGACTGGTACATATTTTGTATTCTTTCATATACCCAACAAGCATTTCATATTTTTCTTATTTTGGTATAGTGATTATTATTTTTATTGATCATGTTTACAGATAATAGATGTAAATTTTGATATAGATTCACATGGCTCGTGGTAGGGCTTCATGCAAAGGACGTATGCCTAGCAATATTGAGGAGGAGCCAGAGTCTACTCCTAATGTTGGAGGATCAATGCTGCAGCCACCACTAGCATGGCCATCTCGTCCAACCGGGGACAATCCATCATCTAGCAGTAACGTAGCAGCCAACAACCAGCAAGAAACTGAGCAAATACAATCTGAGGAGTCTGGAGGTTGAATGGTTTTCTTGAGTAATTCTCATTTAGTTTTAGAGTGCTAGTATTCAATTCTTCTATATATTTAATGTGTTTTTATTGTGATATGTGGATCTAAGTGCCAACAATGCTGAGCAAAGATAGACTAGAGGCCCCATATATATGCCACATGGGTGGGACACCGTTGGTGCAGTGTTACACATAGAGACAAATGAATTAGGTCAGCTGATTATGGAAGAAACATCAAAGCTTGCATCAAATTTGGGTGTTATAGCTCGTACTGGGGTACTAGTTCCATTGGATTACTATGCTTGGACAAATGTGCCTGATATTTACAAAGAACATATTTGGCATCACATTAAGGCATCAAATTACTATTAAAGTCTCAAAGCAAGTTCATAAAAAAAACTCTATTCTACACACATTGCCTTAGCATGCTTAATTATTGAGGGAAAATACTGATGCCACAGAGGAAATGCGAAAGATTCTCATACAGTCGGTTGGCAAAAAGTGGTGTGAGTGGAAAAATGATGTTAAGAGAAAATAATACTCAATTTGTAACACTAATTCTGAGAACTTGTCATGTCGTCCTTCGAGAGTTAATGAAAGCCAGTGGCACGCCCTCATTCATTATTGAATTCACCATTGAGATTATGCCAGATGCAAGACCTGTATCCAAAGCACCATATAGAATGGCACCCGTAGAACTGAAAGAGCTGAAGGCTCAACTACAGGAACTATTAGACAAAGGTTTCATTCAACCTAGTATATCATCGTGGGGACCTCCCTACAGAAGTATTCTGAGGGAAGTTCTTAAGGTAAGCTCCTTCTTCTTCTTTCTTTTTCTGCTTTACTTTTATGTTTTAATCTTTATTTTGTTAGATCTAGGCTGAATTTCTTGTTTGTTCTCTGCGTTCTTCATTTTTATTGCATTTGATCTTTAAAGTTCTAGGATAGTGGTATTTTCTTGTTTGTAGTACCCATTAAAGTAGAGTTATCTGAGACAGAGCTATCCCCAAATGTTGTGGTAGCCGAAGCGGTGGGGTTGGTATCCAATCCATGGATATCCGACCCCGGAGATAACAAAGCCTTAATTGGATCTATGAGTCTAGAATTAGGGCATTCATATAGGAATCATGTAGTAATTCATATTAGTTGGAATAGTAGGCTATCCATGTTATCAATGTTTATATTCATGCACAGAAGTTTAATCCATGAATTTGATTATTCATAGTAGTTAATTCATAATTAGTATAATTTACTAATTCATTCCTATCCATGCACACGCATACACTTGCTCTCTATCCTCACCTAGAATAGTAGGTTATCCATACTAGTGATAACACCCTAATTAGGCTTACACATACACACTACCCCACGTTGTAGTCATATTTGGACATACATATATGCTATCTAGCATCTATCTTATTTCCTTTCGCATGCATAAGGGAGCGTAGTAATACATTCAGTCCCCAAATTACTATTTTAGAACCTGCATTGCATCTAAATGCTTAGTCTTTTGTATGATTTTATTTTATTAGTTGTTTATAACTTGACATGGGATTGCATTAGTGTAATTGATATGGTCCACATAATGTCTCATCAAATACCTTGAAAGCTGAGTAGAGGCCCATCTCACGATGGGGCGAGAGGGGGAGTTTTAGCATGATCTAGTTCATTCCTCTCTCGTACCTTAACCCCCGAACCAAGTTCTTTTGTGACAAGGGGCAGTGCTCTCTCTCCATTGGACTTGATATATTTTGTTTTCTTGGTTCCTTTATCAAACCAAGTGGTGACTCTACTAGTGAGGATCTCTCCTGATTTATCCTTGTAGGTTATACATGCATTACTCACTCATGTAGCCTCAGATATGGATCATGGGCATCGATAGTTGCCTTGAATTGGATAAAAAGCCCCATGGAATCTAAAAAACGAGTAATCCAAATCGTTCGGATCAGTTAAAGGCTAATGAAGGGTGGTGAACCACACTCGTGGCTATTGGCATGAGATTTAAAATGGGACAATCAAGTGGGCTTAATCCTTCTAGGCCCCAAGTTTGGTTTGGGTACGCACAATTGGCAACTCTGTTGGGGAATGAACTAGGAGGCATGAACTTCCAATTTTGAAAAAGGGAAATATGTTCGACCTCTTTTTCCAAAGAAAAATTTTTTTCAAAATAAAATAGAATTTCTTAGAGGTCATTTTGAAAAAACTAAAATAAAAATCAAGGGGAAATGGTGGAACCCATAATTTATTTTTTCCAAAAAAATAAAATAAAATTTATTTCAAAAGAAGAAAAGAGGGATGAATTTTCAATTTTGAAAAAGAAAATGATTTGAAATAAAAGGAATTGAATGAATAAAATTGAATAGGGACTCATGAAGAAAAATAGAGGGGGTGTGGTGGCACAGTTATTTTTGGGGTTGGAACATGATTTTAAAATTGTGGGGACTAGAGAACATAATTCCTGGTAGTGTGTGATGCTAATAAAGTGATGACATTGAGAACTAATCTTGAGAATGGATGCTAATGGACCACTTAATGAAGAAGGATTCTCGAACAACTTGTTCATGATACACCAACTGAGTCGAGTTTGAGCTTGTTTATGTTTACGTTGAGTTTTGTCTAGTTGTCCTTAGATTTTGAATATTTATGCTGGATCAAGTGTCGAGTTGATTTTTGTTTTGAAATTAGTCTTTGAATTTAAAAAAAAAAAGAGAATAAAAGTCTAGTGGTGTATTAGTTTCACTTTTGGTCCATAAAAAGAATTTCAATCTTTAGTAATTTTGTTGTGCCAAACTAAACCCACGGAGTCAAGGGCTTGCCCCTTTCATACAATTGGTGGTGTATTGTTTATGTTTCCCCTTGTGTACAAATTCAAGCACTGTGTTGAATTTCGTATTGTGCTCATGGTTTGCCTTAAACGACTCTATAGTTGCATTCCCTAGCAGAGTAGCTTGCCCTTCAAGGCTTTACTAGATAAGATATGATAAGATATGATATGATATGATAAGATGTGATAAGATATGATAGGATATGATATGATATGATAAGATATGATATGATATGATATGATAAGAAAAGATAAGATATGATATGATATACTATGATTTGATATGATAAGATAAGATATGATATGATAAGATAAGATAAGATAAGGTAAGATAAGATATGATATGATATGATAAATAACGTATGTGATATTTGCCGTAACTGGCTCATCACTGTGTCTTCTGACCATAGTTCACCTTAAGTGGATGAATGGGCCCTTTTTTTGTCACACCCCGGAGCAGCAAAAATAGAGAAAAATAAATTTTCTTTTTGGGTCCATAGTGAATGATGGGTGAAAGTCACTAATTATCCACACCACATAGTACTAGTCCAACTAAAGCAACAGGAACACGAAACAACTAAATAAATCATAACAATTCTATAGATTACAAACATCAGAGTGGTCCTCAAGTTCACAACAAGTCTGGATTCAACATATGCCCAAGTATCCATTGATGACGCCAAAAATTGGTAAGAGGGATTAAGAAGAGAGATATGGTGACACGATCAATTGTGTGTGGTTCGGCCTCGTTAATAAGGTGACCTACGTCCACGGGTGCATCAGTGCGCTTTACTAGCAGATTATCGGTGAGCCTGGTGAGCCAACAATTGGGGCGGCACTCCCAGTAATACCGGCCGGGTATATGTGTATCAAATGAGTGTATATGCTATTCTTTAAGTTAAGAATGCGATCCCCTCTAATGGGGGTGAGTGGCCCCTTTTACAGGTGCAAGAGACCACTCGTATTAGGCAACTGATTAGATAAGGAATCCTAATCTAATTACATGTTGATGAGTACAAATCATGGGAGGTTTTCTAAATGGCTTAGGAAACTATTTACAACTTTCCATTAGTCTTCTGACTAATTTAAGAAACTATTGAGCTGCTTGGCTGTCAAACCGCACCTTGTGGAGAGCTGCTACACCGCATGCCCGGGCTGTGCGAGCATACCAAGCGGTTGCCCTCGAAAGGCCTCGGGATCGGTGGGCAACAAGCTCCCTGTCCGGATAATCCGGGTCCTTTGCCACTGACGTGGAGGCTGGACTGTAGCAGAATATTTCTGGGCGTACCAGTTGCCCCCCATTTTTGAAGTTGATGTGATGTCCCATCAGATGAAGTTTGAAAATTAAGATTGCTTTCGAGGAACCGTCTGGTAAGAGGCCGGGACTCAACCTGGGGTGAGACCAGTTGCTATGGTCAGCCGGGTTATGGACCGAGCGGTGGCCCTATGGGCCCGAGTCCTACCTGTGCCATGTGTCAGCTTGTGACTCGTCTAGTCAGGATCAAACGAAACCAGCGTGGATGTAACTAGACCATTTACATGGTAACCAAACTGTCTCATCGTGCATTTAATGCGTGCGCCTTTTGAGGCGACGTTTCGCATGCCCGAGGTGACAATTGTCAGCCACTTTGGGCGGGAAAGCTGTCGAGCCATTGGATCTGTTTTGATCTGAACCATCTGTAGTTCCTACATAAAGGAACACTTGTTCATTTCTCAACTCTTTGCTGCAAGGACATACATTCCCGAGCGGTTCTGAGAGCAAACATTTCCCGGTCAAGATTTTCGAGCCCTTTCTGGCGTTGATTTCTATAAGTCCCTTTCCTTTTCGAGTTTCAATTTTTCACTCTTTTCCTTCTCTTTCCCCTTCTCTTTTCATTCCGCAGTGAGGCTGGAGGGAGCAAACCCGGTAGCCTTTGAGCGGGAGTGGGATTTCTTCCTCCTTAGGTTCTATTTTTTTTAAGTCATGTGGAACCTTAGGACAATTGAACCTAGCGGGTGCCCCCAAAGTAGTCTTGAAAGAGTGTCATCTAGTGCTAAGTACCACTCACTCTTTGCCTTTTAGGTTAATGACCTTACCCCCTCTGTATACCAGGCTCGGGGTTCCTGAACCATACCTTAGTCATCACCTTCTTTCCGGCCCTGTTACCGAAACCCCAAGAATGTGTCACTCTAGTTTTAACTCGTCCTCCCGGTCAGAGGAGGAGCGGTCTGGGTCAGAGGAGCCGGACACAAGTCTGGGTCTGCCATCCGTGTCCCCCTCTGATCAGCAAAGCGAAGGCAGATTCCCGATCCGTCTCTCCGATGATGAATCGGACTAGGAAGCCCCCGTTGCTTCTATTTCCTGAGGTTTAGGCGACAAAACACCAGGGGAATCCGACCCTGAGGTGGCCTTCTCTAGTGAATTCATCCTGTCCACCCTGCGAATTGAAGATCTTAGGCACATTAGGGACAGGTGCGGCCTTCCCAACCACTGCTCCTTGGTCGCGTCGGGGGGGCCCAAATATACCAACGGGGTTTCACCTCCTTCTATGAGGACATCGTCATGGTTGGTTTCCGCATCACCCTCTATCCGATCGCCTGGGACGTCTTGATCTACATGGGGATTGCCCTAAGCCAATTGGCATTGAACGGTTGGAGATTCCTCATGGGGTCCATCTCCCTATGGCCCCAAGTTTTTGGGTAAAACTCTCTATTCAAGAGTTCTTCTAGACACACCGACCATTCCCCGTACATAGAGAGACCGGGTTCTTTTCTCTCAGGGCTCGCCAGGGGAGGAAGGTCTTAGTCAACTGCCCGAGCAACAATAAAGGGTGGAAGAATAGGTTTTTCCAAGTGTCCACCCTCAGGCTTTACGAATCGGCCCCCGGGATCCAGATGAGGACTTCCTGGGCGGGAGAGTTGAGGGGTAAGCCCGTCCGATTTCTCTTTTTGCTTTCTTCTTCATTTTGCTACAGTTTCTGAGACTAACCATTTTGTACTTGGCTTTGCAGTGGGATCAACTTGCCCGCCGAGCATTCCCGATGAGTGCCAGGCCTGGATCAGGAGTTTGGTAGACCGGCTGATAAACATCTGGAATGTGTTAACTCGGATCGGCAACTTTCGAGCTACTGACGACCTGGCTTAGCCCACTGAAGCTCCGATATTCCCCCCAATCCTTCCTGGTAAGTGCATGGACTCGGCCTTCTCCCGTGGTACTCCTTCCTCGTCTTTTACATCGGTTGTTAATTTTTTAATTTTCTTCTTTTGCAGAGATGGCTCTGAAGAGAAATATGGAGCAATTGAGGGAGAGACAGGCCGCTGCCGCTGCTGCTGTTGCTGCATGTTTAGCAGTGGCACAAGGGAAAAGGCTTGCTATCGAGGCGCCGGGTGGTGAGCGCCCTTTGAGGCAGATCTGGCACAGATTAGCAAACCATCCGGAGCCTGTGGGGACTTTAATGCCCCATGTAACGGTGGTTGTAGAGAACGCCCCTGGGCAGGGCCGCCGGCTATGGCACCGATGGCTGCCTCGACCGAGATCAGGGAGCAGGTGAGACCCGGTTTCCTCCCCAGCCAAGTGGAGGCATATCAAAACATGTCTCCCGAGGTCTTCCAAAGCTGGTTGTATACTGTATAGCATCTCTCACATGGTGAGTTGTCCTGCCTCTGTTTCTTCTTTTTTTTTCAATTACTTTACTAACTGTGCCTGGTTACTGACTGGTGATTTTAACTTTTCAGAGGTTGGATGCATAGCCGTCGGGGCTGAGTCTTTCCTCCTGTCCTTGGCAAGGAGGGTTGCTGCTGTTGAAGCTGCTTTATCTGAGGAGCGGGTGATCTCAAAGGCCAGGGGTACTACTCTGGCCATGGAAAAGGACAAGGTAAAGGGTTTGGCCTTGAGCCTTGGCGCTGCTCAAGCTGAGTTGGCTACCACCTAGGCCAACCTAGAGGCTGTTCGGACCAGTGCAGTGGCGGCGGAGGCACGGGAGAAAGAGCTGGAGGATGCGGCAGCGACGGGGGCCTGGGAGGAAGCTTTTGATGATGGCTTCTTCCAAGACTATGAAGACATGAAGCGCAGGCTATCCCGGGATCATCCCGAGTGGGACATCTCATCCTATGAGGGGATTGATTCGGACTTCTGGGAAGTAGGTCCTACTGCAGGCGAGGACCCCACTGCTGATGTCGGACTTGCTGAGGAGGCTACCCTAAGCGGGGGACTCCATCCCGGGAGTAGTAGCTGACCCGGAGAGAGAGCTTGGGGAGACTGAAGACGTGGTCGAGGTGGAGGACTAAGGTCCCCGACCTGTTTTCTTTTGTATTGTATTTTTTTTTTCTTTTTTTCTTTTTTGGGGAGGCTACTAGAACTGCTCCCCAGGCCCTGTACAAATAGTTTTTAATTAATGAAAAGGTCCTTGAGACCGTCTTTTCCATTAACTGTTTGTTGTTTTTGTACTTGCATGCCTATTTGGGATTACCAGTGTCCGCCTAGTTTTGACCGACCTAAATCCCTGTCTTAGAAAATGGTTTAGGATCGTAACTGGTAGAACAGCTGGTCTTACCGACCTGTTTAAAAGATGACTGCCTAGTGTATAATAGGAACTTGTCCTGTCTACCGTTCGGGATGTTTTATCTCTGATCACTATAAGCACTTAGGATGTTAGGATTCTAAGTGCTTTTAATGACCGGTGTGATTTCCTGTTTTGGCCCGGCCCAGTCTGCCCCCCAAGCATTTTGCTAAGGCAGGTGTGCGGGAGTGTCTAGCCGTAAGAAACTGACCTGGAACATGGGTGGTTGCAGGGTCATTTGAGGCTTGCCATCGTCAGCCACCTAGGAGGTTTGCCCCCTACGTTGGTTGGGCCTAAGCAAAGCCGTTGCCTCAGGGTTAGGCCCGAGGTCTTTGTGCCTTGATTTTGAGCCAAGGTCTTTTGCCTCGAGGTTAGGCCCGAGGTCTTTTAGGCCTTGGTTTCGAGCCAAGGTCTTTTGCGTCGGGGTTAGGCCTGAGGTCTTTTAGGCCTTAGTTTTGAGCCAAGGTCTTTTGCCTTGGGGTTAGGCCCGAGGTCTTTCAATATTGGGCGGGACACTGATAGGAGTAATTTTGTAGAGTAAAGTCTTTTATTTTATAATAAATGCTCAAATGGAGCTACAAAAATTTCCTAATCAGTGCTAAACTGTCCTCGTCTCTGCGTTACGGATAATACTTGCGGAGGTGTTGCACATTCCAAGGGTGAGACAGATCACGTCCATCTAGGCTCCAAAGCCAGTAAGTTCCCAGTTGGTTGACTTAGGTAACTATATATGGACCCTCCCAGTTTGGCTTCAACTTCCCATGGCTCGAGATTCGGGTAGACTAGTTCACTGCCTTAAGGACGAGGTCTCCTACTTGAAAACTGTGATGCTTCACTTTGCTGTTGTAATATCGTGAGACCCGCTGCTTATAGGCTGCCACCTTTAAATAGGCTCGGTCTCTTTTTTCCTCTACCAAGTCCAGCTCTGTTCTTAGTTAATCTTCGTTGTCTGGCACGCTATAATTTGCCACCCGATAAATAGGCAACCCAAGCTCTGTAGGGACCACCGCCTCGAACCCGCAGGTTAAGGAAAATGGCATCTCACCTATTGCCGCTTGGGGCGTAGTTCGATAGGCCCACAGGAAGGTTGGCAGTTCTTCAGCCTACAGTCCTTTGGCGCTTTCAAGTCTTATTTTGATCGACTGCAAGATCGTTCAGTTTGTCACCTCAGCTTGACCATTGGCTTGAGGTGCTCGAAGGAGGAGTAGTGATTAAGTATCCCGTAGACCGAGCAGAACTGTCTGAACAATGGGGTATCGAATTGTCTATCGTTGTCGCTAACCAGAACCCGGGGAATGCCGAACCTACTGAGGATATTCTTTTCCATGGAGCTTTCCATTCTTTGCTCGATTATTGTTGCCAAAGGCTCGGCCTTCGCCCACTTGGTAAAGTAGTCCACGGCGATGACTGCGAACTTGACCTATTCTTTTCCCGTTGTTAGGGGTCCGACAATGTCGATACCCCCACTGGGCAAAGGCCATGGGCTTTGGATTGGTGTCTGAAGCTCTCCCGATCGATTGATCATAGGAGAGTATCTCTGACATTTGTCGTATCTTTTGACATACTCCTGAGAATCCTGGGCCATTGTCGGCCAGTAATATCCTTATAGTAAGGCCTTTCTAGAGAGTGCCCGGCCTCGATGTGATTCCCGCACACTCCTTCATGGATTTTGTACAACACTGATTGGACCTATGCGGGATGGACGCAGCGGAGATATGGTACAGAAAATCCCCTTTTGCAGAGGATGTTGTTTATGAGATGATATAGGGCCGCCCGATACCTAACCTGATGCGCCTCCTCTTTCTCGTTTGGTAACACGCCCGTTGTCAGGAATGCTATGATCGGGTCCCAAGGCGTCTGGTTCCACCTCCATGCATTCTGAGTTGATCACACTTGGCTCGGGCAGGTATTCTGCCCTTATCCTGGGCAAGGCTGACTCAGAAGATGAAGCGAGGCGGGCTAACCGGTCGGCCTTGGTGTTTTCCTCTCTGGGTATCTGTATGATATAGAAACCTTGAAGCTTCTTTGAAACCGCTCAGACAAGGGCTAGATAGGCTACCATGTTGTCTCCCTGGGCTTCATACTCTTGGTTGACTAGATTGACCACGAGCTGAGACTCGCTATAACTTTAGACCTATTGTGCACCCATGGAAGTGGCCAACTGCAATCTGACCAATAGGGCTTCATACTCAGCTTCGTTGTTGGAGGCACAGAACCCAAACCTTAGGGCATACTCGAGCTGGATGCCGTTGGGCGTAGTCAAATAAGATTCCTGCCCCACTCCCTTGTTGGTTTGAGGAACCGTCCACATGCAGCACCTAGGTGGGGATGTCAGCCTGTAACCCGGGCGGTACGACCGGTGGGTCGAGCTCTTCAACTGGGTCTTCTGGATATGTGAACTCAACCAGAAAATCTGCTACTGCTTGGCCTTTGATTGTCGTCTGGGGGCGGTAGGCTACTTCAAATTCCTCTAACTCCACGGCCCACTTGACGAGCCTCCCGGATGTGTCAGCCCGACTTACGATCTTGCGGAAAGGTTGGTCAGTAAGGACCACAATAACATGGGCTTGAAAGTACGGACAGAGTCTCCGGGCAGAGGTGATGATAGCGAATGCAAGTTTTTCGATGCGGGAGTATCTGCTCTCCGTGCCCTGGAGCGCCCGGTTAGTATAGTACACTGGGAACTGTATCCCGTGCTCTTCCCTGATGAGTGCCGAGCTGACCACTGAGGGTGATACTGCCAGGTATAGGAACAATTCTTCCCCCGGTACGGGTGTTGAGAGTATATGGGGAGATGCCATGTACTTCTTGAGTGCCTGGAACGCCTCCTCACACTCCTCAGACCACTGAAACGCCTTATGGAGGATCTTAAAAAACGGCAGGCACCGGTCGGTAGCTCTGGAGACAAATCTATTCAGTGCGATGACCCGTTCGGCTAGACTCTGTACTTCTTTATTCGACCTCGGCGATCACATGTTGATGAGGGCCTGGATTTTCTCGGGGTTTGCTTCAATGCCCCGCCTGCTGACTAGGTGCCCCAAGAACTTTCCAGATGAGACGTCAAATGTGCACTTGGCCGGGTTCAACCTCATCCTGAACTTTCGCAAAATGCTGAAGGCCCCGGCCAAATGTTCCACATGGTCGGACTCCTCCTGGCTTTTGACCACTAGATCGTCGATGTACACCTCCATTGATTTCCCGATCAGGTCTTTGAACATGTGATTAACCAGGCGTTGATAAGTTGCCCCGACGATTTTGAGGTCGAAAGGCATGACTTTGTAGCAGTAGGTCCCCTGATCCGTGATGAACAAGGTCTTTTCTTCGTCCCCGGGGTACATGCTGATCTAATTATACTCGGAGTAGGCATCTATAAACGAGAGTAGCGAATGGCCGGTCGTGGAATCCATAAGGAGGTTTATCCTGGGCAGCAAATAGCAATCCTTGGTGCAGGCTTTGTTCAAGTCGGTGAAGTCCACGCACATCCTCCACTTCCCGTTGCTTTTCTTGACAAGTACTACGTTGGCTAACCAATCCGGGTAGTCGACCTCTCGTATGGAGTGGACTTTGAGGAGCTTCTTAACCTCCTCACACACTACTTTCTGTCTCTCAGGGGCCATGCCCCATCTCTTCTGCTTCACAGGCCGGGAGTCTGGGTCGACATTGAGCCGATGAGACATTACCCAGGGATTAATTCCGGGCATATCTTCATGGCACTAGGCCAACACATCCTGACTCTGTTGCAGGAATTGAATCAGCTTCTTCGTAAGGCGGGGCTCCAACAGGGTGTCGATGCTTACCGTTTGGTCTGAGAGTTGTGGGTTCAACGCCACTTGTTCCAATTCTTCGATTGCTCCCACTCTATCATTCTGGTGCCTCGGGTCCATCTCCTGGACGTTCAATGTCTCTGTGATGACCTCCCAGTGAAGGGAACTGACATAGCAACACCGGGCGGTTACTTGATCTCCACGCAGGCTCTCGAGTCCCTGAGGGAACGGGCCTACTCTATCATTCTGGTCCCCATGGGTGGAGACGACGACCCTGGCTCTGTTGAGTGTGGGCCTCCCAAGAATGACATTGTAGGCAGTGGAGCCTCTACTATTACAAAGTTTGACAGCAAGGAGATCAGCTGAGGGTAAGTTCCCATAAGCACGGGGAGCTCCATGGTACCGAGCAGCTGGGTGCTAGATCCGTTAAAACCCACCAGTGGAGTAGCAACCGGGAAGAGCCGATCCCTGGACATCTCGAGCTGATTGAATCCTGATACGAACATGATATTAGTCGAGCTGCTTGTGTCCACCAACACCCTCTTGACCACGTAATTGGCTATGGAGAGTGTCACAATCGACGAGTCATCATGGGGGCTGTGGACGCCTTGTAAATCGTCAGAGGTGAACATCAGTATGTCAGTTGGCGGGGAGCCGGTGGATTGGACCTGCCAGACATCCGCCCAGGATGCCCGAGCATGCCTCTTCCTTGCCGACTTTGAGTCCCCGCCGCCCGACGTTCCTTCGGAGATCACATTGATTTGACCAAGAGGCTGTATTTAACCGGGAGCTCGGGCTCCTTGCGTAGGCCGTCCATCTGTGGCAACGTACTCTGCCAGATGACCCTGCTCGATCAATTTTTATATGGCTATCTTCAACTTGAAGCAATCCTCTGTGTCATGGTCGTGGTCTCTATGGAAGCGACCAAACTTATCCCGATTCCTCTTTCTGGGTGGGGCTTTGAGTTTTTCCGGTTGTTGAAGTAACCTCTGCACGTCGGCGGTGGCCATGACTTCATGGATTGGTCGGGATAGAGGCGTGAAAGCAATTTGGGGCTGATCCCGGCCTCCTCTCTGCTGGTCTTGCCTTTGCTTTTTTACCGGGCCATTCTCAGAGCCCTCACGCCTCCACTTGGTTTTCGGGGACTCATCTCCCGCAAAGCCAGTGCGCTTGGATTTTAGGAATTCTTCTGTGTCTAGATACTTTTCTGACCCTCTCTGAGAGCTCCACCAGGGTTGCCGGTCGATCTCGGTGGAACAACGTGGCGACCTTAGTGTGTTGAGCTCCCGAGCAGAAGGCCATGATGTGGATATCGCAGTTTTCTTTCTACCCACAGCTTTTCTTTTAAATTAAAAACAAATGAGTCGCCACATAATTTTTAAAAGGAAAAATTAAGAAACCATTTTAAAAGCAAACTGATCTTTTAGAAACCAGAGATTAACTAGGTCCGGGGATTATGGAATGAGAGAGGAAGGAGCCCGTCGGACTAAAACACCCTCTCTCATCCTATCTTGCGATAGGCCTCTACTCAATATCCTTCTAATCGAATTATTAATTTAAATGTGCCCTCAACTAATTTAGATGTATAGATATACGTTAGAAAAAGCATGTCCAAAGGGGTGTAAAATTGCAATTGATAAAATATCATTCAAAAATCATATATTTCGAGTAGCAAGCAACATGATAGGCACTAGGAAACAAGAGAACTTACCCGGGATCCAACAGCGATATTAAACATGCAATGCATACAAACAAAAGAAAATCCTAAAAAAGGAGTCTCTAATCACATATGCATATAAGGCAAGATCCTAATTCTAACATGTCGCGCATGAGGTTGAAAAATCAATAAAATCAAGAAATTAAAATGAATTAGAGGGGGTCCTAGAGATCATACCTTAATAGTGCTACAAAACAAAACGTTAGTCCACATGATATACAAGATGTGAGGTTAGAAATAACAATCCTAAATTCCTAGCTTAAACCTATCAAGCATGAAATCCAACTTTATTCAATAGCTAGTTCTAATCATGAGCATCAAATGTACATGAATGAATGAATGTGAACAAGAATAAGACATGGATTTATTCACTAATTTGAGTCACTTATCCTCTGGATTTAAGCTAAATTATCATTATTCAAAGTATGATTTGGGTCTCAAGACATTAGGGGCCATTTGAGTTGAAATAAATAAGATTGGACAAAAACAGTAGCAGTTTTTATGAATTACAGAGAGCAGATCATAATTTTAAAAAATGCAAAAGCGTGGTTCCCGTGGTTTGATCTTGATGAATTTTGGACACAAGATGCCTCTGTGTGTCTAGTTTTTAACCCTAAAAAGAAATCAAAGTTTCAACGGTTGGATCTCCGGAAATTGGACAAAACCTAGACATCACTCAGCATTCTACAACCTTCTGTCCAGAGTTCTTGTACGATTTTCTAAAAATAACAAAAAAATCAGAAATGCTTTGTTCTTCTTAGGGTGACTTCCTAACACATTAATCTACTTAGAAAAAAGTATTTTGGGTCACAAATACTTTATTAAAGCATTGGTTTACTTATTTCAAAAGAGTGTTACTATGCTGAAACTCTGGACAGATTGTAGTGTCCTTACAAAACTCACAACCAAACAACTTTAGACATGAAACCACCTTAAAACAAAAATTACAGTGGTAGAATATTGTGTTGTTGACACTTTCCAGTTGGTTTCACTTGATTTCGACGGTTAGATTTCGAACTAAAAATCTTTGATCAAAAAACAGTTTGTGAACTCACTGCTTTCATTTGTCAAGTTCAACTCTTATTTGTTAATTTCAACTATTTGAACCATGAAGTTGGACTTAAACTAGGCCATCTTCTCCTACCATTCGATGGTCATTGGAGACTAAAGACCTTTATATTTATAGATTTCAAGTGAAGTATGAATGGACTTCATGAAATCTCAAGATAAGGAATCTAAACCATAGGGATGAGCTTAGACTCAAAACAACTTTCTCCTACCATTTGATGGTCATTGGAGATGAGGACATGACTATGCTCATGAGTCTCAAAGGAATATAGAAAGGATTCCATGAAACATCAAGTTTAGAGGATCCAAGTCATGAGTATGGATTTGGATCCATCTATTTGCTTATGAAATGAAGTGATGATCAAACTTTGATTCCCATGTGAAGTACAAGCTTACATGGGATTCAAAAGATCATGTTCAAGAGATTTCAAGAGAGATATTGAGAATCTCTAAGTGTCTCAAGAAGGAAGTATGATCAATAAAAGAAATGGAGCAAAGAAAATAAAAATAGTTTGAGGATTAGAGATTCAAGAAAAGGAAGAATGTAAATAGACAACTTATGGTTAGAGGATCACCTCCAAACTATCCTAAAAGTTTCTCACTTATGAATGTAACAACCCTAAAATTTCTAACTGAATAAATAATTATTTTAATTATTATTTTCAGTTAGCAATATTATATAAGTGTGCCTATGTAAGAAACATGTTTGAAAATTTTAAGCGTTTGGTGGACATATAAATTAAATCATTAGTGAGCCCTTTAGTTTGAATGATACATTTTATTAATTTAAATTTATTAAAAAAAAATGAAGGGTTGATATGTATTTTTTTTATATAGTATTTACAGGCCCGCGAATGTGTCAAATAGTGTATCTGGTATTGAAATTAAGTACCCGGGGTATGGGTACCCATTGGGCTACTCATTTTAACACTTTGTACTGCATTCTGGGCTCATATGAGTCTCTTTTGTGAGCCCATAAAAAGAAAAACGGGATTATGAATATTTGTGTGAGTAATGTATGTATTGTGTGTGTATTATATGTATATAGGTAGATAATATATCCTAGGGTTAAAAAAAAAGAGAGCAGCCTCAAGAGAGAGAGAGAGAGAGAGAAGAAGAAGAAGAAGAAGAAGAAGAAGAAGAAGGAAGAAAGAATGAGAAGAAGAAGAGAACAAGAGAGGACAATAGGGACTCCAAACCTTTGGCTTGCTTAATCATCATCAACCTTAAATCCATAAATTGATGAGTTAACTTGTTATTTACTTTCAATCTCGTTTGATTGAAAAATTAAATGTATAGAATATTAAATTAGTATGGTTATTGATTATGAGATTTAGGTTTTTATTTACAATAATTGAAGTTATGATTTGAGATTTATAGATGAGCATTGAACATACATTAGAGCAATTATTCAATTTTCGGATTTGGGATCTTCAAGGATCAGATTTTAGTAGAAAATTCATAATAAATCATACGTTAGAGTTTTCGTGATGCTGTTCACATAGGCCTATAGGAAACGCAATTCTGCACAACTTTCGTCTAATAGCATTTTTCCCAATTCTGCACCATTTGGGCAGAAAAATTATATTACAGTAGCAGTGAATGGTAACTCCGAATTTCTAATTTATGTTTATGAAAATTGTTAGAGATGTTTCTTTGTGCGGAATTATTATGAGAAATAATTTTAGTCCATATTGGTTTTGAGACCCTTTAATGTAAGGGGGTGTTTGGGACTATTTTAAATAGTATTGTTGAGTGTCGGTTTTATATGCTATGTGTTAAGAAACCCCAACTTATTCTGTGTGGTATTAGATAATTATTATGAAAATACTACGCTAGAGACTTGAATAGAATTTTGGCAAAAAAAAAAAAGGGGCCTTATCGTGAATAATTGGATAATGATATTCCATGGAATAAATGATAAATTCCCGAAGTGGTTAATGACGTGATTAAACCCTCATGAATGAGTACTTATGAGAATTAACGTAGATGGTAAGAAACTGAAAAAAGACCTTAGTGTTCACTACTCCCCGTTGTTGTGTTATTGTTTTTGGTAGCTCACACTCTTTTGCCCGTGGCTTCGTGATCAAGCTGGCTTAAGACTTGTTGAGTGTACTTTTTCCAGTGGCTTCGTGATCAAGCTGGCCTAAGCCTTATGCTCGGCTTATATTGTATAGACGTCTTGACATATTGACCAGCCGTCCGTTCTGTATACCTGGTTTGGTTTATACCCCAACCAAACTGGCACCGGAGTGGGTGTTGGTAGTATGTCTGGGCACACATGGGATATATGTGTGGGCTGTACCATGGAGGGTGGCCAAGTGGTGAACCTAAGGAACACAAAGATAATTACAGGCTAATAAATAATGACAACGGAGTATTTCATAAGACTTATAAGTTTGGAATAATTAATGAGACGTTTAAGTTAGAATGTGGAAATGTTGTTTACTGACTTATTTGCTTGGTTTGTGATAACTATATATTACAGGATGGTGGGTCCACTAACTTTTATGCAGGGCTGACTCACCATAGATATTCGACCGGTAAGTATTCAGTTGTGTTTATTCGGGGTTGGAGCCACTGCCACCACATTGAAGGAAACTACCGTTCTGTCCTGAAATGTGCGTGGAACTACTGTTCTAACCCGACATGAATTATGTGTGATGACATTGTTTATTTTCTGTGCAACGATATTGTATGATATGAGGTGGTCATGTTGTTTCTTTGTGAGTACTTTTGGGAGTCTATGGGACACCGTTGTTCCCTAAGACTCGTTTTATATTTTTTTGTTAACTCACACCAGTATTTATATACTGACTCGGGTGCGTAATGCATTCGGGGCATTTCTATAAGAAACGTAGTCGAATGTATATGCAGGTTTAGTATTTGGAGATTTTCTTTGGAGCTTCGTTTTGGGTGAAAAGATTGTCGCGGTGTTGTTTATTATTAGAGTTGTACTTATTTTTTTTTTTTTGTACTTTATTTTATTTCTGGCAGTGTGGGCCACATGTGTATAATTGTAACAAGGATTATATATTGGGTATTAGGAACGTTGTAGTTGTTCTGACCAATGGATGAATAGATTTTTATGCTTATTTATTTTCTTTCCACTGAACTCTGTAAAGAGGGTTTTATGGAATGAATATAATATTTCTTTTGTTAATCGAAAGGATATAATGTGTAATGCAGTTTAATTTCTTTTATAATGAAAATGAATGTTTGGGAATACAAGTTTAATAATAAAGAGTTTTTCTTTAAACACAAAATCACATATACTTATTTAATGAATATAAAATAATGTTTTCAATAATTATCTATTAGTCTGTGTGAGTGTGTCACTCTCGATGTTTTGGAAATTGAGTATTAGTCTAGATACATGCTCTGGAATAAATATTTGGTTGTCCAAAAATCGGGGTGTGACAGTTTGGTATCAGAGCTTTTGGTTGCCTTAGATTGGGAGGAGTCTAGGGGATCCTCGGTATTGCGGTAGTGGGTCAGAGCTATAGGTCGCGGATTTATTTGGGTTTTGGGTTATGTGTACTTATGTGTTATCCATGTGTTGTCTACATGTTATTTAATTATTTTCAATCAATTAATTACATAACTTTCCGAGCCTCTCATTACATGTTAATTTGTTGAAATCATTTGTTATATTATGAGTTGTATAATAGTGCATGCATACATATTGTTGGTAAGACGGGTAATAGAAGAGAGTTGGAGGATGATCAACAGAGGAGCTCCTGTCCAATGGATTTCTATTGTTATTAGCCGGCCTTCAGCATTATCTGGTATCTACAAGCATATTATTCGGGAGATTATTATTTTATTGGAGTATTGAAAATTTGTTATTATCGAGAAAAATCTTATATGTTATTCCTCTTATTATCGACTGGTATTCTCATATGTGTTCTATAATTTGGTTATCTCGGATTTCTAATCATGGAGCTGTATTTATCAATAAGTATTTTGGCATGGATCATAATTCTTGTGTCTGTATTCGGGCTTTCTATTATATTCTGGAGCATCTATCGGATCAACGGGATTCTATTTTCTACAACTATGACGAATCTGAGCACGTGTTGGTTTATTTTCGACCACATTATTATCTTCGCAGTCTTATTTCCAGTGCAGAGTTATGTATATTCTTGAAGTGGCATGTTTGAATAATAAGTATGGGTATCCTGAGAAGGTGTAATGGGGGACATGGTAAGAGGCAAACATGGGCATATAGCTAGAATTCTTGATTAACTGCGAGCATGTTGCATGCATAGTTTGTATTCACATGTTTTGCATCAATAATTATGTTTTGGATTATCTGTTAACGTTTAAGGATTGACTATACAAGAATAAGGTATATAGATGAGGGTTTCCTTGTTTGGATTAGTCGCTCGACGTACTTGTTCTCGTATAGTTGAGAGTTAAACTTAATCAATGCTTTGTTTAAAATTACGTGTTTAACTTTATTGATGACTACTATGTGTATTTATCGTTGCTTCAAATTTCGGGACGAAATTTCTTTAAGGAGGGTAGAATGTAACAACCCTAAAATTTCTAACTGAATAAATAATTATTTTAATTATTATTTTCAGTTAGCAATATTATATGAGTGTGCCTATGTAAGAAACATGTTTGAAAATTTTAAGTTTTGGTGGACATATAAATTAAATCATTAGTGAGCCCTTTAGTTTGAATGATACATTTTATTAATTTAAATTTATTAAAAAAAAAATGAAGGGTTGATATGTATTTTTTTTATATAGTATTTACAGGCCCGCGAATGTGTCAAATAGTGTATCTGGTATTGAAATTAAGTACCCGGGGTATGGGTACCCACTGGGCTACTCATTTTAACACTTTGTACTGCATTCTGGGCTCATATGAGTCTCTTTTGTGAGCCCATAAAAAGAAAAACGGGATTATTAATATTTGTGTGAGTAATGTTTGTATTGTGTGTGTATTATATGTATATAGGTAGATAATATATCCTAGGGTTAAAAAAAAAAGAGAGCAGCCTCAAGATAGAGAGAGAGAGAAGAAGAAGAAGAAGAAGAAGAAGAAGAAGAAGAAGAAGAAGAAGAAGGAAGAAAGAATGAGAAGAAGAAGAGAACAAGAGAGGACAATAGGGACTCCAAACCTTTGGCTTGCTTAATCATCATCAACCTTGAATCCATAAATTGATGAGTTAACTTGTTATTTACTTTCAATCTCGTTTGATTGAAAAATTAAATGTATAGAATATTAAATTAGTATGGTTATGGATTATGAGATTTAGGTTTTTATTTACAATGATTGAAGTTGTGATTTGAGATTTATAGATGAGCATTGAACATACATTTGAGCAATTATTCAATTTTCGGATTTGGGATTTTCAAGGATCAGATTTTAGTAGAAAATTTATAATAAATCATACGTTAGAGGTTTCGTGATTCTGTTCGCATGGGCCTGTAGGAAACGCAATTCTGCACAACTTTCGTCTAATAGCATTTTTCCCGATTCTGCACCGTTTGGGCAGCAAAATTATATTACAGTAGCAGTGAATGGTAACTCCGAATTTCTAATTTATGTTTATGAAAATTGTTAGAGATGTTTCTTTCGTGCGGAATTATTATGAGAAATAATTTTAGTCCATGTTGGTTTTGAGACCCTTTAATGTAAGGGGGTGTTTGGGACTGTTTTAAATAGTATTGTTGAGTGTCGGTTTTATATGCTATGTGTTAAGAAACCCCAACTTATTCTGTGTGGTATTAGATAATTATTATGAAAATACTACGCTAGAGACTTGAATAGAATTTTGGCAAAAAAAAAAAAAAAGGGGCCTTATCGTGAATAATTGGATAATGATATTCCATGGAATAAATGATAAATTCCCGAAGAGGTTAATGACGTGATTAAACCCTCATGAATGAATACTTATGAGAATTAACGTAGATGATAAGAAACTGGAAAAAGACATTAGTGTTCACTACTCCCCGTTGTTGTGTTATTGTTTTTGGTAGCTCACACTCTTTTGCCAGTGGCTTCGTGATCAAGCTGGCTTAAGACTTGTTGAGTGTACTTTTGCCAGTGGCTTCGTGATCAAGCTGGCCTAAGCCTTATGCTCAGCTTATATTGTATAGACGTCTTGACATATTGACCAGCCGTCCGTTGTGTATACCTGGTTTGGTTGATACCCCAACCAAACTGGCACCGGAGTGGGTGTTGGTAGTATGTTCGGGCACACATGGGATATATGTGTGGGCTGTACCATGGAGGGTGGCCAAGTGGTGAAACTAAGGAACACAAAGATAATTAAAGGCTAATAAATAATGACAACGGAGTATTTCATAAGACTAATAATTTTGGAACAATTAATGCGACGTTTAAGTTAGAATGTGGAAATGTTGTTTACTGACTAATTTGCTTGGTTTGTGATAACTATATATTACAGGATGGTGGGTCCACTAACTTTTATGCAGGGCTGATTCACCATAGATATTCGACCGGTAAGTATTCAGTTGTGTTTATTCGGGGTTGGAGCCACTGCCACCACATTGAAGGAAACTACCGTTCTGTCCTAAAATGTGCGTGGAACTACTGTTCTAACCCGACATGAATTATGTGTGATGACATTGTTTATTTTCTGTGCAACGATATTGTATGGTATGAGGTGGTCATGTGGTTTCTTTGTGAGTACTTTTGGGAGTCTATGGGACACCGTTGTTCCCTAAGACTCGTTTTATATTTTTTTGTTAACTCACACCAGTATTTATATACTGACTCGGGTGCGTAATGCATTCGGGGAGTTTCTATATGAAACGTAGTCGAATGTATATGCAGGTTTAGTATTTGGAGATTTTCTTTGGAGCTTTGTTTTGGGTGAAGAGAATGTCGCGGTGTTGTTTATTATTAGAGTTGTACTTATTTTTTTTTTTTGTACTTTATTTTATTTCTGGCAGTGTGGGCCACATGTGTATAATTGTAATAAGGATTATATATTGGGTATTGAGAACGTTGTAGTTGTTCTGACCAATGGATGAATAGATTTTTATGCTTATTTATTTTCTTTCCACTGAACTCTGTAAAGAGGGTTTTATGGAATGAATATAATATTTCTTTTGTTAATCGATAGGATATAATGTGTAATGCAGTTTAATTTCTTTTATAATGAAAATGAATGTTTGGGAATACAAGTTTAATAATAAAGAGTTTTTTCTTTAAACACAAAATCACATATACTTATTTAATGAGTATAAAATAATGTTTTCAATAATTATCTATTAGTCTGTGTGAGTGTGTCACTCTCGATGTTTTGGAAATTGAATATTAGTCTAGATACATGCTCTGGAATAAATATTTGGTTGTCCAAAAATCGAGGTGTGACAATGAAGGTCTTCCAAACTCTTCTTCAAGTTCTCCCAAACTCTCTCTTTTCTTTCTCAAAAAATGTTAGTATAGTGGTGGTTATCTCTCATGTATTGTGTTGTATCTCTCTCTCTCTCTTTTCTCAAGGAAGATCCTTCCTCTTTTATAGACAAAATTACCATGTATTTTCAGTGAATTCGGAGTAAAAGACATGTGTAAACATCTCATTTGGTGGTACAATACGCACTTCCTGAAATTAGACAGACTGTTGCCCAGGGCGGTATTCAAAGGTTATTCGCGGCAATTCGTGGCTACCGCCGCGGCACTCCGCGACTGCCGTCGCGGCATTCCGTGATTGCCGCGCAGCTCTCAGTGAGTGCCGCGCCAAATTATTGATAGCCGTATTTTCGTCAACCTTACTTTATCAGTTTTTTGTTTTTATCCGCATACAAATACGTATTGTACCACAAAATACAGACTTTAAAAGCAAACGGCAGTCAGAAAATGTCAGCGGCACTTAGTAAATGCCGGGCCGGCACTCACTGAATGCCGTTCGGCACTCACTGAGTGCCGCACGGCACTCACTGAGTGCCGCGGCATACTGTCGTGCGCCGCTTTCTGTTGAACTTCCCTTTTTAGGTCTTTTCCTTCTTCTTTTTTCTTAAGGAAACTTATTTTTGAAGATCTTTTCCAAAAATGGTGTTTTATACCTGAATTCTTCTAAATACCTGGTATTTTCTTCTTTCTGTGAAATTTTATCGTGTTTGGAAAACTTTTTGAAGAGTTTGGAATACTTCAAATCTTTCGGTCATTATCATCATTGGACGTGGAGGAGACGCTCTCCTAAATTCGGCGGTCGTTCAAAATTGGGGTGTCTACACATGATGGCTGCTGTTTCGTTCAAATTACGGATCTGGAGCCTCTGATGGTTGAAGCGATCAACATACTCCCTTAGGGATTCACCCTTGCGCTGCTTGACGGTCAATAGCTAAGTGTTCGGCTACGACCGGTCAAGCATCCCTACGAACTGGCTAATGAACAGCTTGCTCAGTGCCTTGAAGTCATCAACCGTTCGGGGCTGGAGGGCGTGGAACCACTGACCGGCTGGCCCCTTGAGAGTACTGGGGAAGGCCAGGCACATCAATTCGTCGACAGTGGTAACCAACGCCATCTGGGCCCTGTAGGTGCGGATGTGATCCACTGGGCTCCTTGTCCTCTAATAAGAACTGAGATGCGATGGCTCAAACTTCCGTGGGATGGGGAATCCGGTGACCCGAGCTGTATAGGGTGACTCTGTCTCTGCGTTGGTATGGTCAGGACGTTGCTTGTGGCTCAATTTCTCGATCTGTTTTTGCAAACCCTGGATTTGAGCATTCACGTTGACACGACTAAATAGTTGTGTGTTCTTGTACAACACCCAAGTGTAGGTGATCGTGCAAGTAATATAGTACTAGAAGTCCAGGTCGATCCCACTGGGAAGGAATAGGAAGAATATATACTAAGTTACAACCTAAAGAAAAGGAAAAAGATGAATATATAGGTGGAGGTTCTAATGAATCCTAATCAATTAAATTAAAATAAATAATAAACTAAACATATAGAAACATAACTAATTAAATTAATAAACTAAAGGTGTTGGAAACATGTGAATCCACATTGATCCTAAGCATCTACCATGCAAATTCATTAACGTTCTATGGAGTTCATTCCTCTTCAGCATTCCGTATTTTTCTAAAGATAAAGAACCAATAGCCCTTTCATGACCAGAACTATCTCATCACAGTTGATTTAAAATAAAGTTCGATCGATCGGTCGAAGGTTCGATCGATTGAACTCTGCTCAAGGGCTTGAACTCTCTGATTTTGACAACTCTGCGCACCGATGGGAGAATGGCCATAACTTTTCACTCGGGCCTCGGATTGTCCTCCTTTTTACAGTCACGCGACCGTAACTCAAAGATCTACATTTTTCATTTCTAGGAAAAGCTTCCAAATCTGAAGTCTTCATTGTCAAAATTGGCGTTTTCTCAGCTGCTTCTGTTGTTCTCTTCACCCGAATCACTTTCTTTAGCTCCACTTCATTGATTTACATTCTAATACCTATAAAACAAAACATAAATGTATGTTTTAGCATTAAAACAATAAAAAGAACATTGTTATTAGAATGCACCTAAATGCAGGGACTTTGGGGATAAAAGTATGCATAAAAGACCATATAATACATTATGAATATCCACTTTCCACCTCGAATCATACCCTCCAACTAGCTCGTTGCTAGTCCCTAGCAATGAAGCAAAGTACAACAATGTTTATTTGAACTCTAAAAATTGAAAAAAAAAATAAAATAAAATAAAAATCCTAACTCACTTTCGCAAAAATCACGATTGCATTTAGCCTATGCAACAAGCCTTTAAACCCCTAGGTTCCCCCTAGTGGACGAGTGTTGTCTCGTGAGGGTTTGCAATGAATCTATCCACAAAATTCATGTTTATGGTAATGGTTTTCATTTAAATGTTTTCAAGAAATTTTTTTTCCTCTCATTTAGCAATATAGTTAAGCTTAACAATCTCATGAAACTCTCTAGTAAGTCATAGCAATGCAACACACACATTACAGTTAATCTACTATCAAAGTCATTAGAATATTCCATACCTATCAATATTCAAGTGTGTGTGTGAATGGACAACCAAAATACAAAACTTTAATTTCAAAGCTTGCATAACGTAAGCTACTATCAAGACGTTCATTTTGACTCAACTCTCACTAGGATTACACTCTCAAGATGAAATCACTCTGAATTAGGTGTAATAATTATCACTCATAATATGGAAGCGATAAAGAGTAAATGTAAATGGAATCTAATGCTTCTCATATCTAAATTGAAAAACGGAAATTTTATAGTGCACAAAGTCTCAAGAATTGATACTTTTCACTAGAAGAGCGAGATACCGTGGAGAACTCTCTCATTACCTTAACTTTAAATCCAATTTACTTACAATCATCAGGACTTTGAAAAAGAGGTGTTCGATTAAGAAGAAAGAGGCTCGTGATATTCAACTGGGTTAAAGGATGTGATTGGAATACCTACTACATTGTACGTTTTTTAAACTTCCCCACATCTCCAATCTCTCTCTTTTTTTTTATTTTTTTTTCTTTCCCACACTCTTCTTTTTATTATTATTTTATTTCTTTTGAAACAACCATTGGCACTTTTTTCTTTTATTTTTTTTCATGCTTTTTTTCTTTACCAACTTTCCCTTATTCACACAACCAAACTTCTTGTCGCGTCAACACATCTCAATCACTCCTAGATAAAGAAAAGAAACTCAAACTTGTAGAGTTAGGTATGTATTTTAGGATTGTGAGGACAAGGTAAATATGATAATGCTCAAGAGGTGAAGTAAAGGAATAGAATAAAGATAGGACAAGGCTATATTTTGCATGTAAGGTCAAAAGATGGCCTAAATCATCTTCTAAGTTCATAGGATTATTCATTTCCGTAAATTCAAGAGCTCTAAATTTTGGTAAATCCTGAACGTTCTCGTCTAGTGATCAGTCAAAATGGAGAAGAAAAATGAGATTTTCAACGAATTAATACGCTTTTCAAAAAGTAAGAGTAATTTATAAAATCCTCAAAAACAAAGAATGGCACAAAAGATCACTTGGGTTATTGATCTCCACTACAGTCCTTCAAGACACCTAAGCTATGCTTACTAATCCATTTTAGCTAAGTACAAGATTGTCACAATGTGCTCAAAGTTGTTTGAAGATTACAAAGTATAAAATATACTATAACTAAGATAGTAAACAAACTATCATAGTGTATCACATACTAATAACATACAGAAAATAGCACTAATGCATCATAACTAACTACATTAACTAAGAGAGAAATACGAGAACCATTTTAATATCTTAAATACAAATTAAAAATTAAAATTTTTGATAATTTTAATTCACTGAGCTACATGTTGCTAAGTAGATATATGACACTAAAGCATAAAAAGAAAGAAATGAGGCATGCAATAACTCACTCCCCCCAACTAAAACTAAACATTGTCCTCAATGTTCTAAACTAAGCACATGGATATGTAAAGTAAAGAGAGAGAAGGAAGGATGTTACCTCGAGGCGTTAATATCCAAATTTGTTTTTTATTTTATTTTATTTCTTTGTTAAGTTACCTACAAAATCATTAGTGGCAACAAGGAAAAAATAGAGAATATACTACAACTACTCAGTAAATAAATTCGGTTAATCAAGATTTTTATCATAAAGTAATAACCGAAATTTTTGAGGGTCTTCCCAATTAAATAATTTAACAATGAAAAGAATGTAGGGATCCTCATAAAATTTCAACTCCCCCCCAACTAATGTCAGGCTCAAGGTCAGAGGAGATGATGCAAAACCTATGGCCTCTAAATTTGTTGGAGACAATTATAAGAGTTATACCACACTGTTTAGGAACTTTACCCAAGAAACGATCTTTGGAGTTGGTATTTTCTATAACAGCATCTATTTTTTTATCATCAAAAATAGGCGGAGACCATCGTTCAATAAAAGGGCAGGGTCTAAGTGATGTTCTAATGAAACTTTACTACCCTCCTCTTGTTCTAGAACATAATCTATGGAGATGTGATCATAGGAATTGGATTTATGTTCTATGTACATTGATTTGGACTGGACTTGGATAAAGCTATCTATTTGAGCCTCAATGTCATTATTACTCAAGAAGGTTAAGCAGTCTAGCAGATTACTAGCTTCTTGTTGAAGTTTAAGATCATCTAATGTGGGTCCGAAAGTTTCTAAGTCCTCTCTCACTGAATTTTGAAATTTAAAATTTTGTGAAGTACATGTGCTAGAATCCTTTTTCCTCTTCTACAACACATTCTATTTGTTCAATATTAAGGTACACATGATTTTCAAGCTTGGGATGAGAGCTTCGATTGATAGCGAGGATAGGTAATGGGCAACTTGGTGACACCACCTCTTTGGCCAAAAGAGGTGAGGGTTCATGAATATCACATGGATCTAAATCAGATTTAGATTTTTTAATTATGTCCTCCCTAGGGTCACTATCACAGTTAGGGAGAGAGACAACAAGGGAGTTCTCCTCTCCTAGTTGCGTGCAATCACCTAAACTCTCATTATCTGTAAAAACCTCATTCTCATCCGTGTAACTCTCCTCACTATATATGTCATCTATTAAGGTGCTCTGGACAAAGGAATTGTGAAACTTTATCCAGGCAGTGAAAGAGTTGATGTCTGGGGTTGTATATTGAGGAGAAGATGGTTCTACAACTTCATGCTTAATGGTTTGGTTTTGGAGTTCTTGTTGGGTTATGACTTTCTCGAGTGAGTTGTTAACCTCATTGGGTATAAACCCGTCATTGTCCTCTAATTCCATTCCATTGTTAGTGTCTTGAAATTTAGGTTGTAGTGTTGAAGGACTGGTATAGTCATCTAAAGGTTGGCTAGCATATGCTTGTTGATATCTAGTTTTTAATTTATCTAGTGTACTATCTAGCCTTTTCATTTCACTAAGCAGCAATGTTAACATACCATTATCCTCAACTTGGTTATTCTCCTCATTATTACTATATGAAGTTTCGCCCCATTGTTGTTGATGATAGTAATTCCCATCCCAATGTGTTTGTGGACAAGACTCGCCAAAGGGAAAGTCTTGATGCGTTTGGTAATCTTGGGAACTACTACTGTATCCTACATTATTATTTTGGTTATTGCCCCATTGCGGTTGATAGAACTCTTCATGTGGAGGTTCTTGATACGTTTGATAATACGGGGGCCTACCACTATCATTTTCCCCATTGTGGTGGTTGGTAGCACTCGGGTTGATAATGCACGTCATAAGTGGGTGGTTGCCAACTTGGGGAATAACTATTTTGATTTTCAAGTGTGTACCTATTATTGGTGCTTGTGTTGTATGGAGGGTAATACGGATAAGACATGTTTATCCAAAATTTTTAAACAATAAAATTTTTATTTATTTACTTGTGAGAGAAAAAGTCCAAAGGTTATTTTTTATTTTTTTATTTTTTTTTAAATTTTTTGCAAAGTAAAAAAAATAACTTGGAAATAACTTAGTAAAATCCTAACCTTTGCCTTTCTCGGCAACGGCGCCAAAAATTTGACACGACTAAATAGTTGTGCGCTCTTGTGCAACACCCAAGTGTAGGTGATCGTGCAAGTAATATAGTACTGGAAGTCCAGGTCGATCCTACAGGGAAGGAATAGGAAGAATATATACTAAGTTACAACCTAAAGAAAAGGAAAAACATAATATATGGGTGGAGGTTCTAATGAATCCTAATCAATTAAATTAAAACAAATAATAAACTAAACATATAGAAACATAACTAATTAAATTAATAAACTAAAGGTGTTCGAAACACGTGAATCCACATTGATCCTAACCATCTACCATGCAAATTCATTAACGTTCTATGGAGTTCATTCCTCTTCAGCATTTCATATTTTTCTAAAGATAAAGAATCAACAGCCCTTTCATGACCGGGACTATATCATCACAATTGATTTAAAATACTTAGAAGACAGTTTAAACCAATGATTATTACTTGCACTGTAAATGGTGTTAGCATTCAAAGTGGTTTTCAAAAGTCATTGAATAAAATAGCCTTAAGGCTTTAAGTTCTAAAAACTATTGTGACAAACTGAGCTTATAGGGACAAATTTATGACAGATTTCTAAAACAGAAAGTCATGGAATACTTAAAAGAATCATCTCAGGAATCAGCAAGTTCGATCGATCAAAGCACTCTCGATCGATTGGACAGAATCATCCTTCAATCGATCGAAAATTCTTCGATCGCTTGACAATGGCTCTGGTTCGATCGATCGAAATACCTTCGATCGACGAGCCCAAGGTTTCTAAAGATTGCATGGCAGAGGCTGGAAATCAATATTTCATCACATATTCCCAACGTCTAAACTACGGAAACAGAATAAATCTAATGCAAAAATAACAAAACATAGCAATCATTAACATCTAAAGTAACAAACAATCAAATAAAGAAAAAGGAGAAGAAAACCTGAAATAATCTGAATTAAACTTGTAAATAACTTGAAATAAAGTTGAATCTTCAATAATCTTCAATAAATCAATGGAAAAGATGAAAAATAACATGAATCTAACCTAACATACTCCTAATCTAACCATAAAACTACCATAAACTGCTGTTTTTCGCGTTCTAGAGCGTCCTCCCTTCGTCTGGCATCAAAATGACATATTTATAGGATTCCTGCAGAGTTTACGCAACTTTTGGGAATAAATAAAGTTCAATCAATCGAGCTTAGTTTGATCGATCGAAGGTTCGATCGATTGAACTCTGCTCTAGGGCTTGAACTCTCTGATTTTGACAGCTCTGCGCACTGATGGGAGAATGGCCATAACTTTTCACTCGGACCTCGGATTGACCTCCCATTTGCGGCCACGTGACCGTAACTCAAAGATCTACATTTTGTATTGCTAGGAAAATCTTCCAAATCTGAAGCCTTCATTGTCAAAATTGGCGTTTTCTCAGCTACTTCTGTTGTTCTCTTCACCAGAATCACTTTCTTTAGCTCCACTTCATTGATTTACATTCTAATACCTATAAAACAAGGCATAAACATATGTTTTAGCATTAACACAATAAAAAGAACATTGTTATTAGAATACACCTAAATGTAGGGACTTTGGGGATAAAAGTATGCATAAAAGACCATATAATACACTATGAATATGCACTTTTCACCTCGAATCACACGTCTTCCCGCTCGGTCTTCCTATGAATGTCCGAGCGGTAAGTCGGATCAGACGACGAGGCTTCCTCTTCGAAGTGTGTTGACCTCGGGGATAGAACCCGGCTCTGGCTCCGGGTAATCGTACGCCTAAGATCTCCCCGGCTCCGGGCCGGAGGGTCTTTGGCTGATTCCCGGGGCTTTGGCCCTGATCCCTCCTCCCTGATGGCGTTGTTGATGTCTTTGGCATCTTCCACCCGACGAGGATTAGTATGAGCTCGCCGCCTGGGGCGTCTAGGCGCTCTGCTATGGTCACCATCTCAGGCGTGTTCCCAATCCGACGGGGATACTAGCACGGATATGGTATGGTTCCAGACTCTTCCGGGCTCCCAGTCGGGGGCACTCTTCCCAGTCTGATTCTCTGATTGAGGGCGCTTCTCCTGCAAGGCCAACAGCACTTCGATTTGCTGTTGGGTTTGCTGTTGGCCTTCCGGGAGTTGTGCAAGCGCCACTGTCATCTGCTCGGAGGTCATGGAGGCGGCCTACTGCTCGAGCTGCAAGTTCTCCTGACCGACCGGAGCAGTGTTTTTCTTACCTGTCTTCGGTGGCATGTTGATTAGTCAAGGAATTTGTTGATGAGGAACTTGTCATTTTCCCTCAGACGGTGCCAAACTGATGATGCCAAAATTTGGTAAGAGGGATTAAGAAGAGAGATATGGTGACACAATCAATTGCGTGTGGTTCGGCCCCGTTAATAAGGTGACCTACGTCCACGGGTGCGTCAGTGCGCTTTACCAGCAGATCACCGGCGAGCTTGGTGAGCCAACAATTGGGGTAGCACTCCCAGTAATACCGATCGGGTGTATGCGTATCAAATGAGTGTATATGATATTCTTTAAGTTAAGAATGCGATCCCCTCTAATGGGGGTGAGTGGCCCCTTTTATAGGTGCAAGAGACCACCTGCATTAGGCAACTGATTAGATAAGGAAGCCTAATCTAATTACAAGTTGATGAGTACAAATCATTGGAGGTTTCCTAAATGACTTAGAAAACTATTTGCACCTTTCCATTAGTCTTCTGACTGATTTAGGAAACTACTAAGCTGCTTGGCTATCAAACCGCACCTTGTGGAGAGTTGCTGCGCTACATGCCCGGGCTGTGCGGGCTATGCGAGCATACCGAGCGGTTGCCCTCGAAAGGCCTCAGGATCGGTGGGCAACAAGCTCCCTATCCGAATAATTCTGGTCCTTTGCCGCTGACGTGGAGGCTGGACTGTAGCAGAATATTTCTGTGCGTACCAATTGCCCCCCATTTTTTAAGTTAATGTGATGTCCCATCAGATGAAGTTTGAAAATTAAGATAACCAACATACTCTGACTATGTGAAGTTGATATGATGTCCCTTCGAAAGCCCTTATCGTCTGATTATTCCTCGACCGATAACCAACATACTCTGACTGGAAAGAACAGACTCAATCGTTTAACATATATAGACATCCTGTCGCTCTGTCCATTGCTCGTTAAGGATATATACCATCCACCACATCATGGACACCACATCAATCCATCCCTTGGTCGTTAAGTATATAAACCATCCACCACATATCAGGGATATAACGCTTTGAACAATAGCATATCAAATCTTTTGCCATGGCTAATCGATGTATAACAGTGATCCCCATCTACCGCTCGTTATGGATATAAGCCATCCATCGCTTGTTAAGGATATAACATGGATCATCTGGCTATCTTATGACTACATGGTCCTGCCCACTACCCATAAAGGATATAAACCATCCACCACATGTGGAACCATATCTTAACCAGATATTTTCCCATGTACCATTTCCAAAACTTATTAAACCTACTTAAAATCAGCACTAATAATGATGCATGACAATTCCCATGTGGCCTGTCTACTCTGATTGAAATGAATGGATATTGAACTCAGATATGAACCACATAGCATCTAACATCATCATATTAATTTGTTGTTCTTAATCGTACTTATCTTTGTTATCACAATATCCCTGATCAACCCATAATCGTATGCTGAAAGTCCAAACCAAGAATCGAACATTCGAACCTTTTGTAAAATAAACAAAAGGAATAAGCCATGTTTTGTTAAGTTCGATCGAATAAAACCATTTCAATCGATTAAGAAAAATAATGTTCAAGCGATCGAAATCATTTTGATCGATTGAAAGTTCGATCAATTAAAATCAGTTCAATCGCTCGAAAGTCGTCTTCTCCAGCAGTTTTGAACAGTGAATGTCTAGAGGTCTTAGGGCATGCTTGGTTCTATTAATTCATGTCAAAAACTTGTAAAACATCATATTAATTGTATTAAATGAGTTTAGAACTCGCCGAATGTCGTTAAGGTTGAGCACCTCTAATGGTGGTCTCTCTCTCCTTCTCTGTCTCAGCCTTTACCTTCTCTCTCTGTTTCCTTCTCTTCTTCTTCTCTTCTCTACTTGTATGTTTGTCAGTCTCTCTCTCTCTCTGAGACAATATATATGGATGTATGTATAATATATAAATCAAAACCAAGCACACAATCTCTCTTTCTAAAACTTTGGTTTTCCAAACACACTACACATTTGAACACAATGTATATATGGAGAGGTTGGGGGTGCAGCTTGATGTGTTTGCGTGAAACTTGGAATTCCTAATGATTACAAGTTCGATCGATTGATACTCGTTCGAATGATCAAAAACAGATCGGTCAGTTTGATCGATTGAAGTTGGGAACATATAATAAATCCATGTCGGCAGGGTTTCGATCGATTCAACAAGGTTCGATTGCTTAAACTTGTAAATGCTCAATCGCTTGAACTGACTTTGATCGATTGAAGGTTAAACTTTAAGTATGATCAAAGGAAGTTTATAGAATTCCCCTGTATTTAGAAATACTAAAAATACAGGATATTACATCATCTACCATCATTAAGGATTTCGGCCTAGAAATAAAAAACAAATAAGGTCTAAAATAAAAATGGAAACTTCTCACGCATCTCTGACTCTAGCTCCCACGAAGCTTCACCTACATCATGATGCTTCCACTGGATCTTTACTAACATGATCTCCTTATTTATCAGCTTCTTGATTCTATGATTTGAGATCCACACTGGTTCTTTATTGAATGTAATGTTGTCGTTGACTTTAATATCTTTGAAGTTGATCTCGTGCGCTGGGTTGTGAGCACACTTTCTCAGTATACTGATGTAGAATATATTGTGCACTCCTGACATCTTCAGTGGCAATGTAAGTTGACAAGGAACCTTCCCAACATGTTCTAGGATCTTGAATGGTCTGATAATTGCGATGATAGCTTGCCTCTCTTTTGACCAAAATCTGACGATGCCTCGAATAGGTGAAACCTTGAGTAGCTCATGGTCTCTAATGGCAAAGTTTAAGTCTTTGCGTTTCTTGTCAGCATAACTTTTGTGTCGTGTCTGAGCTGTCTTCATCTTTTATCGTACAATTTGAATTTTCTAGCTGGTCTCTCGTACCATCTCTGGACCATGAAGTTGAGTATCTTTGACTTGAGCCTAATATAGTGGCGATCGGCAAGGTCTTCCATGCAAAGCTTCAAACGGTGCCATCCCTATACTTGTATAGCAATTGTTGTTGTAGGTAAACTCAATCAACGATAGATGCATCTCCCAAGAACCCTTAAAATAGATAATACAAGCACGTAGCATATCTTCCATCACTTGATTAACTCGTTCAGTCTGTCCATCGATCTGACATGATAAAAATAGGTACACCATATAACCATATAATGTGTTGTAGCTACATCTGGCTAAAACATTCCATTGGATATGTCATACTGTAGGGAATAAATTGTGCCATCTTAGGAAGTCAATCCACGATTACCCAAATAGCGTCGTGGTTCTGCTGTGACTTTGGCAATCCTACCACGAAATCAATGGTGATGTGTTCCCATTTCCATTGGGGAATCGATAATGGTTGCAGTAATCTAGGTGGTTTATGATGTTCTGCCTTTACTTATGTACGAGTAAGACATTGAGATACATACTAAACTATTTCTCTCTTCATTCCTTTCCACCAGAAATTTCTCTTCAAATCCTTGTACATCTTCGTACCTCTAGGATGATTCGTCATCCGTGACTTATATGCTACATCCAATATTTCTTTATAGAGATTTTCTTCATTAGGTACACAAAGTCTACCTTTACATCATAAAGCTCTGTCTGTTCCAATACTCTAGACTTTTGGTTCCTTCGCTGACATCTTGGCAAACCATAACTTCAAATCTTCAATTGTCTGTTGAACATCCATGATACAACTGATCAAGGTTGGTTGTAGCATAAAGCATCTAAAATTTTTTCCTTCAGTCAACTCCACTGGTTTTAGGTCAAATTTAGCTAAAACTTCTGATGTGCCATTCTTTAATTAATAACGCAGCGATTACTAGTCGAGGTTTATGACTCAATGCATCTGTTACACATTTGATTTACCCGGATGGTATTTCAATGAAAAGTCATAGTCCTTGAGTTACTCTATCCATCTTCGTTGTCGCATGTTAAAATCCTTTTGAGAGAATAAATACTTCAAGCTCTTATGATCGAAAAACAGATCAAACTTCTCTCTATAGAGATAGTGTCTCTAAATCTTTAATGCAAACACTACTGCTGCTAATTCCAGATCATGCGTAGGATAGTTCTTCTCATGTAACTTCAACTATCTTGATCCATATATAATGGCATTCTTGTCTTGCATAAGCACACAACCCAATCCCTGGTATGATGCATCACTATAGATTATGTATCGCTCTCCACTCTTGGGTATCACAAGTACCGGTGCAAAAGTCAATCTTTCCTTTAACTCCTGAAATGCACCCTCATGCTTGTTTGTCCATTCGTACTTTATCTCATTTCTTAACAAATTCATCAAAGGTCCTGCAATCTTTGAGAATCCTTCGACAAATCTCTGATAATATCCTGCTAGGCTAAAGAAACTTCTGACCTCTGTTGCGTTAGTTGGTCTATTCCAGCTTAAGACTGCATTAATCTTAGATGAGACCATAGAGATACCATCTCTAGCTGAACTTTTCATACATCTCATGATCAATGCATTCTTAGATGTATCCTGTAGCCAAAATTCACACTTACTGAACTTTATATACAACTTACTATCTCGAAGCATCTGTAAAGCAATCTATAAGTGTTCCTTATGATCCTCCATCGTCTTTGAGTAGATTAGCATGTCATCGATAAATACTATAATGAATTGATCCAGATATGGTCTGAATACTCTATTCAACAAGTTCATGAATACTTCTGGCACATTCGTCAATCCAAAAGGCATACCTAAAAACTCATAATGCTTGTATCTCATTCTAGCTTAAGACAGTTCTACCAATTAGCATATAACACTCAAATACACCATAATTGTATCAAAGGTACAACTCGTATATATATATATATATCAAAAGATGCATCGCATAGTACACACTAGTCAAACTGTGTACCTTATTGGACAAGAGCTAAAGCAGTACTAAGGGTCAGCTATTTACAATGCTACTACTATTGATAATATCTATACAAAAGCTATGGTCCAATAGCTATCTCTCAAGCTCCCAAATATCATGTGGACAACATATCCTGATATAAAACTACCAAAAGCTAAACCCTGCAGATCCTGACTCAAAAGTCATCAGCATCTGATCCTGCTGGTGGTGCTTCATCCTCTGAAATGATGTCCATTTCCTCAATAAGAGTATCCTCAACCAGTGCGGCAAGATCTCTAAACACCACTCTAATATCTTAGTCCTCAACTATCCCTACCTCCGTAACTTCTGCCATCATTGCCTGATTAGTGACGTCAACAACTATAGCAGCAAATCCATTAGCTATATCCAACGCTCCTGTTAATGCAACCTCTCCCACAACAAATCCAGTTGGCTGTCCGACTATCTCAGCTATCCATCCTACTGCCATATACATTATAGGTCCGACTGGTAACTCAAGAATAATGGGTATGTACGGTACAACTATCTCCTCACTAGGAACGTCCTCCTCTACTACCTCCATGATCACGTCTCCCACTACCACTACGTCATCCTCTCCAACTATGATATCTACCTCAGGGTCCTTTGGCTCCTGTACTGGGTCAAACTATGGCTCCTCTGAGTCATCCTTCGGCTCATCCTCATCGTCATCATTTTTAGGCTCCTTCCCTAATAGGTCCTCATCGTCCATAGGCTCCTCCTCTCCATTCCCGACAATATCCTCATCAGGATCCTCATCCTCTGGCTCTGGATCCTCCTCACCCTGAATCAACTCAGGCTCTGGAACTAGCACATTGGGTACCGATGATGGTGGGGCTGCCGGTGCTGGTGCAGCTGCAGGTTCAAGTGGAACAGGCCTGGTTATAATAGCTCGCAACTCAATATCGTCTACCTCAAGCTTACTCTGAATCAATCTAGCCATCTCCTGGTATATAGCTGCTCTAGTCATATCATAGTGATACGCAACTATACGTATCTCTATCGGGTGCATCGTGCCTACGACATAGAGAGAAGTCCACATCCTCTCCTCCAAGTATCGACTAGTTGTCTAGAAAATGCAGCTCTGGTATGTCTCTGGTATGGCTGGCTCCACTGTATCGCCAAGAATAACATGCCCGCCAAATGAGTCATCCACAAACAGGTGAAATCTGGATCCATGCTAACCTGCAAAGGAAATTATCTATCGGCAGTAGGACGAACTTATATTAAACTCATATCTAATCTCAAGGATCTCAAATACTAGGACTAGATGGTGCGAAAATGTTAGTGAACAAAAGTATCACAACCACGCTCTGATACCAAAAATCCTGTCACGCCCCAGAATAACAAAAATTGAGAAAAATAAATTTCTTTTTTGGGTCCATAGGGAATGATGGATAAAAGTCACTAATTATCTACACCACACAGCACTAGTCCAACTAAAACAATAGGAATAGTAAACTACTAAATATATCATAACTATTCTATTGATTACAAGCATCAGAGTAGTCCTCAGGATCACAATAGGTCTGGAGACAACATATGCCCAAGTGACCATTAACTAACAAAGCTTAACAGAATTGTAAAGCTAAATATAAATCTCAATCTCTAGCTGGCGTAAGGGTAGTTGTCAGAATAGCAATCTTCTCCGTCATAACCGGCATCTGTGGGGCCATCCTCTGCATAATCCTCTTTAGGGTACTAACTTTCGTCATAAGTTCCATCACCTATATTTTTAAGAATGTGGTAGTCTGGATGGGGAATATCCAGGCAGTAATGGACATCAGCTTACTGAGAGATGAGTGAATAGAAACTCACAGGGTACCAATGATTATAACGTAATAATGAGGTATGGAAGTGTCTAAGATATAGTGTTACAATGGTATCTTTCTCTTTATTATCCCCACATTGTAACCAACCCTTATCGTCTGATTATTCCAAGACCGATAACCAAAATACTCTGACTTGAAAGAACAAACTCAATTGTTTATCATATATAGACATCCTATCATTCTGTCCATTGCTCGTTAAGGATATATACCATCCACCGCATCATAGATACCACGTTAATCCACTGCATATTAGGGATATAATGCTTGGAACAATAGCATAACAAATCTACTGCCATGACTCATCGATGTATAATAGTGATCCTTATCCACCGTCCATTAAGTATATAAACTATCCACCGCTCGTTAAGGATATAGCATGGATCCTCTGGCTTGGTTAGGACTACATGGTCCTGTCCACTACTCGTTAAGGATATAAACCATCCACCGCATGTGAAAGCATATCATGACCAGGCGTCCACCCACTTACCATTTCCAGAACTTATCAAACCATCTTAAACTCAACACTAATACTGACATATGACAATTCCTATGTGGCCTGGCTACTCTAATTGAAATGAATGGATATGAACTCAAATATGAACCACATAACATCTAACATCATCATATTATTATGTTATTCTTAATCATACTTATCTTTATTGTCACATTATCCTTGATCCACCTATAATCGTATACTGAAAGTCTGAATCGAGAATCGAACATTCGAACCTCTTATAATATAAACAAAAGGAACAAACCATGTTCTCTTAAGTTCGATTGATTAAAATGATTTCAATCCATTAAGAAAAGTAATGTTCAAGTGATTGAAGTCCTTTCGATCGATTGAAAGTTCGATCGATTGAACTCAGTTTAATGGCTCAAAAGTTTTCTCTAGCAGTTCTGAACAGTGAATGTTCAGAGGTCTTAGGGAATATTTGGGTCTATTAAAGATACTAAGTGTTTAGAGCTCATCGAACGCCAGTAAGGGCACGTTTGGTTTATCAAGCTTGAACTCCTCCAATGGTTGTCTCTCTCTCCTTTTCTGTCTCAGTCTTTACCTTCTCTCTTTATCTCCTTCTCTTCCTCTCTGCTCGTCTGTCTCTCTCTCTCTCTCTCTCTAACAAAATGTATATATGGATGTGTGTATAATATATATCAATACCAAGCACACAGTCTCTCTCTCAAACTCTAGTTTTTCAAACACACTACACAATACACGCGCGAACACAATATATATAGAGAGGATAGGAGTATAGGTGGCTGTATATGTGTGAAACCTGGAATTCCTGATGATTACAAATCGATCAATTGAGACTCATTTGATCAATTGAAAGCAAATCAGTCAGTTTGATCGATAAAAATAGGGGTTTGATAAATTAAAGTGGGGAACACGTAATAAACTCATGTTGGTAGGGTTTCGATCAATTGAACAAAGTTCGATCGCTTGAACTTGTAAATGCGCGATTGCTTGAATAGACTTCGATCGATTAAAAGTGAAACTTTAAGTATGATCAAAAGAAGTATATAGATTCCCTCTGTATCAATAAATACGGAAAATACAGGGTATTATATTTTTTCTCTCTACCTAGCTCGCGCGAAGAGCTATATACAGAGATGTCGCATGAATCGTCCATGCTAGGACACCCTTTTATTGCATCGTCCGCGCTAAGGACACCCCTTTGTTGCATCATTCATGCTAAGGACACTCCCATTGTTGCATCGTTCGCGATAAGACACTCCATTGTGGTCATTCGTAGTTCCAGATGGAACATCCCGAGTATCTTGCATGTCAGCATTAGTTTGAGTCTCATATCATTCACTGTGTTTTACTTGAATTATTGCTTGCATGTGGTGTGCTCATTGAATTATGGTTGGTATGATTTCCTATAAGAGAATACATAGAGAGCTCTCTCGAGCGGGACCACTTGATTTTTGAGCTTTTCTTTGTGTGCTTGCATGTTTTGATTTTCTTAATTTTGTTGCCGAAGTCTTCCAGACACACTAAAAGGCTATCATTCATGCTTTGGCATTCCCTTATGACGCGTCTTACTTGCAAAGATCTATCAAAGAGGGCTAAACTGCAGACACCCTATTTTAGTTAATCCGTTCGATAAAAGGGACCTCGCCTCAAGAACAACCTGATGATCGAAATCAGGATTTTTCGGTTAAATGAAGCAGAATTCAGTGAAGCACCGTGGTCTCTGAGATATGTTAGAATAACCTCTAGAAGACTTAGGAACGTTAGAAACTCAATTTTGAGACAAAAACCCAAAGTAAAATGTTTTTATTAAGCATAATACCATTACCCAAGCCAAATTCAGATCATGGGGTGGGATCCCAAGAAGTCCTTTTAGTCCTAAAATATATTTAAAGCATAGCCCAAACATTATTTTTTGGCCAAATTATTCACGAATAATTTTTATACCAAAATAACCTTCAAAGCCCATTACGAGCAGCCATTTTTAACATCGCTTTAGTATTTTGAGCATAACTCTTAAACCAGGAAGAGTTTGGGCTTGAAACCACTTGGAATGAATAGTATATTTCTTGGGCATATAAATCCATAGGTCAGAAGCCCAATTTGAACTTAAATGAACGAGATATGGCCTTTTAAAGCTGGCCCATAGTGTAGTGATGAGATTAAAATGCCCAAACTGGGATTTCTATCTTGTTTTATTTTTGAAGAGTTTTTAATATGAAAATTAGTGTTTTTAGTTTCCAAAACTCTCTAAAAGAATTAGGATAGAATTTAAAAGCTTCCATATCCTAATATTCTTACTCTACTTAGTGAAAGACTCCTAAGTACATCTCAAAATAGCCTAAGTACAAGCCTTTAAAGCTTGTATCTCCATCCCACATCGCATAAACACAAAACACATAACCCAAATCTCATCCCACATATTCGGTTAAATGAAGCAGAATTCAGTGAAGCACCGTGGTCTCTGAGATACGTTAGAATAACCTCTAGAAGACTTAGGAACGTTAGAAACTCAATTTTGAGACAAAAACCCAAAGTAAAATGTTTTTATTAAGCATAATACCATTACCCAAGCCAAATTCAGATCATGGGGTGGGATCCCAAGAAGTCCTTTTAGTCCTAAAATATATTTAAAGCATAGCCCAAACATTATTTTTTGGCCAAATAATTCACGAATAATTTTTATACCAAAATAACCTTCAAAGCCCATTACGAGCAGCCATTTTTAACATCGCTTTAGTATTTTGAGCATAACTCTTAAACCAGGAAGAGTTTGGGCTTGAAACCACTTGGAATGAATAGTATATTTCTTGGGCATATAAATCCATAGGTCAGAAGCCCAATTTGAACTTAAATGAACGAGATATGGCCTTTTAAAGCTGGCCCATAGTGTAGTGATGAGATTAAAATGCCCAAACTGGGATTTCTATCTTGTTTTATTTTTGAAGAGTTTTTAATATGAAAATTAGTGTTTTTAGTTTCCAAAACTCTCTAAAAGAATTAGGATAGAATTTAAAAGCTTCCATATCCTAATATTCTTACTCTACTTAGTGAAAGACTCCTAAGTACATCTCAAAATAGCCTAAGTACAAGCCTTTAAAGCTTGTATCTCCATCCCACATCGCATAAACACAAAACACATAACCCAAATCTCATCCCACATATTCGGTTAAATGAAGCAGAATTCAGTGAAGCACCGTGGTCTCTGAGATACGTTAGAATAACCTCTAGAAGACTTAGGAACGTTAGAAACTCAATTTTGAGACAAAAACCCAAAGTAAAATGTTTTTATTAAGCATAATACCATTACCCAAGCCAAATTCAGATCATGGGGTGGGATCCCAAGAAGTCCTTTTAGTCCTAAAATATATTTAAAGCATAGCCCAAACATTATTTTTTGGCCAAATAATTCACGAATAATTTTTATACCAAAATAACCTTCAAAGCCCATTACGAGCAGCCATTTTTAACATCGCTTTAGTATTTTGAGCATAACTCTTAAACCAGGAAGAGTTTGGGCTTGAAACCACTTAGAATGAATAGTATATTTCTTGGGCATATAAATCCATAGGTCAGAAGCCCAATTTGAACTTAAATGAGCGAGATATGGCCTTTTAAAGCTGGCCCATAGTGTAGTGATGAGATTAAAATGCCCAAACTGGGATTTCTATCTTGTTGTATTTTTGAAGAGTTTTTAATATGAAAATTAGTGTTTTTAGTTTCCAAAACTCTCTAAAAGAATTAGGATAGAATTTAAAAGCTTCCATATCCTAATATTCTTACTCTACTTAGTGAAAGACTCCTAAGTACATCTCAAAATAGCCTAAGTACAAGCCTTTAAAGCTTGTATCTCCATCCCACATCGCATAAACCCAAAACACATAACCCAAATCTCATCCCACATATTTTCTACACCTAAAAATTTTGAGAACTAGAGAGCTCAAGGGAACCCCCTTGGGGGATTTTGAAGCACTCAAAGTTCTTTGACAAGTATAATCTTTTAGTTTTTAGGGTTCTTGGAGTCCGAGGTGCCACAAAAATGAACAGATCCAAAATACAAGTGACCTAAATTGGCCAGATAGGATAAAGGCTAATGAAGGGTGGTGAACCTCAATCGTGATTGTTGGCATGAGATTTTAATAGGACAATCAAGCAGGCTTAATCCTTCTAGGCTCCAAGCTTGGTTTGGGTACCCACAAATATGAGGATGATGAACAAATTGATTGAAAAAACAATTTATTGAAGGTTCGATCAATCAGACTTGTCTCGATCAATTGAACTCAGTTCGATCGATATAACTTGCTTCAATCGATTGAAGGTTAAATCGATCGAAAGCTTAAAGTTGGTTTAGAAATATGTAAATAGGGTACCTACGTACAGTATTGTTTAATTGTCATTTTTACTATCCTAGTGCTATAGAAATTGTTTTAGGATTTCCCAAACCTTTGATATCCTCTCTATTTGGGTTCCTACTAACCCTAACTAATCCGGGAGCATTCATAGGAGACACAAAGGGTGAAGATCATCTAGAGAAGGCTATAGGTAGTTGAAGAATTCCGAAATGTGTTCAAGACAACAAGGTATAATTCTTGTCCATCTCTTGTACGCATCTATAGAATTGATATGTAATAGATCCGGGCATACCAATAAGTTTTTGAAACTTGTTTTTCCGCTACGCATGATTTAATGTTTTTCGAAACCTAAATCCATCAGATTTGCCTTTGTCATGATGTTTCCACTAAACTTTCACCAGTGGAATATCCTTATTTCTCAGATTCTTAAAATCTCTATCCATGATCCGTACAGGTCTCTCAGTTTAGGATACTCTACTATCCACTCTAGACTTCTTTGATTGCAGTGCTAATCTATATGCAACTTTTTTCCACGTGTTCGAGAATCTCAAAACATCTAATATAGTGGAGTGAAAGCTTTCCTCTTTTCTATCCATACCTCACTACTCCTCTTATTGGAGAAACTTTTAAGAAAACATGGTCTCAAACAAAAAACTCCAAATCCTTACAGTGTTTATTTGTATAACTCTTCTGCTTGCTTTGGGCTACCTTCATCTTTTCTTGTACAATATCAATCTTTTTATTAGTCTCCCTGACCATATCAAGTCCCAAAATCTTGCATTCTCTAGCTTCTGCCCAACATAATAGTGAACAGGATGGTCTCCCATAAAGTACTTCAAAGGGTGCCATCCTAATGCTTGAATGATAGCTTTTGTTATAGGTGAACTCAATTAGTAGCAGATGTGTCTCCCATGTAATTTCAAAATCAATTATGCAAGCTCGAAGCTTATCCTCCAATATGTGCTTAGTCTATTCACTTTGTCCATCAGTCCAGGGATTAAAAGTAGAACTCAACTTTAATTAAGTCCCATAGCTAGTGTAGTTTGAAATAATCATGACGGGCACGCCGCATAGTTGTATGCTTTTTTGACTCTTTCATCTCCATCGGGGCCATCTGATATGGGGTTTTAGAAATTAGCAACGTCCCTGGCACTAATTCCATACAGAAATCGATGTCCCTCTTAGCTGTTAATCCAACGATATCTTGACACATGTCCGGGTACTCTCGAGCTACAGGTATCTGAGCTATGGAAATCTTGATGTATGGAACTTTCCACGGTGGCTAAACAACTAATAAGGAATGTATCACATGAAGGGTTATATTAAAAATTGAAAGGTGCACTTTGAGGTACGAAAAATGAAATCAACTTATTGGTACAATCTAGCTTTGCATTATACTTTGAAAGCCAGTCAATTCCCAAAATTACATCAAATTCCTTCATGGATAATAGTATTAGATCAGACGGAAGAACTTGATTCCCTAAAGTTAAAATGCAATCCTTGTACACCTTGCTCAACTTAACTATTGCTCCTAAAGGCAAGACAACATTAATGGCTTGCTTAAGTGCTTGGGATTCTAATTCTAATTTATGAACAAGTCTAATAGCGATAAAGAAATTTGAGGCACCTATGTTTAATAAAATTTTAATCTAACTGTTACGCAACATAAAGGTACCTTCTATATTCTGCTGCTACTCCTGTTCATAGCCAACTTCCTCTGGAATGATAGCATTAAGCTGAGCTTAGCTTGAGTAGTTGCTCTATAATTACCACCTAAGGGTGCTTAATAGTCCTTGCTAATGTGCCTAGGTATGCCACAATTATAGCAGACAACATCAGTATGGAATACCTTTTTGGGGGGTGTACAATCTTTGGCAATGTGCCCTAGAATCTCGCAATTGTAGCATGCTCTTGGATTTTCTCCAATCACAGTAGGTGGTCCTTGGGGTGCAGTTGATTGATTGCGAGGAAAAGTTGGCTGGGGCTTCTTCTCTCCATTGTGTATCCTCTTCGTTCCTTTAGAGTAAGCTGGGGGTTTGGGTTCAAACTTTCCACTCACCGGGGGTCGGCATAGGTTGCTATGGTCCTTGATATCCATCCTTTTCCAATGCAGAAGATAACCTAACCAATATCTCAAACGTATGGTTCAAATATCCCAAAGTTATGTGGCAAAGATAGGGCTTTAGCCCTCGGTGATACTTCTTACTCTTTTTCTGAGGGGCGTCGATCTGATGCTGAGCAAAATGAGATAACCTTTGGAACTCGGTGGTGTACACACACATCGTCATGATGCCCTGGGTTAAATCCATAAATTTTCTCTTCCTCAGGGAAGTCCTTTTCCAGAAACCTCTCCCAGCAAGTAGCCCACGTCATCCTTTCAAAATCTTCTTCTCCCATATCGCAACCTTTTCACATTCCCACTAGTCATCTATAGCATAAGTGAACTAAAAATTAGATAAGCAATGCTTGCCTTAGTCATCGCATCTCGTTCGCTTAAATGGCCATCTCTTGACATCGTCTCCCAAATGGCTAGCTAACCATCAACACAACCAATCATGATGGTACTAATGATGTAGTACTACTCTTGGCACAATTGCCCCATCGGCCATAGTGACATCTGATCAAGAAATCCGAAATTCACAACTTTTTACATGAATTGATAGTACGAATGAAGCACGAGAACTGGACCGATGGATACAATCGTTTCGATTATATCATTGTTGTAACTTTCTTATAATCGATTAGCATACACGGTACAAAGCCATTAAGCCTTATTAATATTATTAGGATATCATTCTTAAGCATATCAAATTACAGCTTACGGAGTTCGCGTATATTGGTAGTACATGAATTACAAATCCATGTAGTAAACTTATTAAAGGAGAACAAAAAAAATTCAAAACAGTGAGCTTGAGCAGTCCAGAGGCTCGGGAGCTCCCGACGTGACTACTCGGACCAACTCAATCGCTTGCCTTTATGAATTTCAAATTCCTTTGTTCTTTTGTTACCAAAAGTATTTATTTTAAACTGAGCACAACTAATTTAGCATTAGGTACAACCCATAAATCTTAGAACATAGATGCACATATAAATATTAACGATAGCTGTAAGTTCAACTATTATAAGTCAGAGTACATCAACACATAGCATAGCCATCTTTGAATTAACATGCATATACTCAAATTTTCCAAATACCATCGAACTCGAGTGCTCAAATTGTGGGAGCGCTTTAGGCTGACCAGTTGAGCCCATTTGAGCTCTCACAAGATCCTAATCGAAAGATCCTCAAATTTTTGTTGGAATCTTATGAGTGTTACATGCATGCATTTTGATCATGAATTAAACTATAGAAAACATTTTTATTAAGGAGGAGGAGTACTCAATATGATCTAGATGATCCAAATGGTGCAAATGATGACGAATATATGTGTGTGTGAATGTTCTTGAGCTCCAAAGCAACTTCTATAATGCTTCCTTCTTGCTAGATCCTTTCTTTTCTTTGATCCTCTTGTTTATAATTCCAGAACTTCAAATGTTGGTGTCTATATATGTATGAGGATGTGTTTGTGTGATTTATGGAGCCATGCAAGTGAAATTGACGTATGAAATGATCATACTCACAAGATCTTCCATACACTCTCTATATATATTATCTCAACAACAGTATTCCAAAATGAAAGAAATGAGAGACGGTGATGGGTATTTATAGAGTTTGAAGACCCAGGGGCAAAATAGTCATTTTACAGTAATAATAGCTCGAGAGCTCATATTCTCTGGGGCGTTCGTGGCTCCTAATTTATATATTCATCTAGAGCACTACTACAATCACACACTTTTCTACAACTTTTTGACATCTGGCTTCAAATGTATGTACCTTGTGTTGTGTAAGTTGTGCACAGAAAAGTGTGAAAAATTCAAACAGCATAACGTACATGTATTTAAAGCATAGTGTGTCAAAAAGTGTGTAAAAAAGTGCGTTTGCTAACACAACTAAAAAGTTGTGCGCTCTTGTGCAACACCCAAGTGTAGGTGATCGTGCAAGTAATATAGTAATGGAAGTCCAGGTCGATCCCACAGGGAAGGAATAGGAAGAATATCTACAAAGTTATGACCTAAAGAAAAAGAAAAGAAAATATCAATATACGGGTGTAGGTTCTAACGAATCCTAATTAATTCAGTTAAACTAAATAATAAACTAAAGCTTATAGAAACATACTAATAAAACAAATAATTTAAAGGTGTTGGAAATACGTGAATCCACATTAATCCTAACCATCTACCATGCATACTCATTAACGTTCTATGGAGTTCATTCCTTTTCAGCATTCCGTATTTTTCTAAAGATAAAGAATCAATAGCCCTTTCATGACCGGGACTACATCATCACAATTGATTTAAAATACTTGGAAGACAGTTTAAAACAATGGTTATTACTTGCACTCTAAATGGTGTTAGCATTCAAAGTGGTTTTCAAAAGTCATTGAAGAAAATAGCCTTAAGGCTTTAAGTTCTAAAAATTGTTGTGACAAACTGAGCTTATAGGGACAATTTGATGACAGATTTCTAAAACAGAAAGTCATGGAATACTTAAAAGAATCATCTCAGGAATTAACATGTTCGATCGATCGAAGCGCTCTCGATCGATCGGATAGCATCATCCTTTAATCGATCGAAATGTCTTCGATCGCTTGAATATGGCTCTGGTTCGATCGATCGAAATACCTTCGATCGATCGAGCCCAAGGTTTCTAAAGATTGCATGGCAGAGGTTGGGAATCAATGTTTCATCACATATTTCCAACATCTACACTATGGAAACATTAATAAACTAGTGCAGAAACAGTAACCTAAAGTAATCATAGCATATAAACTAATAACAATCAAATAGAGAAAAAGGATAAGAGAAACCTGTAAATAATCTGAAAAAAACTTGTAAATAACTTGAAATAAAGTTGAATCTTCAATAATCTTCAATAAATCAATGGAAAAGAGGAAAAATAACATGAATCTAACCTAACCTACACCTAATCTAACCCTAAAACTACCCTAAACTGCTATTTTCTGCGTTCTAGAGCGTCCTCATTTTGTCTAGCATCAAAACGACATATATATAGGGTTCCTGCAGAGTTTATGCAACTTTTGGGTGAATATGAAGTTCAATCGATCGAGATTAGTTCGATCGATCGAAGGTTCGATCGATTGAACTCTCTGACTTTGACAGCTCTGCGTACCGATGGGAGAATGGCCATAAATGTTTACTCAGACCTCGGATTGACCTCTCGTTTGAGGCCACATGACCGTAACTCAAAGATCTATATTTTATATCTCCGGGAAAATCTTCCAAATCTGAAGTCTTCATTGTCAAAATTAGCATTTTTTCAGCTGCTTCTGTTGTTCTCTTCTCCAAAATCACTTTCTTTAGCTCCACTTCATTGAATTACATCCTAATACTTATAGAACAATGCAAAAACATATTTTTTAGTATTAACACAATAAAAAGAACATTGCTATTAGAATGCACCTAAATATAGGGACTTTGGGGATAAAAGTATGCATAAAAGATCATATAATACACAATAAATATGCACTTTTCACATCGAATCATTTGCCTAGCATTATTCATTCATCTAACAGATTTAAGGGTTCAAAGGTCTAAGTAAACCAATGTTCATAAGTTTAAAGATCAAAGTTCAATGTATATATATGAATCATAACTTACATATTCATAACTGATTATGGAAAAACATTAGCAATTAAGAAAATACAAGGAAATGGAACGATGTTACAGAATGCCTTTTAGCTACCTCCTCCAACTGCTGTCTCATTTGTCTTCCATGTGTCCTAGTAGTTACCCTACAAATTCAAACACCCCAAACTGTCATAGCTCTTCGCACCTTTGTCTTATATACTGAACTATCTTCAACGTATTGAATCCTCATTAGTTTAAAGCCATGCAAGCAAATTCCTTCATGCCTTCTGTTGGGAATATGCCCTCAAACTAGTTAGTTGGATAGTGGAATATCATCATGCATTTATGTATTTTAGTTCATGAGATGAATATTAGACTGAAATCCTTAAACATCATTGTATGTGATTCATTTATGCATGTGATTACACATGTGAAATGTTAATAACAAATCCTTGTGGTTTCAAATAATTCACAGTGGATGAGAAGACTGGATAACTTATCAGGTATACACTATAAAATGATTAACGTATATAGGATAGAATGATGAATCTCATTCATAAGAATCTTTGACTCTTGGTTGATATGCTAGTGCACATGGTGCATTGACGGACCTGAGTTAAACCTATTGACACCTAAATGTTGTTACCGTTAGTACTAACTCAAACTTGTTTAGTGTTATGCCCTGGAGTATGCCAAAAATAGGAAAAATTAACATTTCCTTTATGGGTCCGTAGATCTTTGATTGGTTTAAGGATCGCGTGCTTGTCCGTACAAAAAAGAACCAATATGATAGCCATAAATAATAATTGAAGCAGTAATAATAAGAATGGTGGTTCTAGGCTTACATAATGCTAAAAATCAGACTCTTATGTCCATTATTACAACCCACAAAACTGAAAGAGAAGGTAACAATATCCTGGGCTTAAAGCCCTACAACATATTAATAAAAAGATTGGCATCAATTGCCTTAACTATACAAAAGATACATAAACAAATGTCTTTACTTCTAGTAGTTAGCTCGCAAATCCATAGCCTTCCTCGATGTACTCCTCGTCTGGGTAACTGTCACAACCCGATTTTTGGACAACTAAATATTTAATCCAGATCATGTATCCAGACTAATATTTAATTTCCAAAACACCGATAGTGGCACCCTCACACAGGCTAATAAATAATTTATTTGAAAATAGAATTTAATACTCATTAAATAAGGACACGTGATCCTGTGTTAATATAAAAACTATGTATTATTAAACTTATATTCCCAATCCTCCATTTCATTATAAAAGAAATAATATTCTATTACAAATATAATACCATTTTAATTTACAAAACGAATACAAAATTCATTAAATAAAATTTCGTACAAAGTTCAGAAAAAAAGAAATAAAATCTATACATCCGATGGTCAGAGCAACTACAACGTTCCAATGCCCAAAAGACTCCACAGCCAAGCACATCGGTCACATCATCAAAAGCAATATCCTGCACAAGTCATCCAACTATGTTTCAAACAGAAACGCACCCGAATGCATAACACACTCGGGTCAGTCACATGACTGGTATGAGTTAAACAAAAATAATAAAGCTCGACTATACATGAGAACTCATATCTCTTTAAGTACAAACAAATTAATTCATATTAACGAGCACGAAATCACACAAAAATGTGATGTAGCAAATACGCTTATTTTAACTTTCATAAAACTGCTACTGTAATATGCGTTTTCTGCCCAAACAGTGCAGGAAAAACATCATTAGACGAAAGTTGTCCAGAATTGCTTTTCCTACAGGCAATTGCGAACAGAATCACGAAAACTATAACGTATGATTTATTATGAATTTTCTACACAAATTTAATCCGTTAAAACCTCAAACACAAAAATTGAATAATTGCTCAAATGTATATTCAAGACTCATCTATAAATCTCAAATCACAACTTCAATCATTATAAAAGAAAACCTAAATCTCATAAATTCATAACTATACTGATTAAATATTCTATCCATTTAAATTTCAATCAAATGAGATTGAAAGAAAATCACAAGTTAACTCACCAATTTAGGGCTTCAAGGTTGATGATGATTACACAAACCAAAGATTGAATGTCCTCTTTTTTTCTCTTATTCTCTTCTTCTCCTTCTTCTTCTTCTTCTTTTTCTTCTGCTTTCTCTCGACTGCTCTATCTCTCTCTCTCTCTCTCACACACACACACACAAACGTCTGTTCTCCTCTTCTTCTTCTTCTTCTTCTCTCTTCTTCTCTCTTTTCTCTTCCCTTTTTTTTTTGTTACTATGGGGGCTAGGGTTTCAATATATGTATATGTATACTACACACACAACACATGTCAATAAAATACACAAAAATATATAAATCCCGTTTTTTGTCTAAGGGTCTCACAAAAAGGCTTTATATGGGCCCGAAAATGCATTCTAAAGTGGCAAATGATTAGCCCAATGGATACCCATGACCTCGGGCACTAAATTTCTATGTTAAGCACACTACTTAACATACTAACGACCCGTACACGCTACTTCAACATTTTTTTTAGGTGTCACTAAGATACATACACATAGTTAATGTCTAATACTTCAAAATAATAATATAAAAATTACTAAAAGCACGTAGAAAATTTGGGTTGTTACATCAATCCTAGATTGTTATTCCCTCTGCCGATCGCAGAATTGTCAGATTAAAGTAATCGAGATCGAATTGTTACCATAATCATTGTAGAGTTCTCAAAATGATTACACAAATTGCAAAGGTGTATCTAAATCTATGTCTTTGTATGTATATTGATTGGACGCAATACAAACGAGAAGTAGGTCTAGTTTAATTAAGTTTTGAATTGTATACATATTCCGCTTCGCACTGAGATTCAATTTTCCCTTCACCTTCCACGTGTCTGAATGTTATTAGCCAGATATGTTTGGCCCAAATAGTATCGTATGTAGCAAGGAAGATGAACACAAGTGTTAGTCATAAGATTAATTAAAGGATGGGGTTGGCTAAATGCACCACACTTTTTGTGAATTACACCACACTTTATTATTCTGACTTCCCTTGAGGTTTGGTGTAATAACAACTAGCCTCATAAGTTTGACAAAAAGTCAAGAACCTCCCTTAAAATTTATAACTTTATAACAACTAGCACCACTTCTTAAATAAAATTAGACAAACTAATCGATATTTATGATGTTAATTAAAAATAGTAATAATAGCAACTGAAGGACAAATTTTTTATGACTTAATGGGTTAATTACACTCATGTATCCTATGTTTTATCTCAATTACACGAACCTCCCTTAAAATCAGTATTCTATAACACTTTTCCCCCTTAAATTACTTAATACTTATTCTGTAACACTTCCCCCCCCCCCCCCCCCCCCCCCCCCCCTTAAAGTGTAAAAAAATACTAGACATAAGTGAGGTCAGTTCAACTTTTGAAAATGCGAGGGAGGTCCATGTAATTAAGGCAAAACACAAGGGAGGAGAGTGTAATTAACCCTAACTTATAATAATTTCAAGTATATCTTACTAGTTTAGGTTTAAACTCATGCTTCTTTTGTTTTGACGCAAATTTAACATTTTATATTAGAAATTAATTTTCATGAAAATTACTCATGTATAATTATTATTTTTCTTATGTTTTCCGGTGTTTGGCTAAAATGCTAAAATTCTTTTTTCCGAAAAAATCATATTTTTGTGTTCTATCTTATGTTCGCACACCGTGTCTGGCTCAAAACACATCTTCAAATTCCTAGAATTAAGTCCACAGTCACTTCCTTCTCTCTCTCTCTCTCTGATATATATAATATATAAATATGTATTTATTCAAGCCTCTATGAAATCGACAAAGCCAAAATCTTAAACCAGCATAGAGCTTTTTATAAAAAATGTGTCTCTCACAATCTTCCAAAATACCTCACCTATTAGTCTCAAACATTCTAATCTCGAGGAAATGCGTATGTTTAGGAAACATTCGATGATAGAACTCAGACCTTTGAAGCACAACTGACAACAATCGATTGATTGCTTTGGGACTACAGCCCAATCCATACTGACTTGCATACTTTGCCTTAAACCATAGGTTCAATCTTTACTCTCAACTCTTTGGATCACTTATCCAATCTTTGGACTAGATGCCCAATCTTTTATGTCACTTTTGGAATTTTTATGTCATTGTTTAAAAAAAAGTGACATAAAATAGTAAGTATTTATGTCGGTTTGTATCAAATTGACATAACAAAGTAAGTATTTATGCCAATTATTCAATAAATGACATAAATGGTTCAAATTAAAAACGCAGTGGCAATGTTTTTAATAAAACTCAAATCTAAAAAAATCGACATAAATTGTTTGACTGAAAAATGTGAATTTCTTAAGCCTTATGATTTCAATTTACAAACCCTAGCCTTCGTTCCTCTGTTCCTCTTTCTCATCCTCCATCTCTCTCTCTCTCTCTCTCTCTCATCTCTTCTCTACCTAATTAGTAAACTCTAATCAGTAAACTCTCGCTCCCATTCTCTCTACCACAGAAGTGCTCGTCGTTGAGGTCATCGCCACCGGTCACACCGCTATTGGTTATTGTTGCTACCAAGGTACGTAGGTCCCTCTCTCTTGTATGGGTGCGTGTGTATATGTATTCTGATGTGTGTACATTTGTGTTATGTGTGTGTGTGTGTGCGTGCGCTCACCCGTGTCTAACCTAGTGTGTGTGTGTGTGTGTTTATTATGTGTGCTCATATAATGAACTGAATGAACTGATTTGCTGCTTTCGAATGAATAGATAGTAGAAATTGTGACTCCACCATGCACCACTGTGCCCCTGCTAAAAATTATGCTATATGTATGCGACGTTCCTATCTAAATTAACAACAATTGACCTAAGGACTATCTTCTTTTTAACTTCAATTTTAGGATATGGGGTTTGATCAGTTTGGAGTTAGAAATCCATTGACTCTGTTACTTAATTCATGGTTCTCTGTTATTTGATATATGTAACAACCTTCTTAATTGTTTTTTCCTTCTCTATTTATGTTTCACAAGAAAAGATTAGATATTGAATTCATCCCCTTAAATTGCCACATCCATGTACATGTATTTGTAGGTAAGTTCTATCATTGATTTGTCCCTAATTAATTTACCATTCTCTGTGCTTAAATGCACACTTTGTCCCTAAAAAAAACAAAATGCACAACTACTGCTCAAGGATCTAATGTCGAATTTACATTGAACGGTTCTTCATTCTTAATCCAATTTTTATGTTCGGCTGTTAATCTTTCCTAAATTCAGGATTGTTATTCATGCTTATTATGATCTTCAACTTCTAACTCCCAAAAGCCAAATACCAAATTCATGCCAGGGAATCGTTTGTTTGATCACTACATTGGTATGATTGCTACTTTAGTAGATTCTAGCTTTCTGAAACATTTCGAATGTTACTCTTTCTAGTTAACTTCTAATGCCCAAAGCTAAACTAGCCCATAGCTTGGAGCAACAAACAATGTAGAATCATAAGCCCAAATCTATGTCTTAGCACATTTAGAATCTATTTGGTTCATGGATTTAGTAAGGGAAAGGAATAGAAAATTGAGTTTTGTATAAACTTTGAGCAAACTATACCTATTATTGATGAAGATAACATATGTTGTTGTTGTAGCTCGTATATTAAGTTCCACTCTTGTCGTTCCAAAGATGGACCAAAAATCTTTTTGGAAGGACACCGGGTTGTTCTTTTTGTAGTTCATTTACTGATCTATTATCTAATTTCTATATTTCCTTCATACAAATGATTGGTCACTTGGCATTTATGCCTAGAATAATATTTTTTGCAGCAAGTTTTTTGAAATCTTTGACATGGAAGACTGGTCGAAAGGATGAGAATGAAAATCAAGCATTTTATTGCTCTGCTCTTGAGGCAAAGTGCAATTTATCGTCAACCTTGTTGTTGGTAACATTACTAAAGTTGTTTGTTTGCTTGTTGTTCTTAACCCTTTTCAACTGAATTAAGTCCCTTTATTTTCATATTTGAGGTCAGAAAAATTTGAAAGAACAAGATACATAAAAATATATACATGCATGCTTGTACCTATCTGTTGAAAGAACTAGGTGCAATACGAAAGAGATGGAAAACTTTACATGTAAGTCTTCTTGTATATTATACAACATCATTGTTGTGTTTGGAACAACATTCTTTAATGTATAATTTCTAGGAAAAAAAACACTCCTTAACATATCTTTACCAGTTTTAATGAACTATAGTGTGCTTGGAATGACATTTTTTTAATGGGGATCACACTGTAACCATTCAAGTTGAATATTCAAATGTACAAGGGTTTTGTTTTTTTGGCTATTTTTGGTGTTTGTATTGTCCATTCAATGTGAAAAAGTTGTAAACTATGTATGTATTTTCTGAGTGTGTGAGTATATTATTATATTGTGTGTGGATGTCCATCTCTATGAATAAAGTATTTGGTTGGCCCCATTGAACGAGATTGGTGAAGAACTTCTAGTCCCTTGTGGCAATGCTTTACACAAGTAATCAGATTACTTGGATAGGAACCATGTCCAGCTAGACTAGACTAGACTAGACTAGAGCCGCATATGAGTCACTCAGGTCAAGCCCCTTTTAGATTTCAACTCATTCATTACACAGTGAGCTTTGTTGGGGGAGGGGCGGGGCATCAATGAAGAAAAAATATGAAGCTATTGGGATGGTGGTTAATGTTAGTGGGTTCACTTCGGTTGCCGTCCATTTGGTTTGGTTTCTTTGATATATGGGCTCTCCTTCTCGCCATCTTCTCTAGGATCAATAGTTAGCTTTCCCTCCAATCTCTCTTCTTACAATTACATATATATAATTATATATATATGCATATCGTGTTGCTCTTGACCATTGATTTCTCAATATTTATAAGGATAATTTATATTGCTGCGGCAGTCATGACATCTGAACAGATCTCTGTGACCCTCACACAACTCCTAGAGGGCCAACGTCAAATCCAGCAGCAGATCGAAGCCCTGCTATCCCAGCAAACCAGTCCACTAGTGGCCGGGAAATGACCCGGGAACGTTGTGTATGGTCGGGAACCGATCTTGACCAGACAATGTGCCCGAGCTAATCCATCCCATTTTGAGGATGCTTGAGACATCAACAGTAAGCGTACTGCCCGAGAAGAAAGGCAGAAGCATATGGCCTGAGAATCAGCCCAGGGTCACTCGGTCAAGAGCCAAGTTATCCCTAGGCGAACGATTACCCGGAGTCATACCCGAGCCCGATCACAGAGGACAACACACCACCATGAAGAAGAAGCCTCTTCCACCGACTCGATAAACCCCTCGGATACTGGTCGGGAAGGAATGGAAGCCTGAATCAAGGACTTGCAGAAGTAGGTTGACAGATGGCCAAAATGCTTGGTCAAAATCGTGCTCAGAATCAAGCCAATACCGATACAGAGTCACCGTTCTCTAGCCAGATCACGAGATTCTCCATCCCGCGCAGATGCAAGTAGTCTCGCCAAGATTTATAATCTTATACAATGGCTCAGGGAGCCCGATCGACCATATCCAGACCTACAACGCTCGGATGGCTGTGGCTACACAAGCCGACGAGCTGTATTGCCTGGCCTTCCCTAGCACTTTGAAAGGCCCGGGCGCCCAATGGTTCTACTCCTTGAAACACCGATCGGTACGTAGTTTCAGGCAGCTGAGCAAGCAATTCATCGACCAGTTCGCCGGTATGCATGAACGGCCCAAGCCAGACATGCAGCTACTGACGGTCAGACAACAGAATAATGAGTCCCTCAAGGTGTTCTCCGACCGGTTCAACCAACAGAAGCTTCAAATCCGCAATTTGAGCGAGACAATCGCCATCATAGCCATCTGCTCGGGAGTTCAACACACCAAGTGTGCCACGTCGTTCCACAAAAACCGACCGGCAACTTTGGTTGAGCTCTCTGAGAGGGTTGGAAAATACATTGACACTGAAGAATTTCTAAAGACCAAAGACACCGGGCAAGAAAACAACGAGTCTTCCAGAAGTAAGCGAAAGTAAGATTAGCCCGGGAGTTCTATAGTTCTTCAAGTTCATAGCGGTCTGAGTCCAGCAATCTCGACCTGACCACCAGTTCACAGCAGTCCGGTTCAGGCAGCCCCGACTGGACCTCCAGCTCACAGCAGGCAGGGTTTGACAGTCCCAACCCGACCTCCAGTTCACATCAGTCAGGATCAAGCAGTTCTGACTTTGCCTCCAACACAGTGAAATTAGGAGCCCAAAGATCCTGATATGACCCCCTATCTCCATCGGTCTAGATGAGCCGGACTATAGTGGTACTTGCCTAATCACCACATGAGGCTCCACTGATTGTCAGAGTGCTTATACAAAGACCTCGGGCCTAACCTGAGGCACAAGTTTTGCTTAGGTCCAATCGACGATGGGGGCAAATCCCCTAGGTGGCTGATGATGGAAAGCTTCAAAAGACCCTGCAACCACCATGTTCTAGGTCAGTTACCTACAGTCATAGCCTCTGTAAGACCCTCATCTTAGCGAAAGCTTGGGGGGCAAGACGGCGCAATGAACTAAACAGGCAATCACACAGGTTATCTACAGGCCTCGCGGATAACCAAATCAAAATCTTGGACAACCAGAGCACCTACGGTACTCAGAGGCATTAACTCCACTTAGGTCCAAACCGACGATAGAGGTGACTAAAATCTCTTAGGTTGGCCCACGATAGAGGAGCAAAAAGGACCCTACAGCGACACGCTCTAGGTCGGCTCCACCAACATGGTCAAGCTCTTCTCCCAAGAGTCTTGACGAAGGCTGATTGAGGGGAAGACAACCATCCTGGGATTTAACATAAAAGGACCCTAAAGCAATACACTTTTGGTCAGCTTTTCCAACATGGTAAAATTCTTCTACCCACAAGCACTCAACTCCTAGCCAGTTCCTAAGGACTTACCAGGCTCAGAAGCCCCGAGGTAGGTTCCCCAAGAACTCAGACAGTGGCAAGTAACATCAAACAGATTTCCAAACTTGCCTCGACATAGCATATGGCCAACCTTAGAAATGGGGGCAGCTTATACACCCAAAAATGGCTCTATCCTATGACCGAGCAGTTCAAATCAGCATCCAGTCCATGTCCCAGTGAAATTATGCACAACTCCTCTGATAAGCATCATCCCGAGCGGTTTGGTCCACCTGATGCCTCCCGAACGGTTCGTCCATGACCCGGCCAACAGGTCGTGAAGACCGCACAGGCACATCCCACCGCGGAAACAACTCATCCGGGCCCACAGGCATGATCCCAAGCATTACGGGCAGTTTCCTACTAAAGCTAGAAGACTAATGGAAAGTGCAAACTATTTCCTAATCCAATTAGGAAACCCCCACAATTATTGTCAATAAATCCTAATACAATTAGGAAACTTACTTGATTGGTGTCAATCACATCCTAATTGGATTATATTTCCTTATCCATGTACGAGTAGGTCTCTTACATCTATAAAAGAGACCTCTCACCAACCAATGAAGGGGCCGATTTTTCAGTCTACATAGCACCTCTATAGCATTCATCAACATGCCCGGCCGGCCTACGGTAGCTCTAGACATGTTGGTTCGCCACAAGCCCCCGACTCTTTTATAGTATAATGAACGTGCTCAGACACACACGTGGACGTAGGTACCTTCATTAATAGGGTCGAACCATATACAAAAAAAATAGTCTCTCTCCTTCTTTCTCCTTAATCTGCTCCACTTTACTCTTACCAATTTTTGGCATCATCACCGCTTATTGAAAAAGCAGCCAAAATGAAAAAAAAATAAAAAATAAAAAAAATAAAAACACTAAAAATAATCACTGAATGCATTCTTAGTTTTGTGAACTCAATTGCTTAAAATTTTCAGTACTTAAAAATTAGTACTTAATTTTCAGATTTATCAAACGGACCCATAGTATCACAAATCTTTTAATTGTCTAGAGCATTTCCTGTAGAAATACTTTATAATAATTCTATCGCTTCTAATCGAAGTGGCCTTCTCAGTCATAGCAGACTTTAAACTAATGGCTTTTGTGCAATTTAGAAATGGCATACGCATTTAGAATCTTTGAATTGTTATAGATCTCTGAAATTGATTCCCAAAAAAAAAAAGGGAAAAAAATCTATTTCAGCGAGGTTGTGTAAATTTCCCCCTTTCAGGAATGGCTACATTTATGTTAAGTCTAGCAATCATGCTATTATTCTTGTACCTATGGCACGGCATTGTCTTTCACGATCATAGGCTACCTAATGTGTTTACTATATCTTTGGTGGGTGTTTATGGAAATTATAGCATATTGGTCCAGCTGTTCTGTTGCCTGAAATACTAGGACCAGTAGATCATAATTGCATATGTGCCTTCGGTGTTTGAACGATCTACTTTCACTGGCCCAATTAAGAAAGTGAAGTCGTACAAAAACATATTTTGCTTTTTTACTTCCATAATCATATAGCGTATGAATGCTAGTATTCTACATATGTATCGATGAGATCATGTTTAAAGACTCTTCCAGATGACAGAAAATGAGATGCAGAAGTCATAACTTTTCCCTGCAAATTTTGGGATCACGGTTGCTATTTAGATCTAGTGATCAACAGCTCACTTATTTTGTCATAGATTGTATTTAATCTTCATCTTGGGTTCATTTTCTACTATTAGCCTGTATAGAATGTCATAGACTCAAAGTTAATCCAATGTTCTTTTTTCCTTCTTTTTCCTTATTCCCTGTAATGTTCCATGAGTTTTTTTAGTGGCATTTTTTTTTGTTTTGTTTGTATTCTCACAATTTTATGTTGTTTGTTAATTTTTTTTTGCAGTGGCTGATGTTCATTGAAGGACATTTGGTGTCTGGACACTTTTGTCTCGCACTTTTTGCTTTCTTTGTGCTTTTAACCTTGGTAACAGGCCACTCTACTTGGCAACCTTTTGTTGTTCATCTATGCCTTCGGTCATTTCTTGACTGAATACCTAATTTTTGAGACAATGGCCATTGCAAATTTGACAACTGTTGGCATCTTTACAGGTGTGTATTGAAACAACTAATGTTCCTAACCAAAATTGCAACGGATTTAAATCTTGCTTTATACCTTTAAGTTGGATTTTCGTGCCTTTCGATTTTGGTTTTTTTTTTTTTTTTTACTTGTAACTTTTGTCATCGTCCTCATCACACATATTAAGTATTCACAGTAGCAAAATACCATCTTTTCATTGGCTTCTCAAATTTTTTTTCATTAACAACCCTTTACTTGTGCCAGAAAGCATTTTGACAATGTCTATTATAAAAAAATTACTTGGGGAAATAGAACTAAGAGACAAGGCCTAGTACTAAAGTACCTTGAACCAGATTTTAGAAATGGTATCAATACTAGTAGTATTTAAACAACATTTTTAAGAGTTACTAATGGCTCCCCTTTTGGGTCCCCCATTGGAGTGCAATTTTTGGAATGGAAGGAGTCATTTTGGCATATTTTGGTTTTGGGTCCCCTAATGGCTCCTCCATTGGTGTTGCTATTAGCAGTTCTAGGAGTTTCGGGTAGTGTACGAAGTCTTTATTGCTGATTTGCTGTTATTTTGGAAAATGGTGTTTAACTAGTATGGATAACTGTGTAAGTTTTTTTTTTTATCTTGGCTTCTCTTTTGAGGACATTGACGTATTGTAGTCACATTTTATCTACATTTCACAATTCCATGTTGGATCATTTCTGCACTTGCATTTTACTCCTTTAGAACTTGGAAATGAATATTGGGTCTTGAGTGCTTTTCAATCTATTTGCATAATATGGAATTTCTTCTAGAAAACCACCAGTCAAACTCAACTTGGCAAGCATACTAGTCCAACATAGCTTGGCAAAACATACAAAAAAATAAAACACTATACGCTGTTTCTTCCTCTCTTATAGTTGATCTTTCTAATTTCTTTAGTACACGTTATTGTGATGTGTTTCTCTAAGGTTAGTATTACATAATTGTTTCTTTGTAGAGTTGCTATTTAGGATAAAAAGTGCATTTCCATTTTGGGCACTCATAGTTTTGTGTATATTTTCATAGTTCCATTTCCATTCTCTTAGATCAATTTTCATAAACTGTGGATTTTCATATCTGTTTCTTTGTTAAGAACCTAGTATTCTTCAAATGGGTTTTCTTGAGTCCATTATTGTCATCAAAGGTAAAAGTTTTTTTTTTGTACAATGCAGCATTATTGTATAAACTTCTCTTTGGGATGGATCTACTATCCAACATCGTACAGATATGTGAATGAGAAATCATCAAGCTCCTAACTTGAGGTAAATCCAGATCCGTAATTTCTTTCGATTCAAGTGTCCTAAAAATGGTTGGAATGAGCTTAATGAATATTTGGATCGAAAATCCCAGGCTCAATTGCAATAAGTTTGCCATGTTTATTATTAACTTCTTTCTCTTTTTTATTTTATTTTATATGAACATAGTAGGAACTGATATTTGCAAACTTAGTTTTGAAGGTATAAGTATATGAATTTGCATATTTGCGTCTAACTTATGTGTCTTTACTCTTTTATTATTAATTTATATTACTAATGAAAACTTTTTCTTTTTCTTTTTGTAGGTACAAAGGTTAAAATTTTTATAGGGAGTTCTAAATAACAAGGGAAGCCACTTTTTTTGTGTAAACGTTTCCATAATAATTTTTGTAGTACTTGTGGATGGATGTAACATATATATGTCATTATCTTAGTACATGGGGATCGATTGTATTATTTTTTTGTTGATTCAATTGGTTGATATGTTGAGATGAATAGATGAAATTTATGGGTTGGAGTATATTATTGAGTTGGATTTAATTTTGTACAGGGTGCTATTGATGCAATCACCAATTTTGTTAAAAAAAATATATATATATTCAAACATTTATGTCATTTTTAAGAAAACTGGCATAAATAAATAAGTATTTATGTCACTTTTAAAGTATTTATGTCGCTTTTAAAGTATTTGTCACTTTTTATACTTTAATTTAATTATTTTGTTTGGTATTTATGTTACTTTAAGTTAAAAGTGACAAATAAAATTGTATTTATATCACTTTTAAGTATTTATGCCATTTTTTATCAACATATGTTTCATTTTTATGAAACATTTATGTTGCCGCAATTTATGTCACTTTCTACTGAAAAAAAGTGACAAAAATGCCTATTTATGTCACTTTCAATTTTCCTTATAGTGATAGTCGATATGAACTCATAACTTGTATAAGGTATGTGTTCTCAATCTTGAGACGATTATGAACACAGACTGTGGATATGACTGCTTTGACTTACCAATTAGTGAGGTCTATAAAAGATCAACACCTGAATATCTTGAGTATGTCATGTTGATAGGGTTGTGAAAATATATTGTCAAGATAGAATATACCCTTTGATAAAGAGTAAGCATTCCCTTGAGAATGTTAGCGAATTACTGAGAACTGCAGTCTTGTTGATAAGTAGTTGTGAACATGTTTGGTAATCATTCAAGGTGAATGGGACTCAAGGTATGGGAGATGTAATCATTATTCATGTTGCCAATATCAGTTATCCGACTACTTGAATATGATTATGAATGCTGAAGGTAGAGGGACATTAGTACACCATACAAGTCTAGTTATCGCTTCGAATATGTTCTTTTGTGTTGGAGTTCAGTCATCGTTTTATATTCGAGTAAACGTTAACTGATTAGATCGGTTGAAAGTAAGGTCGGTTATGGGAATCTATAAATAGGGCAACTGCTTCCAGAAATCAGAGTTCGTCATTTTATTATACCAGAAGCTGCAGAAACTGTTTTAGGGTTCCCAAACTTTCCCTATCCTCTCTGGTAGGAACCCTAGTCTTTCCAGCAAGCATCCGTAGGAGTCATAAAGGTGAAGACAATGTAGTGGAGGTTGTTGTACCATCAAGAAAGAAGAAAATCATAATTGGGTTCAAGACTTGAGGTATAAACTCTTCTCCCTCTTGTATATATGCATATATAGAGTTAACGAGTAGTAGATCTGGGATACCAACAAAGTTTTCGAACATGGTTTTTCCACTGCACGTTTAAATAAATTTTAAACCTATTTTTCCTTCAAGTAGAGTCATCTCATCTTCTCAACTGGCTACGTCATGTTGTATGCGATGAATGCGCTTGTGAGTTGGTCCACGACCACCCAAATAGAATTATGGTTTTACTGCGACCTTGGCAAACCCACGACGAAGTCCGTCGAGATGTACTCCCACTTCCATTCAAGTATAGGCAGCGGTTGTAAAAGTCGTGACGGGTTCTGATGCTCGGCCTTGACTTGCTGACAAGTAAAACACTTCGAAACGTGCTCCGCAACGTCCCTCTTCATACCTTCCACCAAAACTCCTCTTTAGGTCCATGTACATCTTCGTACTCCCTAGACGAATTTTTAGTCTTGACCTGTGCGCTTCATTCATCACTTCTTCTCTCAATCAATCATCCTTTGGCACACAGAGTTGGTCTCAACATCGAAGGCTTCTGTCTTGTCCAATTCTCCATTCCTCCGGATCCTTAACTATTGCTCTATGAAACCATTGCCGCAGTCCTTTGCTCTTCTTCTGAGCTACAATAATTTGACTGATAAGGGTCAATTACTAAGCACCCAAAATTCTTCCCTTCTTCCGAATTCGCAGCATGGAAATCAAATTCGGCTAAAGTCTCCAATGCTTGCCACTCTCTAATCATCAAAGAAACAATCCTACTGCAAGGTCTCCTACTCAAAGCATCTACGACTAAATTTCCCTTACCGGGGTGGTATTGCAAAGAGAAGTCATAATCTTTAAACAACTCCAACTAGCATCGAAGCCTCATATTCAACTCCGTCTGAGAGAACAGGTACTTAAGGCTCTTATGTTCAGTGCATAGGTCGAACTTCTCTCCAATAGGAAATGTCTACAAGTCTTGAGAACAAAAACAATAGTTGCTAGCTCCAAATTGTGCGTTGGGTAGTTCATCTCATGCAATTTCAGTTGTCGCGATCCACAGGCAATCACCTTTCCCACTTGCATAAGCATGCAACCGAGTCCTTGATTAGAAGCATCGATGTAGATGGTAAATCTCTCTTTATTCTTTGGTATGGTAAGCACTAGCGCAGAAGTTAACCTCCCCTTTAACTCCTAAAAAAGCACATTCATGCTTATCTAACCATTCATACTTAAATCCTTCTTTGTCAAACTAGTTAAGGGCGTGGCTATGTTCGAAAATTCTTCTACAAATCTCCGATAGTACCCTGCTAATCCAAGGAAACTCCTTACTTTCTAGGCATTAGATGGCCTATTCCAACATAGAACTGCGTCAATCTTAGACGAGTCTACTGAAATTATTTCGAAAGAAGCCATATGCCCTAGGAATTTGACTTCTTCCATCCAGAATTCATACTTGCTCAATTTAGCATACAACTGATGGTTTGTAATGCAATCCGAACATGCCTCTCGTGGTCCTCCTTCGTCCTTGATCTGATCAATATATCATCGATAAACACAATCACAAATTGATCCAGGTTTGGTCGAAACACTCGATTCATCAGATCCATGAACACAACAGGGGTATAAGTGAGTCCGAACGACATCACAAAGAACACATAGTAACCATATCTAGTCGTGAACATAGTTTTCGGTATATACTCTGGTTAAACAAGCAACTAATGATACCCTGACCGTAGGTCTATCTTCGAAAATGTAGTTGTTTCCTGTAACTGGTCAAAAAAATCATCTATCCGAGGGAGAGGATGGAAGAAAAATAGATTTAAACACATGGCGGAAAGATTAAGTTACAAAATTTATTGGTAGTCCAGATCTACTGCTTATCAATTCTACAGATGCGTAAACAAAAGAGGGAAAAGAGTTATACCTCTGGTCTTGAACCCAATTCAGATTTTCTTCTTCCTTGATGGTGCAGCAGGCTCCATTAGATTTTCTTCACCCTTATGACTCCTGTGGATGCTTCTGGAAAGGCTAGAGTTGGTGGGAACTCTAACAGGGAGGATAAGAAGACTAAGGAAACCCTAAAATAGCTTCTGCAACTCTCGTATAGAAAAACAATGATTATTAAACTTTGTACACAACTGCCCTATTTATAGATTTCCAAAACCAACTTTAAGCCTTCGACCGATAGAAGTGGCTTTGATCCATCGAACCTTCGATCGGTTGAACCACTTTCGATCTATCGAACTTACCTTGACTTCAGTCGATCGAAACTCTTTCAATCGATTGAACCTGTCTTGACAAGATCCTCTTATGCCTTTCCAAGCATCTTGGTGGAGCTAAGAATGGGACCTCCTAGGCTCTTTATTGTTTACTCAGACCAGTTGTTAATTCCCATGACCAAACTCTTTGACAAGGAAATTAACCAACTGGTCAGTTAACGTTTACTTCACTATAAAATGATAACTGAACTTCAACGTAAAAGAACATATCCGAAGCAATAATCAGACTTGTATGATGTACTAATGTCCCACTACCATCAGCAATCATAATCATATTTAGGTAGTCGGATAACTGTTACAGTCATCTGGAATCATGACTACTTCTTATCTTCCTCAAGTCCCATTCACTACTCATCATAATTACCAAACATGTTGATAACTGCTTATCAACATTACTATAGTTCTCAGTAATCAACTTGGTAACATTCTCAAGGGAATGCTTACTCTTTAACAGAGTGTAGATTCTATCTTGACAATATATGTTCACAAACCTGTGAAAATGATATACCCAAGATACCCTAGTGTTGATCTTGAAGACCTCACTAATTGGTAAGTCAAAGTAGCCATATCCACAGTCTGGGCTCATAATCAGCTCAAAATTGAGAACACGTACATTATACAAGCTACAAATTCCTATCAACTATTGACAGTCTTAAGTGTCAATAGGAAAGCACAGGTCTGTCAATGCACTATAAGCACTAGCATATTTAAGTAAGAGCTATACTCTAGTGATTGAGATTCATCACTCCATCCTATGCTAGTTAATTATGCTACATTGTAAACCTAATGAGATATCCAGTTTCATCATCCATCGTGACAAATTCTAAGTATCAAAGAATAGCAATTCGTGTCTCGCTTGTATGTATCTCATATACACATGAATTACTTACTATGATACTTAAGGATTAAAATAATCATCTCATGAAAGACATACATAACAAAATGTAAAGTTGATATCCATATATTAAAATGTCAATGTCTCCTATATATATTAATGGTTTGAGGGCACAAACCCAACAAACTCCCACTTGTACTCAGACCCATTCAGGACTACATGTGAGACCTAAACTATCTAGATGACGATCAAAGACCTTTTGGGGCAGACCTCTTGGTGACAGTCACATCTCTACGTTGAACAATATCTTGAATTAGATGACATTTTTACTCTACGTGATTTCCCTTTCTGTGCTTTCTTGGCTCCTTGGACTGAGCCACTACCCCACTATTATCGCATAATAGCTGACAGCGACGCTGGTACCATCCCAAGCTCTATAAGGAAATTCTTGAGCCAAACAACATCCTTTGTGGCTTCACAAGCAGCTACATACTCAGCCTCTATAGTTGAGTCTACAATGCACTACTGCTTAATGCTCCTCTAAATAACCGCACTACCTCCTAAGGTAAACAGATGTCCGGATGTAGCCTTCCTCAGGATGTCAACTTCCTCGAATCTTTATCTGACATAAAGTCCAAGTTAGTGTATCCTACTAGAATCAACTCATCAATGCTATATATAAGAATATATATGACAGGGACATTAGTATTGTATTATACAAGTTTAGTAATTGCTTATGTATGTGTGATTTTGTTCTTATGAACTAGAGTGCAATTATCATTTTGTAGTGGTATTAATGAGAATTGATTAACTATTGATTCGTTAGTGAAATAAATTGACTAGATGAAATATTAATTAATCAAAGCTAGTAATTAAGAAGCTAGGGGTCCCACTCTTGGCTCATAAGGATGTTTGGATGTGAAAGAACAATGCAATATGAGATTCGGGATAAAATTGGAACCAATCGATTGGTGTAGCAATCAATTGGATGAGCAATCGATTGGCTTAGATCCCATCGATTGGTGCAACAATCAATTGGATGAGCAATCGATTAGTAAGGCAATCGATACCAATCGATTGCCAAGAGTGGCAATCGATTGGTACTTAGGTTGGTTCAAAAGTTTATAAATATAGAAACTGCGGGCAGAACATATGATACACGTCTTTTATTCTCCCAGAAGTTCCAGTATTGTTTATAGACTTTCCAAACCCTTCCTTAGCCTCCCAAGTTTGTTCTAGAAGGGTTTCCACCAAACCTAGCATCCAAGAACATTCAAGAGTCATAAGAGTGAAGATCTTTAACACTGAAAGATCTAAAATACATTAGGAATGAAGATCACTAACACCGGGCAATGTTCACATAAAGTGGGTCAGATTGCTCAATACTTATCACAACTTAACAAATTTTGGACACGACGAAGCTGACGTCGAGACGCAGCTAGTGTCAAAATTTGAAATCAATCAAAGATTGTTTAGTTCCTCTGCCAATCACATCTTTATCGAATCAAAGTGATCGGTATTGAATTGTCACCATAATCATTGAAGAGTTCTCGAAATGATTCCACAAATTGCAAGGTATATCTATGAGTATGTCTTTATATGTATATTGATTGCATGTTATACAAACGAGAAGTATATCTAGTTTAATTAAAGTTTTAAACTATATATATATTTTGCTGCGCACTAAGATCTAAGTTTCCCTTCAATTGGTATCAGAGCCATCTCGTTTATACAACTTAGAATCGAATTAGGAAGTATGATCAAATAGGATTAATCAAACTTATATCCTTTGTAGAAAAGGATTTTGTGATGGTTAAGATCATCTAGGTTTGATAGTATTTTAATCCGATTAGTTTAGAACTGATTAGATTAATTAGAAAATGTTTTGGTGTAGTTAAAATACATAATCTGGTATATTTCATGATCTGATCTAGAAAATTGCCTCTTTGTTATAGTCCAATCGATTGGTTTTGTTTCCAATCGATTGGATGGGCAATTGATTGGCAGTCCAATTGATTGCCTCCTTTTGGAAATCGATTGGTCTGTACTCGAATGTGGCAATCGATTGGTTTAGCTAGCAATTAATTGGCTTTGCCAGCAATCAATTGTCTTTGGGTAGAATGTGTGTTTTAGTTTTAAATTTGTATCAAAATTTTAATATTAGTATATTATGTATTTGGAATATTTATAAATAAATGTTTTTGAAAATTTTATTTTAAAATAGTTTAGTTAAAAATGTCATCGATGTATAGGTTTTAGAAAACTTAATCTTGTGCACCTACAGAGTTTTCTAAGAATTGGACAACATGTTTGTTTCGTCATGGAAAGCGATACAAAAATTCAACTCTTGTATGCTTGAAACTTCATAATTCCAAAATTTACATATTTGTGATTGTCACTTGTTTTATTTTAAGAATATTTCATGCGTGGATGTGTTTATTATACATATTATGTGCATGTCAACTAATCTCTTAAGCAGGTAGCCTACTCTCTCATGGCAAGATTAGATGATTATTTTAATTAGTTTACATGTCATTTAATTTAGTTTGTGGCAGTGTAAAGGGCATTACGGTTTCATTCCTATGCAAAGTAGAACTGTAATGGTTTCCCTAGATATTTATGCAATTTATCTTTTTTCTAGATCTTTTTGCACACTTCTTCAGAGAGGTAAGACGATTGTAAATTAGATTAATTAGAGAAGCTACAAGATAGAGCCATAAAAATCTTGGAACCATGAATATGGAGTCTTAGAGTTTGAAGCCTTGAGATGAACTATGGAGATAGTGCCATTAGAGAGATGGGCTTATTTTTATTCATGCATGATTATTTATTTAATTTTGTGCAAATGATTGCTTGCACATGTTTACGTTTATTGATTGGGAATGAATAGTTACCTTTTATAGTCCTGCAAATATGCTTTGCTAGCCCTCTTCATTTAGATATTAAGTGTTTTTAATATGTATTCTATGTTTTGTAGGTTTTGGAGCTTTAACTTGAAAATGCACCAAAATTTTATGATTAATGGCTTTGGAAGTCATTATGTGTTCAAAAGGTGATTCCAGTGAAAATGGGAGACAGTACCAGCCTCGGAAAATTGTATTTTTGATAAGGAAGACTTGGATTTTACAAATTTCTCTAGAGATATAAAATATAGATCTTCGAGTTATGGATGTGTGGCTGCAAACGACAAGTCAATCCGAGGTCCGAGCAAAATGTTATCGCAATTCTACGAAAGTCACATAGAGTAGTGAAAAGTACGTCGCGCGAGTAGGCCACGCAAGCGACCTGTAAAAAAAGCAAAATGTGTATTTCGTAAAATTAGAGCACCCAGCGAAGGTGGTTTATGCATACGTCGTCCAAAAACGTAAATACAACAGTTTTAGTGCAATTAGGCCTAGAAAAGCCTCCTAATCCTTCCAAAATCTATATGAATCCTATTCTAAATCAATTTGAGGGTTACACAATATTATACACATCCTTCAACAGCTAAAACTTTAGCCATTGAAGAGGGAGAAACAAGAAGAAGAAGAAGAAGACCAAGGATTCCCATGGCCTCCTCCATCATCCTCTTGCCAATCTTCGATTCTATGGCTGCCTAGACCGATATCTAGGGTTTCAATGACACCCTAGCCTTATAATAGGGTGTAATTTATGTTTTTCTTTTAGTTTTATTATGTATGGATGATGATTACATGTTTAGAGAATTTTAATTAATAAAATCTTATTCATTGATTAAATAGTTACTTTCAAAATCTATTCTTGTCTTAGATCTATTTTAAATGTGATGTGCTTAATAGTCTCTATTTTCTGTGCTTGTATGGATTATTTATATGTAATAGTGCTTATTTGAATTGTGATATCAAGTAGTCAAATAGTGTTTGTACCCAAAAACCGCCAAAGGTTTTCAAGCTTGAATGGAGTGTTGAAATAGGTTTAAGGGTGGTCGGCCTATAGCAAAATGCAGAGGCTGGCCCAGGAATTGCAAAGGCCCATCGGGCTCAAGAGGTGAACATCACGTGATTCAGAAAGATAAGGCTATTGTCTTAAGTTGGGCAGAGTCCAATAGGTGAAGTAGGTTGTGTACTGCCCAATCAGGCACTATAGCAAGTATGGGTGCCTAATTGGAAGGCTAAGCATCGATAAAGCTCATCGGGCATGTGAGGAGTGTAACCTAGCATCAGGGTAAGCTTGATGGATTATAGTAGCAGCGTATAGGACAATCGAACACCATATTGGAAGGAGATGATGAAAACTGGTTGTACAAGCCAGATTGGTTATAATCTTGTGCAAGACAGTCATCGGGCATGGAATCATCAAGTGTGACAGTTGGACGTAACGGGCCCGAGTTGACTAAAGAGGTGTTTTTGTGAGCCCAATGTGCCAAATGAGGAAGGCGGTTCCACTGTGATACCATCCTAATTTTAATGAAATAGAGTCAGTTTGGGAAAGGAGTCTGATCACGCCCAGCTAGATATGGAAGGAATCCCTAAATTATTGGGATTGAATCAATCAAGATTCCGGATAAGGCAAGAATTGGAGATTAGGAAGGATTCTATAATCAGTCAACCTGCTTGGAGCACAATTCAAGGAGTCCTTGCCTTATCAGGACTATTAGAGGCCACTATAAATAGAGAAGCAGGCCAACCATGCAGGGCACTCCGCGTCATCTCAAAAAACCGCCTTCAGTAGCACTCATACTGCATTCAAAGCATTCAAATCTTTATGTTATCATCATTTTGCACTCATAGCAAATAGGTCTGTCCTTTTGTTATCTTACTATTTTCATACTTTTGAAAAATAAGAGCCTGTTCTGGTTTTATCCTTTGGTTGTATATTTTGTTCTCCAAACATTTAATAAAATCTTAATTTTATTAATCGTTTATGATTGTTTACCTCATAAACTCCTACACTATTTGGCTTGTGCTCTTCGGTACTGCTAAAGGATTTTTGGTGAGGGTACTTTCCTACTCACCATACACAATCGCATTGTTATAAGTTAGATTCTCAAACCTTGTGTATCACTCACACAAGTGATTTAGGAAATTAGTTTGCACTAGCGAACCATTCTTGGTTTTGGCACGCTCGCGCAAAACTATAGCAAACATTTTTGACACACCCGGTGGAACCCATATTGTCAAGACATGCCTTCAAAAAATAACAAGCAGACCGAAAAAAATGGATAGGACGGCCTGGCCGTCGCTGACCCACCAGAGGATGAGAGCACTGCCCGTTTCCTAGCGAAAAGTGCCTTGACTCTGGAGGCAATGTCAAAACTCTTGAGGCGGACTGTGGAACCAATGAGGCAAGACTATAATGCACTGCTAGGTTCCATGGGAAATTTTCAAACACTGGTTGAACAGATAAGCCAGCTCATAACTGCTTATGAAGCCAAAGACAACAAAGAGCAGGCCACTGGGTCAGACTCTGGCGCATCGCAGGTGTTTGATAAGCTGAAGGATCCGCCTTATGTAATCCCGAATCTTAGGGAGTATAATGGTTCAAGAAAACAGCTTGAATCACAGATATGAGAAGCTAGCGGTTCAGTAGTTACTGATCCCAATGGATCAGCAACACCAGTTTTATCCAACCATTAGGCCTTAACAGAGATCCAATTGGCCACACATCCCCCCCCATGCTGCTGGGGGACAAAGAGCCAATGGTACGTTTTGGCGTCATCAGGCCAATAACAACCAACACCAATCACCACCTCCAATAGCACCCCTATGGTGGTGGCTCAATCCATCGTCCCTCAACCCATCAATAGGGAGGATTTGGTGGTAGAGCCATACACGAAGAGTATGGCCCGTACATGAGAAGGATGGAGTGGGCGACATACAAATGGTCATACCCACCTGAAATTGACCAAGTCAACTTTCCCCAAGGATATAAGGTTCCAAATTTCACTCTATTTTCTAGGGAAAGTGAACAGTCATCAGTAGAACATATTTATGGTATGTTAACTTAGGCCATGTGGGTAGCAATGACACGTTAAAACTTAGGTTATTTCCAAACTCGCTTACAGGTGTAGTATTTTCATGGTATGTTAATCTTCCGGCCAACTCTGTGCAGAATTGGCAGGGGATGGAAGAATTATTTCACGGCCAGTTCTATAGGACAGAGCCTGAAGCATCACTAGCAGATTTGTCCAGGATGCTCTAATTAGTCAGAGAGACCATTGAGACGTATATAGCCCGTTTTCGAAAGGTGAAATATAGGTGTAAGATCATGTCCTTTGAACTTTGTGAGAGGTTTGAAGGAACTAACTTCCGTGATTTATTCGAGCAGGCCATGCGGGCCGCTCGTTATGAGGGAATCCTCTTGGATGAGAAGGAGAAAAAGAACTCGTCCAAGGGAACGTACTACAAAGATCCTAATTGCGAGGTCCACTTAGCGGACTATGAACTCGAAACGGAAAGCGATATGGCCGAGTTAATCTACAAACGGCCGATTGCATGTAACGCCTTAAACAAATCCATCAACAATAATGCCGCTGCAAAAAAGATGGTGTTTGAGGCAGGAAAATTCTACACTTTTGATATAACTATGGCTGATCAGATTTTCAATGCCCTATTGGGCGATAAAGTGATCAAGCTTAGTGAGGGTCATCATATCTCTAAGGCCAATGACATAAAAAATAAAGAATATTATAAATGGAAAAATTCCATTGTACTAATAACTGCGTTGTTTTTCGTAATGTCATATAAGAGAATGTGGAAAAAGGAGTGTTTAAATTCTCAAAAAAATCCATGGGAGTTAACCCTAATCCATTCCGTCATATCACCAGCTCCAACATGGTAACGCCTAATTTGACCAAGCTGGCCAGGCCTAGGCCAAACATGGACCTAACTGAGAAGGAGAAATTACCAAGGCAAAGAGAAGGAAAACACACTATCATTTCTGCCACTGAAGGGCCAAAGGTGACCATATATGAGCTCCAAAAAACTTATCAGTAGTGCAAGGAAAAAGAGTGCAAGGCCGAGGTTGAAATGGCCTGATCAACCACTAACAACTTAACAGCTGATTTACGACACCAACTTGATCTCATAGAACAAGGCCTCTGCCTGTGGTGTAAGGCTGATGTCAAGAAAGAGGCCTCCACCCCGAGCAAGAGGCCCAGGATAAACAAGAATAGGGAGCACAGCCCGAGAAGGTCCGTGAACGACAGGCTATCATTACCAAAGTGGAGCCAGGGTAAGCCCGAGTGGAAACCTATGCCATCACTAGCCTATCAGACCAGCCTAAGACACTCAGGTCGATTAGAGATAAGACGCTATCAGGTATTCTCTGGACAAGATGTGCAGGCAAAAGGCCCAACCTCGGACACACGTTCAAGGATGATACTACCACCCAGAGTGGATGATTCTCGACAGCTCCTAAATACAGTAAATCTCATAAAAGAAGGTATCAGTATGCAAAATTGGCCGAACGGGAGAGGATTTACTGGGAAAATCAGCCTCTAAGATCTCCCAAGCCTAGTTTACCCGTATTACCCGATTCCAAAGAAGGGGAGCCCATTTTTGACAAGAAAGCAGGTAAAGGAGTGATGCACGCCACGGAGCGCCTAAAAGAAATTTTTAGAGGAGAAAAGCTTGAAGAAGAGTGTAAGCCTGAGATTGACGCCAAGGACATTATGTCCGATGATGATTTTTCATATTTGAACTCAAAGCCAATCCAATTCAGGACTATACCTACGAGCCTGACATCAAATATGGTGTTCACCTTGCCTATCTCCTTCATGGCCAAGCCATACTAGCCAACGGCCATGCAAGGAGATGTGATAGAGGGCTTGATGAACGAGTTGGCCACCATAGAAGACATATTCTAGAGTGGAGGAGAGACCATCAGCCGAAGGTGGTGGAAGCCACCAATAAAAATGTGGACTCAATCGAGCATCAGTCCGATCGGCCGAAGATAACCATCTTAAGGCCAAAAGGGCAACAGACTGAGGAAGGACAAAAGTCAGGAGGGCCCGTTAAAGTTTTTATTGAAAGACCCACATATCAGATGTCCCAGGACTTAAAGACACTGTATGCGAATGGGCACATTGAGGGAGTTCCCATGAACAAGATTCTCATTGATGCTCCACCATCAATATCATGGCCCAAATAATGCTAAGGGTAGTACAGAAGTTCGACTCAGAGTTAATCCCGACCGAAATGAATGGTCAGAGTTTTATTGGAGCACCTTCAAAAACTAAAGGCAGATTGCCTTTAAAGTTGACAATTGGAAGCAAGACATCAATGACTGCCTTCTTCATCGTTGAAACGTCGACCGACCAAAATGGATTGTTAGGCTGAGATTGGATGCACCCCAATTACTGTATCCCCTATACTTTGCATCAGTAATTGACCTTCTAGAAGGGAGACGAGGTAGAGGTGGTAGGGGCTGATACGAAGTCATTCGTGGTACGTATTTAAACGGTCGATGTGTTATTATATGAAGAAGACATCAGACCTGTTAAGCTACTAGGATGTAAAAATATGGGCAAACCAAACACGGCCACATTTATCAAGGAAAACATGAAGTGCTGCCCTCAACTCAATCGAACGGAAGAAGTTAGGTCGGTTGAACTTAAATAAGAAGAAATGATCAATGAATCAACAACCAATTGAGATTCGGAGATAGCTAGCCCTAAAGGTCAGCATGGACAGATGGTGTGCATATTTGGCCAATAGAAGATTAGAGGTCGGCCCAATTGATGGTATGGTTAACATGGCTGATTGTGTCTATGGAGAAGATGTACCAAGGGTGGAAGAGATCCAAATGGATGAACTGGAAACGACGACAACAAAGTTAGATGATCTAAAAGCTGACGTTCAAGATCCCCTTTTGGAAGTCAACCTGGGGGAAGGGGGAGAACATAAGCTTACTTATGTGTGTCACATACTAGAACCCCAATTTCAGGCTAAGGTCATAGAAGTTTTACATAAGTATAAAGATTGTTTCGCCTGGGATTACGATGAAATGCTAGGGCTATCTAGGGAATTGGTGGAACACCGATTACCAATTAAATCAGGGTTCAGGCCATTTAAACAGCTACCTAGGAGTATGTCACTAGAAGTTACACTGAAAGTCAAAGAGGAAATTGAGAGACTCCTCGGGGCTGGCTTCATTTTGATTGCCAAGTATGTGGAGTGGGTCTCGAATGTGGTCCCTGGGGTAAAGAAAAATGGAAAGCTAAGGCTCTGCATTGACTTCAGAAACCTAAACTTGGCTACTCCAAAAGAAGAATACCTGATGCCCATGGCCGATCAGCTTATCATTTTGGCCACCAAACACAGGATCTTGTCCTTTATGGAAGGGTATTCAGGGTACAACCAAATTAATATCGCCGAGGAGGATGTTTTGAAGATATCTTTTTAATGCCCGGGGGCAATTGGAACCTTTAAGTGGGTTGTCATGCCTTTTGGGTTAAAGAATGCCATAGCCACGTATCAACGGGCAATGAATTCAATCTTTTATGACATGATTGGGTAATTCATAGAAGTCTACATTGATGATGTAGTAGTAAAGTCCGGTGAAAATGCCGATCATTTGAGGGACTTAGAAAGGGCGTTTGAAAGAATGTGGGCTCATAAGTTGAAGATGAATCCCCTTAAATGTACGTTCGGCATTTCAGCAAGGAACTTCTTAGGTTTCTTGGTACACCAGCGAGGGATAGAGATAGACAAGAACAAGGCTCGAGCTATCCAAGCAGCAAAGCCCCCTGCCAAGAAGAAGAAATTGCAGAGGCTACTCGGACAAATCAATTTTCTGATAAGATTCATATCCAACTGTGCTAGAAAGACTCAAGTATGGACCCCACTACTAAAAATCAAGATCGATGAAGAATGCAAGTGGGAAGACAGCCATCAACAAACTTTTGAAGGAATAAAGTAGTACTTGTCTACACCCCCCGTGTTAATGCCACACAAGAAGGGTAGGTACCTTAAATTGTATATATCGGCCTCTGATTGCTCAATAGGCATTATGTTAGCTCAGGATAATGGGCAAAGTAATGAACATGCCATTTTTTAATTGAGTAGGATTTTAACTCCAATCGAGCGCGCTATGCACCGATTGAGAAGTTATGCTTGGCATTGTGATTTTCATCACAAAAGTTAAGAACATATATGCTGCCTGTTTCTACTTATATCATATGTCAAACTTATGTGATTAAATATATATTGTCAAGACCCATCATGCGAGGCTGAATTGGGAAATGGACCTTGGCCTTGATGGAGTTTGCCATTCAATACTGATCACAGTAATCGGTTCAAGGCCAGGCCATTGCCAATTTTCTGGCTAACCACCTAGATCCTACTGATCTGGGAGATTTGTCACTAGCACCCAAGGTACTAAATACGTCCCTAGTCCCATGGACGTTGATATTTGATGGCTCTAAGAATGCAAAGGGTACTGGGGCCGAAGTGGTCATTACATCGCCCAAATATAAAAAGACAATGATGCTATTTCGACCCGATTTCAAATGCATCAATAATTAGGCCAAATACAAGGCGCTCATCATTGGACTGGAAATACTCAATGAGATAGGGGCAACATCTGTTCACATAAAAGGGGACTCAGGGTTGGTAATCGGACAGATATCAGGCAAATTTCAAATAAAGAGTTGGGAGCTATGCCAGTTTCACTCGGTAGCTACTCAACTTATGGAGTCATTTGATGATACAAGTGTAAGTTATATCCCCAGATCTACAAATATAGAGGCCGATAAGCTAGCAAAAATGAGATCAGCCTCATTTGCTAGAAAAGATGTGGAGGATCAAGCCAGCACGGTACATGTCTGATCATTGCCTTCGGTGGCAAAGAGAGGCTGGAATACCACTACTAATTTGGTCCTAATGGATGAGGATGACTGGAGACTCCCTATCATTGAATACTTAAAACACCCAAACATAAGGGTAGACCAAAAGGTCAAACTATTGGTAGTCAGATTTGTGGTACTTGATAGAGAACTATTCAAAAAGCCTATTGGTGACAACGTGATCCTAAAGTGCCTGGGCAAAAGGCAAGCCATGTAGGTAATGGCCAAAGTCTATGAAGGAATTTGTGGGGCTCATTAGGCTAGGAGTAAAATGAAGTGGCTTTTGCAAAGATATAACTATTATTGGCCGCACATGTTAAAGGACTGCATCAGCTATGCTAAAGGGTGCCAAGCTTGCCAAAAGCATGGACCGATTCACAGAGTGCTGGCCAAAGTACTTCAACCTATCATCAAGCCATGGCCATTCAGAGGATGGGCCATGGATTTGATTGGTAAGGTTCTCCTTCCTTCATCGGGCCAACATAGTTTTATTATAATAGCTATGGACTACTTTACTTAGTGGGTTGAGGCAATACCATACAGGACGGTGACTCAGGCTACAGTGATTAAATTTATTGAGGAACATATAATACACCAGTTCAGCTTTTCAGAGACATTACGGCCGATCAGGGATCTGTGTTTATAGGCACAAAAACCATGGCCTTTGCAGAAAGTAGAGGGATTACCATTTTTAATTCCACTCCCTACTATGCTCAGGCCAACAATTAGGTTGAGTCAACAAACATGATCCTCAAGGGAATCATTGAGAAAATTATAAATGAGAACCCAAGGGAACGGGACAACCTATTGTCAGAAGCACTCTCGGTGTATCGGACATCTAAAACTTCCAATACTAGGGTTAATGCATTCATGTTGACCTACGGACATGAGGATATGCTGCCTATGGAGGTCCCAGTCTGATCTGCTAGAAGGGCATTATAAAATTAGCTTGAGCCCATAGAATACACTAAGGCTATAGTAGCTGAGTTTGAAGGGATTGATGAAACAAGATTGGTAGACCTAGATTCGTTAAAGGTACAAAAGCTATGTGCAGCCCTAGCATATAATAAGAGAGTGAAAGGAAAATCTTTCTGCATAGAGGATTTGGTTTGGAAGGCTATCTTACCTATCGGGGACAAGGACAACCGGTACGGTAAATGGTCGGTCAACTGGGAAGGTGATCGGGAGAGAACAAATCCTATTTATACGCCTTAACGAGCATCTGTTAGTTTTTTTTTTATCCTGTTTTTGTATATTTTTACTTCGTTTTCTAGTTTTTGACAGGATTTGGAAGAAATCACTTCAACCAGGCTAAATAGGGTGAAAAAGCACAAAGAAAGAAGCTGAAAAAGCCAAGTCGCGCGCGCGAGCCGCGCGCGCGAGAAACCGAGAATCGCTCGCGCGAAAGTCCAGAAATCGCTCGCGCGATCCGCGCGCGCGAGGTATTAAATGTCGCACTCGCGCGGTCCACTCGCGCGATATGTGTAAAAATCAATTATGCATATTTCAGTATACTGAAGACTCCTGTGCAAACGAAACTGCTGAACGACGTCTAGACTGTAAATTACATCAATTTCAGTTCGTTTCGGGTTAAGAAGGCTTCCAAAACTTGTTGTAAATCTATTTATGCCCTATTTTATTACAATTAAAGGGTTAGACATTATTGGCAATTATTATACACATATTCTACAATCATACTTCCAGCCATTGAAGGGAGGGAAGCAAGGAGAAGAAGAAGAAGACCAAGGGTTTCCATGGCCTCCTCCATCAACTACTTGCCATCCATCACTTCCATGGACGGCTAGATCATAGATCTAGGGTTTCAATGAAGCCCTAGACGAGTAATAGGGTTTTATTTATGTTTTTATTTTAAGTTTATTGTGTATGGATGACAGTCACATGTTTAGAGGATTTTTATAAATAAATCGTACTTCTAGTGATTAAATCATTACTTTCAGAATTTATTCTTGTCTTAGATCTATTTTGACTGTGATGTGCTCAACGATCTACGCTTGCTGTGCTTGTTTAGATTATTTACATGTGATGATGCTCTATTGATTTGTGCTATCAAGTATCCGAATAGTCCATGCCTAGATTAGACGAATTATGTCACAACCCTAGTTTAGTGTGGGATAATTCGTGCTAACCGAAGATGGATTATGTTGGTGCTTGAACCATGATTATCTTCTTGTCGGAGGAATTGGGCTTGTAGCTACAATTCCCCATTATCATCCAACGTAATAAGCTAAAGTAATTCATAAATATTCCTATTATGAAGCTAGTGGTGGATTTGCAATCCTAGGTTCCCTTAAACATTATTTAAAACAACTTTAATTGCTTTCCTAGTTTAGATTTACTTTTATTGATATTAGTTTAATTAAAATCAAATAAAAATCCGTTTTTATAATTAACTAAAGTTAGGTTTTAAAATTAAGTCGCTGTAGTTAACCAATCCCTGTGAGTTCGACCTTTGCTTTCACACTACAAATCTTTTAAAAAGTAAAGAACACTTTTTATATCTTGATTCTGACAAGATCAGAAGGTCCTTTCATCGTTCATCAAATCAAAAGAGGTGGAGCATACGGGCTACGCGGTATTGATGGAACGGTCCATGCCAGATTGATAAATGGTCAGTATTTGAAGTCTTATTATCCTACTTTATGGGAAACTATTGATTTAGAATATAGATTGAATCTAAGCTTAGAGTATGATCTACTTATCAATTATGAGCCTTATAGAGAATAATCAAAAATCCATAAATGTATTAAATAAATGTTGGGCACAGCTTACCTACAAAAGGTTCAGTGGAAAAGAAATTGAATATATGTATATTATAAAGTACAAAATGTAATAATCAGCCTCTAGGACGACTCAAAAATTCCTATGTTTTGCCTTCAAATCATCATAAGTTCTTTCGGCCCCAGCTTGATCCTAGTTGGCTTTGTTGAGCCTCTGGGTCTAGATTCAGGCAGTTAAAGTGTTAGCCTATAGCTGGTCACTGCATTTTTGAGCATCACTCCCTAGCTGAGCCAAGACTTCATCCACCTTCACTAGAGCCGCATCATTGGCTATTTCTTCGGCCTCATACTTCTCCAGCTGTGCCTTGAGAGATGCGATACGAGCTTGGAGCCAGGCATCTCGAGCAATTACTTGAGCTTGAGTCGCTTTCCCAGTCTCATATTTTTCCTTGGCACCATTCAGGAACTGCATCACTTTATAACGAGCTCCAAGATTAGATTCGGCCTCGGCCTGAATAGCAAAGGCTAATTGATGTAAAACACTGGAGCCCGATAGTCGTTCCTGGACCTCAATGAGTAAAGACAGCTGTCCCGGGGAAAGAGAGGAGTCATCCATGAGAGTGGCTGACAAGCTGGGGTATTTGTAAAATACAACCGTGCTAAAAGAAGAAAATACACTGATTTAGTCTACAATTCCTTTATATGACTGCAATTTGGATTACAATACCAACTTTTACATAATATGATTAATCTATGATAAGTTGTATTGTTTTAGCCATAATTTATGCAGATCACTGCTTGTTGTGTGGAGAAATGAATAAGCAAGATGAAAGGGATGCTAGATTTTAAGGAAGACAGTTGAAACATGAAAAGTGAGTCGCGAGCAATCGAAGATCATTCAAGCAATCGAGGTGTCGATTGATCGAAGGAGGTTCAAGCGCTTGAGAATTTCAGAAGTTCGATCGATCGAGAATGTTCGATCGATCGAGGACATGGCTTTTATCAGAACTTACATGTACGCAGTAGAGAGAAAGCATTTAACCCTAGTTTTATGTTTATGTATATATACTCGTTGTATTTACATCCGAAAGGATGCCTCTTTTACCTTTCATCAGTTTAGATAGAGAGATAGAGAGTCTTGTTTGTTTTTGTAGGTTAAACTTTTCTTGCTTGGTTGTTTGAGGATTTCAGCGATTAACACAAGTATTTGCGTTCCAGGTTTTTATATTAGTTTTAGTTATATTCCACCCGTAGTTTCAGTAGTTTAAAATCTAAATAGCTCATAGTTTTTCTTCTTGGTTTGCTATTATCAACAGTTTTATAATTTTTATGTTTAAATCACAACCAAACAAAGCTTTAATGGATTTTTACATTAAAAACGCATGTGTGACACTCCAGACCATGTCAGAGTAGTCCCCAGGTTAGGAGATCAAGATGAAACAGTGATCTCCAACCTCTGCCAAGCAGCAGTGTAAAACCTGCACTCGATCGATCGAAGTAGTTCGATCGATCGAAGCACACATATATTCAAGCGATCGAAGACATTTTGATCGCTCGAGAGATGATGATATTAGATCGATTGAAAGCGCGTCGATCGATCGAACCTTCAGATTCTTGAGTAGTCCTTTTGCAGTATCCCAAGACTTTTTGCTTTTGAGATTTGTTATCAAACTGTCCCCAAATGCTCAGTTTGTCTAAACAGTTTCATTACTTTAAGCCTTAAGGCATTTTTCTTCAAAAACTTTTGCAAACCATTTTGAATGCTAACACCATTTAGAATGCAAGACTTAACTATTGTTTTAAAGTACCTTCATGTGTTTTGGGAATAAATGTTATGAAGTAGTCCTGGCTAAGAACAGACTATTGATTCTCTATCTTTAGAAAATACGGAATACTATAGATAGACACACTCCTTAGAGCTTAAATGTAACTGCATAGCAGATGGAATGATCGCTGCAGATTTGTGTCATCCCAACATTCCCTTTTCATAAAGAAATCGCTTTAGTTAATTAGTTAATCACTTGTTTAATTTAATTTAGTTGCTTTAATTTTAGTAGTCACTTCATGGAACTTTGTGTTCTACAACCTTTCAAATATTGATTTTTATTTTCCTTTTGGAGATCAATCTATGTATTAAGCTTTTACCTTCCCTGTGGGATCGACCTGGTCTTAACCAGATTACTACTTGCACGATTACCTACACTTGGGTATAGCACACAAGCGCACAAATTTTTTTTTGTCGTGTCAAGTTTTTGGTGTCGTTGCCGGGGAAGGCAACAAGCTAACGCTTAGATTACGTCAATCTATCTTTATCTCTTTATATTTTCTTTTGTCTTTTATTCCTTAGATTAAAACTACTTAGGATCTTTCCCTTTATGTCCGATAATTCCAGCGAAGGAATTTACAGAAATCCACTTTATTCATTCGACTCTTCTAGTTCTAATAATCTCTCGGCCATACCCACTGATTCAATGGCCGATAATCAAAGTGAAAATGGTGAGAATGTGGTTGTACCAATTGACAATTCGCTTCGTCCTTTGTGTGATCTCATGACACCTGAACACGCACCTACACCTTCTTGTATTCTCATTCTACCTCATGCTGGTGAATTTTAATTTCGCAACGGAATGATTCAACTCCTTCCAACCTTCCATGGAATGGAGAGCGAGAAGATATATGTACATGTCAAAGATTTTGAGGATGTTTGTAAAACATTCTCACAAAATTTCCCTGTAGATGTGACACATCTAATGCAATTCCCCTTCACCTTGAAGGATAAAGCAAAAGCGTGTCTGCTCACCTTGAAGCCAAATTCAATCTACACCTAGCATGCGATGAACACTGCATTCTTCAAGAAATTCTTTCCACCTCGCATGACCACCAAGCTAAAACGACAAATAAACTCTTATAAACAAAAGAGCACTGAAATCTTCACCCAAATGTGGGAGCGTTTCAAGGATTTGCTTCTCTCATGCCCACATCACGGGTATGAAAAATGGCAAACCATAAGCTACTTTTACGAAGGGTTAAATGGTTATTACTTAAAAGAATGGTTATTACTTGCACTCTAAATGGTGTTAGCATTCAAAGTGGTTTTCAAAAGTCATTGAAGAAAATAGCCTTAAGGCTTTAAGTTCTAAAAATTGTTGTGACAAACTGAGCTTATAGGGACAATTTGATGACAGATTTCTAAAACAGAAAGTCATGGAATACTTAAAAGAATCATCTCAGGAATTAACATGTTCGATCGATCGAAGCGCTCTCGATCGATCGGATAGCATCATCCTTTAATCGATCGAAATGTCTTCGATCGCTTGAATATGGCTCTGGTTCGATCGATCGAAATACCTTCGATCGATCGAGCCCAAGGTTTCTAAAGATTGCATGGCAGAGGTTGGGAATCAATGTTTCATCACATATTTCCAACATCTACACTATGGAAACATTAATAAACTAGTGCAGAAACAGTAACCTAAAGTAATCATAGCATATAAACTAATAACAATCAAATAGAGAAAAAGGATAAGAGAAACCTGTAAATAATCTGAAAAAAACTTGTAAATAACTTGAAATAAAGTTGAATCTTCAATAATCTTCAATAAATCAATGGAAAAGAGGAAAAATAACATGAATCTAACCTAACCTACACCTAATCTAACCCTAAAACTACCCTAAACTGCTATTTTCTGCGTTCTAGAGCGTCCTCATTTTGTCTAGCATCAAAACGACATATATATAGGGTTCCTGCAGAGTTTATGCAACTTTTGGGTGAATATGAAGTTCAATCGATCGAGATTAGTTCGATCGATCGAAGGTTCGATCGATTGAACTCTCTGACTTTGACAGCTCTGCGTACCGATGGGAGAATGGCCATAAATGTTTACTCAGACCTCGGATTGACCTCTCGTTTGAGGCCACATGACCGTAACTCAAAGATCTATATTTTATATCTCCGGGAAAATCTTCCAAATCTGAAGTCTTCATTGTCAAAATTAGCATTTTTTCAGCTGCTTCTGTTGTTCTCTTCTCCAAAATCACTTTCTTTAGCTCCACTTCATTGAATTACATCCTAATACTTATAGAACAATGCAAAAACATATATTTTAGTATTAACACAATAAAAAGAACATTGCTATTAGAATGCACCTAAATATAGGGACTTTGGGGATAAAAGTATGCATAAGAGATCATATAATACACAATAAATATGCACTTTTCACATCGAATCATTTGCCTAGCATTATTCATTCATCTAACAGATTTAAGGGTTCAAAGGTCTAAGTAAACCAATGTTCATAAGTTTAAAGATCAAAGTTCAATGTATATATATGAATCATAACTTACATATTCATAACTGATTATGGAAAAACATTAGCAATTAAGAAAATACAAGGAAATGGAACGATGTTACAGAATGCCTTTTAGCTACCTCCTCCAACTGCTGTCTCATTTGTCTTCCATGTGTCCTAGTAGTTACCCTACAAATTCAAACACCCCAAACTGTCATAGCTCTTCGCACCTTTGTCTTATATACTGAACTATCTTCAACGTTTTGAATCCTCATTAGTTTAAAGCCATGCAAGCAAATTCCTTCATGCCTTCTGTTGGGAATATGCCCTCAAACTAGTTAGTTGGATAGTGGAATATCATCATGCATTTATGTATTTTAGTTCATGAGATGAATATTAGACTGAAATCCTTAAACATCATTGTATGTGATTCATTTATGCATGTGATTACACATGTGAAATGTTAATAACAAATCCTTGTGGTTTCAAATAATTCACAGTGGATGAGAAGACTGGATAACTTATCAGGTATACACTATAAAATGATTAACGTATATAGGATAGAATGATGAATCTCATTCATAAGAATCTTTGACTCTTGGTTGATATGCTAGTGCACATGGTGCATTGACGGACCTGAGTTAAACCTATTGACACCTAAATGTTGTTACCGTTAGTACTAACTCAAACTTGTTTAGTGTTATGCCCTGGAGTATGCCAAAAATAGGAAAAATTAACATTTCCTTTATGGGTCCGTAGATCTTTGATTGGTTTAAGGATCGCGTGCTTGTCCGTACAAAAAAGAACCAATATGATAGCCATAAATAATAATTGAAGCAGTAATAATAAGAATGGTGGTTCTAGGCTTACATAATGCTAAAAATCAGACTCTTATGTCCATTATTACAACCCACAAAACTGAAAGAGAAGGTAACAATATCCTGGGCTTAAAGCCCTACAACATATTAATAAAAAGATTGGCATCAATTGCCTTAACTATACAAAAGATACATAAACAAATGTCTTTACTTCTAGTAGTTAGCTCGCAAATCCATAGCCTTCCTCGATGTACTCCTCGTCTGGGTAACTGTCACAACCCGATTTTTGGACAACTAAATATTTAATCCAGATCATGTATCCAGACTAATATTTAATTTCCAAAACACCGATAGTGGCACCCTCACACAGGCTAATAAATAATTTATTTGAAAATAGAATTTAATACTCATTAAATAAGGACACGTGATCCTGTGTTAATATAAAAACTATGTATTATTAAACTTATATTCCCAATCCTCCATTTCATTATAAAAGAAATAATATTCTATTACAAATATAATACCATTTTAATTTACAAAACGAATACAAAATTCATTAAATAAAATTTCGTACAAAGTTCAGAAAAAAAGAAATAAAATCTATACATCCGATGGTCAGAGCAACTACAACGTTCCAATGCCCAAAAGACTCCACAGCCAAGCACATCGGTCACATCATCAAAAGCAATATCCTGCACAAGTCATCCAACTATGTTTCAAACAGAAACGCACCCGAATGCATAACACACTCGGGTCAGTCACATGACTGGTATGAGTTAAACAAAAATAATAAAGCTCGACTATACATGAGAACTCATATCTCTTTAAGTACAAACAAATTAATTCATATTAACGAGCACGAAATCACACAAAAATGTGATGTAGCAAATACGCTTATTTTAACTTTCATAAAACTGCTACTGTAATATGCGTTTTCTGCCCAAACAGTGCAGGAAAAACATCATTAGACGAAAGTTGTCCAGAATTGCTTTTCCTACAGGCAATTGCGAACAGAATCACGAAAACTATAACGTATGATTTATTATGAATTTTCTACACAAATTTAATCCGTTAAAACCTCAAACACAAAAATTGAATAATTGCTCAAATGTATATTCAAGACTCATCTATAAATCTCAAATCACAACTTCAATCATTATAAAAGAAAACCTAAATCTCATAAATTCATAACTATACTGATTAAATATTCTATCCATTTAAATTTCAATCAAATGAGATTGAAAGAAAATCACAAGTTAACTCACCAATTTAGGGCTTCAAGGTTGATGATGATTACACAAACCAAAGGTTGAATGTCCTCTTTTTTTCTCTTATTCTCTTCTTCTCCTTCTTCTTCTTCTTCTTTTTCTTCTGCTTTCTCTCGACTGCTCTATCTCTCTCTCTCTCTCTCTCTCACACACACACACAAACGTCTGTTCTCCTCTTCTTCTTCTTCTTCTTCTCTCTTCTTCTCTCTTTTCTCTTCCCTTTTTTTTTTGTTACTATGGGGGCTAGGGTTTCAATATATGTATATGTATACTACACACACAACACATGTCAATAAAATACACAAAAATATATAAATCCCGTTTTTTGTCTAAGGGTCTCACAAAAAGGCTTTATATGGGCCCGAAAATGCATTCTAAAGTGGCAAATGATTAGCCCAATGGATACCCATGACCTCGGGCACTAAATTTCTATGTTAAGCACACTACTTAACATACTAACGACCCGTACACGCTACTTCAACATTTTTTTTAGGTGTCACTAAGATACATACACATAGTTAATGTCTAATACTTCAAAATAATAATATAAAAATTACTAAAAGCACGTAGAAAATTTGGGTTGTTACATCAATCCAAGATTGTTATTCCCTCTGCCGATCGCAGAATTGTCAGATTAAAGTAATCGAGATCGAATTGTTACCATAATCATTGTAGAGTTCTCAAAATGATTACACAAATTGCAAAGGTGTATCTAAATCTATGTCTTTGTATGTATATTGATTGGACGCAATACAAACGAGAAGTAGGTCTAGTTTAATTAAGTTTTGAATTGTATACATATTCCGCTTCGCACTGAGATTCAATTTTCCCTTCACCTTCCACGTGTCTGAATGTTATTAGCCAGATATGTTTGGCCCAAATAGTATCGTATGTAGCAAGGAAGATGAACACAAGTGTTAGTCATAAGATTAATTAAAGGATGGGGTTGGCTAAATGCACCACACTTTTTGTGAATTACACCACACTTTATTATTCTGACTTCCCTTGAGGTTTGGTGTAATAACAACTAGCCTCATAAGTTTGACAAAAAGTCAAGAACCTCCCTTAAAATTTATAACTTTATAACAACTAGCACCACTTCTTAAATAAAATTAGACAAACTAATAGATATTTATGATGTTAATTAAAAATAGTAATAATAGCAACTGAAGGACAAATTTTTTATGACTTAATGGGTTAATTACACTCATGTATCCTATGTTTTATCTCAATTACACGAACCTCCCTTAAAATCAGTATTCTATAACACTTTTCCCCCTTAAATTACTTAATACTTATTCTGTAACACTCCCCCCCCCCCCCCCCTTAAAGTGTAAAAAAATACTAGACATAAGTGAGGTCAGTGCAACTTTTGAAAATGCGAGGGAGGTCCATGTAATTAAGGCAAAACACAAGGGAGGAGAGTGTAATTAACCCTAACTTATAATAATTTCAAGTATATCTTACTAGTTTAGGTTTAAACTCATGCTTCTTTTGTTTTGACGCAAATTTAACATTTTATATTAGAAATTAATTTTCATGAAAATTACTCATGTATAATTATTATTTTTCTTATGTTTTCCGGTGTTTGGCTAAAATGCTAAAATTCTTTTTTCCGAAAAAATCATATTTTTGTGTTCTATCTTATGTTCGCACACCGTGTCTGGCTCAAAACACATCTTCAAATTCCTAGAATTAAGTCCACAGTCACTTCCTTCTCTCTCTCTCTCTCTGATATATATAATATATAAATATGTATTTATTCAAGCCTCTATGAAATCGACAAAGCCAAAATCTTAAACCAGCATAGAGCTTTTTATAAAAAATGTGTCTCTCACAATCTTCCAAAATACCTCACCTATTAGTCTCAAACATTCTAATCTCGAGGAAATGCGTATGTTTAGGAAACATTCGATGATAGAACTCAGACCTTTGAAGCACAACTGACAACAATCGATTGATTGCTTTGGGACTACAGCCCAATCCATACTGACTTGCATACTTTGCCTTAAACCATAGGTTCAATCTTTACTCTCAACTCTTTGGATCACTTATCCAATCTTTGGACTAGATGCCCAATCTTTTATGTCACTTTTGGAATTTTTATGTCATTGTTTAAAAAAAAGTGACATAAAATAGTAAGTATTTATGTCGGTTTGTATCAAATTGACATAACAAAGTAAGTATTTATGCCAATTATTCAATAAATGACATAAATGGTTCAAATTAAAAACGCAGTGGCAATGTTTTTAATAAAACTCAAATCTAAAAAAATTGACATAAATTGTTTGACTGAAAAATGTGAATTTCTTAAGCCTTATGATTTCAATTTACAAACCCTAGCCTTCGTTCCTCTGTTCCTCTTTCTCATCCTCCATCTCTCTCTCTCTCTCTCTCTCTCTCTCTCTCTCTCTCTCTCTCTCTCATCTCTTCTCTACCTAATTAGTAAACTCTAATCAGTAAACTCTCGCTCCCATTCTCTCTACCACAGAAGTGCTCGTCGTTGAGGTCATCGCCACCGGTCACACCGCTATTGGTTATTGTTGCTACCAAGGTACGTAGGTCCCTCTCTCTTGTATGGGTGCGTGTGTATATGTATTCTGATGTGTGTACATTTGTGTTATGTGTGTGTGTGTGTGCGTGCGCTCACCCGTGTCTAACCTAGTATGTGTGTGTGTGTGTTTATTATGTGTGCTCATATAATGAACTGAATGAACTGATTTGCTGCTTTCGAATGAATAGATAGTAGAAATTGTGACTCCACCATGCACCACTGTGCCCCTGCTAAAAATTATGCTATATGTATGCGACGTTCCTATCTAAATTAACAACAATTGACCTAAGGACTATCTTCTTTTTAACTTCAATTTTAGGATATGGGGTTTGATCAGTTTGGAGTTAGAAATCCATTGACTCTGTTACTTAATTCATGGTTCTCTGTTATTTGATATATGTAACAACCTTCTTAATTGTTTTTTCCTTCTCTATTTATGTTTCACAAGAAAAGATTAGATATTGAATTCAACCCCTTAAATTGCCACATCCATGTACATGTATTTGTAGGTAAGTTCTATCATTGATTTGTCCCTAATTAATTTACCATTCTCTGTGCTTAAATGCACACTTTGTCCCTAAAAAAAACAAAATGCACAACTACTGCTCAAGGATCTAATGTCGAATTTACATTGAACGGTTCTTCATTCTTAATCCAATTTTTATGTTCGGCTGTTAATCTTTCCTAAATTCAGGATTGTTATTCATGCTTATTATGATCTTCAACTTCTAACTCCCAAAAGCCAAATACCAAATTCATGCCAGGGAATCGTTTGTTTGATCACTACATTGGTATGATTGCTACTTTAGTAGATTCTAGCTTTCTGAAACATTTCGAATGTTACTCTTTCTAGTTAACTTCTAATGCCCAAAGCTAAACTAGCCCATAGCTTGGAGCAACAAACAATGTAGAATCATAAGCCCAAATCTATGTCTTAGCACATTTAGAATCTATTTGGTTCATGGATTTAGTAAGGGAAAGGAATAGAAAATTGAGTTTTGTATAAACTTTGAGCAAACTATACCTATTATTGATGAAGATAACATATGTTGTTGTTGTAGCTCGTATATTAAGTTCCACTCTTGTCGTTCCAAAGATGGACCAAAAATCTTTTTGGAAGGACACCGGGTTGTTCTTTTTGTAGTTCATTTACTGATCTATTATCTAATTTCTATATTTCCTTCATACAAATGATTGGTCACTTGGCATTTATGCCTAGAATAATATTTTTTGCAGCAAGTTTTTTGAAATCTTTGACATGGAAGACTGGTCGAAAGGATGAGAATGAAAATCAAGCATTTTATTGCTCTGCTCTTGAGGCAAAGTGCAATTTATCGTCAACCTTGTTGTTGGTAACATTACTAAAGTTGTTTGTTTGCTTGTTGTTCTTAACCCTTTTCAACTGAATTAAGTCCCTTTATTTTCATATTTGAGGTCAGAAAAATTTGAAAGAACAAGATACATAAAAATATATACATGCATGCTTGTACCTATCTGTTGAAAGAACTAGGTGCAATACGAAAGAGATGGAAAACTTTACATGTAAGTCTTCTTGTATATTATACAACATCATTGTTGTGTTTGGAACAACATTCTTTAATGTATAATTTCTAGGAAAAAAAACACTCCTTAACATATCTTTACCAGTTTTAATGAACTATAGTGTGCTTGGAATGACATTTTTTTAATGGGGATCACACTGTAACCATTCAAGTTGAATATTCAAATGTACAAGGGTTTTGTTTTTTTGGCTATTTTTGGTGTTTGTATTGTCCATTCAATGTGAAAAAGTTGTAAACTATGTATGTATTTTCTGAGTGTGTGAGTATATTATTATATTGTGTGTGGATGTCCATCTCTATGAATAAAGTATTTGGTTGGCCCCATTGAACGAGATTGGTGAAGAACTTCTAGTCCCTTGTGGCAATGCTTTACACAAGTAATCAGATTACTTGGATAGGAACCATGTCCAGCTAGACTAGACTAGACTAGACTAGAGCCGCATATGAGTCACTCAGGTCAAGCCCCTTTTAGATTTCAACTCATTCATTACACAGTGAGCTTTGTTGGGGGAGGGGCGGGGCATCAATGAAGAAAAAATATGAAGCTATTGGGATGGTGGTTAATGTTAGTGGGTTCACTTCGGTTGCCGTCCATTTGGTTTGGTTTCTTTGATATATGGGCTCTCCTTCTCGCCATCTTCTCTAGGATCAATAGTTAGCTTTCCCTCCAATCTCTCTTCTTACAATTGCATATATATAATTATATATATATGCATATCGTGTTGCTCTTGACCATTGATTTCTCAATATTTATAAGGATAATTTATATTGCTGCGGCAGTCATGACATCTGAACAGATCTCTGTGACCCTCACACAACTCCTAGAGGGCCAACGTCAAATCCAGCAGCAGATCGAAGCCCTGCTATCCCAGCAAACCAGTCCACTAGTGGCCGGGAAATGACCCGGGAACGTTGTGTATGGTCGGGAACCGATCTTGACCAGACAATGTGCCCGAGCTAATCCATCCCATTTTGAGGATGCTTGAGACATCAACAGTAAGCGTACTGCCCGAGAAGAAAGGCAGAAGCATATGGCCTGAGAATCAGCCCAGGGTCACTCGGTCAAGAGCCAAGTTATCCCTAGGCGAACGATTACCCGGAGTCATACCCGAGCCCGATCACAGAGGACAACACACCACCATGAAGAAGAAGCCTCTTCCACCGACTCGATAAACCCCTCGGATACTGGTCGGGAAGGAATGGAAGCCTGAATCAAGGACTTGCAGAAGTAGGTTGACAGATGGCCAAAATGCTTGGTCAAAATCGTGCTCAGAATCAAGCCAATACCGATACAGAGTCACCGTTCTCTAGCCAGATCACGAGATTCTCCATCCCGCGCAGATGCAAGTAGTCTCGCCAAGATTTATAATCTTATACAATGGCTCAGGGAGCCCGATCGACCATATCCAGACCTACAACGCTCGGATGGCTGTGGCTACACAAGCCGACGAGCTGTATTGCCTGGCCTTCCCTAGCACTTTGAAAGGCCCGGGCGCCCAATGGTTCTACTCCTTGAAACACCGATCGGTACGTAGTTTCAGGCAGCTGAGCAAGCAATTCATCGACCAGTTCGCCGGTATGCATGAACGGCCCAAGCCAGACATGCAGCTACTGACGGTCAGACAACAGAATAATGAGTCCCTCAAGGTGTTCTCCGACCGGTTCAACCAACAGAAGCTTCAAATCCGCAATTTGAGCGAGACAATCGCCATCATAGCCATCTGCTCGGGAGTTCAACACACCAAGTGTGCCACGTCGTTCCACAAAAACCGACCGGCAACTTTGGTTGAGCTCTCTGAGAGGGTTGGAAAATACATTGACACTGAAGAATTTCTAAAGACCAAAGACACCGGGCAAGAAAACAACGAGTCTTCCAGAAGTAAGCGAAAGTAAGATTAGCCCGGGAGTTCTATAGTTCTTCAAGTTCATAGCGGTCTGAGTCCAGCAATCTCGACCTGACCACCAGTTCACAGCAGTCCGGTTCAGGCAGCCCCGACTGGACCTCCAGCTCACAGCAGGCAGGGTTTGACAGTCCCAACCCGACCTCCAGTTCACATCAGTCAGGATCAAGCAGTTCTGACTTTGCCTCCAACACAGTGAAATTAGGAGCCCAAAGATCCTGATATGACCCCCTATCTCCATCGGTCTAGATGAGCCGGACTATAGTGGTACTTGCCTAATCACCACATGAGGCTCCACTGATTGTCAGAGTGCTTATACAAAGACCTCGGGCCTAACCTGAGGCACAAGTTTTTCTTAGGTCCAATCGACGATGGGGGCAAATCCCCTAGGTGGCTGATGATGGAAAGCTTCAAAAGACCCTGCAACCACCATGTTCTAGGTCAGTTACCTACAGTCATAGCCTCTGTAAGACCCTCATCTTAGCGAAAGCTTGGGGGGTAAGACGGCGCAATGAACTAAACAGGCAATCACACAGGTTATCTACAGGCCTCGCGGATAACCAAATCAAAATCTTGGACAACCAGAGCACCTACGGTACTCAGAGGCATTAACTCCACTTAGGTCCAAACCGACGATAGAGGTGACTAAAATCTCTTAGGTTGGCCCACGATAGAGGAGCAAAAAGGACCCTACAGCGACACGCTCTAGGTCGGCTCCACCAACATGGTCAAGCTCTTCTCCCAAGAGTCTTGACGAAGGCTGATTGAGGGGAAGACAACCATCCTGGGATTTAACATAAAAGGACCCTAAAGCAATACACTTTTGGTCAGCTTTTCCAACATGGTAAAATTCTTCTACCCACAAGCACTCAACTCCTAGCCAGTTCCTAAGGACTTACCAGGCTCAGAAGCCCCGAGGTAGGTTCCCCAAGAACTCAGACAGTGGCAAGTAACATCAAACAGATTTCCAAACTTGCCTCGACATAGCATATGGCCAACCTTAGAAATGGGGGCAGCTTATACACCCAAAAATGGCTCTATCCTATGACCGAGCAGTTCAAATCAGCATCCAGTCCATGTCCCAGTGAAATTATGCACAACTCCTCTGATAAGCATCATCCCGAGCGGTTTGGTCCACCTGATGCCTCCCGAACGATTCGTCCATGACCCGGCCAACAGGTCGTGAAGACCGCACAGGCACATCCCACCGCGGAAACAACTCATCCGGGCCCACAGGCATGATCCCAAGCATTACGGGCAGTTTCCTACTAAAGCTAGAAGACTAATGGAAAGTGCAAACTATTTCCTAATCCAATTAGGAAACCCCCACAATTATTGTCAATAAATCCTAATACAATTAGGAAACTTACTTGATTGGTGTCAATCACATCCTAATTGGATTATATTTCCTTATCCATGTACGAGTAGGTCTCTTACATCTATAAAAGAGACCTCTCACCAACCAATGAAGGGGCCGATTTTTCAGTCTACATAGCACCTCTATAGCATTCATCAACATGCCCGGCCGGCCTACGGTAGCTCTAGACATGTTGGTTCGCCACAAGCCCCCGACTCTTTTATAGTATAGTGAACGTGCTCAGACACACACGTGGACGTAGGTACCTTCATTAATAGGGTCGAACCATATACAAAAAAAATAGTCTCTCTCCTTCTTTCTCCTTGATCTGCTCCACTTTACTCTTACCAATTTTTGGCATCATCACCGCTTATTGAAAAAGCAGCCAAAATGAAAAAAAAATAAAAAATAAAAAAAATAAAAACACTAAAAATAATCACTGAATGCATTCTTAGTTTTGTGAACTCAATTGCTTAAAATTTTCAGTACTTAAAAATTAGTACTTAATTTTCAGATTTATCAAACGGACCCATAGTATCACAAATCTTTTAATTGTCTAGAGCATTTCCTGTAGAAATACTTTATAATAATTCTATCGCTTCTAATCGAAGTGGCCTTCTCAGTCATAGCAGACTTTAAACTAATGGCTTTTGTGCAATTTAGAAATGGCATACGCATTTAGAATCTTTGAATTGTTATAGATCTCTGAAATTGATTCCCAAAAAAAAAAAGGGAAAAAAATCTATTTCAGCGAGGTTGTGTAAATTTCCCCCTTTCAGGAATGGCTACATTTATGTTAAGTCTAGCAATCATGCTATTATTCTTGTACCTATGGCACGACATTGTCTTTCACGATCATAGGCTACCTAATGTGTTTACTATATCTTTGGTGGGTGTTTATGGAAATTATAGCATGTTGGTCCAGCTGTGCTGTTGCCTGAAATACTAGGACCAGTAGATCATAATTGCATATGTGCCTTCGGTGTTTGAACGATCTACTTTCACTGGCCCAATTAAGAAAGTGAAGTCGTACAAAAACATATTTTGCTTTTTTACTTCCATAATCATATAGCGTATGAATGCTAGTATTCTACATATGTATCGATGAGATCATGTTTAAAGACTCTTCCAGATGACAGAAAATGAGATGCAGAAGTCATAACTTTTCCCTGCAAATTTTGGGATCACGGTTGCTATTTAGATCTAGTGATCAACAGCTCACTTATTTTGTCATAGATTGTATTTAATCTTCATCTTGGGTTCATTTTCTACTATTAGCCTGTATAGAATGTCATAGACTCAAAGTTAATCCAATGTTCTTTTTTCCTTCTTTTTCCTTATTCCCTGTAATGTTCCATGAGTTTTTTTAGTGGCATTTTTTTTTGTTTTGTTTGTATTCTCACAATTTTATGTTGTTTGTTAATTTTTTTTTGCAGTGGCTGATGTTCATTGAAGGACATTTTGTGTCTGGACACTTTTGTCTCGCACTTTTTGCTTTCTTTGTGCTTTTAACCTTGGTAACAGGCCACTCTACTTGGCAACCTTTTGTTGTTCATCTATGCCTTCGGTCATTTCTTGACTGAATACCTAATTTTTGAGACAATGGCCATTGCAAATTTGACAACTGTTGGCATCTTTACAGGTGTGTATTGAAACAACTAATGTTCCTAACCAAAATTGCAACGGATTTAAATCTTGCTTTATACCTTTAAGTTGGATTTTCGTGCCTTTCGATTTTGGTTTTTTTTTTTTTTTTTACTTGTAACTTTTGTCATCGTCCTCATCACACATATTAAGTATTCACAGTAGCAAAATACCATCTTTTCATTGGCTTCTCAAATTTTTTTTCATTAACAACCCTTTACTTGTGCCAGAAAGCATTTTGACAATGTCTATTATAAAAAAATTACTTGGGGAAATAGAACTAAGAGACAAGGCCTAGTACTAAAGTACCTTGAACCAGATTTTAGAAATGGTATCAATACTAGTAGTATTTAAACAACATTTTTAAGAGTTACTAATGGCTCCCCTTTTGGGTCCCCCATTGGAGTGCAATTTTTGGAATGGAAGGAGTCATTTTGGCATATTTTGGTTTTGGGTCCCCTAATGGCTCCTCCATTGGTGTTGCTATTAGCAGTTCTAGGAGTTTCGGGTAGTGTACGAAGTCTTTATTGCTGATTTGCTGTTATTTTGGAAAATGGTGTTTAACTAGTATGGATAACTGTGTAAGTTTTTTTTTTTATCTTGGCTTCTCTATTGAGGACATTGACGTATTGTAGTCACATTTTATCTACATTTCACAATTCCATGTTGGATCATTTCTGCACTTGCATTTTACTCCTTTAGAACTTGGAAATGAATATTGGGTCTTGAGTGCTTTTCAATCTATTTGCATAATATGGAATTTCTTCTAGAAAACCACCAGTCAAACTCAGCTTGGCAAGCATACTAGTCCAACATAGCTTGGCAAAACATACAAAAAAATAAAACACTATACGCTGTTTCTTCCTCTCTTATAGTTGATCTTTCTAATTTCTTTAGTACACGTTATTGTGATGTGTTTCTCTAAGGTTAGTATTACATAATTGTTTCTTTGTAGAGTTGCTATTTAGGATAAAAAGTGCATTTCCATTTTGGGCACTCATAGTTTTGTGTATATTTTCATAGTTCCATTTCCATTCTCTTAGATCAATTTTCATAAACTGTGGATTTTCATATCTGTTTCTTTGTTAAGAACCTAGTATTCTTCAAATGGGTTTTCTTGAGTCCATTATTGTCATCAAAGGTAAAAGTTTTTTTTTTGTACAATGCAGCATTATTGTATAAACTTCTCTTTGGGATGGATCTACTATCCAACATCGTACAGATATGTGAATGAGAAATCATCAAGCTCCTAACTTGAGGTAAATCCAGATCCGTAATTTCTTTCGATTCAAGTGTCCTAAAAATGGTTGGAATGAGCTTAATGAATATTTGGATCGAAAATCCCAGGCTCAATTGCAATAAGTTTGCCATGTTTATTATTAACTTCTTTCTCTTTTTTATTTTATTTTATATGAACATAGTAGGAACTGATATTTGCAAACTTAGTTTTGAAGGTATAAGTATATGAATTTGCATATTTGCGTCTAACTTATGTGTCTTTACTCTTTTATTATTAATTTATATTACTAATGAAAACTTTTTCTTTTTCTTTTTGTAGGTACAAAGGTTAAAATTTTTATAGGGAGTTCTAAATAACAAGGGAAGCCACTTTTTTTGTGTAAACGTTTCCATAATAATTTTTGTAGTACTTGTGGATGGATGTAACATATATATGTCATTATCTTAGTACATGGGGATCGATTGTATTATTTTTTTGTTGATTCAATTGGTTGATATGTTGAGATGAATAGATGAAATTTATGGGTTGGAGTATATTATTGAGTTGGATTTAATTTTGTACAGGGTGCTATTGATGCAATCACCAATTTTGTTAAAAAAAATATATATATATTCAAACATTTATGTCATTTTTAAGAAAACTGGCATAAATAAATAAGTATTTATGTCACTTTTAAAGTATTTATGTCGCTTTTAAAGTATTTGTCACTTTTTATACTTTAATTTAATTATTTTGTTTGGTATTTATGTTACTTTAAGTTAAAAGTGACAAATAAAATTGTATTTATATCACTTTTAAGTATTTATGCCATTTTTTATCAACATATGTTTCATTTTTATGAAACATTTATGTTGCCGCAATTTATGTCACTTTCTACTGAAAAAAAGTGACAAAAATGCCTATTTATGTCACTTTCAATTTTCCTTATAGTGATAGTCGATATGAACTCATAACTTGTATAAGGTATGTGTTCTCAATCTTGAGACGATTATGAACACAGACTGTGGATATGACTGCTTTGACTTACCAATTAGTGAGGTCTATAAAAGATCAACACCTGAATATCTTGAGTATGTCATGTTGATAGGGTTGTGAAAATATATTGTCAAGATAGAATATACCCTTTGATAAAGAGTAAGCATTCCCTTGAGAATGTTAGCGAATTACTGAGAACTGCAGTCTTGTTGATAAGTAGTTGTGAACATGTTTGGTAATCATTCAAGGTGAATGGGACTCAAGGTATGGGAGATGTAATCATTATTCATGTTGCCAATATCAGTTATCCGACTACTTGAATATGATTATGAATGCTGAAGGTAGAGGGACATTAGTACACCATACAAGTCTAGTTATCGCTTCGAATATGTTCTTTTGTGTTGGAGTTCAGTCATCGTTTTATATTCGAGTAAACGTTAACTGATTAGATCGGTTGAAAGTAAGGTCGGTTATGGGAATCTATAAATAGGGCAACTGCTTCCAGAAATCAGAGTTCGTCATTTTATTATACCAGAAGCTGCAGAAACTGTTTTAGGGTTCCCAAACTTTCCCTATCCTCTCTGGTAGGAACCCTAGTCTTTCCAGCAAGCATCCGTAGGAGTCATAAAGGTGAAGACAATGTAGTGGAGGTTGTTGTACCATCAAGAAAGAAGAAAATCATAATTGGGTTCAAGACTTGAGGTATAAACTCTTCTCCCTCTTGTATATATGCATATATAGAGTTAACGAGTAGTAGATCTGGGATACCAACAAAGTTTTCGAACATGGTTTTTCCACTGCACGTTTAAATAAATTTTAAACCTATTTTTCCTTCAAGTAGAGTCATCTCATCTTCTCAACTGGCTACGTGATGTTGTATGCGATGAATGCGCTTGTGAGTTGGTCCACGACCACCCAAATAGAATTATGGTTTTACTGCGACCTTGGCAAACCCACGACGAAGTCCGTCGAGATGTACTCCCACTTCCATTCAAGTATAGGCAGCGGTTGTAAAAGTCGTGACGGGTTCTGATGCTCGGCCTTGACTTGCTGACAAGTAAAACACTTCGAAACGTGCTCCGCAACGTCCCTCTTCATACCTTCCACCAAAACTCCTCTTTAGGTCCATGTACATCTTCGTACTCCCTAGACGAATTTTTAGTCTTGACCTGTGCGCTTCATTCATCACTTCTTCTCTCAATCAATCATCCTTTGGCACACAGAGTTGGTCTCAACATCGAAGGCTTCTGTCTTGTCCAATTCTCCATTCCTCCGGATCCTTAACTATTGCTCTATGAAACCATTGCCGCAGTCCTTTGCTCTTCTTCTGAGCTACAATAATTTGACTGATAAGGGTCAATTACTAAGCACCCAAAATTCTTCCCTTCTTCCGAATTCGCAGCATAGAAATCAAATTCGGCTAAAGTCTCCAATGCTTGCCACTCTCTAATCATCAAAGAAACAATCCTACTGCAAGGTCTCCTACTCAAAGCATCTACGACTAAATTTCCCTTACCGGGGTGGTATTGCAAAGAGAAGTCATAATCTTTAAACAACTCCAACTAGCATCGAAGCCTCATATTCAACTCCGTCTGAGAGAACAGGTACTTAAGGCTCTTATGTTCAGTGCATAGGTCGAACTTCTCTCCAATAGGAAATGTCTACAAGTCTTGAGAACAAAAACAATAGTTGCTAGCTCCAAATTGTGCGTTGGGTAGTTCATCTCATGCAATTTCAGTTGTCGCGATCCACAGGCAATCACCTTTCCCACTTGCATAAGCATGCAACCGAGTCCTTGATTAGAAGCATCGATGTAGATGGTAAATCTCTCTTTATTCTTTGGTATGGTAAGCACTAGCGCAGAAGTTAACCTCCCCTTTAACTCCTAAAAAAGCACATTCATGCTTATCTAACCATTCATACTTAAATCCTTCTTTGTCAAACTAGTTAAGGGCGTGGCTATGTTCGAAAATTCTTCTACAAATCTCCGATAGTACCCTGCTAATCCAAGGAAACTCCTTACTTTCTAGGCATTAGATGGCCTATTCCAACATAGAACTGCGTCAATCTTAGACGAGTCTACTGAAATTATTTCGAAAGAAGCCATATGCCCTAGGAATTTGACTTCTTCCATCCAGAATTCATACTTGCTCAATTTAGCATACAACTGATGGTTTGTAATGCAATCCGAACATGCCTCTCGTGGTCCTCCTTCGTCCTTGATCTGATCAATATATCATCGATAAACACAATCACAAATTGATCCAGGTTTGGTCGAAACACTCGATTCATCAGATCCATGAACACAACAGGGGTATAAGTGAGTCCGAACGACATCACAAAGAACACATAGTAACCATATCTAGTCGTGAACATAGTTTTCGGTATATACTCTGGTTAAACAAGCAACTAATGATACCCTGACCGTAGGTCTATCTTCGAAAATGTAGTTGTTCCCTGTAACTGGTCAAAAAAATCATCTATCCGAGGGAGAGGATGGAAGAAAAATAGATTTAAACACATGGCGGAAAGATTAAGTTACAAAATTTATTGGTAGTCCAGATCTACTGCTTATCAATTCTACAGATGCGTAAACAAAAGAGGGAAAAGAGTTATACCTCTGGTCTTGAACCCAATTCAGATTTTCTTCTTCCTTGATGGTGCAGCAGGCTCCACTAGATTTTCTTCACCCTTATGACTCCTGTGGATGCTTCTGGAAAGGCTAGAGTTGGTGGGAACTCTAACAGGGAGGATAAGAAGACTAAGGAAACCCTAAAATAGCTTCTGCAACTCTCGTATAGAAAAACAATGATTATTAAACTTTGTACACAACTGCCCTATTTATAGATTTCCAAAACCAACTTTAAGCCTTCGACCGATAGAAGTGGCTTTGATCCATCGAACCTTCGATCGGTTGAACCACTTTCGATCTATCGAACTTACCTTGACTTCAGTCGATCGAAACTCTTTCAATCGATTGAACCTGTCTTGACAAGATCCTCTTATGCCTTTCCAAGCATCTTGGTGGAGCTAAGAATGGGACCTCCTAGGCTCTTTATTGTTTACTCAGACCAGTTGTTAATTCCCATGACCAAACTCTTTGACAAGGAAATTAACCAACTGGTCAGTTAACGTTTACTTCACTATAAAATGATAACTGAACTTCAACGTAAAAGAACATATCCGAAGCAATAATCAGACTTGTATGATGTACTAATGTCCCACTACCATCAGCAATCATAATCATATTTAGGTAGTCGGATAACTGTTACAGTCATCTGGAATCATGACTACTTCTTATCTTCCTCAAGTCCCATTCACTACTCATCATAATTACCAAACATGTTGATAACTGCTTATCAACATTACTATAGTTCTCAGTAATCAACTTGGTAACATTCTCAAGGGAATGCTTACTCTTTAACAGAGTGTAGATTCTATCTTGACAATATATGTTCACAAACCTGTGAAAATGATATACCCAAGATACCCTAGTGTTGATCTTGAAGACCTCACTAATTGGTAAGTCAAAGTAGCCATATCCACAGTCTGGGCTCATAATCAGCTCAAAATTGAGAACACGTACATTATACAAGCTACAAATTCCTATCAACTATTGACAGTCTTAAGTGTCAATAGGAAAGCACAGGTCTGTCAATGCACTATAAGCACTAGCATATTTAAGTAAGAGCTATACTCTAGTGATTGAGATTCATCACTCCATCCTATGCTAGTTAATTATGCTACATTGTAAACCTAATGAGATATCCAGTTTCATCATCCATCGTGACAAATTCTAAGTATCAAAGAATAGCAATTCGTGTCTCGCTTGTATGTATCTCATATACACATGAATTACTTACTATGATACTTAAGGATTAAAATAATCATCTCATGAAAGACATACATAACAAAATGTAAAGTTGATATCCATATATTAAAATGTCAATGTCTCCTATATATATTAATGGTTTGAGGGCACAAACCCAACAAACTCCCACTTGTACTCAGACCCATTCAGGACTACATGTGAGACCTAAACTATCTAGATGACGATCAAAGACCTTTTGGGGCAGACCTCTTGGTGACAGTCACATCTCTACGTTGAACAATATCTTGAATTAGATGACATTTTTACTCTACGTGATTTCCCTTTCTGTGCTTTCTTGGCTCCTTGGACTGAGCCACTACCCCACTATTATCGCATAATAGCTGACAGCGACGCTGGTACCATCCCAAGCTCTATAAGGAAATTCTTGAGCCAAACAACATCCTTTGTGGCTTCACAAGCAGCTACATACTCAGCCTCTATAGTTGAGTCTACAATGCACTACTGCTTAATGCTCCTCTAAATAACCGCACTACCTCCTAAGGTAAACAGATGTCCGGATGTAGCCTTCCTCAGGATGTCAACTTCCTCGAATCTTTATCTGACATAAAGTCCAAGTTAGTGTATCCTACTAGAATCAACTCATCAATGCTATATATAAGAATATATATGACAGGGACATTAGTATTGTATTATACAAGTTTAGTAATTGCTTATGTATGTGTGATTTTGTTCTTATGAACTAGAGTGCAATTATCATTTTGTAGTGGTATTAATGAGAATTGATTAACTATTGATTCGTTAGTGAAATAAATTGACTAGATGAAATATTAATTAATCAAAGCTAGTAATTAAGAAGCTAGGGGTCCCACTCTTGGCTCATAAGGATGTTTGGATGTGAAAGAACAATGCAATATGAGATTCGGGATAAAATTGGAACCAATCGATTGGTGTAGCAATCAATTGGATGAGCAATCGATTGGCTTAGATCCCATCGATTGGTGCAACAATCAATTGGATGAGCAATCGATTAGTAAGGCAATCGATACCAATCGATTGCCAAGAGTGGCAATCGATTGGTACTTAGGTTGGTTCAAAAGTTTATAAATATAGAAACTGCGGGCAGAACATATGATACACGTCTTTTATTCTCCCAGAAGTTCCAGTATTGTTTATAGACTTTCCAAACCCTTCCTTAGCCTCCCAAGTTTGTTCTAGAAGGGTTTCCACCAAACCTAGCATCCAAGAACATTCAAGAGTCATAAGAGTGAAGATCTTTAACACTGAAAGATCTAAAATACATTAGGAATGAAGATCACTAACACCGGGCAATGTTCACATAAAGTGGGTCAGATTGCTCAATACTTATCACAACTTAACAAATTTTGGACACGACGAAGCTGACGTCGAGACGCAGCTAGTGTCAAAATTTGAAATCAATCAAAGATTGTTTAGTTCCTCTGCCAATCACATCTTTATCGAATCAAAGTGATCGGTATTGAATTGTCACCATAATCATTGAAGAGTTCTCGAAATGATTCCACAAATTGCAAGGTATATCTATGTGTATGTCTTTATATGTATATTGATTGCATGTTATACAAACGAGAAGTATATCTAGTTTAATTAAAGTTTTAAACTATATATATATTTTGCTGCGCACTAAGATCTAAGTTTCCCTTCAATTGGTATCAGAGCCATCTCGTTTATACAACTTAGAATCGAATTAGGAAGTATGATCAAATAGGATTAATCAAACTTATATCCTTTGTAGAAAAGGATTTTGTGATGGTTAAGATCATCTAGGTTTGATAGTATTTTAATCCGATTAGTTTAGAACTGATTAGATTAATTAGAAAATGTTTTGGTGTAGTTAAAATACATAATCTGGTATATTTCATGATCTGATCTAGAAAATTGCCTCTTTGTTATAGTCCAATCGATTGGTTTTGTTTCCAATCGATTGGATGGGCAATTGATTGGCAGTCCAATTGATTGCCTCCTTTTGGAAATCGATTGGTCTGTACTCGAATGTGGCAATCGATTGGTTTAGCTAGCAATCAATTGGCTTTGCCAGCAATCAATTGTCTTTGGGTAGAATGTGTGTTTTAGTTTTAAATTTGTATCAAAATTTTAATATTAGTATATTATGTATTTGGAATATTTATAAATAAATGTTTTTGAAAATTTTATTTTAAAATAGTTTAGTTAAAAATGTCATCGATGTATAGGTTTTAGAAAACTTAATCTTGTGCACCTACAGAGTTTTCTAAGAATTGGACAACATGTTTGTTTCGTCATGGAAAGCGATACAAAAATTCAACTCTTGTATGCTTGAAACTTCATAATTCCAAAATTTACATATTTGTGATTGTCACTTGTTTTATTTTAAGAATATTTCATGCGTGGATGTGTTTATTATACATATTATGTGCATGTCAACTAATCTCTTAAGCAGGTAGCCTACTCTCTCATGGCAAGATTAGATGATTATTTTAATTAGTTTACATGTCATTTAATTTAGTTTGTGGCAGTGTAAAGGGCATTACGGTTTCATTCCTATGCAAAGTAGAACTGTAATGGTTTCCCTAGATATTTATGCAATTTATCTTTTTTCTAGATCTTTTTGCACACTTCTTCAGAGAGGTAAGACGATTGTAAATTAGATTAATTAGAGAAGCTACAAGATAGAGCCATAAAAATCTTGGAACCATGAATATGGAGTCTTAGAGTTTGAAGCCTTGAGATGAACTATGGAGATAGTGCCATTAGAGAGATGGGCTTATTTTTATTCATGCATGATTATTTATTTAATTTTGTGCAAATGATTGCTTGCACATGTTTACGTTTATTGATTGGGAATGAATAGTTACCTTTTATAGTCCTGCAAATATGCTTTGCTAGCCCTCTTCATTTAGATATTAAGTGTTTTTAATATGTATTCTATGTTTTGTAGGTTTTGGAGCTTTAACTTGAAAATGCACCAAAATTTTATGATTAATGGCTTTGGAAGTCATTATGTGTTCAAAAGGTGATTCCAGTGAAAATGGGAGACAGTACCAGCCTCGGAAAATTGTATTTTTGATAAGGAAGACTTGGATTTCACAAATTTCTCTAGAGATATAAAATATAGATCTTCGAGTTATGGATGTGTGGCTGCAAACGACAAGTCAATCCGAGGTCCGAGCAAAATGTTATCGCAATTCTACGAAAGTCACATAGAGTAGTGAAAAGTACGTCGCGCGAGTAGGCCACGCAAGCGACCTGTAAAAAAAGCAAAATGTGTATTTCGTAAAATTAGAGCACCCAGCGAAGGTGGTTTATGCATACGTCGTCCAAAAACGTAAATACAACAGTTTTAGTGCAATTAGGCCTAGAAAAGCCTCCTAATCCTTCCAAAATCTATATGAATCCTATTCTAAATCAATTTGAGGGTTACACAATATTATACACATCCTTCAACAGCTAAAACTTTAGCCATTGAAGAGGGAGAAACAAGAAGAAGAAGAAGAAGACCAAGGATTCCCATGGCCTCCTCCATCATCCTCTTGCCAATCTTCGATTCTATGGCTGCCTAGACCGATATCTAGGGTTTCAATTACACCCTAGCCTTATAATAGGGTGTAATTTATGTTTTTCTTTTAGTTTTATTATGTATGGATGATGATTACATGTTTAGAGAATTTTAATTAATAAAATCTTATTCATTGATTAAATAGTTACTTTCAAAATCTATTCTTGTCTTAGATCTATTTTAAATGTGATGTGCTTAATAGTCTCTATTTTCTGTGCTTGTATGGATTATTTATATGTAATAGTGCTTATTTGAATTGTGATATCAAGTAGTCAAATAGTGTTTGTACCCAAAAACCGCCAAAGGTTTTCAAGCTTGAATGGAGTGTTGAAATAGGTTTAAGGGTGGTCGGCCTATAGCAAAATGCAGAGGCTGGCCCAGGAATTGCAAAGGCCCATCGGGCTCAAGAGGTGAACATCACGTGATTCAGAAAGATAAGGCTATTGTCTTAAGTTGGGCAGAGTCCAATAGGTGAAGTAGGTTGTGTACTGCCCAATCAGGCACTATAGCAAGTATGGGTGCCTAATTGGAAGGCTAAGCATCGATAAAGCTCATCGGGCATGTGAGGAGTGTAACCTAGCATCAGGGTAAGCTTGATGGATTATAGTAGCAGCGTATAGGACAATCGAACACCATATTGGAAGGAGATGGTGAAAACTGGTTGTACAAGCCAGATTGGTTATAATCTTGTGCAAGACAGTCATCGGGCATGGAATCATCAAGTGTGACAGTTGGACGTAACGGGCCCGAGTTGACTAAAGAGGTGTTTTTGTGAGCCCAATGTGCCAAATGAGGAAGGCGGTTCCACTGTGATGCCATCCTAATTTTAATGAAATAGAGTCAGTTTGGGAAAGGAGTCTGATCACGCCCAGCTAGATATGGAAGGAATCCCTAAATTATTGGGATTGAATCAATCAAGATTCCGGATAAGGCAAGAATTGGAGATTAGGAAGGATTCTATAATCAGTCAACCTGCTTGGAGCACAATTCAAGGAGTCCTTGCCTTATCAGGACTATTAGAGGCCACTATAAATAGAGAAGCAGGCCAACCATGCAGGGCACTCCGCGTCATCTCAAAAAACCGCCTTCAGTAGCACTCATACTGCATTCAAAGCATTCAAATCTTTATGTTATCATCATTTTGCACTCATAGCAAATAGGTCTGTCCTTTTGTTATCTTACTATTTTCATACTTTTGAAAAATAAGAGCCTGTTCTGGTTTTATCCTTTGGTTGTATATTTTGTTCTCCAAACATTTAATAAAATCTTAATTTTATTAATCGTTTATGATTGTTTACCTCATAAACTCCTACACTATTTGGCTTGTGCTCTTCGGTACTGCTAAAGGATTTTTGGTGAGGGTACTTTCCTACTCACTATACACAATCGCATTGTTATAAGTTAGATTCTCAAACCTTGTGTATCACTCACACAAGTGATTTAGGAAATTAGTTTGCACTAGCGAACCATTCTTGGTTTTGGCACGCTCGCGCAAAACTATAGCAAACATTTTTGACACACCCGGTGGAACCCATATTGTCAAGACATGCCTTCAAAAAATAACAAGCAGACCGAAAAAAATGGATAGGACGGCCTGGCCGTTGCTGACCCACCAGAGGATGAGAGCACTGCCCGTTTCCTAGCGAAAAGTGCCTTGACTCTGGAGGCAATGTCAAAACTCTTGAGGCGGACTGTGGAACCAATGAGGCAAGACTATAATGCACTGCTAGGTTCCATGGGAAATTTTCAAACACTGGTTGAACAGATAAGCCATCTCATAACTGCTTATGAAGCCAAAGACAACAAAGAGCAGGCCACTGGGTCAGACTCTGGCGCATCGCAGGTGTTTGATAAGCTGAAGGATCCGCCTTATGTAATCCCGAATCTTAGGGAGTATAATGGTTCAAGAAAACAGCTTGAATCACAGATATGAGAAGCTAGCGGTTCAGTAGTTACTGATCCCAATGGATCAGCAACACCAGTTTTATCCAACCATTAGGCCTTAACAGAGATCCAATTGGCCACACATCCCCCCCCATGCTGCTGGGGGACAAAGAGCCAATGGTACGTTTTGGCGTCATCAGGCCAATAACAACCAACACCAATCACCACCTCCAATAGCACCCCTATGGTGGTGGCTCAATCCATCGTCCCTCAACCCATCAATAGGGAGGATTTGGTGGTAGAGCCATACACGAAGAGTATGGCCCGTACATGAGAAGGATGGAGTGGGCGACATACAAATGGTCATACCCACCTGAAATTGACCAAGTCAACTTTCCCCAAGGATATAAGGTTCCAAATTTCACTCTATTTTCTAGGGAAAGTGAACAGTCATCAGTAGAACATATTTATGGTATGTTAACTTAGGCCATGTGGGTAGCAATGACACGTTAAAACTTAGGTTATTTCCAAACTCGCTTACAGGTGTAGTATTTTCATGGTATGTTAATCTTCCGGCCAACTCTGTGCAGAATTGGCAGGGGATGGAAGAATTATTTCACGGCCAGTTCTATAGGACAGAGCCTGAAGCATCACTAGCAGATTTGTCCAGGATGCTCTAATTAGTCAGAGAGACCATTGAGACGTATATAGCCCGTTTTTGAAAGGTGAAATATAGGTGTAAGATCATGTCCTTTGAACTTTGTGAGAGGTTTGAAGGAACTAACTTCCGTGATTTATTCGAGCAGGCCATGCGGGCCGCTCGTTATGAGGGAATCCTCTTGGATGAGAAGGAGAAAAAGAACTCGTCCAAGGGAACGTACTACAAAGATCCTAATTGCGAGGTCCACTTAGCGGACTATGAACTCGAAACGGAAAGCGATATGGCCGAGTTAATCTACAAACGGCCGATTGCATGTAACGCCTTAAACAAATCCATCAACAATAATGCCGCTGCAAAAAAGATGGTGTTTGAGGCAGGAAAATTCTACACTTTTGATATAACTATGGCTGATCAGATTTTCAATGCCCTATTGGGCGATAAAGTGATCAAGCTTAGTGAGGGTCATCATATCTCTAAGGCCAATGACATAAAAAATAAAGAATATTATAAATGGAAAAATTCCATTGTACTAATAACTGCGTTGTTTTTCGTAATGTCATATAAGAGAATGTGGAAAAAGGAGTGTTTAAATTCTCAAAAAAATCCATGGGAGTTAACCCTAATCCATTCCGTCATATCACCAGCTCCAACATGGTAACGCCTAATTTGACCAAGCTGGCAAGGCCTAGGCCAAACATGGACCTAACTGAGAAGGAGAAATTACCAAGGCAAAGAGAAGGAAAACACACTATCATTTCTGCCACTGAAGGGCCAAAGGTGACCATATATGAGCTCCAAAAAACTTATCAGTAGTGCAAGGAAAAAGAGTGCAAGGCCGAGGTTGAAATGGCCTGATCAACCACTAACAACTTAACAGCTGATTTACGACACCAACTTGATCTCATAGAACAAGGCCTCTGCCTGTGGTGTAAGGCTGATGTCAAGAAAGAGGCCTCCACCCCGAGCAAGAGGCCCAGGATAAACAAGAATAGGGAGCACAGCCCGAGAAGGTCCGTGAACGACAGGCTATCATTACCAAAGTGGAGCCAGGGTAAGCCCGAGTGGAAACCTATGCCATCACTAGCCTATCAGACCAGCCTAAGACACTCAGGTCGATTAGAGATAAGACGCTATCAGGTATTCTCTGGACAAGATGTGCAGGCAAAAGGCCCAACCTCGGACACACGTTCAAGGATGATACTGATCTTGTCAGAATCAAGATATAAAAGTATTCTTTACTTTTCAAAGGATTTGCAGTGTGGAAGTAAAGGTCGAACCCACAGAGATTGATTACTACAGCAACTTAATTTTAAAACCTAAGTTTAATTAATTAGGAAAAACGGAGTTTGATTTGGATTTAATTAAACTAATAACAATAAAAATAAATCTAAACTATGAAAGCAATTAAAATTGTTTTAATGAATGTTTAAGGGAACCTAGGATTGCAAATCCACCACTAGTTTCATAATAGGAATATTTATGAATTACTTTAGCGTATTACGTTGGATGAATATGGGGAATTGTAGCTACAAGCCCAATTCCTCCGACAAGAAGATAATCATGGTTCAAGCACCAACATAATCCATCTGCGGATAGCACGAATTATCTCACACTAAACTAGGGTTGTGATCTAATCCGTCTAACCTAGGCATGGACTATTCGGATACTTGATAGCACGAATCAATAAAGCACCATCACATGTAAACAATCTAAACAAGCACAGCAAGAATAGATCGTTGAGCACATCACAGTCAAAATAGATCTAAGACAAGAATAAATTCTAAAAGCAATGATTTAATCAATAGTAGTACGATTTATTTATAAAAATCCTCTAAACATGTGACTGTCATCCATACATAATAAAACTAAAATAAAAGCATAAATAAAACCCTATTACTCATCTAGGGCTTCATTGAAACCCTAGATCAATGATCTAGCCGTCCATAGAAGTAGTAGATAGCAAGAGGTTGATGGAGGAGGCCATGGAAACCCTTGGTCTTCTTCTGCTTCTCCTTGCTCCCCTCTCTTCAATGGCTGGAAGTATGGTTGTAGAATGTGTGTATAATAATTGCCAGCCCTCTAATTGAAGTAAAATAGAGTTTATATAGATGTACAACATGTTTTGGAAGCCTTTACAACTCGAAACGGACTGAAACGCATGTAATTTACAGTCTGGACGTCGTTTAGCAGTCTCGTTTGCACAGGAGTCTTCAGTATACTGAAATACGCAACTTTGGTTTTTGGGCATATCGCGCGAGCGGGTCGCGCGAGCGCGACATTTGGCTTTCGCGCGCGCGGGTCGCGCGAGCGATTCTGGGGTTCTCGCGCGAGCGGATCGCGCGAGCGATTTCTCGGATTTCGCGGGCGCGGGTCGCGCGCGCGACTTGTTTTTTTCAGCTTCTTCAACTATGCTTTTTCACCCTGTTTAGCCTGGTTTAGATGATTTCCTCCAAAACCTGTCAGAAACTAGAAAACGAAGTAAAAATATACAAAAACAGAATAAAAAGGTACTAACAAATGCGCGTTAAAGCGTATAAATAGGATTAGTTCTCTCCCGATCAGATACTACCACCCAGAGTGGATGATTCTCGACAGCTCCTAAATACAGTAAATCTCATAAAAGAAGGTATCAGTATGCAAAATTGGCCGAACGGGAGAGGATTTACTGGGAAAATCAGCCTCTAAGATCTCCCAAGCCTAGTTTACCCGTATTACCCGATTCCAAAGAAGGGGAGCCCATTTTTGACAAGAAAGCAGGTAAAGGAGTGATGCACGCCACGGAGCGCCTAAAAGAAATTTTTAGAGGAGAAAAGCTTGAAGAAGAGTGTAAGCCTGAGATTGACGCCAAGGACATTATGTCCGATGATGATTTTTCATATTTGAACTCAAAGCCAATCCAATTCAGGACTATACCTACGAGCCTGACATCAAATATGGTGTTCACCTTGCCTATCTCCTTCATGGCCAAGCCATACTAGCCAACGGCCATGCAAGGAGATGTGATAGAGGGCTTGATGAACGAGTTGGCCACCATAGAAGACATATTCTAGAGTGGAGGAGAGACCATCAGCCGAAGGTGGTGGAAGCCACCAATAAAAATGTGGACTCAATCGAGCATCAGTCCGATCGGCCGAAGATAACCATCTTAAGGCCAAAAGGGCAACAGACTGAGGAAGGACAAAAGTCAGGAGGGCCCGTTAAAGTTTTTTATTGAAAGACCCACATATCAGATGTCCCAGGACTTAAAGCCACTGTATGCGAATGGGCACATTGAGGGAGTTCCCATGAGCAAGATTCTCATTGATGCTCCACCATCAATATCATGGCCCAAATAATGCTAAGGGTAGTACAGAAGTTCGACTCAGAGTTAATCCCGACCGAAATGAATGGTCAGAGTTTTATTGGAGCACCTTCAAAAACTAAAGGCAGATTGCCTTTAAAGTTGACAATTGGAAGCAAGACATCAATGACTGCCTTCTTCATCGTTGAAACGTCGACCGACCAAAATGGATTGTTAGGCTGAGATTGGATGCACCCCAATTACTGTATCCCCTATACTTTACATCAGTAATTGACCTTCTAGAAGGGAGACGAGGTAGAGGTGGTAGGGGCTGATACGAAGTCATTCGTGGTACGTATTTAAACGGTCGATGTGTTATTATATGAAGAAGACATCAGACCTGTTAAGCTACTAGGATGTAAAAATATGGGCAAACCAAACACGGCCACATTTATCAAGGAAAACATGAAGTGCTGCCCTCAACTCAATCGAACGGAAGAAGTTAGGTCGGTTGAACTTAAATAAGAAGAAATGATCAATGAATCAACAACCAATTGAGATTCGGAGATAGCTAGCCCTAAAGGTCAGCATGGACAGATGGTGTGCATATTTGGCCAATAGAAGATTAGAGGTCGGCCCAATTGATGGTATGGTTAACATGGCTGATTGTGTCTATGGAGAAGATGTACCAAGGGTGGAAGAGATCCAAATGGATGAACTGGAAACGACGACAACAAAGTTAGATGATCTAAAAGCTGACGTTCAAGATCCCCTTTTGGAAGTCAACCTGGGGGAAGGGGGAGAACATAAGCTTACTTATGTGTGTCACATACTAGAACCCCAATTTCAGGCTAAGGTCATAGAAGTTTTACATAAGTATAAAGATTGTTTCGCCTGGGATTACGATGAAATGCTAGGGCTATCTAGGGAATTGGTGGAACACCGATTACCAATTAAATCAGGGTTCAGGCCATTTAAACAGCTACCTAGGAGTATGTCACTAGAAGTTACACTGAAAGTCAAAGAGGAAATTGAGAGACTCCTCGGGGCTGGCTTCATTTTGATTGCCAAGTATGTGGAGTGGGTCTCGAATGTGGTCCCTGGGGTAAAGAAAAATGGAAAGCTAAGGCTCTGCATTGACTTCAGAAACCTAAACTTGGCTACTCCAAAAGAAGAATACCTGATGCCCATGGCCGATCAGCTTATCATTTTGGCCACCAAACACAGGATCTTGTCCTTTATGGAAGGGTATTCAGGGTACAACCAAATTAATATCGCCGAGGAGGATGTTTTGAAGATATCTTTTTAATGCCCGGGGGCAATTGGAACCTTTAAGTGGGTTGTCATGCCTTTTGGGTTAAAGAATGCCATAGCCACGTATCAATGGGCAATGAATTCAATCTTTTATGACATGATTGGGTAATTCATAGAAGTCTACATTGATGATGTAGTAGTAAAGTCCGGTGAAAATGCCGATCATTTGAGGGACTTAGAAAGGGCGTTTGAAAGAATGTGGGCTCATAAGTTGAAGATGAATCCCCTTAAATGTACGTTCGGCATTTCAGCAAGGAACTTCTTAGGTTTCTTGGTACACCAGCGAGGGATAGAGATAGACAAGAACAAGGCTCGAGCTATCCAAGCAGCAAAGCCCCCTGCCAAGAAGAAGAAATTGCAGAGGCTACTCGGACAAATCAATTTTCTGATAAGATTCATATCCAACTGTGCTAGAAAGACTCAAGTATGGACCCCACTACTAAAAATCAAGATCGATGAAGAATGCAAGTGGGAAGACAACCATCAACAAACTTTTGAAGGAATAAAGTAGTACTTGTCTACACCCCCCGTGTTAATGCCACACAAGAAGGGTAGGTACCTTAAATTGTATATATCGGCCTCTGATTGCTCAATAGGCATTATGTTAGCTCAGGATAATGGGCAAAGTAATGAACATGCCATTTTTTAATTGAGTAGGATTTTAACTCCAATCGAGCGCGCTATGCACCGATTGAGAAGTTATGCTTGGCATTGTGATTTTCATCACAAAAGTTAAGAACATATATGCTGCCTGTTTCTACTTATATCATATGTCAAACTTATGTGATTAAATATATATTGTCAAGACCCATCATGCGAGGCTGAATTGGGAAATGGACCTTGGCCTTGATGGAGTTTGCCATTCAATACTGATCACAGTAATCGGTTCAAGGCCAGGCCATTGCCAATTTTCTGGCTAACCACCTAGATCCTACTGATCTGGGAGATTTGTCACTAGCACCCAAGGTACTAAATACGTCCCTAGTCCCATGGACGTTGATATTTGATGGCTCTAAGAATGCAAAGGGTACTGGGGCCGAAGTGGTCATTACATCGCCCAAATATAAAAAGACAATGATGCTATTTCGACTCGATTTCAAATGCATCAATAATTAGGCCAAATACAAGGCGCTCATCATTGGACTGGAAATACTCAATGAGATAGGGGCAACATCTGTTCACATAAAAGGGGACTCAGGGTTGGTAATCGGACAGATATCAGGCAAATTTCAAATAAAGAGTTGGGAGCTATGCCAGTTTCACTCGGTAGCTACTCAACTTATGGAGTCATTTGATGATACAAGTGTAAGTTATATCCCCAGATCTACAAATATAGAGGCCGATAAGCTAGCAAAAATGAGATCAGCCTCATTTGCTAGAAAAGATGTGGAGGATCAAGCCAGCACGGTACATGTCTGATCATTGCCTTCGGTGGCAAAGAGAGGCTGGAATACCACTACTAATTTGGTCCTAATGGATGAGGATGACTGGAGACTCCCTATCATTGAATACTTAAAACACCCAAACATAAGGGTAGACCAAAAGGTCAAACTATTGGTAGTCAGATTTGTGGTACTTGATAGAGAACTATTCAAAAAGCCTATTGGTGACAACGTGATCCTAAAGTGCCTGGGCAAAAGGCAAGCCATGTAGGTAATGGCCAAAGTCTATGAAGGAATTTGTGGGGCTCATTAGGCTAGGAGTAAAATGAAGTGGCTTTTGCAAAGATATAACTATTATTGGCCGCACATGTTAAAGGACTGCATCAGCTATGCTAAAGGGTGCCAAGCTTGCCAAAAGCATGGACCGATTCACAGAGTGCTGGCCAAAGTACTTCAACCTATCATCAAGCCATGGCCATTCAGAGGATGGGCCATGGATTTGATTGGTAAGGTTCTCCTTCCTTCATCGGGCCAACATAGTTTTATTATAATAGCTATGGACTACTTTACTTAGTGGGTTGAGGCAATACCATACAGGACGGTGACTCAGGCTACAGTGATTAAATTTATTGAGGAACATATAATACACCAGTTCATCTTTTCAGAGACATTACGGCCGATCAGGGATCTGTGTTTATAGGCACAAAAACCATGGCCTTTGCAGAAAGTAGAGGGATTACCATTTTTAATTCCACTCCCTACTATGCTCAGGCCAACAGTTAGGTTGAGTCAACAAACATGATCCTCAAGGGAATCATTGAGAAAATTATAAATGAGAACCCAAGGGAACGGGACAACCTATTGTCAGAAGCACTCTCGGTGTATCGGACATCTAAAACTTCCAATACTAGGGTTAATGCATTCATGTTGACCTACGGACATGAGGATATGCTGCCTATGGAGGTCCCAGTCTGATCTGCTAGAAGGGCATTATAAAATTAGCTTGAGCCCATAGAATACACTAAGGCTATAGTAGCTGAGTTTGAAGGGATTGATGAAACAAGATTGGTAGACCTAGATTCGTTAAAGGTACAAAAGCTACGTGCAGCCCTAGCATATAATAAGAGAGTGAAAGGAAAATCTTTCTGCATAGAGGATTTGGTTTGGAAGGCTGTCTTACCTATCGGGGACAAGGACAACCGGTACGGTAAATGGTCGGTCAACTGGGAAGGTGATCGGGAGAGAACAAATCCTATTTATACGCCTTAACGAGCATCTGTTAGTTTTTTTTTTATCCTGTTTTTGTATATTTTTACTTCGTTTTCTAGTTTTTGACAGGATTTGGAAGAAATCACTTCAACCAGGCTAAATAGGGTGAAAAAGCACAAAGAAAGAAGCTGAAAAAGCCAAGTCGCGCGCGCGAGCCGCGCGCGCGAGAAACCGAGAATCGCTCGCGCGAAAGTCCAGAAATCGCTCGCGCGATCCGCGCGCGCGAGGTATTAAATGTCGCACTCGCGCGGTCCACTCGCGCGATATGTGTAAAAATCAATTATGCATATTTTAGTATACTGAAGACTCCTGTGCAAACGAAACTGCTGAACGACGTCTAGACTGTAAATTACATCAATTTCAGTTCGTTTCGGGTTAGGAAGGCTTCCAAAACTTGTTGTAAATCTATTTATGCCCTATTTTATTACAATTAAAGGGTTAGACATTATTGGCAATTATTATACACATATTCTACAATCATACTTCCAGCCATTGAAGGGAGGGAAGCAAGGAGAAGAAGAAGAAGACCAAGGGTTTCCATGGCCTCCTCCATCAACTACTTGCCATCCATCACTTCCATGGACGGCTAGATCATAGATCTAGGGTTTCAATGAAGCCCTAGACGAGTAATAGGGTTTTATTTATGTTTTTATTTTAAGTTTATTGTGTATGGATGACAGTCACATGTTTAGAGGATTTTTATAAATAAATCGTACTTCTAGTGATTAAATCATTACTTTCAGAATTTATTCTTGTCTTAGATCTATTTTGACTGTGATGTGCTCAACGATCTACGCTTGCTGTGCTTGTTTAGATTATTTACATGTGATGATGCTCTATTGATTTGTGCTATCAAGTATCCGAATAGTCCATGCCTAGATTAGACGAATTATGTCACAACCCTAGTTTAGTGTGGGATAATTCGTGCTAACTGAAGATGGATTATGTTGGTGCTTGAACCATGATTATCTTCTTGTCGGAGGAATTGGGCTTGTAGCTACAATTCCCCATTATCATCCAACGTAATAAGCTAAAGTAATTCATAAATATTCCTATTATGAAGCTAGTGGTGGATTTGCAATCCTAGGTTCCCTTAAACATTATTTAAAACAACTTTAATTGCTTTCCTAGTTTAGATTTACTTTTATTGTTATTAGTTTAATTAAAATCAAATAAAAATCCGTTTTTATAATTAACTAAAGTTAGGTTTTAAAATTAAGTCGCTGTAGTTAACCAATCCCTGTGAGTTCGACCTTTGCTTTCACACTACAAATCTTTTAAAAAGTAAAGAACACTTTTTATATCTTGATTCTGACAAGATCAGAAGGTCCTTTCATCGTTCATCAAATCAAAAGAGGTGGAGCATACGGGCTACGCGGTATTGATGGAACGGTCCATGCCAGATTGATAAATGGTCAGTATTTGAAATCTTATTATCCTACTTTATGGGAAACTATTGATTTAGAATATAGATTGAATCCAAGCTTAGAGTATGATCTACTTATCAATTATGAGCCTTATAGAGAATAATCAAAAATCCATAAATGTATTAAATAAATGTTGGGCACAGCTTACCTACAAAAGGTTCAGTGGAAAAGAAATTGAATATATGTATATTATAAAGTACAAAATGTAATAATCAGCCTCTAGGACGACTCAAAAATTCCTATGTTTTGCCTTCAAATCATCATAAGTTCTTTCGGCCCCAGCTTGATCCTAGTTGGCTTTGTTGAGCCTCTGGGTCTAGATTTAGGCAGTTAAAGTGTTAGCCTATAGCTGGTCACTGCATTTTTGAGCATCACTCCCTAGCTGAGCCAAGACTTCATCCACCTTCACTAGAGCCGCATCATTGGCTATTTCTTCGGCCTCATACTTCTCCAGCTGTGCCTTGAGAGATGCGATACGAGCTTGGAGCCAGGCATCTCGAGCAATTACTTGAGCTTGAGTCGCTTTCCCAGTCTCATATTTTTCCTTGGCACCATTCAGGAACTGCATCACTTTATAACGAGCTCCAAGATTAGATTCGGCCTCGGCCTGAATAGCAAAGGCTAATTGATGTAAAACACTGGAGCCCGATAGTCGTTCCTGGACCTCAATGAGTAAAGACAGCTGTCCCGGGGAAAGAGAGGAGTCATCCATGAGAGTGGCTGACAAGCTGGGGTATTTGTAAAATACAACCGTGCTAAAAGAAGAAAATACACTGATTTAGTCTACAATTCCTTTATATGACTGCAATTTGGATTACAATACCAACTTTTACATAATATGATTAATCTATGATAAGTTGTATTGTTTTAGCCATAATTTATGCAGATCACTGCTTGTTGTGTGGAGAAATGAATAAGCAAGATGAAAGGGATGCTAGATTTTAAGGAAGACAGTTGAAACATGAAAAGTGAGTCGCGAGCAATCGAAGATCATTCAAGCAATCGAGGTGTCGATTGATCGAAGGAGGTTCAAGCGCTTGAGAATTTCAGAAGTTCGATCGATCGAGAATGTTCGATCGATCGAGGACATGGCTTTTATCAGAACTTACATGTACGCAGTAGAGAGAAAGCATTTAACCCTAGTTTTATGTTTATGTATATATACTCGTTGTATTTACATCCGAAAGGATGCCTCTTTTACCTTTCATCAGTTTAGATAGAGAGATAGAGAGTCTTGTTTGTTTTTGTAGGTTAAACTTTTCTTGCTTGGTTGTTTGAGGATTTCAGCGATTAACACAAGTATTTGCGTTCCAGGTTTTTATATTAGTTTTAGTTATATTCCACCCGTAGTTTCAGTAGTTTAAAATCTAAATAGCTCATAGTTTTTCTTCTTGGTTTGCTATTATCAACAGTTTTATAATTTTTATGTTTAAATCACAACCAAACAAAGCTTTAATGGATTTTTACATTAAAAACGCATGTGTGACACTCCAGACCATGTCAGAGTAGTCCCCAGGTTAGGAGATCAAGATGAAACAGTGATCTCCAACCTCTGCCAAGCAGCAGTGTAAAACCTGCACTCGATCGATCGAAGTAGTTCGATCGATCGAAGCACACATATATTCAAGCGATCGAAGACATTTTGATCGCTCGAGAGATGATGATATTAGATCGATTGAAAGCGCGTCGATCGATCGAACCTTCAGATTCTTGAGTAGTCCTTTTGCAGTATCCCAAGACTTTTTGCTTTTGAGATTTGTTATCAAACTGTCCCCAAATGCTCAGTTTGTCTAAACAGTTTCATTACTTTAAGCCTTAAGGCATTTTTCTTCAAAAACTTTTGCAAACCATTTTGAATGCTAACACCATTTAGAATGCAAGACTTAACTATTGTTTTAAAGTACCTTCATGTGTTTTGGGAATAAATGTTATGAAGTAGTCCTGGCTAAGAACAGACTATTGATTCTCTATCTTTAGAAAATACGGAATACTATAGATAGACACACTCCTTAGAGCTTAAATGTAACTGCATAGCAGATGGAATGATCGCTGCAGATTTGTGTCATCCCAACATTCCCTTTTCATAAAGAAATCGCTTTAGTTAATTAGTTAATCACTTGTTTAATTTAATTTAGTTGCTTTAATTTTAGTAGTCACTTCATGGAACTTTGTGTTCTACAACCTTTCAAATATTGATTTTTATTTTCCTTTTGGAGATCAATCTATGTATTAAGCTTTTACCTTCCCTGTGGGATCGACCTGGTCTTAACCAGATTACTACTTGCACGATTACCTACACTTGGGTATAGCACACAAGCGCACAATTTTTTTTTTGTCGTGTCAAGTTTTTGGTGTCGTTGCCGGGGAAGGCAACAAGCTAACGCTTAGATTACGTCAATCTATCTTTATCTCTTTATATTTTCTTTTGTCTTTTATTCCTTAGATTAAAACTACTTAGGATCTTTCCCTTTATGTCCGATAATTCCAGCGAAGGAATTTACAGAAATCCACTTTATTCATTCGACTCTTCTAGTTCTAATAATCTCTCGGCCATACCCACTGATTCAATGGCCGATAATCAAAGTGAAAATGGTGAGAATGTGGTTGTACCAATTGACAATTCGCTTCGTCCTTTGTGTGATCTCATGACACCTGAACACGCACCTACACCTTCTTGTATTCTCATTCTACCTCATGCTGGTGAATTTTAATTTCGCAACGGAATGATTCAACTCCTTCCAACCTTCCATGGAATGGAGAGCGAGAAGATATATGTACATGTCAAAGATTTTGAGGATGTTTGTAAAACATTCTCACAAAATTTCCCTGTAGATGTGACACATCTAATGCAATTCCCCTTCACCTTGAAGGATAAAGCAAAAGCGTGTCTGCTCACCTTGAAGCCAAATTCAATCTACACCTAGCATGCGATGAACACTGCATTCTTCAAGAAATTCTTTCCACCTCGCATGACCACCAAGCTAAAACGACAAATAAACTCTTATAAACAAAAGAGCACTGAAATCTTCACCCAAATGTGGGAGCGTTTCAAGGATTTGCTTCTCTCATGCCCACATCACGGGTATGAAAAATGGCAAACCATAAGCTACTTTTACGAAGGGTTAAATGGTAAAACTAAAAAGTTGGTCGAAACCATGAGTTCAGGGCCATTTCTTCGCAAAAACACTAAAGTAGGTGAAGCTCACTTCGAGTGGCTAGCTGAACATGCCTATGAATGGTCCAATATTGAAGATGTCCCACGCTTACAGATATCCTGATAGAAGAGAAAAGTCTATACCAATTAAAAAGTGAGGATCATCTATTGAACAAATATGAAGAACTAGTTAAGAAAGTAGAAGAGTTAGGAATGAAAGGAGAGAGTTCTAGGCAGGTTTTACTTGAAGAACCATGCGGCACATGCAACATGTTGGGAGACACTAGTCAATACTGTCCCAATGTGCCGTACTTTCAAGAACTAGCCACCATGGAAATGAATGACATGCAAGGGTATAGGGGGGCGAGGAATTCCTATAACAATCATAATTCGCAAAATAATAACAATCAATGGAATTACCCCAGTTTTGATTGAAAAAATGATGCTGGGACCCAAAATCAATACCAACAACAACAGCCCTACAATAACAATAATCAATATCAAGGGCAATACAATAGGCAGCCCCAACCATTCAATCAAAATAGATCAAACAACTACAACCAAGCTCAACCCTCTATCAACCAGCAATCAAACGTTTACGTGCCACCTCACAAAAAGGTGCAAGAGCAAGATCCTCTCTTTAATGCAAATTTAACGCGATAGTTAATTCAAATGATGAGTAAAAAGTTCGCAACATTAGAGAAAATGGATGCACAACAAGAGGGGTCGAGTGGAACGTTTCCTGCCCAACCACTTCAAAACCCTAAGGGATTCAACAATGGTCCCAATAATCATGAACAGGCAAAAGCCGTGACTACTCTGAGAAGCGGCAAGATTATAGGGTGCAATATACCCCTCTCTACCCCTGAAGAGTATGAAGAGGAAGAAGTGGTACCTAAAAGAAAACCACCCACTCAAGAAGAGGAGCCGTCCACTAAGAACAAACCATTAGAATCACATGACGATGCTCCTTAAGAAGTAGAAGAAGTTGAGAGAAGGCCCGGAAAGGACAACCGGTACGGTAAATGGTCTTTAATACACGAAAACCACGGCCTTTACACGAAAGAGAGGTTGGTATACCACTACTAATTCGGTCCTAATGGATGAGGATGACTTGAGACTCCCTATCATTGAATACTTAAAACACACAAACATAAGGGTAGACCAAAAGGTCAAACTATTGGTAGTCAGGTTTGTGGTACTTAATAGAGAACTATTCAAAAAGCCCATTGGTGACGACGTGATCCTAAAGTGCCTGGGCAAGAAGCAAGCCATGTAGGTAATGGCAAAAGTCCATGAAGGAATTTGTGGGGCTCATTAGGCTAGGCCTAAAATGAAGTGGCTTTTGCAAAGATATAACTACTATTAGCCGCACATGTTAAAGGACTGCATCAACTATGCTAAAGGGTGCCAAGCATGTCAAAAGCATGGCCCGATTCAAAGAGTGCTGGCCAATGTACTTCAACCTATCATCAAGCCATGGCCATTCAGAGGATGGGCCATGGATTTGATTGGTAAGGTTCTCCCTCCATCATCGGGCCAACATTGTTTTATTATAGTAGCTATGGACTACTTTACTAAGTGGGTCGAGGCAATACCATGCAGGGCGGTGACTCAGGCTACAGTGATTAAATTTATTAAGGAACATATAATACACCAGTTCAGCTTTTCAGAGACATTACGGCCGATCAGGGATATGTGTTTATAGGCACGAAAACTATGGCCTTTATAGAAAGTAAACGGATTACCATTTTCAATTCCACTCCCTACTATGCTCAGGTCAATGGTCAGGCCGAGTCAACAAACATGATCCTCAAGGGAATCATTGAGAAAATTATAAATGAGAACCAAAGGGAATGGGACAAGCTATTGTCAGAAGCACTCTGGGCGTATCGGACATCTATAAGGTCCAATACTAGGGTTGATCCATTCATGTTGACCTACGGACATGATGCTTTGCTGCCTATGGAGGTCACAGTGTGATCTGCTAGAAGGACATTATAAAATTAGCTTGAGCCCATAGAATACACTGAGGCTATAGTAGCTGAGTTAGAAGGGCTTGATGAAATAAGATTGGTAGACCTAGATTCGCTAAAGGTACAAAAGCTACGTGCAGCCCTAGCATATAATAAGTGAGTGAAAGGAAAATCTTTCTGCATAGAGGATTTGGTTTGGAAGGCCATCTTACCTATCGGGGACAAGGACAACCAGTACGGTAAATGGTCGGTCAACTGGGAAGGTCCTTTCATCGTTCATCAAATCAAGAGAGGTGGAGCATACAGGCTGCGCGGTATTGATGGAATGGTCCATGCCAGATTGATAAATGGTCAGTATTTGAAGTCTTATTATCCTACTTTATGGGAAACTATTGATTTAGAATATAGATTGAATCCAGGCTTAGAGTATGATCTACTTATCAATTATGAGCCTTGGAGAGAATAATCAAAAATCCATAAATGTATTAAATAAATGCTGGGCACAGCTTACCTGCAAAAGGTTCAGTGCAAAAGAAATTGAATATATGTATATTATAAAGTACAAAAGGTAATAATCTGCCTCTAGGAAGACTAAAAAATTCCTATGTTTTGCCTTCAAATCATCATAAGATCTTTCGGCCCCAGCTTGATCCTGGTTGGCTTTGTTGAGCCTCTGGGTCCAGACTCAGGCAGCTAAAGTGTTAGCCTATAGCTGGTCACTGCATTTTTGAGCATCACTCCCTAGCTGAGCCTATACTTCATCCACCTTAACTAGAGCCGCATCATTGGCTATCACTTCGGCCTCATACTTCTCCAACTGCGCCTTAAGAGATGCGATACAAGCTTGGAGCTAGGCGTCTCGAGCAATTACTTGAGCTCGAGTCACTTTCCCAGTCTCATATTTTTCCTTGGCACCGTTCAGGAACTGCATTACTTTACAACGAGCTCCAAGATTAGATTCCTTTATATATGAGACTGGGAAAGTGACTCGAGCAAAGATGCACCTTTTGAGTGGCTTGACAACTGTCAAACATCTTTTGACGTACTAAAGGAACACCTTACCTCCGCACCGATAATACAGGCACCTGACTGGAGTTTGCCATTCGAATTAATGTGCAATGCAAGTGACTACACCATTGGTGCAGTCCTCAGACAGAGGAAGGATAATAAGCCCTATGTAATCTACTATGCCAATCGAACACTTAACGAAGCTCAAATGAATTATACAACTACCAAAAAAGAGCTACTGGCAATAGTTTTCGCTCTAGATAAATTCAGGTCATATCTGATAGGGTCCCTAATCGCCTGTTTTACAGACCACTCGGCCCTCAAGTACCTATTATCTTAAGAAGGACACGAAACAAAGGCTTATCTATTGGATACTCTTATTCCAAGAATTCGATATCACAATCAAGGATAAAAAGGGAGTAGAGAATGTAGTCGCTGATCATTTGTCTCGGCTAACATATACTGACAACACTGAACCCATACCAATTAAGGATGAATTCCCAGATGAGCAACTGATGACTGTTTCTAGTTTGCCTTGGTATGCGAATATAGTAAATTATCTTGTCACGGGAGAGACCCCGAGTCATTGGTCAAATTAGGACAAGAAACAATTCCTTTCATTCGCGCACCATTTCTTTTTCGATGACCCTTACTTAGTCAAGTATTGTGCTGATCAGGTCATCAGACGTTGCATCTCTAACGAGGATATAACTGTAATTTTGGCATCTTGCCATTCTGAAACCTATGGAGGCCATTTTTCTTTGCAAAAGACCGCACAAAAAGTCCTACACAGTAGTTTCAACAAGCCCACTGTGTTTAAGGATGCCTATTTTTTTGCAAATCGTGCCAACACTGTCAAAAGCTTGGTACAATTTTGAAAAGGAATTCTATGCCCTTAACACCCATAATCACAATTAAAATATTCGATTGTTGGGGCATAGACTTTATGGGCCCATTTGCGAAATCAAATAACTGTGAATATATACTCCTAGCTATGCAGTATATATCAAAATGGGTAGAAGCGATACCAACAAGAAGCACTGACAACAAAATAGTAATGTCCTTTCTTAAAGAACATATTCTATCACGTTTCAAAACCCCAAAAGCACTAATAAGTTACCAAGGCAAGCATTTTTGCAACAGGCATTTGTAGTCACTTCTCATGAAATATGGGGTCAACCACAAGATCGCTCTAGCCTACCACCCATAAACTAACGGGCAGGCAGAGTTGGCTAACTGAGAAATCAAGCATATACTAGAAAAGACAGTTTTTTTCAACAAAAAGGACTGGGCATATAAATTGAACGATGCTCTATGGGTGTATCTCACTGCTTATAAGACAAACTTGGGGATGTCTCCGTACAGGCTAGTATACGGCAAGGCATGTAACCTTTTGGTCGAAATCGAGCAGAAAGTGTATTGGGCAACACATTCATTTAACTTTGACATTAAAGAGGGAGGTCATCTCCGAAAACTCCAGTTGGTTGAACTGGAGGAAATACGTCGCGATGCCTACGACAATGCTAAATTACACAAGGAAAGGTTGAAGGCTCGCCATGATAGAACAATCTTTCGAAAATCATTCGAGTCAGGGTAGAAAGTCTTGCTGTACGACTCTCGCCTCCACCTTTTTCCAGGTAAGCTCCGATCCCAGTGGATAGGTCCATTCATTGTTAAATCTATTTTTCTACATGGAACCGTTGAGCTCATAAATCCCAAGAACGAAGATTGTTTCAAGGTTAATGGCGAAAGGTTAAAACTATTCTTAGAAAATTTCCTACAAGAAGCTGAGCACATCAAGCTAGATGAGCCCAACTATCCATCCACCTAAAACACTAAAGCGTGTTCACATTTTGTTGTTGTATTCTTTCCTTTACTGCACTTTGTTTTATTTTATTTATTTCTGTCTTTTTTTTAGTGTGACCTCGATTTTAATCTACTATCATGTATCTCTTCCCTGCAGGATATTAAAATATGGGGGATGACGACGTCCATTCAATCGGGTCATGGGCTGATTCAGAATATCCTAATCCTCCATGGACTACTGAGGAGATTGCATTCTGCTTCTCTCCTTATCAAGGACCCAGAGTGGACTATGTCATTGACTTGACTCAAGGGTACATCCCTTACGATCCTGCACTCCTCCACATTAATCCCTTCGCGCATATGGACTTCCCTGAAAAGAAAGGTGAACCAGAGGGGTATTTCGTTGGGGAAGTCGATGATGCCTTCTTGGAACAATGGGAGAATGATTCGATGTGGGAACCATGGGAGGAAGACGATTTACAGGATGTGGTGCCTTAACACCATAATGCTATCTTTACTTATATTGATGACTTCCTTGTCCTTGAATTGGTTCCATGCATTTATGTGCACACTAGTTATTTGTTGTTCCAACTGCATTGCCTACTACCTGCTAGTGCACATGGTCATATCACGCCAATAGTGAGGTTAATTCCTTGTCATACTTCTTTTTATTTTTGTCTTTCTGTGTTTATTCCTTTCTATTAGTTCTTTCTTTTGTTTTACTTAATTTCTTCCTTTTTGGTGTTCTTTTGTTTTCCTTTGTCAGGATTTTTACTATGAATCTAATGTTACCACCGTTGTTTCTTTTGCATCAGCTATTCCATGGATTTGGACCATACATAGAGTGCCCGGGTACTCCCCCGCAAGAGAAAAGTCTATTGAGAAATTATACTCTGTTATCTCTGTCTCCATCTGGATCACCTCTTGCTTGTGCAGTCAATTCCTCAGAGATTTCAAACTCACTCGATGATATCCTTGCTGCTTTTCGACTATTCTGTGAAAGGGAATCATCAAGTTTGGAATCCAGACTCGAAGATGTGGAGGAGAAAGAAGCAATTGTGAAAGATGGAATATTCATGTTTGAAAATTAGTACTCCACTTCATTTGCATTCTGTCATTTGGCTTTTCTGTTATCATTTGAAGTGTAATGCTAGACAAAGGGTTGTTAATTTTACTTTTAATTTTTTGTTTTTCTTTATTAATAAGGTCTTAAGTACCATGGTTGCGGGCACCAATTTTGCAAAAGCGGATGCTATTACAAAATTATATTAATAAAACTTGCAATTTTGAACTGCTTTTATGATATTCTGTATGTCCAGAACAATCTTGGTTAGTTAGGGGTGCATAGTTTTTCCATTCACAAAAGTTTTGGAATTTTAAGGTTCGATCGATCGAACTATACTCGATCGATCGATAACATCAGATCCTCAAGCACTTGAACAAAACTCAATTGATCGAATGTTCGATCAATCGAAAGTTTTCGATCGCTTGAGACTCGTATTTAAACGAGGCGTCTCCATCACACCTCTTCAGTTTCTCTCATTCCCTCTCACTCTCAAGCGCACGGGCACAGAGAGCAAACTCGGGGCAATTTCTATCCCTCTGATCACACACACTATTTGGAGACGCCAAGCATCCCCAAGGACATCATCATCATCACCCTCATCTCTCTCCTGTGCGTATACCTGAGGTATGATCCCGAGACCCCTCCTGGTTTTATTTTCTTCAAATTCTTGTGGGGGAGCCCCTCATTGATCCTTAAACCAAATGTTTTTTTAATTTTTCTTCTCTATTTTGTGTTTACGGTCCATTTCCATTCTTTTTCTTGTCACTATCATTTTTCGGTGCTCGATCGATCGAGCTGGGCTCAAGCGATCGAAGCTGACCCATGTTCAATCGACCAAGATAAGTTCGATCAATCGAACACTAGTAGTGACAGTTTCTTTTCTTTTTTTCTCTGTTTTGATCTGTTTCTGTTTGTCTTCCATTTCAGGGCTGTCGAAATGAATCCTATTACGGGGTACCATAAATCTAAACCCCTTGACCTCACTATTCTTGACCTAGTACTAGATCATGGCCTTACAAATAACGAGGAACGAGTTTTGTTCACTCGGTACTTCCAGACGCGGAAAGTGATGTTAGAGCACCCACTTGAGGTTGTATGGCTTTTCCCCTCGTGGATTCTTGAACGTATCCGTGCCATGCCCAGTTGGTTTAAGATGTTGATGCAGTCAAAGAAAATCAATATCAATTAGGTGCGAGAGGCGTGTGCGATGTTGATTAAGGACCCTGCGGCCCCGTTCACTTACTGATCATTCTTCCGGGATCACGAGATCATTTTTAGCCCAACTTCTGTGGCCACTGCTTTGGGTGTACCAGAGACCCCCGACCACTTTTACCCATACATACTCGGTACATCAGAGATTTTGCCCTCTATCATTATCTAGGAGATTACGGGCGGTGCGATTCAGATCTAGAATGGCATTTCTCTGATTGAGGACTGATTTTAGACCGAGTAGTACCATCTCCTCCACCTGGTGTTGGCCAATTGCATTTTGATGGCTTCATGTCACTAAAAGTTGGCACCGTGGTATGCTCAACTTCTGTATGCCATTGGGACGGAGTGGCGTGTCTGCCTGCCCCGACTCTATATCGACTTCTTTGTCTAGTCCACGTGGTACATTACCGCTAAGCGCCATCTGAAGGGCGCTTGGCCCATCCATCGGGTGATTAAGTAGGCTGGATTGATCCCATTGGCCACTGACACAATTTTATAGGCCTTGAGTCTGTTTGGAGAGATAGCAGCACGCCGTTCGGATGTGCAAAAAATGAGAAATCTGAAAGGAAAGGCGAAGGTGAGAGCAAAGAGGAAGAGAGGGGAAGGCACCGATACTGAGGGTGCAGCGTCTGGGATGCCCACCAAGGCTGAGAAGCAAGATTCGGATGATGAGGACCCCGTTGCTGCCGTGTAGCAGTTTAAGTTGAGACAGAGGTCTCAGGCTCAGGCCTAGGGAGAGTCATCTTCCATATCCCTCCAGACTCTCCACTCATTGCTCATTGAGGAGAGGGAGGCACTGTAGACACCCCAATTTTGACCAAACGTTGAATTAAGGTGAGTGTCACCTCCATATCCAATGATGACAAGGACCGAAAGATTCGAAGTGTTTCAAGCTCTTCAGAAAGTTCTCCAAACGCGGTAAAATTTTCACAGAATGAAATACCAGGTGTTTAGGAGAATTCAGGTATAAAACATCACTTTTGGAAAAGATCTTCGAAAATAAGTTTTTTTAAGAAAAAGGAGAAAAGAAAAGACCTAAAAAGGGGAAATTCAACAGAAACCGGCACACGGCAGTTGTTTGCGGCACTCTGTGAGTGCCGAACCGGCATTTACTGAGTGCCGCCGATAATTTATGACTGACATTTGCTTTAACAGTCCGTATTTTGTGGTACAATACGTATATGTATGCGAATAAAAACAAAAAATTGATAAAGTAAGGTTGACGAAAACGCGGCAATTAATAATTTTCCGCGGCACTTACTGAGAGCCACGCGGCAGTCATGTAATGCCGCCGAGGCATCCACTGACTGCCGCAAAGCATTTTTGACTGTCGCCTTCTGCAGCAGTCTGTCTATTTCAGGAAGTACGTATTGTACCACCAAATGAGACATTTACACCTGTCTTTTACTCCGAATTCACTAAGAATACTTGGTAATTTTGACTATAAAAGAGGGAGGATATTCCTTGGGAGGACAACACAAGAAATAACTACCACTACACTAACACATTTTTTAGAGAGAAGAGCTTGGAAGATCTCCAAAGGAGAGAAGCTTTGAGGATAGTTTGGAGGTGATCCTCTAACCACAAGTTGTTTTTTTTCATTCTTTTGAATTTCTAATCTTAAAACTACTTGGTCTTTTGATTAACCTTTTTTAGAAGTTTTATTAGGGAACTTGCAAACTTTAATTGCCTTTTCTTTTAGTTCCTTCTTCTCTTCTTCCTTGGTTATACTTCTCTCTTGAGATTCTTGGAAGTCTTCCATACTTCACTTGAATCTCATGAGTTGGATCCCTTGATCCCATGTGAGCCTGTGCTCCCCCATGAGAGTCAAGGTTGATCATCCTTTACATAAGAGCAAGTAAATGAGTCTAAACCCCCACCATGGTTTGGGATTCTTTAACTTAAGGTTTCATGGAATCCCCTTCCATATTCCTTGAAAACCTATGGGTATTAGCTATGTTTGTTTGTACTTCTCTCTTGAGATTCTTGAAGGCTCATGAGTATTAGTCATGTCTTCATCTCCAATGACCATCAAGTGGTAGGAGAAAGTAGTTTGAGTCTAAGCCCATCTCCATGGTTTAGATTCATTATCTTAAGATTTCATGAAGTCTATTCATACTTCATTTGAAATCAACAAATATGAAGGTCTTTAGCCTCCAATGACCATCAAATGGTAGGAGAAAATGGTTTAGTTTAAGTCCAACTTCATGGTCTAATAGTTGGGGTTAATAAATAATAGTTGAACTTGACAATGAAATAGTGGGTTCATAAACCGATTTTGATCAAAGATTTTTAGTTCGAAATCAGACCGTTGAAACTGAATGAAACCAACAGGAAAGTGCCAATAACACAATGTTTTACCACTGCAATTTTTGTTTTAAGAAGATTTCATGTTTAAAGTGGTTTGGTCATGAGTTTTGTGAAATCACTACAATCTGCCCAGAGTTTCAGAACAGTAACACTCTTTTGAAATAAGTAAATCAGAACCTTAATAAAGTATTTGTGACCCAAAATAATTTTCTCTAAGTAGACTAATTTGTGAAGAAGTCACCCTGAAAAGAACAAAGCATTTCAGATCTTTTTGCTATTTTTAAAAAATTGTACAAGAACTCTGGACAGGAGGTTGTAGAATGCCGAGTGATGTCTGGTTTTTGTCCAATTCCCGGAGATCCAACCGTTGGAACTCTGATTTCTTTTTTGGGTTAACAACTACACACATAGAGGCATCGTGTGTCTAAAATTCATCAAGATCAAACCACGGGAACCATGCCTTTTATTTCTTTAAAGTCATGATCTGCTCTCAGCAATTTTCAGAATTCTGCAAGTTCAATCAATCTTATGAATAATGGCTTAGATGATATTTTCACGAGTCAAGAGTCAAACCATGTTTCATTAATGATTAGTTAAGCTTGAATTTAAAGTTTAGGTTATCTAAATCATCGAGCATTTCACGATTTATTCTTGTTCATGTACATATTCATCCATATGGCTTGACACTTATAATTAAGACTTGGTTGCTTTAGATTTAATTACACTTGATAGATTTAAGCTAGAAATTTGGGGTTGTTGTTTCTGACTTCGTATCTTGTATAGCATGTGGACTAACCCTTTGTTTTGCAGCGCTGTTATGGTATGATTTCTTGAACTCCTCTTAATTTATTTTAATTTCTTGATTTTATCGATTTTCTTGAGCTTTATGCGTGACACATTAGAATTAAGATTTTACCTTAAATGTATATATGTGGATTAGAGACTCTTTTCCTAGTTTTTATTTAAATTGCATGCATTGCACGTTTAATATTCGCGGCTGGATCCCGGGTAAGTTCTCTTGTTCTTTATTGCATATCATATTGCTTGCTACTTGAATTACGTGGCTTTTGAATGATATTTTGTAAATTGTTAATTTTACACCATTTTGACATATTTGTGTAATGTATACGTATATCTATGTATTAGTTGAGGGCATGCTTAGATTAGTAATTCAATTAAAAGGATGTTAAGTAGAGGCCTATCGCGAGATAGGCTGAGAAGGGGTGTTTTAGTCCGATGGGCTCCTTCCCTTCTCATTCCATAATCCCTGGACCTAGTTAATCTTTGGTTTCGCAAAAGATCAGTTGCTTTAAAATGGTTTCTTAATTTTCCTTATAAAAATTAAGTGGCGACTCATTTGTTTTGAATTTGAAATTTAAAAGAACTTTAAAAGAAAAAGCTGTGGGTAAGAAAAATTGCGATATCTACAATCTGGCGACTCTGCTAGGGATCGACCCAGAATCTCTGGTTTCGCAGACCAGAATTTTGATTTTGGGTTCACTCGAGGATTAGACTTGAAAAATATCCTTTTAATCGAATTAATTAATCTTTGTGTGCCAGTTGCATTTCACTTGCATGTCCAGCCAGTCGATTGCACAGAACTATGACCTTGGGGGCTCGGGGCAACCCGGTCGGTCAAGTCATCATGGGACTGTGTGATCACCTTTGATCTCGCTTATTTGACCAAAACCCAGCTTTTGTATAGTAGTTTCTATAGAACCTTTCAATCTTAGGAAATCAACTCTTGATTAGGATTATATGCTAGGAAGTTTTGTATGCCCGGAAGGGATTACTTGAGATGATGATGATACCTGCTTGATGAAAGATATATAATCTTTTAATCACCTTTTAGCAGTTTCTCCTCATGTTCCACGACATTTGGAGAACATGCCGAACCTTGATTATAAGATTATACTTCTTACATCATGTTTATCTAAGCATCATTGACCTTGTATGTATCCAAATTCATGGAAAGTACAGTGACAATCCGGTCATGTGATCCCCCTACCCAAAGATTTTTCTCAAGGTTTTCGATTACCTTTTCAAAAAAATCTTTTTCTCCTTTCAATTAAAATTCCCAAGCTAACCTTTGTTAAGGCATATTTCACTTGATCTTCAAAAGAAAAATTCAAAAATCCTTGAAATTATTTTTTGTAGAAGAATGTTTAACATCCTCATTCTCAAAAAGCATTCTCAACCATTGTTTTCAAAATCTTTTTACCATCCAAGGAAAGCTTTTCAAATGAATTTTGAAAATTTTTGAATATCCAACCTCCGAGAGGGTAGTGAGATCACAATGAAAGGAGAAGTCAGCATACTTGACATGGGTGAGGATTTTATGTGCCTATATGTCTATATGTCTATATGTTAGGATTAGGATTTTCTTTTCTTTGCAATGTAGAATAGGCACACACACACACATGCATTGCATCCGTGTGACATATAAAAAAGTTTTTACTAAATGTCTTTTAAAAATGTGTCTTTGTGTGACAAAAGAAAGTGGGCCAAAAGTCTTAAAAACAAAATTTCAAAATTTGTTATAGGGGCAAAAATAGCATCAACGTCGAATCAAGCGTGGTTTAGGAATCCCACGACGAGGCTGGTAAGAAGAGAATACGCTGACATGGCCGAAGAAAGAAACAACGAAGAAATATTTGGGTTAAGGACACTGGTAGAACAACAAGCGTAGCAAATGAGGCGACAGGCCAAAAACATGAACCGCATGATGGGGATGATAGAAGAACTGAATCGCCGACCACCACATGTAATTCCGCCTGTTATGGACCCACCTCTGGGAGGAGGGGAAGGAGATTGGTTTGATGACCAGGAGGCACAATGGACTGATGCACTACGGGCCAACAGAGACAGAGAGAAATCTGAGAAGGAAAAGCTACTGACCGAGAAAATAGAGAAGTTGGAAAGGGTAATGCGTAAGGCTCAAGGAGTCGACACTTATGGCACGAAGAATTTTCTGTGTGCGCTTGTGCGCTATACCCAAGTGTAGTTAATCGTGCAAGTAGTAATCTGGTTAAGTCCAGGTCAATCCTACAGGGAAGGTGTTAAACTAAAGACTTAGATTAATCTCAAAAAGGGAAAATAAAATTCAATATTTTAAAGCAATGTAGAACACAAAGTCCCACAATTTATCAACTACTAAAAATAATAAAACTAAATTAAACTGATTACTAACTAATTAATTAAAGCGATAATTTAAATTGTATTTTTCTTAATTAAAAAGGAATGTTGGGATTACACGAATCCACCGCAACCTAGCCATCTACCATGCAGTTACATTGAAGCTCAGTGGAGTACACTCTTTACAGTATTCCGTATTTTTTCTTAGAATAAAGAATCCATAGCCCTTTCATGTCCGGGACTATGTCATCACATTGGAGTTTGAAATACACAAAAGTGGTTTAAATCAATAGTTAAGACTCTCACCTACAATGGTATTAGCATTGAGGGTGGTTTGCAAAAGTTATTGAAGAAAAATGCTTCAAGGCTTAAAATTCACAGACTGTTTCGACAAACTGAGCGTTTGGGGACAGTTTGATAACAATCTAGTAAAACAGAAAGTCTAGGAATACTGCATAGAAGGTTCTCAAGAAGAACGGTGTTCGATCGATCGACGCACTTTCGATCGATCGAACACCTTCATCTCTCGATCGATCGAACTATCTTCGATCGCTCAACTGTGTCTCTAGTTCGATCGATCGAATTATCTCGATCGATCGAACACAGGGATTATTTTGCTGCATGGCAGAGGCCTGAGATCACGGTTTCATTGTGATCTCCCAACCCAGGGACTACTCAGACATCGTCTGGAGTGTCTCAGATTTATTCTTAATGTAAAAATTTGTTAAGGTTGTGTTTGGATAAGATTTAAACATTAAAACTATGAAAAACTTATGGTTCGTCAACTACTAACAAGTAAAACTATGATCTATGCAGATTTAAACTATGTAAACTACTAAAAGAGTGCAACAAAACTGATATAATCAAAACCTGGAACGAACAAGCTATGTATAACCTTTAAACTTCACTTGAATGCAATATTTAATCACCAAAACCTACAAGAAACAAAGTAAAACCCTCTCTCTCTATGTAAAAACTGATAAAATGTAAAGTGTGCGTCCTTTTGGACGTCAATAATACGAGTATATAAAGCAAAAAACCTAATGCTAGGGTTTTACATCCATTCTGCTGCGTGCGCGTAAAATCTGATAAAAGGCATGTTCGATCGATCGAACAATTCTCAATCGCCTGAACTTTTGGGGACTTCGATCGCTTGAACTTATCTCGATCGATCGAACCTTCGATCGATCGAATGGTCTTCAATCGATCGAACTCTACATTTCAGCTTTGACATTTCTTCTTTAGAATTCAGCATTCCCCTTTATCATTTTCTTTCAATTCTTCACACCGCAACTGCAGTCTGCACAAATTACAGCTAAAACACACAACTTATCATAGTTTAATCAATATGTGCATGAACTATCATTGTAATTCAAATTGCAGATAAATGGAGGAATTGTAAACTAAATCCATACTTTTTCTTCTTTTAGCGCAGTTGTATTTTACAAATACCCCCGCTTGTCACAACCCCCAACTAGCGAGTTGCTAGTCCCTAGCAATAGAGCGAAAATAAAAACAAGCTAAACTAATACTACAGAAGAAAACTAAAATAACTCAATCCAGATTAACTACACTGAAATAACAAGAACGAAAACTACCTAACTCACTTTCGCAGGAATCGCGGTTGTATTTAGCTAATGCAACAAGCCGTTAAACCCCTAGGTTTCCCCTAGTGGACGAGTGTTGTCTCGTGAGGGTTTGCAGTGAATATACCCACAAAATTCTCTGATTAATCTCAACAAGATATAGAATACCTTTAAACAATCTCTATTATTCAACTGTTAATTTAGCTCCACAAATCATATCATCCTCATTCAAACCATGAAAGAATTTCACATGTTCCTCATGTCACCAAGATAAAAATAACATAAGCGTCACATCCATGTATCCGTGTGTGTGTGAAATTAACAGCTATACATCAACTTTATTTAGAGTTGTTTAAACAATCATACTCTCAGAACTTGTAGTTTCAACTCAATCCTCACATAGTTATTATACTAAAAAAAAATGAACATCTCACAGAAACTTGGTTAATAATGATCGCACACGGTATGAAAGCTTTCATAGGAGTGATTTTTCGGATACTAATGCTTTCATACTCGACTCTATAAAAGACGAACATTTTAGAGTGTATAGTCTCATGAAAGGAATACTACTTATTAGAGGAGCGAAATGCCGTGGATAACTCAAATTACACTTTCATGTTTAAACTAAGTTGTAGAGAATCATTAAGGCTTTGACTTTTCGGGTTTTTTATTTAGTGGGGTAGAGATTAGAGAGGTAAGAAATTGCATATTTTCAGCATGTGGTTGTATTCAGTAACTTCTTCACTTTATTCCAACCATCCTCTCCATACATATCATTATTTGTTTTTTTTTTTTTTTTTTTTTATAACTTCTTCTCCTTTCCTCATTTTTTTTTCAACACCTTTGTATATGCAGTCATTCTTACCACTATTCCCTCCTTACATTGCAATAATTCAATCACATTGGGTATGCAATGGGGTATATTTAGGTCAGGGTATAAAGTCAGGAATTTCGAACTTCATAATGGATTCGGCACAATTTATTAGGTGTGCGGTTAAGGACAGCACATATTCAGAGATGTCAACATGGGTAAGTGGAGAAGGTAAAGAAGTAAATACGATGGCTTAAATCGTTTTTCTCAACTTCTTAATTTTAACACTTAAATCTTCATTGAGTCTAATTGGTAAATCCTGAACGGTCTCCTCTAATAAGCAGCCAAAATAAAGAAATAGAGACTAGTCAACGAATTTTTAATCAGCATTTTCAATGAAAACAATTCGAACTTGATGTGATAATTCCCTCAGAAATGAAGATCGGATTCAAAAGCTCACTAAGGGTGACTAGTTTTCACTACTTCATTCTTTAAAGTATAAAAGTCGTATTAACTCTTATTTTAAGTTTTCTGCATGCATAGCTATTAACACGTGCAAATGATTTAGATACAAGAATGGTCAACATATGCATTCATCCTAGAGAACTAGAAAAACGTATGAACTTAATTCATAAAAGGATGAGAATAAAATGATCGTGTCATTGCTTGACAACAGCTAAATAAAAGTGAAAATTCAAAATTATTCTACCCATTTAATTCAAAGACTTGGTTAATAGTTTCGATATTTTAAAATTTTGTATTTTAAATTTGTTTTGAAATCGAGATTTTAATAATATTGGAGATTGTATGATGTTTGCCAATAAAACAAGTGGTCCAGATTGCTACGTAGAAGATGTGCACAGGTGATTATCTATCTATAACCCACCCCCAACTGAAAATTGCAATGTCCTCAGGAGGCGATTTTCAAAAAAACAGATAGAGAGATATCACCTGGTACGTCAGTGTAAGAAACGCAAATGTAACAACCTGTACAGAGAACATACAAACTCCAAGCAGCAAAGCTCAAGAAGATAGGAAATATAAAGCATCAGATCCAAAACATACAATAGAACGCAACACTGGACAGATAATAAGATGAAAGAACAGAACAGTGATAATATGCGCCAGACAAACTAAAATACAAAATATACACCATCCAACACTACAGAATATCCAAAAAATATATCCAATCAACCAACACATCCAACTCCATCCACAAGAACCAAAATACACAAACAATCAATAACACCCATCCCCCAGAAACTAGACATCATCGGCTACGTCCAATAATATCTCAACAAAAATATCAAGAGCGTCTCCACCGCTACCCTCAGCAACAGTCGGTGCGGCGGGGCACTCGTAGTAGTGGCAGCTGGAATAGATAAGGGTGCGTCGGCCACAACAAGAGGAGGTGGAAGTGTTATCTCCGTAACAAGTGGTGATGCTGATGATGTAGAAGCAGCAGGATCAATCGGGTAAGATGGATCGGTAGATGATGGACCGGTGGTGGATGGTGGAACATCAGATGTAGTCAGTGGGACGGTGGAAATGATAGGAGCAGCTGTAGGTGGCTCTCTGGGTGGTGGTGTAGCAGCTGCATGAGCTGCCTGGTCGACGCCGATCTGTATCAAGATCAGCTCTAGCAGAGTAGTCATCTCATCCACCTTACCCTCAAGTCTAATCCTGGCCTCTCGCTCCTCCAATAATAACTCATGAATAGTTAGTAGAGGTGCAGAAGAAGACTCTCCCTGGGTACGAGCCTGAGATCTCTATCTCAACTCAAATCTAACAACCTCCTCTACAGGATCAATCTCCTCCTCCTCCGAATCACGCTCCTCAGCCTCTGTGGGCGTCCCTGAAGCAGCACCCTCAGTATCGGTGCCTCCTCCTCTCCTCCTTTTCTCTCCAACTTTCGCCTTGCCCTTGCCCCTCCTCTTTCTCTTCTGCGCCTCAGACCTGCGGGAAGCAGTCTCGCCAAAACGGCTGCGAGACTGAGCAGTCGCATCACCCGCCAAAGGAATGAGATCGGCATGCTCTATCACCCTATGAATAGCCCAAGCACCCTTCAAGTGCTTCTTGGCCTGGATGTAGCGAGTAGGGTGCCGCATGAAATCAATGTAGAGACGAGGCAAACAGATAGGCTTCCTGGTCCCAATCGCATATAATACCCGAGCATACCATGCTGTAATCTTCTCCCGATAGCACACGCCATGGTGGCCGGACTAAAAATGATCTCCCGGCCACGGAAGAAGGAACGGAGGGTGAACGGCGCAACTGGATCCCTGATCATCGTAGAACACGCCTCCCGAATCCAAGACAGATTAACGAGCTTAGGCTGAGAGAAAAGCGTGTACCACTGTGGCATGGCCCGTATCCGTGCAAGGTACCACAGAGTAGCCAGCCAGGCAGTCTCAAGGGGACACTCGATCATGACCTTCCGTGACTGGAAATAATGTGTGAACCAAATGTGATCTTCCTCATTTCTAAACCCGTGAACTGGAACTGGAACTGGATCGGGTATAGCGAGGTCAAATGGCTTAGATTTGCCGTAGCCAGTGATCGAATTCATGATAAAGCCCTGAAAAGGAAGAAGCAACGAGAGAACATATTAGAACAGGGCAAATAGAAAAGAGAAAGAAACTGCCACACTTCGATCGATCGAATCATGTTCGATCGATCGGCCATATTGCAGGTTCGATCGCTCGAGAGTGTTCGATCGATCGAAATCCGTTCGATCGATCGAGAACAGCGAAATATCAGTGGCAACGATGGAGAATGGGAATAGCCCAAAAATAACAAAAACGTTAATAACACTAAGAAAAAGAGTTAAAGAACAATTGGGGGCACTCCCATATAAATTTGAAATGGAATGAAATACGAGGGGTGACTCGGGGGCTCACCTCGAGAGACGCACTGTATGGATGGTGCTGGCGATGCCACTGATGATCCGAGAGGACCCGGAGCTTCTGAATTGATGGGTTAAGAAAGGGGGGCCAAAATCGAGGGGGCGACCTCTGTGCTCGATCGCTTGAGTAAGGGAGAGAGAGAGGAAACTGACGAAGTGTCTCGGCGACGCCTCGTTTAAATGAAGGGTTCGATCGCTCGAGATGTTTTGATCGATCAAACATTCGATCGATTGAGCCCGCCTCAAGCGCTCCAGGTTCCAAAATTCTCGATCTATCGAGATTCGTTCGATCGATCGAACATAGAAATTCTACAATAATCCTGATTTGAGAAATTAACCACCCCCAACTAACCAACACTGGTCTGGATATACAGAATAGTGATAAAATAGTGCATTGCCAGAATATGTGAGCCAAAAACGTCAACCACATAATAGAACAATATAAATTTTATAGAAATAAATCCTTAAAATATCATCCACTTATAATATTCCTGCCCCCAACTTGGTGTTTAAAACCTTATTGAAAAAGAAAAACGAAAAGAACATTGAAATTACTAAAACTCTGTCTAGGAATACACTTCAATTGATGAAATAAAGTAGAAATGACAGAGAACAATTGAAGTTAAACACTATGCTTCGAGAATGAAAATTTCTTCTTCCACAACTTCTTCCTCCACCAGAACTGCAAATGTAGAGTCTGAACTTGATGATTCCCTTTCCTAGAACAAGCGAAAAGCAGCGAGGACATCATCGAGCAAGGCTGAACTCTCTAAGAAATTGATATTACCGACAATAGGAGATCCAGATGGAGACAAAGATAATGGAGTGTAATTGCGCATCGGGCTGTCCTCTCGCGGCGGGGTGTCTGGGGACCTTATGTATGGTCCAAATCCATGGAAAAGTTGATGTGGAAGGAACAGCGGTGGGAATGGTAGATTCATAGTGATATTCCTGACAAAGGGAAACAGAAACGAAATGGAGAAATTAAGTTAACAAGATCAACAAAAAAATAAAGAAAAAAAAAGATAAATAAAGCGCAACGAAAAGAAAAAGAAAAGAATGTGACACAAAGTTCACCTCACTATTGGCCAGATATCCCCAGATGCACTAGCTGGTAAAGGGCATTGAAGCCTGAATACCAAGTAGCTCAAATGGACATACATATAGGGAACCACTTGGATGACCCGGAAGTCGTCAACATATGTGAAAACAGCATTATGGCGTTCAGGCACCACATCTTGTAAGTTCTCTTCTTCCCATGGTTCCCACATTGAGTCATTTTCCCATTGTTCTAACAGCGCGTCATCCACTTCTCCAACCGCATACCCTTCAGGTTCTCCTTCCTCACCAAAAAGGTCCATATGCTCGAAAGGGTTGATTTGGAGGAGAGCAGGATCATAAGGGATGTATCCATAGGTCAGGTCCACTACATCATCTGCCCCTGGTCCTTGATAAGGAGATAAGCAGAATGCTATCTCGTCGGTAGTCTAAGGTGGATTATGATATTCAGAATCAGCCCATGACCCTATAGAATGAACGTCATCATCCCGCATCTTGATATCCTGTAAGGGAAAGACAGCACGAAATAGCGGATGAAAAATCAAAGTCACATTCAAAAATATAGACAAAAGATAAAACAAAACGAAAAGCAGAAAAAGAAAAAGTACAACAACATTGGGAGAACGCACATGGGCGTTTTAGTTTGAGGAATAATCGGGCTCATCCAGTTGGATGTGCTCGACTTCGGGTTGAAAATCTTCTAAGAACGGTTTTAATCTTTGGCCATTGACCTTGAAACTTCCGTCGTTCTTAGGGTTAAATAGTTCAACTACCCCATGTGGAAAGACAGATTTAACTGTAAAATGTCCTGTCCACCGAGATCGGAGTTTGCCTGGGAAGAGATGAAGGCGTGAGTAATATAATAAAACTTTCTGCCCCGGCTCGAAAGACTTACGAATGATCGTTCGATCGTGGCACACCTTTAACCATTCCTTGTGGAGTTTGGCATTGTCGTATGCATCTCGACGGATTTCTTCCAGTTCAGCTAACTGCAGTTTCCGAAGATGTCCTCCCTCTTTAATGTCGAAATTTAATGCGCGTGTTGCCCAATAAGCTTTATGCTCAATCTCAACGGGGAGGTGACATGCCTTACCATACACTAGCAGATAAGGAGACATTCCCAGATTTGTCTTGTAGGCAGTACGGTACACCCACAGAGTGTCAGTCAATTTATAGGCCCAATCTTTCCTGTTAAAACTAACCATTTTTTCAAGTATATGTTTAATTTCACGGTTAGCCAACTCCGCCTGCCCGTTTGTTTATGGGTGGTATGCTAGCGCGATTTTATGGTGTACCCCATATTTCTTGAGTAGTGTTTCCAAAGGCCTGTTGCAGAAATGCTTGCCTTGGTCACTTAATAATGCTTTTGGGGTTCCGAAACGCGATAAAATGTTTTCCTTAAGAAAAGATATGACTATTTTATGGTCATTGCGTCTCGTCGGTATTGCTTCCACCCATTTTGATACGTACTCCACAACCAGGAGTATGTATTCGCAGTTGTTTGATTTAGGGAACATGCCCATAAAGTCGATGCCCCAACAATCGAATATTTCAATTGTTATAATAGGGGTAAAGGGCATAGAATTTCTTTTTGAAATAGTACCTAGCTTTTGACAGCGTTGGCACGATTTGTAGAAAGAATAAGCGTCCTTAAATATGGTGGGCCAATAGAATCCGCTGTGTAAGACTTTTTGTGCGGTCTTTTGGGAAGAAAAGTGGCCACCACACGCTTCAGAGTGGCATGAGGCTAGAATTACGGTTATATCCTCATTAGGGACGCAACGCCTGATGACCTGATCAACATAATACTTGAATAAATAAGGGTCATCGAAAAAGAAATGGCGTGCAAATGAGAGGAACTTCTTCCTGTCTTGATTCGACCAGTGTCTAGGAGTTTCTCCTGTGGCTAGGTAGTTTACTATATCTGCATACCAGGGTAAACTCGAGACTGCCATAATTTGCTCGTCTGGGAATTCGTCTTTGATTGGTATGGGCTCAGTATTGTCCGTGAATGTTAACCGAGATAAGTGGTCAGCAACCACATTCTCTACTCCCTTTTTATCCTTGATAGTGATATCAAATTCGTGGAGTAGAAGTATCCAACGGATAAGCCTCTGTTTCGCGTCTTTCTTAGATAATAGGTACTTCAGGGCCGAGTGGTCTGTAAAACAGACAATTGGGGACCCTATCAGATAAGACCTAAATTTGTCCAACGCGAAGACTATTGCCAGTAACTCTTTTCAGTAGTTGTATAGTTCATTTGGGCTTCGTTGAGTGTTCTGCTGGCATAGTATATAACATAAGGCTTGTCGTCCTTCCTCTGTCCTAGGACTGTACCAATGGCGTAGTCACTAGCATCGCACATTAGTTCGAATGGCAAACCCCAGTTGGGTGCCTGTATTATTGGTGCGGAGGTAAGGTGTTCTTTTAGTGCATCGAAGGATATTTGACAGTTTTTTGACCATTCGAAAGGTGCATCTTTGACGAGTAGTTGGCACAGTGGTCGAGATGGCACTAAAATTTTGGATAAAGCGTCGATAAAATCCAGCATGTCCCAGAAAAGAGCGGATGTCTCGGACTGTTCGAGGGATAGGTAAATTCGAAATTATATCGATTTTTGCTTTATCAACTTGGATACCTTTGTCTGAGATAATGTGGCCGAGGACAATCCATTTGGTCACCATGAAGTGGCATTTTTCCCAGTTTAGTACTAGGTGTTTGTCCTCGCATCTTGCCAATACTTTTTCAAGGTTTTCTAGGCAGTTATCGAAACTATGGCCAAACACCGAGAAATCGTCCATAAAAACCTCGAGTGTCTGTTCAACCATATCGATGAAAATGCTTAACATACACCGCTGAAAGGTAGCAGGTGCATTGCATAATCCAAAAGGCATGCGGCGGTAAGCGAACATACCGAATGGACATGTGAATGTTGTTTTCTCCTAATCTTCGGGAGCAATTTCAATTTGGTTGTACCCACTGTATCCGGCCAAGAAACAATAATACTTATGACCCGCCACTCGTTCTAGCATCTGATCCATGAATGGCAGTGGGAAGTGGTCTTTCCGGGTCACAGTATTTAACTTGCGGTAATCAATACACATTCGCCATCCAGTGGGGACGCGTGTTAGTACTAGTTCACCGTCTTTGTTCGGGATAACCGTTATACCAGCCTTTTTGGGCACCACCTGGGTAGGACTAACCCAAGGGCTGTCTGAGATGGGGTATATTATCCCAATGTCTAGAAGTTTTAAGACTTCTTTCTTCACTACTTCTTGCATATTGGGATTCAAACGCCTCTGCATTTGTCGCGAAGGTTTAGCATTTTCTTCCAGATAAATCTTATGGGTGCAAATAGATGGGCTTATGCCTTTGAGGTCAGCAATAGTCCATCCTAATGCTCCCTTATGCAGTTTGAGCATTTGAATCAACTTATCCTCTTGTTCTGGATTTAACATAGATGAGATTATAACAGGATAAGTCTTCTCAGTTCCCAGAAAAGCATATTTGAGCTCTTTTGGAAGCTCCTTTAATTCCAAATCAGGAAACTGGAAATTCGAAGGCATAGTTAACTTGGTTTTTGGAGGTTAGGGTTCATATGGTGTGACCCACATGCATTCATCTCTATCTTCCTCCTTGGTTTCCATCATGAGGTAGGCATGGTTTAGGGCAGCATCTAATGTGGTAGAATCAACAGGTTGATAGGTAGTGTCAAATTACGACACAACTACTTCCAAAGGATCTTTATATTCTACAAGATTAGCCTCATCCTCAATGACCGTTTCGATGCAGTTAACTTCTTCGTCATCCTCGTATTCTTCAGGTCGGGGATTAGAGAATATCTTGACATTTAAAGTCATGTTCCCGAATACGATGGTCATGATACCACTTTTTATCTTGATTGTGACATCAATGGTGTTGAGGAATGGACGTCCAAAAATCACCGGGATTTGTGAACCTGGATTAAACACAGGTTCTGTGTCTAGAATCACAAAATCTACCGGGAAGATAAAAGTGTCTATTTGCACTAGAACGTCCTCCAATATTCCTCTAGGATACTTGACTGACTTGTCTGCCAATTGTAATGTAACTCGAGTGGGTTTGAGTTCACCCAACCCTAGTTGTTTATATACTGAGTATGGCAATAGGTTTACGCTTGCTCCTAAATCGAGGAGTGCGTTGTCTATCCTTTGATTCCCAATTCTACACGAGACAGTTGGGGTGCCAGGATCCTTAAGCTTTGGAGGCAATTCATTTTGAATGATTGCACTTGCTTGGCAAGCGACATAAGCATGTTTTTTCACACTTTGCCTCCTTTTAACCGTGCATAAGTCTTTTAGATACATATCGTAGGCTGGCACCTGTTTGATTGCATCAAGGAGTGGGAGATTGATTTTAACTTGTTTGAATAACTCCAAGAACTCCTGATTCTTAGCCTCGTTTTGGGGTTTCTTAAGCCTTTGAGGGTAAGGTGCAGGGAAAGGGCACTTAGGTAATTCGTCAATGACGGGCTCCTTTCCAGGCCTTCTCTCAACTTCTTCTACTTCTTTAGAAGCGTCCTTGTTTGGTTCTAATGGTTTGTCATTAGTGGACGATTCTTCTGCTTAAGTAGATGGTTTGCTCCTAATTACCACTTCTTCCTCTTCATACTCCTCGGGAGTAGAATGAGGTATGTTTTGCCCTATGACTTTGCCACTTCTTAATGTAGTCACGGCTTTTGCGTGTTCATGGTTAGGGGGGGCATTGTTGTATCCCTTGGGGTTTGGAAGTGGTTGAGCGGGAAATGTACCACTCGAACCCTCTGGACGTGCATCCATTCTCTCTAAGGTTGCGGGCATTTTACTCATCATTTGAATTAACTGTTGTGTTAAATTCGCATTAGAGAGTGGATCTTCCTCCTGCACCTTATTGTGAGGTGGCACATAAATATTTGCTTGTTTGTTGTTAGAGGGTTGAGCTTGGTTGTAGTTATGTGCTCTATTTTGATTGAATGGCTAGGACTACCTGTTGTATTGCCCTTGATATTGATTATTGTTATTGTAGGGCTGTTGTTGAAATTGGTTTTGGGTCCCAGCGTTGTTTTTCTAGTCAAACCTGAGGTGATTCCATCGATTGTTATTATTTTGTGAATTATAGTTATTGTAGGAATTCCCCGCCCCCCTATACCCTTGCATGGCATTCATTTCCATGGGGGGTTGTTCTTGAAAATATGGCACATTGGGACAATATTGAGTCGTGTGTCCCAGCATATTACATGTGCCACATGGTTCTTCAGGCAAAAACTGCCAAGAACTCTCTCCTTTCATCCCCAATTCTTCCACTTTCTTTGCTAGTTCTTCATACTTGTTCATAAGATGATCCTCACTTTTTAGTTGATATAAACTTTTTTCTTCTGCACAGGATATCTGTGAGCGTGGGACATCATCTGTATTTGACCATTCATGGACGTGTTCGGCTAGCCACTCAAAATAAGCTTCAGCCTCCTCCGTGTTTTTGTGAAAAAATGGCCCTGAACTCATGGTCTCGACCAACTTTTTAGTTTTCCCATTCAACCCTTCATAGAAATAGCTTATGGTTCGCCATTTCTCGTACCCATGATGTGGGCATGAGAGTAGCAAATCCTTGAAACGTTCCCAGGTTTGGGTGAATGTTTCATTGCTCTTTTGTTTGTAAGAGTTTATTTGTCTTTTAAGCACAGTGATCATGCGAGGTGGAAAGAATTTCTTCAGAAAAGCAGTGTTCATCGCATGCCATATGTAGATTGAGTTGGGTTTTAAGGTGAGTAACCACGCTTTTTCTTTATCCTTCAGAGTGAAAGGAAATAGCATTAAACGTGTCACATCTACAGGACAATTCTGTGAGAATGTTTTGCAAACATCCTCAAAGTCCTTGACATGTAGATATGCCTTCTCACTCTCCATTCCATGAAAGGTAGGAAGAAGTTGAATCATTCCATTGCGAAATTGAAATTCGCCTGCATGGGGTGGAATGAGAATGCAAGAAGGTGTAGGCGCATGTTCAGGTGCCATGAGATCGCACAAAGGACGAAGTGAATCGTTGATTGGTACAACCACATTATCACCATTTTCGCTTTGATTGTCGGCCATTGAGTCGATCAGTGTAATTATGGGGTTAATAGAACTAGATGAGTCAGATGAATAGAATGGATTTCCAAAAATTCCTTCGATGGAATTATCGGACATAAAGGGGAAAGACCCCAAGAAATCTTTAATCTAAAGAACAAAAGAAAAAGAAAAACAGAAAAAGATAAGGAAAGGTTGAGGTAATCGAAGTGTTAAATTGTCGCCTTCCCTGGCAACGGCGCCAAAAACTTGGCACGAAGAATTTTCTGTGTGCACTTGTGTGCTATACCCAAGTGTAGGTAATCGTGCAAGTAGTAATCTGGTTAAGTCTAGGTTGATCCCACAGGGAAGGTGTTAAACTAAAGACTTAGATTAATCTCAAAAAGGGAAAATAAAATTTAATATTTTAAAGCAATGTAGAACACAAAGTCCCACAATTTATCAACTACTAAAAATAATTAAACTAAATTAAACTGATTACTAACTAATTAATTAAAGCGATAATTTAAATTGTGTTTTTCTTAATTAGAAAGGAATGTTGGGATTACACAAATCCACCGCAACCTAGCCATCTACCATGCAGTTACATTGAAGCTCAGTGGAGTACACTCTCTACAGTATTCCGTATTTTTTCTTAGAATAAAGATTCCATAGCCCTTTCATGTCCGGGACTATATCATCACATTGGTGTTTGAAATACACAAAAGCGGTTTAAATCAATAGTTAAGACTCTCACCTACAATGGTATTAGCATTGAGGGTGGTTTGCAAAAGTTATTGAAGAAAAATGCTTCAAGGCTTAAAATTCACAGACTGTTTTGACAAACTGAGTGTTTGGGGACAGTTTGATAACAATCCAGTAAAACAGAAAGTCTAGGAATACTGCATAGAAGGTCCTCAAGAAGAAGGGTGTTCGATCGATCGACGCACTTTCGATCGATCGAACACCTTCATCTCTCGATCGATCAAACTATCTTCGATCGCTCGACTGTGTCTCTGGTTCGATGGATCGAACACAGGGATTATTCTGCTGCATGGCAGAGGCCTGAGATCACAGTTTCATTGTGATCTCCCAACCCGGGGACTACTCAGACATCGTCTGGAGTGTCACAGATTTATTCTTAACGTAAAAATTCATTAAGGTTGTGTTTGGATAAGATTTAAACATTAAAACTATGAAAAACCTATGGTTTGTCAACTACTAACAAGTAAAACTATGATCTATGCAGATTTAAACTATGTAAACTACTAAAAGAGTGCAACAAAACTGATATAATCAAAACCTGGAACGAACAAGCTATGTATAACCTTTAAACTTCACTTGAATGCAATATTCAATCACCAAAACCTACAAGAAACAAAGTAATACCCTCTCTCTCTATGTTAAAACTGATAAAATGTAAAGTGGGCGTCCTTTTGGACGTCAATAATACGATTATATAAAGCAAAAAACCTAATGCTAGGGTTTTACATCCATTCTGCTGCGTGCGCGTAAAATCTGATAAAAGGCATGTTCGATCGATTGAACAATTCTCGATCGCTTGAACTCTTGGGGACTTCGATTCTTCACACCCCTTTATCATTATCTTTCAATTCTTCACACCGCAACTGCAGTCTGCACAAATTAGAGCTAAAACACACAACTTATCATAGTTTAATCAATATGTCCATGAACAATCATTGTAATTCAAATTGCAGATAAATGGAGGAATTGTAAACTAAATCCATACTTTTTCTTCTTTTAGCGCGGTTGTATTTTACAAATACCCCCGCTTGTCAACTTATTTGATGGAGTTGGAAGGTCTGTACGACGGGATCCACGAGACGCTGCCTGCCGGGTTTAAGATGCCGATTTTTGACAAGTTTGACAGGACTGGGAATCCTCGCAGCCATGTAAGGATGTGTATTGGGGCTTTCCAACCAAGTGGGCTGAGCACAACCATGATGGCAGTCCTATTCCAACAGACTTTGATCGGGGCTGCTTTATCCTGGAATCTTACTCTCGAACCAAGCAAAACCAGGGTGTGGGATGAAGTGATCAAAGCATTTGTGGCACAATACGAGTACAATCAAGATTTAGATGTCACTGTCCGAGATTTGGAGACCACTAGGCAAGGGAACAAAGAATCATTCGCCGAATACCTGAGCAGATGGAGGGGAAAGGCAGCTAAAATGGTACAAAGGCCGACTGAGAAGGACCTGATCCGAATGCTGATGAAGAACCTACAACCAGTGTATAAAGAAAAGATGAGATTCTAGTCAGTCGACACCTTTGCTAAGGTTTTCGATGTCGGGACGAGGATAGAAGATGCAATCTAAGAGGGGGTAATCAAGAGAGAGGAACAACCAAACCGTTACAGGAGGCCAAACTACAGGTCCAACGGAGGACAAACGGGGGTTCACTCCGGCCCCACCGATGTCAATGCACTGAATGGGCCAGAAAGGGAATTCGACATAACACCGAGGAGAGGAGGGGACAAAGCACCAAGGAAGTTCTCAGATTTGAGAGTGTCACTATCAACTGCCCTCGATAGACTGTTAGTGAAGGGGCATCTCCGTCAGTTGGAACTTCGACCTCTACCAAGTCCACTTCCGCCAAATTTCCAAGGGGACTTCTTCTACAAACTTCATCAGCAGAAGGGTCACTCAAGGGATCGGTGTATGAGATTGAGGCACGAAATCCTGAACCTCATTGATAACAAAGTAATTTCAGAACCACCTACCGAAGCTCCAAATGTTACTAGAAATCCGCTTCCGAATCATCAAGCTGTGCCACCACCATAGGGCCTTTACCTCTTGGGGATGGAAGAAGTAACCTTCGATCCTTCTAGGCTAATAACTAAAACTGGGACACCAAGAAAGTCATACCAGCTACCTAAGGATTCAAAAATCTGTGCTTTGGAGGATCAGCAGGAGAAGAGTGAAATGGGACAGTCAGACTGGTTGATTCAAGGGAGTGATGGTTGAGGCGTGAGCCAGGTAGAAGACGATCTTTGGTGTGAGAGCGACAAAGAAACAGAGATGGGGGAGGGTACTTTGAAAGTTGATTCAGAAGTTGATAATCTGTGGGCAAGAGAAGAAGTCAGTCATTTAACTCGGTCGGGCAGACACTTTAAACCGCATGAGCTAGAGGAAGATCATCCAGGGAGAGAGTTGGACAAGGGAAAAGGGAAGATGAACGAAGAAGAGGAAGAAGATGGGGTTCTAAAGCAGATGAAGAAAACTCAGGCCAATATCACCATTTGGGGGTTGCTGATAGCATCAAAACGCCACAGGTAGGCAGTGTTGGACGCCCTAAACCAATCTGATGTTCCCATCAACACAGCACCGGAAGATATCGTGGGAATGATTGGCAGAAATCCGACCTTTGCTATTACCTTTTCTTCAAATGATGTGCCCCCTGGAGGACCCATGCTCAACAAGCCGTTGTATGTCACTATTGAATGTTTAGGGAACACCGTGCCTGCTTGTCTCGTTGACAACGGGTCTGCTCTGAATGTATGCCCCTTCCGAACAGCCAAACGGATGGGTTTAGTTGAATCATCCTTCGTGCCGTCCCAACAAAAGGTCAGGGCATATGACAACACTCAAAGAGCAGTCATGGGTATCATCTCCCTTAACCTCGTCATCGGACTAGTGGATAAACAAGCCAAATTTCAAATCATTGACATCCCTGCCTCTTTTAATTTATTTCTAGAGAGGCTATGGTTGGATAGCTTGGGTGCCATACCATCCACCATTCATCAAAAGGTCAAATGTGTTTGGAAGGGCAAGGTCTGCGACATTCTCGGGGATAGCTGGGTTGGTTCATCCGAAGCATCATCAAGCGCACCGATTCTAGAATTATAACTACAAGAAGAAGAAGCAAAAATGGGAGGGTTCGAGTTCGTCGGCATGATTGAAGAAGAAAAGCCAAAAGAATTACTGCCTCTTTACTTTGACCAGTACGCAAGCCCATTGGTCGCAGGAATCATGAAGAAAATGGGTTTTTTTTTGGGATTAGGGTTGGGAAAGAACCACCAAGGCCTGCCGGAGTTTACAAAAATCCCTACTCAGACTCACACTCACGGTCTGGGGTACCAACCATCCAAGAAAGGGCAGAAGGAAAAGAAGAAGGCCGTCGATGCACCACTAGACCCTTACCTAAAGACGCTCAATGGATATTTCATGAAGGAAGGAGAAGATTTCCCCTTTTGCGGCTTCCCAGAGCCATGGGTGGACCAGAAAGATAAATGTTTAAAGCCAGGGTTTGAGATCTTCTTTTCCCACGTGTTTTCTGCATATGAACATCCATACTTGCAACTGCCTGCCAAGTCGGTCACTGCCAAAGATTGGATTGGTGCGTTAGACGGCTCTGTCATGAAAGATCTGTTGGGCGAAAGGAACACAGAGGTTATGAAAGCGGATCATGGAAAGGCCAAGGGTGAATACATCGAAGGACTGGTAGAGGAGGCAGCCGAGAGCGGGGAAGATGAGGTAGATCAGAGGGAGACCGACAAAGGAAGGGCCGAGAAAGAAGAGATGGAAGAAGTTACCAAGGCAGGAGATCTGGAAGAATGCTTCACCACTGATCTGGGAGGAGAGAACAAGAGAGAGTGGGTTTTTGAGTCTAGTGATAGGTTTCCCCCACACCCAGAGTCTGCAATGGCACAAATGAGGCGTCTTTCAATTTCCATGTCTATTGTAATCACTCCAAGAAAAATCAATGAGAACATGACTGATTCTGCCTACTCAAATGCGCTTAATGAATATGATGATAATGAAATACCCATTGAACTGCAAAAATTAATTGAAAAAGAAAAAGAATCTGCATGCAAAATCATTGAGGACACTTTAACAATTAATCTAGGAAATGAAAATAATCCTCAAAATGTCTTTATCAGCTCTATACTTGGCAAAGAAGAAAGCGAAGAATTAATCAAGCTATTAAATGAATTCAAAGATGTTTTCGCAAGGTCTTATAATGATATGCCAGGCATTGATCCAGAGATAGTCCAGCACCACATCCCCATTTTCCCAAATTCTAAGCCAGTAAAACAAAAATTGAGGCGAATGAGGCCTGAATGGGCACTCAAAGTCAAAGAGGAGGTTGAAAAGCAGTTAAGAGACGGGTTCTTAATGGTCTCCGAGTACCCTGAGTGAATTGCCAACATTGTGCCTGTCCCAAAGAAGGATGGTCGTGTTAGGGTTTGTGTTGATTTTCGAGACCTAAACAAAGCAAGCCCTAAAGACGATTTCCCTTTACCGCATATCGACGTCCTCGTTGATAGCACCGTCGGACATGAGCTTCTGTCCTTTGTGGATGGATTCTCTGGCTATAACCAGATCCTGATGGCACCAGAAGATAGAGAGAAAACCACTTTTATCACGCCATGGGGAACATACTGCTATAGGGTGATGCCATTTGGGCTCAAGAATGCGGGAGCAACATATCAGCGGGCCGCTACCACGTTATTGCACTACATGATCCATAAAGAGGTGGAAGTGTATGTGGACGATATGATTGTGAAATCTAAGGAGAAGAGAGGTCACTTGGAGGCTCTGAGGAAATTCTTGGGGAGGTTAAGAGAATTTAGGATGATATTAAACCCACAGAAATGTACCTTCGGAGTCACCACAGGAAAATTGCTAGGGTTCCTTATTACTCAGAGGTGAATCGAAGTAGACCCGACCAAGATAAAAGCCATAGTTAAAATGTAGCCATCAAAAAATAAAAAAGAGCTGAGGGGGTTCCTCGGTAGAATACAATTCATAAGCCGTTTTATCTCAAAGCTCACCATGACCTGCAACCCGCTATTTAAATTTCTCAGAAAAGGAGAGAAGTTCAAGTGGGATACCTTGTGCCAGAAAGCCTTCAATAAGATCAAAACTTACCTCCAAAACCCACATGTCCTATCACCACCTTCACCCGGAAAGACTTTGCTGCTGTACCTTTTTGTGATCGAAGATTCAATGGGATGTATGTTGGCCCAAGAAGGAGAAGAAGGACACGTAGAAAAGGCCATTTATTATTTGAGCAAAAGGATGACCGGATACGAGTTGAAGTACTCACCCTTAGAGAAAGCATGTTGGGCCTTAGTTTGGTGTACCCGTCGCCTTAGGCATTGTATGTTAGCCTTCCCCGTGATCTTAATCTCCCGAATGGACCCGCTCAAATACCTGTTTGAAAAACCCGCCTTGACAAGTAGGATTTCCTGATGGACCATGATGCTAGCCGAGTTTGATATCAGATATGTCACCTCCAAATCTGTCAAGGGGAGAGCCATCGTCGAGTACCTAGCTGACTTTGCAGTGGAAACTGGGGAGAAGGAGAATTCAAGTTCCCTGATGAAGAAGTGATGGAGGTAAGGGAGGATTTGTGGAAAATGTATTTTGATGGGGCCGCCAATCAATTAGGCTACGGAGTCGGGGTTATCCTTGTAGCACCTGATGGAACCCCTACCCCATTGGCCGTCAAGCTTAAGTACAACTCAACCAATAACACGGCAGAATACGAAGCATGCATAGTGGGAATGGAAGCGGCGCTGGCCTTAAAAGTTGAAAAAGTTGATGTGTTCGGAGATTCCAATTTGATCATATCCCAAGTGCGGGGAGATTGGAGGGTAAAACACGATAAGCTGAGGCCATACCATGACTATTTGGAGAGTCTGAAAGAACAATTCAAGAAGATATCATTCTACTACCTTCCTCGAGAGGAAAACCAATTGGCCGATTCCCTAGTAACCCTGGCACCAATGATACAGATCCCCTCCGGGGTCACGATGGTCCCATTATCTATAGAAATCAGATATCAGCCCTCATTCAAGACAGTCGCGGCTATTTAAGACGAAGGGGAAATACCGTGGTATGTGGATATGTGGAAGTTCATTAAAGAAGGAGAATACCCCGAAGGAGCCTCAGAAAAGGATAGGAAGGCGATTCGACGATTCGCCGCTCAATTTTTGATTTATGTAGATAAGATATGGAAGAAATCCTACACCGGGTATAATCTGGAGTGCCTATATGGGAAAGAAGCTAAGAGAATGATGGAGGAAATACACGAGGGAGTATGCGGGCCCCACATGAATGGGCACATGCTGGCAAGGAAGATCATCCAACAGGGGTATTATTGGATGACCTTGGATAAAGACTGTTGTGAATATGTTAGAAGGTGTCACAAGTGCCAGATTCATGCGAATCTAATGCACACCCCGCCGTCACAGCTCTATAGCATGACCACCCCTTGGCCGTTTTTCGTATGAGGGATTGATATCATTGGTGAGATAGTTCCGAAGGCTTCCAATGGGCACCGATACATAATCGTCGCAATCGATTACTTTACCAAATGGGAAGAGGCGGCCTCGTATGCAACTTTGAAGGCCAAAGACGTAGTGAGTTTCATCGAGAAAAACATAATCTGTAGGTATGGGGTCCCGAATGAATTTATCTCCGATCATGGCAGTCATTTCCAAGGAGAGGTTATCCCGCTCTTAGAAAAGTATAAGATCATTCGCCATCAGTCTTCCCCGTATAGACCTCAGACGAATGGAGCAGTAGAAGCGGCGAATAAGAATGTTAAAGCAATCTTGGGAAAAACGACGGATACATACAAGGATTGGCATGAGAAGCTTCCATTTGCACTGTGGGGGTACCGGACCTCTGTAAGGACTTCTACAGGAGCTACACCATATTCACTGGTTTACAATATGGAGGTCGTTCTCCCAGTTGAAGTAGAAATACCCTCTCTTAGGGTTTTGGCAGAGTGTGAGATCAACGAATTGGAATGGATATGAGGAAGGTATGAGGAGTTGATGCTGTTCGATGAGAAGAGATTGGCCGCAATAAACCATACTCTTGGATATCAGAAGAGAATAGCTCGTGCTTTCAACAAAAAGGTCCGCCCAAGGAAGATTGCTGAGGGTGACCTAGTCCTCAAAGAACTGAAAGTGCCCGTTTATGACCCCAGAGGAAAATTCAAACCCAACTGGGTCGGGCCATGCATCATAAAGACTCTCCTCTCTGGAGGGGCGGCCTATCTCATAGACCTAGACGGGATTTAAGCAACCGATTAACCTCGATCGCCTCAAGAAATATTTTGCTTGAAACCGCTTCTTTCAAAGCCTTCTACCTCGATGAACTACGCTTGACCTGATTCCCGTTAGGGGATACGTAGGCAACCTACTTGGTTCAGTCAATAAATAATTGCCTGATTAGCGCTTTTCTTTGCAGCCTTAAGCCAAGCTACTTGGTACCTGACACCTACTTGGGGATAAGTAGGCGAGCTCTCCAAAGCCTTCGGTCCATAAAAAAAAAAAATAAATAAATAAAAAAAAAAAACCTGTGCTAAACTAGGGGTAAACTGGTGTTTGCCCAGAACCACTTCAAAGCCCTAAAACTAGGGTCAAACTTCGTTCTCTATCTGAAGAACCCAGATATCTACCTAAAACCCATCTCTGGATCTCCTGACCATCAAAATGAGTACTATAAAGAAACAAATGAGAATTCATGATATAGAAGGAGCAAAGCTTTAAGCAAAAAGCAAAGTAAAGAGCCAAGAAAAGACATTGAAAGGAGAATTTTTCATAAAAGATTAATCGAAGGAGTGAACACTTTGATTAAATATGTTAGAACTTCCCTAAAGATGACAATACTTCTTGAAAAAAGAAAAAAGAAAAAAAAAGGGGGAAAAAAACACATTCAAACGCGTGAAGGGATAGGCAGGACTTGTCGAAAATTTTAAAGAACTTCGTCCTGTTTGTCTTACTTCCATCAATGCTAAGTTGTCTCTAGATTAGTGTTTGAATCTGAAAAAAAGTACTCAGCTGTGGGCACGATAGATGTCGGGATTCTCCGGAAAGGAGCTGAAACCCTGTGATGCCAAGCCTCGATGAAAGCCTTCACAATAGAAGGCCGCAAAGTGGACCCCCTGGTGAAATCAGCAGTCACAGATTCAGTAGTATCCTATAAAAATCAAAACTGGCGGACCACCCGATCGGGAATGTAGAAAGTAGTAGCACGCAAGCCCGGCAGCCAGATGCCAGGTCGCCCAGGAAGACGTACAGCAATAGAGCGATGAACCCACTGCGGACAGACCCAGCAGATATCACTGGAAGAGAGACCCTGGAGCCAACCGAGCCATGCATCGACAGAATAAAATAAGGTGTAAATCTCCATACGATCATAAGGAAGTGACCCGCGAAGATGGGAAGGGTGTATAAAGAGGTCCAAACGCTCCATAAGCCAAATCAGCAGAACAAAAGGTGCTCCGGAAAATAATATGGCCCTGGTAGAATGAGCATGATCCAGTCCTATCAGAGTCTCGCCGAGAACCAGCATGACTGCACTTTTCATCTCTCTCAAACTGCAAGCAATAGGTATGAGAATGTCGGAGGATGACTGAAAGACAAATTAAGAGAGCATAGCAATCGATAGAGCGCTACGCCGTATAACTTGATACCCGTTGCCGTAAGGATCCCCAATGAGAGCATAAACTGAGGAGAGGCACTCGAAGTCGACTTGTTTGTTATGAATTAAAGAGCCCGCGGCACCGCGGGAAATATGGAGAAGAGCCGCCAAGTCCTGAACATACCCGCTTGCACCGGAGGAACAGTCAGATCCATGGAAGGGTCAGTATGAAGGATAGCACTGAACTCTTCACACAAAGGACAAATCTCTTGATGACGGAAACGAAAGACGTGGAGCGAAGGATCCCAATATCCGGCAGCTGTTTGAAGTAAACTTTTGTTTAGAATCATTCGCCAGAAGGAGAAGAGGTCGTTTAGCCTAAAACACTCGAAGTTAAGCTTATTGATACTAGAGAGGGTATCCATCCATGGGAAAAGGATTTGAGAGCTAACGGGGGCCATTTGAGAGAGGGGAGAATGAAAGAAGGTAGTATTTTGCGGAATTTTTAAAGAAAAGAGGGTATAAATGGAGGTAGATCTGCCTGGAGTCAGGGCGGCATTCAGTAAAGTGGAACGGCACTCGACGAAGTGCCGCGTGGCAGTCCGTAAGTGCCGTTGCGGCATTTGCTGACTGTCGTTGCGGCACTCACCGATTGCCGCTGAGACCTCACCGAGTGCCGGTCTGAGTTTTTTGTTGGCCAACGACCATTTGTAACAGTTTCAGCCCACCTGCAAATAGAAAACTAAATAAAGAACGATACAACGTGCGCATCATGCAGCATGTACAACAAAACCAAGCTGTGGCCGCATACATTCACCCATTCATTCATTCATTTGTTCATTTCAAAATAAATAAAAGAGATATAAGCATTCAAAGCTCAAATAAAAGGGGGACCAAGCTATGGTCCCACATACAGCAGGTAAGAGAAAATGTAAAAGAGGGTTCAGCTTAATAAAAGGACTAAGCTATGGTCACACGTACGGTGAATGAGCATAATGAAAAGCAGAAATTTTAAAGGACACCCAAATGCCTATCCTACCGGTTGTTCTAAAGTCGCCATCAAAATAAAGTTTATATCCTCCCGGAACACTCAAATATATATATATATATATTTATAAAATAAAGAGTAGGGAAGAAAGCTAGATCAGCCTCGACCCCGGCCTCGAGCCTGACGGGTCACACGCCTGAGGGGCTCCTCCTCTGACTCTGTCCCGCTCCCGCCGCCCCTACCTCTACCTCCGCTGCTGCCTCCGTCGTTGCCTCCACCGCTACCGCCGCCTTGCCTCACGCCTCATCCGGCACCGCCGTCTCAAGGAGTGTCGCTGAGGGGAATGCCGAACTGCTGGAGCTGCTGCTGAAGCTGCCCCACCTGCTGGGACAGGGCTCCGATCTCCTCCGCCTGAAATGAGAGAGGATGAATTCGGAAATTGTTGAAAGGACAAATGAAACACTGAAAATAAAAGGCGAAGATAATACCTGAGCCCTCAGCTGAGCCGCGGTAGTCACTCGAGCTCCCTCAGCCTAAAACCAGCAACCAGGAAACAAGAATAAGAGTTGATAAAAATAACCCAAATTGAAGTTAAAAGCTGGAATAAGTTTCTTACCATCCACTCTCGTCCAAGGACCCACTGCCATACGCTGTGGGCATATGTCAAGCCCTCCTCCGCATAAGTACGCTGGACGATGTCATAATGAAGAGGAATAGTAGGGGCGCCCTGTGAGAGCGGGGGGATCGTCGTCACGAAAGGCTCGCCGAACGAGACAGTCGACATGGTCCAATCCCACTTGGGTAAAGCGGGAGGAGGAGTAGCGGCAGGGATGGGCTGCAAACACGATATAAGCATAAATAAAGATTAAAAAGAAACTCATGAAAGATTGAAGGAATCTTATACTCACCCGAATTACTTCCATCAGAGGGAAGTTCGGCATCAGCTTAGCAGCACGGAAAGCTGCGTATCCTGTGGGAGGCTCCAAGAAGCCATGAATACCCGAGCCAGCCAGAGCGGCCGTGAGCTCGCTACCCTGAAGCGTATATGTGGCTCTTATAGAAACTGGAGGAGGGTGTGGCACGAAAACTCCCGGAGCCGCCAGTGACTGCCTAGTCACCCTCTCACCCAAATACCACGCCTGGGCCTCCGGCCCATCCATAAGCCGCCTCATCTGATCCCATCCGCCAGATGCTTGAATCCTCGCAGAAGCCTCGGGAAGCACCCTGAGCCATGGCTGCCAGCGAACATGCTGCTCCCTCAGGTTCGTCAGGAAGTTCCTGAACGAAATAAAATCATGTGCCCTAGTCTTCCGTCTGACCCTGTCCTTCGCCCATTTCAGCCCCTGGGGCATGACGAGGGCATCAGCATCGCGTGTCTCGAGGGACATCATGCGAAAGTACTCGTGGGACCAAATCCGCAATGAATAAAAAGAGAAAGAGGTCATGAGTCTCACAGTTTAAGTAATCATCCGAAAGCATAATAAATATTGAAATGGAAATCAAAGAAAGGACGTACCTCCCACGCCCTTGAAAAATTGCCAATAGAAGTCGGGTTGTCCCGGGAGATCTCCCCCATATGCTTGTACAGGATGGCTAATCCTGCACCAGCCCAGTTGTAATCATGTATCTGGTCCATGCGCTCCAAAGAGGATGCCACGGTGACAGAGAACCGACCGCCCTTGGTGCTCAACAGGGAGCACCCTAGCATATACATCATAAAGCCCCAAGCCATCTGCTCATCGGTAAAGCCCGGTTTGCCCCAGAATGTGTCCATGAACCACTTGGCCGTGACCAAGGGCTCCTCCGGAACCGCTCCAAGCAACGCCTCCACCTGATCCCAGTCTCTGGTCGCATCCAAATACCATAAGGGCTCTCCCCTGAATGGAATCCCTGTAATCATGCTGAAGTCAAGGGGAGTCATCGTCATCTCCCCAAAATCAAAGTGGAAGGTATTGGTGGTATCCCACCACCTCTCCGCCAGCGCATGGATCTGTTGTAGGTCGTTGAAGCTCTTCGTCAAAAGTTTGACGAAGTTCCCAAAACTGGCAGCCCCAATAAATCCCTACACGGTCTCACTAATCTCCCCATACCACTCATAACCATGAGCAAGACTGCCATGCCCCTTTAGCACCTTGGGCTGCAGCTGCAAGAAAGAACCACAAGTTTTAGTGTTAGTAATTGGATAAAATAGAGCAATAAAAAAATATATAACAAGCAGGTGATAATGAGGAGATAGAAGAAAAGCGACATGAGAATGAATAAAAAGAGAGAGAGAGGAAAAAAAAAGGAAAAATCCGGAAATATTCATAGAAAGTTTCACAAGCATGGAACTCATTCATATAAAGCCTAGCGGTCGTTCACAAAATAATAAAAGAAGTGAGAATGTTCAAAAGTACTGGAGAGATTTCAAGAAAGAGAAAAAGAGGGAGAGGAGTTTGTTCCTATTTTCGAAATATATGTGTATATAAACTTATGAAAGTTCAGAAGAAATTTAGGTTCGAAAGAAGCATAGTTTCAAAGAGAAGTATATGATCACAAGCGTTCAGAATTAGTTTGGAATAATAAAAGGGCGTTTGGAACGCTCGAGAAAATTCACAAGTATAATAAACACGGGGGAATGTTCAGGATTTCAATTAAAATTAAAACACATCACATTCGTAAATCTTGAAAAATTGGAAGGAAAATTCACAAGCATTAAGTTCTTTATTCACAAGAGGTGTTTGAAATTTTGGTTAAACACGAACGGTATTCAAAAGTCCTTGAGAAAAGTCGAAAGAAAAATAAGGGAATTGATACAGGTGGAATGCCCGAAAGTTCAACAAACATGAGGAAGAATAATAAATTATGATTCGTCGGGCATAATATTCATAAAGTTCATGGGAAGTAAAATAGAAATCTTGAATAAAGTACGCATGAAAACGCTACAAGCATGGCATTGGCATTCAAAATGAGACATTCAAAGTTATGATTCATTATACATTCCATTCATAAAGTTCTAAAAGAAGAAAATTAAAAAGAAAAGGGGGAGCGTTTACCTCGCGCTTGAACGCGCGGGCAGATAAATGATCATCAGGGTCCCGGAGCAAGAGTGTGGCGTCGGGATGATGAGTGGCCGTATACTTGGCCTTCTTCTTTCTCCCCGAACCGCTCGCCATAGTCTGTCAAAGAGAAAGAGAGATCCGCGTGTTAAATTCATGAAAAATTCAAAAAAACAACGAAATGAAAGTGATTAACTGAGTTTTGATCGAGTAGAACTAACCTGAGAGCCCCGGTAGATCAATCCAAACAAGAAAAGAGAAGAGGAAAATTTTCTCGAGAGAGATTTCGGGTTAGAGGGAGTTGTGAGAATGAAACGAAATGTAATGAACTCGATGGTTTAAGCCACTGCCGCTCAATCGCGGCACTTGATTTTCGTGCCCGGCAGTCGGTGAACTGCCGAGCGACACTCGCTGACTGCCGCAATGGCACTCAGTTTGTGCCGCACGGCAGTCACTGACTGCCGCGAAATGTCGCGTGTGCCGCGGTTAAGTCGGTTCAAAGACCCTTCATTTTCCCCCCAAGAATTCAAATCAGGTCCTGAAAATTGAACTTGAGCCCCCCAAAATTTGCCCTCATTGCACTTTTGGCCCCCGGGATCATTTTTAGGTTTAAATTGACTACAAATTAAAAAAAAATTAGAATAAATTTAAGCCCGCAGGCTCCAAATTTTGAAAATTAAGATAAATTTGAACCTGTGGGTTCTAGATTTTGAAAATAACGATAAAATTAAGCCTGCGGGCTCTAAATTTTGAAAAAAAAAAAAACTAGAATAGATTTGAGCCTGTGGGCTCCGAAGGTTTGATCACCTCGTTCTGGGAATATAACAGATTTATATTCTAGATCCTCGTAACAAATTTGCGTCGATCCTTTGTCTTGAGAATGTAACAAATTTACATTCTCGGTTCTCGCAACGAATTTGCATTAACCCCCATTCTGAGAATATAACAAATTTATATCCTCGATCCTCGTAACAAATTTACGTCGATCCTTTGTCTTGAGAATGTAACAAATTTACATTCTCGGTTCTCGCAACAAATTTATGCTAACCCCCATTCTAAGAATATAACAAATTTATATCCTCGATCCTCGTAACAAATTTACGTCGATCCTTTGTCTTGAGAATGTAACAAATTTACATTCTCGGTTCTCGCAACGAATTTGCGTTAACCCCCATTCTGAGATTATAACAAATTTATATCCTCGATCCTCATAACAAATTTACGTCGATCCTTTGTCTTGAGAATGTAACGAATTTACATTCTCGGTTCTCGCAACGAATTTGCGTTTACCCTAAAATTGAATCAAAAGCATCTTCATGACCCCCATAACAGATTTTGCATTAGTCAAGAAGCACGTAATCTTCTTTGACTAACGTGTCACGTAATGTGTGTCATATGTAGAGAAGACATGATAAGCATGACGCTTGCATAACCAGGTCTATTCAGGAATCACCATTACATGGCATGAGCATCACGATAGGATAGGTGCATCCATCCATATGACTACTTATGTTTGTGTGTGTTTGATCCCGTGCTCGAACTACGCTTTGGTTTGATTCCTGATGGGATACGTAGGCAGCTCATCAAGGAGCACGACCAATTAGAATTCCTCTGCGCGCTCGCTTCCTTTTGCAATGCATTTTGTTTTTCCCATTAATCCGGCCGTTTGGTCAAAGGCATGTCTTCACACAGGCTTCGACGTTCGCTTGCGGTTCGCGTTGCCCCACAAGCTCCGTCGAAGAGGGGCAAACTGAAGGCACCTCGATTTTGACCAAACGTCGAATTAAGGAGAGTGTCACCTCCATATCCGATGATGACAAGGACCAAAAGATTCGAAGTGTTCCAAGCTCTTCATAAAGTTCTCCAAACACAGTAAAATTTTCACAGAATGAAATACCAGGTGTTTAGGAGAATTCAGGTATAAAACATCACTTTTGGAAAAGATCTTCGAAAAAAAGTTTTTTTAAGAAAAAGGAGAAAAGAAAAGACTTAAAAAGGGGAAGTTCAACAGAAACCGACACACAAAAGTTGTTTGCGGCACTTAGTGAGTGCCGAACGGCAGTCACAGAATGCTGGACCGGCATTTACTGAGTGCCGCCGATAATTTTTGACTGCCGTTTGCTTTAACAGTCTGTATTTTATGATACAATACGTATATGTATGCGAATAAAAATAAAAAACTGATAAAGTAAGGTTGACGAAAACGCGACAATCAATAATTTTGTGCGGCACTTACTGAGAGCCACGCGGTAGTCATGTAATGACGCCGCGACTTTCATGGAGTGCCGCAGTGGCATCCACTGACTGCCGCAAATCATTTTTGACTGCCGCCTTCTGCAGCAGTCTGTCTATTTCAAGAAGCACGTATTGTACCACCAAATGAGACATTTACACCTGTCTTTTACTCCGAATTCACTGAGAATACTTGGTAATTTTGTCTATAAAAGAGGGAGGACCTTCCTTGGGAGGACAACACAAGAAATAACTACCACTACACTAACACATTTTTGAGAGAGAAGAGCTTGGAAGATCTCCAAAGGAGAGAAGCTTTGAGGATAGTTTGGAGGTGATCCTCGAACCACAAGTTGTTTATCTTCATTCTTTTGAATTTCTAATCTTAAAACTACTTGGTCTTTTGATTAACCTTTTTTAGAAGTTTTATTAGGGAACTTGCAAACTTTAATTGCCTTTTCTTTTAGTTCCTTCTTCTCTTCTTCCTTGTTTATACTTCTCTCTTGAGATTCTTGGAAGTCTTCCATACTTCACTTGAATATCATGAGTTGGATCCCTTGATCCCTGTGAGCTTGTGCTCCCCCATGAGAGTCAAGGTTGATCATCCGTTACATAAGAGCAAGTAAATGAGTCTCAACCCCCACCATGGTTTGGGATTCTTTAACTTAAGGTTTCATGGAATCCCTTTCCATATTCCTTGAAAACCTATGGGTATTAGCTATGTTTGTTTGTACTTCTCTCTTGAGATTCTTGAAGGCTCATGAGTATTAGTCATGTCTTCATCTCCAATGACCATCAAGTGGTAGGACAAAGTAGTTTGAGTCTAAGCCCATCTTCATGGTTTAGATTCATTATCTCAAGATTTCATGAAGTCTATTCATACTTCATTTGAAATCAACAAATATGAAGGTCTTTAGCCTCCAATGACCATCAAATGGTAGGAAAAAATGGTTTAGTTTAAGTCCAACTTCATGGTCTAATAGTTGGGGTTAACAAATAAAAGTTGAACTTAACAATGAAACAGTGGGTTCATAAACCGATTTTGATCAAAGATTTTTAGTTCAAAATCAGACCGTTGAAACTGAATGAAACCAACGGGAAAGTGCCAATAACACAATGTTTTACCACTGTAATTTTTGTTTTAAGAAGATTTCATGTTTAAAGTGGTTTGGTCATGAGTATTGTGAAGTCACTACAATCTGCCCAGAGTTTCAGAACAGTAACACTCTTTTGAAATAAGTAAATCAGAACTTTAATAAAGTATTTGTGATCCAAAATAATTTTTTCTAAGTAGATTAATGTGTTAAGAAGTCACCCTGAAAAGAACAAAGCATTTCTGATCATTTTGCTATTTTTAAAAAATCGTACAAGAACTCTGGAGAGGAGGTTGTAGAGTGCTGATTGATGTCTGGTTTTTGTACAATTCTCGAAGATCCAACCGTTGGAACTCTGATTTCTTTTTTGGGTTAAAACCTAGACACACAGAGGCATCTTGTGTCCAAAATTCATCAAGATCAAACCATGGGAACCATGCCTTTTATTTCTTTAAAGTCATGATCTACTCTTAGCAATTTCCTGAATTCTGCAAGTTCAATCAATCTTATGAATAATGGTTTGGATGATATTTTCATGAGTCAAGAGTCAAACCATGTTTCAATACTGATTAGTTAAACTTGAATTTAAAGTTTAAGTGATCTAAATCACCGAGTATTTCACGATTTATTCTTGTTCATGTACATATTCATCCATATGGCTTGACACTTATAATTAAGAGTTGGTTGCTTTAGATTTAATTACACTTGATAGATTTAAGCTAGAAATTCAGGGTTGTTATTTCTCACTTCGTATCTTGTATAGCATGTGGACTAACCCTTTGTTTTGCAGCGCTGTTAAGGTACGATTTCTTGAACTCCTCTTAATTTATTTTAATTTCTTGATTTTATCGATTTTCTTGACCTTTATGCGCGACACATTAGAATTAAGATTTTGCCTTAAATGTATATATGTGGATTAGAGACTCTTTTCCTTGTTTTTATTTAAATCGCATGCATTGCACGTTTAATATTCGTGGCTCGATCCCGGGTAAGTTCTCTTGTTCTTTATTGCATATCATATTGCTTGCTACTTGAATTACGTGGCTTTTGAATGATATTTTGTAAATTGGTAATTTTACACCATTTTGACATGTTTATGTAATGTATACGTATATCTATGTATTAGTTGAGGGCATGCTTAGATTAGTAATTCAATTAAAAGGATGTTAAGTAGAGGCCTATCGCGAGATAGGATGAGAAGGGGTGTTTTAGTCCGATGGGCTCCTTCCCTTCTCATTCCATAATCCCCGGACCTAGTTAATCTTTGGTTTCGCAAAAGATTAGTTGCTTTAAAATGGTTTCTTAATTTTCCTTTTAAAAATTAGGCGACTCATTTGTTTTGAATTTGAAATTTAAAAGAACTTTAAAAGAAAAAGCTGTGGGTAAGAAAAATTGCGATATCCACAGGCACGGATACGGCTTGAGGGCAAGATGGATGAGATGACGACCTTGCTGGAGGCGATCTTGATACAGATTAGGGCAGATCTGTCTGTTCACATGGCTTCACACCCACCCTCTGCCCCTTCTGCACCACCCACCACCGATCCATCTACTTCTGCTCCAACTGCTCTAGCTACTTCTACTACTCTGCCTACTACGTCTGTTACTCCACCTCCACTGCCTACTGATCCCTATAGCACACCATTATCATCTGCACCACCTCCAGTCGTGGCTAATCCATCATTGTCTGCATCAGCTGTCCCGACTGTGAGTGACCCGGCTACTACTATTGCTGAGGGTGGAGATAAGGATGCTCCTACTGCACCGATCGTGATTTTATCCGATGTTGGTGACGAGTAGATTATGTCTTTTGAGAGGGAGAGTTTTATTGTATTTTGTTTCTTACTATATTCTCTAATCTCTCTTAGTTCTTTTGGGTTGTTTTGGTTATGATGGGACTGTTAGATCTTTTGGACATTTGTATCACTGTTCTGTACTTATATTGTTATATCATTTCGGTGATTGGGTGTTTTTATTGTATATGGACAGTGCTTTATCAGTATCTTTTATTTCATTTGATCTTGGCTGCTTGGAGTTTGTATGTCTTTACAGATTACTGTGCTTGCGGTGTTTGTTTTGCGTTATCAGGTGATATCTCTCTATTTCTTTTGAAAATCAACTTTTGAGGACATTGCAATTTTCAGTTGGGGGTAGGGTGTAGATAGATAATCACCTGCACATGTTTATACTTAGCAATCTAGACAACTTTATTGCACACATCATACAAATCTTGATTACAATTGGATTATATTTTTAAAAAAAATCAAGGAATTTTTTAACTTAATTAGTAGAACAACTTTGAATATTCACTTCTATTTAGCCGTTGTCAAGCAATGATACATTCATGTTAATCTCATCCTTTTATGGATTAAGTTCATGCCTTTTTCTAGTTCCACTAGGTTGATTGCATTTGTTGACCTTTCATGTATCCAACATCTAATTGCACTAGTGAGCAGCTGTGTTAAAAACATAAAAATGAGTTAATACGACTATGGTGCTAAAAGAACGAGTAGTAAAAACTAGTTAACCCTTAGTGAGCCTTCGATCCAATCTTTATTTCTGAGGAAATTTTCACATATATTCGAATTGTTTTTTCTTGGTTGCACATATTACATACCTTGCACTAAGTCTCAGTTAGTTTTTCAATTATGGCTACTTATTTGAGGAGAACATTCAGGATCTACCAACCAAACTCAATAAACATTGAAGTGTTAAAGCTAAGAAATTAAGAAAATGAATTAAGCCATCGTTACCCATTTCCTACCACTACCCATATCCCTTCACCTGTAGAAACCATTCCGTTTTAAAACCCCACACTAATTGAATAATAATACCTTACCCATTTTGGAAATACAAACCCCTAATCCATCACCTTGACTCTAAATGACCTCACCACACATCCAATAATAGAAAACTGTCAAAGTATGTGATTGGAGGAGAGTAGTTGTGGGATGTTTTTGCTATGTAATATGCAAAAACAAATTGATGAAAAAATGAAGAAGATAAGAAAAGGAACGAAGGAAAAAGGGAGAATATGAAAGGGTGATAGTTGGTTGGAAATGTGAGAAGAGTAAAGTATGAATAAAATAAGATGACAAGCTCTATCAAATGCTAAGGTGTGCAATCTTTCCATTCATCATCTGTATTTTCTACATAAAACCTAAAATTCTAAAGCCTTAATGATTATTAATGACTTAGTTTGAATATGAACGTGTTAGTTGAGTTATCCATGGTAGTTCGCTCCTTTAGTAAGTAGCATCCCTTTCATGAGACTATACACTCCAAATATCCGTCTTTTGTGAAGTCGAGTATGAAAGCATTTAGTATCCAGAAATTCACTCTTATCAAAGCTTTCATACCACGTGCGATCATTATTAAAGCCAGTTTCTGTGAGACGTTTATTTGAGTGTAAACCTATATGAGAATTGAGTTGAAATTACTGGTTCTAGAGGTACAATAGTCTAAAATAACTCTAAATACGATCGGATCCATAGCTGTTAACTTCACACACACACGGATACATGATTGTGATACATTTGTTTTATCTATCTTGGTGACATAAGGAGTATGTGGGTTTCTTCCATGGTTTGTTTGAGGTTAATATATCCGTGTAGAGCTAAGTTAACAGTTAAATAGAAGAGAGTGTTTTAAAAGTTTTTTTTCTATATCTTTTTGAACTTAAAAATTGAGAATTTTGTGGGCATATTCACTGTAAACCCTCAAGAGACAACACTCGTCCACTAGGGGGAACCTAGGGGTTAACGGCTTGTTGAATTCACTAAATGCAACCACGATTCCTGCAAAAGTGAGTTAGGTAGATTCTCTTTCTATTTTAGCTTAGTTTTCCTTAGTTTAATTTATTTTAATTTAGTCATTGTAGAAGCAGTTAGATTGTTTTTATTTTCGCTCTATTGCTAGGGACTAGCAATTCGCTAGTTAGGGGTTGTGACAAGCGGGGGTATTGGTAAAATACAACCGCTCTAAAAGAAGAAAATACACTGATTTAGTCTATAATTCCTTTATATATCTGCAATTTGGATTACAATTCCAGCTTTTACATAATATGATTAATCTATGATAAGTTGTATTATTTTAGCCATAATTTATGCAGATCACTACTTGCTGTGTGGAGAAATGAATAAGCAGGATGAAAGGGATGTTGGATTTTAAGGAAGACAGTTGAAACATGAAAAGTGAGTCTCGAGCAATCGAAGATCATTCAAGCGATCGAGGTTTCGATCGATTGAAGGAGGTTCAAGCGCTCGAGAATTCCAGAAGTTTGATCGATCGAGAATGTTCGATCGATCGAACATGGCTTTTATCATAACTTATGCGTACGCAGTAGAGAGAAAGTGTTTAACCCTAGTTTTAGGTTTATGTATATATACTCGTTGTATTTACGTCCGAAAGGACGCCTTTTTTGCTTTTCATCAGTTTAGATAGAGAGATAGAGAGTCTTGTTTGTTTTTGTAGGTTAAACTTTGGATTATTGCTTGGTTGTTTAAGGATTTCAGCGATTAATACAAGTGTTTGCATTCCAGGTTTTCATATTAGTTTTATTTGTATTCTGCAAGTAGTTTTAGTAGTTTAAAATCTGAATAGCTCATAGTTTTGCTTGTTGGTTTGCTATTATCAATAGTTTTTGTATTTTTTATGTTTAAATCACAACCAAACAAAGCTTTAATGGATTTTTACATTAAAAGCGCATATGTGACACTCTAGACCATATCTGAGTAGTCCCCAGGTTGGGAGATCACGATGAAACAGTGATCTTCAACCTCTGCCATGCAGTAGTGTAAAACCTGCACTCGATCGATCGAAGTCGTTCGATCGATCGAAGCAGACATATAGTCGAGCGATCGAAGACATTTCGATCGCTCGAGAGATGATGATATTCGATCGATCGAAACGCGTCAATCGATCGAACCTTCAGATTCTTGAGTAGTCCTTTTTGTAGTATTCCAAGACTTTTTGCTTTTGAAATTTGTTATCAAACTATCCCCAAATGCTCAGTTTATCCAAACAGTTTCATTACTTTAAGCCTTAAGGCATTTTTCTTCAATAACTTTTGCAAACCATTTTTAATGCTAACACCATTCAGAATGCAAGACTTAACTATTGTTTTAAACTACCTTCATGTGTTTTGGGAATAAATGTGATGAAGTAGTCCTGGCTATGAACGGACTATTGATTCTCTATCTTTAGAAAATATGGAATACTATAGATAGACACACTCTTAGAGCTTAAATGTAACTGCATGGTAGATGGCATGATCGCTACAGATTCGTGTGATCCCAACATTCCCTTTTCATAAAGATATCGCTTTAGTTAATTAGTTAATCATAGTTTAATTTAATTTAGTTGCTTTAATTTTAGTAGTCACTTCGTGGAACTTTGTGTTCTACAACCTTTCGAATATTGATTTTTATTTTCCTTTTGGAGATCAGTCTAGGTATTAAGTTTTTAACCTTTCCTATGGGATCGACCTGGTCTTAACCAGATTACTACTTGCATGATTACCTACACTTGGGTATAGCACACAAGCGCACAGTTTTTTTTTTTGCCGTGTTAGTGGCCAAGGCATTATCAAGCTCAGAGGCCACAGGGAGATTGCCCAGACTACATGAAGTCAATCTAAGAACCAGGTCCTTAGACCACTGCAAGCTTGAGCGCGAGGCAGTGACAGGCTTAAGTGGTTCCAAGTTAAATGCCCCTAGGTCCATGCCGTCGAAGAAATCGTCGAAGGGAATGAACGGCTATGGACCTAACGGGAGGACATGCTCAAATTCATAACTGAAATGACTTAGTAATACTAGCAAAGGGAAAAAAACATGTCCGAATGGGAAGAATAATACCTGGGCAGATAATGATGGGGAGGTTGATGTGTCTTATGGTAAAGTAGCCTCGCCACTTGGTTGAGAGGTGGACGGCTGGGCTAGTGACTACTTCTCAAGAGGTGCTGAAGTGGTTTCCCCTAGGGAAGCTGCAGCGCGCAAAGCATTGGTGGTTTGAATGGCTTCTGCGTTGGCCGGGGTATCAGTAGAAGCACCATCCCTACCATTTGGAACACAGGGATCCTCATGAATAGAACCTGACTTGGCTATGATTATTTCCTTTGTATGCTTAGTGGCCGATTTGAGGGCAACAGTGGGATCAACCTATCCAAGGGGGACATCTTGATTGGTTTCTATAATTGATGGGGCCGTCTGTTCTACTTTTTCCTCTCTAGTTGCCTCGGTGGTCATTTCATCCCCAAACAGGCCTTCACTACTAGATGGGAGAATCACTTGCTCGGGGGCACCCTCTCTGGTCATATGGGGGGCATCATCGCCGTCCGATGGAGTTAGAGGTGGGATAACCCTCAGAGGGACTACCCTCTCGGTGACTTGTTTGAGGAAGGCCGCCGTTTGTTCATGGTTAGGGCCATTTTTGTTTGTTTCTTGGTAGGTAATGCCTCCTCTTCATAAACTTCATCCATAATCTGAGATGCGAGAAAGGGGAGTTAGAGAAGACATAGTGGAATGTGGGAGCATAGGGTAAGAAGGGTGAAATAATAGCTAAGTGGATGAAGTTGCAGCTATTTTTTTTTCTTTTTTGGCGATCTTTGGCCCGGTACTTGCTCACGAGTTGGTCTCTTGGCTACCTAGTTTCGTCGGGCTGGCGCTATTGCTACAGTAGGTACATCAGCCTCTATGGCCGATGACATGGAAAATTGAAGAAGGGCCTCAATAGTGGTGTCCCTGAATAGTAAGGTAGCCCGATCAGACCACCACTTCTCGAAAGCTTCAGAAGTGACTGGCCGAGCAGAGAATGGTCTAAACAGGAAAGCCGCCTTCAGCCTATCTGATTGCTCCTTGATCATTTTCACTTGCCTGTCATTTACGATAAGGCCCCGTTCTACCCAGTCCACATTTACAATTGTGGCCGGTGGGACAGGTACCATTTAAGAAATCCCGAGCTGACGGGCATAAAGTGGAGTAAAGTAGTACACTGCCCCACACTTGTTATTAGCAGAAGGGATGCTTAGGCTAAAGATTATGTCTTTAGCTACTAAGTAGCTAGAGAAGATTTTATTGTAAGAAGACTGCGTGCCCGGGCCTCTGTTAGCGGGATTGTTGGGGAGTTGGAGAAATGAAGGGAACTGAATAAAACAAAAGAGTATGAAAAGGGGGGGCTGTCTAATTGGAGCACTTTTTGTAAAAAAAAATGTAAGACATTCCTCAAAGGAATGAGAAGTGGGGGTGACTTCCACAAAGTAAATAGAGAAAATGGGAAAATCGATCAATAAGCGATCAGCAGGGCAGAACGTTGGAAAGTATGAGTACAGCCAGAGTTAGAGATTCCATATCGGGCTCCCACCAGCACCAAAGCCTGAGTGGACAAAGTCCATCACGCCACGGACAAGATGGGCCCAGACCAAGGTAGCTAGAGCTAGAAGCTTACCAGATGCCAGGGCTAGGGCCAGAGTGGTGTACTCCTTTTGTTATGGCCTGACTAGCTGAACAGAAGAGATACCTGTTCAGCCAGTTGATGAGGAAGGCAGTGTGCTCAGCGTTAGAAACGCCTGTCCCTTCTTTACCCACGGAGGTAGTCAAAAAGCCTCCAAAGGTTGTAATCGGCCTGTAAAACACGGCCCCATCTTGGACAAATTCTTATTGGGGATATGTGGACACGCGGGATTCCACCACTTTTTTGCTTTGATTTTTGTTTGGAATTGAGTTGGATCAAAGAAAGAAAACGGTCAGTTGAAAACAGATCCAGAGTCGCCACTTGGTTTTTAAGGAACCAAGAAACCTAATTTGACTCACCCAAATGGAAAAAGGGCACTGACCCTTCATAACCAAAGAACTTGGTTCGGGGTTTTGGTACTAGAGAGGAAGGAGCCTTTGTTGCGACTAAAACACCCTCAACTCGCCCCGTCTTTCGACGGGCCTCAATTAGCATCCAAATAATCATCTTATACTATGTATGGTTCAACAATTAATACTATCATAGTGTATTACATCACATAAGAAAATTTAAAATGGAAGATCTAAAGATAAGATATCATTCATAAGATCTAAGTCAAATATCATACAATGTAAAGTGAAAGATCACACAAATAAACCTAGGAAAAATTGTCTAATAATGTATCAAATAATCAAGACTTCCTAATCTAAAGGGGGGACATGAATTGTTCTTGAAACAAATAAATTAAAAGGATCAAAGTATGCTTAGTAAGCTAGAATGATGCATGCTAATCTTTGGGAAAAAAAGATCTCTCAATCCCCAGGACGGATGAGAAAGGATGATTAGATCGAGGGGAAGCATAAACGTGTGATCATGACCATTCCTTATAATCTTCTTAGATTAGGAGTTACAAAAATCCCAAATCTTTGCATGGATGCAATGTATGTATCTAGAATGTGTAAAGGTTGTAGTGTGCTTTGTGTTCATGGATTCCTAGAATAACTTAGAAGTCTAGAATATGTATGAATGTATGAAGGAAATCATCATGGGATATATACAAATGTAGTATGAACTACTTCCTAAAACATTAGCTAATTTGGAATGCATGTAGGCATCAAATCAAAGAATGAAAGTTAAAATGTTCTTGCTGTGAATAGTGGACAGAACAGTAACATGATTGTTGGAAACTGAAAAGAGGGGTTAGAAATGTTTTCAATGCATGATTTTTTATGGAAATCTTCCTTATTGTTTCTAGAACACAACTCAAAAAGCCAATCTTTAATAACTATCACAGATTGAAATAAATCATATAAACAATAGAGGTCACTCAGGAACAGAGTCCGTACTGTCGAGTGAAATGTTGAAAAATCTTAGAAAATGCAAACAAATGATCTAGAGGCCCATTTTATACAAACCGTTCCCTACAACATTGAAATTTAAGGGAAAAATAAGTTAGGACCACCCCTTTTGGAAAAGTGTTCTGAAAAAGAGGTTGGAAGTGGACCTAGCTGCTGTGACAGCAAAAACAGAATGTCTAGAAGGAATGTTTGGGTCCAAATGGACCATTTCCAAGTACTTCTAAGTCAAACCAAAAATCATGGGTGTTCTCCAATGAGTTAGGAAGAATTTCCAAGTGGCCTTGCATCCATATGTTGAGTATTGAGTTCTAGAAAAATCTTTGAACTCAGATTACTCACTGTTTTGACTCACTGTTTTGAAGATTTTGGGGAAAAACTAGAGTTTTCTTTCTTGGGATTAAAATGAGGGGGTTTTAAGAGGGGTTTTGGAGTAGATATTTTGAAAGCATATTTTCAATACTCAATGAAGGTTATAGACACTTAAAATCCAACCTCAAACTCATCATCAAGAACCTCCAAGATTGTTGGAGAGATTTATTTTTATTTTGAATATAACTTCAAGAATACCTTGGAGGTATTGAAGTTATGATCATCATCTATCAAACATGTTTTTGAGGTCAAGAGCTACTATCCATAAGGATTCACTCATCCCAAACTTCATGTCATCATTTCGATGATGACGGACTAGTAAGTAAATAAAGAAAATCAAAAAGAAGTGAGATGAGAAGAGATGAACATTATATAAGCAAACAAGTAAATAGATAGCAATCAATAGATGATATTCATGATGTATAGAACTTGTAGTTTGGTGTTTCACTCATATGTAATGACATTGGACATGGAAGAAGCTTCCACTCTCTTAAATGCTCACTAAAATGGTAGTTGGGTGTATTGAATTTTGCAGTAATGGGAGTAATGAAGAAAAACAAAGTTTAGAACTCACTTTTGTTTTAAAAATCAAAGAAGGAAGCTTCTTTTCTCTCTATTCTAACATTATCTCTACAACTTTCCCTCCCAAACTTTTTCTAAGTTTTCATTTGACACCCCCAAAATGAAGAGCATTGGGGGGGTTTAAATAGGCCAATTTGGGGTGGTTTTGGGGTTTTGGAAATGTTCCCATTGGTCCCAAACATCTTAAATCATAGAACTACGTCGTTTTGGTTTTCAATTAATCAAAATGAACCCCCAAGAAAAATTAAAAAAGTACATTGTTCTGGAGGAGAGTGTCGTGGCGGCACTGGGCCAGTGTCGCGGCGGCACTGCTCCTCCTTCGCCTAGATAATGTTGTTTAGGTCCCCAGAGCTTCCGATATTCGAGAAAGGGCCCTATTTCGTCCGAAATTCACAGAAAATGCGTATGAACTCCAAATTGAAGTTGTGATATACCGTTGGAAAGGTAATGGAGTCTACTTTACATAAACAATAGTTCGGGGATAGGTCACTTTGCAAAAGGTTTGCGGTATTTGCGATAAAAGTCGATTTGATCGCATTTTAAATCCGAAAATTATGTGCGATATACCGTTGGAAAGCTATTGACCTCTAGTATCCATGAAAAATATTTGAAAATTGTTATGGTGCCCCAGTTTTAAAGTCAAATTCTGGTCAAACTGGTCAAACTTGGGATTCCCGGGAAGTTCTTGAAACGTCTGGGAGTTCCCAAGAGCTGACGTTTTCGCTCGATTTTCTTTTAAAACTCATTTTAATACTTTTCTCATGATCTAGAATAATTCTGGTGAATTTGGACGATTTTGGTCAAACTTGGTCAAACTTTTGTCAAACCTGGTTAAACCTTGGTCAAACCGGTCAATGGGGACTTTTCGGGAACTTCCGGGACTTTCGGGGGGTCTCTGGGAGCTAACAATTTCATCCAATTTTTCTTAAAAACTCATTTTATCACTTTTCTTACGGCGTAGCATGTTTCCAGAACTTTGGGACCAAATCTGGGAGTTTTTGGGCTTTCAGGGGCATTTTGGTCACTCTGAGCATTCTGAGAGATAGAATTGGCTTCCAGGAGTCCTTTCGAGTCTTTTACGATCATTGTGAACCACTAAGCTATGGGTCTCCTAAATCTGATAGCCGACAAAATGGGCTGTCTACAGTTTGCCCCTGTTTGGCATGAACTTGCGAGGCAACGCATGTTGCAAGCGAGTGCCAAAGCTTTGAAGAGATAGGACTTTTTGGAGGCTATAGATTTAGGATAAAAGCGTTGCAAAAGATGCAATGATGCTGAGGTCTAGTGCTGGTCATGTTCTGTGTGAGCTGCCTATGTATCCCAGGAGGAATCAGACGAGGGCGTAGTTCGGGGCACAAAGGAATGAATCACACATGCACATACACAACAATCAGGCGGATGTTATGCTATGAGGATGGTATGCAATGCATGGATGTGATATGAATTGTGTCATGAATCCTATCATGCCTAGTGTTCTGATCCTAGTATTAGCTGGTGCTGTGGGGTGTGTGCCATTTCGAGTGGACTTATGTTGTGCTAGCGCTTCTGACTATGATGCAGTGACCGACCACGGTCTAAAAAGACTCTGGGTTTTGAGGTAAACTTCTCAAATTACAGGAAGTGTGCTTTGCAGATGAGTGAGATAGATCAGATGTGCTTTGTTTAGAAGACAACAGCCAAAAGTGACCGAGGGATCTTGTGATAAAGCTGAAGATGAGAAAAATCCTTGATAATCAGAAGATCTGGATGCAGGCGATGTTCTGATCGTTCCTGACGATCGATTTTTGGGAGTCGATTCCTCTTTTGTTACTTTCTGCTGAGGGTAGTGGGAATTAGTATCTTTCCGTATCTGTCCTTGGGGGATGATGTAGGGTTCTCAAAGAATCTCTTTTTCCTTGATCGGGAACCAGGACCCATCTCTGAATCTCTCACGGTTGATCAAATCTTTCGGTTTCTGTCCTCGGGGGATGATGTAGGGTTCTCGGAGAATCTCTTTTTGATCGGGAACTAGGACCCATCTCTGAATCTCTCACGGTTGATCAAATCTTTCGGCACTCAATCCAAGAGGGCCGGTCAGGGCCTCCGGGAGCTGGTATCTGTCTGTTTCTGTCCTTGGGGGATGATGTAGGGTTCTCGGAGAATCTCTTTTTGATCGGGAACCAGGACCCATCTCTGAATCTCTCACGGTTGATCAAATCTTTCGGCGCTCAATCCAAGAGGGCCGGTCGGGCCTCCGGGAGCTAGTATCTGTCTGTTTTTGTCCTTGGGGGATGATGTAAGGTTCTCGGAGAATCTATTTTGTTTTGGTGCATCAGCCAAAATCCAGGATTCGTTATCAGAATTCTCGTGTTTGATCAAAATTTGCGACGGTTGTCCTGAAACAGCCGATTTGGGTCTTCGGGAGTCGATTTTTCTCAGTTTCTGCCTATTGGAGGTAACCCTGACAACTTTTGGACTGTTCGGGATAAAACCCCATAAACTTGACCGAAAGGGGCCACCGGGGCTGATCGGTGCCAAAAATGGGCTGAAAAAGGCCAAAATGGGTCCAAACGGAGCGAAGAGGGACCCGCGAGGAGAAGTGCCGCGGCGGCATTGGGTGGCTGGACTCCATTTTTGTATATCTCGGGTTTTTGAGCTTTTCAAGCTCATTCTTGGCCATTTTGGGGTGTTTTTGGAGCCAAATTCTGTCAAAACGCAGCTTGTGCGCGCTCAGGTGAGTGATCTTTCCCTGTAGTTGGAATTTTGATTGGCATTTTGGTTTGCTCAAATTTTCAAGAAGATAGTTAACCTTTGACTTTCATTTTCTTTGTGGATCCATGGCTTCGAGCTCGAGGAAATCGTCTAAGAAGGCTAAGGAACGGATGAAGGCCGAGATGCAAACCCCGGACTTGATTTTACGGGACCCCAACGTCATCTTTCGGCCTCGGCTCTAGCGAGCTTGGTATGTGAAACCTTCGACGGTTTAGGACTATTTTCGTGTATTGTGCTAGTTTTGTGAGCCGTAGTGTGCACCTAGAGATCGTTAGAAGTTCAATTTGTGCTCAAATGTTGATTTTGTGAATTTAGACCTCGAGTCGTGAATAGTGATTTTGTGCATCATTTTTGTCGTCTTTGTTATGTGCAGGTGCCAGAAGTGACATTGAAGGGCCAGGATAGCCTCGCTCATGCTTTTTTGTGGTATACTCAACTCTCGCCTACCGTTAAGAGGATAGTAGATGATGCCGGGTTCGGCGGCTTTGTTCGCCTGGTTTCAAAGAGCAGTAATGATTTGGCACACTTTTATGCTCTGGCTGAGAGGTTGTGGGACACCACCAATACTTTCCACCTGCCGTTTGACGAGATGACCATGACGCCCTTCGACTTTTTTATGATTACCGGTTTGAGGGTAGGCGGGAAACGCCTGATTTTGGATTATTTCTATGAGGTCGACCCTGAGGCTGTCGAGATGTTGATCGGGGTTGTTCCCCCTAATCTGTAGAGGCACTGGTTTCCTTGTGGCTGGCTTTACCGGGCCTATGGCAGAGGGAATCATAACCTGAACAATTCTCAGCTTTTAAGGGTATATCTTCTGTATGTCCTTGGTTGTTCGATCTTTGGTACACGGAACGACCGGGCGAGCTTGAGACTCCTTTCTTGCCTGGCGACCATTGATGTGATCTCCTCCTACGACTAGGGCGGTGCTGCCTTGGCCCATCTTTACAAGCATATAGGTGAGGTCTCTCGGGGCGATGTTAAATCAACAAGGGAATTTTGGCAAGCTTGGGTGGTATGTACTGCATCTTTTTTATCTTTTGGCTTTTCGATTTTAGTGCCCTTTCTGACTTTCTCCTTTGTCTGTGCAACTTTAGAGCTTTGAGTACTTGAAGATGCTAGCTTTTTCCCCTACGGATGAATCACGTGAAGACGAGGATGGCATGGCTCCCGTGCCTCTGTTTCCACGAGGCTTGAGATGGCAGAGGGATGTTGTCAGGGTAAAGAATGGGGCCCACTGGATTATTTTGCTCAGAAACTTCTTAACCGAGTTGACGGCTGCTAGTGTTGATTGGACGCCTTGGGAGCGTGTCGCCTATGTTGCCCCAGAGGAGATTTAAGCGGTCAAACCTCTTTCCTCTTGCCGACTCCTGATGGAGAGTACCGACCAGTGGTTCCTTGGCGAACGAGTGTCCCGACAGGTGGTTGGTGGTTCCAGGTATCGCGTGCCACATAATCCCCCTACGATGGATGCTAGTGACCTTTTTGGTGATGCTCTGCTGGCGGTCTTAGCTGGCACCGATGTTTGGGATCACTTTCTCTCTGAGACCGGCTATGAGGCTTACCGTGGCCGCTTCCTGATGCCCAACTTCCCACTCCTGGAGGTGAGTTTCCTTTATGCTTTTGTCTCTATCCGTTGCCTATGTTTTTGACTCATCTTTTCCTAACTTGTTTTGTGCCTACAGCTTCGCGAGATGTACAGGAGACAGGCTCCTCCGGCTTCCGATCCTATCCCTCCTTGGGATTGGACCGTCAATGTTCTAGGCGCTGATGGCACTCCCCAAGTGATGGAGGTGCCACGAGTCACATGCGGGTACCCTACTCAGCCAGCGGGCGTCCTCAACGTTCCTTGGAGTTACGCTGAAGAGGGTCACGCCTTGGCGGCTAGATTACGGTCCTTGGTCCTCACAGGAGACCACCGGGTATGTTTCTAATTTTACGCTCCTTAAGGTTATGATGTTCTAATCCTAATTTTACCCTTGACAGATGGATGGCATGCGACAGTTTGCTGCCAATCAGATGGCGTCCTTGGTAGGTTTCCGACTTGACTATGTTTTTATACCTTTTGTTGTTTCCCTACTGATTGCCTTCATTTTATTTATGTGTGCAGTACCATGGGGGCGGAGCTGGCTCATCGAGGACGGGACCGCGGTGTAGAGGTGGTAGGAGGAGGCCGTCACCGACATACACTCCGGGTGGTCCGACAGAGGACGAAGAAGAGGAGGACTGATGCCTCCTAAATGGGAATCTTGTTTTATTTTCTTTTTATGTTTTCGATCGGGTTGTACTGGTGATGTGACTATTTGGACAGTGTAGGATGATATGTGGAACAGTTTGTGACCTTTGACAAATTATTATGATGTTTTGCCTCTTAGGCTGGATAGCTTCCGGTTTGGAGGCGCAGTTGTGTGCTTGTTTTAGTTGATGATCGTGTGATGATACATGTGCACTGTGATTGTTGGGTGTTACTGCGATGGGCAGTTTTGTGATAGTGAGTGTTTTTGCCTTGCAGGTGGGATAGTCTGTGAAATGGGGAGGTGCTGCCGAAATTTTGAATTTTTCTAGAGTCGCGACCAAAAATATGGCTTTGTTGATCCCGCTCAACTCACAGCTTGGTTAAACATCACGGATGGTGTGGAACGGATCAACCTCTTTAGCTACGGCTTGACCGAGCTATTCTCTCTTCGCCAGATGACCCTGAACACTGAGTTCTTGCGTGTTGCTATTGCCCACTGGGACCCGGTGAACCATGTCTTCAACTTCAATGCCCTGGAGATATGCCCTCTATTTCAGGAGTTCTATGCTATTTTTGCCTATGATTCTGATTCCGACCTGATTCTCCCTTCTGCTGATACCCGCAGTCCTACGTGGGGCTTGGCTGAATATCTGAATTGTTCCATCACTATTTCCCGCCGGCTGATTCAAGGTGAGGTTCTTGACATTGCTTCCATAATTGCTCGATATGCCAGTCCTAGGAATCCCAGCGTGTATGATGCTACTCGTGGGGCTGCTCTGATTCTGTGTATGACTTCACACTTCTTATTCTCGAGTACTTCTAGCGACTTAGTGCATGTATGTCTCGGACTGAAGGCAGGTAAGAACCCTATGGCCATGGTTCTTCTGGCTGAAACCCTGAATGGTTTGGATCGCGTTTCAAGTCAGGGAACGCTTCTACTTTCTGGGGCGCCTTTGGTGTTACAGGTTTGGCTCTACGAGCGTCTTCAGTTATGGACAGGTAATGTGCCGCCAGTTTATTTTTGCAGAGTTGTGCTTCATACTCATTTTACTTCTGTCGATTGGGTGGGTATGATGGGCGCCTTATCTGAGGCTGACATTTGCTGGATCGTGAGGCGTTGGGGCCTTTATGCTGTGACCACTAGTCTTGGGGATTTCCAGAGAGTGTGGCTGATGGGACTGAGAGAGACCTCCTTCTATCAACCTCGTTGATTGGCCAGACAGTATGGGCAAGTTCAAGAGGTCCCCCGGGGTTTTACTGAGAGGGTCTTTGCTTCCAGAGTCAGAGTCACTACCATCGCTGCTTTCATCAGGGGCTGGGCCAGTCGAGTAAGGGCCTATTTCTAAAGACCTTTGAAGAAATAAAAGACACAAAGATAAAACTAGACCTGACTGATTCTGCTCATTCCTCTAAGTGTCTTTGAACATGTGTGATTGCTTTTTGAAAGACTTTTAAATTTTTTTTTTTATCTTTCCTGCTTATGTAATATTCAGAGTTTGTTTATCGGTGAACCTTGGTTACTTTGGGAATCTCATTCTATGCATTTTAGCTTTCTAAAAACATTTTGTAACCGAGATTTCAATTAGATGTTGCTTTTGGTACTTGCTTGGGCATGCTAGGACGATTAGAGGCAAACGAGGCGGGTAGCCGAAGTTTGCCCCTAGTTTAGGATATATATGGTTGTGAGGCAAACGAGGTAGATGACCGACGTTTGCCCCTAGTTTAGAAGAGGTTCAGGCGAACGAGGCGAGTGGCCGAGTTTGCCCCTAGTGTGGAGGGTGATTTCTGGGTTATGGTAAGGACCGCGACTTTATTCTCTCAAATGCTCATAACTTTTGCCTAGGCACCAATGAGGTGACCTAGCGAGCTCTTTTCTCTCTTTTGTTATTGCTCACCTTGGATTTAGCTCTAACTTTTGCCTAGGCGTCCTTTCGAATTTTCAACCTAGCGAGCCATCCCACTTTTTTGGAAAGTCTGCCTACGTACCCCAGAACGGGGATCAGGTCCAACGTAGTTCAGGCCAAAGCATGAAATAAATTGGTTATTTTTTGTGAGTGGGGCGACCGAATCGATGTGGTTGCCTACGTATCCCCAAGTGGGAATCAGGTCGAGTGTAGTTCAGGCCAAGGTTTAAAAGAAAATGGTTATGGGGAAATGATTTCACACTTCTTGTTCTCGAGTACTTCTAGCGACTTAGTGCATGTATGTCTCGGACTGAAGGCAGGTAAGAACCCCATGGCCATGGTTCTGGCTGAAACCCTGAATGGTTTGGATCGCGCTTCAAGTCAGGGAACGCTTCTACTTTCTGGGGCGCCTTTGGTGTTACAGGCTTGGCTCTACGAGCGTCTTCAGTTATGGACAAGTAATGTGCCGCCAGTATATTTTCGTAGAGTTGTGCTTCATACTCATTTTACTTCTGCCGATTGGGTGGGTATGATGGGTGCCTTATCTGAGGCTGACATTTGCTGGATCGTGAGGCGTTGGGGCATTTATGCTGTGACCACTAGTCTTGGGGATTTCCAGAGAGTGTGGCTGATGGGACTGAGAGAGACCTCCTTCTATCATCCTCGTTGATTGGCCAGACAGTATGGGCAAGTTCAAGAGGTCCCCCGGGGGTTTACTGAGAGGGTCTTTGCTTCCAGAGTCAGAGCCACTACCATCGCTGCTTTCATCAGGGGCTAGGCCAGTCGAGCAAGGGCCTATTTCTAAAGACCTTTGAAGAAATAAAAGACACAAAGATAAAACTAGACCTGACTGATTCTGCTCATTCCTCCAAGTGTCTTTGAACATGTGTGATTGCTTTTTGAAAGACTTTTAATTTTTTTTTTTTTTTATCTTTCCTGCTTATGTAATATTCAGAGTTTGTTTTATCGGTGAACCTTGGTTACTTTGGGAATCTCATTCTATGCATTTTAGCTTTCTAAAAACATTTTGTAACCGAGATTTCAATTAGATGTTGCTTTTGGTACTTGCTTGGGCATGCTAGGATGATTAGAGGCAAACGAGGTGGGTGGCCGAAGTTTGCCCCTAGTTTGGGATATATATGGTTGTAAGGCAAACGAGGTAGATGACCGATGTTTGCCCCTAGTTTAGAAGAGGTTCAGGCGAACGAGGCGAGTGGCCGAGTTTGCCCCTAGTGTGGAGGGTGATTTCTGGGTTATGGTAAGAACCGCGACTTTATTCTCTCAAATGCTCATAACTTTTGCCTAGGCACCAGTGAGGTGACCTAGCGAGCTCTTTTCTCTCTTTTGTTATTGCTCACCTTGGATTTAGCTCTAACTTTTGCCTAGGCGTCCTTTCGGATTTTCAACCTAGCGAGCCATCCCTCTTTTTTGGAAAGTCTGCCTACGTACCCCAGAATGGGGATCAGGTCCAACGTAGTTCGGGCCAAAGCATGAAAGAAATCGGTTATTTTTTGTGAGTGGGGAGACCGAATCGATGTGGTTGCCTACGTATGCCCAAGTGGGAATCAGGTCGAGTGTAGTTCAGGCTAAGGTACAAAAGAAAATGGTTATGGGGAAATGGTCAGGCATAGTACTTTTTGAGGCAATCCATGTTGATTGGTTCTTTGAATTCGACACCGTCGAGGTCCATGAGATAAGTTGCTCCTCCGGAAAGAATGGTCTTGACGATGTAAGGACCGACCCATTTAGGTTTAAACTTTCCACGAGGATCAAAGATCGGAGCTCGCAATTCCTTAAGAACAAGGTCGCCCTTGATAATCTTCCTCAGACGAAACCTTTTGTTGAAAGCACAGGCTATCCTCTTTTGATAGATTCGGACATGGTCGACTGCCGCTAGGCGATTTTCATCTATGAGAGCCAATTCTTCGTATCTTTCCCTCAACCAATCTGATTCAAAAATTTCACATTCTGTCATTACACGCAGGGACGGTAGTTCTATCTCGACCAGAAGTACTGCTTCCATCCCATACACTAGTGAGTAAGGAGTTGCTCCTGTAGACGTCCTTATCGATGTTTTGTATCCCCAAAGTGCGAATGGTAGCTGTTCATGCCAGTCTTTATAGGTATCGGCTGATTTCTGCAGTATGGTCTTGACATTCTTATTTGCAGCTTTGACTGCCCCATTAGTTTGTGGTCTGTACGGCGATGACTTGTGATAAGTGATTTTGTATTCTTCGAACAGATCCCTGACTTCTGCTTTGAAATGACTTTCGTTGTCCGAAATAATCTCATGGGGGACTCCATAACAGCAGATGAGATTTCTCTTAATGAATTTGGCCACTTCCTTGGCCCCCAACTTGGTGTAGGATGCGGCTTCTACCCATTTTGTGAAGTAGTCTATGGCTACCAAAATGTACCGATTTCCGTTCGAGGCTTTCAGAATGATTTCACCGATGATATCGATTCCCCAGGTTGAGAATGGCCAAGGTGAGGTCATGCTGTACAGAAGGGATGGTGGTGTATGCATCATGTTTGCATGGATCTGGCACTTGTGACACCTTCTTACGTATTCGCAACAATCTTTCTCCAATGTTGTCCAGTAGTACCCTTGTGTTATAATTTTCTTGGCCAGCATGTGACCGTTCATGTGCGGACCGCATACCCCCTCATGTATTTCTTCCATCATTCTTCTGGAGCTTTTCCCAAACAAGCAAGTCAGGTTGTGACCGTTGTACCCTTTCTTCAAAAATTTCCCACCGCAAATGATGAATTGTGCTGCGAATCTTTGAATGGCCCTTTTGTCTTTCTCGGTAGACTCTTGGGGGTACATCCCCTTTTCTATGAAATCCCAGACATCTTGATACCATGGTGTTTCATTCTCTTCTTCGATTGTGGCGATTATGTTGAACGAAGGCTCGTGCCTTTGTTCAATTACTAAAGGCATCATCTTGACTCCTACAGGAATTTTGATCATGGAGGCTAAGGTAGCCAATGAATCTGCTAGCTGGTTCTCTTCCCTAGGCAAGTAGAGGAACATGACGCTCCTGAACTGCCTCTTGAGTCGGTCAAGATGATCATGATAGGGCTTCAACCTTTCTTCTTTTACTTTCCATTCTCCCCTAGCTTGTGATATAATGAGATTTGAGTCCTCGAAGACGTCCAACATCCGAACTTTCAATTCTAGGGCTGCTTCCATTCCCAGAATGCATGCTTCGTATTCAGCAGTGTTGTTGGTGGAGTTATAATTGAGCTTGATTGCCAACGGAGTATGGTCCCCACTTGGTGATACTAAGATCATTACTACTCCTTATCCTTTCATGTTGGCTGCTCCATCAAAGTACAACTTCCACTGTTCTTCCTTGATTTCTATGATATTCTCGTCCGGAAATGGAAAGTCCCCACTTTCTTCGGAGTTAACAGCGTGCTCCACAAGATGCTCAGCTATGGTTCTCCCTTTTACCGACTTGCTTGTGAAGTACTTGATATCGAATTCGGATAGTAGAAGTAACCAACGGGATATACGATAGGTCAGGGCGGGTTTTTCGAGGAGGTATTTTAGAGGATCCATGCGGGATATGAGCACAACTGGGAAGGCCAGCATGTAGTGCCTCAGTCGACGGGTGCACCAAACCAAGGCCCAACATGTTTTCTCGAGGGTAGAATAGTTGAACTCATACCCAATCATCCTCTTGCTGAGGTAGTATATGGCTTTTTCAGAGTGGCTTTCTTCTCCTTCTTGGGCTAGCATGCAACCCATGGCATTTTCGGAGACGGATTGGTAAAGGAATAAGGGCTTATGATGTCACGCCCCGGAACAGCATAAATAGAGAAAAATAAATTTCCTTTATGGGTCCATAAGGAATGACAGGTGAAAGTCACTAATAATCCACACCACGCAGTACTAGTCCAAAAAGACAACAGTAAACAACTGAGAATAACACACAGTGCTAACTATTACAAAATATCAGAGTATGGTCCACAGGATCACAACAGGTCTGAAGACAACAAATGCCCAAGTACCCCCTAACAAAAGGTTTAACAGAACAACTGAAAAGAAATCTAATTATAACATCTTCAGTCTTCAACTGGCATAAGGATAATCCTTACTGGCGTAACCGTCATCGGTGGGGCCTTCCTCTGGATAACACTCATCAGTGTACTGGTCATTACCTGCAAAATAAGGGGCAGGATATTCTGGACGGGGAAAGTCCAGGCAATAAAAGGCCGTCAGCTTACTGAGAGCTGAGTGAGCATAAACTAACGAGGTACCAATTATCTGAAGTAAACACGAGCTTATGAAAATACGAGTTAACATCTTATTATAAGGATAACATTATCTTGTTCCTCTATTCATTCTTATAAACCGACCCTTATCGTCTTGTTACTCAACTACTGAACTCAACATACTCAGATGTCATGAACAGACTCAATCGTTTAACTCTAGGGATACACCCTTATTCTGTCCATCGCTTTTAAGAGCAATATATCCTGCTCACCGCATATCATGGACTCCACGTCAGTCTGTCCCCAGCTTTTAAGAACAATGGTCCTGTTCACCGCATTTCAGGGATATAACGTTTCGAACAAGGCATATCAATCTATTGCCACGACTCAACGTCATCTACTAGTGATCCCAGCTCACCGCTTTTAAGAACAATGGTCCTGTTCACCGCTTTTAAGAGCATATCACAGATCATCCAGTCTATCTTAAGACTTCTTGGTCCAGCTCACCGCTTTTAAGAACCATGTATCCGGTTCACCGCTTTTAAGAGCATATCATGACCAATCGTCCATCCACGTACCATCCCCAGAACTTACCAAACCTACTTACGTTCCATTCTACATCGACACATGACAAATTCCCAATGTGGCCTGACTACTTGGATTAAAAGAAAATGGACATCAAATTCATATCAGAAACAACACGTCACCCACGTCTTCATATTACTTTTTATTCATTATCCATAAATCTTTGGTGTCATATTACTCCTGTCTACCCCATAGTCGCATAATGGAATTCCGAATTAGAAATCGAACAACTAAACCTCTTATATAATAAATAGACAAAGGAAACCATGTTCTGATCATGTCAATCGATTGGGACTAAGTTCAATCGATTGGTATCAAAATCATGTCAATCGATTGAGAACATGTCAATCGATTGGTATCTGAAAAGTGTCAATCGATTGAAATCCTATTCAATCGATTGGGATACAACTGATGTCAATCGATTGACACTAGGTCTTCTCCAGCAGATTGTAAAAACAGCATATATAAACGTAGAAATCATACTCTTATCACATCTAAAGGTCATAACAACTTGTAAATACATCAAATAAAGTGACCAAGTGAATTAGGACTCACCTAGGGTGCGTTTGGGTGGGTGTGGGCTTGAATACTCAAGATTTTCCTCTCTCCCTCTTCTTTTCTTTCTCTGTCCAGCCTTCTCTCTCTCTGTCTCTTCCTTCTTCTTCCTTTCTTCTTGTTGTTCTTCTCTTCTTCAAGTTTCCAATGTCAGTGTGTGTGTGTATATATAGAAATATAGATATATAGATAGATATATGTATGTATATATCTCACAAGAGGTATGTCTCTCTCTCTCAAGCTGCCAAAGTGACCCAAGGACACAAATGAACGAGTATATATAGGGGTTAAGAGTGGCACACGTTTAAAGCTAAAGGAAAGAAGAAAACTTGTCTCAAGTTATGTCAATCGATTGGGACACAAGTCAATCGATTGGCAATAGATATTTGTAGTCAATCGATTGGAAACAATGTCAATCGATTGGAATAAATGGCAATCGATTGGGATAATGACACGTCATCACTTTTAGTCGGTTGAATGTCAATCGATTGGGATACTTATCAATCGATTGGTATCAAAAAAATGTCAATCGATTGGGAAACTTATCAATCGATTGGTATCAAAATTTACCAAAAAGGAAGAGAAAGTTTATACGAGTATAGAAATGAAATACCAGGTCTTATTAATATACAAAAATACAGGGTATTACATCATCCACCACTCAACAAAAGATTTCGTCCTCGAAATCAAAAGCAACAAGGTTTAAAATAAAAACGAAAACTTCTCGCGCATCTCTGACTCTAGTTCCCACGAAGCTTCTACTTCATCATGATGTTTCCACTGAATCTTGACTAACGGAATCTCCTTGTTCCTGAGTTTCTTGATTCCTCGATCTAGAATACGAACAGGTCCTTCATTGAACGTAACGTCGCTGTTGACTTCGATATCCTCAAAGTTGATCTCATGCGCTGGGTTGTGAACATACTTCCTCAGCATACTGATGTGAAAAACGTTGTGCACTCCTGACATCTTTGGTGGCAACGCAAGCCGATAAGAAACCTTCCCAACACACTCCAGAATCTCGAATGGTCCGATGAAACGTGGCGATAACTTGCCCCTTTTCTGACCAAATCTGACGATTCCTCGAACAGGTGAAACCTTGAGTAATACGTGATCTCCAATGGCAAACTCCAAGTCTTTGCGTCGCTTGTCAGCATAACTCTTGTATCTGGTCTGGGCTGTCTTCATCTTCTCACGTACGACTTGAATCTTCTCACTGGTTTCCCGTACCATTTCTGGCCCAAGAAGTTGACTATCTCCGACTTCGGTCCAACATAACGGCGATCGTCAAGGTCTTCCGTACAAAGCTTCGAATGGCGCCATATCTATACTCGAATGATAACTATTATTATAGGCGAACTCGATCAAAGGTAAGTGTATCTCCCAAGTACTCTCAAAATCAATGACACACGCACGTAACATATCTTCCATCACTTGATTAATTCTTTCAGTCTGTCCATCGGTCTGCGGATGAAAAGCTGAACTCAAGTTCAATGTTGTTCCCATCGCTGTCTGGAGACTCTTCCAAAATTCTGCAGTAAAGCGCGAATCTTGGTCTGACACAATAGATACAGGCACTCTATGTAATCGTACAACGTGTTGTAGATACATTCGGCTCAAACGTTCTACTGAGTACGTCATGCTATAGGCAATAAAATATGCCGTCTTAGTAAGTCGATCCACGATTACCCATATAGCATCGTGATTCTGCTGTGACTTCGGCAATCCTACCACAAAATCCATGGTTATGTGTTCCCATTTCCATTGAGGAATATGTAACGACTGTAGAAGTCCAGGTGGTTTCTGATGTTCTGCCTTTACTTGTTTACAAGTAAGACACTGAGCTACATACTCAGCTACTTCTCTCTTCATTCCTTCCCACCAGAAATTTCTCTTCAAGTCCTTGTACATCTTCGTACTTCCGGGATGAATAGTCATTCGTGACTTATGTGCTTCATCCAATATGTCTTTCCGGAGATTTTCTTCATTAGGTACACAGAGTCTACCCTTACATCGTAAAGCTCCATCTGTACTAATAATCCCGACTTCTGGTTCCTTGGCTGACATCTTGGCGAACCATAACTTCAAATCCTTTGCTGTCTGTTGAGCCTCTATGATACGACTGATCAAAGTCGGTTGTACCATAAGACATCCAAAATGTTGTCCTTTCATTGGCTCCACTGGCTGAAGATCAAATTCAGCAATTTCTTCCAATGCTTTCCATTCTCTAATTAGTAATGCAGCGATCACTAGCCGAGGTTTACGGCTCAAAGCATCTGCTACTACGTTTGCTTTGCCGGGATGGTATTGCAAAGAAAAGTCATAGTCTTTGAGTAACTCCATCCATCTCCGCTGTCGCATGTTCAACTCCTTTTGAGAGAACAAATACTTCAGACTCTTATGATCGGAAAATAGATCAAACTTTTCTCCATAGAGATAGTGTCTCCAAATTTTCAATGCAAACACTATTGCTGCTAATTCCAGATCATGCGTAGGATAATTTTTCTCATGTACCTTCAATTGTTTTGATCCATATGCGATAACATTTTCATCTTGCATAAGCACACACCCGAGTCCTTGGTACGATGCATCACTATAGATCACATACTTTTCTCCACTCTTAGGTAATGCGAATACTGGTGCAGAAGTCAATCTTTCTTTTAACTCCTGAAATGCACCCTCATGCTTGTCTGTCCATTCATACTTCATCTCCTTCCTTGTTAAATTCGTCAATGGTCCTGCTAACTTGGAGAACCCTTCTACAAATCTTCTGTAATATCCTGCTAAACCCAGAAAACTTCTGACTTCGGTCGCATTCGTCGGTCTGTTCCAGCTTAAGACTGCATCAATCTTAGATGAGTCTGCCGAAATACCTTCCTGAGATATAACATGTCCCAAGAATTTGACTTCCTGTAGCCAAAACTCACACTTGCTGAACTTTGCATACAACTTGCTATCTCGAAGTGTCTGCAAGGCAACTTGTAAATGCTCCTTGTAATCCTCTTCTGTCTTTGAGTAGATCAGTATATCATCAATGAACACTATAATGAATTTATCCAGATATAGTCTGAATACTCTATTCATCAAGTCCATAAATACTGCTGGCGCATTCGTCAGTCCAAAAGGCATAACTAGAAACTCGTAATGCCTGTATCTTGTCCTGAATGAAGTCTTCGATACATCCTCTGGTCGAACTAACAATTGGTGGTATCCTGAACGTAAATCGATCTTGGAAAAGATCCTAGATCCTTGTAACTGGTCGAATAGATCATCTATCCGAGGTAACGGATATCTATTCTTAATAGTAACCTTGTTCAACTCCCTGTAGTCTATACAGAGTCGAAGTGTTCCGTCCTTCTTCTTTACAAACAGAATTGGTGCTCCCCAAGGCGACGTACTGGTAAGAAACATATCGCTCGTCGGCTGGCACTGGAATATGATCGTCGGCTTTCCTTGTATTGAAAACACAATCGTCCTAGTAGGGCAATCCAAATTTGCACCATATTTAGTTAACCAATCCATCCCTAGGATAACATCGAATTCTGACATTGACAGAACTACCAAGTCTACTGGAAGATTCCTATCTCCCAAAGTCAAAGGGCAATCTTTACACACTTTACTCAACTTAACTGTCACTCCCAAAGGTGACACAGCATTCATTGTTGACTCAAGTGTCTGGGGTTCTAAATCCAATTGACACACAATCTTAACAGCAATAAAAGAACGTGCGGCTCCAGTATCAAATAAAGCTTTAACTGGACTATGAAAGAGTACAAGTGTACCTTCCAAATGTTGCTGCTCATCAGCATTAAAGCCTGCTTCTCCTGGAATAAAGCATTCATCCTCGTCTAATCAGGAGGTCCTTGAATTCCTTGCACTGGTGCCCCGTAGTATCCTCCTCGTGGTGTACGACAATCCTTGCTCAAGTGTCCTGGTTTGTTGCAGTTGCGACAGACGATATCTGGCCTGCGATTAGGTCTGTAGACGGTGCAGTTCCTTGCAATATGTCCGGGCTTTCCACAGTTAAAACATCCTCCACTATTGCTTGGTGGGGCTGTTAGTAATGCCTGTGGCTGTAGTTCTCGCTGTTGATTTTGCTGAGGTCGATTATAACCTTGCTGAGGTTTCCTGGCTCCTTCCCAGATTCTCTTGTTTCCTTGAAAGTTTTCCTGAGGTCTCCATCCTTGGGTATTTCTCGGTGGTCGATTATGGAAATTCCTCTGTTGAAACCCTCGTGACAACTGAGGTCGATTTGTCTGTGATTGCGGTACTGGATTAGCATCATTTTCTAATCCTGTAGAAAATCTAACAATTTCCTCATACGACCGGTTCAGATGACCAACCATCATATGTCTAAGGTGGGGGTTCAGTCCTTGGTGAAATCTCTTCACCTTCTTCTGTGGCGTGTCTATCATATGCGGAGCAAATCTGGATAAACGCTCGAACTGCGTTGTGTATTCCCATACATTCCATCCTCCTTGGATCAAATTGAGAAAGTTCCTTTCCTGTTGATCTCTCTCATCTACTGGAAAATACTTATCCAAAAATCTGCCTTTGAATGTCTCCCACGACATAGCTCTAGCGGCATTGATCCCAATTGTGGCTTGCTCAGCTTCCCACCAATCTGCAGCGGCATAAGTGAGCTGAAACGTAGCAAGGCGACGTTTCTATTGTTCGTTGCATTCCAATGCTTCAAATATTAACTCCATCTCTCTTATCCATTGTTCTGCTTTCCATGGTTCTGTTAGTCCATCGAACTTTTCGGGACGTAACCCACGAAAATTTGCTAACAGTTTATCTCCAGCCTGTCTTGGTGGCTGGGGTATAAGATGTCTTTGGTGGGTGGAGTGATTATATGTATCCCCCACATGCTCCATCCTCTGCATAAATGCTTCAAAAATTCCCGTTGGATCCATCCCTTCCGGAATAGGTTCTCCATTACGTGCTTGGTGATTTCTCAAGGGTCCTACCATGATGCTAACGAGTATCGCCTACAAGAGACATATGGATCAGCTGAAAGTCTTCACGTAGAAACGAACTCAAGATAGAACAAGAAACAGCAAAACTAACCATTCTACTAAACAACACAGCACAACGCAACAACCAAACAATAATAAAAGTACCGCTCGTATATATATATATATATCAAAAGATGTACCGTATAGTACACACTAGTAAAACCGTGTACCATATGGGACAAGAGTTACAACAACTAAAGTCAGCTAATATTATACAAAGCTATGGTCAATAGCTATCTCTCAAGCTCCCAAAATCTAGTGGACAACATGTCCTAATATAAACTAACAAAATCTACACCCTGCCGATCCTGACTCAAAAGTCGTCAGCATCTGATCCTGCTGGTGGTGCCTCGTCCTCTGGGTCTATATCCATCTCCTCGAGTGGATCATCCTCAACTGGTGCGATAAGATCTCCGACTACTACCCCTATATCCCAATCCTCTATCATCTCTGCATCATCGTCCTCCATCATGTCTGCTATCGCCTGGTTAGCGACATCAACAGCTACTGCAGCAAAACCGTCAGCTATGTCAAGAGCTCCTGCTATAGCCACCTCTCCCATAACAAAATCTGCTGGCTGTGCTACCATCTGAGCTATCCATCCTACTGCCATATCGGCCATGGCTGCCATATGCATAATGGGTCCAGCTGGTATCTGAAGCACAACAGGTATCTCTGGCACAGCTATCTCCTCGTCGGGCACCTCCTCATCTACTACTACGTCTGCCTCAATAGCCTCTGGGTCTGGTACTGGATCCTCTGGCTCAAACTCTGGCTCCTCGGGGTCATCCTCAGGTTCATCATTATCTGCATCGTCTGCATGCTCATCCTCTACTGGGTCCTCGTCATCTATCGGCTCCTCTTCTCCATCTCCGTCCATGTCCTCATCGGGATGCTCATCCTCACACTCTAGATCCTCCTCATCCTCAATCGGCTCAGGCTCTGGCTCTGGGACGGGTACTGGTGATGGTGGGGCTGCTGCTGCTACTGCTGGTGCAACTACAGGTTCTGGTGGACCGGCTACAATGGCTCTCAACTCAATCTCGTCCATCTCTGGCTTACTCAAAACTAGTCGTAACATCTCCTGGCAAATGTCTCTACCGACCCTCGCAGTATGGTAAGCATCCATGCGCATCTGTGTCGGGTGAGTACTCCTGGTCACATAAAGCGCTCTCCATATGTCCTCCTCTAAATGTCGACTAGCTATCTGGCACACACGCTCACGATAAAACTCTGGGTCAGCTGGCTCCACAGTATCTCCATGGATAATATGTCCTGCATAAGTATCAATCACAAACTGGTGAAACTCCGGATCCATGCTATCCTGCAAAGGAAACTATCTATCGTCAGGAAGACGAACTTATCTTATACTCATATCTCATCTCAAAGAAATTCTATCATACTAGGACCAGATGGTGTGGAAATACTTAGTGAACAAAAGTATCACAACCTAGAGTATCAAACGCAGGCTCTGATACCAAAAACCCTGTCACGCCCCGGAACAGCATAAATAGAGAAAAATAAATTTCCTTTATGAGTCCATAAGGAATGACAAGTGAAAGTCACTACTAATCCACACCACGCAGTACTAGTCCAAAAAGACAACAGTAAACAACTGAGAATAACACACAGTGCTAACTATTACAAAATATCAGAGTATGGTCCACAGGATCACAACAGGTCTGAAGACAACAAATGCCCAAGTACCCGCTAACAAAAGGTTTAACAGAACAACTGAAAAGAAATCTAATTATAACATCTTCAGTCTTCAACTGGCATAAGGATAATCCTTACTGGCGTAACCGTCATCGGTGGGGCCTTCCTCTGGATAACACTCATCAGTGTACTGGTCATTACCTGCAAAATAAGGGGCAGGATATTCTGGACGGGGAAAGTCCAGGCAATAAAAGGCCGTCAGCTTACTGAGAGCTGAGTGAGCATAAACTAACGAGGTACCAATTATCTGAAGTAAACACGAGCTTATGAAAATACGAGTTAACATCTTATTATAAGGATAACATTATCTTGTTCCTCTATTCATTCTTATAAACCGACCCTTATCGTCTTGTTACTCAACTACTGAACTCAACATACTCAGATGTCATGAACAGACTCAATCGTTTAACTCTAGGGATACACCCTTATTCTGTCCATCGCTTTTAAGAGCAATATATCCTGCTCACCGCATATCATGGACTCCACGTCAGTCTGTCCCCAGCTTTTAAGAACAATGGTCCTATTCACCGCATTTCAGGGATATAACGTTTCGAACAAGGCATATCAATCTATTGCCACGACTCAACGTCATCTACTAGTGATCCCAGCTCACCGCTTTTAAGAACAATGGTCCTGTTCACCGTTTTTAAGAGCATATCACAGATCATCCAGTCTATCTTAAGACTTCTTGGTCCAGCTCACCGCTTTTAAGAACCATGTATCCGGTTCACCGCTTTTAAGAGCATATCATGACCAATCGTCCATCCACGTACCATCCCCAGAACTTACCAAACCTACTTACGTTCCATTCTACATCGACACATGACAAATTCCCAATGTGGCCTGACTACTTGGATTAAAAGAAAACGGACATCAAATTCATAGCAGAAACAATACGTCACCCACGTCTTCATATTACTTTTTATTCATTATCCATAAATCTTTGGTGTCACATTACTCCTGTCTACCCCATAGTCGCATAATGGAATTCTGAATTAAAAATCGAACAACTAAACCTCTTATATAATAAATAGACAAAGGAAACAATGTTCTGATCATGTCAATCGATTGGGACTAAGTTCAATCGATTGGTATCAAAATCATGTCAATCGATTGAGAACATGTCAATCGATTGGTATCTGAAAAGTGTCAATCGATTGAAATCCTATTCAATCGATTGGGATACAACTGATGTCAATCGATTGAGATCACGTCAATCGATTGGCACTACGTCTTCTCCAGCAGATTGTAAAAACAACATATATAAACGTAGAAATCATACTCTTATCACATCTAAAGGTCATAACAACTTGTAAATACATCAAATAAAGTGACCAAGTGAGTTAGGACTCACCTAGGGTGCGTTTGGGTGGGTGTGGGCTTGAATACTCAAGCTTTTCCTCTCTCTCTCTCTTCTTCTCTTTCTCTGTCCAGCCTTCTCTCTCTCTGTCTCTTCCTTCTTCTTCCTTTCTTCTTCTTGTTCTTCTCTTCTTCAAGTTGCCAATGTCAGTGTGTGTGTGTGTATATATAGAAATATAGATATATAGATAGATATATGTATGTATATATCTCACAAGAGGTATGTCTCTCTCTCTCAAGCTGCCAAAGTGACCCAAGGCCATAAATGAATGAGTATATATAGGGGTTAAGAGTGCCACACGTTTAAAGCTGAAGGAAAGAAGAAAACTTGTCTCAAGTTATGTCAATCGATTGGGACACAAGTCAATCGATTAGCAACAGATATTTGTAGTCAATCGATTGGAAACAATGTCAATCGATTGGAATAAATGGCAATCGATTGGGATAATGACACGTCATCACTTTTAGTCAGTTGAATGTCAATCGATTGGGATACTTATCAATCGATTGGTATCAAAAAAATGTCAATCGATTGGGAAACTTATCAATCGATTGGTATCAAAATTTACCAAAAAGGAAGAGAAAGTTTATACGAGTATAGAAATGAAATACCAGGTCTTATTAATATACAAAAATACAGGGTATTACATATGAGGAGTAGGTGGTTAGAGGATAGGAGGATTTTGAAGGTAGGCCTTTATTTTGTCAAAAGCGGCTTGGCATTGGTCATCCCATTGGAACTTTTCACCTTTTCTCAACAATCAGAACAAAGGATCGCATGTAGTTGTGAGCTTAGAAATGAAGCGGCTGATAAACTGAATTCTTCCGAGAAACCCTCTCACTTCTTTTTTCACTCCGCGGTGGGGCCATTTCTAGGATTGCCTTGATTTTAGAGGGATCCACCTCTATCCCCCTTTGTGTGATGAGAAAACCCAGGAGTTTACCGGAGGTCACACCGAAAGTGCATTTCTTTGGATTCAACCTCATCTTGTATTTGCGCAACCTTTCAAAAAACTTTTCCAGTGCTACCAGGTGTCCTTCTCTGTCCTTGGACTTCACAATCATGTCATCTATGTACACTTCTACTTCCTTGTGAATCATGTCATGCAGCAGAGTGGTGGCGGCTATTTGGTAGGTAGCCCCAGCATTCTTGAGTCTGAAAGGCATTACTCTGTAACAGTAGGTTCCCCAAGGGGTGGTGAATGTCGTCTTTTCCCAATCTTCTGGCGCCATTAGAATCTGATTGTATCCTGAGAAGCCATCCATGAATGAAAGTAGCTCTTGTCCAGCAGTGTTGTCCACCCGGACATCAATGTGGGGAAGCGGGAAGTCATCCTTGGGACTGGTTTTGTTTAGATCACGGAAGTCAACGCACACATGAACTTTTCCATCTTTCTTGGGGACTGGCACGATATTGGAAACCCATTCCGGATACTCAGTGACGATGATGAACCCTGCCTTGAATTGCTTCTCCACTTCTTCTTTAACCTTGAGTGCCCATTCTGGCCTCATGCGCCTCAGTTTCTGCTTGACCGGTTTAGAATTGGGGAGGAGGGGAATATGATGTTGGACAATTTTGGGATCGACCCTATGCATGTCTTCGTAAGACCAAGCGAAAACATCTTTGAATTCTCTTAGCAAGAGGGTTAATTTTTCTTTTTCTTCTTTATTAAGAGTTAAGCCAATTTGCACGATATGTGGATTATCTATTTCACCCAGGTTAATTGATAAAGTATCTTTGATTATTTCATGAGCAGGTGGTTTTTCAATTAGTTGCTTAAGTTCAATTGGGAGATCCTCGGAGGGATCTGTGCATTCACAATTATTCGACACAGAGGAGTAAGCAGAATCGTCTTTTATTTCATTCATGACAGGTGAAGTGATTACATTGGACAGTGGTGGGCTTACAACAGCCGACTCTGGTACAGACTCGATAGTTGGCAGTACAGACTCTGGGAGAACAGGGGATAGGGAGACACAGACAGATGATTCTACAGCCTGGTTTCTCAGACCCTCCTCAGTTGGCTTGATCTGATTATCTTGGCTCTTGGCCCTCTTTTCTTCCTCCTTCTCAACGAATTCCTCCCACATTTTCTCGATGGCTTCAGTGTCCAGGTATTTCAACCAGTCTTCCTCCGGGGTTTTCACAACTTCTTCGGGATAGAATGGATCTTAATAGGGGGGCCTTTCACAATTAGTGAAGATTTCCAACCCGGGCTGCCTTTTCCCAGTGGTTTCATGGATCCAGGGTTCCGAGAACCCAAAGTTGGGGAAATCATCCCCTTCCTTGATTAATTGTCCATTCAAGGTTTTGCGGTATGGTGGGAGACCCTTTACCCTTTTCTTCCATGGCCTCTGTAGCTCGACGTCTTCTTCAGTGGGCTTGTACCCCAACCCAAAAGTGCCTTATTACCCTTTGATCTGAGGGAACTCACGAATCCCTTGCTGGCGTCGGCCCAATCCCATTCCGGGGAAGTAGTTCATTTTGCGAACAATGTTGACAACTGCGGAGTGGACCTCGGGGAAGCTGTCTTCGTCATTGATCATGTGGACTTCTTCCATGAAGAATCCCCCAATCTCTCCTTCTTCTAGCTCAGGTATTTGGATTTTGAAAATGGGAGCGTAGTTCGGGAAAGCTTCATTACCCTAGCTATTACTGAGAATGATTTTCACTTCCTTCTTATGAATGTACTTGATCATTTGATGCACAGTGGATGCTACCGCTCTGTTGACATGCAGCCAAGGCCTTCCGATCAGCAAGTTGAATGAGGCAGGTATGTCCATGACTTGAAAGATTTCAGTGCTTACCAAAGATCCTACCCGGATTTGTAGAGACACAGTTCCCATCACATTCCTCTTGGTGTTATCGTAGGCCCTCACGGATTGCACAGATGGCGTGATGTCAAGGACATCGACCCCCAAGGCGGTGGCAGTCCTTAGGGCACAAACATTTAAGGCAGAACCTGTATCGACCAGACAAAATGGCACTTGTTGTCCCTTACATCCAACAGTGATGTACAGTGCTTTGTTATGCGCAGACCCTTCCGGTGGCAGGTCTTCATCAGAAAATGTAATGATCGGGTCAGGGGTAAGTGCGCCCAAGAAAGCCACCATGTCTTCCGGTGCGGCGTCAATGAGGACTTCAATTCCAGCTAAGGCATTCAACACGACTTGCCTATGCTTGTAGGATGTTACCATGATGTCCCACATTGAGAGATGTGCTTGGGTTTTCTTTAGCTGTTTTATCAACTCATTATCTTCTTCGATGATCTCATCCATCTTACCCTTCCCCTTGTCTTTAACCGGACCTTTCTCGATAGCTTCAGTAGTAGGCTACAGAGGCTGGTAATGACGGCCCGATCTGATCAGGTGATCAATCTCGACGGGGGTAGGCCCTTCTACGGTCCCATCTTCTTTGAACCAGTCACAATCTGTTCCCACAAATGGATTTTTCGGCTCGCTCCAGATAGAAGCATCGCTCTCGTTGTTGGGATCGTACCATTTGAGGTCCACTACCCCTAGGTCATGCTCTGACAGAAAGAACAAGTATTGCTCATCGTCTAGCTGTTGCTGCCACTCGTCATTCTCCCCTTTAATCAGATGAATCCCCACACAGTCCGGAATGTCAATGAGGGATAAGGGTTGTCCTAGGGGAATGATATACGTAGCAGGGTTGAAAGATGAAGGATTGGACTCGATGATGCTGACATTTTGGTGGTTTGGTAGAGGATTTTGAGTGATATGGGGCTGCTTCGGGGGCGGTTCAATGATATTCTAGTCAATGAGGTCTTGGATATCATGGCAAAGGCGCATGCAATCATCGGTGTTGTGGCCAGGGGCTTGGTTATAGGTACATCGCTTGGACATATCGCAGTTAGGCGGGGGCGGGGTAGTTCGAGGCTGGAGTAGTTGGAGATGGCCCTTTTTGAGGAGGCGGTCTAAGGCTGAGGAGAGAGAGATTTCTAACTTGGCGAAGTTGCGAGGGGGCTTTTTCTGAAAAGGGCGATTGGAGGAATTTGCCTGGTTGGAGGGTTGGTATAGCCTAGGAGGGTACGCCATGGGTTGGCTGCTAAGGGCATTGACATCCGGGGGATTCCGGGAGTAGTTAGGCCTTCTTGACTGACTCAGAGGCTCTTCCTTTTTGATCTTTCCTTCTCTGATAGCGTCTTCAATTCGAGTTCCAACTTCAAACAACTCCTCAAAGGTGGAGATGGACTGGTAAAATAGCTTTTCATGGTAAAGTGGTTACAGATTTTGGATTAGCATCCTCACTCGTTCCTTCTCAATCGGTCGGTGGGTCATTTGGGCTACCTTGTTCCTCCATCTGGTCAGAAATGCAGTGAAGGATTCGTTGTTGTTCTGCCGGGTTGTTTCAAAATCCCTGATGGTGACATCCAGCTCTTGATTGTAGGAGTAATGATCGACGAAGACTTGAACAATGTCTTCCCATGCCCGGGTTTTGGAGGCTTCCAAGGTTAGGAACCATGATAGTGCAGACTTTGCAAGAGTTTGCGGGAACAACATCGCAATGTGCTCATGGGTACAACTCATGGACTGGAAGATACTCATACATAGCTTTACATAACTTTTCGGATTCCCAGTTCTGTCAAACAGTCGATGGCAGGCATCTTGAAATTCTCTGGCAGTTTCAGCTTAACAGGCTCAAAGAGGCCTTCCAGGTCTAGCATATAATCATCGCCCCCCTTGCTTTTCCTCAGTACGCTTTCCAACTTGTCAACCTTATCCATTTTCTCTTAAAGATTCTTCTCATACGCAAACGGTGGGACCCCTTAAAACCAGTCTTCTTTCCCATTATTCTCAGGTGGGGGTGGTTCAAACTCCGGTGGTGGAAACCCGAGCAGAGGTTGCAGCCGCCGCTGCTTCAATTCTTCCATGAACTTCAGAACTTGGGCTAGGCTGTCGGACTGCTGGCTTATGGTTGCTCCCAACTCGGTAACCTTGTTTTTCAACTCTTCTCGATTCATGCTGAAGTAAGCTGTCGGACTGATTCTGACCAAATGGTTATCTGAACTTCTGACCCAGGACGAGGATCCTAGCTGCTGACTCCAAGAATCTATACTGACCTGATAGATTTTGAAATAAGGGGTGTATCAGATCCTGATAGTGACGATTTTAGACAGACAAAGACAGTGATGTGGACTGACTCGAGACAGTGCGTGTAGATTGATGGGAATAGTGTATGCATGTGAGATAAACACGCGGATATAAGCCCTAATCTATATGATGCTCTTACTTCTAACACATAGCAGTTAAACAAATAAGGTCCTAACCATACAGAGTGTGCTAACTTTACATTCCAGTATGATCACCAAGGGATAACAGGGATTTTCGAGATACTTCGGAAATTTTGGACAGAGTTTGTGGGAGAAACAGGGACTTTGGGTATTTTTAGGAAATTTGGATAAAGTTTCTGGGAGAAACTGGTATATCTGGGAAATCTGGGAGATTTAGACAGAGTTTCTGGGAAAAACTGGTTAATATGGTTATATCTGGGACATCTGGACATAGTTTCTGGGAGAAACTGGTTAATATAGTTATATCTGGGATATCTGGACAGAGTTTCTGGGAGAAACTGGTTTATATAGTTATATCTGGGATATCTGGACAGAGTTTCTGGGAGAAACTGGTTAATATAGTTATCGGGGATATCTGGACAGAGTTTCTGGGAGAAACTGGTTAATATAGTTATATCTGGGATATCTGGACAGAGTTTCTGGGAGAAACTGGTTAATATGGTTATAGTGATCATACTGTCTAGCAGGTTTTCATACTCCTATGTCTTAGGACCGACGAACAAGGTTTGCGGTGTATATCTTTGTGAGCGCGGAGCAAACATCCTCGTCATGGTGCCTAGGCAGGTCAACTCAATGTAATCACATATGAGTGATTGCCTTGGGAATCATAAGAAAGAGGTTCTCTTCTATGCCACATAAGCGTCTACACCGCTCAGGTAATCCCGTCAGGGCATACAGCAGTTATATCTCATTGTCCAATCTGAAAAGATAAATGAACAGTCCTATGAAAGGTTCTACAAGAATCTATATGCAAAGGCTGGGTTTAGTCAAAGAGTGTCCGTTGACGAGAGTTCCAATATACCATCAGCGAGACAGTACGGAGGTTTTTACTCTTTTTGATATACCTTGGAAGGTACAGTATCAACGGTGACTTGTGCCCTGGCACAGCAAGACCTGAACAATGTCAGCGCCGCATTTCAGACACAGTCGAAGGTGGGAAATACAAAGTGCAATGCGGTGAACCAGAAACAGTAAAAAGATGATTTTAAGGATGCTTCTTATGAGTCAAACCTCTGTATTATTTTGTTTTAAAATAAAAAAATCCCCAGCAAAGTCGCCAGATTGTGGACACGCGGGATTCCACCACTTTTTTGCTTTGTTTTTTGTTTGGAATTGATTTGGATCAAAGAAAGAAAACGGTCTATTGAAAACAGATACAGAGTCGCCACTTGGTTTTTAAGGAACCAAGAAACCTAATTTGACTCACCCAAATGGATAAAGGGCACCGGCCCTTCATAACCAAAGAACTTGGTTCGAGGTTTTGGTACGAGAGAGGAAGGAGCCTTTGTGGCAAGTAAAACACCCTCAACTCGCCCCGACTTTCGACGGGCCTCAATTAGCATCCAAATAATCATCTTATACTATGTATGGTTCGACAATTAATACTATGATAGTATATTACATCACATAAGAAAATTTGAAATGGAAGATCTAAAGATAAGATATCATTCATAAGATCTAAGTCAAATATCATACAATGTAAAGTGAAAGACCACACAAATAAACCTAGGAAAAATCGTCTAATCATGTATCAAATAATCAAGACTTCCTAATCTAAAGGGGGGACATGAATTGTTCTTGAAACAAATAAATCAAAAGGATCAAAGTATGCTTAGTAAGCTAGAATGATGCATGCTAATCTTTGGGAAAAGAAGATCTCTCAATCCCTGGGACGGATGAGAAAGGATGATTAGATCGAGGGGAAGTTTGAATGTGTGTTCATGATCATTCCTTATAATCTTCTTAGATTAGGAGTTACAAAAACCCCAAATCTTTGCATGGATGCAATGTATGTATCTAGAATGTGTAAAGGTTGTAGTGTGCTTTATGTTCATGGATTCCTAGAATGACTTAGAAGTCTAGAATATGTATGAATGTATGAAGGAGATCATCATGGGATATATACAAATGTAGTATGAACTACTTCCTAAGACATGAGCTAATTTGGAGTGCATGTAGGCATCAAATCAAAGAATGAAAGTTAAAATGTGCTCGCTGTGAATAGTGGACAGAACAGTAACATGATCTTTTGGAAATTGAAAAGAGGGGTTAGAAATGTTTTCAATGCATGATTATTTATGGAGATCTTCCTTATTGTGTCTAGAACACAAATCAAAAAGCCAATCTTTAATAAATATCACAGATTGAGAGAAATCAAATAAACAATAGAGGTCACTCAGGAAAAGAGTCCGTACTGTCGACTGAAATGTTGAAAACTCTTAGAAACTGAAAACAAATGATCTAGAGGCCCATTTTATACAGAGAGTTCCCTAAGACATTGAAGGTTAAGGGAAAAATAAGTTAGGACTACCCCTTTTGGGAATGTTTTCTGAAAAAGAGGTTGGAAGTGGACCTAGCTGCTGTGACAGCAAAAATAGAATGTCTGAAAGGAATGTTTGGGTCCAAATGGACCATTTCCAAGTACTTTCAAGTCAAACCAAAAATCATGGGTGTTCTCCAATGAGTTAGGAAGAATTTCCAAGTGGCCTTGCATCCATATGTTGAGTATTGAGTTCTAGAAAAATCTTTGAACTCAGATTACTCACTGTTTTGACTCACTGTTTTGAAACTTTTGGGGAAAAACTAGAGTTTTCTTTCTTGGGATTAAAATGAGGGGGTTTTAAGAGGGGTTTTGGAGTAGATATTTTGAAAGCATATTTTTAATACTCAATGAAGGTTATAGCCACTTAAAATTCCAACCTCAAACTCATCATCAAGAACCTCCAAGATTGTTGGAGAGATTTATTTTTATTTTGAACATAACTTCAAGAATACCTTGGAGGTATTGAAGTTATGATCATCATCTATCAAACATGTTTTTGAGGTCAAGAGCTACTATCCATAAGGATTCACTCACCCCAAACTTCATGCCATCATCTAGATGATGATGGACTAGTAAGTAAATAAAGAAAATTAAAAAGAAGTGAGATGAGAAGCGATGAACATTATATAAGCAAACAAGTAAATAAATAGCAATCAATAGATGATATTCATGATGTATAGAACTTGCAGTTTGGTCTTTCACTCATATGTAATGACATTGGACATGGAAGAAGCTTCCACTCTCTTAAATGCTCACTAAAATGGTGGTTGGGTGTATTGAACGTTGAAGTCAATGGGAGTAATGAAGTAAAAACAAAGTTTAGAACTCACTTTTGTTTTGAAAATCAAAGAAGGAAGCTTCTTTTCTCTCTATTCTAACCTTATCTCTACAACTTTCTCTCCCAAAGTTTTTCTAAGCTTTCATTTGACACCCCCAAAATGAAGAGCAATGGGGGGTTTAAATAGGCCAATTTGGGGGTGGTTTTGGGGTTTTGGAAGTGTTCCCATTGGTCCCAAACATCTGAAATCATAGAACTACGTCGTTTTGGTTTTTAATTAATCAAAATGTATCCCCAAGAAAAATTAAAAAAATACACTATTCTGGAGGAGAGTGCCACGGCGGCAGTGGGCCAGTGCCACGGCGGCACTGCTCCTCCTTCGCCCAGATAATGCTGTTTAGGTCCCCAGAGGTTCCGGTATTTGTGAAAAGGCCCTATTTTGTCCGAAATTCACAGAAAATGCGTACGAACTCCAAATTGAAGTTGTGATATACCATTGGAAAGGTAATGGAGTCTACTTTACATAAACAATAGTTCGGAGATAGGTCACTTTGAAAAGTTTTGCGGTATTTGTGATAAAAGCCGATTTGATCGCCTTTTTTACCTTCAGAAATTCATAATAGACTCGTTTTAAATCCAAATATTATGTGCGATATACCGTTGGAAAGCTATTGACCTCTAGTATCCATGAAAAATATTTAAAAATTGTTACGGTGCCCCAGTTTTAAAGTCAAATTCTGGTCAAACTGGTCAAACCTGGGATTCCCGGGAAGTTCTGGAAACTTCTGGGAGTTCCCAGGAGTTGACGTTTTCGCTCGATTTTTTTTAAAACTCATTTTAATACTTTTCTCATTATCTAGAATGACACCGGTGGCGATTTGGAGGAACGATTTGTTTGCCACAGGGGCAAAGAAATGGTGAAAGCTACAGGGGGATTGTTGTAAAATATCATGCCAAAACCAGGCACCACCGGTGAGCCATCGAAGGTGCTGTAAGGTATGAAACAATTCGTTGAGATCTCAGGAGCATAGGTTTTGGCTAGGGCCCTGACTTTTTTGTATTTGTTCTGGGGGGAGGATTATCTACGAAAGTCTTCTTGCCTTTGGACGATGCTATCAGAGTTGTTTTAGGGGCCATTTTTGTAGTATAAATGGAGGTTTTCTTTGCCGGAAAGAATGGAGTTTAGAGAGAGAAGCTCTGGGTGCTACTAGTTCTAGAGAGAGAAAGAGACGCGAATAGTAGGAAGAAGGTAAAGAGATTTTTGAAAATCTCTTTGCCTTATACACTTAGCATTTAATGTTGAGAGACTAGTGAGAATCGCAATGATCTGATAATCCCTGCATGGTGGACACGTGGCAGGTTCAAATTTAAAATGTCACATCAACCAAGGGCAGGATGTTTGATATGACCTTTTAGGGGCAATTGTTTGCACCTAAAAACTGCTAAACGTTTTCAAGCCCGAATGGAGTGTTGAAATAGGTTTAAGTGTGGCCGGCCTATAGCAAAAATGGAGAGGCCGACCCAAGGATTACAAAGGCCCATCGTACTCAAAAGATAAACATCACGTGGTTCAGAAAGATAAGGCTATTGGCTTAAGTTGGGCAGAGTTCGATAGGTGAAGTAGGTTGTGTACTGCTCAATCGGGCAATATTACAAGTATAGGAGCCTGATTGGGAGGCTAAGCATGGATAAAGCTCATCAGGCATGTGAGGAGTGTAACCTAGCATTAGGATAAGCCTGATGGATGATAGTAGCAGCGTACAGGACAATCGGAGAGCATACTAGAAGAAGATAGTGAAAGCTTGTTGTACAAGCCCGATTCGTTATAAGCCTGCGCAAGACGGTAATCGGGCATGGAATCATCAAGTGTGATAGTTAGAACCTGTAGGCGCGAGCTGACTAAAGAGGCAATTTGTGAGCCCAATGAGCCAAATGGAGAAGGCAGTTCCACTATGATGCCATCTTGATTTTAAGGAAACAGAGTCTGTTTGGGAAGGGAGTCTGATCACACCCAGCCAGATATGGAAGGAATCCTTAAAATTTTGGGATTGAATTAATCAATACTCTGAACAAGGAAAGAATTGGAGATTAGGAAAGATTTTATAATCAATCAAGCTGCTTGGAGCGCAAGTCTAGGAGTCCCTGCCTTATCAGGACTATTAGAGGCACTCAACCTCCTTGGGCACTCCGCGTCTTCTCGAAAAACCGCATTCAGCAGCAGCACTCATACAACATTCAAAGCATTCAAATCATTTTGTTATCATCGTTCTGCACCCATAGCAAATAGGTCTGTCCTTTTGTTATCTTACTATTTTTATACTTTTGAATAATTAGAGCCTGTTCTAGTTTTATTCTTTGGTTTTATGGTTTATTCTCCAAACATTTAATAAAATTTGTATTTTATTAATCGTTTCTGATTGTTTACCTCGTAAACTCCTAAACTATTTGGCTTGTGCACTTCAGTACTACAAAAGGATTTTTGGTGAGGGTACTTTCTTACTCACCACACACAATTGCCTTGTTAGAAGTTAGATTCTCAGACCTTCTGTATCATTCACACAAGTGATTTAGGAAATTAGTTTATACTAGTGAACCACTATTCGTTCTGGCACGCCTGCGCAAAACTATAGCAACCAAATATTCCATGCCTAGGGAAGATGGAGTGTGCCACAACCCTAGTTTAGAGTGAGACACTCCGTGCCAACCGAAGATGAATTATGTTGATGCTTGAATCGTAGTTATCTTCTTGACAGAGGAATTGGGCTTGTATCTATGATTCCCCATTATCATCCAACGTAATAAGCTAATTGAATACATAGATACCCTTATTATGAAGCTAGTGGTGGAATTGCAATCCTAGGTTCAATACACAAATTTATCAAAACAACTTTTAATCATTTTCATAGTTATATTTATTTCCTTAGTTTCTTAGTTTAATTAAAATCAAAAACAAAATTATGTTTTCTTAATTAACTAGGCTTAGGTCTTAAAGTTAAGGTGCTTTAGTATTTCAATCTCTGGGGGTTCGACCTCTACTTCCACACTACAATTTTTTTAAAATAGAGTATACTTTTATATCTTGATTCTGACAACATCAATTTTTGGCGCCGTTACAAGGGATTGCAATATTTTTGCTGTTAATTTTTAGAATCTTAATTTAGTTAGTTAGTAAATATTAGGTTAGATTTTATTTTTCTTATTTTCCGGTTGAATTTTTAAGTTGCTAAAAATTATCCATATTTTGCAGCTCTCAATTCATCAAATCATAGCGAGTTGGAGTGGAGTAGTGGTGTACATCAGCGGAGCTTACGCAAATCTTAAATAAAAATTGCAATAAAATCAAAAATACCAAGTAAATCCGCTATTTTTTAAATTTTGCATCTAGGCACTGTAAGTCAGGGCACTGATCCATTACTTGCATTAGCTTAGGTATGGAGTGAGCACGTGGACTAGCTAGGAAACCGGGGCACTGGGCTTTGATCCGAATCACTACCTCATAGGATAATTGCATGCATCATAGTAGTGTTGTGTGCCTATTTGATTATTTGGGTAGTTCATTTTCTTATTTGGTTAAGTCACTCTTTATCGTAGAGTCTTTTTCTTTAGTTTATGTTTGGTACACAGATCAGAAGAGAACAGATCCTATTTATACTCTTTAATTCACGTTTGTTAATACATTTTTATCCTGTTTATGTATATTTTTACTTCGTTTTCTATTTTCTGAATGCTTTAGGGAGAAATCAAGTAAACCAGGTTAAATAAGGTGAAAAAGCAGAGCAAAAGAAGCTGAAAAAACCACATCGCGCGGGCGACTCGCTCGCGCGAAAACCAAGAAATCGCTCGCGCGACCCGCTCGCGCGAGATCCCAGAATTCGCTCGCGCGATCCGCTCGCGCGAGGACCCCATATCGCGCTCGCGCGCTCGACATGTGTAAAAATGGAACTTGCGTATTTCAGTATACTGATGATTCCTATGTGAACGAAATTGCTTAATTACGTCTGGAAAGCTAAATACAAGAGTTTTAGTGTTGTAAATCTATATATACCCTATTTTACTTCAATTAAAGGGTTGGAAAATAATATACACACAATATACAACCATACTTTCAGCCATTGAAGAGGGGAAAGCAAGGAGAAGAAGAAGAAGACCAAGGATTTCCATGGCCTCCTCCATCAACCTCTTGCCATGTACCGCTTCTATTGACAACTAGACTCTAGATCTAGGGTTTCAATGAAACCCTAGCCAAGTAATAGGGTTTTATTTATGATTTTATTTTAGTTTTATTATATATGGATGACAGTTACATGTTCCGAGGATTTATATAAATAAATCGTGCTTCTATTGATTAAAATCATTACTTTCAAAGTTTATTCTTGTCTTAGATCTATTTTGACTGTAGTGTGCTCAATGATCTATATTTGTTGTGCTTGTATAGATTGTTTACATGTAATGGTGCTTAAATTGAATTGTGATATCAAGTATCCGAATAGTCCATGCCTAGATTAGACGGATTATACCACAACCCTAGTTTAGTGTGGGATAATTCGTGCTAACCGAAGATGGATTATGTTGGTGCTTGAATCATAGTTGTTTTCTTGACGGAGGAATTAGGCTTGTAGCTACAATTCCCCATTATCATCCAACTTAATAAGCTAAAGTAATTCGTAAATACCCTTATTATGAAGCTAGTGGTGGATTTGCAATCCTAGGTTCACTTTAAATATCATTAAAAACAACTATTTTAATTGCTTTCATAATTTTGATTTAATTTTATGTTCTTAGTTTAATTCAAATTAAAATCAAATCCGTTTTCTTAATTAGCTAAATTTAGGTTTTAAAATTAAAGAGCTATAGTTAATCAATCTCTGTGGGTTCGACCTTTACTTTCACACTACAAATCCTTAGAAAAGTAAAGCATAAATAAAAGCATACTTTTTATATCTTGATATTGACAACATCAATTTTTGGCGCCGTTGCCGGGGATTGCATTACTACCTTTAGTTTTAGAATTCTAGTTTAGTTAATTCGTAAATATTAGATTAGGTTTTCTTTTTTATTATTTTTCGTTTTATTTTAAGTTACTAACTTTTCTTTTTCTTTTGTAGTTTCTCGAGTCGTTCAAATTCTAACGTTTTCGAGTGGATTAGCTAATTACATCAAAGGAGCTTACGCGAAAAAAATAAAATAAAAGAATTCAAGTAAATTGCTTCTTGTGAAATTTGCTTTAAACCACTGTAAGTCAGGGCGCTGTGACGCACTATTTGCATTAGTTTAGGGTTAATTGCACTGCATTAGCTAGGAAACCCGGGGCACTGGGCTTGACGCGGTCACTGTATTACAGGATAATTTGCATGCATCACAGTAGTTGAGTGCTTGTTACCTTAGTTTTTTTTTTTTCTATTTGTTTTTTTTTTATTATTTGAGTCAGTTTTTATTTTAGTTTAGTTTTTTTTTAGTTTATGTTTGGTACGCGTTCAAATAAACCTGAATTACATTCTATCGATCTTGAACTTGAACGTACTTTAAGAGTTAGTAAGTCCGCAACCCAAGCTTCTAGAGCTAGGTTGCAAGCCAACAAATCAACGCCGAAACCGTCGTCGTTGTTTGAGGCCGAAATTCAAAGTATCCTTAAATGGTTAAGGAGAACTCGACCTTTTAAAATCGAACAGATTAAAATGGCTGACAGAAACAGCAGAAACAATATGAATAATCTTAATATACCGCAACCTCCTCCACTTAAAGATTACATTATTCCTACGACTTACACGCCACGAACTTGTATCGACTTACCGGAGGTGACGGCATCTCACTTTGAGATAAAGTCGTCTACCATCTCGCTACTTCCTTCTTTCCATGGCCGTCTAAATGAAGATCCATATCAATACTTAGGAGATTTTCAGGATATATGCTCTACTTTAAAAATTCAAAACTTAACTGATGATGAATTAAAATTGAGGCTCTTTCCATTCTCTTTAAAAGATAAAGCTAAATACTGGCTTCAATCACTTGAGCCAAACACAATTAGAACATGGGAAGCCTTACACACTGTATTTTTACAAAAGTTTTTCCCTATTATGCGTACGAATCAGATAAGGAAATCCATAACAAATTTTGTGATGCAAGATGGGGAATCACTTTACGACACGTGGGAAAAATTTAAAGAATTATTACGCTCGTGTCCACATCATCAGGTTCCTAAGTGGCAGTTGGTACAAGTCTTTTACGAGGGACTTATTCCCTCAGTCCGTAATACCGTCGACGCTGTTTGTGCGGGTACCTTCCTACACAAAAGTGCCGACGAGGCCTGGAAAATCTTTGAAACATTAAGCGAGAATTCGATGCATCAGGCTGTGTCAGTACGTTCCGCGGGATATCATTCACAACCTAAGAGATAGGTAAAGTTCGAGTCAAGTCATTCAAATGAAATAAAAGAACTATCTAAAAAACTTGACCGACTTTTAACAATGAACCAAACGACAGCCCCACCCGCTCATGAAATTTGTGCTTTATGTTCTGATCCATCACATTCTATCCTAGCATGTCCATCGGCAAGTCAATTTCATGAATTCGTGGAGCAACACATTAATTCTATTCAACAATACCCACAAAATAATTATAATTCGACTACTAATAATCCGGACACGCCATGGAGAAACCATCCTAATTTCTCGTGGAAAAATAATAATAATAATAATAATAATGAGATGAGCAATTTCCCTAACGCTTATAGACCTCAACAATGTCAATACCAACAACCTCCTCCTCCACCTCCATGTAATAATGCATTTAAGGAGAAGGTGTTGGCCTCACTTGAAAGTTTTGTTCCGGTGATCCAGTTAGTACATTCTCACACCTAGTCCATTGCAAAACTGGAGTCCCAAGTGGGACAAATAGTTAACAGGCTAAATCGTTTAACCGAGAGTAAGTTGCCAAGTCAACCTATTCCGAACCCTAAGGGACAATACGAGGTGGGTGGTACGAGTGAGCAAGTGAACGCTGTGTCAACTAGGACGCCTATTCGAGAGGAAGAAGTTGTTGCGATTCCGAGGGAGGTTATGAGGGATGAAAACGTTAATTCGAATAAAGAGAGGGGTGAGGACGTGAATCAAAGAAGAAAGGAAAAAGAACCGATCCCAACTAACTATGTTCCAAAGTTACCTTATCCACCAAATGTTGAGGGACCGTCACATTTGTCTAAGAAAGGGTCAAAGGTTGAAGATATACTCGAGGTGTTTAAACAAGTTAAAATCAATATTCTATTCCTCGATGCTATAAAACAAATTCCCGCTTACGCTAAATGTCTTAAAGACCTTTGCACTCAAAAATGTAAATTGCGTAGTCATACTCCTAAAAAGGTCTTTCTCACGGAAAAAGTAAGTTCTATTTTCCAACACGCTATTCCGAAGTATAAAGATCCAGGTACGCCTACAATTTCATGTGTCATAGGTGACACTATCATCCATAGGGCTCTCCTTGACTTAGGAGCTAGTGTTAATCTCTTACCTTATCATGTCTACAAACAACTAGGTTTAGGTGAACTTAAACCTACGGCCACTACTATTCAATTAGCGGATCGTTCTGTTAAAATTCCTAGAGGAATCGTCGAGGTCGTCTTAGTTAAAGTTGATAAATGCTATTATCCTGTTGATTTCATGGTCCTTGATACTGAACCCGTACTAGATGCTAGGAAGCACACTCCTGTCATTCTAGGTCGTCCATTCTTAGCCATGGCTAACGCGCGTGTTAACTGTAGGACGGGGGTAATGAAAGTGTCATTTGGGAACATGAACTGAAAATTGAACGTTTTTAATGCCATTGATCAACCTCCTAAAGATGATGACTATCTATGTGAGGCGGAGAGTGAGGTAAGGCGAAGAACTGAACCTAATAACGTAATAAAGGTGAGTAATGACAATAATATATTGGAAAATGAGCAGACGAATTTGAATAATTTAGATCCTAATGACGAAGTTACTCAAAAGGTGAAGAATCGATTTGTAACCGAAAAGGATGAACCATTGAATGAATTAATTCAAAGCGACATTCTTTCGGCTTACCACCGGGCTATTCCTGATATCCTTAGGGGTACACAATCCGATTTACGGCCTCCTAAAATCTTGAGCTAGAACGGTCTAGCTGAAGACGTAAAAATTAGCGGTTCTTGGGAGGCAACCCAAGCTTTATTTCGTTTGTTTATCTTATTTTTGCATGTTTTTGGGTCGTTTTGTTCAGTTTTTGAGTTTTCTGGACAGGTTTAGGGGTTGGAGTAAAGTTATGTTTAATTTATATACATAAAATAAGTGAGCCAAGAGAAAATATCATTCTCGCGCGCGCGGCCCGCTCGCGCGAGAATGTGCTTTAGTGGAATTTTCTTACCTTTTCAAATATCAGCCTCAGCTTCTACTTGCGCTTCATTTTGCGGGCGCGAAGTATCTCGCTCGCGCGAGAGTTGAAAAGTTAAAAAAAAAAAAAGGAGTTCGCGCGCGCGACGGCCGCTCGCTCGGACCGCTCGCGTGATTTTCCCTTTTTTTGAAATTTTCTTTTGATTTTTGTGTTCTTCCCCCACACTTGTCACATAGTTTTTATTTTTCTGTTTTTGTTTCTTAGGTCCTAGTAGATTGAGTCGTTTGTTATTTTCATACGTTCTGGTTATTCTTTCTTTCCTTGTATAGTTTATTTTCGTTGTCTCTATAGTATTGTTAATTCTTATAGTTTATTTAATTTCGTTTAGTTTAGTTATAGTTCTTTTAGCTGTTTTTATTATTTTCTTTGTTCGTCTTTTATCAAGAAATAACAGTTAACATTAACCTTTATTGACATATTCCTTTGTGTTCACCTGTTCTATGCTTGTCAAGATCGCGGTATTGTCGTTCCTTTGTTACGTACTCTCCTTTCTTTCATTTTATTGTTTCATTGGACAGGTTTAGGTTTGGGGGTATGCACACTCATGCACTTTTTTATTATTACACTAATTTTTTTTTAAAAAATTTTGATTCTTGTGCTTAAATAAACGATGATTACCGACGATTTTGCAATCTCAATTTGATACTTCTTGTTATGTAACTATGATTGTTATATGATAAACAAGAGAAGATGTGATTAAATATTTGCTGAAGTTATGATGTAACATTTTAGGTCATGTATCGTTTTAATTGTAGTTTTATATCATAGATTTGCACACAAACCTATGCACTGCACGTAGTCGCTTGAATACATGTCTGATGTGAACTATAATATGATTCGGATTTCCATATAACACAAGGTGGAGACTAAGCTCGGTGAGGTTTTGAGCCTATCTTTTCTTTTTAGAAGGTTATAAATACATTGTGTTTGTCGAATTTCACTTGAAATAGCGCATCTACTTGTTGTTTAGTCTCATTATTCTAGTTTTGGTTGATAGTCAAGTTAAAATATTTGTTACCATACTAAATAATCTTCCGTCGTAAATATTGAAGAACTATATCACCCTAGGACATGATTTTAGGCCTTCTTTGTTTACTACTGACCGATAAATGATAAAATTTCCTTAGTTCGCCCTTTGAGCCGTTAAAATGTCTTTTTCTTTAACTACCATTATCCTGTTTTTGCTCCGATTTGACAAACTTGGAGTTCACCACTGAGAGATTTGTCAACTTTTAGTGGTGTTAAGGCAATGTGTGATTGAGAAGAAAAAGAAGATAAGATGATGTTTGGGGTGGTTGCCTTGGTATTCAATGAATGGTTGTTTCAAAAGCAACGAAGGAAAGGGAAAAGAATAAAAAAGAAAAAGAAATAAAAAAAAGGTTGAAAAAAAAAAGAAGGATAAAAAAATTGAAAAGAGAATATGAAAAGAAGGGAATGAAAAGATGAAAGTTGGTAGAAGAGAGAATGAAAGAAATCGAACATGCCTTACAATGCCATTCTAAAACTACCTAACAAATCCTTTCTATCCCTTTTCATTGCCTGAGCCACGTTACAACCTTTGAAAAGTCCTATTTGATCCTAGGAAACATGGTTCGGATATGAAAACGATGGGAGGGGGATTGAAACATGGTAATGACTAATTTTTCTTGATTGTTGGCATCCTATCCATAAGATTACCGTTCTTTCGTGTCATGCGTCCTTTTTGAGTCATATGTGAGTATTTCTCGTTTTGAAAATATATTTCCTTTACTCACATATTTTAGAAAAATTACACCTGTTTCTGAGTGGTTCATTTTAGAGTGTAATTGACATTGTGAGATTCGCAGTCGAAGCATAGTTAGATGGTCATCTGAATTATATTCCAAGTTCATGACATACGCGTGTTCATTTGACTACCACATCACACACGTTCAATTTTATGAGAAACTCTATTGGTTTATACGATGCATGTGCTTGGGATTGTTTTTCATGATATAAGTGGAAGTTTGATTCTGTTTCTTCTTGTTCATTATTCTATTTCAAATCTTTGTTATATGATAAGGAGTATTGATTGTTTTGTTTTTCATTTTTAATAAAAGTTTTTAAATTGATAAGTTAATAAAGATGGTTGTGGGTAACTTGTTGATGAGAACCCTCACGAGACTTTACTCGTCCGACTAGGGACACCTAGAGGTTTAAAAGGTTTGTTGCATATGCTAAATGCAATCGCGATCCATGTGGCAATGGAGTAGTATTTTATGAGTAGTTTAGTTTTTATTTTAGTTTTGCTCGAGGACTAGCAAAATGTAGGTTTGGGGGTGTGATCGGAGAGAACAGATCCTATTTATACTCTTTAATTCACGTTTGTTAGTACCTTTTTATCCTGTTTTTGTATATTTTTACTTCGTTTTCTATTTTCTGACAGGTTTTGGAAGAAATCAAGTAAACCAGGCTAAATAAGGTGAAAAGCAGAGCAAAAGAAGCTTAAAAAACCACATCGCACGCGCGACCCGCTCGCGCGAGATCCCAGAATTCGCTCGCGCAATCCGCTTGCGCGAGATCCCAGAATTCGCTCGCGCGAGGTCCCCATATCGTGCTAGCATGGCCCGCTCGCGCGACATGTGTAAAAATGGAACTTGCGTATTTCAGTATACTGATGATTCCTACGCAAACAAAATTGCTTAATTACGTCTGGAAAGCTAAATACAGGAGTTTTAGTGCGTTCGGGTTAGGAAAGCTTTCAAAAACTTCTTGTAAATATATATATACCCTATTTTACTTCAATTAAAGGGTTGGAAAATAATATACACACAATATACAACCATTCTTTCAGCCATTGAAGAGGGGAAAGCAAGGAAAAGAAGAAGAAGACCAAGGATTTCCATGGCCTCCTCCATCAACCTCTTGCCATCAACCGCTTCTATTGACAACTAGACTCTAGATCTAGGGTTTCAATGAAACCCTAGCCAAGTAATAGGGTTTTATTTATGATTTTATTTTAATTTTATTATATATGGATGACAGTTACATGTTCCGAGGATTTTTATAAATAAATCGTGCTTCTATTGATTAAAATCATTACTTTCAAAGTTTATTCTTGTCTTAGATCTATTTTGACTGTAGTGTGCTCAATGATCTATATTTGCTGTGCTTGTATAGATTGTTTACATGCAATGGTGCTTAAATTGAATTGTGATATCAAGTATTCGAATAGTCCATGCCTAGATTAGACGGATTATACCACAACCCTAGTTTAGTATGGGATAATTCGTGCTAACCGAAGATGGATTATGTTGGTGCTTGAACCATAGTTATTTTCTTGACAGAGGAATTGGGCTTGTAGCTACAATTCCCCATTATCATCCAACTTAATAAGCTAATGTAATTCGTAAATACCCTTATTATGAAACTAGTGGTGGATTTGCAATCTTAGGTTCACTTTAAATATCATTAAAAACAACTATTTTAATTGCTTTCATAATTTAGATTTATTTTTATGTTCTTAGTTTAATTCAAATTAAAATCAAATCCGTTTTCTTAATTAGCTAAATTTAGGTTTTAAAATTAAAGAGCTGTAGTTAATCAATCTCTGTGGGTTCGACCTTTACTTTCACACTACAAATCCTTAGAAAAGTAAAGCATAAATAAAAGCATACTTTTTATATCTTGATATTGACAACATCATACACGTTCAAGTAAACCTGTTTTGCATCCTTTGAATCATGAACTCGAGCGAACCCTTAGAGTCATTAGGTCGTCAACCCAAGATTCTAGAGCTCGGTTAATGTTAGACAATGAATCAACACCTAAACCATCATCTATGTTTGAATCCGCAATCCAGAGCACTCTTAAGCAATTAAGGAAAACTATAACTACTAAGATCGACTTTATTCTAATGGCCAATTTTGGAATTAACGGTAATAACCATAATAATGGAGCCAACCCTAACATACCTCAACCTCTGCCTCTAAAAGATTATTCTACTCATACAGCTTATACGCCACCATCATTCATAGAGTTACTGGAAGTGACTGCATTATACTTCGAGATCAAGTCATCGACCATTTCACTTCTTTGGTCTTTTCATGGTCGAATTAAGGAAGATCCCTACCATCATTTAGGTGAATTTCATGATATGGGTGCTACTTTTAAAATTCAAAATTTAAATGACGATGAACTGCAACTGCGTCTTTTTCCATTTTCACTTAAGGATAAAGCTAAGTATTGGCTCCAATCTCTTGAGCCGAACCCTATAAGAACCTGGGATGGGTTGCTTACTGAGTTCCCACAAAAGTTTTTCCTCGTCACTCGAACGAATCAAATTTGAAAATCTATAATGAACTTCATAATGCAATATGGTGAAACACTATACGATACGCAGGAACAATTTAAAGAACTTTCATGCTCTTGTCCTCATCATCAAATCCGTAAATGGAAATTGGTACAAGTTTTCTATGAGGGACTTGTTCCCTCTATTTGCAACACAGTCGATGCTGTTAGTGAGGGGACATTCCTCCACAAAAGTGCTAATGAAGCTTGGAAGATATTTGAAACTTTAAGTGAAAAGTCAATACATCAAGCTATGTCTGTACGTCTCGAGGGATGCCATCCACCGTAACCTAAATGAGAAGCACAAGGTGAATCGGGTCATTCAATTGAAATTCAAGAACTTTTTAGGAAACTTGATCAACTAATGATGATGGGCCATATGCAAGGCCCACCTCCTCCAGAAATATGCCAATTATGTCCTTCTACTTCTCAATTCCCAGAGTTTGTCGAGCAACACATTAACTCTATTCAACAATTCCCATGAAATGCTTACAACCTTTTGGGAACTAATTCTGATGTGCCATGGAGAAGTCACCCAAGTTTTGGGTGGTGATCTCAAAATAATGAGGATCCATATTCCTCCTAAAAACACAAATTGAAACTGACTTTCCCAATACATGGCAACATCGGTCTCAGCAATATCAATATACATAACCCAACACTCTGCCTCCTCTACCTCCACGTAATAATGAATTTGTGGAGAAAGTGTTGGCCACACTTGAATGTTTTGATTCGGTGATCTAGTTAGTACCTTCTCACACACAGTCTATTACAAAGTTGGAGTCCCAAGTGGGATAAATAGCTAACACACTAAACTGTTTAACCGAGGGTAAGTTGCCATGTCAAACTGTTCAAAACCCTAAGGGACAATACGAGATTGGCAGTACGAGTGAGAAAGTAAACGCCGTCTCGACTAGGATGACTATTTGAGAGGAAGAATTTATAAAGATTCTGAGAGATTATTTAAAATATATGAACATTAATTCGAATCAAGAGACGGTGAGAACATGAGTCAAATTAGAAAAGAAATGAAACGGCCTCAACTAATTATGTTCTGAAAATGCCATTCCCACCAAACATTGAGGAACCATCACATTTTTCAACAATTGAAAATAAATATTCCATTCGTCGATGCTATTAAACAAATTCCTGCATATGCTAAACGTCTTAAAGACCTATGCACTCAAAAGCGCAAGATGCACAGTCATATTCTGAAAAAGCTCTTCCTCACGGGAAAAGTTAGTTCAATCTTCCAACATGCTCCTCCAAAGTATAAGGATCCCGGTACACCAACAATTTCATGTGTTATAGGTGACACTATCATTCATCGGGTTCTCCTTGACTTAGGAGCAAGTGTTAATCTCTTACCTTACACGGTTTATAAACAATTAGAATTAGGTGAACTTAAGCCCACAGTCCCTACCATATAATTAGCGAATCGTTCCATCAAAATCCCCAGGGGAATCGTCAAAGACACCCTTGTTAAAGTTGGCAAATGCTATTATCTGGTCGATTTCATGGTCCTTGATATTGAACCACTGATAGATGCTAGGAAAAGCACTCCTGTCATTCTTGGCAACTGCTAGTGCGCGTGTCAACTGTCGAACGGGTGTAATGAAAGTGCCGTTTCGAGACATGAACCGAAAATTAAATATTTTTAATGTTGTTGATCAACCTCCCAGTAATGATGATTACCCATGTGTGACAAAGAGTGAGGTTAAACAAGCTAATGGACCCAATGATGTAATGAACATGAGGAAGGGGAATGATACAATGCACAATGAACAGAAAACCCCTAATAACCCAGACCCTAATGATGAATTTACTCAGAAGGTGAAGAATCAATTTGAACACGAGCATGAGGAACCAATGAATGAATTAACTTAGAAAGATATTATTTCGGTCTTCAACCGTGGTCTTCTTCCTGTCAATAGGGGAACAAAGAACGAGTTTTGGCTTCCATAAGTCTTGAGCGTAGAATGGTCTAGCTGAAGACATAAAAGATAGCGCTTCTTAGAAGGTAACCCAAGCTTTTATCATTCTATTTTTTTTTTTCATTTTTGTACACTTTTGGGTCATTTTGAGTCAACTTTTACATTCTGGACGGGCTTAGGGTCTGGGTTAATTTATTTTGAACTTAGTCACGTTGAAAGGAAAGAAAAGAGAGAAAGAGGTAACTCGCTCATGTGACATGCTCGTGCGCGAAGTCGCTCGCGCAGCCTGCGTGCGCGAGTTTTGGACTTAGAAAATTTGTTAAATTTTTTTAAACAAGCATCAGTATTTCCTCACGCGAAGGATGGCCCGACCGATGGGTCACTCCCGTGAAGTGGGGATTTTTGTGTTTTTCTCTTTTGTTTATTCTTCTTACTCTTAACTCTTATTTATGTGTTTTTTTCTTTTCTGTTTGCTATCTTAGGCCCCTTTAGATCGAGTCCTTCTTTATTTTGATAGTTCCGTTTGTGTTAGGTACCTTTTTATTTTCGTTGAGTCTTTTGGTTTTAGTTTAGTTTGTCAACAAGTTTGCCATGGTCTACATTACATATTTATATTTCTATTAGCTATCGTTATTCTTTTGTTTGTTGATTTTCTTTTATCGAGTATTGATAGGTGAATTAGTGGCTCCATTTGGAGCGATTAAACTTTATTGCCATATTATTATACGTTCACCTAATTTGTGATTGCTGAGATTGAGGTAATGTTGTTCCTTCCTTGCATACTCTCCTTTATTTCATTTTATTGTTTCATTGGGGACAATAAAAGGTTTAGGTTTGGGGGTATGCACTCACATCCACATTATTATGCACCAATTTTTTAAAAATTTTGATACTTGTGCTTATATAAATGATGTTACCGACGTTTTTTCAATCTCTATTTGATACTTCTTGTTAGGTAACTTGGATTGTTTTAGAATGATGAACATGAGGAGATGTGCTTAAACATTTGCTAAAGTCATGATGTGATGTTTTAGGTTATGTATCATTCAAATCGTAGTTTAATATCATAGATTTGCATACAAACCTATGCATTACATGTAGTCGCTTCACTACATGTTTGATGCGAACTATAATATGATTTGGATATCTAGATAACACATAGTGTGGAGACTAAACCCGATGTGCCTTTGAGCCTATCCTTTCATTATAGAGGGTTATGAATATATTTTTTTTTTGTTGAATTTTATTAAAATAGCGCATTAACTCGTTGTTCAGTCTCATCATTCTTGTTTTGGTTGATAGTCAAGTTAAAATATTTGTTACCATACTACTAATCTTCTATCGTAAACGTTGAAGAACCGTATCACCCTAGGACATGATTTTAGGCCTTCTTTGTTTTCCACCTTTTTGACCTCTAACCTATCTAGATAGATGATAAATTTTCCTTAGTTCGCCCTTTGAGCCTTTAAAGTACCTCTCTTACTTTAATCACCATGATCCTTTTTTTGCTCCAACATTGAGCTTACCACTAAAAGATTGGTCAACTTTTAGAAGAAGAAGAAGAAGAAGAAGAAGAAGAAGAAAAGATGATGTTTGGGGTAGATGCCTTTGTATTAAATGAATATTCGTTTCAAATGTAACGAAAAGGAAAAGAAAAAGGTTGAAATTAGGAAAGAAAAAAAAAAGATAAGGAAAGAAATTAAAAAAAGTACGAAAAGAAGATAATAAAACATGAAAGTTGGTAGAAGAATGAATGAAAGAAATTGAATATGCCTTACAATCCCATTATGAAGATTACTTGATGAATACATTCTATTCTTTTTCATTGCCTGAGCCACATTACAAACTTTGAAAAGTCCTATTTGATCCTAGAAAACATGGTTTGGATATGTAAATGATGGAGGGGGATTAACACATGTTAATGATTAATTTTTCTTGACTATTTGCGTCCTATCCAGGAGACTACTATTCTTTCGTGTAATGCGTCTTTTACGAGTCATATGTGAGCGTTTCTCGTTTTGAAAACTTATTTCCTTTACTCCCCTATATTAGAGAGATTACACATGTTCTGAATATTTCATTTGAGAGTGTAATTAATATTGTAAGATTTGTAGTCGAAGCATAGTTGGATGTTTATTCGAGTTATATTCCAAGTTCATGACATGCTCCTGTTCAGTTGACTACCACATCACACACGTGTAATTTTATGAGAGACTATTTATTTATACGATCCATGTGCTTGGGATTGTTTTTCATGACGTAGGCAGACGTTTGGTTCCATTTCTTCTTGTTCGGTATTCTATTTCAAATCATTGTTTTATAGTAAGGAGCATTGAATGTAATGTTTTTTGTTTTTAATAAAGCATTTTAAATGTATAATGAAATAAAGAAGGTTGTAGGTGTCTTATTCGACAAGAACCCTCACGAGACTTCACTCGTCTTACTAGAAACACCGAGGGGTTTAAAAGGCTTGTTACATGTTCTAAATGCATTTACATTGCCTGCAACAGTGAGTTCAGATATTTTACTTGTATTTCAATTTTATTTTGATGTCTATCTTTGCTCGAGGACAAGTAAAGTGTAGGTTTGGAGGTGTGATCGAGAACGAATAGTTCCCGTTTATAGTCCTAAGGATACGCTTTATTAGCCCACTTCATTTAGTTATTAAGTGTTTTTAATATGTATTCTATGTTTTATAGGTTTTGGAGCTTTAACTTGAAAATTCACTAAAATTCGAGGATTAGTGACTTTGGACAACACTCTGTGCTCAAAAGGTGATTCCAGTGAAAGCTAGACATAGTAGCTGTCTCGGTAAATTGTATTTTTTGACAAGAAAGATTTTGGATTCGAGAAATTTCTCTAGAGATATAAAATGTAGATCTTGGAGTTACGGACGCATAGCCACAAACAACTACTCAATTCGAGGTCCAAACAAAAAGGTTATTGCAACTCTACGAAAATTGCGCAGAGTAGTGAAATGTACCTCGCGTGACCAGGCCACACGAGCGACCTGTGAAAAAACAAAAAACACGTATTTCGTTAAATTAGAGCGCCCAGAGAAGGTGGTTTGTGCATACGACGTCCAAAAATGTAAATACGACCGTTTTAGTGCGATTGGGCTTAGAAAAGCCTCCTAATCCTTCTAAATCTATATAAATCTTATTCTGAATCAATTTTTGGGTTACACAATATTATACACATCCTTCAATAACTAAAACTTCAGCCATTGAAGAGGGACAAACAAGGAAAAGAAGAAGAAGACCAAGGATTCCCATGGCCTCCTCCATCAATCTCTTGCCAATCTTTGATTCTATGGATGCCTAGATCAATATCTAGGGTTTCAATGAAATCCTAGCCAAGTAATAGGGTGTATTTAATGTTTGTCTTTTAGTTTTATTGTGTATGGATGATGTTTACATGTTTAGAGGATTTTAATTAATAAAATCATATTCATTGATTAAATTGATACTTTCAAAACATATTATTGTCTTAGATCTATTTGGGATGTGATGTGCTCAATAGTCTATATTTGTTGTGCTTGCATGGATTGTTTACATATAATAGTACTTATTTGAATTGTGATATCAAGTTGTCAAATAGTTCATGCATAGGGAAGACGGAGTGTGCTGCAACCCTAGTTTAGTGTGAGACACTCCATGCCAACCGAAGATGAATTATGCTGATGCTTGAATCATAGTTATCTACTTGACAGAGGAATCGGGCTTATAATTACGATTCTCCATTATCATCCAATGTAATTAGCTAATTGAATGAATAGATACCCTTATTATGAAGCTAGTGTTGGATTTGCAATCCTAGGTTCAATACACATTTTTATCAAAATAACTTTTAATCGTTTTCATAGTTAGATTTATTCCTTCGTTTCTTAGTTTAATTTAAATCAAATCAAAATTCTGTTTTCTTAATTAACTAGGTTTAATTTTTAAAATTAAAGTGCTTTAGTATTTCAATCTCTGTGAGTTCGACCTATACTTCCACACTACAAATCTTTTAATGTAGAGCATGCTTTTATATCTTGATTCTGATGTGTGTAGACACCCCATTTTTTCGGCTATCAGATTTAGGAGACCCATAGCTTGGTGGTTCACAATGATCGTAAAAGACTCAAAAGGACTCTCAAAAGTCAGCTCTATCTCTCAGAATGCTCAGAATGACCAAAATGCCCCTGAAAGCCCGAAAACTCTCAGATTTGGTCCCAAAGTTCTGGAAACATGCTACGTCGTAAGAAAAGTAATAAAATGAGTTTTTAAGTACAATCTGATGAAATCGTCAGCTCCCATAGACCCCCGAAAGTCCCGGAAGTTCCCGGAAAGTCCCCGTTGACCGGTTTGACCAGGTTTGACCAGAGTTTGACCAAGTTTGACCAAGTTTGACCGAAATCGTCCGAATTCGCCAGAATCATTCTAAATCATGAGAAAAGTATTAAAACGAGTTTCAAAAGAACATCGAGCGAAAACGTCAGCTCTTGGGAACTCCCGGAGATTTCCAGAACTTCCCGGGAATCCCAGGTTTGACCAGTTTGACCAAGATTTAACTTTGGAACCGAGGCACCGAAACAATTTTCAAATATTTTTCACGGATACTAGAGGTCGATAGCTTTTCAACGGTATATCGCACACAATTTTCGGATCTAAAACGAGTTTATTATCAATTTCCGAAGACAAAAAAGGCGATCAAATTGGCTTTTATCGCAAATACCGCAAAACTTTTCAAAGTGACCCATCCCCAAACTATTTTTTATGTAAAGTAGACTCCATTACCTTTCCAACGGTATATCACAATCTTAATTTGGAGTTCGTATGCATTTTCTGTGAATTTCGGACAAAATAGGGCCTTTTCGCGAATACCGGAACCTCTGGGGGCCTAAACGTAATTTTCTGGGCTTCTGAGGAGCAGTGCTGCCGCGGCACTGGCCCACTGCCGCCGCGGCACTGGCCCAGTGCCGCCGCGGCACTCAAACCTCGCAGAGTCCATTTTTGTAATTTTTTTGGGGGTCCAATTTGATTAATTGAAAGCCAAAACGACATAGTTTTATGTTCGCAGTTGTTTGGGACCAATGGGAGTACTTCTAAAACCCCAAACCACCCCAAATTGGCCTATATAAACCCCCCATTGCTCTTCATTTTGGGGGGCCAAGTGCAAAGCTTGAAAACTTGTAGAGAAGAAGAGAGATAGAGATAGGTTTAGAAGAGAGAAAGGGAGCTTCTCCCATTGATTTTCCATAAGAAAGTGAGTTTTATTCTTGTTTTCTTCCATCATCTTTCTATATACTTCACATTCAAAGTCCACTCCAACCCTCATTCTTGAGCATTCATGAGATAGGAAGCTACTTCCATGTCCAAATGTCAAAATCTATGAGTGAAACACCAAGCTACAAGTCCAAAATCACATTGATTATCATCTATTGATTGCTATTTACTTGCTTTGATTATATATATGTTCATCTCTCCTTATCTCATTTCTTTTTCTTTTCTTTATTTACTTACTAGTTCATCATCATCTAAGTGATGACATGAAGTTTGGGGTGAGTGAATCCTTATGGATAGTAGCTCTTGACCTCAAAAACATGTTTGATAGATGATGATCATAACCTCAATACTTCCAAAGTATTCTTGGAATGTATTGAAGTTATGTCCAAAAATAAATAAATCTCTCCAACAATCTTGGAGGTTCTTAAATGATGAGTTTGATGTAGGTATTCTAAGTGGCTATGATCCTTATTGAGTGTTGAAAACATGTTTTCAAAACATATATTTCAAAACCCCTCTCAATCCCTCTCATTTGGTTTCAAGAAATAAAACTTTGTTTTCTCCAAAATCTTCAAAACAATGAGTCAAAACAGTGAGTGAGTTGAGTTCAAAGATTTTTCTAGAACTCAATACTCAACATATGGATACAAGGCCACTTGGAAAACCTTCCTAACTCATTGGAGAACACCCATGATTTTTGGCTTGACTTGGAAGTACTTGAAAATGGTCCATTTGGGTCCCAACATTCCTTCCAAACATTCTGTTTTTGCTGTCACAGCAGCTAGGTCAACTTACGACCTCTTTTCCAGAAAACTTTTCCAAAAGGGGTGGTCCTAACTTATTTTTCCCTTAACATTCAATGTCTTAGGAAACTTTCTGTATAAAATGGGCCTCTAGGTCATTCTTTTTCATTTTCTAAGATTTTCTAACATTTCAGTCAACAGTACGAACTCTGTTTCTGAGTGACCTCTATTGTTTATATAATTTCTCTCAATCTGTGATAGATATTCAAGATTGGCCTTTTAGGTTGTGTTCTAGACACAATAAGGAACATCTCCATAAAAAATCATGCATTGAAAACATTCCTAGCCCCTCTTTTCAAATTCCAAAAGATCATGCTACTGTTCTGTCCACTATTCACAGCAAGTACATTTCAACTTTCATTCTTTGATTTGATGCTTATATGCATTCCAAATTAGTTCATATCTTAGGAAGTAGTTCATACTACATTTGTACACACCCCATGTTAATTTAATTCATTCATTCATACACATTTTAGACTTCTAAGTCATTCTAGAAATCCATGTACACAAAACACACTACAACCTTTGCACATCTTAGATACATGCATTGCATTCATGCAAGATTTGGGGTTTTATAACTCTTAATCTAAGGAGATTATAAGGAATGAACTCGATCACTCGTTCATGCTTCCCCTTTGATCTATTCGTCCTTTCTCATCCGTCCCGGGGATTGAGAGGTCTTCTTTTATCAAAGAATAACATGCATCATTCTAGCCTTGCTAAGCACTTTTTTTATTTCTTTGGTTATTTGTTTCAATAACAATTCATGCCCCTTTTAGATTAGGAAACTTTATTAATTGATATATGATTAGACGATTTTTCCTAGGTTTATTTGTGTGATTTTCACTTTACATTGTATGATATTTGGCTTAGATCTTATGAATGATATCTTATCTTTTGATCTTCCAATTTCAAGTTTTCTTATGTGATGTAATATACTACAATAGTATTAATTGTCGAACCAAACATAGTATAAGATGATTATTTGGATGCTAATTGAGGCCCGTCGAAAGACGGGGCGAGTTGAGGGTGTTTTAGTCGCGACAAAGGCTCCTTCCTCACTCGTACCAAAACCCCTAACCAAGTTCTTTGGTTATGAAGGGCCGGTGCCCTTATCCGCTTGGGTGAGTCAAAATTAGGTTTCTTGGTTCCTTAAAGACCAAGTGGCGACTCTGTATCTGTTTTCAACAGACCTTTCGTTTTCTTTCCTTGATTCAAATCAATTTCAAAACAATCTCAAACAAGAGAGAGAAGTGGTCCGAAGTCCGGTGTCCACAATCTGGCGACTCTGCTGGGGATTTTTATTTTAAAACAAATAATACAGAGGTTTGACTCATAAGAAGCATCCTTAAAATCATCTTTTTACTGTGTTTGGTTCACCGCATTGCACTCTTGCATTTCCTCCCCTTCGACTGTGTCTGAAACGCGGCGCTGACATTGTTCAGGTCTTGCTGTGCCAGGGCACAAGTCACCATTGATACTGTACCTTCCAAGGTATATCAAAAAGAGTAAAAACCTCCGTACTGTCTCTCCGACGGTATATTGGAACTCTCGTCAACGGACCCTCTTTGACTAAACCCAGCCTTTGCATATAGACTCCTGTAGAACCTTTCATAGGACTGTTCATTTATTTCTCAGATAGGACAATATGATATAACTGTTGTATGCCCTAACGGGATTACCTGTGCGGTGTAGACGCTTATGTGGCATAAAACAGAACCTCTTTCTTATGATTCCCAAGGCAATCACTCACATGTAATCACATTGAGTTGACCTGCCTAGGCACCATGACAAGGATGTCTGCTCCATGCTCACAAAGATATACACCGCGAACCTTGTTTGTCGATCCTAAAACATAGGAGTATGAGAACATACTAGAAAGTACGATCACTATAACCACATTAATCAGTTTCTCCCAGAAACTCTGCCCAGATATCCCAGATATAACCACATTAACCGGTTTCTCCCAGAAACTCTGCCCAGATATCCCAGATATAACCACATTAACCGGTTTCTCCCAGAAACTCTGCCCAGATATCCCAGATATAACCACATTAACCGGTTTCTCCTAGAAACTCTGCCCAGATATCCCAGATATAACCACATTAACCAGTTTCTCCCAGAAACTCTGCCCAGATATCCCAGATATAACCACATTAACCGGTTTCTCCCAGAAACTCTGCCCAGATATCCCAGATATAACCACGTTAACCAGTTTCTCCCAGAAACTCTGTCCAAATTCCCCAAAAATGCCCAGTCCCTCCTAGAAGCTTTCATAAAAACCTGGAAACCCCCATTATCCCTGGTGATCGTACTGGAAAGTAAGCTTGGCACACTCTATATGGTTAGGACCTTAATTGCTTAACCGCTATCTGTTAGAAATAGGAATATCATATAGATTAGGGCTTGCATCCGCATGCTTGTCACCCATGCATACACCATTCCCATCTCTCTGCACGCACTGTCCCGAGTCAGTCCACATCACTGTCTTTGTCAGTCCAAAAGTCACCACTGTCAGGACCTGACGCGCCCCTTTCTTTCAAAATCTGTCAAGACAGTATAGATTCCCAAGGTCAGCATTCGGAATCCTCGACGTGGACCAGGAGTTCAGATAATCGTTTGATCAGAATCAGCCCGACAACCTGCTTCAACATGAATCGAGAAGAGTTAGAAAACAAGGTTACCGAGTTGGGAGCAACTATAAGCCAACAGTCCGACAGCCTAGCCCAAGTTCTGAAGTTCATGGAAGAATTGAAGCAACAGCGGCCGCGACCTCCGCCTGGGTTTGAACCACCCCTACATGAGAATAACGGGGATGAAGACTGGTTTCAAGGGGTCCCACCGCTTGCGTATGAGAAGAAGCTCCAAGAGAAAATGGATAAGGTCGACAAGCTGGAGAGCGTACTGAGAAAAAGCAAGGGGGTCGATGATTACATGCTAGACCTGGAAGGCCTCTATGAGCCTGTTAAGCTGAAACTGCCGGAGAGCTTCAAGATGCCGGAAATTGATCGTTTTGATGGAACTGGGAATCCGAAGAGCCACATAAAGTTCTGCATGAGTGTTTTCCAATCAATGGGCTGCACCCATGAGCACATTGCAATGTTGTTCCCTCAAACCCTCGCCAAGGCCGCTCTATCCTGGTTTCTGACCTTGGAGGTTTCTAAGACTCGGACTTGGGAAGATATAGTCCAGGTATTCATTGATCATTACTCCTACAACCAAGAGCTCGATGTCACCATCCGGGATCTGGAGACTACCCGGCAGAACTTCAATGAGTCCTTCGATGCGTTTTTGAGCAGATGGAGGAGCAAAGTGGCCCAAATGACCCACCGACCAATCGAAAAGGAACAAGTCCGGATGTTGATCAAGAATCTACTGCCGCTGTACCATGAGAAACTCTTCTACCAATCTATCTCAACATTTGAAGAACTATTTGAGATTGGGACTAGAATTGAGGATGCAATCAGGGAAGGGAAAATCAAGAATGAAGAATCACAAAGCCAGTCCAAGAGGCCCGACTACTCCCGAAACTCTTCGAATGTCAACGCCCTTAGTAACCAACCCATGGCCTGTTCTCCCCAATCATACCAGTTCATAAACCAAACCAGCTCGCCTAGCCGCCCTTACCAAAATAGGGTACCCCGTGAATTCTCCAAGCTGGATATCTCTCCCTCCGTAGCCTTAGGCCGCCTGCTAAAAAAGGGACACCTCCAACTCCTTCAGCCTCGTGCCGATACCCCACCACCTAACTATGACCTGTCCAAACGATGTGCCTACCACCAAGGCCCAGGCCATGATACCGACCGGTGCATACGTCTCCGCCATGATATCCAAGACCTCATTGATCGAGGAATCATCGAGCCACCACCCATTCAACCCCATGTCACCTAAGCCCATTGCCTATCCTCTCAAATGATCCCTTTTATTGACACCCATGAATGTTGAATCCGTGCAGTGGAGCGATAGTGTTTGGAACTTCTGCTAAAAAAAAAAAAACAATGGTAATAAATGGGTCACAAAGACACTCCATTTGAGACCAAGTCGAGTCTGCTCTATGTTTTGAGTCTATTTCAAGTTTGATCTTGTGGACGAGTCTGTCTGTCATCGGGTTGTTGTGAGTCTGTATCGAGTAATGTAATCCTTCTCTTCTAATGGAATGAAGTCTCATTTTGCCTAATCTGATGTGTATATTCATATGTGCATGAATCGCTGAACTAAAAATGTCACTTTTCAAATTACCATGGACATTACTCTGCTAATAAATTTTTTGCATCAAACAAAAAAAAAGAGAATCCCAAACAGGTCAAAGTCGATTTCGCACTGACCCCAAAGAAGAGCTGAGAATTGAATTGTCTTACTTTAAGAATTTAAAGATGCTTTTGCTCAAATCTCAAAAAGACGTGCTTGGAACTGACTTGGGGCTTGCCCAATACCCTTTTCCCACCATTCCGAAGCCTTAAGCCCAATCCAATTAGGAGCCACGCAATCTGTCCGATTGAAAGCAATGCAAACTTAGCCCTTGATGGTAGCCAAACATTTCAGTGAGTTTCATCTCCACTTTCAAAAAAAAAAAGGGGGAAAGAAGAAGAAAAGAAAAGAAAAGAAAAGAAAAAGCTCGCTAGGTTGAAAACCCAAAAGGGCACCTAGGCAAAAGTTAGAGCTGAAAAAGGTGTTGATTTCCAAAATCTGTCCCTAGCCAGTCAAAATGTTGGAGAAAATTTTGATGAGAGAATCATACGCTTCAAGATACATCTTAAGAACGTGCCAAGATCACATTTCAAACGGCACGGAATGACCACACATAAATTCTGAGAGCTGACATGCACATTCTGGAATTCTGAGATTACGATTGAAAGATCTCACAAGAATCGACTACATTAAAAAGCAAAATTGACTGGCTAGGCAAAAGTGAAAAGGATCAATCCTCAAAACAAAACAAAAAGAAAAAGAAAAAGAAAAGAAAGGGAGATTGAAACTGAATCCTTTTATTCAAAGCTACCATAAGTGGCTCAAGTTTGAACTTATAGGACGATTGGTTTGAGAAACCCTCATATCCAATTTTCTTCAAGCCTTGCCTTGAACTACGCTCGACCTGATTCCCACTCGGGGATACGTAGGCAACCACATTGGTTCGGTCGACACCATCATAATCAAACCAATTTTCTTCAAGCCTTGCCTTGAACTACGCTTGACCTGATTCCCGCTCGGGGATATGTAGGCAACCACAATGGTTCGGTCACCCCACCTACCTAAAAATCAACCCGTTTCTTTCCGACCATGGCCCGAACTACGTTGGACCTGATCCCCACTTGGGGGTACGTAGGCAGACTTTCAAAAAAAAAAGGGGATGGCTCGCTAAGTCGAAAATCCGAAAGGACGCCTAGGCAAAAGTTAGAGCTAAATCCAAAGTAAGCAATAACAAAAGAGAGAAAAGAGCTCGTTAGGTCACCTCATTGGTGCCTAGGCAAAAGTTATGAGCATTTGAGAGATTAAAGTCACGGTCCTTGCCTCAAGCCAGAAATCACCTTCCACACTAGGGGCAAACGTTGGCTACTCGCCTCGTTTGCCTGAACTCCATTATCTACCCTTCATACAAGGGGCAAACTTCGGTCACCTACCTCGTTTGCCCAAAACCTCCAATAAACCATTGTCCAAACTAGGGGCAAACTTCGGTCACCCACCTCGTTTGCCTATGAATTCTACTTTGTACACCTCAAACTAGGGGCAAACTCTGTTTGCCTAACACGATCCCTTCACACCAAGGGCGAGTTTTCAAGTCACCAAGTTGTTTTGAAATTTTTTGTATTAGAGCATCTTTTATTCTAAAAGCTAAGGCACTAATTCAAAGCACTTCTGGGGAGAAGTAGAGAATTGATTAGATCAATAGGGAGGAATTTTCAAAAACCAGATTTATCAGCAAAGTGCTGTCATATTAAGATGAGGAGTGGACATAAAAGATGAGCGGTACATCATTCATGATGAAGGCACAATGGATCGTGGCAATTTGAGAATTCCATGTCCAAGTCAATCCTTCTTTGTTTGAGTCAGTAGTAATCCGATCACAAGTGTGTCAGAGATCGAGGTTTCATACAAACTAATCCAACTTTCCTTGTCGTTCCTGTTAAGTCCATTTGTCCTGATGGTCTCAAATGTGTAGGTTAAAGGTGATTCCCAATTATAACAAAAAAAAAAAACTTTGGATAGAAGCAGAAGTACCAAACATTATTACTACACTAGTTAAGGTAGCAACATGAGAAGTGTCCCAGGTACGAGTGGCATAAACTCGTAAGTGGTTGCAAACTACAAACCGATAGTTGTTTCTCAAGATGGCTGATCGGAGGAAATATCGCTAACACCAAGAAACTATTGCTGATGTGTTGATGAGGTGTGTCGATGAGACGCGTTGTTGAGGTGTTTTAGGGCCCAAAGTCCAGATGTGTTGATGAGAAGTTTTGATAAGATGTGCTATCAAGATGTTTAAGGTTCAAAGTCCAAGTGTATTGTTGATGAGGAGCATCAGATGTGTCGAGGAACATCAAAAGAGTTGAGAAGCATTGTTAGAGCATCAGGAGCATCGGGTGTTTTAAGGAGCATTATTGAAGAATTGAGGAACATCAGATTTGTTGAGGAGCATTAGATTTGTTGAGAAACATCATTGAAGAGTTGAGAAACATCGGATGTGTTGAGGAGCATCAGATTTGTTGAGAAACATCGTTGAAGAGTTGAGGAACATTGGATGTGTTGAGGAGCATCGGATTTGTTGAGGAGCATCAGAAGAGTTGAAAAGCAACATTGAAAAGTTGAGGAGCATCGTTAAGATTTAAAGAACACCGTTGACAATCAAGAAGCATTGAGAAACACCGTCAAAAATTTGAGGAACAACATAAGCGTCGTTGAGAATTGAGGATCATCATTGAAATTTGAGAAGTACCGTCGAGACTCTGAGAGTCACCGAGTCCATAGGATCACGATTAAGGGGAGCACGAGTCAAATCTAGAGCGTCACTTCAACAAATTGGCCATAACATGACGCATAGCCCATCGGTCGCGGCACACACAAATCACCAAGCCCACTAAGAGTGGCAAACACACCATAAGCGTTCTTTTGAGCACCACAGTATCACTTTGAGCACCATGCTCTTCCTTGGGTAAGACCTCCAGGTCGAGATCCCTCACAAGTCTATTAGTCGTAGCAAAGCGTAGATCACCTACCCTCAAGATTGAGGCAAATCCTTCATCATCAGCCCTCAAGATTGAGGCAAATCCTTCATCATCAGCCCTCTAGATTGAGGCAAATCCTTCATCGCCAGCCCTCTAGATTGAGGCAAATCCTTCATTGCCAGCCCTCTAGATTGAGGCAAATCCTTCATTGTCAGCCCTCTAGATTGAGGCAAATCCTTCATCATCAGTCCTCAAGATTGAGGCAAATCCTTCATCATCAGCCCTCTAGATTGAGGCAAATCCTTCATCGCCAGCCCTCTAGATTGAGGCAAATCCTTCATCATCAGCCCTCTAGATTGAGGCAAATCCTTCGTCATCAGCCCTATAGATTGAGGCAAATCCTTCATCGCCAGCCCTCTAGATTGAGGCAAATCCTTCGTCAGCAGCCCTATAGATTGAGGCAAATCCTTCATCGCCAGCCCTCTAGATTGAGGCAAATCCTTCGTTAGCAGCCCTCCAGATTGAGGCAAATCTTTCATTATAAACCCTTTAGGTAGGGTAGAACTTCCACATCTATCAATCATTTTAAAGAGATTCTCAGAGAGTCCCCTACTATCCCCAGCAGAAGATAACAGAAGTCCGAACCAATTCTCCGGACTTTGTCATCATAAGGATCGGCCAGCAATTGAAAACATCACCCGCAATCAAATCACCCCGATTCCCAGGACAAGCACTGTCTATTCGCAATTCAAGGATCCGTGTCCAAACAAATATCATGAGCTTCCTCACCGCTCAATTCTTGTGAGCTTCCTCACTCATCGTGAGCTTTCTCACATGTCAATTATCGTGAGCTCCTCACTTATTGTGAGCTTCATCACTCATTTGTCCAAAATCATGAGTCCCCCTCACCTACCTATTCATTATTGTGAGCTTCCTTGCCTGTCACTTATCGTGAGCTTTCTCACTTATCGTGAGCTTCCTCACTCCTTTATCCAAGATCATGAGCTTCTTCACTTATTATGAGCTTTCTCACTTGTCGCTCTTGAGCTTTCTCACTCTGGTTTCCTCAAACTGTCAGTTATCATCCTCGAGGACCCCGCGTCTGATCCGTTTTGCTTACAAAGCACACTTCCCAAAGTCCAGAAGTTTGCCCCTAGACCCAGAGTCTTCTAAACCTTGATGTCCTTATCCGAGTCATCACAGTCACAAACACTAGCATAACACCAGCCCACTCGGAGTGGCACACCCCACAGCACTTGCTCATACTAGGGTCATAACACTAGACATGATAGGACTCATGACACAATTCATATCACATCCATGCATTGCATATCACTCTTATTGCATAGCATCCGCCTGATTGTTGTGTATGTGCATGTGTGATTTATTCCTTTGAGCTCCGAACTACGTCCTGGTCTGATTCCTCTTGGGATACGTAGGCAGCTCACGCAGAGCACGACCAGCACTAGCCTCAGCATCATCCTTGCATCTTTTGCAACGCTTTTTATCCTAAATCCATAGCCTCCAAAAAGTCCTGTCTCTTCAAAGCTTTGGCACTCGCTTGCGACATGCGTTGCCTCGCAAGTTCATGCCAAAGAGGGGCAAACTGTAGACACCCCATTTTGTCGGCTATCAGATTTAGGAGACCCATAGCTTGGTGGTTCACAATGATCGTAAAAGACTCAAAAGGACTCTCAAAAGTCAGCTCTATCTCTCAGAATGCTCAGAATGACCAAAATGCCCCTGAAAGCCCGAAAACTCTCAGATTTGGTCCCAAAGTTCTGGAAACATGCTACGTCGTAAGAAAAGTAATAAAATGAGTTTTTAAGTAAAATCTGATGAAATTGTCAGCTCCCATAGACCCCCGAAAGTCCCGGAAGTTCCCGGAAAGTCCCCGTTGACCGGTTTGACCAGGTTTGACCAGAGTTTGACCAAGTTTGACCAAGTTTGACCGAAATCGTCCGAATTCGCCGGAATCATTCTAAATCATGAGAAAAGTATTAAAATGAGTTTCAAAAGAAAATCGAGCGAAAACGTCAGCTCTTGGGAACTCCCGGAGATTTCCAGAACTTCCCGGGAATCCCAGGTTTGACCAGTTTGACCAAGATTTAACTTTGGAACCGAGGCACCGAAACAATTTTCAAATATTTTTCACGGATACTAGAGGTCGATAGCTTTTCAACGGTATATCGCACACAATTTTCGGATCTAAAACGAGTTTATTATCAATTTCCGAAGACAAAAAAGGCGATCAAATTAGCTTTTATCGCAAATACCGCAAAACTTTTCAAAGTGACCCATCCCCGAACTATTTTTTATGTAAAGTAGACTCCATTACCTTTCCAACGGTATATCACAATCTTAATTTGGAGTTCGTATGCATTTTCTGTGAATTTCGGACGAAATAGGGCCTTTTCGCGAATACCGGAACCTCTGGGGGCCTAAACGTAATTTTCTGGGCTTCTGAGGAGCAGTGCTGCCGCGGCACTGGCCCAGTGCCGCCGCGGCACTCAAACCTCGCAGAGTCCATTTTTGTAATTTTTTTGGGGGTCCAATTTGATTAATTGAAAGCCAAAACGACATAGTTTTATGTTCACAGTTGTTTGGGACCAATGGGAGTACTTCTAAAACCCCAAAACCACCACAAATTGGCCTATATAAACCCCCCATTGCTCTTCATTTTGGGGGGCCAAGTGCAAAGCTTGAAAACTTGTAGAGAAGAAGAGAGATAGAGATAGGTTTAGAAGAGAGAAAGGGAGCTTCTCCCATTGATTTTCCATAAGAAAGTGAGTTTTATTCTTGTTTTCTGCCATCATCTTTCTATATACTTCACATTCAAAGTCCACTCCAACCCTCATTCTTGAGCATTCATGAGATAGGAAGCTACTTCCATGTCCAAATGTCAAAATCTATGAGTGAAACACCAAGCTACAAGTCCAAAATCACATTGATTATCATCTATTGATTGCTATTTACTTGCTTTGATTATATATATGTTCATCTCTCCTTATCTCATTTCTTTTTCTTTTCTTTATTTACTTACTAGTTCATCATCATCTAAGTGATGACATGAAGTTTGGGGTGAGTGAATCCTTATGGATAGTAGCTCTTGACCTCAAAAACATGTTTGATAGATGATGATCATAACCTCAATACTTCCAAAGTATTCTTGGAATGTATTGAAGTTATGTCCAAAAATAAATAAATCTCTCCAACAATCTTGGAGGTTCTTAAATGATGAGTTTGATGTAGGTATTCTAAGTGGCTATGATCCTTATTGAGTGTTGAAAACATGTTTTCAAAACATATATTTCAAAACCCCTCTCAATCCCTCTCATTTGGTTTCAAGAAATAAAACTTTGTTTTCTCCAAAATCTTCAAAACAGTGAGTCAAAACAGTGAGTGAGTTGAGTTCAAAGATTTTTCTAGAACTCAATACTCAACATATGGATGCAAGGCCACTTGGAAAACCTTCCTAACTCATTGGAGAACACCCATGATTTTTGGCTTGACTTGGAAGTACTTGAAAATGGTCCATTTGGGTCCCAACATTCCTTCCAAACATTCTGTTTTTGCTGTCACAGCAGCTAGGTCAACTTACGACCTCTTTTCCAGAAACATTTTCCAAAAGGGGTGGTCCTAACTTATTTTTCCCTTGAAATTCAATGTCTTAGGAAACTGTCTGTATAAAATGGGCCTCTAGGTCATTCGTTTTCATTTTCTAAGATTTTCTAACATTTCAGTCGACAGTACGAACTCTGTTTCTGAGTGACCTCTATTGTTTATATATTTCTCTCAATCTGTGATAGCTATTCAAGATTGGCCTTTTGGGTTGTGTTCTAGACACAATAAGGAACATCTCCATAAAAAATCATGCATTGAAAACATTCCTAGCCCCTCTTTTCAAATTCCAAAAGATCATGCTACTGTTCTGTCCACTATTCACAGCAAGTACATTTCAACTTTCATTCTTTGATTTGATGCTTATATGCATTCCAAATTAGTTCATATCTTAGGAAGTAGTTCATACTACATTTGTACACACCCCATGTTAATTTAATTCATTCATTCATACACATTTTAGACTTCTAAGTCATTCTAGAAATCCATGTACACAAAACACACTACAACCTTTGCACATCTTAGATACATGCATTGCATTCATGCAAGATTTGGGGTTTTTATAACTCTTAATCTAAGGAGATTATAAGGAATGAACTCGATCACTCGTTCATGCTTCCCCTTTGATCTATTCGTCCTTTCTCATCCGTCCCGGGGATTGAGAGGTCTTCTTTTATCAAAGAATAACATGCATCATTCTAGCCTTGCTAAGCACTTTTTTTATTTCTTTGGTTATTTGTTTCAATAACAATTCATGCCCCTTTTAGATTAGGAAACTTTATTAATTGATATATGATTAGACGATTTTTTCTAGGTTTATTTGTGTGATTTTCACTTTACATTGTATGATATTTGGCTTAGATCTTATGAATGATATCTTATCTTTTGATCTTCCAATTTCAAGTTTTCTTATGTGATGTAATATACTACAATAGTATTAATTGTCGAACCAAACATAGTATAAGATGATTATTTGGATGCTAATTGAGGCCCGTCGAAAGACGGGGCGAGTTGAGGGTATTTTAGTCGCGACAAAGGCTCCTTCCTCACTCGTACCAAAACCCCGAACCAAGTTCTTTGGTTATGAAGGGCCGGTGCCCTTATCCGCTTGGGTGAGTCAAAATTAGGTTTCTTGGTTCCTTAAAGACCAAGTGGCGACTCTGTATCTGTTTTCAACAGACCTTTCATTTTCTTTCCTTGATTCAAATCAATTTCAAAACAATCTCAAACAAGAGAGAGAAGTGGTCCGAAGTCCGGTGTCCACAATGTGATAATATATATCGATATCTATTGTTTGTGAATGCATCGACAAAAACCATTAGTTTAGTCAAAATTTGTTTTCTTTAATTGATAAATGGATAATTGGATTTTCTAAATTTATCATGGCTAAAGAAAATGGGCAGTTTTGACACATTGATAAATATTGGATATTTATGGGTAATGAATAAACAGTGGTTGTATTTTTTCAAAATTAAAAAGTCCTATTAGTTCATTGTAAGTATAAGAGCCACTCTGTGTCACTCATTTATGAGTGATCATTCCATACGGAGGGTATTTCTTATTGATTACTAGATATGAGCTTCTTATGAAAATTTAGTGGGAGAGGGACTGATATTTATAACTTCCATGGTCTTCCATAAACGATTAATTGTAAGGTAAATAGAATATTCTGTGTCACTCATTTATGGGTGATCATTCATTAGTTACTAGATATGAACTTTCTTTGGATTTAATCAATGAGACGTGTTAGAGGGTGACCACTACACAAAGGCAATGCTTAAGGCGGTTGTCATTGGATTCTAATTATTGGTGAACACTAGTTAAGCTATGGGTAAGGGACTTCACACAGAGCATTATCAAAAACTTAGAGACCAAAAGTTTAGGAGTCATGCATTGTTTTATAAGAGTTGCACGATACTCATGATGTGTTTCCCAATCAGGCTATGAGATTATGATCGCCACACGGAGACTTCATTTCATAGGCTTGACATCCTGATAACAACAAATGAGTTGGTTAAGGGAATTCCAGTGTATCATATAATTGTCATGTTTATGCTTTCCATGTTGCAATTTTAATATATTGTTTTACATTTCAGATTAATTACATCTAGCGCACCTGCTATAACCATGATTCAGAATAAGCTAATTAGAAATAACTACGTTGAATGGAAGTTGGACTTGGATGAATTATTAACTGCTAATAGATGTGAATACGTTCTTACCATTCCCTGTCCACCTATTCCAAGCTATGACACCCCAATAGATCTTGCGCATCAATGTTGACAGTGGATAAAAGTTGATGGTATAGCTTGCTCTTACATACTGGTCTCTTTATCTGATATGTTGAAGCTGAAACATCAACCTTTCCATACTGCCCGTGCTATAATATTGAACCTCGATGATATGTTTGGGGAACTGAGCCGAGTTGCAAGGCTTATAGCATTGGAGTTAGTCATGGACACCAGAATGTTGGAAGGAATTTCAATAAGAGAGCATGTTTTTAAAATGGTTACTTATTTTAAAGTACTAGAAGTTTTGGGTTCCGACATTGATGGTGAGACTCAAGTTGACATAATCTTGCATTCGTTGACTTCATCATTCACTTAATTTAAAAGGGTTTTTAAAATTAGAAAAATAGTTTTTTCAACTAACGAATTGATGAGCTCTCTTAAGGCAACGAAGGATATAGCCAAAGAGGAGTCAAATGTTCAGAACATTGGAATGGCTTCATCTTCTAGAACTAAGTCTATAGTCTCAAGTTTAGAGAAGAAGAAGCAAGGCTCAAGGATATGTGAGTCTGTCCCAACTCTTGGGAAGAAGGCAAGACATGGAAAGGGAAAGGCTGATGATGTGCCAAAACTAGAGTGTTTTCATTATGGCATGAGAGGGCATTGGAAAAGGAACTATGTGGAATACTTGACTGCCAAAAAGCAAGGTATGATCCAATCACTAGTTTTTGAAGTAAGTTGCAAAGCTAATACTTTAGATACATGGGGCACTAATTCTAAATTTTCTGATTATATCTGTAATTGTTGCAGGGGATTGGAAAAATAAGAATGTACAATGATTAGAAGGTCTTGATTACTTTTGAAATCTGATGCAAGAGTTACTATTAGATTAGTAGTTTTGCACGGTAATAAAACTTATCGAGTTGTTGGATGAATTTTAGTTTTCAATTAATAAATATTAATTATGCTTTTAATTTGACACTGAAATTGTTATTAAAAGAAGTTATTCTGTTAATGTGATCAAATAACTTGTCAAGCAAGTATGGTGTATGTTTACTCTTGTTTCTTGTATATTATCTAATGTGGTATTTAAATAACTCATGAGCATTTTACCAGCTAAAAGATAAAACCTTCAACTAATTCTATAAACATTTGGTTTTAGAGGCTAGTTCATATTAATCTAAATAGGATAAATATGGAGTGAGGGATTAGATCTTCAACATTTTTGGTTGTTGAGACCACTAACATTTGTCAATCCTATTTAGAGGGTAATATATTCATGTGGCCTTTGTTTTGAAAGATCACATAACCAAAGGCTTATTACAACTAGGGCATTCTCACGTATGTGGGCCAATAAACATTAGAGTTACAAAGTAGTCTTGGCTAATCTAGATACTAATATAGATTTACCTATTGCACCTTCATACTCAATCTTTTGAAGAAATTCAAAAGTTTTGGAATGAGGTGCTATTAGTAAAAGAATATATCATGGCCTTTTTGATTTGATCATAATGGTAAGTATCTATCTAATGCAATTATTGTCTATATGAGATAAAAATGGGATTATTTCTCAATCGTCTGCATCTAGTGCACCTCCACGGGATGGTGTAACAGGTAGAAGGAACTATTTTCGTTTAGATATGACTAGGTCATGAGATGAGTTATTTAGAATTACTACTATTTCATGAGCTTTCTCGATGGAACTACAATGTATCTGGAGAAAACAAAAGTTGGTTAAGAACTAATTTTGGTAAAGGAAAGATAATTTTAAGAAAGGAGTGAAAATAAATCATCTAGAATTAAAATCTACTACCTCTTCATTCATTCTGGCACTGGTACCTCATTGTAGTGGGAGAATTCTCAGCACTGCTAAAATCCTCTTATGCATTGAAGTTTCATAGAGAGGAAGCTCTGGTTTGTGAATGACATAAGTCTACGGACTTAAGGAATCATCCAGAGATAAGTACATCTATTTTGACATGTTGGTTAAAATACTTTGGATTTGTCTAAAGTAAGGATGTAGCTTATAGGATGAAAGGATCCTTGTCAAAGGGAGTGTGGTGGTAATTATAGTTCATCATATTGATGACATCTTTATCATTAAGACATGTTAAAGGAACATTATCATGGTTAAGTTTTTCCACTATACTTGATATTTGTGATCTCTATAAGGCAAGCAATAATCTTTAGAATATGCTCATTCAAGATCGAAAAGTTAAGGTAATGAAATTATCTCAAACTCCTATATCGGAAAGTTACTGGCAAGATTCAACATCAAATATTTCAAGAACAGTTACTCAACTTTTGAACATAACCTATTGCTCTTTCAAAACTTGCATCTTACAATGCAAGATGAAAGTGGTCGCATGAAAGGTATATCATATGCTTAAGGCTAATAAGAAGCTTTTAATTTTATGTTAGGTGTGGGATATATGTTATACCGTTAAGGTTGTTTATGAATATTTGTCCAAACGGACGTTTAGTTCCATGAACAATCACGAAGACTAAATTATCAAGGGCTTGAGAAAGAACTAATAAAGATATGCTATATGATTGTGATATGGACAATGTTCGAATTAACTGCACTAAATGCATGTATGGTGATGTCTTTTTATCAAGGGATGTTTTACTATGGATTGTTTTCAGTCAACGATCATCAAAGTCCCTTTTGCAAAACCTCACAGGTTAAGGATTTTAAAAAGTCACGTAGAGAATGCTACTGTTAGTTTTAACACTCTATGGTTATGAGTGCAAGTGGGAGTTTGTTGGGGATATGCCCTTAAACCAGTTAGTTGGACAATGGAATATTATAATGCATTTATGTATGTTAGTTCATGAGATAAATATTACACTGAAATCCTTAAACATCATTGAATGTGATTTGTTTGTGTATGCGATTACACATGTGAGCTATGAATCACAAATCCTTGATGTTTCGAATAAGTCACAGTGGATGATAAGTCTAGATTACTTATCAGGTATACACTATAGCATGAATAACGTGTACGGGGTAGAATGATGATCTCATTCATAAGATTCTTTGACTCTTGGTTGATATGCTAGTGCACGTGGTGCATTGACGGACCTGAGTTAAACCTATTAACACCTAAATATTGTCACCATTAATAGGAACTCAAACTTGTATAGGGATACATGTCCTTAATTCTGAGACAATTTATGGATACAAGTTGTATGGTTGTTTGATTTGACTTACCAATCAATGAGGTCTTATCTTGGGTAATCAGGTTTACAACATTTGGAACATGTACTGTCATGATAGAATTCTACCCTCTTCTATAAAATGAGGAGTAGGTATTCCCTCAAGAATGTCACTAGGAGTGATTACCTAGAGCTGGCCAGCATTGTCAACAATGTTTGTTAAACTGTTTGGTAATATAAGCATAGTGAATGATACTTGTGGAATATACGATGCATTTATCTATTGGGTCGATAGTATCTTAAATCGTACATCCCAATGATAAAAACGAATATTGCCTGGTTGAGGGACATTAGTATCATATTATATAAGTCTTGTAATCACTTATGTATGTGTGATTTTGTTCTTATGCACTGTAGTGCAATTATCATTTTATAATGGTATTCATGATACTTGATTAGCTATTGATTCCCTAGTTAAAGAGTTTGACTAGATGGAATAATAATTAATCGAAGCTAGTAATTAAGAACCTAGGGGTCCCACTCATAGTTCATAAGGATGTTTGGATGTGAAGGAATAATGCAATACGAGATTTGGGATAAAGTTGGAACCAATCGACTGGTGTTCAGGTCCAATCGATTGGTTCACCAATTGATTGCATCACTTGTAATCGATTGGATGGGCTACGATTGACGTCTAAGGAAATCGATTCGTAAGGCAATCGATTGCCAAATGTTGCAATCAATTGGTACTTAGGTCGGTTCAAAAGTTTATACATATAGAAACAATGGGCATAACATATGCTACACATCTTTTATTCTCTCAGAAGTTCCAGTATTGTTCATAGACTTTCCTAAGCCTCCCAATTTTGTTCTAGAGGGATTTCCACCAAACCCTAGCATCCAAGCACATTCAAGAGTCATAGGAGTGAAGTTCTCTAGCACTAAAAGATCAAAAACACATTGGGAGTAAAGATCATTAGTGTCAGGCCAATGCTCACATAAAGTGGATCGGATTGCTCAATACTCATCGCAACTAGACAAATTTCGGACGCGATGAAGCTGACGTCGAGATGCAGTTGCTATCAATATTTGAGGTCAATCTGAGATTTTTATTCCCTCTGCCGATCATAGATTTGTCAGATTAAAGTAATCGGGATTGAATCATCACCACAATCATTGAAGAGTTCTCGAAACGATCACACAAATTGCAAAGGTATATCTAAATCTATGTCTTTATATGTATATTGATTGGATGCAATCCAAACGAGAAGTAGATCTAGTTTAATTAAGTTTTGAATTGTATACATATTCCGCTTTGCATTGAGATTCAATTTTCCCTTCATCTTCCACGTGTCTGAATGTTATTAGCCAGATATTTTTGGCCCAAATAATACCGTATGTACCGAGGAAAATGAACACAAGTGTTAGTCATAAGATTAATTAAAGGATGGAGCTGGCCAAATGCACCATACTTTTTGTGAATTACTCCACACTTTATTATTCTGACTTCCCTTGAGGTTTGGTGTAATAACAACTAGCCTCATAAGTTTGACAAAAAGTCAAGAACCTCCCTTAAAATTTATAACTTTATAATAAATAGCCCCACTTCTTAAATAAAATTAGACAAACTAATAGATATTATGACGTTAATTAAAAATAGTAATAATAGCAACTGAAGGACAAATTTTTTATGACTTAAAGGGTTAATTACACTCATGTATCCTATGTTTTACCTTAATTACACGAACCTCCCTTAAAATCAGTATTCTATAACACTTTCCCCCTTAAATTACTTAATAATTATTCTGTAACACTTTCCCCCCTTAAAGTGTAAAAAAATACTAGACATAAGTGAGGTCCATGCAACTTTTTAAAATGCAAGGGAGGTCCATGTAATTAAGACAAAACGCAAGGAAGGAGAGTGTAATTAACCCTAACTTATAATAATTTCAAGTATATCTTACTAGTTTAGGTTTAAACTAATGCTTCTTTTGTTTTGACACAAATTTAACAGTTTATATTAGAAATTAATTTCCATGAAAATTAATCATGTATAATTATTATTTTTCTTATGTTTTTCGATGTTTGGCTAAAATGCTAAAATTCTTTTTCTTAAAAAATCATATTTTTGTGTTTTATCTTATGTTCGCACACTGTGTCTGGCTCAAAACACATCTTCAAATTCCTAGAATTAAGTCCACAGTCACTGCCTTCTCTCTCTCTCTCTCTGTGATATATATAATATATAAATATGTGTTTATTCAAGCCTCTATGAAATCGACAAAGCCAAAATTATAAACCAGCATAGAGCTTTTTATAAAAAAAAAATGTGTCTCTCACAATCTTCCAAATACCTCACCTAATAGGCCGTAAAATGTTTTTCATTGAAATAGTGTAAAAAAAAATTTGGGTAAAATATTTTACTTCATTATTGGTGCAACCAAACACCGAAAAATGCAAAAATATTTTTCAAAAAATATTTCATGTCTAAACAAACGGAGAGTCAGATTAAATTGCATGAATTTACCGATTTTACGTGAAAGCTAAATTCAAATATCGTATTTGTTTGAGTCCGAAATCTTGAGCACTTTTAAGCGTTTAAGGCAAACTAGAACTACTAAGATTGACCCAATTCTAATGGCCGATTATGGAAATACCGGGAATAACCATAATAATGGAGCCAACCCTAACATACCTCAACCTCCACCTCTAACAGATTATTCTACTCATACAGCTTATACGCCACCATCATGAATAGAGTTACCGAAAGTGACTACATCTCACTCGAGATCAAGTCAACGACCATTGCACTTCTTCTCTCTTTTCATGCCCGCGTTAAAGAAGATCCCTTCCATCATTTAGGTGAATTTCAAGATATTTATGATGAACTGAAACTGCGTCTTTTTCCATTTTCTCTTAAGGATAAAGCTAAGTATTGGCTCCAATCTCTTGAGCCGAACTCTATGAGAACATGGGATGGGTTGCATACTGCGTTCCTTCAAAAGTTTTTCCTCATCACTCGAACTATTCAAATTCAAAAATCTATACCAAAATTCACAATGCAAGATGGTGAAACACTATACGATACGTGGGTATAATTTAAAGAACTTTTACGCTCTTGTCCTCATTATCAAATCCCTAAATGGCAATTTGTACAAGTTTTCTATGAGGGACTTGCTCCCTCTGTTCACAACATAGTTGATGTTATTTGTGTGGGGACGTTCCTCCACAAAAGTGCCGACGAAGCTTGGAAGATATTTAAAACTTTAAGTGAAAATTCAATGCATCAAGTTGTATCCGTACGTCTGGAGGGTTGCCTTCCACCGCAAACTAAACGAGAAGCACAAGTCGAATCAGGTCATTCAATTAAAATTCAAGAACTTTCTAGGAAACTTGATAAACTAATGATGATGTGTCATATGCAGGGCCCATCTCCTGCCAAAACATGTTAATTATGTTCTGACCGTTATCACTCAACACTTGCATGTCCTTCTGCTTCTCAATTCACAGAGTTTGTTGAGCAACATATTAACTCTACTCAATAATTCTCACAAAATGCTTACACCCTTTGGGAAATAATTACGATGTGCCATGGAGAAGTCATCCTATTTTTGGGTGTTGATCTCAAAATAATGAGGGTCCATATTCCTCCTAAAGACCTCAAATTAAAACAAATTTTCCCAATACATGGCAACATCGGTCTCAACAATATCAACATACACAACCCAACACTCCACCTCGTCCACCTCCAAATAATAATGTATTTGAGGAGAAAGTATTGGCCTCACTTGAAAGTTTTGGTTCGGTGATCCAGTTAGTATACTCTCACACACAGTCTATTGCAAAATTGGAGTCCCAAGTGGGACAAATAACTAACACTAAATTGCTTGACCGAGGGTAAGTTATCAAGTCAAATGATTCAAAACCCTAAGGGACAATATGAGATTGGCAGTACGAGTGAGCAAGTAAATGTCGTCTTGACTAGAATGATTATACGAGAGGAAGAAGTTATATAGATCCTGAGAGATGGTTTAAAATATGTGAACAATAATTCAAATCAAAAGAGGGGTGAGGACACAAGTCAAAGTAGGAAAGAAAATCTAATTATGTTCCAAAAAGGCCATTCCCACCAAACATTAAGGAACCATTACAATTTTCAAAGAAAGGGCCAGAAATTGAAGATATACTTGAGATGTTTCAATAAGTGAATAAATATTCCATTCCTCAATGCTATTAAACAAATTCCCGCTTATGCTAAATATCTTAAGACCTATGTACTCAAAAGCGCAAGCTATGTAGTCATATTCCGAAAAAGGTCTTCCTCATGAAAAAAGGAAGTTCAATCTTCCAACATGCTCCTCCAAAGTATAAGGATCCCGATACACCAACAATTTCATGTATTATAGGTGACACTATCATTCATCGGGCTCTCCTTGACTTAGGAGCAAGTGTTAATCTATTATCTTAGACGGTTTATAAACAATTAGGATTAGGTGATTTCATGGTCCTTGATACTGAACCAGTGGTAGATGCTGGGAAAGATACTCTTGTCATTCTTGGTCATCCATTCTTGGCCACCGCTAATGCGCGTGTCAACTATAGAATGGGGGTAATGAAAGTGTCATTTGGGGAAATGAACCTAACATTAAATGTTTATAACACTGTTGATAAACTTCCCAATGATGATGATTTCCCATGTGTGGCAGAGAGTGAGGTTAAACAAGCTAATGGACCCAATAACGTAATAAACATAAGTAGGGGGAAGGATATAATGCACAATGAACAGCAAAACCCTAAAACCCGGACCCTAATGATGAATTTACTCAAAAGGTGAAGAATTGATTTGAACGTGAGCATGAGGAACCAATGAACGAATCAACTCAGAAAGATATTATTTAACTGTGGTCTTCCTCCTGTCAATAGAGGAATAAAAATGAGTTTTAGCCTCCATAAGTCTTGAGCGTAGCATGGTCTAGCTGAAGACATAGAAGACAGCAGTTCTTGGGAGATAACCCAAGCTTTTATCATTCTGTTTTTTCTATTTTTGTACACTTCTAGGTCATTTTGAGTCAGGGTCAATTAACTTTGAACTTATTCACATTGAAAGGAAAGAAAAAAGAGGAAAGAGGTAACTCGCTCGCGTGACCCGCTCGCGCAAGTTTTGGACTTAAAAATTTTGTAAAGTGTTTTTTAAACAAGTCTTAGTATATCTTTGCGCAAAGGATCGCGCGACCCGCTCGCTCGGGGAGGGGGGGGGGGGAATTTTTTGTGTTTTTCTCTTTTATTCTATTCTTCTCGCTCCTAATCCTTATTTATGTGTTTTTCTCCTTTCAGTTTGGTCTCTTAGACCCCTTTTAGATCGAGTCCTTCTTTGTTTTGATAGTTCCGTTTGTGCTTGTTCTTTTTTATTTTCATTGAGTCTTTTGGTTTTAGTTTAGTTTTCAACAAGCTATACCATGGTCTATATTACATATTTATATTTTCTATTAGCTATCATTGTTCTTTTGTTTCTTTATTTTCTTTTGTCGAGTATTGACAAGTGAATTAGTGGCTCCATTTGGAGCGATTGAACTTTATCGCCATATTATTATACATTCACCTGGGTTGTGATTGTCAAGATCGAGGTAATGTCGTTCCTTCCTTACGTACTCTCCTTTATTTTTTTTTATTGTTTCATTGGGGACAATGAAAAGTTTAGGTTTGGGGGCATGCACTTACATCCACATTATTATGCACCGATTTTTCAAAATTTTTGATACTTATGCTTAAATAAATGATGTTACAGACGTTTTTGCAATCCTGAGTCGATACTTCTTATTAGGTAACTTGGATTATTATAGAATGGTAAACATGAGAAGATGTGGTTAAACATTTGCTGAAGTCCTGATGCGATGTTTTAGGTTATGTATCATTCAAATTGTAGTTTTATATCATAGATTTGCACACAAACCTATGCAAAGCACGTAGTCACTTGAATACATGTTTGATGTGAGCTGTAATATGATTCGGATTTTTAGATAACATATAGTGCGGAGACTAAACCCGGTGAGCCTTTGAGCCTATCTTTTCTTTATAAAGGATTAAGAATACATTTTTGTTTGTCAAATTTTATTAAAATAGCGCATTAACTCGTTGTTTAGTCTCATTATTCTTGTTTTGGTTAATAGTCAAGTTAAAATATTTGCTACCATGCTAATAATCTTCTGTCGTAAACGTTGAAGAACCGTATCACCCTTGGATATGATTTTATGCCTTCTTTGTTTTGCACCTTTTTGACCTCTAACCTATCCAAATAAATGATAAAATTTCCTTAGTTCACCCCTTTGGGCCTTTGAAGTGCCTCTTCTTTAATCACCATGATCCTTTTTTTACTCTAACTTGGCCAAATTGGAGTTCACCATTGAAAGATTGATCAACTTTTAGTGGTGATAAGACGATGTGTTGATTAAGAAGAAGAAGAAAATAAGATGATGTTTGGGGTAGTCGCCTTGGTATTCAATGAATATTCACTTCAAAATTAACAAAAAGAAAAAAAAGGTTGAAAGAAGAAAAGAAAAAAAAAAGAAGAGGAAAGAAAATAAAAAAGTATGAAAAGAAGATAATGAAAAGATGAAAGTTGGTAGAAGAATGAATGAAAGAAATTGAATATGCCTTACAATGCCATTCTGAAGATTCCTTGATGAATCCGTTCTATTCTTTTTCATTGTCTGAGCCACACTACAACTTTTGAAAAATCCTATTTGATCCTAGAAAACATGGTTTGGATATGTAAACGATGGTAGGGGGATTAAAATATGGTAACGATTAATTTTTCTTGACTATTGGCTTCCTATCCAAGAGACTACTGTTCTTTCATGTCATGCGTCTTTTACAAGTCATATGTGAGCATTTCTCATTTTGAAAACATGTTTCCTTTGCTCCCATATATTAGTGAGATTACACATGTTCTGAATATTTCATTTAATAGTATAATTAGCATTATGAGATTCGTAGTCAAAGCATAGTTGGATGGTTATCCGAGTTATATTACAAGTTCATGACATGCTCGTGTTCAGTTGACTACCACATCACACACGTGCAATTTTATGAGAAACTCTATTGATGTATACGATGCATGTGCTTGGGATTGTTTTTTATGACGTAGGTGGATGTTTGGTTCCATTTCTTCTTGTTCGTTATTCTACTTCAAATCATTGTTTTATAATAAAGATGGTTGTGGGTGAACCCTCACGAGACTTCACTCATCCTCCTAGGGACACCTAGGGGTTTAAAAGGCTTGTTGCATGTGCTAAATTCAATTGCGTTGCCTGCGACAGTAAGTTAGAATATTTTAATTGTACTTTAATTTTATTTTGATGTTTTTCTTTGCTCGAGGACTAGCAAAGTGTTTGTTTGGGGGTGTGATCGGGAACGAATAGTCTTTAAGATATGCTTTGCTAGCGCACTACATTTAGTTATTAAGTGTTTTTAATGTGTATACTATGTTTTGTAGGATTTGGAGCTTTAACTTGAAAATGCACTAAAATTTGATGATTAGTGGCTTTGGAAGACATTCGTGCTCAAAAGGTGATTCCGGTGAAAGCTAGAGACAGTAGCAGTCTTGGTAAATTGCTTTTTTGACAAGGAAGGCTTTGGATTTGAGAACTTTCGCTAAAGATATAAAATGTAGATCTTGGAGTTACAAACATGTGGCCACAAACAGTGAGTAAATCCAAGGTTCGTGCAAAAAGTAATCGCAATTCTACAAAAGTCGCACAGAGTAGTAAAAAGTACCTTGCGTGAGCAACCTGTGAAAAAAATAAGAATAACATATTTCGTTAAATTAGATCACCCATCCAGAAATGTAAATACAAGTTTTAGTGCGATTAGTCTTAGAAAGGCCTCCTACTCCTTCCAAAATATATATAAATCCTATTCTAAATTAGAGTTACACAATATTATACACATCCTTCAACAACTAAAACTTCAGCCATTGAAGAGGGAGAAGCAAGGAAAAGAAGAAGAAGATCAAGGATTCCCATAGCCTCCTCCATCAACCTCTTGTCAATCTTTGATTCTATGGCTACCTAGACCGATATCTAGGGTTTCAATGAAATCCTAGCCATGTAATAGGGTGTATTTTACATTTTTCTTTTAGTTTTATTATGTATGGATGATGATTACATGTTTAGAGGATTTTAATTAATAAAATTGTATTCATTGATTAAATTGTTACTTTCAAAATCTATTCTTGTCTTAGATCTTTTTTGGATGTGATGTGCTCAATAGCCTATATTTGTTGTGCTTGTATCGATTATTTACATGTAGTAGTGTTTATTTGAATTTTAATATCAAGTTGTCGAATAGTTCATACCTAGGGAAGACAGAGTGTGTTGTAACCCTAGTTTAGTGTGTGATACTCCGTGCCAACCAAAGATGAATTATGTTGATGCTTGAATAGTAGTTATCTTCTTGACGGAGGAAACGGGCTTGTAACTACGATTCCCGATTATCATCCAATGTAATAAGCTAATTGAATGCATATATACCCTTATTATGAAGCTAGTGGTGGATTTGCAATCCTAAGTTCAATACACATATTTATGAAAACAACTTTTAATCGTTTTCATAGTTAGATTTATTTCCTTTGTTTCTTAGTTTAATTAAAATCAAAATCAAAATTCAATTTTCTTAATTAAATAGGTTTAGTTTTAAAAATTAAAGTGCTTTAGTATTTCAATCTCTGTAGGTTCGTCCTCTACTTCCATATTAAAAATCTTTTAAAATAGAGTATACTTTTATATCTTGATTCTGACGAGATCATATATGTCGATATATATTGTTTGTGAATGAATGGGCAAAAAACATTAGTTTAGTCAATTAAATGGATAATTGGATTTTCTAAATTTATCACACATTGATAACTATTGAATATTTTATGGGTAATGAATAAAGAGTGGTTGTATTTTTTCAAAATTAAAAATTCTTATTAGTTCATTGTAAGTATAAGAGCTACTCTGTGTCACTCATTTATGAGTGATTATTCCATACGGAGGGTATTTCTTATTGATTACCAGATATAAGTTTCTTATAAAAAGTTAGTGGGCGAGGGACTGATATTCTAACTTCCACAGTTTTCCATAGACGGTTAATTGTAAGGTGAATAGAATATTCTGTGTCACTCATTTATGGGTGATCATTCCATACAGAGGGTAGACTATTCATTGGTTAATAGATGTAAACTTCCTTTGTTTAATCAATGAGACATGTTAAAGGGTGACCACTAGACGAAGGCACTACTTAAGGTGGTTGTCATTGGATTCTAGTTATTGGTGAACACTAGCTAAGCTATGGGTAAGGGACTTCACACGGCCATTATCCAGAAACTTAGAGACCAAAAGTTTAGGAGTCATGAGTTGTTTTGTAAGAGTTGCACGATACTCATGATGTGTTTCCCAATCAAGCTATGAGATTATGATCGCTACACGAAGACATGATTTCATAGGCTTGACATCCTGAAGACAATTAATGAGTTGGTTAAGGGAATTGCAATGTATCATATAGTTGTCATGTTTATGCTTTCCATGTTGTGATTCTGTTATATTGTTTTACATTTTAGATTCATTACATCTAGCCCACCTAGTATAACCATGATTCAGAATAAGTTAATTGGAAATAACTACGTTGAATAGAAACTGGACTTGGATGAATTATTAACTGCTAATGGATGTATATACGTTCTTACCATTCTTTGTCCACCTATTCCAAGCTGTGACACCCCAATATATCTTGCAGATCAATGTTGACAGTGGATAAAAGTTGATGGCATAGCTCGCTCTTACATACTGGACTCTTTGTTTGATATGTTCAAGCAGAAACATCAATCTTTCCATACTGCCCGTGCCATAATAATGAACTTCGATGATATGTTTAGGGAACTGAGTCGAGCTGCAAGGCTTATAGCATTGGAGTTAGTCATGGACACCAGAATGTTGCAATTAACTTCAATAAGAGAGCATGTTTTTAAAATGGTTACTTATTTTAGAGTACTAGAAGTTCTGGGTTCCAACATTGATGGTGAGACTCAAGTTGACATAATCTTGCATTCGTTGCCTTCATCATTCACTCAATTTAAAAGGGTTTTTTAAAATGAGAAATAGTTTTTTCAACAAGTGAATTGATGAGCTCTCTTGAGGCAACGAAGGATATAGTCGAAGAGGAGTCAAATGTTCAGAACATTTGAATGGTTTCATCTTCTAGAACTAAGTCTATGGGCTCAAGTTTAGAGAAGAAGAAGCAAGGCTCAAGTATATGTGAGCCTATCCCAAATATTGGGAAGAAGGCAAGACTTGCAAATGGAAAGGCCGATGATGTGCCAAAAGGAAAGTGTTTCCATTCACTTCAACAAAAAGTGGTTTTAGTGACAATTCATTTTACTCGCCAAAAGTCAGTACTTCCTCACCAAAGCCTTTTGCGCGAAAATAATTTCCTCGCCAATTTCGCCACCAAAGGGTTGTCTTAAAAAGTATCGTGCGTGGAAAAAATTTCCTCTCCAATGAAAACTCTATAACAACAAACTTTTCCTCGCCATTGAGTAAACATTTCGTCACCATATTGTAATATTTCCTCAGCCAAAATTCTGATTTGTGTTCACAAATTTGATCATTATCGACAAATTATTTCCTTGCCAAAGATTTTCTAAATATTTTCAAAAATATATTTGCAGAAGAAAATTTTTGTCGCTAATGACTTTTTACAAAATTTACTAAATAGTATTGGGGACGAAATTTTAGTCGCTGAACATATTTTTGTCACCCATAAAAACTTATTGGAGATGAACCTATTCTTATTCCTGTTTCTATATGTAACATTATATAATAGTAATTAACACAAATGTCATTCCAAGATCCTGTCCAAAACACAAACAAATTTTATTGAAAAATTATGCTTTGACTGTACTAAAAAAATATATACATTGTGTCCATTCAAAACATAAACTAACGGATATAACAAAAAATAAAAAATCAATGCTTTCCATTGTCTTGTTCATAACACCTCAACAAAATAAAATGTGGTCGGTCCTCTACCAATCAGCCATGTCCATCCCGAATCTACAACAAAAACAAACAGAAAGCATTCGAAAATTACAAGTTCTTAAAAAGCAAAGAACACATGACGTGTAAACATAATTTCTACCAAAAATTCAGCAGAGCTCTACTTGTTTATTGGACAATCCATAAACCAAATCAATATTTCTTTCAACCTGACAATTGAGCAACAACAAATTAACAAAATATGAAGTAGTTGAATTTTGAATATTGGATTAGTTGCACCTTACAATATGTATGGAGCACCGTCAAGAATTCAAGGAAAATAAATCAATCCACAAAGAGTTTAGTTAATTCATAAACATTGAATTTATAGTTAACTAGGTATAACCTGTGGCTATAGCCACTACCGAGCAATTCTAATTTCCCATGCGTTCGGATAGTAATTGCCACAAAAAGGGATAAATGAACCTACTACGAAATAGGGAAATAAAGTTCACAATTGGGCAGGAAATCACCCTAAAAAGATTTTACCAATAAAATTAAAATCCTATCTAACACATCTTAGGCTTTGTTTAGTTCATTGATTTAGTGACTAGGGAAAAAAAAGTAAACATATGAGTATAACTATATTCTTTATTCGGTTAGTAAGATAACAAAAAGTAAGTGTAGAGTTAAAAAATATATATATTTTGCAGCATGAAGCTATAGAAATTAACACATATCAAAATAAATTCATAGCAAGAGTTGTCCTACATCCAAAAATGTATATCGAATCACTGCAAGTAGCTTGACTATTAATTTGCTCCAAGTCTTAATCCAGTCTTACAAATGTTAACGTGGCAGAGTCATATAATAGAGTAAGCATAAAATCAATGAGAGATTTGGACTTCTAGTGTTTTTAATGTAGTGAATAGATTGCATGAAAGATGAAATGGTACAAACTGAAACATATATCAATCATTCAATCAAACTCAAATTAGGAGCCTATAGATACCTTTACCTAGGGAAAGAAGTACCAAGATGGACATCACTGTTAGAACGAATATGAAAAGTATACCAATCTGTACACCCAAATGCTTTTCAGTAGTATAGTTGAACCAATGTATAACATTAGCCTAAAACATTTCAAGAAAATCAGGGCTTATGACATACCAAGGTGAGAATTGATTGAAGGAAGAAAAATGAATCATGACATTCAAAATGCTTAACTGATTTCTCAACTTATTCTTTTTTCTTTCGTATTTCCCTCATCACTTTCCTTATTAACCAAACAATGGAATATGTTTTCCTCTATGTTTTCCTTTTTTTCCCTCAATAAATCCAAGAACCAAACAATGGAATTTGTTGGGGCCTATTTGGTAATTTGTATCTATTTATCACATGATTCTTTTGCACCTCCAATGTAGTTGTGTATATCCTTTGAGGATACTAGAGCATAAAAAATAAAATTAGAGGTATGGAACAAATAAATAAGCAAAATATGTACTCTTCACAAGAAAAAGAAAAACTTAACAACCAAAAGGCACTCAACCATCCAATATAAGTCTTAATGGGATTCGTATAAGTTATAATGGAATAGAAATCAAGAAAAACATTATAAAGGAACAGAAATCACATAAATCAACAATTATTTTTCACATAATGTCCCTTCACCAACAAATTTAAACTATTAAGAAGGTTTATTCCTTACGAGACATGTAGAAAAAACTCCTTCTGGGTATTACATATTTGTTGTTCAAGAATTCAGCCTCCTGATCGTCACTAGTTTCATTAACAACTAAGTTATTAAAAATTGGGATCATCCTTTATTCACTATAATGAAGAGGGGAACCTAAGAAACCAATAAGAAAGCCAATGTCACAGGAATAAGGCTTGAAAAAGGTCATATGCTTGAGATGACTGATAGCCTGCAAAAGTAAGCAGTGTGGACTGTGGAAACATATTGTTCAAGGCAAAGGATACATATAGCTCTTAGTTGTAGCAGCCAATGCTAAGTCATCAATGTAGACACCCATTTTGAATTCAGACCAATAAGCCCTTCCATGTTAGATAGCATATCCCAGTACACAAAATGAAGTAAAGCCTAAAAAGCAGAAAAGGATGGTAAATAAGCAAAAAAAATAAATATGCTAAGCGAATTTGCTGACTTAAAAATTATTGTCCAAAATCTAGATGTTGAGATAATTATGAAGCAAGACAAGAAACAACACGATTATAAATTATTACTATCCCCAGTAAAATAAGAGAAAATGATCATGGTTAACAATTGTACAGATAACTAGTATTTTTGTCCATATAGAAGATAAAGTTTGTTTCATTGGGACAAAATTTTGTTTTATTTAGTATTTGTGCTCTAATGTACCTCAGTGTTGTAAAAGTCACATTCTTAACTATTAAGAACTCTACTGAGTATAAACCCTTGCTTTGATAGGAATTTCGGATGCTATAAAATGATCAGTACAGGGATTCAAATAGCTACACAACAGTTGACATTTACTATAGAAACCAACCAAGAAGCAATTGGATCTGACAAAAAAATAATCATAGGTGCTTAAATCACAGCATAGCTTTGTCATAGATAAGGCACCACTGAATTGAATCATAGCTTATGAAAAACTAAACAAACAAAGAAATAAAAAAAATCATAGAAAATTTGAAGCAAACAATGATTTTCAATTTAAGTACACAAATAGAGAGTGCAATGAGAATGCAAATCTTGTAATCCCTTCAAACAAAACCCAAGGCCTAATATGTAAGTAAAGTGAGACAATCACAAATGAATATGGAGAAAAATTATGCCCTAAAGTCTAGTAATATTAATCATCACAAGAATCAATAATTGAATGAAGAACAAAATACATCAAATCTCTTCCAAGCAACCCCACCAATTTATTATCCTTCATCACAGGTCAATACACATGTGTTGTTCTTTTAATTAATCTCTAACTAATTTCAAATCAACACCAACATTATTTTATATTAGTCTAAGCCTTTAGATTGTATCTATCTATACATATCTATATATAAACTAATTAAGCAAACCAACCCATAATAGTGAATCTAAGCAATGAAGAAGCAGAAGAAAGGAGTCATGTAAGTGTACAAGTTTCACATCGAAATCCCATACCGGAGTCCGAATCAACGAATAAAAAAATCAGTTTGGGGGCTAAAAAAATCAAGAACTTACTGAGAAAATGTTTGCACCCAAAAATTGCTAAGGGTTTTTGAGCCCGAATGAAATATTGCAATGGGTTTGAGGGTGGCTGGCCCAAAGCAAGTAGGAGTGGTCGGCCCAGAGATTGCAAAGGCCCATCAGGCTCAAGGGGTGAAAATCATGTGGTTCAGAAAGACAAGGTTGTTGTCTTAAGTTTGGCAGAGTCTGATAGGTGAAGTTAGTCATGAACTGACCAATCGGGCACTATCGTAAATGAATAATAGCAAGTGTGGGAGCCTGATGGATAATATTAGTAACAGGCATGACGATCGGACACCTTGCTAGGAATGAATGGTAAAGGCCAATTACATAAGCCCGATTGATTAGTAAGCATTCGTAAGACTATCATCGGGCATGAAAGTCAGAAAGCATGACAAGTAGTGGAAGCTACGAGCCCGATCTGACTGAAGATGTGATAATGTGAGCCGGATGAGCCAAACATAGAAGGCATCCCAATTTTATCTATCATGGTGGCGTTATCCTGATTTTAAGGAAGCACAATAAGTTTGGTAAAGGAATCTGATCATGTCAAACTAGATATGGAAGGCTAATCCCTAAAATATTGGGATTGATTCAATTAGGATTGGGATAAGGCAAGAATTTGGAATTAGGAAGGATTCTATAGTCAATCAACTGCTTGGAGCGCAAGTCAAGGAAACCTTACCTTATCTGGACTGCTCTAGGCTGCTATAAATATGGAAGCAAGGTAATCGTGCAGGACACTCTGCGTCATCTCAAAAAATAGCACTCCTAGCATTCTTTTAAAGCATTCAAAGTATTCAACCTTTGTTTCTTAGCATCCATAGCATCCATAGAAAATAGGTCCGTCCTTTTTGTTATTTTTCATAACTATTTTCATTCTTTGGATAAATCATAGCCTGTTCTAATCTTGTTCTTTTGTTGTATGTTTTATTCTCCAAACATTTAATGAATCTGTATTTTAATAATCGTTTGTGATTATTTACCTAGTAAACTCTTGCACTTTTTGGCTTGTGCGCTTTAGTGCTGCCAAAGGATTTTTGATGAGGGTACTTTTCTACTCATCACACACAGTCACTCTGTTTAGAAGTCTGGTCTTAAAATCTTGAGTATCACTTACTCAAGCATTATAGGAAATTAGTTTCCACACACCAAACCACCATTGGTTCTCGCATGCCCGCACAAAACTACTAGCAAACATTTTGGCACGCCCGGTGGGACCGTAGTGCTAAGTTATGCCTTCAAAGAAAAAAGGGAAAAATGGCAGGACGATCCTGCTATTGACCCTGCTACTGAAGAGAGATTGACCCTGCTGCGGTGTGACGCAAGAGGTAATTTTGGAAGTCCTTGAAATGAACGTTGAACCTATGAGGCGAGACTACAACGCATTGATAGGTTTGATGGGTAACTTCAAGGAGTTAATCGGAAAAATGGCCAAAATACATTGGGGTCAGATTAACCTCGTTTTGTCCACTAAGACCACGCACGATAAGTTCGACGGCCTGACTTCAGAGATCTTAGGCCTGTCGAAAATCCTTGCCACATTGGTAGAGAGGTTGACTCCGAGGTTGACTCCAGAAAGCTCTAAAGAATACATCGGCTCTTCTAGATGGGCTGATAAAAAGAAAGACCCTATTTATGTCATCCCAAATCTATGAGGGCAGAATGGGTTAAATAAGAAGACGACACACAAGAAGGGGAATCGGGCAGCGGAGAGGTCATCGATCCAAATGGATCAGCCTCACCAGTTTTTATCAAACCATTAGGCTATGACACAGATCCAATCGGCCGCACCCACCCTCCCATGTCCACGCTGCTGGGGGGAAAAGAGCTAATGGCATTTTTTGGACTTATCAAGCCAATAACAATCAACATAAAATACCACCTCCAATAGCACCCCCTGTAGTGGTAGCTCAGCCCATTTCTCCATAACTTATTAATAGGGAGGAGCTGGTGGCAGCCATACACGAAGAGTATGGCCCGTTCATGAGAAGGATGGAGAGGTCGACATACAGACGGCCATACCCACCTAAAATTGACCAAGTCAACTTTCCCTAGGGGTATAAAGTTCCAAATTTTACCCTATTTTCTAGGGAAAGTGAACAGTCCTCGGTAGTTTATATTGGCCATTTTATAGTACAGTGCAAGCATGTAGGTAGCAGTGACCCGTTAAAACTAAGGTTGTTTATAATTTCACTCATGGGCATAGCATTCTTATGGTATGTCAATCTTCCTGCCAACTCTGTACAAAATTGGCAAGGGATGGAAGAATTATTTCACGGCCAGTTCTATAGGACTGAGCCTAAAACATCACTGGCAGATTTGTCCAGGATGCTACAATTAATAGGAGAGACCGTTGAGAGTTACATTGCCCATTTCTAAAAGGCTAAGTATAGGTGCAAGACGGTTTTGCCTGAAGAGAACATTAAGATGGCCATGGGGGATGTCCTTTGAACTTCGTAAGAGGTTTGAAGGGACTGACTTCCATGATTTATTCGAGTTGGCCAAGCAGGCCGCTCGCTATGAGCGCATCTTCTTGGATGAGCAGGAAAAAAAAACTTGTCTAAAGGAACGTACTACAAAGATCCTAATTACGAGGCCCACCTAGCGGACTGTGACCTTGAGGTAGAGATTGATATGGCCGAGCTAGTCTGTAAACCACCGATTGTATGTAACGCCTTAAACAAGCCCAAAGGAAGAAGAGACCCAAATGGATGAACTAGAAATGGCCACAGTAGAGCTGTATGATCTGAAGGCCGACATTCAAGACCCACTATTGGAAATCAAACTTGGAAAGGAAGGAGAGTACAAGCCTACTTATGTAAGTCAGATGTTGGAACCATAGTTTTAGGCTGAGATGATAGCACTCTGACATAAATACAAGGATTGCTTTGCCTAGGACTATGATGAGATGCCAGGGCTGTCTGGGGAACTGGTGGAACACCGATTGCCAATCAAATTGGGGTTCAAGCCATTTAAATAGCTACCTCAGCGCATATCACCGGAGGTTACTTTGAAGGTGAAAGAGGGAATTGAGAGACTCCTGGGTGCTGGGTTTATTCGGACTGCTAGATATGTAGAATGGGTCTCAAATGTAGTCCTAGTGGTGAAGAAGAATGGAAAGCTCAGGGTCTGCATTGACTTTAGAAACCTAAAGTTGGCTACCCAAAAAGATGAATATCTAATGCCCATGGCTGATTAGCTCATTGATTCGGCCGCCAAACATAAAATCTTGTCCTTTATGGATGGGCATTTAGGATGCAATCAAATTTACATAGCTGAGGAGGATGTCCCAAAGATAAATTTTTGGTGCTCGGGGGTAATTACAACTTTTGAGTGTATTGTCATTGCATTCGGCTTGAAGAATGTTAGAGCCACCTATCAACGGGCAATGAATTCAATCTTCCATGATATGATTGGACGGTTCATGGAAGTCCACATTGATGATGTGGTGGTAAAGTCTGGTGATAATGCCAATCATTTGAGGGACTTAGAAAGGGCATTCAAAAGAATGTGGGCTCACAAGCTGAAGATGAACCCACTCAAATGTACATTCAGTGTTTCAGTAGGGAACTTCTTAGGTTTCTTGGTGCACCAACGAGGGATATAGATAGATAAGAATAAGGCTCGGGCTATCCAAGTAGCAAAGCCCCCAGCCAACAAGAAGGAATTATAAAGGCTACTCGGGCAGATCAATTTCTTGAGAAGATTCATATCCAACTGTGCCGGAAAGACTCAAGTATGGACCCCACTACTGAAGATCAAGACCGATGAAGAATCCAAGTGGGAAGATAGCCATCAATAGGCCTTTGAAGGGATATAATAGTACTTGTTTACTCCTCCAGTGTTAATGCCACCTAAGAAGGGTAGGTACCTTAAACTGTATATATCGGCCTCTAATTGCTCAATAGGAAGTATGTCAGCTTAGGATAGTGAGCAAGGTAATGAGCATGCCATTTATTATTTGAGTAGGATTTAACTCCAATCGAGCAGCGCTATGCGCCGATTGAAAAGGTATGTCTGGCATTGCATTTTCATCACAAAAGTTAAGAACATATATGTTTCCTATTTCTACCTATATCATATGTTAAACTGATGTGATTAAATATATGTTGTCAAGACCTATCATGAGAGGCCAAATTGGGAAATGGACCTTGGCCTTGATGGAATTTGCCATCCAATACTGATCACAGTAATCGGTCAAAGGCCAAGCCATAGCCAATTCTCTGGCTGATCACCCAGATCCTACTAATCTGGGAGATCCGTCAGCAGCACCAAAGATAATAAATACATCCTTAGTCCCATTGACGTTGATCTTTGATAGCTCGAAGAATGCAGAAGGTACTTGGGCTGGAGTGGTCATTTTTTCGCCCAGATATAAAAAGACAAAGATGTTGTTTCGGCTCAATTTTAAATGCACCAATAATCAGGCCGAGTATGAGGCCCTCATCGTCAGACTAGAATTACTTAATGAGATGGGGGTATCATTCGTGTACACAAAAGGGGACTCAAGGCTGCTGATCAGACATATATTAGGTGAATTCCAAATAAAGAGTTCGGATCTATGCATGTTTCACTCAGTGGCTACTCAACTTATGGATTCATTTGATGAAATATGTGTGAGCTATATCCCTAGGTCAAGAAATACAGAGGCCGATAAGCTCGCAAAAGGGCGATCAACCTCGTCTGCTGGAAAAGGTTTAGAGGATCAAGGCATAACGATTCAAGTCCGATCATTGCCATTCGTGGCAAAGAGAGGCTGGTATACAACGACCAATTCAGTCTTAATGGAGAAAGACGATTGGAAAATCCCAATCATTGAATATTTAAAGCACCCAAATGTTAGGGTGGACCAAAAGGTCAGACTATTCGTAGTCCAATTTGTGGTGCTTGATGGAGAACTGTTTAACAAGCCCATTGGTGATGATGTAATTCTAAAGTGCCTCGAGAAGAAACAAGCTATGCAAGTAATGGTCGAAGTGCATGAAGGAATATGTGGAGCACATCAAGATGGTACCAAGATGAAGTGGATTTTACGAAGATATAATTATTACTGGCCGGGCATGTTAAAGGGCTACATCAGCTATGCCATAGGGTTCCAGGATTGCCAAAAGCATGCCGCAATTCAAAGAGTGTCGGCCAAAGAACTCTAACCTATTGTCAAGCCATGGGCGTTTAGAGGATTGGCCATGGATTTGATTGGCAAGGTTCTCTCACCTTCATCGGGTCAGTAATATTTTATTATAGTAGCTACAGACTACTTTACTAAGTGGGCCGAAGCAATACCATGCAGAACGGTGACTCAGGCTACAGTGATTAAATTTATTGAGGAACGCATAATACACCAGTTCGGCCTGCCAAAAACCATTACAGTCGATGGATAAGCTGAGTCAATAAACAAGATCCTCAAGGGGATTATTGAGAAAATGATAAATGAGAACCCATGGGAATGGGACAAGCCACTTTCCGAAACTCTTTGGGCTTATCGGACGTCTAAATGGTTCAGTTCTTGGGTCACTCCATTCATGCTGACCTACGGGCATGATGCTATGCTACCTATGGAGGTCACAGTTCGATCGGCCAGGCGGGCATTGCAAAATTAGCTTGAGCTTGCTAAATACACTAAAGCTATGATAGTTGACCATTAAATGCTTGTAAGAGAAATAGGTTGGGGTTCGATAGGACCCAAATCAAAAGCCCCAAGGTCCAGACTGCAGAAAAAATCATTAAAAGGGATGAACGGCTCTGGAACAAGAAGAATGGCATATTCAAAAGATTCAGAGTAAAAGGGTTTAGTATTAGTCAAAGACTGAAGAAAGGAGTCTGAATGAAAGAACAGTACCTATGCAGATAAGGAGGTGGAGTCCAAGGCTTCTTGTGGCATAATAGCCTCTCCACTAGGCTGAGACGTGGACGATTGGCGTAGTTGTTGACTTGGCTCGGGAGGGGTAGCCGTAGTGATTTCCTCGGCTAGTGCACCAATACCCTCACTTGACATGGTTTGGATAGCCTCTGTGGAAAAAGAGCCATCAGCCGTAGCCCAATCCTCAACGCTTGGGACTAGAGGACCCTCAGGAATAGGAGAACTGAGATCGGCCACGATTGTATCTTCTGCCTGCTCAGAGGCCGATCACATAGCAACAATGGGATCCACTTGATTGGTTAAAATGTCTTCATTTCTGTCTACAACTAGGTGGGCCATTTGTTCCACTTCTCCTCTAGTGGGTCCCATGGTTGTATCATCCCTGGGCAATTCCTCACTGCTGGAGGAGAGGACTACTTGTTCTGGGATGGACCCCTCAGCAGGAGCAATATCCTCATCCCCATCTGAAGGAGTCAAGGGTGGAATAATGTGGAGGGGCATAACCCTCTCTACAACACGCTCAAGGTAGGCCGCCACCTAAGAAGGAAAAGCTGGGAGATCAGTTGGTAGAACTCAGGCACCAGGGGATGGGGTGGTTTGAGAGCCCTGCCCGATTAGTAATGTATCCTCTTCGGGATCCTCATCCATAAACTGGAATGAAATAGAAGGGGATCAAAAGGGTAAATGGTTTTAATTGGATAGTACAAAGTAAGAAAGAATAGAATAAATACCAGAGTAGATGAGATTGATGTTTGCTTCTTCATCTTCACTGGTTCGGGGCCTGGTACTTGCTTACGGATCGGCCTCTTTACCACTTGTTTTCGTCGTATAGGTACTAATGTGGTAGCAGGTAATGACATTACGAATTAAAGAATGGCCTCAACAGTAATACCCTTTAATATTTGGGAAGCCCGATTAGACCACCATTTGAAGAACTCCTCCGATACAATAGGTCGGGCAGAGAACTAATCAAACTTGAATGCTGCTTTCAGTTTGTTCGAGTGCTCTTTAATCTTCTTCACCTACTCGTCATTCACAATAACATCGCGTTCCACCCAATCAATAATTACAGTTATGGCAGGAGGAACGGGTACCATTTAAGAAAGCCCAAACTGATGGGCATAAAGCGGAGCAAAGTAGTACTCTACCCCACATTTACTATTGACAGAAGGGATGCTCGGGCTAAAGATTATGTCCTTTGCTACCAAGTAGCTAGAGAAGATTTCATTGTAAGTAGACTGGGTCCCCGGGCCTTAGTTAGCAGGGTTATTAGGAGGTTGTAGAAAGGTGGGAAACTGAAGAGAAGAAAAGGGAGTGAAGAGAGGGGTAGTCCAAGAACACTCCTCATAAAAGAACGAGAAGCACATCTCGAAGGAGTAGGAAGTAGGAGTAACGTCCATGAAGTGGATAGCGAAAATAGGAATGCTATCAAGATGGCGGGCGACTGGCCAAAATTGTTGAAAATAGGAGTAAAGCCACAGTTGGAGGATCCAAATCGAGCTTCCGCTAGCACTGAAGCCTATGTGAACAAAGTCTGTCATACCACGGACCAAGTGCACCCAGATGAGAGTGGCCAAAGCTAGAGGTTTGCCCGATGCCAAAACAAGAGCTAAAGTGGTATACTCCTTTGTGATGTCTTGACTGGCCGAACAGAAGAGGTATCTATTTAGCAAGTAGATAAGGAAGGCAGTGTGCTCAATATCGGTCATATCCGTTCCTTCTTTGCCCATTGAGGCAACCAGGAAGCTGCTGAAGGATGTAATCGGCCTGTAGGACATGGCCCCAACTCTGACAGACTCTTTTTGGGGATAAGCAAAGCTGGCCGTTCTGACATCAAGACATGGCATAATCTCCTACCCATAAGGGTGCAGACTGAGCAGATAACTAACGCCATTGACCGTTGGGCACATCAGACCACAACGAAAGAGAAACCCATTACAAGAAGAAGGCCAGAATAGGAGGGCAGAGAAGAAGAGCGGTCACTCTATCTCCAACCTTGACCGACTAAGCATGATGGCATCGTAGATGCCTCTTGTCTCCAGTCATCGGCCTTAGAGCCCGATACCCTCATTACCCACTTGTCCTAGTCTGTAGCAAGCGTAGGCCAACCCCTGATTTGGTAAGTGGATGTCCAGATCTTGCTCCAATGGGCAGGGTGTAAAGAAATGATTCGTTTGCCAACGGCGAAAAATAAGGGTTGAAAGGCACCGGAGGATCACCACAAAATGCCGTACCAAGGCTAGGCACTACTAGGGTAGCATCAAAAGTTTTCTAATGTGTGAAATATTCAGTGGAGATCTCAGAAGTATGGGTTTTGGCTAGGGCCCTCAACTCTTTGCATTTGTTCTGTGGTGGAGGATCATCTACAAAAGTCTACTTACCTTTGGATGGTGCTACCGGAGCAGTTTTGCGGGCCATTTTCAGAGATGGAGGTTTTCTTTGTCAAAAATATTTAGAGAGAGGAGCTCGTGGTGCTGCTGGTTCTAGATAGAGAAAGAGACGCAAATGATTTGAAAATCTCATCACTTTAGACGTTGAGCATTTAATGTGGAGTGACTACGGGGATTCCCAAAGATCTTATAGTCTCTGCATGATGGATACATGGGAGGTTCAAATTCAAAATATCACATCAACCAGGGGCAGGACATTTGATATGACCTTTTGGGGGGCAATTGTTGGCACCTAAAAACTGCCAAGTGTTTTTAAGCTCAAATGAAGTTTTGAAATGGGTTTGAGGATGGTTGTACTAAAACAAGTAGGAGTGGTCGGCCTAGATATCGCAAAGGACCATCGGGCTTAAGGGTTGAACATCACACGGTTCAGAAAGACAAGGCTATTGTCTTACGTTTGGCAGAGTCCGACAGGTGAAGTCAGTCATGAACTGACCGATCGGCCACATTCATAAATGAATAATAGCAAGTGTGGGAGCCCGATGGATAATATGAGTGATAGGCATGACGATCGGACACCTTGCTAGGAATGAATGGTAAAGGCTGGTTACATAAGCCCGATGATTAGTAAGCATTCATAAGACTATCATCGGGCATGAAAGTCAAAAAGCATGACAAGTAGTTGAAGCTGCGAGCCCGATCTAACTGAAGATGTGATAGTTTAGCTGTTATGGTGGCATCATCCTGATTTTAAAGAAGCAGAGTCCGTGTGGGAAAGGAATCTAATCACGTCTAGCTAGATATAGAAGGCTAATCCCTAAAATATTGGGATTGATTCAATCAAGATTGGGATAGGGCAAGAATTTGGATTTATGAAGGATTCTACAATAAATCATTTGCTTGCAGCACAAGTTAAGGAAGCCTTGCCTTATCCGGACTGCTGTAGGTCACTATAAATATGGAAGAAGGCCAACCGTGTAGGATACTCCACGTCATCTCGTAAAACAGCACTCATAGCATTCTTTCAAAGCATTCAAAGTATTCAACCTTTTTTTCTTAGCATCCACACCATCCATAGCAAATAGGTCTGTCCTTTTTGTTATTTTTCTCAACTGTTTTCATTCTTTGGACAAATCAAAGCCTGTTCTGATCTTGTTCTTTGGTTGTATGTTTTATTCTGCAAATATTTAATAAAATCTATATTTTATTTTAATCATTTGTGATTGTTTACCAAGTAAGCTCTTGCACTGTTTGGCTTGTGCGCTTCAGTACTGCCAAAGGATTTTTGATGAGGGTACTTTCTTACTCATCACCCACAGTCACTCTCCAAAGGATTTTTGATGAGGGTACTTTCTTACTCATCACACACAGTCACTCTATTTAGAAGTCAGATCTTAAAGTCTTGAGTATCACTCACTCAAGCGTTATAGGAAATTAGTTTACACACACCGAACCACCATTGGTTCTGGTACGCCCGCACAAAACTACTAGCAAACAGAAAATAACGAGTGTAAAGGAGGAGAAAAGATCAAGGCACAAAAATCAATTTAAATGGGATCAAAAAATTTGTATTTTATTCCTGCTTTTATGTATTCATCCTCATTAAAAGAATCAAAGCACATAACTATTCGAACTACATAAGATATTCAACACATTTTCAGCTATGTGACCAATAAACAAATCCTTAAAAAGCATCATCTTGAAATAACACATGAATGAGTGTTCAGGTACACTTTTAATACTATTACATAAATGTTGTACACATATGAGGCACCACAAAAATTACAAAGATGCAATCTAGTACAGCATGAATCAAAATGCAGAAAACTCTATTAATATTTGAGCAACAATTAAATAAACTTCACTCACAAAGAGAAAAACAATTGAACGAAAATTAGAGGACTCAACATATTCAATTGAACGACCAAAGTGACATTCTGACAACAAAATTATAAAGAAGAGGTCCTCTATATCTAAATTAGATTGATATTCTGACAAGATCGATTTTGAATACGAGCATTGGTATATACACACACATAATGAGAGAGACAGAGAGAGACAGAGTGAAACTTGGAGAGAGCAGATGTGTGGGAATGGCAATGGCAGAGGCTATGTGAGAGGAGGGTGAAAGCAGTGGCTATGTGAGTCAGCAATGATGAAATAGAGAGGAATGAGGGGGTCTGCGAGAGAGGGAGGAGGGGGTTTGTGTGAGAGAGAGAGAGAGAGTATGGTTTCCAGAGGAGGGGGTCTGCGAGAGGGAAAAGGGGGTTTGTGAGAGAGAGAGAGAGGGAGAGAGAGTAAGGTTTCCAGAGAGAGAGAAAGGATGGGGGTCTACGAGAGAGGGATGATGGGGCTCTGCAAAAGAGGGAAGATAATAAAGAGTAAAAAGTTTTAGGGGGAAAATCACACGTTTAGCAAGGAAAACTACTTTCCCTCAGCAATGGTATGTATTCGCCAGAAAATTTGTTTAATTTGTTGCCAAAACGTTTTCCTTATAATTAATTTTTTAGACTTATCTTTAGCGAACTCGTCCGAAGTAAGTTTTGGTGAAGAAATACATTTCACCGCTAACAAAATGTTTTGCATAATTATTTTTTTAGACTTAACTTTAGGCGAGCAAATTTGTTTTCCCCGCTAAAACATACTTTTTGTGAGGAAATCTCATTTTCCTCGCCAAAGTAGGTTTGGCGAGAAAATTTATTTCCTCGTTAAATAAAAGGGGAAATAATTTTTATAAACCAGTTACTTTAGGTGAGGAATTTGTTTTTCCATCGCCAGAGAATTCACTATAGGCGAGGAAAATGATATTTCGTCACCAAACACTATACTTTTGGCGAGGAAAACATATTTTCTCGCCAAAATTGATACTTTAGGTGAGGAAAGAAGACTTTCGTCGCCATTTGTGTGTACCTTTCAACTTTTTTGGCAACAAAATATAATTTCCTCGCCAATACTATACTTTGGGCGAAGAAATTTTGATTTTCTCGCCATGTTTTGTCACTAAAGCACATTTTTGTTGTAGAGATTGTGGCATGAGAGGGCATTGGAAAAGGAACTTTGTGGAATGCTTGACTGCCAAAAAGAAGGGTATGATCTTATCACTAGCTTTTGAAGTAAGTTGAAAAACTAATTCTAAATTTTCTGATTATATCTATAATTGTTGCAGGGGATTGAAAAAATAAGAATGTGCATTGATTAGAAAATCTTGATTGCTTTTTGGAATCTGATGCAAGAGTTGATATTAGATTAGTAGTTTTATATTGTAATAAAACTTATAGAGTTGTTAGATGAATTTAGTTTTGAATTAATGAATATTAATTATTCTTTTAATTTTGGCACTGAAATTGTTATTAAAAGAAGTTATTCTTTTAATGTGATCTAATAACTTGTCAAGCAAGTATGGTGCATGTTTACTCTTGCTTCTTGTATATTATCTAATGTAGTATTTAAATAACTCATGGATATTTTACCATCTAAAAGATAAAACCTTCAACTAATTCTATAAGCATTTGGTTTTAGAGGCTAGATCATATTAATCTAAACAGGATAAATAGGGAGTGAAGGATTAGATCCTAAACTTTTTTGGTTGTTGAGACCACTAACATTTGTCAATCCTATTTAGAGGGTAGTATATTCATGTGGCCTTTGTTTTGAAAGAACACACAACCGAAGGCTTATTAGAATTAGGGCATTCTCACGTATGCGGGCCAATAATCATTAGAGTTTCAAAGTAGTCTTGGCTAATCTAGATACTGATATAGATTTACCTATTGCACCTTTATACTCAATCTTTTGAAGAAATTCAAAAGGCTTAGAATGAGGAGCTATTGGTAAAAGACTACATCAGTGCCTTTCCGATTTGATCAAAATGGTAAGTATCTGTCTAATGCATTTAATGTCTATATAAGATAAGAATGGGATTCTTTCTCAATCGTCTGCACCTAGTGCACCTCCATTACATGGTGTAACAGGTAGAAGGAACTATTTTTGTTTAGATATGACTAGGTCATGAGATAAGTTATTTTGATTGACTACTATTTCTTGAGTTTTCTCGATGGAACCACAATGTATCTAGAGAAAAGAAAATTTAGTTGAGGAATAATTTTGGTAAAGGAAGGATAATTTTAAGAAAGTAGGAGTGAAAGTTAATTATTTCTCAAGGCAATCTATAAATCATCTAGAACAAAACTCTACTACCTCTTCATTCATTCTGGCACCGGTACCTCATTATATTTGGAGAATTCTCAGCATTGCTAAAATCTTCTTATGCATTGAAGTTTCACATTGAGGAAGCTCTAGTCTGTGAATTACATAAGTTAACAGACTTATGCAATCATCCAGAGATAAGTACATCTATTTTGATATGTTAGTCAAAATACTTTGGATTCGTCTAAAGTAAGGATATATCTTATAGGATGAAAGGATCCTTGTCAAAGAGAGTGTGGTGGTAATTATAGTTCATCATATTGATGACATCTTTATTACTGAGAAATGTTAAAGGAACATTATCGATGGTTAAGTTTTTACCACATACTTGATTTTTGTGATCTCGATGAGGCAAGCAATAATCTTTGGATTATGCTCATTCAAGATTGAAAAGTTAAAGTAATGAGATTATCTCAAACTTCTACATCGGAAAGTTACTGGCAAGATTCAACATAGAGGATTTCAAGAAAGATTACTCACCTTTTGAACATAACCTATTGCTCTTCCAAAACATGCATCTTACGCCGCAAAATGAAAGATGTCGCATAAAAGGTGTATCATATGCTAAAGGCTAATAATAAACTTTTTATGTGATGTTAGGTGGGATATATGTTATACCGTTAAGGTTGTTTAGATATCAGTCCAAACGGACGTTTAGTTCCCTGAACTATCATAAAGACAAAATTCTCTAGGGCTTGAGAAAGAACTAATAAATATATGCTATATGATTGTGATTTGGAAAATGTTCGAATACGCTGCACTAAATCCATGTCTAATGATGTCTTTTAGTCTAGGGATGTTTTACTATGGATTATTTTCAGTCGTCGATCATCAAATTGTATTTTGCAAAACCTCACGGGTTAAGTATTTTAGCAAGTCACATAGACAATGTTGTTGTTAGTTTTAACACTATGTGGTTATGAGTGCAAGTGGGAGTTTGTTAGGAATATGCGCTCAAACCAGTTAGTTGGACAATGGAATATCATAATGTATTTATGTATGTTAGTTCATGAGATAAATATTAGACTGAAATCCTTAAACATCATTGTATGTGAATCATTTATGTATGTGATTACACATGTGAGATATGAATCACAAATCTTTGATGTTTCAGATAAGTCACAATGGATGATAAGTCTAGATAACTCATCAGGTATGCACTATAACATGATTAACGTCTAGGTGGTAGAATTATGAATCTCATTCATAAGAGTCTTTGACTCTTGGTTGATATGCTAGTGCACGCAGTGCATTGACGGACCAGAGTTAAACCTATTGATCTTGTCAATATCAAGATATAAAAGTATACTTTACTTTTCTAAAGATTTGTAGTGTGGAAGTAAAGGTCGAACCCACAGAGATTGATTACTACAGCTCTTAATTTTAAAACCTAAGTCTAATTAATTAAGAAAAATGGATTTGAATTGGATTTAATTAATCTAAGAACAATAAAAGTAAATCTAAACTATGAAAGCAATTAAAGTTGTTTTAAATAATATTTAATGGAACCTAGGATTGCAAATCCACCACTAGCTTCATAATAGGAACATCTATGAATTACTTTAGCTTATTACATTAGATGAATATGGGGAATTGTAGCTACAAGCCCAATTCCTCCGACAAGAAGATAATCATGGTTCAAGCACCAACATAATCCATCTTCGGGTAGCACGAATTATCTCACACTAAACTAGGGTTGTGATCTAATCCGTCTAACCTAGGCATGGACTATTCGGATACTTGATAGCACGAATCAATAAAGCACCATCACATGTAAACAACCTAAACAAGCACAGCAAGAATAGATCGTTGAGCACATCACAGTCAAAATAGAGCTAAGACAAGAATAAATTCTGAAAGCAATGATTTAATCAATAGAAGTACGATTTATTTATAAAAATCCTCTAAACATATGACTGTCATCCATACATAATAAAACTAAAATAAAAACATAAATAAAACCCTATTACTCGTCTAGGGCTTCATTGAAACCCTAGATCTATGATCTAGCCGTCCATGGAAGTGATAGATGGCAAGTAGTTGATGGAGGAGGCCATGGAAACCCTTGGTCTTCTTCTTCTTCTCCTTGCTTCCCTCTCTTCAATGGCTGGAAGTATGGTTGTAGAATGTGTGTATAATAATTGCCAACCCCTTAATTATAATAAAATAGGGTATATATAGATTTACAACAAGTTGTGGAAGCCTTTACAACTCGAAACGGACTGAAACTGATGTAATTTACAATCTGGACGTCAATCTGCAGTTTCGTTTGCACAGGAGTCTTCAGTATACTGAAATACGCAACATTGATTTTTCCACATATCGCGCGAGCGGGTCGCGCGAGCGCGACAATTGGGACCTCGCGCGCGCGGATCGCGCGAGCGATTCTGGGACTTTCGCGCGAGCGGATCGCGCGAGCGATAACTGGATTTCCGCGCCCGCGGGTCGCGCGCGCGACTTGGCTTTTTCAGCTTCTTTTCTTCTGCTTTTTCACCCTGTTTAGCCTGGTTTAGGTAATTTCTTCCAAAACCTGTCAGAAAATAGAAAACGAAGTAAAAATATACAAAAACAGGATAAAAAGGAACTAACAGATGCTCGTTAAGGCGTATAAATAGGATTTGTTCTCTCCCGATCACACCCCCAAACCTACATTTTGCTAGTCCTCGAGCAAAACTAAAATAAAAACTACTACTAATAACATACTATTCCATTTTCGCATGGATCACGATTGCATTTAGCTAATGCAACAAGCCTTTTAAACCCCTAGGTGTCCCTAGTCGGACGAGTGAAGTCTCGTGAGGGTTCTCGTCAACAAGTTACCCACAACCATCTTTATTAACTTGTAAATTTAAAAAGTTTTTATTCAAACAAAAAAAAATAAAACAATCAATACTCCTTATCATAGAACGATGATTTGAAATAGGATAACGAACATAAAGAGATAGAATCAAACGTCTACATACATCATGAAGAACAATCTCAAGCATATGCATCGTATAAATCAATAGAGTTTCTCATAAAATTGCACGTGTGTGATGAGGTAGTCAAATGAACACGCGCATGTCATAAACTTGGAATATAACTCGGATAACCATCTAACTATGCTTCGACTACGAATCTCATAATGTTAATTACACTCTCAAATGAAACACTCAGAAACATGTGTAATTTTTCTAATATATGTGAGTAAAAGGAAATATGTTTTCAAAACAAGAAATGCTCACATATGACTCGAAAAAGACGCATGACACGTACGAATAGTAGTCTCATGGATAAGATGCCAACAATCAAGAAAAAAAATAATCATTACCATGTTTTAATCCCCCTCCCATCATTTACATATCAAAACCATGTTTTCTAGGATCAATTAGGACTTTTCAAAGGTTGTAACGTGGCTCAGGTAATGAAAGAGGATAGAAAGGGTTAATTGGGTAGGTTTACGAATGGCATTGTAAGGCATGTTCGATTTCTTTCATTCTTTGTCTACCAACTTCATCATTTCATTCTCTTCTTTCCTTTTCATTCATTTTTCTTCTTTTCTTTCATTTTTTTTCAACCTTCCTCTTCTTTATTTTGTTTCTTTTCTTTTTTCTTTTCTCGCTTCTCAAATGACTATGCATTGAATACCAAGCAACTACCCCAACAGCATCTTGTCTTCTTCTTCTCAATCACACATCGCCTTAACACCACTAAAAGTTGACAAATCTCTCAGTGGTGAACTCCAAGTTTGTCAAGTCGGAGCAAAAACAAGGATAATGGTAATTAAAGAAAGAAATGACATTTTAACGACTCAAAGGGCGAACTAAGGAAATTTTTCATTTATCGGTCGGTAATAAACAAAGAAGGGCCTAAAATTACTTCCTATAGTTATATGGTTCTTCAATGTTTACAATGGAAGATTATTTAGCATGGTAACAAATATTTTAACTTGACTATCAACCAAAACAAGAATAATGAGACTAAACAACAAGTTAATGCGTTATTTCAATGAAATTCGACAAACACAAGATGTATTCATAACCCTCTAAAAAGAAAAGATAGGCTCAAAAGCTCACCGGGTCCAGTCTCCACCTTGTGTTATCTAGAAATCCGAATCATATTATAGTTCACAACCAACATGTATTTCAATGACTACGTGTAGTGCATAAGTTTGTGTGCAAATTTATGATATAAAACTACGATTCAAATGATACATGACCTAAAACGTCATATCATAACTTCAGTAAATATTTAATCACATCTTCTCATGTTTACCATTCTATAACAATCAAAGTTACATAACAAGAAGTATCAAATTGAGATTGCAAAAACGTCAGTAATCATCGTTTATTTAAACACACTTATTGAAGGATTTTAAAATTTTAAAATTTTAGTGCATAATAATGTGCATGTGTGTGCATACCCCCAAACCTAAACCTTTCATTGTCCCCAATGAAACAATAAAATGAAAGAAAGGAGAGTACGTAACGAAAGTAACGATAATACCTGGATCTCGGCAATCATAGAACAGGTGAATACCAAGGAATATGACAATAAAGTTCAATGTACTTGTTAATTCTTATCAAAAGAAAATTAAACAAACAGCTAAAAGGATTATAACTAAACTAACCGAAATAAACTATAAGACTTAAAGAAAGTAAAAAGATAATAAACTATAAAAGGAAATAAAACAGAACCAGAACTACAAAACCAACAAAGTACTAGATCTAAAAATACTTGACGAAAGAAAAACAGAAAAGTAAAATATATATCAGAACAAGTATAGGGGCTGATATAGAAAACAAAAGAAAATATCAAGAAAATGAGGAATCGCGCGAGCGGCCGTCGCGCGCGCGAATCCCTCTTTTTTTTTTTTTTTTTTTTTAAACATATCTCGCGCCCGCGGGACCCCTCGCGCCCGCGAGATCAGGCGCGATGAGAACCTGAGGCATCATAAAAAGAAAACGAAAGGAAAAACACTAAGGGGCAAACTCGCGCCAGCGGGCCGCGCGAGCGACGTCTCGCGCGAGCGGGCCGCGCGCGCGAGTGGGCCGCGCGCGCGAGTTTGGTATTTTTCATTTTTTAGCTAAAATTATGTATATATTATTAAACTAAATTAATTCCAACCCCCAAACCTATCCAGAATACTCACAAACTGACCAAAATGACTCAAAAACATCCAAAAATAAGAAAGACGAATGAAATAAAGCTTGGGTTGCCTCCCAAGAAGCGCTAACTTTTACGTCTTTAGCTAGACCGTTCTAGCTCAAGACTTACGGCGGTTGTAAATCAGACTTCGTACCCCTAAGAATGTCAGGCAGAGCTCGATGGTAAGCAGAAATTACGTCGCTTTGAATTAATTCAATCGACGGTTTGTCAGTATGGTCAAATCGATTTCTTACCTTTCGAGTAGATTCGGCATTAGGGTCCGAAGTATTAGGATTCATCCACTCATCATCCTCTATATTATTCCCCGCACTTATATTTATTACGTTCTTAGGCTCAATATTTCGTTTAACCTCACTACCCTCCACACATAGGTAATCGTCATCTTTAGGAGGTTGATCGACCGCATTAAAAACATTTAATTTTAATTTTATATTTCCGAATGACACTTTCATCACCCCTATTCTACAATTGACACGTGCGTTGGCCGTGGCTAAGAATGGACGACCAAGAATGACAGGAGTGTGTTTCCTAGCATCTAGCACCGGTTCGGTGTCCAGGACCATAAAATCAACAGGATAAAAACATTGATCAACTTTTACTAGGATGTCTTCGACGATTCCTCTAGGTATTTTAATAGAACGATCAGCTAATTGTATTGTAGCGGCCGTAGGTTTAAGTTCACCTAGTCCTAATTGTTTATAGACGTGATAGGGTAAGAGGTTAACACTAGCTCCTAAGTCAAGGAGAGCCCGATGAATAATAGTATCACCTATGACACATGAAATCGTAGGCGTACCTGGATCCTTATATTTCGGAGGAGCGTGTTGGAAAATTGAACTTACTTTTTCCGTGAGGAAGACCTTTTTAGGCGTATGACTGCGTATTTTGCGTTTTTGTGTACAAAGGTCTTTTAGACATTTAGCATAAGCGGGAATTTGTTTTATAGCATCGAGGAAAGGAATATTTATTTTGACTTGTTTAAATACCTCGAGTATATCCTCAACCTTAGACTTTTTATTTGTAAGATTAGACGGCTCCTCAACATTAGGTGGATATGGTAACTTTGGAATATAATTTGTTGGGACCGGTTCATTGTCTTTTCTATTTTGATTCACGTCCTCACCCCTCTCTTTATTAGAGTTGATATTCATATCTTTCACACTCTCATTCAGAATTTCTATTACCTCTTCTTCTCGTGTAGTCAACCTAGTTGAGAGGGCGTTTACTTGCTCATTCGACCCCTTAACCTCATATTGTCCCTTAGGGTTTTGAATTGTTTGACTAGGCAACGTCCCCTCGTTTCTACGACTCACTACAGTAGCTAGTTGTCCCATTTGGGATTCAAGCTTCGCAATGGATTGTGTATGAGAGTGCACTATTTATGCTTGTGCCTGTACTTGCGTTTCAATAGTCTTAAGGGATGCCAACACCTTTTCCTCAAAAATATTACTCCTTGACGGATTCGGATTAGGAGGCGGTTGTTGGTATTGATTAGGTTGAAACTGAGGTCGATACGCATTTGGAAAATTAGTTGCCTCATTAGGATTATTATTATTATTATTTTTCCATGAGAAGTTAGGATGGTTTCTCCATGGCGCATCCGGATTATTAGTAATTGCATTATAATTATTCCGTGGGTATTGCTGAATGGAATTAATGTGTTGCTCCACGAATTCCGGAAATTGACTCGCCGATGGACATGCGAGTATCGAATGTGAAGGATCAGAACATAATGCACAAATTTCACGAGCATGTGGGGTTGACGTTTGGTTCATTGTTAAAAGTCGGTCAAGTTTGTTAGATAATTCTTTTATTTCAGTTGACTGACTTGACTCGAACTTTACCTCCCTCTTAGGTTGTGGGTATCCCTCAGAACGGACAGACACCGCTTGGTGCATCGAATTCTCGCTTAACGTTTCAAATATTTTCCAAGCCTCGTCGGCACTTTTGTGTAGGAAAGTTCCCGCACAAACAGCATCGACAGTATTCCTAACAGCGGGAATAAGCCCCTCATAGAATACCTGAACAAGTTGCCACTTAGGAACCTGATGATGTGGACACGAACGTAATAATTCTTTAAATTTCTCCCACGTGTCATAAAGTGATTCCCCATCTTGCATCACAAAGTTTGTTATAGATTTTCTTATCTGATTCGTACGCATAATTGGGAAAAACTTTTGTAAAAATGCGGTGTGTAAGTCTTCCCATGTTTTAATTGTGTTTGGTTCCAAAGATTGAAGCCAATATTTAGCTTTGTCTTTTAATGAGAATGGAAAGAGCCGCAATTTTAATTCATCATCAGTTAAGTTTTGGATTTTCAAAGTAGAACATATATCCTGAAAATCTCCTAAGTGTTGGTAAGGATCTTCATTTAGACGGCCATGGAAGGATGGAAGTAGCGAGATGGTAGACGACTTTATCTCAAAGTGAGATGCCGTCGCCTCCGGTAAGTCGATACATGTTTGTGGCGTGTAAGTCGTCGGAATAAAATAATCTTTAAGTGGAGGAGGTGGTGGTATATTAGGATTATTCAAATTATTTCCGTTGTTATTTTGGTTGTTATTGTTATTTCCAATGTCTGCCATTTTAATCGGTTCTATGTTATGAAAGCGTGGTTTCTTTAGTCTTGTAAGAGTACTACGTATTTCGGATTCAAATAAAGACGTTGGTTCTGGTGTCAAATCGTCGTCTATTAAAAACCTAGCTCTAGAAGTTAAGTTTGAAGACTTATTAAATCTAAGGGTACGTTCAAGTTCAAGATCGAAAGGTTTTAATTCCGGTTTGTTTGAACGTGTACCTAACATAAACTAAAACAAAAGAAAAGAAACTAAAAACAAAGACTAGCTAAACAAAAGAAACAAATAGCAATCACGCAAATAAGACGACAAGTAAGCACACAGTACTACTATGATACATGAATATTATCCTGTAATGCAATGACCGCGTCAAGCCCAGCGCCCCGGGTTTCCTAGCTAATGCAGTGCAATTAACCCTAAACTAATGCAAATAGTGCGTCACAGCGCCCTGACTTACAGCGGTTTAAAGCGAATTCCAAAGGAAGCAATTTATTTTATTTTATTTATATTTTTATTTGCGTAAGCTCCTTTGATGTAATTAGCTGCTCCACTCGGAAACGTTGACTACAAAATAAAAACAAACAAGTTAGTAACTAAAAATAAAACGAAAAATATGAAAAGGAAACCTAATCTAATATTTACGAATTAACTAAACTAAGATTTTAAAACTAAAGGTAGTAATTTGCAATCCCCGGCAACGGCGCCAAAAATTGATCTTGTCAATATCAAGATATAAAAGTATACTTTACTTTTTTAAAGATTTGTAGTGTGGAAGTAAAGGTCGAACCCACAGAGATTGATTACTACAGCTCTTAATTTTAAAAACTAAGTCTAATTAATTAAGAAAAACGGATTTGAATTGGATTTAATTAATCTAAGAACAATAAAAGTAAATCTAAACTATGAAAGCAATTAAAGTTGTTTTAAATAATATTTAATGGAACCTAGGATTGCAAATCCACCACTAGCTTCATAATAGGAACATCTATGAATTACTTTAGCTTATTACATTAGATGAATATGGGGAATTGTAGCTACAAGCCCAATTCCTCCGACAAGAAGATAATCATGGTTCAAGCACCAACATAATCCATCTTCGGGTAGCACGAATTATCTCACACTAAACTAGGGTTGTGATCTAATCTGTCTAACCTAGGCATGGACTATTCGGATACTTGATAGCACGAATCAATAAAGCACCATCACATGTAAACAACCTAAACAAGCACAGCAAGAATAGATCGTTGAGCAATGATTTAATCAATAGAAGTACGATTTATTTATAAAAATCCTCTAAACATGTGACTGTCATCCATACATAATAAAACTAAAATAAAAACATAAATAAAACCCTATTACTCGTCTAGGGCTTCATTGAAACCCTAGATCTATGATCTAGCCGTCCATGGAAGTGATAGATGACAAGTAGTTGATGGAGGAGGCCATGGAAACCCTTGGTCTTCTTCTTCTTCTCCTTGCTTCCCTCTCTTCAATGGCTGGAAGTATGGTTGTAGAATGTGTGTATAATAATTTCCAACCCCTTAATTATAATAAAATAGGGTATATATAGATTTACAACAAGTTGTGGAAGCCTTTACAACTCGAAACGGACTGAAACTGATGTAATTTACAATCTGGACGTCATTCTGCAGTTTCGTTTGCACAGGAGTCTTCAGTATACTGAAATACGCAACATTGATTTTTCCACATATCGCGCGAGCGGGTCGCGCGAGCGCGACAATTGGGACCTCGCGCGCGCGGATCGCGCGAGCGATTCTGGGACTTTCGCGCGAGCGGATCGCGCGAGCGATAACTGGATTTCCGCGCTCGCGGGTCGCGCGCGCGACTTGGCTTTTTCAGCTTTTTTTCTTCTGCTTTTTTACCCTGTTTAGCCTGGTTTAGGTAATTTCTTCCAAAACCTGTCAGAAAATAGAAAACGAAGTAAAAATATACAAAAACAGGATAAAAAGGAACTAACAGATGCTCGTTAAGGCGTATAAATAGGATTTGTTCTCTCCCGATCACCTATTAACACCTAAATGTTGTCACCGTCAATAGGAACTCAAACTTGTATAAGGATACATGTCCTTAATCTTGAGACAACTTATGGATACAAATTGTATGCTTGGTTGATTTGACTTACCAATCAATGAGGTCTTATCTTGGGTTATCAGGTTTACAATGTTTGGAACATATATTATCAAGATAGATTTTTACGCTCATCTATAAAATGAGGAGTAAGTATTCCCTCGAGAGTGTCATTAGGAGTGATTACCCAGAGCTGGCCAGCCTTGTCAACAAAATGTTTGTTGTAATGTTTGGTAATCCAAGCGTAGTGAATGATCCTCGAGGAACATAAGATATATTTATCTATTAGTTTGACAGTATCTTAAAACGTACATCCCCATGATAAATACGAATATTGCCTGGTAGAGGGACATTAGTATCATATTATATAAGTCTAGTAATAGCTTATGTATTTGTGATTTTGTTCTTATGCACTATAGTGCAATTATTATTTTATAATGGTATTAATGATAATTAATTAACTATTGATTCCTTAGTTAAAGAGTTTGACTAGATGGAATAACAATTAATCAAAGCTAGTAATTAAGAACCTAGGGGTCCCACTTGTAGCTCATATGGATGTTTGGTTGTGAACGAACAATGCAATAAAAGGTTTGGGATAAAGTTAGAACCAATCGATTGGTATTCAGATCCATTCAATTGGTGCACCAATCGATTGGGATAAAGTTAGAACCAATTGATTGAATGACCAATCGATTGACCTGTTGACAAAAGTGGCAATCGATTGGTATTTAGGTCAGTTCAAACGCTTATAAATATAGAAACAGTGGGCAGAACATATGCTACAAGTCTTTCATTCTCCCAGAAGTTCCAGTATTGTTTATAGGCTTCCTAAACCCTTCCTAAGCCTCCCAATTTTGTTCTACAGAGATTTCCACCAAACCCTAGCATCCAAGCACATTCAACAGTCATAGGAGTGAAGATCTCTAGCACTGAAAGATCAAAAACACATTGGGAGTAAAGTTCACTAGCGTCGGGCACTGCTCACATAAAGTGGATCAGACTGCTTAAAATTTGAGGTTAATCGGAGATTGTTTTGTCCCTCCGGCGATCGCAGATTTGTCGGATTAAAGTGATCGGAATCGAATCATCACCACAATAATTGAAGAGTTCTCGAAACGATTACACAAATTACAAAGGTATACCTATATCTATGTCTTGTATGTATATTGATTGGATGTAATACAAACAACTAGTTTATTTAAGTTTTAAAATGTATCCATATTCCGCTGTGCACTTAGCCATATATTTTTGGATCAAATAATATCGTATGTACCAAGGAAGATGAACACAAGTGTTAGTCATATGATTAATTAAAGAGTGGGGCTGGCTAAATGCACCACACTTTTTTGTGAATTACACCACACTTTATTATTCTGACCTCTTTTGAGGTTTGGTGTAATAACAACTAGCCTCATAAGTTTGACAAAAAGTCAAGAACCTCCCTTAAAATTTATAACTTTATAACAACTAGCCCCACTTTTTAAATAAAATTAGACAAACGAACTGATATTTATGATGTTAATTAAAAATAGTAATAATAGTAATTGAAGGACAAATTTTTTATAACTTAAAGGGTTAATTAAACTCATGTATGCTATGTTTTACCTTAATTACACGGACATGCTTCGTATTTTAGAAAATTACATGAACCTCCCTTAAAATCAGTATTCTATAACTTTCCCCCCTTAAAATTAATTAATACTTTCCCCCCTTAAAGTGTAAAAAAATACTGGACATAAGTGAGGTCTGTGCAATTTTTTAAACTGCGATGAAAGTCCGTGTAATCAAGGCAAAACACAAGGAAGGTGAGTGTAATTAACCCTAACTTAAAATAATTTCAAGGATGTCGTACTAGTTTAGGTTTAAACTCATGCTTCTTCTGTTTTGACGAAAATTAAACATTTTATATTAGAAATTATTTTCCAAGAAAATTACTCATGTATAATTATTATTTTTCTTATGTTTTCTAGTGTTTGGCTAAACTGCTAAAAACATTTTCCAAAATAATCATATTTTTGGGTTTTATCTTATGTTCGCACACCGTGTCTAGCTCAAAACACATTTTCAAATTCCTAGAATTAAGTCCACAGTCACTGCCTTATCTCTCTTTCTCTCTCTCTCTGATATATATATATATATATATAATATATATGCATTTATTCAAACCTCTATGAAATCGGCAAAGCCAAAATCTATATAATAAGATGGAGCGATGTGGGTCCCTCTCAATATAGCAATTTTCAATCTCAACCATTGAGACAAGTTGAGATATTTTCAAACCTTGGATCATTGGTCCACCAAAAAAGATTAATTCCACTAAATATGCCATTGTATCCTATTAAAACTCACCTCAACTTAGCTTATTTTTTTGTGTGTGTGTGAGAGAGAGAGAGAGACAGAGAGAGAAAGAGAGAGAGAGAGAGAGAGAGAGAGAGAGAGAGAGAGAGAAAGAGAGAGAGCTATACCAACTGTTACCATATCCTTTAAAAATGGAAATAGTTAGGAAAAAATTTCATGGAAATTCAACTACTGATCTTAACCCTTATCAATTTAAAATACACCGTGAATGAGAATGAGAATCTTTTATGGGCTCCAAACAAATAATCATCTTAACCCTTATCAATTTAATCCAACGTGGAAGTCGTCCCACTTTTAGCTGTCATGGTGGCATCATCCTGATTTTAAAGAAGCAGAGTCCGTGTGGGAAAGGAATCTAATCACGTCCAGCTAGATATAGAAGGTTAATCCCTAAAATATTGGGATTGATTCAATCAGGATTGGGATAGAGCAAGAATTTGGAATTATGAAGGATTCTACAATTAATCATTTGCTTGCAGCACAAGTTAAGGAAGCCTTGCCTTATCTGGACTGCTATAGGTCACTATAAATATGGAAGCAGGCCAACCGTGTAGGATACTCCACGTCATCTCGTAAAACATCACTCATAGCATTCTTCAAGGCATTCAAAGTATTCAACCTTTGTTTATTAGCATCCACACCATCCATAGCAAATAGGTCTGTCCCTTTTGTTATTTTTCTCAACTGTTTTCATTCTTTGGACAAATCAGAGCATGTTCTGATTTGTTTTTCGGTTGTATGTTTTATTCTGCAAATATTTAATAAAATCTATATTTTATTTTAGTCGTTTGTGATTGTTTACCTAGTAAGCTCTTGCACTGTTTGGCTTGTGCGCTTCAGTACTACCAAAGGATTTTTGATAAGGGTACTTTCTTACTCATCACCCACAGTCACTCTCCAAAGGATTTTTGATGAGGGTACTTTCTAGCTCATCACACACAGTCACTCTATTTAGAAGTCAGATCTTAAAGTCTTGAGTATCACTCACTCAAGCGTTATAGGAAATTAGTTTACACACACCGAACCACCATTGGTTCTGGTACGCCCGCACAAAACTACTAGCAAACAGAAAATAACAAGTGTAAAGGAGGAGAAAAAATCAAGGCACAAAAATCAATTTAAATTGGATCAAAAAATTTGTATTTTATTCCTGCTTTTATGTATTCATTGATGAAAAAACCGGTTTAAGTTAAAAGTTTAAACGCGCAGCGGAAAAGTCAAGTTATAAAAACTTAATGGTAGCCCAGGATCTACTACTCGTTAATTCCATAGACGCGCACAAGAGGGGACGAGAGTTATACCTTAGTGTCTTGAACCCAATTTTGATTTTCTTCTTCTTCCTTGGTGATGCAGTAGCCTCCACTAGGTTGTCTTCACTCTTATGTCTCCTGCAGATGCTTACCGGAGAGACTACAGATGGTGGGATCTCTAATAGAGAGGAAAAAGAAGGTTTGGGGCTCTAAAAATAGTTTCTGCAGCTTCTGATCTTCTAAAACGACGAACTCTTTTCCAGAACGCAGCTGCCCTATTTATAGATTTCCAGAACCGACCTAGACTTCGAGCGATCGAAGATCTTCGATCGATCGAACCTTCGATCGATCGATCGAACCATTCTCGATCGATCGAGACTGCCAAGACTTCAATCGATTGAACATACTTCAATCGATCGAACTTGTCTTGACAACTTCCTCATGTGTCTTTCCAAGTATCCTGGCAGAGCTAAGAGTTGGACCTCCTAGGCTCTTTATTGTTGGCTTAGACCAGTTTGTTAATTACCGTGACCAAACTCTTTGATCAGCAAACTAACTAACTAGACAGTTAACGTTTACTCCACTATAAAATGATAACTGAACTCCAACGCAAAAGAACATATCCGAAGCGATAACTAGACTTGTATGTTGTACTAATGTCCCTCTACCTTTAGCATTCGTAATCATATTCAGGTAGTCGGATAACTATTACTGTCAACCTGAATCATGATTACTTCTTGTATTCCTTGAGTCCCATTCACCTCTCATCGTTACCAAACATGTTGATAACTCTTATCAACAAGACTGCAGTACTCAGTAATCGACTTGGTGACATTCTCAAGGGAATGCTTACTCTGAAACAGAGGGTAGATTCTGTCTTGACAATACATGTTCACAACCCTATGAATATGACATACCCAAGATACCCAGGTGTTGATCTTTTATAGACCTCCCAGGTGTTGATCTTCTATAGACCTCACTGATTGGTAAGTCAAAGCAGCCATATTCACAGTCTGTGTTCATAATCGTCTCAAGATTAAGAACACGTACCTTATATAAGTTATGAGTTCCTATCGACTGATTGACAGTCTTGAGTGTCAACTGGAAAGCTCAGGTCCGTCAATGCACTATAAACACTAGCATGTTAACTAAGAGTTAAACTTTAGTGATTGAGATTAATCACTCCATCCAATGGTAGTTAATCATGCTACAGTGTAAACCTGATGAGATATCCAGTCTCATCATCAACTATGACACATTCTAAGTAACAAAGAATAGTAATTCGTATCTCACTTGTATGTATCTCATACATACACGAATTACTTACTATGATACTTAAGGATAACAATCATCTCATGAATGAAACATACATAACTAAATGCAAAGCTGATATCCATATATTAAAGTGTCAATGTCTCATATATAAAGTAATGGTTTGAGGGCATGATCGAGAGAGAACAGGTCTTAATTATACGCCTTAATTTACGTTTATTAGTACTTTTTTATCCTGTTTTTGTATATTTTTACTTCGTTTTCTATTTTCTGATAGGATTTGGAAGAAATCAAGTATACCAGGCTAAATAGGGTGAAAAAGCAAGCAAAAAGAAACTGAAACAACCACATCGCGCGCGCGATCTGCTCACGCGAAAACCAAGAAATCGCTCGCGCGACCCGCTCGTGCGAGATCCCAGAATTCGCTCGCGCGATTCACCCGCGCGACCTTCCCAATGACGTGCTCGCGCGGCCCGCTCGCGCGACATGTGTAGAAATGGACCTTGCATATTTCAGTATACTGATGATTCCTACGCGAACGAAACTGCTTAATTACGTCTGGAAAGCTAAATACAGCTGTTTTAGTGCGTTTTGGGTTAGGAAAGCTTCCAAACACTTGTGTAAATCTATATATACCCTATTTTACTTCAATTAAAGGTTAGAAAATAATATACACACAATATACAACCATACTTTCAGCCATTAAAGAGGGAAAAGCAAGGAGAAGAAGAAGAAGACGAAGGATTTCCATGGCCTCCTCCATCAACCTCTTGCCATCTACCGCTTCTATGGACAACTAGACTCTAGATCTAGGGTTTCAATGAAACCCTAGCCAAGTAATAGGGTTTTATTTATGTTTTTATTTTAGTTTTATTATGTATGGATGATGATTACATGTTCCGAGGATTTTTATAAATAAACCATGCTTTTATTGATTAAATCATTACTTTCAAAGTTTATTCTTGTCTTAGATCTATTTTGATGGTAGTGTGCTCATTGATCTATGCTTGCTATGCTTGTTTAGATTATTTACATGTAATGGTGCTTAAATTAAATTGTGTTATCAAGTATCCGAATAGTCCATGCCTAGATTAGACGGATTATACCACAACCCTAGTTTAGTGTGGGATAATTCATGCTAACCGAAGATGGATTATGTTGGTGCTTGAACCATAATTATTTTCTTGACGGAGGAATTGGACTGGTAGCTATAATTCCCCATTATCATCCAACTTAATAAGCTAAAGTAATTCATAAATACCTTTATTATGAAGCTAGTGGTGGATTTGCAATCCTTGGTTCACTTTAAATATCATTAAAAACAACTCTAAATTGCTTTCATAATTTAGATTTACTTTTATTGTTCTTAATTAAATTCAAAATCAAAATCTCATTTTCTTAATTCGCTAAATTTAGGTTTTAAAATTAAAAGAGCTGTAGTTAATCAATCTCTGTGGGTTCGACCTTTACTTTCACACTACAAATCCTTAGAAAAGTAAAGCATAAATAAAAGCATACTTTTTATATCTTGATATTGGCAACATCAATATTTGGCACCGTTGCTGGGGATTGCATTACTACCTTTAGTTTTAGAATTCTAGTTTAGTTAATTCGTAAATATTAGATTAGGTTTTCTTTTTGTTATTTTTCATTTTTATTTTAAGTTACTAACTTTTCTTTTTCTTTTGTAGTTTCTCGAGTCGTTCAAATTCTAACGTTTTCGAGTGGATGAGCTAATCACATCAAAGGAGCTTACGCGAAAAAAAAAAAATAAAAGAATTCAAGTAAATTGCCTCTTGTGAAATTCGTTTTAAACCACTGTAAGTCAGGGCGCTGTGACGCAATATTTGCATTAGTTTAGGGTTAATTGCACTGCATTAGCTAGGAAACCCAGGGCACTGGGCTTGACGCGGTCATTGCATTACATGATAATTTGCATGCATTACAGGATAATTTGCATGCATTACAGTAGTTGAGTGCTTGTTATCTTAGTTGCGTGATTGCTATTTGTTTTTTTTTATTACTTGAGTCAGTTTTATTTTAATTTCTTTTCTTTTTAAGTTTATGTTTGGTACGCGTTCAAATAAACCTGAATTACATTCTATCGATCTTGAACTTGAACGTACTTTAAGAGTTAGTAAGTCCGCAACCCAAGCTTCTAGAGCTAGGTTGCAAGACGACGAATCAACGCCGAAACCATCGTCTTTGTTTGAGGCCGAAATTCAAAGTACCCTTAAACGGTTAAGGAGAACTCGAACTTTTAAAATCGAACCGATTAAAATGGCCGACATTGGAAACAACGGAAACAATATGAATAATCTTAATATACCGCCACCTTCTCCACTTAAAGATTACTTTATTCCGACGACTTACACGCCACAAACATGTATTGACTTACCGGAGGCGACGGCATCTCAGTTTGAGATAAAGTCGTCTACCATCTCGCTACTTCCTTCTTTTCATGGCTGTCTAAATGAAGATACATATCAACACTTAGGAGATTTTCAAGATATATGTTCTACTTTAAAAATTAAAAATCTCACTGATGATGAATTAAAATTGCGGCTCTTCCCATTCTCTTTAAAAGTTAAAGCTAAATACTGGCTTCAATCACTTGAGCCAAACACAATTAGAACATGTGAAGCCTTACACACCGCATTTTTACAAAAGTTTTTCCCTATTATGCGTACGAATCAGATAAGGAAATCTATAACAAACTTTGTGATGCAAGATGGGGAAACACTTTATGATACTTGGGAAAAGTTTAAAGAATTATTACGCTCGTGTCCACATCATCAGGTTCCTAAGTGGCAGTTGGTACAAGTCTTTTACGAGGGACTTATTCCCTCAGTCCGTAATACCGTCGACGTTGTTTGTGCGGGTACCTTCCTACACAAAAGTGCCGACGAGGCCTGGAAAATCTTTGAAACATTAAGCGAGAATTCGATGCATCAGGCTGTGTCAGTACGTTCCAAGGGATATCATTCACAACCTAAGAGAGAGGTAAAGTTCGAGTCAAGTCATTCAATTGAAATAAAAGAACTATCTAAAAAACTTGACCGACTTTTAACAATGAACCAAACGACAGCCCCACCAGCTCATGAAATTTGTGCTTTATGTTCTGATCCGTCACATTCTATCCTAGCATGTCCATCGGCGAGTCAATTTCCAGAATTCGTGGAGCAACACATTAATTCTATTCAATAATACCCACGAAATAATTATAATTTGACTACTAATAATCCAGATGCACCATAGAGAAACCATCCTAATTTCTCGTGGAAAAATAATAATACTAATAATAATAATGAGATTAGTAATTTCCCGAACGCTTATAGACCTCAACAATGTCAATACCAACAACCTCCTCCTCCACCTCCACGTAATAATGCATTTGAGGCGAAGGTGTTGGCCTCACTTGAAAGTTTTGGTCCGGTGATCCAGTTAGTACATTCCCACACCCAGTCCATTGCAAAACTGGAGTCCTAAGTGGGACAAATAGTTAACACGCTAAATCGTTTAACCGAGAGTAAGTTTCCAAGTCAACCTATTCCGAACCCTAAGGGACAATACGAGGTGGGTGGTACGAGTGAACAAGTGAACGCTGTGTCAACTAGGATGCCTATTAGAGAGGAAGAATTTGTTGAGATTCCGAGGGAGGTTATGAGGGATGAAAACATTAATTCGAATAAAGAGAGGGGTGAGGACGTGAATCAAAGAAGAAAGGAAAAATAACCGGTCCCAACTAACTATGTTCCAAAGTTACCTTATCCACCAAACGTTGAGGGACCATCACATTTGTCTAAGAAAGGGTCAAAAACAGAAGATATACTCGAGGTATTTAAACAAGTTAAAATTAATATTCCATTCCTCGATGCTATTAAACAAATTCCCGCTTACGCTAAATGTCTTAAAGACCTTTGCACTCAAAAACGTAAATGGCATAGTCATACTCCTAAAAAGGTCTTTCTCACAGAAAAAGTAAGTTCTATTTTCCAACACGCTACTCCGAAGTATAAAAATCCAGGTACGCCTACAATTTCATGTGTCATAGGTGACACTATCATCCATAGGGATCTCCTTGACTTAGGAGCTATTGTTAATTTGTCACCTTATCACGTTTATAAACAACTAGGTTTAGGTGAACTTAAACCTACGACCGTTACTATTCAATTAGTGGATCGTTTCGTCAAAATACCTAGAGGAATCGTCGAGGACGTCTTGGTTAAAGTTGATAAATGCTATTATCCTGTTGATTTCGTGGTCCTTGATACTGAACCCGTACTAGATGCTAGGAAGCATACTCCTGTGATTCTAGGTCGTCCATTCTTTGCCACGGCTAATGCGCGTGTCAATTGTCAGACGGGGGTAATGAAGGTGTCATTTGGGAACATGAACCTCAAACTAAACGTTTTTAACCCTATTGAACAACCTCCTAAAGATGACGATTATCTATGTGAGGCGGAGAGTGAGGTAAGACAAACTAGTGAATCCAATTACGTAATACCCGTAAGTAATGACAATAATATATTGGAAAACAAGCGGACGAATTTGAATAATCAAGACCCCAAAGATGAATTTACTCGGAAGGTGAAAAATCGACTTGAACATAATAAAGATGAACCGTCGAATGAATTAATTCAAACCGACATTCTTTCGACTTACCATCGGGCTCTTCCTGATATCCTTAGGGGTACACAGTCCGATTTTCGGCCTCCATAAATCTTGAGCTAGAACGGTCTAGCTGAAGATGTAAAAGACAGCGCTTCTTGGGAGGCAACCCAAGCTTTATTTCATCTGTTTATCTTATTTGTGCATGTTTTTGGGTCGTTTTGGTCAGTTTTTGAGTTTTCTGGACAGGTTTGGGGGTTGGAGTAAAGTTATGTTTAATTTATACACACAAAATAAGTGAACCAAGAGAAAATACCATTCTCGCGCGTGCGGCCCACTTGCGCGAGAATATTAGTGGAATTTTCTTACCTTTTCAATTATGAGCCTCAGCTTCTACTCGCGCCTTATTTCGCGGGCGCGAGGTATATCGCTCGCGCGAGAGTTTGAAAAAAAAAAAAAACTGTCTCGCAGAGGGATTCGCGCGCGCGAAGCCCGCTGGCGCGACCCCCCCCCCCCCCCCCCTATTTCTGAAACTTTTTCTTTTCTTTTCTATATCCTTCCTCCCATCCCTGGTCAGCAGTTTTTACTTTTCTGTTTTTGTTTCTTAAGTACTTTTTAGATCAAGTCATATGTTGTTTTCCTGTTTATAGTTATGTTTTATTTTCTTTTATAGTTATTATCTTTTTATTTTCATAATTTTGTTCGGTCTTATAGTTTATTTTGTTTTGTTTCGCTTAGTTATAATTTTTTTAGCTGCTTTTATTATTTTGTATGTTTGTTTGTTTTCTTTTATTAAGAAGTAACAGGTAACATTAAACTTTATTAACATATTCCTTTGTGTTCACCTGTTCTATGCTTGTCAAGATTGAAGTAATATTGTTTTTTTTACGTACTCTCCTTTCTTTCGTTTTGTTGTTTCATTGGGGACAATGAAAGGTTTAGGTTTGGGGGTATGCACACACATGTACATTATTATGCACTAATTTTAAAAAAAAAATTATTCTTGTGCTTAAATAAACGATGATTACCGACGTTTTTGCAATATCAATTTGATACTTCTTGTTATGTAACTATGATTGTTATAGAATGGTAAACAAGAGAAGATGTGATTAAACATTTGCTAAAGTCATGATATGACGTTTTAAGTCATGTATCGTTTAAATCGTAGTTTTATATCATAGATTTGCACATAAACCTATGCACTGCATGTAGTCACTTGAATACATGTTTGATGTGAACTATAATATGATTCGAATTTCTAGATAACACAAGGTGGAGACTAAACCCGGAGAGCTTTTGAGCCTATCTTTTCTTTTTAGAGGGTTATAAATACATTGTGTTTGTCGAATTTCACTTAAAATAACGCATCTACTTGTTGTTTAGTCTCATTATTCTTGTTTTGGTTGATAGTCAAGTTAAAATCTTTGTTACCTTGCTAAATAATCTTCCGTCGTAAAAGTTGAAGAACCATATAACTATAGGAGATGATTTTAGGCCTTCTTTGTTTATTACCGACCGATAAATGATAAAATTTCCTTAGTTCGCCCTTTGAGCCGTTAAAATATCTTTTTCTTTAACTACCATTATCCTGTTTTTGCTCCGACTTGACAAACTTAGAGTTCACCACTGAGAGATTTGTCAACTTTTAGTGGTGTTAAGGCGATGTGTGATTGAGAAGAAAAAGAAGATAAGATGATGTTTGGGGTGGTTGCCTTGGTATTCAATGAATGGTTGTTTCAAAAGCAACGAAGGAAAGGGAAAAGAATAAAAAAAATAAAGAAATAAAGGTTGAAAAAAAAAAGAAGGATGAAAAAATTGAAATGAATGAAAAGAAGAGAATGAAAAGATGAAAGTTGGTAGAAGAGAGAATGAAAGAAATCGAACATGCCTTACAATGCCATTCTAAAACTACCTAATAAATCATTTCTGTCCTTTTTCATTGCCCGAGCCACATTACAACCTTTGAAAAGTCCTATTTGATCCTAGAAAACATGGTTCAGATATGAAAACGATGGGAGGGGGATTAAAACATGGTAATGATTAATTTTTCTTGATTGTTGGCATCCTATCCATGAGACTACTGCTCTTTCGTGTCATGCGTCTTTTCGAGTCATATGTGAGCATTTCTTGTTTTGAAAACATATTTCCTTTACTCACATATTTTATAAATATTACACCTGTTTCTGAGTGTTTCATTTTAGAGTATAATTGACATTGTGAGATTCGTAGTCGAAGCATAGTTAGATGGTCATCTGAGTTATAGTCCAAGTTCATGACATACGCGTGTTCATTTGACTACCACATCACACACGTGCAATTTTATTAGAAACTCTATGGATTTATATGATGCATGTGCTTATGAGTGTTTTTTATGATGTAGGTAGATGTTTGATTCCGTTTCTTCTTGTTCGTTATTCTATTTCAAATCATTGTTCTATGATGAAGGAGTATTGAATATTATGTTCTTTGTTTTAAATAAAAGTTTTTAAATTTACAAGTTAATAAAGATGGCTGTGGGTAACTTGTTGACGAGAACCCTCACGAGACTTCACCCGTCCGACTAGGGACATCTAGGGGTTTAAAAGGCTTGTTGCATAAGCTAAATGCAATCTCGATCCATGCAAAAATGGAGTAGTATGTTATTAGTAGTTTAGTTTTTATTTTAGTTTTGCTCGAGGACTAGCAAAATGTAGGTTTGTGGGTGTGATCGGGAGAGAACAGGTCCTAATTATACGCCATAATTTACATTTGTTAGTACTTTTTTATCTTGTTTTTGTATATTTTTACTTCGTTTTCTATTTTCTGACAGGATTTGGAAGAAATCAAGTATACCAGGCTAAACAGGGTGAAAAAGCAAGCAAAAAGAAGCTGAAAAAACCACATCGTGCTCGTGACCCGCTCGCGCAAAAACCAAGAAATCGCTCGAGCGACCCGCTCACGCGAGATCCCAAAATTCGCTCGCGTGATCCACGCGCGTGACCTTCCCAATGACGCGCTCGTGCGGCCCGCTCGCGCGACATGTGTAAAAATGGAACTTGCGTATTTCAGTATACTGATGATTCCTACGCGAACGAAACTGCTTAATTACGTCTGGAAAGCTAAATACAGCTGTTTTAGTGCGTTTCGGGTTAGGAAAGCTTTCAAAAACTTGTTGTAAATCTATTTATACCCTAATATACTTCAATTAAAGGTTAGAAAATAATATACACACAATATACAACCATACTTTCAGCCATTGAAGAGGGGAAAGCAAGGAGAAGAAGAAGAAGAAGACCAAGGATTTCCATGGCCTCCTCCATCAACCTCTTGCCATCTACCGCTTCTATGGACAACTAGACTCTAGATCTAGGGTTTCAATGAAACCCTAGCCAAGTAATAGGGTTTTATTTATGTTTTTATTTTAGTTTTATTATGTATGGATGATGATTACATGTTCCGAGGATTTTTATAAATAAATCGTGCTTTTATTGATTAAATCATTACTTTCAAAGTTTATTCTTGTCTCAGATCTATTTTGATGATAGTGTGCTCAATGATCTATGCTTGCTGTGCTTGTTTAGATTATTTACATGTAATGGTGCTTAAATTGAATTGTGTTATCAAGTATCCGAATAGTCCATGCCTAGATTAGACGGATTATACCACAACTCTAGTTTAGTGTGGGATAATTCGTGCTAACCGAAGATGGATTATGTTGGTGCTTGAACCATAGTTATTTTCTTGACGGAGGAATTAGGCTTGTAGCTATAATTCCCCATTATCATCCAACTTAATAAGCTAAAGTAATTCATAAATGCCCTTACTAGACAGCTAGTGGTGGATTTGCAATCCTAGGTTCACTTTAAATATCATTAAAAACAACTTTAAATTGCTTTCATAATTTAGATTTACTTTTATTGTTCTTACTTAAATTCAAAATCAAAATCTCGTTTTCTTAATTAGCTAAATTTAGGTTTTAAAATTAAAAGAGCTGTAGTTAATCAATCTCTGTGGGTTCGACCTTTACTTTCACACTACAAATCCTTAGAAAAATAAAGCATAAATAAAAGCATACTTTTTATATCTTGATATTGACAACATCAGGGCACAAACCCAACAAACTCCTACTTGCACTCATAACCATTCAGAACTACATCTAAGACCTAGACTATCTAGATGACGATCAAAGACCTTCTGTGGCAAGGTCTTTGTAAACGGATCAGCAAGATTGTCAGTGGTGACAATCTTGGTGACAGTCACATCTCCACGTTGAACAATATCTCGGATAAGATGATATTTCCACTTTACGTGCTTTCCCTTCCCGTGGTTCCTTGGCTCCTTGAACTGAGCCACTGCCCCACTATTATCACAGTAAAGCGTAATAGGTGACAATGACGTTGCTACCACCTCGAGCTCCATAAGGAACTTCTTGAGCCAAATAGCTTCCTTTGCGACTTCACAAGCAGCCACATACTCAGCTTCTGTAGTTGAGCCTGCAATGCATTTCTGCTTAATGCTCCTCCAACTAACAGCACCACATCCCAAGGTAAAGAGATGTCCGGATGTTGACTTCCTCGAATCTTTATCTGACATAAAGTCCGAGTCAGTATATCCTACTGGAATTAACTCACTACCGCCGTACATAAGCATATAATCTTTAGTCCTTCTCAAGTACTTAAGAATGTGCTTAACGGCTGTCCAGTGCTCTAGACCTGGATTCGATTGATATCTGCTAACCATGCCAATGACAAAACATATATCTGGTCTAGTGCATAACATCGCATACATGAGACTTCCAACTGCCGAAGCATATGGAATTCCTGCCATGCGATTCCTCTCCTCCTGTGTCTTAGGACACTGGTCCTTGGAGAACGCTAAACCATGCTTGAAAGGTAACAAACCTTTCTTCAAATTATCCATTGAAAACTTAGTTAACACTTTATCGATATAACTAGCTTGAGATAATCCCATTATCTTTCGCTTACGATCTCGAAAGAGCTTTATCCCTAGAATATAGCTCGCCTCTCCTAGATCCTTCATATCGAAAGTACTAGCTAGCCAAACATTGACCGTTGACAATGCCGCTACATCATTCCCAATGAGTAGAATGTCATCAACGTAAAGCACAAGAAAGGCCACCACTTTCCCTTCACACTTCTTGTATACACAAGGTTCATCCAGATTCTTTATGAAACCAAACGACTTGACCGCATGGTCAAATCGGATGTTCCAACTCCTGGATGCCTGCTTAAGCCCATAAATGGACTTTTGCAGCTTACATGCCAAGTTACCTTTCCGACCAGCTATGACCCCTCTGGTTGTTGTATATAGATGTCCTCCTCAAGATTGTCATTTAAGAATGCAGTCTTGACGTCCATCTACCAGATCTCATAATCTAGGCATGCAGCAATGGATAAGAGTATTCTAATGGACTTGAGCATGGCTACCGGCGAGAAGGTTTCCTCATAGTCAATGCCCTCCCTCTAAGTATAACCTTTCGCTACAAGCCTAGCCTTATAGGTCTCAACCTTTCCATCAGATCCTCTTTTCCTCTTGTAGACCCACTTACAACCAATGGGTTTAATATTGGTTGGAAATTCTTCAAGATCCCAGACCTGATTAGAATCTATAGATTCTAATTCAGCCTTCATAGCTTTCACCCAATGATCTGAATCAACATCAGCCATTGCCTCTTCATATGTGGCAGGATCAGATTCAGATTCTATGGAGACAGCTTCAAAAACTTCTCCTAAGAACATGTTTCTATCAGGCTGGCTGATAATCCTCCCACTACGACGAGGTACCAGTGCAAAAATGGGTGAAGAAGTGGTATTTTCTTGATTTACATCGTTATTAACTGCAGGTTGGACTGAGGGCACTCCTTCTATTTCTCTCAGATCTATCCTTCCCTTAGGTTTATGGTTCATGATATAATCATCCTCTAAAAAAACAGCATTTGTACTAACAAACACTTTCTGTTCTCTTGGATCATAAAAATATCATCCATAAGTACACTTTGGATACCCTACAAAATAACATACTTCTGATCTAGAATCTAACTTGCTCATCTTTCCTTTCAGCACATGTACCGGATACCCCCATATCCGGAGATGTTGCAAAGAAGGCTTGCGCCCAATCCACATCTCCCGTGGTGTCCTGGGAATAAATTTGCTTGGTACTAGATTTAGTATGTATGCAGCGGTTTCCAAAGCATAACCCCAAAGGAATAATGGCAACTCTGAATAACTCATCATTGACCTAGTCATGTCTAAAAGAGTCCGGTTCCTTCTCTCCACTACACCATTCTGCTGAGACGTGCCAGGTGCAGTCAACTGTGACAGAATCCCATTCTGTACGAGGTGATCAATAAACTCATTAGAGAGATACTCGCCACCTCGATCAGATCGAATGGCCTTAATATGTGAGCCCAATTGCTTCTCCACTTCAGCCCTAAACTCTTTGAACTTTTCATAGGCTTCAGACTTGTGCTGTATTAGGTACACATATCCATACCTAGAGTGGTCATCAGTAAATGTAATGAAATACTCATAACCACCCCTTGCTCTAATATTTATTGGTCCACACACATCAGTATGAACTAATTCCAACAATGCATTGGTTCTATTGCCCTTTGTAGGAAAGGGGCTTTTGGTCATCTTACCCTCTAAACAAGACTTACAGACTTCCATTGGTTCGAGAACCAAATCGCTTAAGATCCCTTCTTTGACTAGTCTGCCTATCCTATTTTGATTGATATGGCCAAGCCTCATATGCCAAAGCCTTGTTGGATTAGTGGAAGGTTCTTTTCTTTTAGATGGTATAGTTACCATTGAGTTATTAAGTTCCAAGCAAGAATCTTTAGAAATATTGGGAGTGATCACATACAAACCATTTGATTTAACACCAGAACATATAAAAGAACTATTTCTTTTAATAACAACTTCAGTTCCAAAATGAAAAGAATAACCATTATTCGATAAATTAGAAACTGAAATTAAATTACGTCTCATTGAAGGACGTAAAGTACATCTGATAAAATCAAAAACTTTATTGTCTAGAAATTCTAAAACTACGACTCCTATAGCAACCGCAGAAACGGTTGCACTAGAACCTAGAGTAAGTATGATTTCCCCATCACTGCACCTCCTGGTTGATCTGAACCTCTGCAATGAATTACAGATATGGTTAGTCGCACCAGAATCAATGCACCAAGTGTTTGAAGTATCCGTAATAAAACTTACTTCAATCACATGTGATTCAATCATACCTTGAACTCTTGTAGCTAAGAATTCTGGACAGTTCCTCTTCCAGTGGCCCTTCTCACCGCATTGGAAACACTTTCCTTTTCCTTTGCCACCCACCTTCCCTTTGCCCTTACCTTTCCCCTTAGATTTTGCAATCTTAGGGACCGGTCTAACACTTGGACCACCAGTGCCAGCCTTCTTATTCCCGTTCTTTCCTTTCGGTGTAGATCGGGAAGAAGAAGCGCTTTTCTCAACGTTCAAGACGTTGACCCCAGGCTTAATCACCCATTCCACTGCCAAAAGAGAACTCATCAATTCGCTCATTGAAAAATTCATTTGATTCATGTTATAGTTAAGTTTAAATTAAGCGAATGAAGGCGACAATGAATTGAGGATCATATCAACTTGGGTCTGTGCATCGATGTTGGCACCTAGGGTCTCTAGCTCGTTTAAATAACCAATCATTTTTAAAACATGTTCCTTGACTCGAGTCCCTTCCGACATCTTTGCATTCATTATCTTTTGCATAGCTACCTGTCTAGCAGGCCTGCCATGCTCCCCGAACATCTTCTTCAGGGATTCGATAATGTCACTGGCGGAATTATTCAACTAGAATTGGTGTTGCAACACACCAGCCATTGATGCCAGAATGTAGCAACGAGCCATTCCATTCGACTTCTTCCATTTATCGAACTCGCGTCTGGCTGTCACGCCCCGGAGCAGCATAAATAGAGAAAAATAAATTTCCTTTATGGGTCCATAGGGAATGACGGGTGAAGTCACATGATTGTCCACACCACGCAGTACTAAGCAACAAGAAGTAATAGTGTAACGGGAATGAAGTCTAGGTTCTGATCACAACGTAACATAAAGTCAACAGAAGTTACTAACTATTACATATCAGAGTCTTGAACCAAATATAAAGCAGCGGAAGTACAAATGTCAAGGCAACATATGCCTGACTACAAAAAGAGTTCTAAAGCGGTAAAGACAAAAGCTACAATTCTAGTCTAGTCTTCAATTGGCATAAGGTAGTCCTCGGCGTAGTAGTCTTCTTCAGTCTGACCTCCGTCAGGGAAATCCTCCACAGGGACTCCGTCACCGACATAGTAGTCCTCTCCTGCAGGCCCTTCACCTGTATAGTCATAACCAGGGTGCGCTGGAACGTAGAAATGTCCAGCGGCATAAACGTCGTCAGCTTAATGAAAGCCGAGTGAGTTAGATACTAACAGGGTATCAACTATTAAAGTTATTACAAGTTATAAGCCGTAACCAAATTAGAATTCTGTAAGGGTAACTCCTTTAATCAAATCGATGATCCGATTACTAATGTTTTACTTATTATAAAACCGATAACACGTCTAGATAGGGGGAAACAGACTCGACAGTAGTTCAACTCTATACGCACCATTGCTCATCCACCGCTTTTAAGAACATATGCACAGTTCACCGCATGTCATGGATACCACGTTAGTCCATCCCCCGCTTTTAAGAACATATGCACAGTTCACCGCATGTCAGGGATATAACGCTTTAAACAACAGTACATCATTCTATACCACGACTTAGCGACGTCTACCAGTGATCACGGTCCACCGCATGTCATAGACACCTTCGTCTGTCTACCGCTTTTAAGAACATATGATTAGATCATCTGGCTATCTTAGGGCAAATGGTCCGGTTCACCGCATGTCATAGACACCTTCGTCTGTCTACCGCTTTTAAGAACATATGATCGACCAAAGCCCGCCCACGCAAGGTTCCCGAATCTTAGCAAACCTACTTAAGTTCAACTCTATTACCGATACATGACAATCCCAATGTGGCCTGACTACTCTGAATGACATGAACGTTAACTCCAAAGGATTCACAACTATTCCGTTATCTAACATCATAAACATTATCCGATAGTCTTGTTATTACTACGATCCTACGCCGCATTAACTCATTATCAGGTCTGTATGGCAGTAATAAAGCATGCTGGGAAATACTGAACAGTAAATAAACAACTAAACAGTTATTACATTATCTAAACAAGCAAGACAGTAAACTGTAACTGCCAATCGATTGGTATAGATGTCAATCGATTGGTATAAAAGTAGTGTCAATCGATTGATAAAAAGTTCAATCGATTGGATCACAATCCATGTCAATCGATTGCATAAAATGTCAATCGATTGAGACATGAAAGATGTCAATCGATTGATATAGTGTCAATCGATTGACACTTCGTCTTCTTCACAGAGAAGACTGCCAGCAACATATACACGGGAATACATGATTTCTTCTTCATTTCTTCATTCAAAACATGTCATAACATCAATATCAAGTTACCAAGTGAGTTTAGAACTCACCTAGGCGTTAAGGGCATGTTTGGGGATGTTTTGAAGCTTGAGCTTCAATGGTGGTCTTCCTCTTCTCTCTTTCCTCTGCTCTCTGCCTTCTCTCTTCTCTTTCTCCTTCTTTTCTTCTTCTTTCTGACCTTCTTCTTCTTCTTCTTCTCGTCTCAGTCCATCTCTGTGTGTGTGTGAGTAAATATATGTATATATGTGAGTATATATATATATGAGTGTATATATATATAAACACACACAAAACTCTCCCTCTCACTCTCTCTGATTTCTGTAAACAGAAATACGCCCAAAATGGGCTGGTATATATAGAGGAAAGGTGTTCACGTGGCCTCTCCCCAGCCAGAGCAAAAGAATCTGCCCAGCTGCCTCCAATCGATTGACATAAGTGTCAATCGATTGATACAATCAATCGATTGGTATAAGTTCAATCGATTGGAACAATCAATCGATTGAGATAAAGTTCAATCGATTGGTATATAAAATATACCAAGGGTAAGGCCAAGCTCATACAAGTATTAAAAGAAGCATACAGGGTCTTAGTTATATAATATATTACAAAATACAGGGTATTACATCATCCACCACTCATAAAAGATTTCGTCCCCGAAATCCGAAATAAACTGGGTTAAAACAAAAATGGAAACTTCTCTTGCATCTCTGACTCCAACTCCCATGAAGCTTCTCCTTCGTCGTGGTGCTTCCACTGAACCTTCACTAGCGGAATCTCCTTGTTTCTGAGCTTCTTCACTCCTCGGTCTAGAATACGCACTGGTCCTTCGTTGTATGTCACGTTCTCGTTCACCTCGATATCTTCAAAACTGATCTCGTGCGCTGGGTTGTGGGCACATTTCCTCAACATGCTGATGTGGAAAACGTTGTGCACTCCTGACATCTTCGGCGGCAACGCAAGTCGATAAGCAACCTTCCCAACACGTTCTAGGATCTCGAACGGTCCGATGAATCATGGCGACAACTTGCCTCTTTTCTGTCCGAATCTGACGACACCTCGAACTGGCGAGACTTTAAGTAGCACATGATCTCCAACTTCAAACTGTAGATCTTTCCGTCGCTTGTCGGCATAGCTCTTGTGTCTGGATTGCGCTGTCTTCATCTTCTCTCGTACAATCTGGATCTTCTCGTTGGTTTCTCGAATCATCTCGGGCCCAAGTAGTTGAGTATCTCCGACTTCGGCCCAACATAGCGGCGATCGGCAAGGTCTTCCATACAATGCTTTAAACGGTGCCATCCCTATGCTCGTGTGGTAGCTGTTGTTGTAGGCAAACTCGATCAAAGGTAGATGCGTCTCCCATGAACTCTCGAATTCAATGACACAGGCTCGCAACATATCTTCCATCACTTGATTGACTCATTCTGTCTGACCGTCTGTCTGTGGATGAAAGGCTGAACTCAAATTCAATGAAGTTCTCATTGCTGTCTGAAGGCTCTTCCAGAATTCTGCGGTAAAGCGTGAATCTCGATCTGAAACTATTGAGACAGGTACACCGTGCAGTCGCACTACTTGCTGTAGATACATCCGGCTCAATCTTTCAACAGGGTACGTCATGCTGTAGGCGATAAAATGTGCTGACTTGGTGAGTCGATCCACTATTACCCAAATAGCGTTGTGGTTTTGTTGAGACTTCGGCAATCCAACCACAAAATCCATGGTGATGTGCTCCCATTTCCATTGGGGAATCGGTAGCGGTTGTAGGAGTCCAGGTGGTTTCTGATGCTCTGCCTTTACTTGTTTGCAAATAAGACATTGCGATACATACTCGGCCACTTCTCGCTTCATTCCTTGCCACCAGAAGTTTCTCTTCAAGTCCTTATACATCTTGTTTCCTCCTGGGTGGATAGTCATCCTTGACTTGTGTGCTTCGTCCAGAATGTTCTTCCTGAGACCATCGTCATTTGGCACACAGAGTCTACCTTTGCATCTTAGTGCTCCGTCCGCACTAATACTCCATATCTCGGGTTCCTTTGCAGACATCTTGGCAAACCATAACTTTAAATCCTCGTTCGACTGTTGAGCTTCCAAGATGCGGCTGATGAGAGTCGGTTGTACAACAAGACACCCAAAGTGTTGTCCTTCTCCTGATTCCACTGGTCGAAGGTCAAATTCGGCTAACGTCTCCATTGCTCGCCATTCTCTAATCAAAATCGAAGCAACCAAAAGGCGTGGCCTCCGGCTCAGAGCGTCGGCTACAACATTTGCTTTACCCGGGTGGTATTGCAAAGAGAAGTCGTAGTCCTTGAGTAGTTCCATCCATCTCCGTTGTCGCATGTTCAACTCCTTCTGAGAGAACAGGTATCTTAAACTCTTGTGATCTGAGAACAAGTCGAACTTTTCTCCATACAAATAGTGTCTCCAAATCTTCAGGGCGAACACGATTGCGGCTAGTTCTAAGTCGTGCGTCGGATAGTTCTTCTCATGCGGCTTCAATTGTCTTGATCCGTATGCAATGACATTCCCCTCTTGCATTAGCACACAACCAAGTCCTTGGTGTGATGCATCACTATAGATTATGAATTGTTCACCACTCTTAGGTATCGCTAGCACGGGTGCGGAGGTTAGTCTCTCTTTCAATTCCCGAAATGCATCCTCGTGTTTATCAGTCCATTCGTACTTCGTCTCCTTCCTAGTCAGGCTTGTCAACGGTCCTGCGATTTTAGAGAATCCTTCCACAAATTTCCGGTAATACCCAGCCAATCCAAGAAAACTCCTAACTTCGGTTGCATTGGTTGGCCTGTTCCAGCTCAAGACTGCATCGATCTTAGATGAGTCTACAGAAATCCCATCCTGTGATATCACATGTCCCAGGAATTTAACTTCCTGAAGCCAGAATTCACATTTGCTAAATTTCGCATACAGACTGTTGTCTCTAAGAGTCTGTAGAGCAATTTGTACATGCTTCTTATGTTCTTCTTCCGTCCTTGAATAAATTAGAATGTCGTCGATGAATACTATAATGAATTGATCCAGATAGGGTCTGAATACTCTATTCATTAGGTCCATGAATACTGTCGGGGCATTAGTCAATCCAAAAGACATCACTAGAAATTCGTAGTGTCCATATCTCGTCCTGAAGGCAGTTTTCGGTATATCTTTCGGCCGAACTAGTAATTGATGGTATCCTGAACGCAAATTGATTTTTGAGAATATCCTTGATCCTTGTAGTTGATCGAACAGGTCGTCTATCCGGGGAAGTGGATACCTATTCTTGATCGTGACCTTATTCAGCTCCCTGTAGTCGATACAGAGTCTTAGCTCTCCGTCCTTCTTCTTCACAAATAGAACTGGTGCTCCCCAAGGTGATGTACTCGGGCGAACAAAACCTAAATCTTCAAGTTCCTGAACTTGCTTCTTCAATTCTAGCATTTCTATTGGCGCCATTCGGTACGGGGTCTTAGAAATCGGCAACGTTCCGGGTGCTAACTCGATGCAGAAGTCTATCTCTCTCTTTGGTGGAAGTCCTGAGATACTTCGGAACACATCTTCAAAGTCTTGAATAACGGGGATCTGGTTGATAGTAAGCTCCGTGCTTGAAGTCTTAATCGTGGCTAGGCAGCTCGTGATAAACATGTCGCTCAACGGTTGGCACTGAAATTTGATCTGCGGGCAACCAGGCGTCGAAAAGACAATGGTCCGACTAACACAATCCAGGTTAGCGCCATACTTAGTAAGCCAATCCATTCCTAGGATCACATCGAACTCAGACATTGACAATACTATCAAGTCTGCTGAGAGATTCCTATCCTCTAGTGTCAAGGGACAATCCTTGCACACCTTACCTAACTTAACGGATACTCCCAAGGGCGAAACGGCATTAAGGGTCGGCTCAAGTGCTTGGGGTAACAAACCCAAATCAAGTACCATCTTAATAGCTATGAAAGAACGGGCGGCACCGGTATCAAACAAAGCTCTAACTTGACAGTGAAATAAAATGAGTGTACCTTCCAAGTTTTGTTGTTCCTCAGCATTATACCCTGCATTGTCAGGGATGATGGCATTCACCCTAACCTGTCCTTGCTGTCCTTGAGCAGGCGCTCCATAGTAGCCTCCACGTGGAGCTCGACAATCCTTGCTTATGTGACCAGGCTTGTTACAGTTGCGGCAGACGAGGTCATTACGGCGGTTGGTCTTAGGGGCTGTGCAATACCTTGCAATATGTCCGAGCACTCCACAGTTGAAACATCCATCAATGTTCTGTCGCTGGGCAACGGGCTGTGCCTGAGGTGGTCCTCGCTGTTGATTCTGTTGTCGAGGAAAATTGGCTTGGGGCTTCCTTGTCCCATCCCATGTGCGCTTGGTCCCCTGGTAGTGGTTGGTCTGGGGTTTCCATCCCTGATTGTTCCTTGATGATTGCGTAGGAAAGTTCCTTGATTGGAAGGTCCTGGGTGGAGGTCGATTCGCTTGTGGTCCTTGTATAGGGTAAGCATCTTTTTCCAAACTTGAAGCAAGACGGACAATCCCTTCAAACGACTGGCCCAGATGGCCTATCATCATGTGCCGGAGGTGGGGGTTGAGTCCTTGGTGGAATCGCTTGACCTTCTTGACGGAGGTGTCTATCATATGCGGAGCGAAACGGGAAAGTCGCTCGAATTGTGTAGTATACTCTCTGACTGTCCAGTTTCCTTGGATTAGACTCAGGAAATTCCTCTCTTGTTGGTCTCTTTCGTCCTCAGGGAAATACTTCTCGAGAAATCGAGTCTTGAATGCTTCCCAAGGCATTCTCCTTGCAGCGTCAATTCCAATCGTGGCTCTCTCGGCCTCCCACCAGTCCGTGGCGGAGTAAGTTAGTTGAAATGCGGCTAGACGTCTCTTGTCAAGCTCACTGCACTCCAGGGCTTCAAAGATTAGCTCCAACTCTCGTATCCATTGTTCTGCTTTCCAGGACTCTGCCATGCCGTTGTGGATACCGGGCTTCGGACCACTTCTCTCGTTCGAGATTGTTTTGAAATTGATTTGAATCAAGGGAAGAAAATGAAAGGGTCTGTTGAAAACAGATACAGAGTCGCCACTTGGTCTTTAAGGAACCAAGAAACCTAATTTTGACTCACCCAAACGGATAAAGGGCACCGGCCTTCATAACCAAAGAACTTGGTTCGGGGTTTTGGTACGAGAGAGGAAGGAGCCTTTGTCACGACTAAAACACCCTCAACTCGCCCCGTCTTTCGACGGGCCTCAATTAGCATCCAAATAATCATCTTATACTATATATGGTTCAACAATTAATACTATGATAGTATATTACATCACATAAGAAGCTTAAAAATGGAAGATCTAAAGATAAAATATCATTCATAAGATCTAAATCAAATATCATGCAATGTAAGGTGAAAGATCACATAAATAAACCTAGGAAAAATCGTCTAATCATATATCAATTAATCAAGTTTTCCTAATCTAAAGGGGACATAAATTGTTCTTGAAGCAAATAATTAAAGAAATCAAAATATGCTTAGCGAACTAGAATGATGCATGTTATTATTTTTTTTTGAGAAAAGAAGATCTCTCAATCCCCGGGACGGATGAGAAAGGATGATTAGATCGAGGGGAAACATGAACGTGTGATCAAGTTCATTCCTTATAATCTTCTTAGATTAAGAGTTACAAAAACCCCAAATCTTGCATGAATGTATTGTATGAACCTAAAAATGTGCAAAGGTTGTAGTGTGTTTTGTGTTCATGGATTTCTAAAATGACTTAGTAGTCTAAAATGTGCATGAATGAATGGATTAAATCAACATGGGATATATACAAATGTAGTATGAACTACTTCCTAAGATGTGAGCTAATTTGGAATGCATATGAGCATCAAATCAAAGAATAAAAGTTGAAATGTGCCTGCTGTGAATAGTGGACAGACTGCATATGGCACTTTGCAACATTATAATGGGAGGTCAAACGTGCCTATAAAAATGTGAGAAAAATCTGAGATCATTCTTATTGTGTCTAGAAAATAACCCAAAAAGCCAAACATCAATAGCTATCACAGATTAAAAGAAAGAAATCAGAATGTACACATGACTCAGAAACAAAAACTGCACTGTTGACTGATTTTGTATGATTTTTCATAAATCAAAGAAAAGGTTTATGATGACCCATTATATACCAAAAGTTTCCTAAGACACCCAAGTTTTATAAAAAAAATAGAAAAGATATATGTACAGTGATGAAAATGTCCAGAATAAGTGCAAGAAGTTAGATAAACATTCTGTGAGAACAGAGGCAGATTATGAATATGAACTTCTCACATCCAAAACAAATACTTTCACATTTCTATAATTGATGGAAAATATTAGGGACAAACTATGATGTATTGGGAAGGTTTTCCAAGTGGTTTCATCATCATAACTTGAGTATTTAATTCAAAACAAATCTTTGAATCTGAACAGCTCACTGTTTTGGGTCATTGTTTTGGAGATATTGAGGAAAACAAAGTTTTATTTCTTGAAATCAAATAAGAGGGATTGAGAGGGGTTTTGAAATAGATGTTTTTGAAAGCACATTTTCAACACTCAATAAGGATCATGACCACTTAGAATACCAACATCAAACTCATCATTAAGAATCTCCAAGATTGTTGGAGAGATTTATTTTATTTTTAGAGCATAACTTCAATACATTCCAAGAATACCTTGGAAGTATTGAGGTTATGATCATCATCTATCAAACATGTTTTTGAGGTCAAGAGCTACTATCCATAAGGATTCACTCACCCCAAACTTCATGTCATCACTTGGATGATGATGAACTAGTAAGTAAATAAAGAAAATAAAAAAGAAATGAGGTAAGAAGGGATGAACAATAAATAAGCAAGCAAATATATGATGATCAATAGATGATATTCATGAAGCATGAGACTTGTAGATTGGTGTTTCACTCATATGTATGGACACTAGACATGGAAGAAGCTTCCACTCTCTTGAATGCTCACTAAAATGGTGGTTGGGAGTATTGAATGTTGAAATAAATGGAAGTAATGAAGTAGAAAACAAAGTTAGAACTCACTTTTGTTTTGAAAATCAAAGAAGAATGCTTCTTTTCTCTCTACTCTAACCTTATCTCTACAACTTTCTCTCCCAAGCTTTTCAAAACTCACATTTGACTCCCCTAAAATGAGGAGTAATGGGGTGTTTATATAGGCCAACTTGGGGTGGTTTTGGGGTTTTAAAAGTGTTCCCATTGGCTCCAAACATCTGAAATCATAAAACTATGTCGTTTTGGCTTTTAATTAATCAAAATGGGACCACAAAAATAATTACAAAAACTCACTGTTCTAAGGGAGAGTGCCGCGGCGGCACTGCTCCTCCCTTCGTCTGGATAATGCTGTTTAGGCCCCCTGATGTTCCGGTATTCGCGAAAAGGCCCTATTTCGTCCGAAATTCACAGAAAATGCGTATGAACTCCAAATTGAGGTTGTGATATACTGTTGGAAAGGTAATGGAGTCTACTTTACATAAAAAATAGTTCGGGGATAGGTCACTTTGAAAAGTTTTGCGGTATTCGCGATAAAAGCTGATTTGATCGCCTTTTTCGCCTTTGGAAATTCATAATAAATTCGTTTTAAATCTAGAAATTATGTGCGATATACCGTTGGAAAGCTATTGACCTCTAGTATCCATGAAAAATATTTAAAAATTGTTTCGGCACCCCGGTTCCAAAGTCAAATTCTGGTCAAACTGGTCAAACCTGGGATTCCCGGGAAGTTTTAGAAACCTCCGGGAATTCCCGGGAGCTGGTGTTTTCGCTCGATTTTCTTTTGGAACTTGTTTTAACACTTTTCCCGTGATTTAAAATGATTTTGGTGAATTCAGACGATTTCGGTCAAACTTGGTCAAACCTGGTCAAACCTTGGTCAAACCTTGGTCAAACCGGTCAACGGGGACTTTCCGGGAACTTCCGGGACTTCCGGGGGTCTCTGGGAGCCGACGATTTTATCTGATTTCTCTTTAAAACTCTTTTTATCGCTTTTCTTACGACATAGTATGTTTTCAGAACTTTGGGACCAAATCTGGGAGTTTTCGGGCTTTTAGGGGCATTTTGGTCATCCTGAGCATTCTGAGAGATGGAGCTGACTTCCGAGAGTCCTTTCGAGTCTTTTGCGATCATTGTGAACCACCAAGCTATGGGTCTCCTAAATCCGATAGCCGACAAAATGGGGTGTCTACAGTTTGCCCCTCTTTGGCATGAACTTGCGAGGCAACGCATGTCGCAAGTGAGTGCCAAAGTTTTGAAGAGACAAGACTTTTTGGAGGCTACGGATTTAGGATAAAAAGCGTTGCAAAAGATGCGATGATGATGAGGTTAGTGCTGGTCGTGCTCTGCGTGAGCTGCCTACGTATCCCGAGGGGAATCAGACCAGGACGTAGTTCAGGGCAAGGAACTGGTCTTACATGCACGTACACACAATCAGGCGGATGCTATGCTAGAAGAGTGATGTGCAACGTATGGATGTGGTATGAATTGTGTCATGAGTCCTATCACGTCTAGTGTTATGACCTTAGTATGAGCAAGTGATGTGGGGTGTGCCACTCCGAGTGGGCTGGTGTTGTGCCAGTGTTTGCGACCGTGATGCGGTGGATGATTCGGACAAAGACACGGAGGTTTAGAAGACTCCGGGTCTAAGGGAAAACTTTTGGAAGTGTGCTTTGCGAGCGAATGTAACTGGATGTGGGGTCTCAGGGGACTATGACCGAAGATGTCTTTTGGCAAATAACTGACGGTCACAGGGGCTCCGGAAATTAAGAGACTGACATGGAAGCCATGGGACGAACGTGACATCCTGGGATGTCCTATGATGAACATGGAGGCCCTAATGGTGTGATGAGAGCGATGGACCGACGATGACGAGTCGAAAATGGACTACTGACGGTGTATAAACCTGCTGAGGATTAATCTGAATCTGCTGGGGATGAAGCGATACTTTCTAGGATCTCTTTTCAACTGCTCCTTTTGATCGAATCTTTCGGGCCTGCCGGGGTCTCTGGTATCTGTCTGCTTTTGTCCTCGGAGGATGATGCAGGGTTCACGGGGAATCTCTTTTGGTGCTCAATCCAAGAGAGCCTGTCAGGGCCTCTGGGAGCTGGTATCTGTCTGCTTTTGTCCTCGGAGGATGATGCAGGGTTCACGGGGAATCTCTTTTGGTGCTCAATCCAAGAGAGCCTGTCAGGGCCTCTGGGAGCTGGTATCTGTCTGCTTCTGTCCTCGGAGGATGATGCAGGGTTCACGGGGAATCTCTTTTGGTGCTCAATCCAAGAGAGCCTGTCGGGGCCTCTGGGAGCTGGTATCTGTCTGCTTCTGTCCTCGGAGGATGATGCAGGGTTCACGGGGAATCTCTTTTCTTTCTTCGGTGCAATAACTGAAAACCAGGATCAGTTACCAGATTTATCGGAATTCGCGACGATTGTCCTGAAACGACCGATTCGGGTCTTCGGGAGCCGATTTTTCCCAGTTTTTGCCTGCTGGAGGTAGTTCTGACAACTTTTAGTCTGCTTGGGGTAAAACCTCATAGATCTTGACTGGAACGGGCCATCGGGGCTGATCGGGGCCAAAAACGGGCCGAAAAAGGCCAAAAAGGGCCAAAACGGGGCGAAACGGAGCAACGCGGGGCGACGCGGGGCCCACGGGGAGCAGTGCCGCGGCGGCACTGGGCCACTGCCGCGGCAGCAGTTGGCCACTGCCGCGGCGGCACTGGGTGGCCGGACTCCACCTTCTTTTATCTCGGGTTTTTGAGCTTTTGGAGCTCATTCTTGGTCATTTTGGGGTGTTTTTGAAGCCAAAATTCATCAAAACGCAGCTTGTGCGCGCTCAGGTGAGTAATCTTTCCCCGTAGTCGGATTTTTGATTGGTGTTTTGGTTTGCCCAAATTTTTAAGAAGAAAGTTTGAATGTGACTTCCATTTTTCTTGTAGATCCATGGCTTCGAGCTCAAGGAGACCATCTAAGAAGGCTAAGGGACGGATGAAGGCTGAAATGCAAACCCCGGACTTGATTCTACGGGACCCCCAACGCCATCTTTCGGCCGCGGCTCTAGCGAGCTTGGTATGTGAAACTTTCGACTTTTTAGGACCACTTTCATGTATTGTGCTAGTTTTGTGAGCCGTAGCGTGCACCTAGAGATCGTTAGAAGTTTGATTTGCGCTCAAATGTTGATTTTGTGAATTTTTGCTCTCGGGTTGTGAATAGTGATTTTGTGCATCTTTTGTCGTCTTTGTTGTGCGCAGGTGCCGGAAGTGGCCTTGAAAGGCCATGGTAGCCTTGCCCATGCTTTCTTATGGTATACCCAGCTTTCGCCCACCGTTAAGAGGATGGTTGATGATGCCGGGTTCGGAGGCTTCGTTCGTCTGGTTTCGAAAAGCAGTAATGATTTGGCCCATTTCTATGCCCTGGCTGAGAGGTGGTGGGATACCACCAATACTTTCCACCTGCCGTTCGGAGAGATGACAATGACGCCCTTTGACTTCTCCATGATTACGGGCTTGAGGGTCGGCGGGAAGCGCTTGATTCTGGATTACTTTTACGAGATCGACCCGGAGGCGGTGGAGATGCTGATTGGGGCTGTTCCCCCTAACCTGGAGAGGCATTGGTTTCCTTGCGGCTGGCTTTACCGGGCCTATGGCAGAGGTAATCACAATCTGAACAATTCCCAACTTTTGAGGGTTTATCTTCTGTATGTCCTCGGGTGCTCAATCTTTGCGACAAGGAACGACCGGGTGAGCTTGAGGCTTCTTTCTTGCTTGGCGACCATTGATGAGATCCCCTCCTATAACTGGGGCGGTGCTGCCCTGGCCCATCTCTACAAGCATATGGGGGAGGTCTCTCGGGGCGAGGTTAAATCCACTGGGGGATTCTGGCGAGCTTGGGAGGTACGCACTGTTTCTTCCTTTATTTTCCATCTCTTTGATTTCCATACTTGTTCTGATTTCTCCTTTGTCTGTGCAGCTTTGGAGTTTTGAATACTTGAAGATGCTGGCTCCTTCCCCGGCGGATGAATCAGGCGAGGATGAGGATGGCATGGCTCCTGTGCCTCTATTCCCACGAGGTTTGAGGTGGCGGAGGGACGTTGTTGGGGTGAAGAGTGGGGCCCATCGGATTGTTTTGCTTAGAAACTTCCTGACTGAGCTGACGGCCTCTGATGTTGATTGGACGCCTTGGGAGGGCGTTGTTTACGCCGCCCCAGAGGAGATACAAGCGGTTAAATCTCTTACCTCTTGCCGCCTTCTGCTGGAGAGTACCGAGTGTAGGCAGTGGTTCCTTGGGGAACGGGTGTCTCGGCAGGTGGTTGGTGGCTCCCGGTATCGCGTTCCCCATAATCCTCCTATGATGGATGCTAGTGACCTCTCTGGTGATGCTCTGTCGGCGGCCTTGGCTGGCACCGACGTCTGGGATCATTTCCTCTCTGAGACCGGGTATGAGGCTTACCGTGGCGGCTCCTTGATGCCCAACTTCCCACTTCTGGAGGTGAGTTTCTTGTTATATTTTTGCTTTTCATTCATTGCCTATGTTTTTGACTTGCCTTTAACTTATTCTGTGCCTACAGCTTCGCGAGATGTACAGGAGACAGGCTCCTCAGGCTCCCGACCCTATCCCTCCTTGGGATTGGACCGTCAATGTTCTAGGCGCTGATGGCACTCCCCAAATGATGGAGGTGCCGCGAGTCACATGTGGGTACCCTACTCAGCCAGCGGGCGTCCTCAATGTCCCTTGGAGTTACGCTGAGGAGGGTCACGCCTTGGCAGCTAGCTTAAGGTCCTTGGTCCTCACACGAGATCACCGGGTACGTCTCTAATTTTGCACTTTCTTTTGGTTATGAGGTTCTAACCCTAGATTTTACCCTTGACAGATGGACGGTATGCGGCAATTTGCCGCCAACCAGATGGCATCCTTGGTAAGTCTCTGACTCGACTCTGTTTTTGGCATTTTTTTCTTTTTGTTATTTTCTTTACTGATTGCCTTCATTTTCTTGTGTGTGCAGTATCGTGGAGGCGGGGCCGGCTCATCGAGGACTGGTCCAAGATGCAGAGGTGGCAGGAGGAGGCCGTCGCCGACATACACTCCGGGCGGTCGGACAGAGGACGAAGAAGAGGAAGACTGATGCCAAGCGGGCAATATTATTTTATTTTCTGTTTTCGATTGGGTTGTACTGGGAACATGATTATTTGGACAGAAGTATGGAACAATTTGTAACCTTTTGACAGAGTATTATGATGTTTTTGCCTCCTAGGCCGGATATCTTCTGGTTTAGAGGCGCAGTGGTGTGCTTGTTTTAGCTGATATATGTACACTGTGACTGTTGAATGCTACTGCGATGGGCAGTTTTGTGATGGTGAGTGCTTTTTGCCTTGCAGGTGGGATAGTCCGTGAAACGGGGAGGTGCTGCCGAAATTTTGAATTTTGCTAGAGCCGCGACAGAAAGATATGGCTTTGTATGATCCCGCTCAACTCACAGCCTGGCTGAACATTACGGATGGTGTGGAGCGGATCAACCTCTTTAGCTACGGCTTGACCGAGCTATTCTCTCTTCGCCGGATGACCCTGAACACTGAGTTCTTGCGTGCTGCCATTGCTTACTGGGACCCAGTGAACCATGTCTTCAACTTCAACGGCCTGGAAATATGCCCCATGCTTGAGGAGTTCTGCGCTATTCTCGGCTATGATTCTGACTCGGACTTGATTCTCCCTTCTGTTGATACCCTCAGCCCTACGCGAGCCTTGGCTGAATACCTGAATTGCTCTGTCACTATTTCCCGCCGGCTGATTCAAGGTGAGGTTCTCAACATTGCTTCTATTATTGCCCGGTACGCCAGTCCTGGGAATCCCAGCATGTATGATGCTTCCCGTGGGGCCGCTTTGATATTGTGCATGACTTCGCATTTCCTGTTCTCGAGCACTTCCGTTGACTTGGTGCATGTGTGCCTCGGGCTGAAACTTAGCAGGAATCCCATGGCCATGGTTCTAGCTGAAACTCTGAACGGTTTGGATAATGCCTTCAACCATGGGACTCCTCTTCTTTCTGGGGCGCCTTTGGTGTTACAGGCTTGGCTTTACGAGCGCCTTCAGCTGTGGACGGGCCGTATACCACCGATTTACTTTCGTCGAGCTGTGCTTCATTCTCACTATACCTTTGCCGATTGGGTGGGCATGATGAGCACCTTATCTGAGGCTGACATTTGCTGGATCGTGAGGCGTTGGGGCCTCTATGCTATCACCACGAGCCTCAGGGGTCACCAGAGAGTGTGGTTGATGGGTCTGAGAGAGACTTCTTTCTATCATCCTCGCCGCTTGGCCAGACAGTACGGACAGGTTCAGGAGGTTCCCCGGGGGTTTACTGAGAGGGTCTTTGCTTCCAGGATCAGGGTTGCTACTATTGCTGCTTTTATTGACGGTTGGACTGACCGAGTAAAGGCCTACTTCTAAAGGCTTTTGAAGAAATAAAAAAGACCAGACCTGACTGATTCTGCTCATTCCTCCAAGTGTCATGTGATTGCTTTTTTGAAAGACTTTTATTTCTTTGATTATTCCTGCTTATGTAATATTCAAAGTTTGTTTATCAGTGAACCTTGGTTACTTTGAGAACCTCTTTTTATGCTTTTAGATTTCTGAAAAACATTTTGTGACCTGGGTTTCAATTTAGTTGTTGCTTTTTGGTACTCACTTGGGCATGCTAGGGTGATTTAGAGGCAAACGAGGCGGGTGGCCGAAGTTTGCCCCTAGTTTGGGATGTGCATGGTTGTGAGGCAAACGAGGTAGATGACCGACGTTTGCCCCTAGTTCGGAAGGGGTTCAGGCAAACGAGGCGAGTGGCCGAAGTTTGCCCCTAGTGTGGAGGGTGATATATGGGTCATGGTAAGGACCGCGACTTTATTTCTCACATGCTCATAATTTTTGCCTAGGCACCAAGGAGGTGACCTAGCGAGCTATTTTCTCTCTTTTGTTATTGCTCACTTTGGATTTAGCTCTAATTTTTGCCTAGGCGTCCTTTCGGATTTTCATCCTAGCGAGCCATCCTTTTTTTTTTTTTTCTTTTTGAAAGTCTGCCTACGTACCCCCGAGCGGGGATCAGGTCCAACGTAGTTCGGGCCAGAGTTTCGAAAGAAAAGGGTTATTTTTTGTGGGATGAAGCGACCGAACCGTCGTGGTTGCCTACGTATCCCCGAGTGGGAATCAGGTTAAGCGTAGTTCAAGGCAAGGCTTGAAAGAAATGGTTATTTTGGTGAAGTGACCGAACCGATGTGGTTGCCTACGTATCCCCGAGTGGGAATCAGGTCAAGCGTAGTTCAAGGCAAGGCTTGAAAGAAATGGTTATTTTGGTGAAGTGACCGAACCGATGTGGTTGCCTACGTATCCCCGAGTGGGAATCAGGTCAAGCGTAGTTCAAGACCGGGCTTGAAAGAAATGGTTATTTTGGTGAAGTGACCGAATCGATGTGGTTGCCTACGTATCCCCGAGTGGGAATCAGGTCAAGCGTAGTTCAAGACCGGGCTTGAAAGAAATGGTTATTTGTCAAGCATAGTACTTTTTGAGGCGATCCATGTTGATTGGTTCTTTGAATTCGACACCATCGAGGTCCATGAGGTAAGTTGCTCCTCCAGAAAGGATTGTTTTGACGATGTAAGGGCCTACCCATTTAGGTTTGAACTTCCCACGGGGGTCAAAGATCGGAGCTCGCAATTCCTTAAGGACAAGGTCGCCCTTGACAATCTTCCTTGGGCGAACCCTTTTATTGAAAGCACGGGCTATTCTCTTTTGATAGATTCGGACATGGTCCACCGCCGCTAGGCGCTTTTCATCTATGAGGGCCAATTCCTCGTATCTTTCTCTCAACCAATCTGATTCTGAAATTTCACATTCTGCCATCACGCGTAGAGACGGCAGTTCTATCTCGACCGGGAGTACCGCTTCCATCCCATATACCAGCGAGTAAGGAGTTGCTCCCGTGGATGTCCTTATCGACGTTCTGTATCCCCAAAGCGCGAACGGTAGCTTTTCATGCCAGTCTTTGTAGGTATCGGCCGATTTCTGCAGTATGGCCTTGATATTCTTGTTTGCAGCCTCGACTGCCCCATTGGTTTGCGGCCTATACGGCGACGACTTGTGATAAGTGATCTTGTATTCCTCGAACAGATCCCTGACTTCTGCCTTGAAATGACTTCCGTTATCCGAAATAATCTCATGAGGAACTCCATAACGGCAGATGAGATTTCTTTTGATGAATTTGGCCACTTCTTTGGCCCCCAACTTGGTGTAGGATGCAGCTTCTACCCATTTTGTGAAGTAGTCTATGGCCACCAGGATGTACCGATTTCCATTTGAGGCTTTCGGAACGATCTCGCCAATGATGTCGATTCCCCAGGTTGAGAATGGCCAAGGCGAAGTCATGCTGTACAGAAGGGATGGCGGTGTATGCATCATGTTTGCGTGAATCTGGCACTTGTGACACCTCCTCACGTACTCACAACAATCTTTCTCCAATGTTGTCCAGTAGTACCCTTGTCTTATGATTTTCTTAGCCAGCATGTGACCGTTCATGTGTGGACCGCATACCCCCTCGTGTATTTCTTCCATCATTCTTTTGGAACTCTTTCCGAACAAGCAGGTTAGGTTGTGACCATTATATCCTTTCTTCAGTAATTTCCCACCGCAAATGACGAATTGTGCGGCGAATCTTCTAATGGCCCTTTTGTCTTTCTCGGTGGATTCTTGGGGGTATATCCCTTTTTCTATGAAATCCCAAACATCCCGATACCACGGCATTTCATTCTCTTCTTCTTCGATTATGGCGATCATATTGAACGAAGGCTCGTACCTCTGCTCTATTACCAAAGGCATCATCTTGACCTCCACAGGAATCTTGATCATGGAGGCTAAGGTAGCCAATGAATCTGCCAACTGGTTCTCTTCCCTGGGCAAGTAGAGGAATGTGACACTCTTGAATTGCCTTTTGAGTTGGTCAAGATGATCACGGTAGGGCTTCAACCTTTCTTCTTTTACTTTCCATTCCCCTCTGGCTTGCGATATGATGAGGTTTGAGTCCCCGAAGACATCTAACTTCTGAACCCTCAGTTCTAAAGCTGCTTCCATCCCCAGAATGCACGCTTCATATTCGGCGGTGTTGTTGGTGGAGTTATAGTTGAGCTTGACCGCTAATGGAGTATGATCCCCGCTTGGTGATACGAGAATCATCCCTACTCCGTATCCTTTCATGTTGGCCGCTCCGTCAAAGTACAACTTCCACTGTTCTTCCTTGATTTCCATGATATTCTCGTCCGGAAACGGAAAGTCCCCACTTTCTTCGGAGTCAACGGCATGCTCTGCGAGATGCTCAGCTACAGTCCTCCCTTTTACTGACTTGCTTGTAACATACTTGATATCGAATTCGGATAGTAGAAGTAACCAACGGGATATGCGACCGGTCAGGGCGGGTTTTTCAAGGAGGTATTTTAGAGGATCCATGCGGGATATGAGCACAACTGGGAAGGCCAGCATGTAGTGCCTCAGTCGGCGAGTACACCAAACCAAGGCCCAACATGTTTTTTCAAGGGTAGAGTAGTTGAGCTCGTACCCAGTCATCCTCTTGCTAAGGTAGTATATGGCTTTTTCGGAGTGGCTTTCTTTTCCTTCTTGGGCTAGCATGCAACCCATGGCATTTTCGGAGACAGACAGGTAAAGGAATAAGGGCTTATGAGGAATGGGTGGTGAAAGGACAGGCGGGTTCTGAAGGTAGGCTTTTATTTTGTTGAAAGCGGCTTGGCATTGGTCATCCCATTGGAACTTCTCCCCTTTTCTCAACAATCGGAACAGAGGATCGCACGTGGTTGTGAGCTTGGAGATGAAACGGCTGATGAATTGGATTCTTCCGAGGAACCCCCTTACTTCTTTTTCATTCCGTGGTGGTGTCATTTCTAGGACTGCCTTGATCTTGGAAGGATCCACCTCTATCCCCCTTTGCGTGATGAGAAAACCCAGGAGTTTGCCGGAAGTCACACCGAAAGTGCATTTCTTTGGATTCAACCTCATCTTGTATTTACGCAACCTTTCGAAGAACTTTTCCAGCGCTACCAGGTGACCTTCTCTGTCCTTGGATTTCACAATCATGTCGTCTACGTACACTTCTACCTCCTTGTGAATCATATCATGCAGCAGAGTGGTGGCAGCTCTTTGGTAAGTCGCCCCCGCGTTCTTGAGTCCGAAGGGCATTACTCTATAACAGTAGGTTCCCCAAGGGGTGGTGAATGTCGTCTTTTCCCGATCTTCTGGTGCCATTAGAATCTGATTATATCCTGAGAAACCATCCATGAATGAAAGTAGCTCATGCCCTGCGGTGTTATCCACCAAGACGTCAATGTGGGGAAGTGGAAAGTCATCCTTGGGACTGGCTTTGTTTAGATCACGGAAGTCAACGCACACGCGAACTTTTCCATCCTTCTTCGGGACTGGTACGATATTGGCAACCCATTCCGGGTATTCGGTGACAATGATGAACCCTGCCTTGAACTGCTTCTCCACCTCTTCTTTAACTTTGAGTGCCCATTCCGGTCTCATGCGCCTCAGTTTCTGCTTGACAGGTTTAGAATTGGGGAGGAGAGGAATATGATGTTGGACGATGTCGGGATCGACCCCAGGCATGTCTTCGTAAGACCAAGCAAAAACATCTTTGAATTCTATTAGCAAGAGGGTTAATTTTTCTTTTTCTTCTTTATTAAGAGTTGAGCCAATTTGCACAATTTGTGGATTATCTGTTTCACCTAGGTTAACTGATAAAGTATCTTCGATTATTTCATAAGCAGGTGGTTTTTCGATTAGTTGCTTAAATTCAATTGAGAGATCCTCGGAGGGATCTGCGCATTCACAAGTGTTAGACACAGAGGAGTAAGCAGAATCGTCTTTCATTTCATTCATGACAGGTGAAGTGATTACATTGGATAGTGGTGGGCTTACAGCAGCCGACTCCAGTACAGACTCGATAACTGGTAGTACAGACTTTGGGGGGATAGGGGATTGGGAGACACAGACAGATGACTCTACAGCCTGGTTGCTCAGACCCTCCTCAGCAGGCTTGATCTGATCATCTTGGCTCTTGGCCCTCTTCTTCTCTTCCTCTTCAGCGGATTCTTCCCACATCTTCTTGATCGTCTCAGTGTCAAGGTATTTTAACCAGTCTTCCTCTGGGGTCTTTCCAACTTCTTCGGGGTAGAACGGGTCTTGATATGGGGGCCTCTCGCAGTCAGCGAAGATTTCAAGCCCAGGGTGCCTTCTCCCGGTGGTTCGATGGATCCATGGTTCAGGGAACCCGAAGTAAGGAAAATCATCCCCTTCCTTGACGAATTGTCCATTTAAAGTCTTGCGGTATGGGGGGAGACCCTTCCCCCTTTTCTTCCATGGCCTCTGTAGCTTAACGTCTTCTTTAGTGGGCTTGTACCCCAATCCGAAAGTGCCTTGTTGCCCTTTGATCTGTGGGAACTCCCGAATTCCTTGCTGGCGTCTACCCAATCCCATCCCGGGGAAGTAGTTCATCTTGCGAACAATGTTGACAACTGCAGAGTGGACCTCAGGGAATCGATCTTCATCATTGATCACATGGACTTCTTCCATGAAGAATCCTCCGATTTCTCCTTCTTCCAGCTCAGGTATTTGGACTTCGAAAATGGGAGCGTAGTTTGGGAAAGCTTCGTTACCCCAACTATTACCGAGGATGATTTTTACTTCCTTCTCATGAATGTACTTGATCATTTGATGCACAGTGGATGATACAGCTTTGTTGGCGTGAAGCCAGGGTCTTCCAATCAGCAGATTAAACGAGGCAGGTATGTCCATGACTTGAAAGATCTCAGTACTCGCCAAAGACCCTACCCGGATTTGCAGAGAGACAGTCCCCATTACATTCCTCCTGGTATTATCATAGGCCCTCACAGATTGGACGGATGGCGTGATGTCAAGGATATTAACCCCCAAAGCAGTGGCAGTTCTTAGGGCACAAACATTCAAAGCAGAGCCTGTATCGACCAGACAAAACGGTACCTGTTGCCCCTTACATCCAACAGTGATGTATAATGCTTTGTTATGTGCGGACCCTTCCGGTGGTAAGTCCTCATCAGAAAACGTAATGATCGGGTCGGGGGCAAGTGCGCCCAAGAAAGCTATCATGTCCTCCGGTGCGGCATCAATAGGGACTTCAATTCCAGCCAAGGCATTCAACACGGCTTGCCTATGCTTGTAAGAGGTCACCATGATATCCCACATTGAGAGATGTGCTTGGGTTTTCTTTAGCTGCTTTATCAACTCATTATCTTCTTCGATGATCTCATCCATCTTACCCTTCCCCTTGTCCTTGACTGGACCTTTCTCGGTTGCATCGGTGGCAGGCTGTGGAGGCTGATAATGACGGCCTGACCTAGTCAGATGATCAATCTCGGCAGGAGTAGGCCCTTCTACAGTCCCATCCTTCTTGAACCAATCACAATCCGTTCCCACAAAGGGCTTTTTTGGCTCGTTCCAGATGGAAGCATCACTCTCGTTGTTAGGATCATACCATTTGAGGTCTACCACCCCTAGGTCATGCTCTTCCAGGAAGAACAAATCTTGCTCATCGTTAAGTTGCTGCTGCCATTCGTCATTCTCCCCTCCGATCAGATGAATTCCCTCAGAATCCGGGATGTCAATAAGGGGTAAGGGTTGTCCTAGGGGGGTGATATAAGCGGCAGGGTTGAAGGGTATAGGGTTGGACTCGATGAGGTTGACATTTTGGTGGTTTGGTAGGGGATTTTGGGTGATATGGGGCTGCTTTGGGGGCGGCTCGATGATATTCTGATCAATAAGGTCTTGGATGTCATGGCGAAGGCGCATGCAGTCATCGGTGTTATGGCCGGGGGCTTGGTGGTAGGCGCATCGTTTGGACATATCGCAGTTAGGCGGGGGTGGGGTATTTCGAGACTGGAGTAGTTGGAGATGGCCCTTTTTGAGGAGGCGGTCCAAGGCTGAGGAGAGGGAGATTTCTAGCTTGGCAAAATTGCGAGGGGGCTTTTTCTGGAAAGGGCGGCTGGAGGGATTTGCCTGGTTGGAGGGTTGGTATGGTCTTGGAGGGTATGCCATGGGTTGGCTGCTAAGGGCATTGACATCCGGGGGATTTCGAGAGTAGTTGGGCCTTCTTGGCTGACTCGGAGGGTCTTCCTTTTTGATCTTCCCTTCCCTGATAGCATCTTCAATTCGGGTTCCGACTTCAAACAACTCTTCAAATGTGGAAATGGACTGGTAGAATAACTTCTCATGGTAAAGTGGCTGCAGATTCCGGATGAGCATCCTTACCTGTTCCTTTTCAATCGGCCGGTGGGTCATTTGAGCTACCTTGTTCCTCCACCTGCTCAGAAACGCAGCGAAGGATTCATTGTTGCTTTGTCGGGTTGTTTCCAAATCCCTGATAGTGACATCCAGCTCCTGGTTGTAAGAGTAATGATCGACAAAAACTCGAACGATATCTTCCCAGGCCCGGGTCTTGGAGGCTTCCAAGGTTAGGAACCATGATAGTGCAGATTTTGCCAGAGTTTGTGGGAACAGCATTGCGATGTGCTCGTGGGTGCAACCCATGGATTGGAAGATACTCATACATAGCTTCACATGGCTTTTCGGGTTCCCAGTCCCATCAAAACGATCGATGGCAGGCATTTTGAAGTTCTCCGGCAGTTTCAACTTGACAGGCTCAAAGAGGCCTTCCAGATCTAGCATGTAATCATCGATTCCCTTGCTTTTTCTCAGCACGCTCTCTAGTTTGTCGACCTTGTCCATCTTTTCCTGGAGCTTCTTTTCATATGTGAGCGGTGGGACCCCTTGGAACCAGTTTTCCTCCCCATTATTCTCATGTAGAGGAGGTTCAAACCTTGGTGGCGGAAACTCGGGCGGGGGTTGTGGCTGTTGCTGCTTTAGTTCTTCCATGAATTTCAGGACTTGGGCTAGACTGTCGGATTGTTGGCTTATAGTCGCTCCCAACTCGGTGACCTTGTTTTCCAATTCTTCTCTATTCATGTTGAAGCGGGTTGTCGTACCGATTCTGACTAAACGATTATCCGAACTCCTGGTCCACAACGAGGATTCCGGCTGCTGACCTTGGGAATCTATACTGACCTGACAGATTTTGAGAGAAGGGGTGTATCAGATCCTGACAGTGACGACTTTTAGACAGACAAAGACAGTGACGTGGACCGACTTGTGTAAGAATGATCGAAACAGTGCGTGCAGATTGACGGGAATGGTGTATGCAAATGGGACAGGCATGCGGATGTGAGCCCTAATCTACATGATGCTCCTATTTCTAACATATAACAGTTAAACAAATAAGGCCCTAGCCATACAGAGTGTGCCAATCTTACTTTCCAGTACGATCACCAAGGGATAACAGGGATTTTCAGACGTTTCTGGTTGACTGGGATACAGTTTCTGGTATTTCTGGGAAATTTGAGCAGGGTTTCTCGGAGAAACTGGTAAGTACGGTTATATCTGGGATATCTGGGCAGAGTTTCTGGGAGAAACTGGTAAGTACGGTTATATCTGGGATATCTGGGCAGAGTTTCCGGGAGAAACTGGTAAGTATGGCTATATCTGGGATATTTGGGCAGAGTTTCTGGGAGAAACTGGTAAGTATGGCTATATCTGGGATATTTGGGCAGAGTTTCTGGGAAAAACTGGTAAGTATGGCTATATCTGGGAAATTTGGGCAGTGTTTCCAGGAGAAACTGGTAAGTATGGCTATATCTGGGATATTTGGGCAGAGTTTCTGGGAGAAACTGGTAAGTATGGCTATATCTGGGATATTTGGGCAGAGTTTCTGGGAGAAACTGGTAAGTACGGTGATAGTGATCATACTTTCTAGCAGGTTTTCATACTCCTATGTCTCAAGACCGACAAACAAGGTTTGCGGTGTATATCTTTGTGAACGTGGGACAGACATCCTTGTCATGGTGCCTAGGCAGGTCAACCCAATGTGGTTACATGTGAGTGATTGCCTTGGGAATCATAAGAAAGAGGTTCTGTTCTACGCCACATAAGCGTCTACACCGCGCAGGTAATCCCGTCAGGGCATACAGCAGTTATATCATTTTGTCCTATCTGAAAAGATAAATGAACAGTCCTATGAAAGGTTCTTACAGGAATCTATATGCAAAGGCCGGGTTTAGTCAAAGAGGGTCCGTTGACGAGAGTTCCAATATACCGTGAGAGAGACAGTACGGAGGTTTTTACTCTTTTTGATATACCTTGGAAGGTACAGTATCAACGGTGACTTGTGCCCTGGCACAGCAAGACCTGAACAATGTCAGCGCCGCGTTTCAGACACAGTCGAAGAGGGGGGATGCAAGAGTGCAATGCGGTGAACCAAACACAGTAAAAAGATGATTTTAAGGATGCTTCTTATGAGTCAAACCTCTGTATTATTTTGTTTTAAAATAAAAATCCCCAGCAGAGTCGCCAGATTGTGGATACCGGGCTTCGGACCACTTCTCTCGTTCGAGATTGTTTTGAAATTGATTTGAATCAAGGGAAGAAAATGAAAGGGTCTGTTGAAAACAGATACAGAGTCGCCACTTGGTCTTTAAGGAACCAAGAAACCTAATTTTGACTCACCCAAACGGATAAAGGGCACCGGCCTTCATAACCAAAGAACTTGGTTCGGGGTTTTGGTACGAGAGAGGAAGGAGCCTTTGTCACGACTAAAACACCCTCAACTCGCCCCGTCTTTCGACGGGCCTCAATTAGCAGCCAAATAATCATCTTATACTATGTATGGTTCAACAATTAATACTATGATAGTATATTACATCACATAAGAAGCTTAAAAATGGAAGATCTAAAGATAAAATATCATTCATAAGATCTAAATCAAATATCATGCAATGTAAGGTGAAAGATCACACAAATAAACCTAGGAAAAATCGTCTAATCATATATCAATTAATCAAGTTTTCCTAATCTAAAGGGGACATAAATTGTTCTTGAAGCAAATAATTAAAGAAATCAAAATATGCTTAGCGAACTAGAATGATGCATGTTATTATTTTTTTTTTGAGAAAAGAAGATCTCTCAATCCCCGGGACGGATGAGAAAGGATGATTAGATCGAGGGGAAACATGAACGTGTGATCAAGTTCATTCCTTATAATCTTCTTAGATTAAGAGTTACAAAAACCCCAAATCTTGCATGAATGTATTGTATGAACCTAAAAATGTGCAAAGGTTGTAGTGTGTTTTGTGTTCATGGATTTCTAAAATGACTTAGTAGTCTAAAATGTGCATGAATGAATGGATTAAATCAACATGGGATATATACAAATGTAGTATGAACTACTTCCTAAGATGTGAGCTAATTTGGAATGCATATGAGCATCAAATCAAAGAATAAAAGTTGAAATGTGCTTGCTGTGAATAGTGGACAGACTGCATATGGCACTTTGCAACATTATAATGGGAGGTCAAACGTGCCTAGAAAAATGTGAGAAAAATCTGAGATCATTCTTATTGTGTCTAGAAAATAACCCAAAAAGCCAAACATCAATAGCTATCACAGATTAAAAGAAAGAAATCAGAATGTACACATGACTCAGAAACAAAAACTGCACTATTGACTGATTTTGTATGATTTTTCATAAATCAAAGAAAAGGTTTATGATAACCCATTATATACCAAAAGTTTCCTAAGACACCCAAGTTTTATAAAAAAATAGAAAAGATATATGTACAGTGATGAAAATGTCCAGAATAAGTGCAAGAAGTTAGATAAACATTCTGTGAGAACAGAGGCAGATTATGAATATGAACTTCTCACATCCAAAACAAATACTTTCACATTTCTATAATTGATGGAAAATATTAGGGACAAACTATGATGTATTGGGAAGGTTTTCCAAGTGGTTTCATCATCATAACTTGAGTATTTAATTCAAAACAAATCTTTGAATCTGAACAGCTCACTGTTTTGGGTCATTGTTTTGGAGATATTGAGGAAAACAAAGTTTTATTTCTTGAAATCAAATGAGAGGGATTGAGAGGGGTTTTGAAATAGATGTTTTTGAAAGCACATTTTCAACACTCAATAAGGATCATGACCACTTAGAATACCAACATCAAACTCATCATTAAGAATCTCCAAGATTGTTGGAGAGATTTATTTTATTTTTAGAGCATAACTTCAATACATTCCAAGAATACCTTGGAAGTATTGAGGTTATGATCATCATCTATCAAACATGTTTTTGAGGTCAAGAGCTACTATCCATAAGGATTCACTCACCCCAAACTTCATGTCATCACTTGGATGATGATGAACTAGTAAGTAAATAAAGAAAATAAAAAAGAAATGAGGTAAGAAGGGATGAACAATAAATAAGCAAGCAAATATATGATGATCAATAGATGATATTCATGAAGCATGAGACTTGTAGATTGGTGTTTCACTCATATGTATGGACACTAGACATGGAAGAAGCTTCCACTCTCTTGAATGCTCACTAAAATGGTGGTTGGGAGTATTGAATGTTGAAATAAATGGAAGTAATGAAGTAGAAAACAAAGTTAGAACTCACTTTTGTTTTGAAAATCAAAGAAGAATGCTTCTTTTCTCTCTACTCTAACCTTATCTCTACAACTTTCTCTCCCAAGCTTTTCAAAACTCACATTTGACTCCCCTAAAATGAGGAGTAATGGGGTGTTTATATAGGCCAACTTGGGGTGGTTTTGGGGTTTTAAAAGTGTTCCCATTGGCTCCAAACATCTGAAATCATAAAACTATGTCGTTTTGGCTTTTAATTAATCAAAATGGGACCACAAAAATAATTACAAAAACTCACTGTTCTGGGGGAGAGTGCCGCGGCGGCACTGGGCCACTGCCGCGGAGGCAGTGGGCCAGTGCCGCGGCGGCACTGCTCCTCCCTTCGTCTGGATAATGCTGTTTAGGCCCCCTGATGTTCCGGTATTCGCGAAAAGGCCCTATTTCGTCCGAAATTCACAGAAAATGCGTATGAACTCCAAATTGAGGTTGTGATATACCGTTGGAAAGGTAATGGAGTCTACTTTACATAAAAAATAGTTCGGGGATAGGTCACTTTGAAAAGTTTTGCGGTATTCGCGATAAAAGCTGATTTGATCGCCTTTTTCGCCTTTGGAAATTCATAATAAATTCGTTTTAAATCTAGAAATTATGTGCGATATACCGTTGGAAAGCTATTGACCTCTAGTATCCATGAAAAATATTTAAAAATTGTTTCGGCACCCCGGTTCCAAAGTCAAATTCTGGTCAAACTGGTCAAACCTGGGATTCCCGGGAAGTTTTAGAAACCTCCGGGAATTCCCGGGAGCTGGTGTTTTCGCTCGATTTTCTTTTGGAACTTGTTTTAACACTTTTCCCGTGATTTAAAATGATTTTGGTGAATTCAGACGATTTCGGTCAAACTTGGTCAAACCTGGTCAAACCTTGGTCAAACCTGGTCAAACCTTGGTCAAACCGGTCAACGGGGACTTTCCGGGAACTTCCGGGACTTCCGGGGGTCTCTGGGAGCCGACGATTTTATCTGATTTCTCTTTAAAACTCTTTTTATCGCTTTTCTTACGACATAGTATGTTTTCAGAACTTTGGGACCAAATCTGGGAGTTTTCGGGCTTTTAGGGGCATTTTGGTCATCCTGAGCATTCTGAGAGATGGAGCTGACTTCCGAGAGTCCTTTCGAGTCTTTTGCGATCATTGTGAACCACCAAGCTATGGGTCTCCTAAATCCGATAGCCGACAAAATGGGGTGTCTACAGCCGTCGAATTTCTCGGGTCGCAGGCCACGAAATCGTTCCAATAGCTTATCGCCTGTCTGCCTTGGAGGGACAACATGGTTGTTGCCATTGTCGTTGGTGGCATGATTGTAGGTATCGCCGATGTGCTCCATCCGTTGCATGAAAGCTTCGAAGACTCCAGTTGGGTCCATACCCTCAGGAATGGGTGCTCCCAGTCGTGCTTGGTTCCTTGTGGGTCCCACCATAGTGATCCGTGTGAGGTGTACCTATGAAGGATCTAACGATTAGCTGACAATCTTCTCGAGGAAATGATCATACTTAAATAACAGAAATCATAACATGAATCAAAATCACAACCATAACATAACAATGAGATGATAACAGAAATAACCAAGAGAAACGATCTGCCATATATATATTCCCAAAAGATGTACAGCGGAGTACACAACAGATCACCTGTGTACCGCGTAGTACATGATCCTATACAAGATCTAAACAAAATAAAGATATACACAAAACCACTACTGGTGGCTACCTATACAAAAAGGCTACAGTCAATAGCTGTCTATGTAAGCGTCAAAAGTAAGGGGACAACATGTCCTTAAGTCAAGCGTAAAAGTCTAAGTCCTAAAGGTACTGGACTCAAAAGTTGTCCACATCGGATCCATAGATGGAAGCCTCGTCCTCTGGGGCAACCTCAGACAAAACATCATCCTCATCCATGTCATCGTCATCCATCATGTCCTCATCCTCTATCACAACATTCTCGATCAGCTCGGGTCCATCATGCTCCACAACAGCTCCCAAATCTCCTGCATCAGCGGCCATGTCAGCCTGGGCTGCATCAAATGCGGCTGCAAGTGCCTCAGCCTGTACCATAGCCTGTGCCAACTCCGGTGCTTCGATCTCAAATCCATGGGGATGTGCAGCCATCTCTGCGGCCCACTCAGCTGCTAGCTGTACTATAACTCCTCCTGGTAAGACTGGTACTACTGCATCATCGTCTGTGGCTACCTCCTCTTCCTCTATCGGATAACCCTCGGCAACCACAATATCTACGCCAACTGGCACGTCCATACCGGCTGGGTCCACGGGGTCCTCCTCCTCTGGATCATACTCTGGCTCCTCGTCATCGGTGTCCTCGTCCTCCTCATCTTCCATCTCCTCATCTGTGTCCTCTGGCTCATCATCGTCATCGTTCTCATCATCATCCTTCGGATCCTCATCTGTTGGGGGTGCATCAGCCATGTCCTCTTCTGGTGGGGGTGGAGGTGCTGCTCTAACCGGTGCAAGTAGAACCTGGTACGAAGAACGGTCTCGTAACATCAGTAAAGAATCCTCCTCGATGCGTTTGAAGGTCTCCTTACGATAGATCATCTCCTGACGTATCACTTCTGGGTCCTGGGTCCCAAATCTCTGCTGCTCGATCTGCATGTCTCGCTCTGTCTCGGCAATAGCTCTCTGTCTAACCTTCCAGGCATAGTACTCTGGATCTACTGGCGCAATACTACTCTCATACACATAGTGTCCTCCGAACTCGTCTGGAACGAACAGCGGCGGTGCCATGCTACCTGAAAAGGGACTTCCTTAAGTCAGAACTAATCTTAATACTCATCTATAGAATCTCAAGGTTCTAGGACCAGATGGTGTAGGACAATCTGTGAGCGAAAAGGTATAAAACATAGGCTCTGATACCAAGAATCCTGTCACGTCCCGGAGCAGCATAAATAGAGAAAAATAAATTTCCTTTATGGGTCCATAGGGAATGACGGGTGAAGTCACATGATTGTCCACACCACGCAGTACTAAGCAACAAGAAGTAATAGTGTAACGGGAATGAAGTCTAGGTTCTGATCACAACGTAACATAAAGTCAACAGAAGTTACTAACTATTACATATCAGAGTCTTGAACCAAATATAAAGCAGCGGAAGTACAAATGTCAAGGCAACATATGCCTGACTACAAAAAGAGTTCTAAAGCGGTAAAGACAAAAGCTACAATTCTAGTCTAGTCTTCAATTGGCATAAGGTAGTCCTCGGCGTAGTAGTCTTCTTCAGTCTGACCTCCGTCAGGGAAATCCTCCACAGGGACTCCGTCACCGGCATAGTAGTCCTCTCCTGCAGGCCCTTCACCTGTATAGTCATAACCAGGGTGCGCTGGAACGTAGAAATGTCCAGCGGCATAAACGCCGTCAGCTTAATGAAAGCCGAGTGAGTTAGATACTAACAGGGTATCAACTATTGAAGTTATTACAAGTTATAAGCCGTAACCAAATTAAAATTCTATAAGGGTAACTCCTTTAATCAAATCGATGATCCGATTACTAATGTTTTACTTATTATAAAACCGATAACACGTCTAGATAGGGGGAAACAGACTCGACAGTAGTTCAACTCTATACGCACCATTGCTCATCCACCGCTTTTAAGAACATATGCACAGTTCACAGCATGTCATGGATACCACGTTAGTCCATCCCCCGCTTTTAAGAACATATGCACAGTTCACCGCATGTCAGGGATATAACGCTTTAAACAACAGTACATCATTCTATACCACGACTTAGCGACGTCTACCAGTGATCACGGTCCACCGCATATCATAGACACCTTCGTCTGTCTACCGCTTTTAAGAACATATGATTAGATCATCTGGCTATCTTAGGGCAAATGGTCCGGTTCACCGCATGTCATAGACACCTTCGTCTGTCTATCGCTTTTAAGAACATATGATCGACCAAAGCCCGCCCACGCAAGGTTCCCGAATCTTAGCAAACCTACTTAAGTTCAACTCTATTACCGATACATGACAATCCCAATGTGGCCTGACTACTCTGAATGACATGAACGTTAACTCCAAAGGATTCACAACTATTCCATTATCTAACATCATAAACATTATCCGATAGTCTTGTTATTACTACGATCCTACGCCGCATTAACTCATTATCAGGTCTGTATGGCAGTAATAAAGCATGCTGGGAAATACTGAACAGTAAATAAACAACTAAACAGTTATTACATTATCTAAACAAGCAAGACAGTAAACTGTAACTGCCAATCGATTGGTATAGATGTCAATCGATTGGTATAAAAGTAGTGTCAATCGATTGATAAAATGTTCAATCGATTGGATCACAATCCATGTCAATCGATTGCATAAAATGTCAATCGATTGAGACATGAAAGATGTCAATCGATTGATATAGTGTCAATCGATTGACACTTCGTCTTCTTCACAGAGAAGACTGCCAGCAACATATACACGGGAATACATGATTTCTTCTTCATTTCTTCATTCAAAACATGTCATAACATCAATATCAAGTTACCAAGTGAGTTTAGAACTCACCTAGGCGTTAAGGGCGTGTTTGGGGATGTTTTGAAGCTTGAGCTTCAATGGTGGTCTTCCTCTTCTCTCTTTCCTCTGCTCTCTGCCTTCTCTCTTCTCTTTCTCCTTCTTTTCTTCTTCTTTCTGACCTTCTTCTTCTTCTTCTTCTCGTCTCAGTCCATCTCTGTGTGTGTGTGAGTAAATATATGTATATATGTGAGTATATATATATATGAGTGTATATATATAAACACACACAAAACTCTCCCTCTCACTCTCTCTGATTTCTGTAAACAGATATACGCCCAAAATGGGCTGGTATATATAGAGGAAAGGTGTTCACGTGGCCTCTCCCCAGCCAGAGCAAAAGAATCTGCCCAGCTGCCTCCAATCGATTGACATAAGTGTCAATCGATTGATACAATCAATCGATTGGTATAAGTTCAATCGATTGGAACAATCAATCGATTGAGATAAAGTTCAATCGATTGGTATATAAAATATACCAAGGGTAAGGCCAAGCTCATACAAGTATTAAAAGAAGCATACAGGGTCTTAGTTATATAATATATTACAAAATACAGGGTATTACACTGGCAGCTGTCGAAGCATTTGCCGTGGGTTCTTCGGAGCATTGGGTGGTGAGGACATATATGTGATCCTCCGCAGTTAATACGATGTCAAGGTTTCGTTTCCATTCAGTGTAGTTATTTCCAGTTAACTTGTTTTGAGTGAGTATGGTGGCAAGTAGACTAAATGTAGATCCAGACATTATGATTTACTGTAAAATCAAAAGACAAAATAAATATGAATATCAGATTTGACAGTTTGAAATAAAAGAATCCTTAAAACTCTTATTTTAAAACAAAGTCGCCGGAATATCGAAACAAAAGAATAAAGTCTCCGTGTGGTGGTCAATTTTTGATTTTTCGATTAATCAAGACTTGTCCTCTATGCAACTCTTGCAAAACAAGTTATGACTCCCGATCCCTTTTGATCTCTAAGTTTCTGAATAATGTCCCGTGTGGGATCCCTTATCCATAGCTTAGCTAGTGTGTACCATTAACTAAGATCCAATCACAACCGTCTCAAGTAGTGCCTCCGTGTGGTGGTCACCCTCTAACACGTCTGATTGATCCTATCAAAAGAAGTTCACATCTAGTAACCAATGAGTAATGCACCCTCCATATGGAATGAACACCCCTGGTGAGGTGACACAGAATGCACTACTCATCTTACAGTGAACCGTTAATGGAAGATCATGGGTGTCAATAAATAAGACCCTCTCCCACTAGATTTGGTAAATTAAGGATTTTGCTTTTAAAGAAAAATTTGTTTTTATACATTACCCATAAACATCCAATGTTTATTAATGCGTTAAAAACGGTTTTTGAATTTTATTTTAGAAAACTTATTTTACGTGCATGTAAGTAGTAACAATATAATTAAATGTCAATCACAAAACAAGCACATAAAAAAAAACTAAAATGAAAATAAAGACATCCAAACGATGCCTCTATCTCCCATGGCTCTATCTCTATAGAACATCCTCTTGGTTTGGTTGCCTCCAGCTCCATCTTCATGGACAACGGCTTGCTCTTCCTTCTTTATGGATTTTCTAATTCTATTACATTGGTCCTATGCTTCTTTTGAACCTTACAATTTATCTAGAAATAGAAAATGCAACAGTAACAATAAAATAAAAAGGCTAGGGAAACCGGTGCGACTTTCCTTTTTGTAGGATTGAAATCGCAGCTCCCTTTACATATGCCTTAAAACCAAACCAATAATAAACATGATATACACCAATCTCAAAACATTCAAATACCAAAATTTAAATAGATCTTGGTGCCATGGGAGATAGCGACTAAACTTGCTGCAAAAGGGTTAGTCGTACATGCATCCACACATATATAACAAATATATCTAACTATTGGAACACCCAATTGATTCACACAGTGTATAAACCCTTTACGCACTGAATTAGAACTTAAAACAACATCTTTCTTCTCTGTCACTGTTCGATCGATCGAAGACCGTTCTATCGCTCGAACCTTCGATCGATTGAACTCTATTCAATCGCTTGAACTTTCTGTTCACAGAATGATTTTAAAAATTTGCAGAATACTTTAAAAATAAAGCTTTTAATTTCAAAAAACCTTAAAACTGTGAAACAGAGAGCCTGACAAATAATCTGTCTCGATCGATCTAACTTCATTCGATCGATCGAACACCAGAAGGTTTCGATCGATCGAAGACTATTTGATCGCTCGAGTACAGAGGATGTTCGATCGATCGAAACATGTTCGATCGATCGAACCCGCTTTCTATCCTATGCAGTCACAGATTTGTATTCTGCTGCGATAACACTGCAAAAATAGATCTGTGACAATGCCGTTTCGAAAATAGTTCTAAAATCAACATGCAAATCAAAACTAGTGTTCCAAAATGCATCTATAAATCCAAACAAGCGTGGCTCTAATACCAATTGATGGAAAAACCGATTTAAGTTAAAAGTTTAAACGCGCAGTGGAAAAGTTAAGTTATAAAAACTTAATGGTAGCCCAGGAGCTACTACTCGTTAATTCCATAGATGCGCACAAGAGGGGACAAGAGTTATACCTTAGTGTCTTGAACCCAATTCTGATTTTCTTCTTCTTCCTTGGTGATGCAGCAGCATCCACTAGGTTGTCTTCACCCTTATGTCTCCTGCGGATGCTTGCCGGAGAGACTAGAGATGGTGGGATCTGTAACAGAGAGGAAAAATACGGTTTGGGGCTCTAAAAACAGTTACTGCAGCTTCTGACGTTCTAAAATGACGAACTCTTTTCCAGAACGCAGCTACCCTATTTATAGATTTCCAGAACCGACCTAGACTTCGATCGATCGAACCTTCGATCGATCGAACCTTCGATCGATCGAACCATTCTCGATCGATCGAGACTGCCAAGACTTCAATCGATCGAACATACTTTAATCGATCGAACTTGTCTTGACAACTTCCTCATGTGTCTTTCCAAGTATCCTGGCGGAGCTAAGAGTGGGACCTCCTAGGCTCTTTATTGTTGGCTCAGACCAGTTTGTTAATTACCATGACCAAACTCTTTGATCAGCAAACTAACTAACTGGTCAGTTAACGTTTACTCCACTATAAAATGATAACTGAACTCCAACGCAAAAGAACATATCCGAAGCGATAACAAGACTTGTATGTTGTACTAATGTCCCTCTACCTTCAGCATTCGTAATCATATTCAGGTAGTCGGATAACTGTTACTGTCAACCTGAATCATGATTACTTCTTGTATTCCTTGAGTCCCATTCACCTTTCATGATTACCAAACATGTTGATAACTCTTATCAACAAGGCTGCAGTACTCAGTAATCGACTTGGTGACATTCTCAAGGGAATGCTTACTCTGAAACAGAGAGTAGATTCTGTCTTGACAATATATGCTCACAACCCTATGAACATGACATACCCAAGATACCCAGGTGTTGATCTTCTATATACCTCACTGATTGGTAAGTCAAAGCATCCATATTCACAGTCTATGTTCATAATCGTCTCAAGATTAAGAACACGTACCTTATATAAGTTATGAGTTCCTATTGACTGATTGACAGTCTTGAGTGTCAATAGGAAAGCTCAGGTCCGTCAATGCACTATAAGCACTAGCATGTTAACTAAGAATTAAACTCTAGTGATTGAGATTAATCACTCCATCCAATGGTAGTTAATCATGCTACAGTGTAAACCTGATGAGATATCCAATCTCATCATCCACTATGACACATTCTAAGTAACAAAGAATAGTAATTCGTATCTCACTTGTATGTATCTCATACATACATGAATTACTTACTATGATACTTAAGGATAACAATCATCTCATGAAAGAAACATACATAACTAAATGCAAAGCTGATATCCATATATTAAAGTGTCAATGTCTCATATATAAAGTAATGGTTTGAGGGCACAAACCCAACATTCATCCTCATTAAAAGAATCAAAGCACATAACTAATCGAACTACATAAGATATTCAACACATTTTCAGCTATGTGACCAATAAACAAATCCTTAAAAAACATCATCTTGAAATAACACATGAATGAGTGTTCAGGTACACTTTTAATACTATTACATAAATGTTGTACACATATGAGACACCACAAAAATTACAAAGATGCGATCTAGTACAGCATGAATCAAAATGCAAAAAACTCTATTTAAATCTGACCAGCAATTAAATAAACTTCACTCACAAAGAGAAAAATAATTGAATGAAAATTAGAGGACTCAACAAATTCAATTGAACGACCAAAGTGACATTCTGACAACAAAATTATAGAGAAGAGGTCCTCTATATCTAAATTAGATTGATATTCTGACAAGATCGGTTTTGAATACGAGCATTGGTATATACACACACATAATGAAAGAGACAGAGAGAGACAGAGAGAAACTTGGAGCGATCAGATGTGTGGGAATGGTAGCGGCAGAGGCTATGTGAGAGGAGGGTGATAGCAGTGGCTATGTGAGTCAGCAATGATGAAATAGAGAGGAATGAGGGGGTCTGCGAGAGAGGGAGGAGGGGGTTTATGAGAGAGAGAGAGAGAAAGAAAGAGAGAGAGAGAGGGAGAGTATGGTTTCCAGAGGAGGGGGTCTGCGAGAGGGGAAAGGGGGTTTGTTAGAGAGAGAGAGAGGGAGAGAGAGTAAGGTTTCCAGAGAGAGAGAAAGGATGGGGGTCTACGAAAGAGGGAGGATAGGGGGTTTGAGAGAGAGAAATAAAGGGTTTCGAGAGAGAGAGAGAGAAGGATGCGGGTCTACAAAAGAGGGAAGATAATAGAGAGTAAAAAGTTTTAAGGGGAAAATCACACGTTTAGCAAGGAAAACTACTTTTCCTCAGTAATGGTATGTATTTGTTGCCAAAACGTTTTCCTTATAATTAATTTTTTAGACTTATCTTTAGAGAACTCGTCCGAAGTAAGTTTTGGCGAAGAAATACATTTCACCGCTAACAAAATGTTTTGCATAATTATTTTTTTAGACTTAACTTTAGGCGAGAAAATTTGTTTTCCTCGCTAAAACATACTTTTTGCGAGGAAATCTCATTTTCCTCGCCAAAGTAGGTTTGGCGAGAAAATTTATTTCCTCATTAAATAAAAGGGGAAATAATTTTTATAAATTATTTACTTTAGGTGAGGAATTTGTTTTTTCATCGCCAGAGAATTCACTATAGGCGAGGAAAATGATATTTCGTCGACAAAGACTATACTTTTGGCGAGGAAAACATATTTTCTCTCCCAAATTGATACTTTAGGTGAGGAAAGAAGACTTTCGTCGCCATTTGTGTGTACCTTTCAACTTTTTTGGCAACAAAATACAATTTCCTCGCCAATACTATACTTTTGGCGAGGAAATTTTGATTTTCTCACCATGTTTTTTTACTAAAGCACTTTTTGTTGTAGTGATTGTGGCATGAGAGGGCATTGGAAAAGGAACTTTGTGGAATACTTGACTGCAAAAAAGCAAGGTATGATCTAATCACTAGTTTTTGAAGTAAGTTTAAAAACTGATTCTAAATTTTATGATTATATCTATAATTGTTGCAGGGGATTGAAAAAATAAGAATGTGCATTGATTAGAAGATGTTGATTGCTTTTTGGAATCTGATGCAAGAGTTGCTATTAGATTAGTAGTTTTATATTGTAATAAAACTTATAGAGTTGTTAGATGAATTCAATTTTGAATTAATGAATATTAATTATTCTTTTAATTTTGGCACTGAAATTGTTATTAAAAGAAGTTATTCTTTTAATGTGATCTAATAACTTGTCGAGCAAGTATGGTGCATGTTTACTCTTGCTTCTTGTATATTATCTAACGTAGTAATTAAATAACTCATGGATATTTTACCATCTAAAAGATAAAACCTTCAACTAATTCTATAAGCATTTGGTTTTAGAGGCTAGATCATATTAATCTAAACAGGATAAATAGGGAGTGAGGGATTAGATTCTAAACTTTTTTGGTTGTTGAGACCACTAACATTTGCCAATCCTATTTAGAGGGTAGTATATTCATGTGGCCTTTGTTTTGAAAGAACACACAACCGAAGGCTTATTAGAATTAGGGCGTTCTCACGTATATGGGCCAATAATCATTAGAGTTACAAAGTAGTCTTGGCTAATCAAGATATTGATATAGATTTACCTATTGCACCTTCATACTCAATCTTTTGAAGAAATTCAAAAGGTTTAGAATGAGGAGCTATTGGTAAAAGACTACATCAGTGCCTTTTTGATTTGATCAAAATGGTAAGTATCTGTCTAATGCATTTAATGTCTATATAAGATAAGAATGGGATTCTTTCTCAATCGTCTGCACCTAGTGCACCTCCATTACATGGTGTAACAGGTAGAAGGAACTATTTTTGTTTAGATATGACTAGGTCATGAGATAAGTTATTTTGATTTACTACTATTTCTTGAGTTTTCTCGATGGAACCACAATGTATCTAGAGAAAACAAAATTTAGTTGAGGACTAATTTTGGTAAAGGAAGGATAATTTTAAGAAAGTAGGAGTGAAAGTTAATTATTTCTCAAGGCAATCTATAAATCATCTAGAACAAAAATCTACTACCTCTTCATTCATTCTGGCACCGGTACCTCATTATATTTGGAGAATTCTCAGCATTTCTAAAATCTTCTTATGCATTGAAGTTTCACAGTGAGGAAGCTCTAGTATATGAATTACATAAGTCAACAGACTTATGCAATCATCCAGAGATAAGTACATCTATTTTGACATGTTGGTCAAAATACTTTGGATTCGTCTAAAGTAAGGATATAGCTTATAGGATGAAAGGATCCTTGTGAAAGAGAGTGTGGTGGTAATTATAGTTCATCATATTGATGACATCTTTACTACTGAGAAATGTTAAAGGAACATTATCAATGGTTAAGTTTTTACTGCATACTTGATATTTGTGATCTCGATGAGGCAAGCAATAATCTTTGGATTATGCTCATTCAAGATTGAAAAGTTAAAGTAATGAGATTATCTCAAACTTCTACATCGGAAAGTTACAGGCAAGATTCAACATAGAGGATTTCAAGAAAGATTACTCACCTTTTTAACATAACCTATTGCTCTTCCAAAACATGCATCTTACGACGCAAAATGAAAGATGTCGCATAAAAGGTGTATCATATGCTTAAGGCTAATAATTAACTTTTTATGTGATGCTAGGTGGGATATATGTTATACCGTTAAGGTTGTTTAGATATCTGACCAAACGGACGTTTAGTTCCCTGAACTATCATAAAGACTAAATTCTCTAGCGCTTGAGAAAGAACTAATAAATATATGCTATATGATTGTGATTTGGACAATGTTCGATTACACTGCACTAAATGCATGTCTGGTGATGTCTTTTTGTCTATGGATGTTTTACTATGGATTATTTTCAGTCGTCGATCATCAAATTGCATTTTGCAAAACCACACGGGTTAAGTATTTTAGCAAGTCACGTAGCCAATGCTGCTGTTAGTTTTAACACTATGTGGTTATGAGTGCAAGTGGGAGTTTGTTAGGATTATGCCTTCAAACCAGTTAGTTGGACAATGGAATATCATAATGTATTTTTGTATGTTAGTTCATGAGATAAATATTAGACTGAAATCCTTAAACATCATTGTATGTGATTCATTTATGTATGTGATTACACATGTGAGATATGAATCACAAATCCATGACGTTTCAAATAAATCACAGTGGATGATAAGTCTAGATAACTTATGAGGTATGCACTATAACATGATTAACTTTTACGTGGTAGAATGATGAATCTCATTCATAAGAGTCTTTGACTCTTGGTTGATTTGCTAGTGCACGAATTGCATTGACAGACCTGAGTTAAACCTATTAATACCTAAATGTTGTCACAGTCAATAGGAACTCAAACTTGTATAGGGATACATGTCCTTAATCCCGAGACAACTTATGGGTACAAGTTGTATGCTTGGTTAATTTGACTTACCAATCAATGAGGTCTTATCTTGGGTTATCAGGTTTACAACGTTTGGAACATATATTGTCAACATAGAATTTTACCCTCTTCTATAAAATGAGAAGAAAGTAATCCCTCGAGAGTGTCACTAGGAGTGATTACCCAGAGCTGGCCAGCCTTGTCAACAAAATGTTCGTTGAAATGTGTGGTAATCCAAGTGTAGTGAATGATACTCGAGGAACATAAGATATATTTATCTATTAGTTCGACATTATCTTAAAACGTACATCCCCATGATAAATACGAATATTGCCTGGTAGAGGGACATTAGTATCATATCATATAAGTCTAGTAATTGCTTATGTATTTGTGATTTTGTTCTTATGCACTATAGTACAATTATTATTTTATAATGGTATTAATGATAATTAATTAACTATTGATTCCTTAGTTAAAGAGTTTGACTAGATGGAAAAACAATTAATCAAAGCTAGTAATTAAGAACCTAGGGGTCCCACTAGTAGCTCATAAGGATGTTTGGTTGTGAAGGAACAATGCAATAGAAGACTTGGGATAAAGTTAGAACCAATCGAATGGTATTCAGATCCAATCGATTGCAATTGATGCAATCAATTGGTGTACCAATCGATTGGATCTGAATACCAATCGATTGGTTCTAACTTTATCCCAAATCTTCTATTGCATTGTTCCTTCACAACCAAACATCCTTATGAGCTACAAGTGGGACCCCTAGGTTCTTAATTACTAGCTTTGATTAATTGTTATTCCATCTAGTCAAACTCTTTAACTAAGGAATCAATAGTTAATTAATTATCATTAATACCATTATAAAATAATAATTACACTATAGTGCATAAGCACAAAATCACAAATACATAAGCTATTACTAGACTTATATAATATGATACTAATGTCCCTCTAACAGGCAATATTCGTATTTATCATGGGGATGTACGTTTTAAGATACTGTCGAACTAATAGATAAATATATCTTATGTTCCTCGAGTATCATTCACTACGCTTGGATTACCAAACATTACAACAAACATTTTGTTGACAAGGTTGGCCAGCTCTGGGTAATCACTCCTAGTGACACTCTCGAGGGATTACTTACTCCACATTTTATAGATACGCGTAAAAATCTATCTTGACAATATATGTTCCAAACGTTGTAAACCTGATAACCCAAGATAAGACCTCATTGATTAGTAAGTCAAATCAACCAAGCATACAACTTGTATCCATAAGTTGTCTCAGGATTAAGGACATGTATCCCTATAGAAGTTTGAGTTCCTATTGACGACGACAACATTTAGGTGTTAATAGGTTTAACTCAGGTCCGTCAATGCACTGCGTGCATTAGCATATCAGCCAAGAGTAAAGACTCTTATGAATGAGATTCATCATTCTACCACGTAGACGTTAATCATGTTCTAGTGCATACCTGATAAGTTATCTAGACTTATCATCCACTATGACTTATTTGAAACATCAAGGATTTGTGATTCATATCTCACATGTGTAATCACATACATAAATGAATCACATACAATGATGTTTAAGGATTTCAGTCTAATATTTATCTCATGAACTAACATACATAAATACATTATGCTATTCCATTGTCCAACTAACTGGTTTGAGGGAGTATTCCTAACAAACTCCCACTTGCACTCATAACCACATAGTGTTAAAACTAACAGCAACATTGTCTACGTGACTTGCTAAAATACTTAACCCGTGAGGTTTTGCAAAATACAATTTGATGATCGATGACTGAAAATAATCCATAGTAAAAAATCCCTAGACAAAAAGACATCACCAGACATGCATTTAGTGCAGCGTATTCGAACATTGTCCAAATCACAATCATATAGCATATATTTATTAGTTTTTTTTCTGAAGCCCTAGAGAATTTAGTCTTTATGATAGTTCAGGGAACTAAACGTCCGTTTGGTCAGATATCTAAACAACCTTAACGATATAACATATATCCCACCTAGCATCACATAAAACGTTTATTATTAGCCTTAAGCATATGAAACACCTTTTATGCGACCTCTTTCATCTTGCGTCGTAAGATGCAAGTTTTGGAAGAGCACTAGGTTATGTTCAAAAGGTGAGTAATCTTTCTTGAAATACTCTATGTTGAATCTTGCCAGTAACTTTCCGATGTGGAAGTTTGAGATAATCTCATTACTTTAACTTTTCAATCTTGAATGAGCATAATCCAAAGATTATTGCTTGCCTCATCGAGATCACAAATATCAAGTATGTGGTAAAAACTTAACCATCGATAATGTTCCTTTAACATTTCTCAGTAGTAAAGATGTCATCAATATGATGAACTATAATTACCACCACACTCTCTTTGACAAGGATCCTTTCATCCTATAAGCTATATCCTTACTTTAGACGAATGCAAAGTATTTTGACAAACATGTCAAAACAGATGTACTTATCTCTGAATGATTGCATAAGTCTGTTGACTTATGTAATTCACATACTAGAGCTTCCTCACTGTGAAACTTCAATGCATAAGAAGATTTTAGCAATGTTGAGAATTCTCCAAATATAATGAGGTACCGGTGCCAGAACGAATGAAGAGGTAGTAGATTTTTGTTCTAGATGATTTATAGATTGCCTTGAGAAATATTTAACTTTCACTCCTTCTTTCTTAAAATTATCTTTCCTTTACCAAAATTAGTCCTAAACTAAATTTTGTTTTCTCTAGATACATTGTGGTTCCATCGAGAAAACTCAAGAAATAGTAGTAACTCAAAATAACTTATCTCATGACCTAGTCATATCTAAACAAAAATAGTTCCTTCTTCCTGTTACACCATCCCATGGAGGTGCACTATGTTCAGACGATTGAGAAAGAATCCCATTCTTATCTTATATAGACATTAAATGCATTAGACAGATACATACCATTTTGATCAAATCGAAAAGGCACTGATGTAGTCTTTTACCAATAGCTCCAGGTTTATCTCTGTCTCCCTCTATCCCTCTCAGTATGTGTGTGTGTGTGTGTGTGTATATACCAATGCTCATATTCAAAACTGATATTGTCAGAATATCAATCTGATTTTGATATAGAGGACCTCTTCTTTATAATTTTGTTGTCAGAATGTCACTTTGGTTGTTCAATTGAGTTTGTTGAGTCCTCTAATTTTCGTTCAATTGTTTTTCTCTTTGTGAGTGAAGTTTATTTAATTGCTGCTCAGATATTAATAGAGTTTTTTGCATTTTGATTCATGCTGTACTAGATTGGATCTTTATAATTTTTATGGTGCCTCATATGTGTACAACATTTATGTAATAGTATTAAAAGTGTACCTAAACACTCATTCATGTGTTATTTCAAGATGATGCTTTTTAAGGATTTGTTTATTGGTCACATAGCTGAAAATGTGTTGAATATCTTATGTAGTTCGATTAGTTATGTGCTTTGATTCTTTTAATGAGGATGAATACATAAAAGCAGGAATAAAATACAAATTTTTTTATCCAATTTAAATTGATTTTTGTGCCTTGACCTTTTCTCCTCCTTTACACTCGTTATTTTCTGTTTGCTAGTAGTTTTGTGCGGGCGTACCAGAACAAATGGTGGTTCGGTGTATGCAAACTAATTTCCTATAACGCTTGACTGAGTATTACTCAAAACTTTAAGATCTGAATTCTAAATAGAGTGACTGTGTGTGATGAGTAAGAAAGTACCCTCATAAAAAATCCTTTGGAGAGTGACTGTGGGTGATGAGTAAGAAAGTACCCTCATCAAAAATCCTTTGGCAGTACTGAAGCGCATGAGCAATCAATTGACCTGTTGACAAAAGTGGCAATCGATTGGTATTTAGGTCAGTTCAAAAGCTTATAAATATAGAAACAGTGGGCAGAACATATGCTACAAATCTTTCATTCTCCCAGAAGTTCCAGTATTGTTTATAGACTTCCTAAACCCTTCCTAAGCCTCCCAATTTTGTTCTAGAGAGATTTCCACCAAACCCTAGCATCCAAGCACATTCAACAGTCATAGGAGTGAAGATCTCCAGCACTGAAAGATCAAAAACACATTGGGAGTAAAGTTCACTAGCGTCGGGCAATACTCACATAAAGTGGATCAGACTGCTCAATACTTATCACAACTCGACAAATTTTGGACACAATGAAGCTGACGTCAAGACGCAGTTGCTGTCAAAATTTGAGGTCAATCGGAGATTGTTTTGTCCCTCTGCCGATCGCAGATTTGTCGGATTAAAGTGATCGGGATCGAATCATCACCACAATCATTGAAGAGTTCTCGAAACGATTACACAAATTACAAAGGTATATCTATATCTATGTCTTGTATGTATATTGGTTGGACGTAATACAAACAACTAGTTTATTTAAGTTTTAAACTGCATCCATATTCCGCTGCGCACTGAGATTCATTTTTCCCTTCACCTTCCACGTATCTGAATGTTATTAGCCATATATTTTTGGATCAAATAATATCGAATGTACCAAGGAAGATGAACACAAGTGTTAGTCATATGATTAATAAAAGGGTGGGGCTGGCTAAATGCACCACACTTTTGTGAATTACACCACACTTTATTATTCTGACCCCTTTTGAGGTTTGGTGTAATAACAACTAGCCTCATAAGTTTGACAAAAAGTCAAGAACCTCCCTTAAAATTTATAACTTTATAACAACTAGCCCCACTTTTTAAATAAAATTAGACAAACGAACTAATATTTATGCTGTTAATTCAAAATAGTAATAAGAGTAATTGAAGGACAAATTTTTTATAACTTAAAGGGTTAATTACACTCATGTATCCTATGTTTTACCTTAATTACACGGACATGCTTTGCATTTTAGAAAATTACACTAACCTCCCTTAAAATCAGTATTCTATAACTTTCCCCCCTTAAAATTAATTAATCCTTATTCTACAACACTTTCCCCCTTAAAGTGTAAAAAAAAACTGGACATAAGTGAGGTCTGTGCAATTTTTTAAAATGCGAGGAAAGTCCATGTAATCAAGGCAAAACGCATGGGAGGTGAGTCTAATTAACCCTAACTTAAAATAATTTCAAGGATGTCGTACTACTTTAGGTTTAAACTCATGCTTCTTTTGTTTCGACGTAAATTAAACATTTTGTATTAGAAATTATTTTCCATGAAAATTACTCATGTATAATTATTATTTTTCTTATGTTTTCTGGTGTTTGGCTAAAATGCTAAAAGCATTTTCCGAAAAAATCATATTTTTGTGTTTTATCTTATGTTCGCACACCGTGTCTAGCTCAAAACACATCTTCAAATTCCTAGAATTAAGTCCACAGTCACTGCCTTGTCTCTCTTTCTCTCTCTCCCTCTGATATATATAATATATATGCATTTATTCAAACCTCTATGAAATCAGCAAAGCCAAAATCTATATAATAAGATAGAGCGGTGTGGGTCCCTCTCAACATGGCAACTTTCAATCTCAACCATTGAGACAAGTTGAGATATTTTCAACCCTTGGATCATTGGTCCACCAAAAATAATTAATTCCACTAAATATGCCATTGTATCCTATTAAAACTCACCTCAACTTAGCTTATTTGTGTATGTGTGTGTGTGTGTGTGTGTGTGTGAGAGAGAGAGATCGAGCTATACCAACTGTTACCATATCCTTTAAAAATGGAAATAGTTAGGAAAAAATTTCATGGAAATTCAACTACTGATCTTAACCCTTATCAATTTAAAATACACCGTGAATGAGAATGAGAATCTTTTATGGGGTCCAAACAAATACTCATCTTAACCCTTATCAATTTAATCCAACGTGGAAGTCGTCCCACTTTTAGCTGTCATGGTGGTGTCATCCTAATTTTAAAGAAGCAGAGTCCGTGTAGGAAAGGAATCTAATCACGTCCAGCTAGATATAGAAGGCTAATCCCTAAAATATTGGGATTGATTCAATCAGGATTGGGATAGGACAAGAATTTGGAATTAGGAAGGATTCTACAATTAATCATTTGCTTGCAGCACAAGTGAAGGAAGCCTTGCCTTTTCTGGACTGCTATAGGTCACTATAAATATGGAAGCAGGCCAACCGTGTAGGATACTCCACGTCATCTCGTAAAACAGCACTCATAGAATTCTTTCTAAGCATTCAAAGTGTTCAACCTTTGTTTCTTAGCATCCACACCATCCATAGCAAATAGGTCTGTCCTTTTTGTTATTTTTCTCAACTGTTTTCATTCTTTGGACAAATCAAAGCCTGTTCTGATCTTGTTCTTTGGTTGTATGTTTTATTCTGCAAACATTTAATAAAATCTATATTTTATGTTAATCGTTTGTGATTGTTTATCTCATGAATTAAGTCCACAGTCACTGCCTTGTCTCTCTTTCTCTCTCTCCCTCTGATATATATATAATATATATGCATTTATTCAAACCTCTATGAAATCAGCAAAGCCAAAATCTATATAATAAGATAGAGCGGTGTGGGTCCCTCTCAACATAGCAACTTTCAATCTCAACCATTGAGACAAGTTGAGATATTTTCAACCCTTGGATCATTGGTCCACCAAAAATAATTAATTCCACTAAATATGCCATTGTATCCTATTAAAACTCACCTCAACTTAGCTTTTTTTTTTTTTTGTGTGTGTGTGTGTGTGTGAGAGAGAGAGAGAGAGCTATACCAACTGTTACCATATCCTTTAAAAATGGAAATAGTTAGGAAAAAATTTCATGGAAATTCAACTACTGATCTTAACCCTTATCAATTTAAAATACACCGTGAATGAGAATGAGAATCTTTTATGGGGTCCAAACAAATACTCATCTTAACCCTTATCAATTTAATCCAACGGTCCAACACAATTGATTTTGGTGAACCACATTTGATTTAAAAGAAAAAAGAAAATCCTGATCTTAAAGAATCACATTTGATTTTGCCGAAAATATGTCTCTCTACAATTGATTTTGGTGAACCAATTTTAAATACATGCATATATCATCACGGCTGTATATATAATTCCAAAGATAGTTCTCTTTCTAAGATAATCTTATTAATAGAATTTTATATAATTAATCATTTTGTACATGAAATCAATTTATTTTGAAATTTCAAAAAAGTGCTTCCTTTTAATAGGGATAGTCAATCTTGGGTGATACCACTCACCACAATTCTCTCTCTCTCTCTCTCTCTCTCTCTCTACCCTTATTGGCTCACCGTCAACCATCACTGCCGGCCACCTTCACTCCACACTGTTGACCACCATCACTGTCGGCCACCTTCACCGTCACAGTTACCCTCTCTCTCTCTCTCTCTCTCTCTCTCTCTCTCTCTCTCTCTCTCTCTCTCTCTCTCTCTCTCTCCCTCTCTCTCTGCATCTCCACGTGTGTGTGTGTGTGTGTGCGTGCGCACGTGCGTGCATGTTTGTGTGTGTGTGTGTGTTTATGCGTACATGTGTATGTGTGAATACTTAATCCTTGTGTATTTTTTTGTGTATTTTTTAGTGTGTTTATTGCCGGCTGGCGCATTCTCAAGGTCCTTAAGAGCAAACGATAATTTATTCAATGTTGTAGAACAGTTTCTATACGTGCTGATAATTTATGATACCAAAATTTTAATTTTAACTTTATTACATGCTGATAATTTATGATACCAAAATCTCATCTCAAGAAAGATTTTTTTTAATTCAAAAAAAAAATTTTAGGCTTCCTTACTCCTCAAATACTCATGGTGTCAATCACATTGCTTAACAGTTTCTATAGTCTTGATAAGCTTTAACAGTTGAGATACTCATAGCTTAACATATTGTGCATTGTCTTAAGTTTTTTTTAATTCAATTTTTGTTTTTTTTTTTTTTTAAGGTTTCCTTAATTCTCATATACTCATGGATTTACTGATAGTGTCAATCACATTGCTTAATAGTTTCTATGCTCATATCTTAACATATTGTGCGCAGTCTGTTTTTTTTTTAATCATATTTCTTATTTAGTCATCAATCATGCATGTTAGCATTGTCATGCATGCAACAATTTATTTTAATATTTAACTCTGTCAAAAGGTTGAAACAGTCCTAATAAGCTTTTGTTGTCTCGGTTTGGAGGGTGGTTGTTTGATTGGTTTGTGTGGTTTTTAATTCCTCTGTTTCGTTATCTATGGAGTAGTCTCTTTTTCATTAGTTAATACGAAGAGTATTACTCATGAATAGCAATGGTCCAGAGTATTACATTTTACCATTATGAGAATTAAAAAAAAAATACTAATTTGTATTTTAAACATTGACCATAGTTTCTCAAATTTCCTTAATTCTCTCTCTCATAGATGTCAATGGTTTCATATCATTTGGAAAGTACTATCATTACTCTTTATGTTTTTACCTCAAGCAGGTGACATATTTTCCTTTACATCACGAAATGACTTTGCTTTCTACTATGAAGCTACAAACATGATTTTGGTTTTTTTTTTCTTTCCCAGTGTTGCTTTCGTAAAAACCTCTTCAGCAATCACCTCTCTCGCTTGATCTTCAGGTACGTACCGCCTACATATTCAACTTATTGCAAAATTAATATTTTTGTTTGTCTTTTACATATTTTTATTTTCCTAAAGTTGTCAATTTTTTATTTTATTTTTTGTAGTAGGCTTCTTCATATTTTTCAGTAACAGTATTTTACATCCCCAAATTTGCTTAGGAGTATTTTATTTATTTATTTTTGTTGCAGTCTTTTCCATGGATTTTCGTTTTCTATTTGCTGTCTTTCACGGATGTTGACAAAAACTGTACTATCTTTTGCTTTTTCTTTTTTTGCTTCAAACTTAGTATACTATCTATAGGGCACGATTGGATTGGAGTTTAAAAAATTACATCGAAGTTACCCGTTGGCAATAATTAATATGGTTAATTTAAGGGCATCCCAATTATATGTTTAAGTGATGAAATTTAAACTAACCCATTCACTTTCATTTAACCTTAGTGGATTTATCTGGCTACATATTTTGATAGTTCTTTACTTTAAAATTTCTTTATTATATACATGTCCGGATGTCCCTCATTCTTAAGAAGCAAACCATTCTTCTTGCACGTGTAGTTTAATTCTTTTTTTTTTCTTGGTTGTATTTCAAGTGCAACCCAAATTTGTTTTAAGCTAGAGCGTGATTTTTGTATGAATTATTTGTGTTTTTGAATCATGTAATTATTTTTTTGGATAGTTCTATTTTGTGTATAGTGTGAAGTAAGTATGAGTGAGAAGAGAAGAGTTAAGGATGCTAAAATCACGGAGAAAAGAATATAGTTGACAGTTTGTTAATGTTATAATAACTTTGGTTGTACATTTTTATAGTTGAAATAATTCAACCACTTTGTTTCTAAGATGATACAATGTTGTAATAACGCTGGTGCACATTCTGATAGTTGAAATAATTTTGCCCAATACGTTAAAGTTCTTTTGGCTATCCATTATTGAAGTTCCCCTTACTATTGGAAACTATTGATTTATTTCACGCATATGGCAAATTCTTTTTCGACTACACGTTTTATGGTTTTCATTGGTAATTGTTGACAATGTATTAATTTCATGTGAAATAATTATTACTGTGCTATTATTGCTTAGATTTTCTATCAATAAAACATACACATGAGAATGAAAACACAACACAAATAAGTGTTTGGAAATTTTTTAAACCAAACAGCCAATGGTAACTCACGTTAAGAAGTGGTCCCGCCACCACACTTCTTTTCTTCTTCTTCTTCCATCTTGCTTATCTTCTTTTCTATTTTTCCCCTGAGTTGAGCCCGTGGGCATTGGTAATTATTATTTTGTATTTTTGTCCCTTTTTTTTAATGTCCATTGTCATAGATATCCTTTCATTTTACACTTTTTCTTCCATTTTTAATTCATCCGTTTGGTTATCTATGGGATAGTAAGGCCCCACACCATTGCTAATCTTGCTTTGAATTTAATTCATCTATTTCATTTTTAATTTGTCATTTATGTTAAATTTTTAGTTGAGCTATCCGTATTGATTCTTTCAATATTTTGCAGATGGCTGGAGACCTGAAGAAAACTGTGAGTGTAAATTATTTTTTTTTCCTTTTATTTTACGTTTTTAGTTACTATTACTTAAGATGTTTTATGCAATAGGTACAATTTTAAGTGAAGACGACATTCCACATACGTTTTATGCAATGGGTTGGGATTTTAAGTGAAGAAGACATTGGTTTCAAAAAATTGCATAAATATAGTCAATAATAAATTCTTAGACTTTCCACATACGTTAAAAGTTGCAAATGAGAAAAATTTAAACTGAATACTCCTTCAAATGCTCAATCCGATTGTTGCAAGAATTAATTAGAAGGGGGAAGTCTCTACGAATAAATATCAATCATACTTAAAATATTCATCAAATATATTGGACTAAATATATTTAACTAAATTGAGTTAATAATATATTTAATATTGGAACCAATGTCTTCTTCACTTAAATTCCCAACATATCTCAGATCTTTTAAAGTATGGAATTTTTTTTCCCGCTTTGTGCCTACAGGCACGGGTTATTACTAAATAGCATGTGGGTTTGAATGACCTGCACAATTTTACGCAAAAGATTTGAAAATTTTAAATGGACCTTCGGCCATAGCCACTTCAAATAAAACTCTTCAAAACTAAAACTCATGCTACTTTTCTTTATCGCATTAGGCCCTTTTTACACTCAAATTGCTATAACTTTTGTTATACAAGTCCGTTTTTCATAAAATTTGATGTTTTGAAATCAGCAAAACGAGATCTATCAGTCAAGTTCAATGTTGATCATGAAATACTGGGTCAAAAAAACTAAACATCAAACATATATGAAAAATTGCATTATTTTCGCATACATATAATAAAAATATATTTCTTTCGTACAATTGTCACCATAGATGCATAGATCTTACAAAAATGCACAAAATCAAAAAAAAAAAAAATCACCCAAAAAACCCAAGAATTGATAAAGTTATGGTAGTTTAAAGTTGATAGATAATATTATCTGTTAGACATACAGATAACAGATAATATTATCTGTAAGATAGATAAAACCTCAAAATTAGGCTGCAACTTGACTTTTTTTTCTTAAAATTTCCATGCACATTGCATAGATCTCAAAGAAATACATGAAATCAAAAAAAAAATTATCCAAAAAGCCCAAGAATTGATAAAGTTATGATGGTTTAAAGTTGACAAATAATATTATCTGTTAGTGTAAACAGATAATATTATCTGTTTGTGTGGTTTAAAGTTGACAAATAATATTATCTGTTAGTGTAAACAGATAATATTATATGTTTCTGTCTAAAAGTTAAAAATGAAAAACGAAGTTCTAAAAAAAAATTTTTTTGTACAACTTTCAAGTCCGATGCGTAGATCTTAAAGAAATACACGAAATAAAAAAAAAATCACCCAAAAAGCCCAAGAATTGATAAAGTTAGGGTAGTTTAAAGTTGACTAATAATATTATCTGTTAGTGTAAACAGATAATATTATCTGTTTGTGTCTGAAAGATAAAAATAAAAAACGAAGCTCCAAATTATTTTTGTTTTGTACAACTTTCAAGTCCGATGCGTAGATGTTAAAGAAATACATGAAATCAAAAAAAAAATCACCCAAAAAGTCCAAGAATTGATTAAGTTATGGTGGTTTAAAGTAGACAAATAATATTATCTGTTAGTGTAAACATATAATATTATCTGTTTGTGTCTGAAAGATAAAAATGAAAAACGAAGTTCCAAATTTTTTTTTTTTTGTGCAACTTTCAAATCCGATGCGTAGATCTTAAAGAAATACATGAAATCAAAAAAAATAAAAAAATCACCCAAAAAGCCCAAGAATTGATAAAGTTATGGTGGTTTAAAGTTGACAAATAATATTATCTGTTTGTGTTTGAAAGATAAAAATGAAAAACGAAGTTCCAAATTGCTTTTTTTTTGTACAACTTTCAAGTCCAATGCGTAGATCTCAAATAAATACATGAATTCAAAAAAAAAATCACCCAAAAATCCAAGAATTGATAAAGTTATGGTGGTTTAAAGTTGACAAATAATGTTATCTGTTAGTGTAAACAGATAATATTATATATCTGAAAGATAAAAATGAAAAATGAAGTTTCAAATTACTTTTTTTTGTACAACTTTCAAGTCTAATGCGTAGATCTCGAAAAAATACATAATATCAAAAAAAATCACCCAAAAAGACCAAAAAATGAGTGAGTTATGATGATTTAAAGTTCACAAATAATGTAACATAATCTGTGAGCGGGAGGGGCTTTTCATCAAATACGAAAAGTAGCGAGGGGCTTTTTATAAAACTGCAAAAAAAGTGGGTTTTTTTACTAAAACACATAATTTTAAGGGGTCTATGTCCTAATATCCCAATTTTAAAGTATTGCATTTTTTTTCACCCTTTTTTCTTCTTCTTTTTTTTTTCTTTATTATTATTATTATTTTTTTTGCTTCATGCCCACGGGCACGGGGCATTGCTAGAGCTATTAAAAATAACTTTTTTTTTTTTTTTTTTACTTCGTGCCCACGACCACGGGTTATTGCTAGTCATAAACCAACATAGAGCTTTTTATCAAAAATATGGTCTCTCACAATCATCCAAAATACCTTACCATTTAGGCCGAAAAATGTTTTTCATTGGAAGAATGTAAAAAAAAAAAATCTTTGGTAAAATATTTGACTTCATTATTAGTGCAACCAAATACCGAAAAATGCAAAAATATTTTCGAAAGCAAACGGAGAGTCAAATTAAATTGAATGAATTTTTCATTTTATGTGAAAGCTAGATTTAGCATTTCAAGTTATTAAAAAAAATGGCCTATAAAATTGACAAATTCATGTAATTTACTTTGAGTTGAACCTGAACTAGTAAGATTTTCTTGAAATTAATTGAAGTCATCAAAAAATGACATTTCAGTTACTATTATTATTATATACTATTATTATTTTTTAACTAATATCATCAACATCTGTTAGTTTTTCTAACTATATTACAAAGTTATAATTCTCAATGGAGGCCCTTGACTTTTTATCAAGTGATGGGGCCGGTTGTTATCATACCGAAGCTCAAGGGAGACCAGTGTAACTAATGGTGGTGTAATTAGCAAAAATGGTGGTACATTTAGCCCCACTCTTAATTAAATTAAGGTGACCAAGCGAGCTGGCTTTGCCCAAATGATATGACTCCTTTCTCCCCAGTGGTGAGATTGAGGGTTCGACTCTCCTCTCGGGAGAGTCATTGCTTGCCCATGTTTGTTCTTCAATTGGAATGAGTGACCCATGTTGAATTTTGATGTGGGCCATTGTGGGGCTTCAGGGTGGGGTTGGGTTTGGTTGAGCTAAGGGTAAAAAATAAAGTGATATTGAATGATAGTGGTGTGAGGCTAGGGGTGTGTTTGACAAAACTGAAAATTAAGTACTGAAAATTAAGTGCTGAATTTTAAATGTTGAATATTTTAAGCGCTTGAAGTTTTATTTCTTAAAATAGTGTTTCAACTATTGAAGTAGAACTTTAGAATACATTCAGTGATTGTTTTCAGTAGAAATTTTTCACAAAAAGTGGTTTTGAAGCTACATTTTCAATTTCAATAAAGCGGCATGTTATCAAATACACTGAAAAAAAATAAGTGCTGAATCGTTTCAATTTCAGCACTAATGAGGTTATCAAACACACCCTAAGCCTATCAAGTTTGTTGAGATTGATATAGCAATTGATTTATCGTAATCCTATCTTAACAAATTAAACATGCTTATCTTCTAAAACAAGTTTTTGATTTATATATTAGTTTCCAAGTAGAACTCTTTCATACTTATAGAGAGAGAGAGAGACAGAGAGAGAGAGAGAGTCCAAGCTTTCTTGACAATGTCTTCTAATCCTTCAAAGAGCTTAAAGATGGAGTCTGATGAGCAAAACAGGCCGCAACGCAAGGCCGGAGTGGAAATTGAAAACGGGAGCGGCCTTAGATATAGGCAAAAGAAACAAGAAAATGCTTTCAATGCTGCGGTAAACAGTTCTGGTGAAACAGTAGTCAATGAAGTGATCAATGGGTTTAACAATGACAAGTTACAGGAGTTGAAGAAAAGAAAATACTTTGAATCATTCCCACCTGGTTATAGATTTTGTCCAGAGGACTCAGAACTTATAGTTCACTACTTGAATAAGAAAGTGAGGTTAGAGGAACTTCCTCCTAATAAGTTTCAGGAAGTCAACCTTTACCAATATAATCCCGAGCAGCTTATAGGTATATCCTTTTTTTTTTCTACGTACTTTTCGTATTTGCTTTACTTGTTTTTTTTTCGCTGATGTACGTGTTTCTTTTTTTTTCTTTCTTTCTTAATTTTTTTTTTTTTTTTGTTGTTTTCGGTTATGTTTCTTTTGCAAATTACTGATACGTACACTCTCAATCACACATGCAATTCATGAACACATATTCTTGTTTTTAGGGCGCTCTCTCTTACCACTTGGTAAGTAATCAATAGTTTGTTAGAGGGTTTTAGGATCGTCTAGGGTTTAGATGCTAGGTATTTTTGTTTTATTTCATTTCCACTTGTTCTGATTGCTTTTTTATTTTTCTCTTCAGTTTAATGAATTTTTTTTCAGTGCTTATGAGGCAGTTTTGGTTCTCCTTTATTCACAAGACGTATAGATATCTACAAACATTTTATTTTTGCCTTTGACGTTCACATTGTCCATCAAAATAGCATCTTTTTTATGTGGCATTCTGGGTTTTTTTTAAATTATTCAATTTTAACTTTGTACTTGTTTCATGATAATCTTATCTTATTTTTGTTAGAATTTTTAGAAAGCTTAGATACTATCTTAGATCTTGTGGTGGTACTGGCACACTTGGAGGTCATGTTCATAATGAAAGATAGAAGATAGCTTCGGAGATTTACACCAAATGGTGTACAGAGCTGCCATGACTTGCCCTTCTTTTAAATATTTTTTATTACTTCAACTCGAGAAGTTTTACATAAAAATGAGTGATTGTTTCTTTGTATAGTTGTAAAAAGAATAATATAGAGGTTATAACTATCACACCTATGGATACCAGTAATCTCTTTGGACTTCTAATGATCACCTTTAACCACTAACCAAACAAAAAAAGATTTTAAAGACTTTTCTAAATTTCAAATTACAATTCAAACACAACCTCTTAATTTGAAATTTCCATTTTAATGGAGTCGTTGTTCTTTATCTCTTTCCACAATAAGCTCTTTGTTCTAAATTTTTATGTTCATTAAAATCTTGCATTTTTTTTCTTGGTCACTTTTTTTTTTCTTTCACTTGACTCCTTCTCTGTAGGATCTCTTGGTTCCATAATACCTGAAAACCAAGCCAACAATTTTTTTTCTTAAGGGCCTGCTGCCCTTTCGGATACATTTTTTTTTTTTCTTTCTTTCTTTCTTTCACATTGGTGAAGCAGGAGTACTACATTCAACAGGTTTAAGAAGGTTGCCCATCTAGTCCTTTTCATCATTCATTTCCGCGCTGCATCACTTAGGCTTTGGCTTTCTCCTTTCATCAATGCCCGACTCTTGGTCATGGTTTTCCATGAGAATGCTTGACTAGTGGACTGGCTTAGCTTACCAATTTTTCTACCTTTTTTAATTCAATGCCTAATCCATTGTTTAGGATTTTTTATAATTAATTTTTTTATACCTTTTTTGTAAATATTAGTGCAACTTTAACTGGAACATGCTGAAATTTTTCATCAAAATCTATGCCCATTATGAACCGAAACAATCTCTTATACATTATTAAAATTTGGATACTCAAAATCCTTTCTTATTTTTATATAACAAAATAGAGATTTTTTGCAATCTATTTCACATGGCTTTAGCCATTTTCTGACCATATCATCTTTTTATACCAGTACAAAGAACATTTTAGATACATAATTAACTCACCTAAACTAGTTAACTAGAGAAATACTAAGCAATCACCATGAAACTATTACTTCCAATATTATTCTAGAATAGTTTAGAAATTTCGAATAATATTTTTAGAACAATTTTCATTGTTATTTACTTGTTTGTACTTTTCAATTCTATAAGAACGTTTAGGAACTTTTCTGGACGGGAGTTATAAATACTAGTGATTTAATGGTGACTGAAAACCTAGAGTTTAAATTTCGTGGCCAAATTAATCATTTTTTGATTCGATATAGATATATTTCGAACAGCAAATTGTATTTCATAGTAATATAATGGAGTTACGTCAGTACATCAAGCATTCAAACCTGAAATACTCCATGGCCAAAAAACAAAAACACCCAAATAATCTCACAAGCATGACCCACATATCCACATATTTATATTCCCTAGGCACTGCCACCACACCTCCATAGCTAGATACATGTCGGATGTAATTGAAGAGGAATTTATATTTAGAAGACAGTAGGGACTAGTATGGAGAAAGATTCTTTATATTAGCATTGATCTCCGATGGCTTGATTCAAATGACTTGAGAACTAATTTATTTATACTAATAAAGAGAATATTTTAGGAAGCTCTCAACTACTACAATTACTACCGCTTACAACTACTATAATAATAATTTTACAACTACTTCATAAACTCAATAATCAACTACCCACAACACAAGATTAATCTAGATTTGTTCTTGAAACTTCTAGATACTTTGGACCCTACAATACAATTGGGCCTAATACACATGTAGATATTTTGGGCTTAAACTAGAAACCTCTCTTGGGCTAAATTAAGTTCATTTTTCAACATCCCTCTTTAAACTTGATTCACCAATAACAGTAACACTAAGCAAATTCTTGAGCTTGTAAAATGCTGCACTCTTCAATGGCTTTGTAATGATATCCGCAATTTGATTTTCGGACCTTGTGTGAACAAATTGAACTTCCTTTATCTTGACACAATCTCTGATGAAGTGATACTTGGTATCTATATGCTTGCTTCTAACATGAAAGACTGGATTCTTTGCCAATTGAATTGCTGACTTGCTATCCACATAGATCTCTGTTGCTTCTTGTTGTGGCTCTTGAACTTTATTCAATAAGTTCCTTAGCCATATAGCATGACATGCACAAGATGCAATTGCCACATATTTTGCTTCACAAGTTGAAAGAGTAACAATCGGTTGCTTCTTTGACGACCAAGTGAAAGCCGTCTCTCCAAGAAAAAATACTTTTACGATCATCCAAATCATCGGCCCAATCACTATCGGTGTAACTGATAAGGTTCAAATTGTTGTTTGATGGGTAGAACATCCCACAATCAATCGTTCCTTTCAAGTATACCTTAAAATTCTTTTGGCAGCTTGCATGTGAGACATTTTGGGATTTTCCATGTAGCGGCTAATTAACCCAACACTATAGAGAAATTTGGGTTGTGTACAAGTGAAATACCGAAGACTTCCAACCAAACTCTTAAAATAAGTTGGGTTAACATTTCTATCTTCGCCTTCTTTCTTTAATTTTCCTCATCCTTCAATTGGTGTGTCAACGGGTTGATAGTTTTCCATTCAAAACTTCTTCAAGATCTCTTTAGTGTAGTGAGTTTGAGAAACAAAAATGCCTTGAGAACTTTGAATCACTTCAATTCCCAAAAAATAAGCAATGAGCCCTATCTCAATCATCTCAAATTCTTGAGTCATGGAAGCCTTGAAATCTTCCATCATTGAAGGATTAATGCCTATAAAGATCAAATCATCTACAAATAAAAAAACATGTAGAACATCTCCACAATTGTTAGTCTTCATGTATAAAGCATGCTCGTAAGGACACTTAGAAAAACCATGCTCGATGAAATACTTATCTATACGTGCATTCCAAGCCCTTGGAGCTTGTTTTAGCCCATAGAGAGCTCTTTTCAACTGGTAAACTTTTCCTTCATGACACTTTTTCTCAAAACCCAATGGTTGCTCAACATAAACTTCTTCATCAAGATAGCCATTCAAAAATGCGGATTTGACATTCATTTGAAATATTTTCCATTTCTTTTGAGCTGCCAAGGAGATGAAAAGACGTACAGTTTCTAATCGTGCAACTGGGGCAAAAACTTCATCATAATCAATTCCTTCTTGTTGTTTGTAGCCTTTAACTACAAGCCTTGCCTTGAATATCTCCACTCTCCTTTGGCATTTGTCTTGGTCTTGTAAACCCATTTTACTCCAATTGTCTTATGACCTTCTAGAAGAGAAGTGAGCCCCCATGTATTAATCCTTTCAATAGCTTGAATTTCTTTGTTCATAGCAAGTCTCCATTTTTCCTCTTTATGTGCTTCTTCAAAGCTAATTGGATCACTTCCTGTAAAAAGACAAAACATATATCCTAAAATCTTCTTCATTAAAATCACCAATTCTTCTTGTAACATCATAAAGCTCTTCAATTCTTCTTGTCTTTTGGCCTGGTCTTTCACTAGACATTGGACTAGTGACTTCTCTTTAAGGAGACATGGTTACACCATTTTTTGGAATACTATTTTCTTCTTTTTCTTCTTCTTCGAGTAAAATTCCCTTCTCTTGAGATTTTTCTTTCCAATCCTACGCTGAAACTTCATCAAATTCAACATGTCATGAAAAGAACACCTTTATTGTTATGGGATTGTACAATTTGTAGCCATGCTCTCCGTAGCCCAAGAAAATTGTCTATTCTCCTTTGTCCTCCAATTTTGTTCTTCTTTGCTCGGGCACTTTAGCATAAGCTACACATCCAAAAATTTGGAAATGACCAATACTTGGCTTTTGTGAACTCCAAGCTTCTTCCGGTGTCACATCACGTAGCCTTCTAGCCGAAAACCTATTTAATAAATATACAGCACAAACAACGGTTTCTCCCCAAAACTCTTTTGGCACATTTCTTTTTCTCAACATGCACAGACAAGATTAGAAATTGTTCTATTTTTCCTTTCTAAGACACCATTTTGTTGGGGGTATATGGTATTGTAAATTGATGAACAATTCCATTTTCTTTACAAAAAGTTTCAAAATCATTTGATGTGCACTCTCCACCACAATTGGATCTTAGTGCCTTGATATTACAACCACTCTACTTTTCAACCAAACTTTTGAACTCTTTGAATTTTTGAAAAACTTCAATTTTTTCTTTTATGAGGGTAAAAAATAATTTATCTGTTTCCACCAAGAGATATTGGTTTAATTGGGCCGCACACATCTGAGTGCACCAACTGAAGAGAATGAGTTTCCCTTCTCGACTTTCCGTTTGTGAAACTTTTCCTTTGTTGCTTTCCAATGATGCATCATTCACGAGGAATTCCTGTCACCATCTTATCCTTTGACAAAACATTTAGTCCTTGAAAATTCAAATGTCCAAATCTAAGATGCTCAAGTGTAGAATCATCCACAATTTTTGCTTTGAGACATCTTGATTGGTCAATTTTGAGATTGAGAGGAAACATTCTATTTTTTGCCATCTTAACACGAGTTACCAAATTATCATTTTTATCACGAATGCAAAGCCCTAAATCCTTCATGCGAATGTCATAACCTTTTCAAGCAATTGTCCAAAACTAAGAATATTACTTTTCAAGTCGGAAACATAATAAACATCGGAAATTAATTGTTGCTCACCATTTATTGAGGTTATAAGAATTTTACCTCTTCCATTCGCGAGCCTTTTCGTCAAATCTCTGAACACGATATTGCATTTGTAGCTTTCATCAATTTCCACGAACAAATCTTTCCTCCCACACATGTGATTGCTAGCACCAGTGTCAAGGTACCACTCACTTCCTTGGTTTGAAACAATCATTGCAGGCTAAATGAGTATTAGGCTCTTCTTCTTTAGTTTCTTCTTTAGCCAAATGAACTTACTCTTCATTGATAGTGTTTCAATACCAACATTTAGAAATATGATGACCAGGTTTTTTTTACAAAAGTTGCAATATTGTTTATATTTTCCATGCAGTGGTCTATAATAGGGCCTTTAGTACTGACCTCTTTCGCGGCCTCATGGGTTTTTCCATCGTTGCCTTCTGTCACCTCCATTGTTTTGATCATATTGCTCACTTCTTTATGTCTCTTGATAGTCAAATCTTCCTCCTTGACCTCCTCTTCTAAAACCTCGGCCTCGTTGGAATCTTCCACATTTTTTTTTTCATATTTCTATGATTAAATTACACAAAATGATTCGCCAATAAAAGTGCTAATGCTAGTTGTACCTATTATTGTTATAAAGATAACTTATAACAATTATAATTCTTAATTATATATTAAATAAAAATATTAGAATTCTTAATTAAATAATAATTCGAATTAATATAGATCTAAGTAAGTATATATATAATAAGTGCAAGGAATGGAGAACTAAATAACTGGACTTTTCATCCTTCTACGTGAAATATCTGTATGATAATTGACTTTATTATTACTCTTCTTCTTCTTCTTCTTTTTTTGTTGTTTTTAAAATTAATATAGAGTTTCTTACAAACTACTAAAAGATTCGTTAGAATATGATTCAACAGGGATTCTTAGTCAAAATGAGGATTCTCGGTAGATATAGAAAGATAAAAAAAACTCCGGTCTTTCACGTCCTGGTATTTCTTTGAGTGAAAGCTTTGTTTGAAGTGCATGCTCGAGATTCTTTTCTCCCCCTCTTTTGGCCAGCTTTTGGTCATAAGCTTTTAGGGAACCGACAACTTGTTCAATGGGCATCTCCTCCAAATTTTTGGATTCTTCATTTGCAGCCACCACATCAAATTTGGATCCAATGACCGCAAAATTTCTCCATTACTTGAACATTGGGTATTATCTCACCATATCTTTGTAGTTGATTAACAACCACCATGACCATTGAAAAATACTCGGCAATTGTTTATGTACCTTTCATATGTAGAGACTCAAACTCAAGTCCTAAAGTTTGGAGTCGAATTTTCTTAACTTGTTCTGACCCTTTAAAGGTTTTCTAAAGTATCTCCCATACCTCCATTGATGTTTTGGCACCCGAGATGATCTCAAATGTTGGTTCATCGAGTCATTGATAAATGGTGGACATTGCTTTCCAATCTTTCTTCTTTGAACTTTTCAATTGTTTCTTCATCTCTTCGGACATATTTTCTCCTTCTTGTGTTGTTGTGGGCTCGGTGAAGCCTTCCTCTACGAGTTCCAAACATCAAGAGAGCCAAGTAAGACCTTCATTTGTATAGACCAATTATCATAATTCTCTCGGGTGAGTTTTGGGACTTGGGACTGGTATGGATTATTTGCCATGGGTTTGGAAGGAGAACATTTGGCTTTGATACCACTTTGTTGGAAGTAGGTGAAGAGGAATTTATATTTGCAAGAGAGTAGGGACTAGTATGGAGAAAGCTTCCTTGTATTAGTATTGATCTCCAATTTTTTTGGCTTGATACAAATTACTTGAGCACTCATCTATTTATACTGACAAAGAGAACATTCTAGGAAGCTCTCAACTACCACAATTACTACAACTTACAACGACTAGTTATTTTACAACTACTTCATAAATTCAAAAACCAGCTACCAACAACACAAGATTAATCTAGATTTTTTCTTGAAACTTCTAGATACTTTGGACCCTACAATTGGGCCTACTACACATGTAGAATATATTTTGGGCATAAACTAGAAACCTCTCTTGGGATAAATCAAGTTTATTTTTCTACAAGACACACTTGACCCAGATACATAATTACCAAAACATTAACTTTGGCATCAAAGGCCAAAGAGCACCAGCATACCCATGCATACCATCAAATAAAACCCAAAAATTATTGAGAAAAGACCGATGTTCCCGATTAGAAGCCAACTCCAATTGACCGTTTTACAAAAGAAACCAAAAATTATACATCCCAAAGCTATACAACTAAAACAAAGAATCTGTAACCATTCATTGATGACCCAAAAGAAGATGCCACCCCCCAAAACTATAATTTGCAGCTCCAATTCCTTAAAAGATGCCGACAAATCATAATCTGTAAATTTGTTAAAAATTATTCCTTCGTCGACAAAATCGTCAAATCTGTGAATTTGTTAAAAAGTTTTTCCTTCATTATTCAATTTTTCTTGAGTTGAATATTTTCGTTGAAGTTTTATATTGATTCAGAGTTTAAAGAGACGAAGGGTGTTACTGAATGAATGAACACTAGCATTTTAGGTTCCCCATGAAATATCAAATCCTCTCAAAGTATCGTCATTCGTTCATGCATTGTTCCCTCCATGTGCTAGATTGTCCAGTCTAATTAAATATCTCTAGTTGATGACTATATATATATGACTTTTTTTTATGAATTTATTTATCTTCTCGCTCTGCTCTTTTTTTTTTAAGTGTTGTTGCATCTAAAGGAAATGAAGTGTACATTTTATTTCAAAAACCAAACCCTAAAAAGTTTTTAAACATATACATTACTTCATGCAGTTATTTTCTTTATCTGTGTTCAAAACTTGTCTAAATATAAACCATTCTTTGTTGACTGAATAACAGCAAACCACCCCATCGAGGGAGAGAAGGAGAAGGAGTGGTACTTCCTCACACCAAGGGATAGAAAGTACAAAAATGGCACCCGACCAAATCGGGCAGCCGGTGATGGATACTGGAAGGCTACCGGAGCTGATAAGTCTATCATCGACAATGGTATTATAATCGGATTTAGGAAGGCTCTTGTTTTCTATAAAGGAAAACCTCCAAATGGAGACAAGACTGATTGGATTATGCATGAATTCCGTGTCAATGAACCTCCCCGTACCAAAAGTGGTGCAAATGACATGAGGGTAAGTAAAATACCACTCTACTCCTAAACTCGTTCACTGGCCATTTGAAATTGAATTTACATTTATGTACTCTTATTATGTTCCTAAAGAGATGTCGTACATTGCCAGCGATTTTTTTAGCTAGCTTTTAGAGGTGCCTCTAAGAGTATTTCTAAAGTTTGGAAGCATTCATTTCTTGTAAGTGCCTAAATTAATCTATTTTTTGCAGTTGAATGATTGTGTTTTATGCCGGGTTTATGAGAAGGAGAAAAGCAAAAATGATGGGGATGGTAAGCCAACTGGGAATGTACTTGGGAATGTTCATAAGAAAGAAGAAACCTATCAACATGTTCATGGGAATGAATTTGAGAAAATAAATGTGGATTATAATAGCTTACTAAGAGATTCCAATGGATATATCTACAGGAACGATGACTATTTTCAACTTCAACACCAAAAGGGATCACCCCAAGAGGTTCCTCAGTATGTTGCTCCTATTTCAGCAACAAATTTCTGCTCTTTACCATTAATCCAGCCTATGAGTATAGATTACGAGGCTCTACAAATGAAATATGGGCCTAGTTGTATGCAATCAACGAAGAATACTTTAATGTCCGAGTGTTTGAATGATGAGAAGACTGTAAGAACGCAAGAGGATGTGTGGATCAATTTGAACCTTGGAGACATTGGTTCAGGTTCAAAATTCAACTTTTCAAGTATCTTTGACATGGATCCTTACTCGAGCTTGGATTGTATATTCCCCGATAATACCCAAGAAGATCCTCTGAACTAGCTCTCCAATCCAATCCTTTATTGGGCAAAAGGTGGTCAGGTAAACTCTGGATACTATGTCAGCCTCCTATAAGGGGCAAATCATTACTCTTCTACTGACTCATCATTGTTGCATTGGATAGTGTGTTTAGTCTAGTTTAGTTTTGCAGGAACTTTGACTGTAGTTATTTATTTGATCATCTCTATTCCTTCGTCTTGCTAAAATATTTCTTGTTATGGTTTGGATTGCAATTTTTTATTATTAAATTTTTTTTTTTTTTGGGGGGGGTGCGGAGGCAATGTTGGGCACAGGAATATGAAGTTATGGTCTTGTGGACTAGTGACCATGGCCTCATATTTATGTTAGTAGTTTTAAGAGATGGAGTGGAACTAGAGCAAATAATACAAACTTTATAAACTTGAGGTTGGCTTCACAACTTTTGACTTTTTGAATTCCAACTACATGGAGCCTTTTCCAAACAAGTACAGTAAGTTACCCAATAATGTCCAAAATAGTGTTTGATTTAGGATGTTCGTTTGGGAATAGTTTTTTTTTTTTTTTTAAATTATGTTGGGAACAACTTTCACACCACAACATACGCCTGTTACAAAAAAATATTGGTAACGGATATAACCATTATAATTTTGGCGTTGCAAATTTTGTAACAGATTTTTGTATGTAACGCATATATCGGTTACTAAATAGCAATGGATTGTGTAACAGATATATCTGTTACTAATACAATTTTAGTAACGCTATTGCGAATTAGTTTTGTAATGGATAGGTATCCAACTTTTTATTTTATTTAAAAAATGCTAACGGTTTGTAACGGATTAGTAACGGCTACATCCGTTACAAATATCTAAAATGTGTAAAATTAGTAATAGATCTTGTAATGGGTATATCCGTTACAAATTTTATTACAAATCAAAAAATATCTATTTGAAATACTCCGTAGTTTTTTTTCTCCACCTGATTACCAAGCCTAATAAACCATATGAAACACAAAAATAACAATAATTCATAATCCACACCAAACTCAACAAACATAATCTATAATCCATAATCCATACCAAGCACAACAAACATAATCCATAATAATCATAACATGTAAAGATTTCATCCGACCAAAGTTAAACTAACTATAACAAATCATGTCTTGAATTTAAAGAGTTAAAGAAAATAAGATAATCGAAGTCAAAATGCCTTAACCAATAGTCAAGCCAAATCACAAATCCTCCTTTAACAAAGCCCACCAAAGTATCGTGGCCACCTTGATGAGGGTCGAACAAACGAGCATTGGGATCAATCACTTTCTTGCTATAAACTTTTTTTGCCAATACCAACGGTTTGGAAGTGATACACTTTAGCACTAGCATCTGTGACAACATACCCCTTTGCTAATTCTTTGTCAGTGGAAGTAGGCATAGAACGAGGAAAATTTGGATTGTCCATGCTGGCAAAACGTTGTTCAAGTTTTGACCTAAATGAGTAGGGCGGTTAACTGAATGAGATGCAATATCACTTGAGGGCGTAGTCATCAATGGTAGGGTACTCACATTTGATAGTTTAGTAACTAAAGACATCATTACATCCTCAAAATTGTTAAGTCTTCAGATAACTTCATTCTTAAATGATTTGTCTTCTTCATTTGCCTTACATTTTTGCTCAATTATTGACCTTGCCCCCCCAAGTTAAGTTAAATTTTTTTTTAACAGCAAATGTTTATTAAATGGCCAAATAAGCCAATGATGGTACATCACCCAAGTCACCCAAACAGGTCCTTAAGAAACCCCCCGGAACCAATCCCTTAATACAAACCAACCCAAAACGACACCAACTAGAAACACCTGCAAACCGCTAGTAATCCAATACACTAGCTAGCTACAACACCATAACAAAATCAATACTAAATAGTCAAAATATGGATCAAAGCCCCTGGATCAACCCATCTCCTTCATGATGACACATTTGGCACTCATATCCTAAAAAAAAAAGACACGAGAACTCACGAACGAACACCCCCCCCCCTCCCTTGATTTACTTCCCAAATACTTTTGCTCATTCATCATTGTCAAGGTCTTCATGACTTGTGTCATTACATCCCTTGCCAGACAAGGTTTTGATTTTGCTTCTATTTCCAACAGTTGTAACTTCATCCTATAGTATATAAATGTGAAACATGTGATATTAATAAAATAATTAAGCTAAAAATCCACAAACAATCAAATATATTACTTACATATTTACTTTTAGCACTCTTCAACACAGTTCCATCTCTACGCTCATGCCGCCAGCCATTTGTCTACGTGACAAAATTTTTTTTTTCTTCAGGATTTTCTTATTCCTAGACATTGAAATTTAATGAGTTAGATAAAATAAAAAAGTTGTTAAAACACAAAATGTGTAAAAATAAAATTGATACAAACCATCCCAATATAGAACTCAATTATTGATGCACACTGCGTCAAATTGGCCGATTTGTCACCGCACAAGTAACCAAATATCTCAAAATTTCATTAATAAAAGAAATAAAGTTCAATTCGAAACATATTTTTAGCAAATAATGTGACTTGAATTGCCAAAAGTAGTAAGCTTCTAATATCCCAATTTCAAAAGTAGCAAACAATGGCACTTAAATTTGCCCTCAATACAATGTTCTTCCCTTTGCTTGCTCTCTAATTCTTCTCTCCATTAACCTTCTCTTCCTTCCCATCTTGACTTACCCAACAAGAGTATCAAGAACAATAGGGGATGTGTTTTCTCAACTATTCTATCCACGTGTATGGGACGTTCATGCAAAATATTCCAGCCACCAATGAGTAAATGGATAAAGAAAAGATACAGTCTGGGTTGGTGGTCGTCCTCCACTCTAATAAATTAAAAAAGAGAAAAATAATAATCATTCATGGGAAAAAGGAAAAATGAAAACCCATCCAAGACTTGAAAAGAAAAAGAATCAGTTGAACAATTGAAAACTAAGAGAGAGAGAGAGAGAGAGAGAGAGAGAGAGAGAGAGAGAGAGAGAGAGAATTAGTTGAACTCATGGCTTTTCATGTCGAACGTTCTTTTGAACCTCTACCATATACCCTGCTTCAATACATAGCAATAACCATGATAAAGAGTAAGAGAATCAATTAAACTTCTAATTAATCAATGCTATGAAAAACAAACTACATTAGCAAATATACCAACCAAAACTACATAAATTTTGTGAAGAACCTCATCGAATACCTTGAAGAACATGCCTTAAGAATCTACAAAGAAAAAACAACCAGTAAAAGGGCATAATGAGTAACCAAGAACCTAAAAATTGGAAATCTTAAATTTTCATGGGTACATTAGTGGAAAATTTATAGGTAGGGAAGTGTGCATGGAAAAGGGGAAAGAGATAAAGGTTGTAAAATTTTGAAAGAAAATTCTATTGCAGCCATTGAGTTTAATGTTTATTAGAGACATATTTTTCACTTGTAAAGAATGAGGCATAATTACTCTAAATTTACACACAAAACAAAATTATGGGTGAAAAGTAGAACTATGAACAAAATTCGTCACTGCAGTTTGATCGGCAAAAAAGAGAAAAAAAAACTTAGAACAATGTTATAAGTAATGGCCTTGCAATACCCATTGTTTAATCATCAAGTACTTTGGTTCAATATTCAAAAGGAGAATGAATTGCAGACAAAAATTCCAATGCAATTTTTTATTCAATGAGACAAAATAGGAAACAAAAAAAAAAGGTAATTCCTTATCATTCCAAATACAGTACTCTTTTTTCTATTAAAAAAATGCAAATTAATGTCAGAGATTACGCAAACAAAAAAGTAAATACATACAAAATCGATCCAGTCCATCTATCTGATTAAATCCATTGGGCGACTGCACCCCAAAACAGTAATCTTGTAATCCATACCTCTGCTCAAAAGGTTATTAACACAATAACTGTAACAAATTGTTGGTTATTTGTACACCCACATGCATTGGACCGGGTCTAATGGGCCTTGGCCTTGGAAACCTAGGGTGTGTGCCTATATACATGTATATTACACATACAACAAGGATGCCTCTTACACACCCTAAGAGAAGCAATCGACCTCTCTCTCTCTCTCTATCTCTCTCTTTCTCTCTCTCCCCTCTCACACACGTTTTCTCTCTCTACGCCATCACCATGGAGCTATGGGATTTAGGGTGTGACTATCATAGGGATCGCTCTAGTAGTGTCCTCTACGACCTATGCGGAGCATAAGAGAGTACATAGAAGCTTAGAGATCATAGCCGTTTGTGGGTGAAGTTGCCGGGTTCGTAACAACGCCGTAGACGATCCGAATCGGGTATTCCACTCAAGGTATGCCTTGAACCTGACTCCATGCTTGTCTGCATATTTATTCTACATTGGTATTAGAGCCTATAGGTTATTGTTTGCCCATATATGCCCAAAAATGAATCCACCATTGATGAATTTCAACCTTTTTTTATAAAAACTTTGAAAAATCGATTTTCAAGTAAGTCTAATACAAAACTCCAATAGGGGTCTGAATTTTTTACATGGTTGTGCCATTATGAAGTCTCATGGGCTGATTATCTCCCATGAGGGAGAAATCACAAAACCTAGATTCAGTTTTGGGTTGAAAATGAATTTTTTTTTAGAACTTTGCTCTCTGTTTTTGGAGGATTTGGTTGTTTAATCAATCTATTTTTTGGCATGATCTTGTAGTATTCCGTGAGAGCTTTCCAATGATATACAATTTATAAGTTTTTGACGGAAAACGAGTGAGATATGGGCTTGCAAAATAGGAGGGTTGAGCAGCCCCCACAAACCAGATTGGTTTTGTTTTAGGGAAAATAAACCAGAGAATGGTCATGCTCACTCTCGTTGTGGGGAGTGGGGCCCACTCATCGGCCGACGTTGGTCCGGCGATCATGCGTCAAGAGAGTGGAGGTTTGTCTCTCAGCCCCGATCCATAATACATATTTTATATATTTTTATTGGAAAAAAATTAATTATTTTGTTTCTGCTATTAAATTAAATAGTTTTCAATGTTTTAAACTGTTTTAATTGCTTTAAAATTCCGAAAAAAATTATGAAAAATTGGTACTTTTTTTTTTTTTCTATTTTATGGTACTAAGTGGGACTAGAAATAATTTTATAGTAAATTATTTCATTATTTTTGGTATTTTAGAGCATAAAATATATGTTCTATTTGTGTTTTTAATTCCTTAAAATATCCAAAAATATATATTAATTTTTTAAACTAATATAGAGTGTTTAGTACACTGTAAGGGACTCTACGATAATTTTATGGTAAATTATCATATATTTATGCTATTTTAGAGCATATGATTTATGTTTATGGACGTTTATTTAATTACTTAAAATAGTCATAATACATCATTAATTTTTGTAATTAATAAGGGACGATGTTTGAAGAGCATAAATTCTTTTTTGGGACCCATAGATAATTTTTGATAAATTATATAAATCATAACAATTTTTTAGAGCATGTAATTATGTGTTTTTGTACACGTATTAAATTGCTTAAAATATTTTTATTGATTATTAGTTCATAGAATTAACAATGTGTTTAGCACACTAGTGGTAGCTTAAGGAATGTTTTTGTGAATTTTCTCGCTCTTTGTAATATATTTTAAAGCATATAACGTGTTGAGTGCGCGATATTAATTGCTTAAAATATAACAAATAAAGTTGTTAATTCTTGAAACTAATAAATGGTGTTTTTGTGCACTGTTTGGAGACTTGAGAAAATTTTATGAATTGTCTCATTTTTGTTTCAGTATTTTAGAGCATAAAATTTATGCTTATGGGCATTTTTTTGATTGCTTAAAGTAGCCAAAATAAATTATGAATTTTTGAAATTAATATGGGGTGTCGAGAACACCATATTAGACCACTAAAAATCCTTGGAAAACAAATTCCTCAAATTGTTTTGTATTTTTGAGAATTTAGTTGCTCATAGTTAATTTTTGTTTAACCAGATCAATTTATTTTGTTAAATTGATTCAAAAATTTTATTTGGGCTTTGATAAACTTCTGGAAAATCATTAATCATAATGAAAAATCAGTTTTTCAGTTATTTAAATTTTTCCAGGAGGTTTTAAATTATTTTGTTAATTTAAAAAGCCCTTTCTAAATTGGTTTTAAAATATGCTTTTAAACCTAACTGTGTTAAAATTAGTGAAAAATTCAGAATTTTTCATTGATTTTACTTAGCTTATGGGAGTTATCTGGGCTATGCAATAAATATTTCATTGCAAATTTAATTATTTCTTAGACGCTAATTACATTATAGGTCATATTTAATTACTATTCTTTGTGATTGGATGACCCGAGACCTCTAATCCTACTCCTTAAATGGAGTGATGGATTAGTCCATTCATTTTTAAATAGACCACATGAGTGCTTGGTGTAATCTGGATAAAATGAATGGATTATTAATTGACAATATATGGAGCTTGTGTCCTCACGATGTTTAAGGTTGTTTCTATGTATGTATATGAACAAAACATCCCTACTTTTTTATGGCTATAAGGCCCGTTTGGTTCGCACAGAATGGAACCTAGGAAAAGAATCTTTTCCTACGGAACTACATTTTTGTGTTTGGTATACTTATTAAGTTCGGACACTAAGTTGGAATTAATTTCACCTAGGAATGGATTCCTTAAAAAGTAAAGTAATCAATTCCTTATGTAGAGGTGGTAATGAGTTTCCTTTCCAAAGGAATCTTGTAAAAAAAACTAAAATTTAAATATCTTCTACCAAATCTTTTTGGCATTATCCGTACAAATCAATCTTATCAACATTTTTTAATTTTTACTTCACTCTATCTACATTCAATTTTATTGGTTTTTTGTTTTAGTTTATCACCTCTTCTAGTATTAATAATTAAAATAAACCAAACAGTTTTTTTATATGAAAATAAACCAAATATTTGAACATTAATCCATCTTGTTTCAAATATTTTATTCTTAATTTACCCTAACAAAATAATGGAAAGTAATGCAGTTTCCTTTCTGCGGAATCTGATTACTTGGAATCAAATTCCCCTTTACTTTCCTTTCCAAGTGAACCAAACGGAGCCTAAATGTAGTGTGAGGATAAGCATTTACATTTCTTGTATTGGAAAATCCTACTTGTAAAGGGATGGTTTTCTTTATTCATACATCATATACTTGAGTTACCTTAGCATGAGCTCTAAGTTGTCAATTCGGGTCCAAATGGGGGTCTATGCGCACTTTTGTTGTATGGCGCACTTTATATCTTGTGGATGATCTTAGATAGGTATTTGTACCATCTAATTGATGTTTAGAAAAATCAATTATTAAAGGTTTTTCATGATTTACAAAATTAAGGTTTGATTAATAAGAAATACCAAATATTTTGGTCTTAAATTGTAAAAAGGGAAAAATTCATTTGTAATTGGATTTTAAAACAAACTTTATGAAATATGCAAATAATAATGTCAATCCCTTGCGCATATTCGCAAATGTTTTTTCAAACCACACCCTATTAATCTTTACAAAGATAACAATTTTAAAAGGGACTAATTTTTGTAATATGGCACTGCAAAGTAACACACCTATAGGATAAGTAAGAGCTTATGGGCTTTAGACTTATTCAATTGTCCAACCTATTCAACCAAATAACGGACCTCTGGTCCAACATCGTTATAACCTTGAAAGCCTATAACACTTGGCTCGAGAAGGATCATAGCACGTGCTTTGTGATAAGCAACATGCATCATGATCTTGTTGGGAAGTTTAAGTACTACCAAATAGCCAAAGTATTGTGGGATCATCTCAATTTTGTTTTCGGTGGCACATTCACTACTAGATTGAGTATCCAGGTATGATGTTTGGGAAAGTAAAGGAAATGTTCCAAGTACATGATGACTGTACATCTAAGGTCAATGATAGGTATGATTCGTGATATCAGATTACTGGGAACATCTTTACTGGCAAACTACTACTTCAGGCTATGATTAGTTCTTTGCCTGATTTGCAAGTCCACAGAAAACAAATCATGATCCACAAAGGAAATGTTAAATTTTTAGTTTTTGACATTTCCCGACATAAATATGGAGTGCCAACAAGAAAGACGAATTGTATTGCTACACTCTTGACCTACTCTTCCATAAGTAGAAGTGAGCGCAAGGCTAGTGGGCCTAAACACAATGGTAAGAGTACACTCGCCGAGAGGCTGGGTGGGGCTAGCAAGTTTGTGCCCAAGGCTAACAATGTGGGAGAATGCAGTTGAAAGTTTTTTTTTCCAATTCGGTGGTAATAGAATGGATATTTTTTGGGTGGTAGTATTACTAGGACATGGTTATCTAGGGATAACTACTTAAGAATTATTTTAATAAATTCTAATTTTCTTTGTTATTCATTTATTCTAGGATATGTCATGTTGGACTTGAATGCATAGTATGTGATAGGATGACTTGATTAGCTCGAGAAGCCCCTTTTGGGCCCACTCGCTGAGGTTGACCTACTTATATGTGAATTTTGGTTAGTTGGCAAAGCATGCCGAAAACCTTTTAGAGAGGCTATTAGAGCTACTCAAGCATTAGAGCTAGTCCACTCAGATATTTATGGACCTATGGTGGTAAAGGCACATCATAGCGCCTCTCATTTTCTCACTTTTATATATGATTTCACGTGATATGAGGATTGGGAGTACTTATCTAATCAGTTTAGGGAACTGTATGATGAAAATGGATACGCAGACAACTTCCTAATCCTGAAATGCCACAATATGGTGTTGTAGAGATAAGGGTTAGGATACTCCTGGATATAACTAGGACTATGACGGCGCAAGTTAATCTCCCAATATTGTTTTTAGGGATGTACTCTTGTTTGCTACCTACATACTAGAGTGCTTTTCACAATCAATTCCTTCTACCGCCTTATGAGCTATGGAAAGGCGAAAAGCTCATTTTGGAGCATTTTTGTGCCCGTGGGGCTTAAGAGGTTATGTTCACTATACCTCACGTAAGTACGAGAAACTATGGCCAATAGCTAGAAAGTGTATCTTTATAAGATATTCTAATATCTCGAAAGGCTATGTTACGTATAATGGACTACCGGGTATAGGATTGACAGAAATGGTGTCACATGATATTGAGAATGACTTCCCCAAGCTGGAAATATTAAGAGATATCTTAACCTCTATAAGTTAGAGGATGTTGAAGACAATATACCAATTTTAAGCGAGGGTAGGGAGATTGAGATTCCACATCCAGTAATCGTTGAAAAATGGTACTAGTCTCCCGCTGAGCGGGAGTACACCACTAGAAGCTAGTGGGAGTGTACCAGATAGTAGGAGTGCACCACTAGGCACTCAAGATTCTTAAGTAGTACACCATAGGTGATGAGGAAAAAGGTCCCTGTCACCATTTTTAAAAGCAAGGAAGACATTTTCTAGTGTGCAAATGTGTGCACAAGTGGATGAGGATGAGCTTGCTTCTTTTGTTGAAGTGTTTTTCTTCGTCTGCTAAAGCTGAGTTGATAGTTGCTATGCCATATGAGATGAGCTCTATGGACGTGAATAAGGTCTGGGAGTTAGTTGGCATTCCACCTATACGTAAGACTATTGGAGACAAGTGTGTTTTTAAAATCTAATATAAGGCAGATGGTTCAATTGGCAAGTATTAGGTGCATCTTGTAGTGATAGTTTGTACCTAGAGAGGGTATAGACCATGGAAACATGTTCTCCTAAAGGGTGAGATCTGACTCTATTCGTCTTATCCTAGCAATTGTCACACATTTAAGTTTAGAACTATTTTTAATTGGATGTTTAAACTAATTTTCTTAATGGAGAACAAGACGAAGAGATATATTTGGATCAGCCCATTGGTTTTGTGACCAAAGGGAACGAATGTAAAAGTGTGCTGTCTCAAACATTCCATTTATTATTTCAAGCTCGCAACCATCTAGGCAGTGGTACACTGTGTGTACATTAAACAGTCCAAGAAAAGTGTTCTAATTCTTTGTATGTTGACAATATCCTTCTAGATGGGAATGAGATGAGTTCTATTATCACCACTTGAGAGTGGTAATCCTCTTAGTTTGAGATCGAGGACATGGGTGATGCCAACTTTGTGTTGAGAGTTTAGATTATGAGACATTGTTCTAATACCTCCTCTGTTTGTTTGGAGGGACTTACAAGATAAAGGTTCTAGAACATTCTTACATGAAAAGCTTGAAAACCCATTGACATCCCAATTTTTAAAGGGACTTACCTTGAACTTAAATCAATATCTTAAGAATAATGAGAAGAGGAAACAAATATCCAGTTTGCCATGCGTCCGTATTAGGGAATCTGAAGTATGCTATGTTGTGTACTCGGTCAGATGTTTGCTATGCGGTTGGTTAATTAGTCATTGTTATAGTAACCCTGGTCCTGTCACTAGAGAGTAGTGAAGACGATCTTGCCATATGTTCGCAGGATTGTGGACCTTGCCTTATGCCATCCACGATGGAAGCATAATATGTGGTGTACGTTGTAGCTGTTCGAGAAGCTATTTTGGTTAAAGAGTTTTTATAGTGGCTAGGCTCTTCATCGTATAGCAATGAGGTCGTGTTCATCTACGGTGATAGCACATAAGCCTAAGCATATATAAAAGATCTTAAAAGTCATTCGAGCATGTACACATTGGTTTTTGTCACATTGGTTTGCGCAAAGGGAGGTTGTCTTGAGGCACGTCTCCACTGGGGGATTTGATGTGCTTAGACATTTTATTGTGTAATTGACATTATTATTCATGTTTTATTATCAGTTAATAATAAACTAGTTGGTTTCCTGATATATTTGTTATATGAATGGAATGAATGCATATTTCTAATATGTCACCGGGCTTGAATTGACCTGCTTACACGGGGGATTCACCTAGGTACTGAGATAGCGAACTAGGACATGTGTGTCCATGGCGCTTAGATTGGAAGCAAGATGAGACATTTGTGTTAATGGTGCTTAGATGGCTAGCTAGGACATGTGTGTCCATAACTTTTCAAAAGCGAGCTTGATCACTTATATCTACGCAGTGTAAGAACAAGAAATTAGATATAAAACCTTATTATTTCTATATGTCGCCTTGGATGGAGCTAAGATGAGACCTTTATATTTGGTCGAACATAGAGAGATCCCATGAGTCTATGTAGCCTATTTATAGCCGAATGTGAGTTTTCAGACGAGTGCCAGGAGGGGCGACTATACTAGGAAACTCAAGTTAGATGTTTTGTGTAACGTCTAGACTAAGATTCGTTTGGCGTTACTTGTTTTTTCAAACACAGACTGACATGCCCATTATTATGGAAGAACACCATAGCTTACATTTCATACTATATGTGCTTTTGCGATCGAATGTGGAGCAGTGAATGGATTCCTCTTCATTGCTGTTTGTATCCAAGATATTGGTTATCCTACAAACTAGTTGCCTTCATGACTTGAGACTGTCATGAAGAGGACTCTCGATGACAGCTACTTTAGCATACTATCCTAGGACGAAGAGATAATTGCGTTTTATGGGGCGTGTTGGGGCAAGCAGTCAATTTAGTCGGATTGACATGAGGGCTCAGGGAAGACCATTCAACAACATACCATGTTTTGTGACTCATTAGCAGGCCTGCGACAATCGTATTTTGTTACTGATGTGTCATTACTCATTACATTGACGTGGTGCAAAACTTCTTTTCACTGAGGGATTGAGAATGCTGTGTTCGCAGTTTACGAACCGTCTATGGCTTAGTTTGGCCCCCACGTGGCTTTTTAAAAGGAGCTTATGAAATTTATTACTAAGTTATTTGATAATTTTATACAAGTGATACAGTACTCTTCAAAAAGACATCATGAAACCAAAAAGCAACCTTGAGCTTTTAAAAGCTCCATTCTAGAGCTTTTAAAAGCTCCCCCCAAAAAGCCCTAAGTTTAATTTTTGCAAAGCTCATAAAAAAGTTACCAAATGGATTAACATGAAATTGTGTTTTTAAAAAAGGAGAAGCACGAAAATGGGGGCCCAACTAAGCCTAAGGCATACACGATAAGCTTTTGAGTGATGTGTCTTGTTGGTAATAGTGATGATTTGGCATTACACTCCTATCGTTGTACTTTCTTTTTGGAAGGTCGCACGTTCTATTTCCCTGTATAAAGAGATGAAAAGCTCTATTTCGAGAGATTGTTTTAGTAACAAGCCCTATGTGGGTGAGTGAGAGATGTAAGAAATCGTGGGTTATTTGTACACTCACATACATTGGACCGGGTCCAATGGGCCTTACCCTTGGAAACCTAGGGTGTGTGCCTATATATGTATATTACACAAACAACTAGGGTTGCCTCTTACACTCCCTAAGAGAACCAATCGGCCTCTCTCTCTCTCTCTCTCCCTCCCCTCTCTCTCGCGTTTTCTCTCTCTAAACCATCACCATGGAGCTATGGGGTTTTGCGCATGACTATCACAGGGATCACTCTAGTAGTGTCTTCTATGACCTATGCAGAGCACAAAAGAGTACACGGAAGCTTGGAGATCTCAATCGTTCGTGAGTGAAGTTGCCAGGCTCATAACAACGTCGTAGACAATCCGAATCAGGTATTCCGCTCAAGGTATGCCTTAAACCTGACTCAATGCTTGTATGCATTTTTATTCTACAATAATAAATCCAATGCATGACCCAACTTCATAGAAAAGATAAATACATGCATTTTGTTCCTTTACTTCACTTTTTTCTTTTTCTTTGTTTCACGTTATATGTAAGTGCAACCCATAACCAAAGTTCATACTCCTTTTCTCTTTCAGATCCAACTACGTGTGAGTATTTGTTTTTGCTCAACTATTAAACCAATTCATTAATAAAAAAACAACCAGGTATACAAAAACCAGGGCAGTCAAGGTGATGCCCCAAACACCATAAAAACACCCAAATCATGGCCCTAACAGAGTTAAATTAGAATTCAAAAAGAGGCAAGATAAAAATGAAAGCAAAATCCCTAAAATAAAGTCCTAAAACACCCATCTGTTATCAAGGAAAATACTTCCTAGCATCATTGATTGGTATTTTCTGATCTTGTCGATTTCTTTCTTTTTCTGGAGTATTTTGAGAGCCTAATTTTGAACCGCTAACAGTCGTCTAGGAAAAGAGCTTATTTTGTTACTCTGTGACGTTGTGTCAATAATGAGGAAGAAAATTGTAGAAACCAAATTTGTACAGTTATTTCTATTTGGTTGCAAAGAGAATTATGAAAATAAAATTCTGAAAAGCATTATACATTTGGGCTTTGTAAGAAAAAAATATTCAAGATTAGAACAAAGGAGCCGAATTGCAGCTGAGGTGGTTCCCAAATAGTGACTTCAGGCAACCAATTTTCTCTTCTATTTTCCTATAGTTTCTTCTTGGAGGCCAAACACGCATCAAAATTAACTGAATTTCTTAGAATAATAATCTTAAATTGTTGAAAACAAAACAAAGAGCACTGGTTTGACAACTACAGGAAAAAGAAAAAGAAAAGGGGGGAAAATACCAGCGAAGTCAGTGACTCTATCGAACATGAGAAGTGTTGTGACTATGAAAAACAACTGATAACCTACCCCGTGCAACCCAAAAAAAGAAAACCTTGAATACATAACCAAGTATACATCTATCTACTTCCATACAGAGACATAGTGTAAGTGAGAGAGACAGAGAGATAGAGAGGGGATTTAGGTGAACCTCGATGATGAAGAAGACAGGGTAGAGGAGACGGTTTATAGGGGAAGCTGAGGAGGCGGCGGTGGACAGGGAAAGGAGGCGGCGGAGCCCTAGCTTTGTCTCTCGCATCAATCGCTCTTTGTCTCTCTCTCTTCAGCCCTAGCAAATACGTGTCTCTCTTCGTTTGTGGCCAGACTTTTTGTTTGTGTAGATGATTTTATTAAAAATGGTTTGAAGAAATTACAACTGTTAGATTAGATCTAATGGTTGAAAACAATTCATCCTCAAAATTTGTAACAGGTAAATCCGTTACAAATTATTATGTACCCATTAGTAAATTAATGAAACGAATTAATGTCAATTACTAATAGTTTTTCACAATTTGTAACAGATATACCCGTTACAAATTGTACAACCTCTCTGTTACAAATTTTTCCATATGGTGTTAGTTTAAGGGACTAAGTATTTGGAGTTAGGGGCAGAGCTACCCTGTGGGCATCACCCCCTACTAAAATTATTCCCAACCACTAATATGATTTTTGCTCCTGCTCAGGTTACTCTAACCTAATCTACCTAGGACAAGGCCCTTTTTTTCCCAAAAAAGAGAAGATAGTGTCTCCTCATACCTACTTTCTCTTTACGTGTGCTTGATAGCCCAATTAAGTGCTAAAAATCAAAGTTTTCAGCATTTATATATTTTTAGTGCATTTGATAACGTACATTTTAATTGAAAAATTAACCAAAATTCCACTAAAAACATTAAGTGAAATATTTTGGCTGAAAATAAACACTGTATGCAATCTATTTGAAATTTTGAAAAACTCTATTTTTAGTATTACAAACTCAATTGATTTAAATTTTCCTTACGTATGATTCAGCACTTAATTTTTAGTTTTATCAAATGGAGCCAAACATCACAAACTCAAGTGAATACATCACAAAAAAAAAACCCCAAGTGAATACATCACAAATTGTTTACCCTAGCTACATGAAGCTTGTTTGCTATGAAGAAGGTAGCTTGTGATTTGCTCTATTTTGTCTTTTATTTTGATATTTGTACAGCAGTATGTGATACGTACAGAAATATTTATCAAGGTTTAATCTGTGCCACTTCAGCAAGGAGTGTCAGGTCACCCGTTAATTGCGCCTGATGTGTAGCTATCCCAAGTCGTGTCTCCAGAACTGCTCGGTATCATTTGATCCCCAACCAACGGATCAGGGATGCTGCCCGGGTTCTCCTCGTTGCAGAGGTTATCTAGGAGCTCTTCATGGCGTGGCTTAGAACGTCCTAGACAGTTTCCTATCTCAATAGAAGACTTGTGGAAAGAGTAGATTGTTCCCTAATCTTGTTAGGAGACTCCTATTATTTGTGCTAATCAGTTGCAGTTAGATTGTGCTGCCTAATCAGGCCACTTACCTTGTACGAGTGGTCTCTTGCATCCATTTCAAGGGGATCAAATTCTTACCCAATAGAGTCATAGTTTTACATTGCACTCATACTCTGCCCAGCCGGTTTCTGGTAGCTCCAAGCCAATGTTGGTTCACCAAAGCCCCCCGACAACTTTCATATCATAGTGCAAGTGCTCAAACACACCACGTGGACGTAGGTTCCTTCACTAACAGGGTTGAACCACACTCAAATCTCTCTTGAATAATTCTTCTTACCTCTAACCAAAATTTTGGCATCATCAGTTTGTCGGCGCTTGTGGGAAACGACAAGCTTTCTCCAAAACAAATCTGTGACTGATCAACATGCCACCAAAGAAGGGTAAGAAGACTACTACCCCAACAGGTCAGGCGGATTCACAGGCCGGGCAACCGGCTGCCTCCATGACCTCTAAGTAGATCACTATGGCTCTCGCGCAACTCCTGGAGTGCCAGCATCAAACTCAACAACAAATCAAAGCACTGTTGGCCCAAAAGGATAAACTCCCTCATGCCACGGATCAACTTGGCAAAGATGCACGCGATCGCATGCCTGTGCAAACTCAACAGCGTGCCCATACTGCACCTGTATCCCTTCCGAATTTGAGGATGTCTGGGAATAATGAGCGTAGCTGAGGCCCCGAGCAGACTCAGTAATGTGCCCGAGCCAACCCATACCAGGCGGGGATAATAGAGAAATCATCAACAACAAACGCGCTACCAAAAGGGAGGGGCAAGGGAAAATGGCCCGGGAATCAACCTAAGAATGCCCGACCATGAGCCGTGGAGATCTTAGACACAAAATTACCCAGTGTCGAAGTCGAGCCCCATCCCTGAGGACAGCACGCTTCGAAGAAGAGGCTTCGTCATCCGACCTGACCTACTGTTCAGATACGAAATGGAAGACAGATCGGGAGTACGTTGAGGCCCGTATCTGCGACCTACAAAAATAGATTGAGAACTTGAGTCACAGGCCGGGGCGCGACTACACCAACACTAAAATCGAGTTTCCCTTTACTATCTGGATCACAGGATTCCCCGTTCCTCTCAAGTTCAAGCAACTATATCTTGATCCTTATGACTGTTCGGGGATCCCGACCGATCATGTTCGGACTTACAAGGCTCAAATGGCGTTAGCTACCGACGCCAATGAACTGCTCTGCCTAGCCTTTCCCAGTACCCTAAAAGCTCTAGCGGCATAGTGGTTCCACGCACTAAAATTTTGAACGGTCGATAATTTAAGGCGCTCAGCAAGCTCTTCATTAGCCAGTTCGTGGGAATGCTCGATCAATCATAGCCAGACACCCAATTACTGGGTGTCAAGCAACGCAAGAGAGAATCCTTGAAAGATTATGTCGACCGTTTCAATCAGCAAAATCTTCAGATCTGCAACCTGAACGAAATGGTCGCGATCACAGCCTTCGTCTTGGGGATTTAGCACACCAAGGTCACCACATCATTCCATCATGATCGGCTGGCCACATTAGTTAACCTCTCACAGGGGGTTGGGAAATACATTGACACAAAAGAGTTCCTAAAGTCTAACTGCACTAGCTTCGCGGGAGATGTGTCCTCATAATCCAAACGAAAATGCGACAGTTTTGAGAAGGGCTCGGGAAAGAAGCCGAAGCAGAATCAACAAAGAGGCGATTGGGATCAGGCTACGATCGCTTTCACAACTCTTTCCCGATCTATCCAGGAAGTTATGGTCACCGTTGAGGCTCAGGGGTTGCTCAAACAACTGACAAAGCTAAAGAGCCCGCCCGAGAAAAGAAACCAAGACAACTACTATAGGTACCACAAAGATTATGGTCACGACACAAAGACTGCTTTAAGTTAAAGATTCCTATTGAGAAGCTGATAGATCAGGGTCACCTCGCTAAGTTTATCATGGCGAATAGATGACCTCGGCCAGACGCTCGAGGTTTTGAGCAGCCGCAACACCTCGGTTATATCAACGTGATCTCTAGAGGAACATCGGGCAGAGGAGACTCACAGTCGGCCAGAAAGAGGCATGCTCAGGCATCCCGAGCGGGTGTCCTAGATGTCCAATCAGCCAACTCCCCACCAATTTATGTGCTGACTTTCTCATCCGACGATGTAAAGGACTTGCACTACCCCCACGACGATCCGTTGGTAGTGACACTCTCTATAGCCAATTATATGGTAAAGAGGGTGTTAGTAGACACAGGAAGCTCCTTGAATATTCTGTTCACCTCAGCCTTTGATCAGTTTGGGATATCACGGGACAGGCTCTGACCGGTGGCAACTCCCTTAGTCGGGTTTAATGGTTTAAGCACACAACCGGTCTAGATGATCGAGCTTCTAGTCTTAATGGGAACCTACCTACAACAAGTCTCAGTGATGCCAAACTTTGTGGTTATCGAGGCTCCATCCTCAATAAAGCTAAGGCAGTTGTGTTGACATATAGCCTGGTTGTCAAGTTCTCAACCCCCTAGGGTTTGGGAAGCCTAAGAGGAGATCAAGCAACTGCCCAGAGATATCACATTAGCTCCCTACGCAGAGAGGCCATACCAGAAACACTAAGGTGCTGTTTGGCGTAACTTCTCACACAGAAGTCCATTTTCGGAATGGACTTCTGAAGATGGAATTTTCAAAATGGACTTTTTTTAAAGAAGGATTTGTTTGGCGAATGAGTGTTTTTTAAATAAAAAGTGCATCTAAATGTGCAAATATGTTTGGTGGCAACTTTTTAAAAGTAAAAACTTATACTTACTTACCAATATTACCCTTAATCATGAATTTAAAACTAAATGGATATAACATATTATAGTATATAATTTTAGACTGCAAAATAGTTAGTTGAAATAAATTAAAAATATTTATCCATAACTATCATGTCATATGAACTAAAATTGGGCACCAAAAAAAAAAAAAGAAAAAAAAACACTTTTAATTACAATGTTGGATAAATGACTTATTTTCTATAGGAATTGTAAAACAATAGGGATTGTAAAACAATAGGGATTCGGCTATGCTACATAATTCATGTATGGGGTTTGGATAAAGAGGGCATTAATTATAAAACAAGGGATAAAAGTGTAATTCTGTGTATAAAGCTCCTGACTTCTGGGGAAGTGCAAAAATCACAGTTTTGAGAAGTCAGGATTTTTGACTTCTTGAAATGGGCATTCTGGAGATGCACTTCTTGTCAAGAAGTCCATTCTCAAATCTTACCAAACGAATTTCAATTTTGTAAATGGACTTCTTCTTCCAAAAGTCCATTCCCTTTGGTTTCCAAACACCCTCTAAATGTCTACGAAATGGATTCGGCAGAATCCAGAGACAGGGTTGGCCCAAGTGAAGAGCTCAGTCAAGTGATGTTGAACCCGTAGTTTCCCGATTGGTCCGTCAGCATCGGTACTCTCCTAGAACTAAGTCTCAGGGAAAAGCGAATTCAGTTCTTGAAAGAGAACCAAGACGTCTTTGCTTGGTGCCATGAAGACATGCCCGAAATCGATTCCTGGGTCGTATCCCACTGATTTAGCATTGACCCGGGTTACCACCCGGTCAAACAAAAAAGGAAGGGTATGGCCCCCAGAAGGCAGGATGTGGTGTGTGAAGAACTCGAGAAATTTCTTAAAGCTAGATCAGTCTGGGAAGTGCACTATCTTGATGGTTAGCCAATGTGGTACTAGTCAAGAAGAGCAATGGGAAGTGGAGAATGTGCATGGATTATACCGACCTAAACAAGGCGTTCCCCAAGGATTACTATCCACTACCAAGGATAGACCTCCTTGTGGACTCCACGGCAGACCACGCACTGCTCTAATTTCATGGATGCCAACTCGGGATCCAATCAGTTCATCATGTATCCCGGGGACGAAGAAAAGACCTCTTTCATCACCGACCAGGGGAAGTATTGTTACAAGGTTATGCCTTTCGGCCTCAAAAATGCTGGGCTAACTTACCAGTGCCTGGTCAACCATATGTTCAGAGATCTGATTAAAAAAATGATGGAAGTGCATGTTGATAACCTCCTGGTCAAAAGTCGGGACTAGTCCGACCATCTCGAGCACTTGCCCAGGGCCTTCAGCATCTTAAGAAAGCTTCGAAAGAGGTTGAACCCGGCTAAATGCACATTTGGAGTCTCATCCGAGAAATTCCTGGGACACCTAGTCAGCAGAAGGGGAATTGAGGTGAACCCCAAAAAGTTCCAAGCAATCATCAACATGTGGTCACCCAGGTCAACGAAGGAAGTTCAAAGTTTGGCCAAATGGGTGGCAGATTCGTCTCCTGAGCTACCGACCGGTGCATGCTATTCTTCAAAATGCTGTGTAAGATTTTTAGTGGTCAGAAGAGTATACAGAGGTGTTTTAGGACCTCAAGAAGTACCTGACATTGCCTCCTCTACTCTCAACACCAGGACCAAATGAGGAGTTTTTCTTGTACTTGGAGGTGTCACCCCTAACGATAAGCTCAGTACTCATTCAGGAAGAGCACGGGATCAAATACCCGGTCTACTTCACGAGCTGGGCACTACAAGGCTCAGAAAGTAGATAATCTTGCATCGAGAAGCTCGCCTTTACACTATTCAACTCCGCTTAAAGACTTCGTTCGTACTTTCAGGCCCATGTCATTGTGGTCCTCAAGGATCAGCCACTTCACCGGATCCTTAGCCGACCCGAAACATCCGAGAGGCTTGTCAAGTGGGCATTAGAATTGGAAGAATTTGAAGTGGTTTATAGACCCCGAATGGCATTCAAGGGATAGACTTTCTTGTGAAATTCACATATCTAGAAGATCCAATTGAAGAGCTTAACCCACCTGAGCTACCGCCCGGCCTGCAACCTGACACCCTAACTTGGATACTCTATGTGGACGGGTCTTCCAACAAGCAAGCCAGTGGGGCAAGGATCATCCTAACCATGCCTAAAGGGATCCAACTAGAGTACACACTAAGGTTCAGGTTCTAGGCCTCTAACAACAAAGCTGAGGATGAGGCCCTGTTAGTTAGGCTGCAGTTGGCCACTTCAATGGGCACACAACAAGTCCAAGGATATAGCAACTCCCAACTGGTCGCCAACCAAGTCAATTAGGAGTATGAAGCTCGAGAAGACAACATGGTGGCCTACCTATCCCTGGTTAGGTTAGTCACCGAATAAGGGTGGAGTAGCAACCAGAGCTTAGTGTGTCCAAACCAGAAGCCATGGATGTTGACCTGATAGATCTAGGGCCTAGCTGCATGGACCCCATCGTGTAGTTCTTCACAACCGGAAGCCTCTTGAGCGGAATGGATGAAGCTCACCGGGTCAAATACTGGGTAGCTCGATACCACCTCATTGACGGCGTCCTCTACAAAAGGGGGTTTTCTATCCCCTACCTCTGATGCAGTCACCTCGCTCTGATCCAAGGAATCTTATACAAAGTTTGTGAAGGAGGGACTATCCCATAAGGCTCTGTTGTAAGGTTATTACTGGGCAACAATGGCCTGGCACTCTCGAGAATACGTCAAAATATGTGACAAGTGTCATAGGCATGCCAACATGATCAACTGCCCAGCATAATTCCAAACTCCAATCCTCAGCCCCTAGCCATTTGCCCAGTAGGGCATTGACATAATCAGACCTCTGCCTATAATAAGGGGGTAGGTCACATTTACTGTGATCACAGTGGACTACTTTACAAAGTGGGCAGAGGCCGAGCACTTGGCCACTATAACCAAGAGGAAGATGGAGAGTTTGATTGAGAAGAACATCCTTAGTAGGTTCGGCATCCCTTAGGTACTAGTTAGCAACAATGGCAAGCAGTTCGATACCCTGATATTAAGGAAATTCTGCTCGGGCTATGATAAATCAAATCACTACTCTTCTCTTGAGCATTCCCAAGCCAATGGCCAAGCTGAGGTTACAAATCGGATAATTCTACAGTCCATTAAAACCAAAGTTAAACAGGCCAAGGGACTTTGGACTCATGAACTATTGACTTCTATGGGCCTACCGTACCACTCCTTGAACGGCAATAAGAGAAACACCATTCTTGCTTACCTATGGCTTTGAGGCAGTGGTAACCACAGAGCTCATATTGCCAACATAATGAGTGGTGAATTTCAGCGAACAAAGTAACGAGGAAGCCCTTAGAGGGAAACTCGATCTAATCGAAGAAAAAAGAGACTGGGCATATCTAAAGGTGGCAGCATACAACCAGAGGGTCGCTTGGTATTTCAACAGCAAGGTAAAAAACTACAGTTTCCAGGTCGTGGATATTGTCCTCAAGGCAGTCAATCAGTCAACCAAAGTCCCAAGCCACATAAAACTCAGACCGATCTGGGAAGGCCGGTACATAGTTGCGCAGATCAACCGTCTGGGAACCTACTGGTTGCAAATGCTAGATGGACAGGACCTGTCGCACCACTAGAACGTGGAGCATCTATGGAAGTATTTTCATTAAGCTGTGGAATAGAACTAGTTAGGGACTTATGTTTACACAAAGTTGTAGCCCTTTCTGACCAGTTTTTTAATTTGAATAAAAAGCTTCTTATTTTCCAAAAAGTGTTCCTTAACATTGTTCCATGGCACTAATAAGACCTCACGATCACACCCGAGGCACCAAAAAGACCTCGGTATCACGTCTGAGGCATCGGTTTTGCTTAGGTCCATAACCAACGATGGGGGCAAATCCCCCTAAGTAGCTAATGGTAGCAAACTTAAAATGACCCTAGAACTACCAACATTCTAGGTCGGTTACCTACGGTCATTGACTCTACAGACCCCTGCCTTAGTAAAAGCTTTTGGGGGGTAAGAGGGCACAATGAGCTAAACAAGCAATCACACCGGCCATAAACAGGATTCAGAACTAAGTGGAAATCACCCTTAATATAGTTCTGAGTACCTACAGTGCCTAGAGCTACCCTGGACGGGACCTAAGGACGTCCCGACCGTTAACGACTTTAGAATCTAAAGGCACTACGGGTCCCTAACGATTGAGTCTTCCCTACCAGTTAAAGTCCTAAACCTTTTGCTAAGGCAGGGTCCTAATACAACTAATAGCTGGTCAGACATGGGTGGTCACAATAACAATCAAATGCAGGAAATCTGATGTTAAACGGACAACAAATGGCAAAAAGGGAAGGAGTAATCTGATGTTAAATCTGATGTTACGAACCCCGATCGGTATAATTGGGCTCCTCTAGAAAGTGCAATGAAGGAGTAATGGTCAGGAATACTGTATTTACCCCTAATTCGTTCTAGGTTAGTGGCTACCAAACTTGTGGAAATAAACTCGCAAGCGAACGCAACCTCTAGACTACTCGATATCGGTACCTCGTTGCCGAGCCACGAGACACAGAGGTCGCTGGGGGATCCTGACCCGCCTCATCGTCCGATACCTGGATAGGAATCCTGCCCTCACTATGTTGATCAAACGGGGTCGTAGAACGAGGATCTAAACTTGTGTCCGGGGTCCCTGATCACAATAGTTCATCTTCTGACCGAGAAGACAAGACAAAGTCTGAATGGTACATCTCTAAGGTTCCTACAGTTGGGCGAGGGAGTAACTGGAGACCTAAGTAAGGGTCAGGGGCTCCAAGTCTAAGATACAGGGGGGGTAGTACTACAAGCGTAAAGGCTAAGAGATACAAGGTTTTCAGTGTCAAGTAACACTCAGTTAGAACAGCCGTGGAATACCCCGATTGGTTCAACTATTCAGTTACACCTCTCAATCTAAGGAAGAAGTAGAACCTCAAAAATAAAAAATCCCCATCCCTCGCGAGCTCTAGCAGATTCCTATTCTCCGGTGTCACCCGAGAATGAGGAGATATAAAGGAGAGCAAGCATAAAATAGTGAATTATTATAGTGGAAAGGTGAAAACTTTCAAGAATTAAGCGCAGAAAAGAGCTCGGGAAGCTTGACTAGACACTCGTTCTCTACAACCGTTTGGTAGACTGTCTCAGTGGACAGCAAGAGTAGCAAAAAAGCACAAGTGCTCTTTATATGGAATGGAAGACTGGTTTAGATGATTTTATACCCAAAGGCCCAACAAAGCTCCTGTCACGCCCTGGAGTAAGCCAAAAATAGGGAAAATAAAAATTTTCCTTTATGGGTCCGTAGACACGTGACTAGTTTGTTAACCGTCCTGTCCTTCTAACTCCGCACCATGCAATCATAAGGGAAAAATACTAGAGCATAGGTATGACCTAAACTTATCAGAGTATAAATACAGCAGCGGAAATTAAACAAGAGTTACAATAACTTCAATCCTAATATAAGAGGCCATACTAAGCAATTTACATAAGATTAAAACTTGAGAAACTGTCTATCAGATCTTGGGCAAGGCTTTATTCTTCTTGGCTCCACGGCACAGCATCATGAACTCTTCTATCTATCTCTAAACCTGCAACACTCTGGGCATACGAATGCCCAGGGCGTAATATGCCGTCAGCCTTGGAACAAGGCTGAGCGAGAGTCCCAACCGCCCAATAATCAATAAATACAAAACATCTCTTGACTCACGTCATAGTTTAGTATCTTAAGATATGGTTAATCTCTTATCAAAAGACGCACTCTCACCACGGACATAGCAGAGGTCTCAACAAGACAAGTAGACAGATAAACATAACATCATAGAATACATTCTCCTTATTATATCGTCGTGCATACAAATGCATGACCAATGCGCCTTACTCCCAACTCTTACTTTTAAAACAGACACTTTTCAAAACTATTTCATTTTAAAACCAAAACTTTCCAAAACCAAATCATTTTGAACCAAACCCTTTTATTCATCAATTCAATCTCATCATTCACTTTCTCTTTCTCATTCACTTGACACCACGCGGTATATCAAGGATGATAACATGCTATAATAGCCGATTCATACTTATTCCCTTGATAGGCTGCCGGACGTCTTCACGACGCACACTATCTGTAAACAATGGAACTGGCACATGGGACGTCTTCAACCATGTGTATACTCTTACCGGTCGTCTACACAGTTGAGAAGTATATTAGAGCACTAGCCGGACGTCTTCAACGATACATCGGACGTCTTCAACCACGTATGCGCATCACCGGACGTCTTCAATGGCGAGAGGCGTGCTAGGAACCCTAACCGTTCATGTCCACCTGGCTCGTCAGCCCTTGATCCATCGGATCTAGAAATCACATCTCTTTCATATTTACACATCTCATCTTATTCACATTTTCATCAAACACCTCTCTTTCTCATACAATGCATGCTAACACATGTCATGAAATGCAAGTGAATCCACTACCAATACTCATATGCAAAACCACTTTCATTTCTCTTTATTATTAACATAGCATGTATTATCTAGTCCGGTTAACAACCATCGTAAAATGTGCATTTAACTGTTATCAGCAGAAACATAACATATAAATATGGATCACATAACATGGATTTGATACCAATAATCATATAGATAAAACCCTTGACAAGCTCACGTATACGATAGCATTACCATAACATGATTTGCATAGTCTTACAATTATTGGAATACGTGTGGCATCATAAATCAGCATATTACTTATACAAAATATCATACAGGTAGCTTTTAAACATCGTATATTAATCTTATTAGGATTAGAGTGATGTTAGAAAACTCACTTCGAGTCACCGATCCTCGAAAAGCAGATAATCGTCAAGTTCTCTACAACAATAAACGGAATAAACAGTAATAATGTATGAGTACAACTATAGGGGCAAAATGGTATTTTTACCAAATGAGGTTATAAACCTCAAGGTAGTGATCTACGTGTCATTCTAAGTCCAACACCATTGACTAGACTCAAATCGGAGTCTGTCACGTTTTACGAGGTAAAAGGTAGGGCTTACTACACTAATGTAGCCCCTAAAAGACAGGCTGCATTTTTGACAGAGTCAAAAAGTCACCAAACTTTAAGGGAATGTTTTAGACATTATTCTAAGACTCTGGGAACTGATCGCGTAATTTTCGGAGTCCTAGATTATTTATTATGAATTATTGAAGATAATAAATACTTTAAAATACCCGAAAAGGGATTTAAATACATAAATATACCTATACTATGAAATCAGTACTTAGAAGTATTTTTATTAAATACTGGATATTAAAATACACTTCCAGTATTTATCTCATAATTTTTGGAGCTCGTTTAGTATTTTTAATAATTAATATACTCATAAAATAGCTCCGTAATAATTATTAAAAATACTAGACTATAATATTATAACTTTATAATTTATATTATATAATAAAATAGTCCTAGGGTCATTACCCTAATTTTTTAGAATTTATAGATACATATAGGTATTTATTAACTATTTAAAATCTATTTAAAACTGATATTTATTATTATATTAAACATATAAATATATAATATATAATATAATATAATAATGATATATAGAATATAAAAAAAAATAATATTTTATAATATAAATATTAAAGGTATAATTATAAACCATTTACAACAATTAAAACAAATTAAAATATTTTAAACTAATTAAAACTAATAATACTTATAATAATAATAATAATCCAGACCCGACGGGTCAAGCCGAAGCTACTCGCCCCCTATGGATCATCCGTTCATACTCACAAGGAAACCCATACGCGTTACCCGACCCAACAAAACCTAAATGGACTACCCAGATACACACTCACGCAAACCCAACCCGAGAACCCATTCGGATTGAATCTATACCCGAACCCAAACCCACTCATACTCACAAACTAGTCCTACCCATTAACCCGAACCCGAACCGAACCTAACCCAAACCCAGATCCACTAACATACTCAACACAATCCGAACCATACCCAACCAAACCTTCGACCCGGCCCGTGGCGTCAAAACGACGTCGTTCCACTAAAAATAACCCACGGGTTTTTAAACCCGGTCCAAGCCCATACCCTTACCCACTTATACATAGAAACTGAACTGCCCATTTACCCGAACCCGACCCAAAGTCAGCCCGATGTCAAAACGACGTCATGCTACTTAAGTTGGCCCACAGGTTAATTTAACCCGGCCCAAACCCAAACCCAAACCCTGACCCATCTATACACACAAACTGACCTAACCCGTTAACCCTAACCCGAGCCGAACCTGACCTAAACCCAAAACCATGAACACTCACAACACAACCCGCCCCGACTACCAAAAACCGACCAGAACAGAACCCGGCGTCAAAATGACCCCGTCCTACTTAAAAGGACCCACGGGTTTTCAAACTCAACCCTAACCCGTGACCCTTATCCGCTCCTAGACACAACTTAACCCGATTCTAACCTAAACTCGACCCGGACCAAACCCGAGTGTTATAACCCGAATTCCCTTTTCTTCTCCGACGAGCTGCTCGCCGCCGGTGACCCGCGATTCGTCGGAGATACTTCTAATGGCCATTTCTCTCTCTCCTCTCCATGAAAATTGCCCAAACCAACGGTAAAAGGACCAGAATCTCCTCTTCTTTCACATACTACAAGCTAAACCCATGGTTTTCTTGTTTAGAGCACCTACCAGACCATTATTGTTTTGACCAAATAAGATTCAAGGTTCCGGCATTGAGTATGGTACCTTCAGTCTTTCATTCTGTTTAGTGCTGGGATTGATTCACTGATCTGCGAGCTCTCTTTCTGGATCTTTGTGGTGGTGGAGCATTGTTCTGAACTTCTTGTTTGGGGCAATCTTTGTGTACATGTCCAGCCTTTCCACCATTGAAACACTGCACCCATTGCCCTATGAGTTGTTTCAGCGCTGTGCATTCTTTGGAGTGGTGTCCAGATGTTCCGCAGTTGTAGCAGATATCACGTTGCTTTGCGTGTGTCTAAATGGCTGTCTGACTAACTTTTCTATCATTGCTTCATTGTCTCTTGTTATGATCCTGGGTGTGTTCAGAGTTTCCTCCGGTGATTACAGACTGCATTCGAGCGGTTGCCCGTGACACTTGATTGCCTCTTCGACTTCCTCCTGGGTTGGTTGCCTGGAACCAGTTATCTTTTCCTCTTCGTTAGTGGCTTTCTAGTTTTTTGCTGTTCAGGGCTATGTGTAGACACCCCAATTTTGACCGACCGTTGAATTTAGGAGAGCGTCACCTCCACGTCCAATGATGATAAGGACCGAAAAGATTCGAAGTATTCCAAGCTCTTCAGAAAGTTCTCCAAACGCGATAAAATTTCACAGAAAGAAGAAAATACCAGGTATTTAGGAGAATTCAGGTATAAAACACCATTCTTGGAAAAGATCTTCAAAAATAAGTTTCTTTAAGAAAAAGGGCAGAAAGAAAAGACCTAAAAAGGGAAGTGCAACAGAAAACGGCACATGGTAGTATTCCGCGGCACTCAATGAGTGCCGACCTGCATTCAGTGAGTGCCGGCCCGGCATTTACTGAGTGCTGCCGACATTTTCTGACTGCCTTTTGCTTTTAAAGTCCGTATTTTGTGGTAAAATACGTATATGTATACGGATAAAAACAAAAAACTGATAAAGTAAGGTTGACAAAAATACGGCAATCAATAGTTTGGCGCGGCACTCACTGAATGACGTCGCGGCAGTCATGAAGTGCCGCTGCGGCATCCACGGACTGCCGCAAATTACTTTTGGCTTCCGCCCTGGGCAGCAGTCTGTCTAATTTCAGGAAGTACATATTCTACCACCAAATGAGACATTTACACCTGTTTTTTACTCCGAATTCACTGAAAATACTTGGTAATTTTGTCTATAAAAGAGGGAGGATCTTCCTTGAGGAGGGAGGAGACATACAACACAATACATGAGAGATAACCACCACTATACTAACATATTTTTGAGAAAGAAAAGAGAGAGTTTGGGAGAGCTTGAAGAAGAGTTTGGAAGATCTTCAAATGAGAGAAACTTTGAGGATAGTTTGGAGATGATCCTCTAACCATAAGTTGTCTATTTACATTCTTCCTTTTCTTGAATCTCTAATCCTCAAACCTTTTTATTTTCTTTGCTCCATTTCTTTTGTTGATCATACTTCCTTCTTGAGACTCTTAGAGATTCTCAATATCTCTCTTGAAATATCTTGAACATGATCTTTTGAATCCCATGTAAGCTTGTGCTTCACATGGGAATCAAAGTTTGATCATCACTCCATTTCATAGGCAAATAGATGGATCCAAGTCCACACTCATGACTTGGATCCTCTAAACTTGATGTTTCATGGAATCCTTTCTATATTCCTTTGAGACTCATGAGTATAGTCATGTCTTCATCTCCAATGACCAGCAAATGGTAGGAGAAAGTGGTTTTGAGTCTAAGCCCATCCCCATGGTTTAGATTCCTTATCTTGAGATTTCATGAAGTCCATTCATACTTCACTTGAAATCTATAAATATAAAGGTCTTTAGTCTCCAATGACCATCAAATGGTAGGAGAAGATGGTTTAGTTTAAGTCCAACTTCATGGTTCAATAGTTGGAGTTAACAAATAAAAGTTGAACTTGACAAATGAAAACAGTGAGTTCATAAACTGTTTTTGATCAAAGATTTTTAGTTCGAAATCTAACCGACGGAATCAAGTGAAACCAACGGGAAAGTGTCAATAACACAATATTCTACCACTGTAATGTTTGTTTCAAGGTGGTTTCACGTCTAAAGTGGTTTGGTTATGAGTTTTGTAAGGTCACTACAATCTGTCCAGAGTTTCAGCATAGTAACACTTTTTTGAAATAAGTGAACCAATGCTTTAATAAAGTGTTTGTGACCCAAAATAATTTTTTCTAAGTAGATTAATGTGTTAGGAAGTCACCCTAAAAAGAACAAAGCATTTCTGATTTGTTTGCTAATTTTAGAAAATCGTGCAAGAACTCTGGACAGAAGGTTGTAGAATGCTGAGTGATGTCTGGTTTTTGTCCAATTCCCGGAGATCCAACCGTTGAAACTTTGATTTCTTTTTTGGGTTAAAAGCTAGACACACAGTGGCATCTTGTGCCCAAAATTCATCAAGATCAAACCACGGAAACCATGCTTTTTCAGTTTTTAAAGTTATGATCTGCTCTCACCAATTTCCAGAATTCTGCACTAGTTTTCGTCAAATCTTGTGAATAATGGCTTAGATGAAATTTTCATGAGTCAAGGTTCAAACCATATTTCAATAATGATTGGTTAAGCTTGAATTCAAAGGTAAGTGAACCAAACCATTGAGTATTTCATAATTCATTCTTGCTCATGACATATTCATCCGTATGGATCGACATTTGTAGTTAAGATTTATTTATTTTTTAGATTTAACTATATTCTATAGATTTAAGCTAGAAATCTAGGATTATTATTTTAGATCCAACTTTACATTTTGTATATCATGTGGACTAACTCATTGTTTTGTAGCGCATTTGAGGTACAATTTCGCATCTCTTCTCTAGTTTATTCTATTTGTTGATTTTATTGATTTTCGACTCCGCGCGCGACACCTTAGACTAGGACTTACCTTATGTGTATACGTGATTAGAGACTCTTTTTTAGGATTTTCTTTTGTTTGTATGCATTGCACGTTTAATATCGCTGCTGGATCCCGGGTAAGTTCTCTTGTTCCTTAGTGCCATATCATGTTGCTTGCTACTTGAAATATGTGATTTTTGAATGACATTTTATCAATTGCAATTTTACACCCCTTTGGACATGCTTTTTGTGACGTATATCTACACATATATATTAGTTGAGGGCACATTTAAATTAATAATTTGATTAGAAGGATATTCAGTAGAGGCCTATCGCAAGATAGGATGAGAGAGGGTGTTTTAGTCCGACGGGCTCCTTCCTCTCTCATTCCATAATCCCCGGACCTAGTTAATCTCTGGTTTCTAAAAGATCAGTTTGCTTTTAAAATGGTTTCTTAATTTTTCCTTTTAAAAATTAAGTGGCGACTCATTTATTTTTGAAATTGATTTTGAAAAGCTGTGGGTAAAAGAAAGAAAACTGCGATATCCACAATCTGGCGACTTTGCTGGGGATCGAACCCAGAATCTCTGGTTTCGCAGACCAGGTTTTTGATTTTGGGTTCACTCGAGGATTAGAATTGAAAGCATCATTTTAATCGAATTAATTAATTTTTGTGTGCCTGTTGCATTGCACTTGCAGGTCTCGCCAGTCGATTGCACGGAACTATGACCTTGGAGACTCGGGGCAACCCGGTCGGTCAAGTCATCATGGGACTGTGCGATCACCCTTGATCTCGTACCATGATTTGGTATATGAAGCATCCTATCGGATGTGTGTCAAGGGTCCCTTATTTGACCAAACCCCAGCCTTTGCATGATAGCTTCTATAGAACCTTTCGATCTTAGGAAATTAATTCTTGATTTGGATTATGTGCTAGGAAATTTTGTATGCCCGGAAGGTATTACTTGAGATGATGAGGATACTTGCTTGATGAAAGATGTATAATCTTTTAATCACCTTTTAGCAATTTCTCCTCATGTTCCACGACATTTGGAGAATATGTCGAACCTTGATTATAAGATTATACTTCTTATATCATGTTAGCTAAGCATCATTGACCTTGTATGTATCCGAATTCATGAAAAGTACGGTGATAATCCGATCACGTGATCTTTCTACCCAAAGAATTTTAAATCCATCTTTGAAAGAAAAACAGATCTTTTGCCATATCTTTTTTTTTCTCAAAGTTTTCAATCGCTCTTTTAAAAAAAAACAAAAAATCTCTTGGGAGTTCATTAAAGCTCCAAACTAACCTCTGTTAAGGTATATTTTCACATGATCATATTCTAAGGAAAAATCCAAAAAATTTTGGGAATTGTTTTTGAAAAAAATTCTCTTCAAATGAATTTTTAAAGATTTCAATCCAATCATCTTTATTGAGAAATGTTTTCACATCCTCATTTTTTTTAAAATAAAAGATTCAAAATCCTTGAGAATTGTTTTTGAAAGATCCCATCATTTAAAGAAATGTTTTTCAAATGAATTTCGAAAATTTTGAATACCAGACCTTTGAAAGGGTAACGAGGATCACAATGAAAAGAGGAATTGGTGCACTTGACATGGGTGAAGATTTTATGTGTTTATGTGTTATGTGTTAGGATTAGGATTTTCTTTTCTTTTGCATATAGAGTAGGCACACACACACACAGACGTGCATTTCGTCCGTGTGCCATATGTGCGGTACATGCATTTAGTTGCACCAAATCATCAAAGCATGAACATGTTTATCACATTAACCAATATCATTGCATACATGTAGCATACAAATGCACAACATTTTCCTTCCAATTAAGATCAAAATAATTCATTAAAATTCCTTGCCTCCTGAAAATCAATTCTGCATGCGGGCCTTTTCATGTCGTGAACCTATAGAAAGAGTGGAACAACCAGATCCCCTAACGAGGACACTTATAACCTCTTGGGTTCGTCTTCTTGATTTTAGGAGAACATGGACCATCATCTTGAGATTGATTCGCCAATGGCCTTAAGAGATTTGGAAGAGAGAGTGAATAAGCTGCAAGCCACTATTGAGCAACAGAACTTAAGGGTGAATCAATTGGAGAGGGTAACGCTTGAGCTCTATCAGTTACTCAAAAAGCAAGTGGGTTTGAATGAGGTAGTGATGAATAAATTGGAGAAGGGAATAATGGATCACCCGGCCAAGCACCATAATCCACATCCAAGTCCAACCAATCACCAAAGCGCATGTCCAAATCCAACCTATCCTCAAAGTCCATACCCAAGCTCAACCATTCACCAAAGCCCATATCCATACCCAATCCCAACGAACCAAAGAGTTATTCCAAGCCCACATCTCAACCCAAAAGGCAACTCAAGTTCAAAGTCGAATCCAAAATTAAGCCGAGCCGGTAGGTCAAGAATATTCACCAACCTTGGCATGACATTATCCATGGCCCTTGGTCACCTCATCAAGAGTGGTCACCTCAATCCCCTGGATCCAAGGCCATCATCAAATCCCTTACCTCGCAAATATGACCTATCCTTGTACTGCACCTATCACCAGACTCAAGGCCACAATACCGATTCTTGCTCGAGACTCCGCCATGAGATCCAGGATCTCATTGATCAGAAAATCATCACTCCTCCGCCAAATCCACAGAGTGACCTTTTGCATAACGATCTTGACTTACAAGCTCTTCAGTCTCTGACCTCTCAATCCCAGCCATCACTAAGAACTCTCAAGGGGTTTGTTGCATCCATGAGTGCTCAACAACCAATTGGCCCTAGCCCAATCAACGAATGTGGAAAAGGTATTACTTGGTATGAGTCAGATGAATACTCTCCCGCTAAAAAATTGGGCCATGGACGTGGATAATATTTCTGCACACATACTGTTGGGGGAAGATGGACCCGGTGGTTCAAATGATGATAGTGAAGTGATTGTGTTTGGAACTCCTGCTGCTAAAGCAAATGTGGATGCTCTTAGAAATCTAATCAATTGAAAATCGTCTATGACACTCCAGTTGAGACCAAGTCAAGTCTAGTTTGGTAATCGAGTCATGTCAAGTAGGAGTCAAGTGTCAAGTCCAGTCGAGTATTTAAGTCAGTCGATTGTCGAGTTTATTCTCCAAATCTTTCTTTTTATCGAGTCAAGTGATGTAATCATTTTCCCTACTAGTTGAATAAAATCTCATTCTGTTTGATTCAGTGTGCCAAGTCGTGAATGTATGGATCATCAAGCCAAGAAAAAAAAAGAAGAAGAAGAGAAAAAAATGAAAATCAAATCACTTTTTCAAATGAGCGTGAGAAATACTTTGTTAATAAATCTTTGCATTGAAAAGGATCCCCAAATGATCAAAGAAAGTTCTGTGCCAAATCCAAGGAGGACTAGAGAATTGATTAGCTTTACTTTAAGAATTTTAAGATGCTCTTGCTCAATCTTGAAAAGATGAACTTAGAACTTGAAGCTTGCTCACCATCCCCTTTTCTTAAATACCAAGCCTAAAAGATGAGCCCAACCAGTCTAAAACCATAAACTTGGTCCTTGATGGTAGCCAGACATTTTAAATGAACTTCTTCTTCCAAAAAAAAAAAAGAAAAAGAAAAAAAAAAGAAAATGGAGCTCGCTAGCATGAAAACCCAAAAGGGCGCCTAGGCAAAATTTAGAACACAAATAAGATGCGTGTTGATTTTAAAAATCCTAATCCTAACCAGTCAAAATCATGGGAAGGATAAGAGACGGTAAGGTAGAGAAAAGGCAAAGAAAAGAAAAGGCAGAGAATAGATAAGATTGTGAATTCTTGAGCACTTCAAAGTAGATCGCTGGCATATGAACTATCTCAAGGCTTTGTGTTGTTCTAAACAAAGAAAAGAAATTAAAAACGAAAAGTGAGACTTATCAACTTCAAGCTCAAACGCCAAGTGGGCCCAAAAACAATGCAGAGATATCTTTGAAGGGCTGATATTACTTTGTGAATATGATAGAGTCTGAATAAAACGTGATGAGAGTTGTAGAGATTAACTGGCTAGTGAAAAGGTTAATAAATCAACCGTCCAATGAAAAAGAAGAAAAGAAAAAAAAAAAAAAAGAAGAAGAAGAAAATAGAGAATAAAGGAAAAAGTAGTTCATCATGCTACACAAGGGCTACCACAAGTGATATGCACTCCCTAAACCTAAATGGCAACATGGCTAAAAAAGCCCATCAATTCTTGAAGCCTTATTCTTTCAAGACCTCCAGAATCGATGAACTACGTTTTGACCTAATTCCCACTTGGGGATACGTAGGCAGCCAGTGAGGTTCGGTCACAAACACCATTGCACCACGTGATATTTCTCTTTCAAGCCTCAGCCGAACTACTTTGGACCTGATTCCCAGTTGGGAATAAGTAGGCGAATTTTCCAAGATTCTCGGTCTATAACCATTCATAAACCAAAAGCATCACCCTTTGCACCTTTGGTTTCCTTCCTTCAGACTAGGGGCAAACTTGTGTTTTCCTGGAGCCATATATCTATTGCCAAACCAGGGGCAAACAAAGTTTGCCCATCAGCATTGGGTTTTCTGCTTTAGCCCACCATATTCATGATGATTACCTCTAGGTTGGGAGTAAATGCACTGCAGGCATCCTGTACCATCATGTTCTCAAAATCCTTGGATGAGCATATTTGCCCTTAAGACTAGGGGCAAACTTTGTCTGCCAAAAACCCTCTATGACAGTGGCAAGTTCTCAAGTAATTGAGTTTGTTTTGAAAGGATTGAAATAGAGTGCCTTTCATTCTATAAGCTAAAGCACTAATTTAAAGCACATTCTAGATGGGAAAATAATTCGCTAAATCAAAAAGGGGAAGTTTTCAAAGCTAAGATTTATCAGCAAAGCACTACCATTTGTAAGAAAATGAATAAATGAAAGGTGAGATGATATATAAATTCACAATGAAAGCATATTGATTCATAATGAATGTGAGTTTGAGTAAGTCATCTTGAGTAACTAGCTTTGTCAGGTCTATCCTCCTTTGATGAGTCAATAAATGGTCTCAAATGTGTGGGTTTAAGATGATGAATAAAGATTTGAAAAGTCTTCATGAGCATCCCAAGAGTAATATGAGCAGAGGTTTCGAACACTATCACAACATAATGCTAAAGTGGCAATATAAGAAGAGTCCAAGACTAGGGGCAAAGGTGACTTCCCTCTTTTGACAGAATTGATATGTTTCTTCCAAAGGTCCGTAGATATAGAAAATTATTCTTTCCAATCAGTTTTGTTCAAAATTCTTTGAGTTCGAGGAGACTCCCGAACATTGCGTTAGTCCTCAAATGGCAGCTTTCCTTCCTAAGCATTAGTCCTCAATGGCAGCTTCCCCAAACTTGCGTTAGTCCTCAATGGCAGCATTATCGGTGCTAGTCCTCAATGGCAACCTTGCGTTAGTCCTCAATGGCAGCATCATCGGTGTTAGTCCTCAATGGCAACCTTGCATTAGTCCTCAATGGCAGCATCATTTGTGTTAGTCCTCAATGGCAGCATCATCGGTGTTAGTCCTCAATGGCAGCATTATCGGTGTTAGTCCTCAATGGCAACCTTGCGTTAGTCCTCAATGGCAGCATTATCGGTGTTAGTCCTTAATGGCAACCTTGCGTTAGTCCTCAATGGCAGCATCATCTGTGTTAGTCCTCAATGGCAACCTCGCATTCGCGTTGTTCCTCAATGATTCTTTGAGTCTCATTCAAACTCCCGATTTTGAAAATTCAAATTCTTTTGAGTCGAATTAACTCTAATGTTGTAAATTGAAATTTTTGTGACTCCAATTTTGAAATTTGAAATTCTCTTTGAAAATTTGAATTCGTTCGAGTCAATTCGACTCCCAAATTTTGGAAATTTGAAAATTCTTTGAGTCTAATTGACTCCTGATCTATCCAAATATGGTTGCCCCATTTTTGGGAGTGTAACACATTTATATTCTCGGTTTTCGCAACAAATTTGCGTCAACCCTCGTTTTGAGAATATAACAAATTTATATTCTCGGTCTTTGTAACAAATTTACGTCGATCCTCTGGTTGGGAGTGTAACATATTTACATTCTCGGTTTTTACAACAAATTTGCGTCAACCCTCGTTTTGAGAATATAACAAATTTACATTCTCGGTCTTCGTAACAAATTTATGTCGATCCTCTGGTTGGGAGTGTAACATATTTACGTTCTCGGTTTTCGCAACAAATTTGCGTCAACCCTCGCTTTGAGAATATAACAAATTTATATTCTCGGTCTTCATGACAAATTTACGTCGATCCTCTGGTTGGGAGTGTAACATATTTACATTCTCGGTTTTTGCAACAAATTTGCGTTAACCCTCATTTTGGGAATATAACGGATTTGTATTCTCGATCCTCATAACATATTTACGTTGATCCTTCAGAATGTAACAGATTTGCACTCTCGGTTCTCGTAACATATTTGCGTTAACCCTCGATCCTTGTAACATATTTGCGTTGATCCTTTGTTTGAGAATGTAACATATTTGCACTCTCGGTTCTCGCAACATATTTGCGTTAACCCTCATTTTGGGAATGTAACGGATTTGTATTCTCGATCCTCGTAACATATTTACGTTGATCCTTCGGAATGTAACAGATTTACATTCTCGATTCTCGCAACAAATTTGCGTTAACCCTCGTTCTGAGAATATAACAGATTTATATTCTCAATCCACGTAACAAATTTACGTCGATCATTTGTTTTGAGAATGTAACGGATTTATATTCTCGGTCCTCGCAATGAATTTGCATTAACCCCTACAATCAAATCAAAAGCATCTTCATAACCCCCGTAACGGATTTTGCATCAGTCAAGAATCAGGTAATCTTCTCTGACTAAGGCATCACGTAATGTGCGTCATGCGTGGAAAAGACATGATAAGCATGACGTTTGCATAACCAGGTCTATTCAGGAATCAACATTACATGGCATGCGCATCACGATAGGATAGGTGCATCCATCCGTATAGTTACTTGTGCTTGTGTATGTTTGGCTCCTGCCCGAACTACGTCTTGGTATGATTCCTGATGGGGTACGTAGGCAGCTCACCGTTGAGCACGACCAACACGAACCGTTTATAAAGCCGTTTTTGCAACGCGTTTTGTTTTACCTAAATTCGATAGTCTGGTCAAAGGCTTGTCTTCACACAGGCTTTGACATTCACTTATGGGACGCGTTGCCCCACAAGTTCTGTCAAAGAGGGGCAAACTGTAGACACCCTAATTTTGACCGACCGTCGAATTTAGGAGAGCGTCACCTCCATGTCCAATGATGATAAGGACCGAAAAGATTCGAAGTATTCCAAGCTCTTCAGAAAGTTCTCTAGACGCGATAAAATTTCACAGAAAGAAGAAAATAACAGGTATTTAGGAGAATTCAGGTATAAAACACCATTCTTGAAAAAGATCTTCAAAAATAAGTTTCTTTAAGAAAAAGGGAAGAAAGAAAAGACCTAAAAAGGGAAGTTCAACAGAAAACGGCACACGGTAGTATTCCGCGTCACTCAGTGAGTGCCGAGCGTCACTCAGTGAGTGCCGACCGACATTCAGTGAGTGCAGGCCCGACATTTATTGAGTCCAGCCGACATCTTCTGACTGCCGTTTGCTTTTAAAGTCTGTATTTTGTGGTACAATACGTATATGTATGCGGATAAAAACAAAAAAACTAATAAAGTAAGGTTGACGAAAATACAGCAATCAATAGTTTGGCGCAGCACTCACTGAGAGCCGCGCGGCAGTCACGGAATGCCGTCGCAGCAGTCATGAAGTGCCGCTGCGGCATCCACGAACTGCCGCAGATTACTTTTGACTGTCGCCCTGGGCAGCAGTCTGTCTAATTTCAGGAAGTACGTATTATACCACCAAATGAGACATTTACAGCTATTTTTTTTACTCCGAATTCACTGAAAATACTTGGTAATTTTGTCTATAAAAGAGGGAGGATCTTCCTTGAGGAGGGAGGAGACATACAACACAATACATGAGAGATAACCACCACTATACTAACATATTTTTGAGAAAGAAAAGAGAGAGTTTGGGAGAGCTTGAAGAAGAGTTTGGAAGATCTTCAAAGGAGAGAAACTTTGAGGATAGTTTGGAGGTGATCCTCTAACCATAAGTTGTCTATTTACATTCTTCCTTTTCTTGAATTTCTAATCCTCAAACCTTTTTATTTTCTTTGCTCCATTTCTTTTGTTGATCATACTTCCTTCTTGAGACTCTTAGAGATTCTCAATATCTCTCTTGAAATATCTTGAACATGATCTTTTGAATCCCATGTAAGCTTGTGCTTCACATAGGAATCAAAGTTTGATCATCACTCCATTTCATAGGCAAATAGATGGATCCAAGTCCACACTCATGACTTGGATCCTCTAAACTTGATGTTTCATGGAATCCTTTCTATATTCCTTTGAGACTCATGTGTATAGTCATGTCTTCATCTCCAATGACCATCAAATGGTAGGAGAAAGTGGTTTTGAGTCTAATCCCATCCCCATGGTTTAGATTCCTTATCTTGAGATTTCATGAAGTCCATTCTGTTGGAAAAACAGGTTTAAATGGAAAGTTTAAACGCGCAGCGGAAAAATCAAGTTATGAAACTTTATTGGCATGCCCGGATCTACTACTCGTCAATTCTACATATGCGCACAAGAGGGGACACGAGTTATACCTTAGTGTCTTGAACCCAATTCTGATCTTCAACTTCCAGCAGCCTCCACTAGATGATCTTCACCCTTATGACTCCTGCTGATGCCTGCCAGAAAGACTAGGGTTGGTGGGAACCCTAATGGAGAGGATAGAGAAGGTTTTGGGACTCCAAAACAGTTTCTGCAGCTTCTGACGTTCAAAACGACGAACAACCTTTTCCAGAACGCAGCTGCCCTATTTATAGATTCCCAGAACCGACCTAGACTTCGAGCGATCGAAGTGCCTTCGATCGATCGAACATTCGATCGATCGAACCATCTTCGATCGATCGAACCTGCAGACTTCAATCGATCGAGACATCTTCGATCGATCGAACCTGTCTGGACATATCCTCAAGCATCTTTCCAAGCATCCTTGCGGAGCTAAGAGTGGGACCTCCTAGGCTCTTTATTGTTGGCTCAGACCAGTTTGTTAATTACCATGACCAAACTCTTTGATCAGCAAACTAACTAACTGGTCAGTTAAAGTTTACTCCACTATAAAACGATAACTGAACTCCAACGCAAAAGAACATATCCGAAGCGATAACTAGACTTGTATGTTGTACTAATGTCCCTCTACCGTCAGCATTCGTAATCATATTCAGGTAATCGGATAACTGTTATTGTCAACCTGAATCATGATTACTTCTTGTATTCCTTGAGTCCCATTCACCCTTCATGATTACCAAACATGTTGATAACTCTTATCAACAAGACTGCAGTACTCAGTAATCGACTTGGTGACATTCTCAAGGGAATGCTTACTCTGAAACAGAGGGTAGATTCTATCTTGACAATATATGTTCACAACCCTATGAATATGACATACCCAAGATACCCAGGTGTTGATCTTTTATAGACCTCACTGATTGGTAAATCAAAGCAGTCATATCCACAGTCTGTGTTCATAATCGTCTCAAGATTGAGAACACGTACCTTATACAAGTTATGAGTTCCTATTGACTGTTTGACAGTCTTAAGCGTCAATAGGAAACTCAGGTCCGTCAATGCACTATAAGCACTAGCATATCAACTAAGAGCTACACTCTAGTGATTGAGATTAATCACTCCATCCAATGGTAGTTAATTATGCTACAGTGTAGACTTGATGAGGTATCCAGTCTCATCATCCACTGTGACACATTCTAAGTATTAAAGAATAGTAATTCGTATCTCACTTGTGTGCATCTCATACACACACGAATTACTTACTATAATACTTAAGGATTAACAATCATCTCATGAAAAGAACATACACAATAAAATGTAAAGCTGATATCCATATATTAAAATGTCAATGTCTCATACAGAAAGTAATGGTTTGAGGGCACAAACCCAACAAACTCCCACTTGCACTCATAACCATTCAGAACTACATCTAAGACCTAGACTATCTAGATGACGATCAAAGACCTTCTGTGGCAAGGCCTTTGTAAACGGATCAGCAAGATTGTCAGCTGTGGCAATCTTGGTGACAGTCACATCTCCACGTTGAACAATATCTCGGATAAGATGATATTTCCGCTCTACGTGCTTTCCCTTTCCGTGGTTCCTTGGCTCCTTGGACTGAGCCACTGCCCCACTATTATCACAATAAAGCGTAATAGGCGACAGCGACGCTGGTACCACCTCGAGTTCCATAAGGAACTTCTTGAGCCAAACAGCTTCCTTTGCGGCTTCACAAGCAGCCACATACTCAGCTTCTGCAGTTGAGTCTGCAATGCATTTCTGCTTAATGCTCCTCCAACTGACAGCACCACCTCCCATGGTAAAGAGATGACCGGACGTCGACTTCCTCGAATCTTTATCTGACATAAAGTCCGAGTCAGTGTATCCCACTGGAATTAACTCACTACCACCGTACATAAGCATGTAATCTTTAGTTCTTCTCAAGTACTTAAGAATGTGCTTAACGGCTGTCCAGTGCTCTGGACCCGGATTCGACTGATATCTGCTAACCATGCCAACAGCAAAGCAGATATCTGGTCTAGTGCATAACATCGCATACATGAGACTTCCCACTGCAGAAGCATAGGGAACTCCTGTCATGCGATTCCTCTCCTCCTGTGTCTTTGGACACTGGTCCTTGGAGAACGCTAAACCATGCCTGAAAGGTAACAAACCTTTCTTCGAATTATCCATTGAAAACCTAGTTAGTACCTTATCGATATAACCAGCTTGAGATAATCCCATTATCTTTCGCTTGCGATCCCGAAAGAGCTTTATCCCAAGAATATAGCTCGCCTCTCCTAGATCCTTCATATCGAAAGTACTAGCTAGCCAAACCTTGACCGTTGACAATGCCGCTACATCATTTCCAATGAGTAGAATGTCGTCAACGTAAAGCACAAGAAAAGCCACCACTTTCCCTTCACTCTTCTTGTATACACAAGGTTCATCCAGATTCTGTATGAAACCAAACGATTTGACCGCTTGGTCAAATCGTATGTTCCAACTTCTGGATGCCTGCTTAAGCCCATAAATGGACTTTTGCAACTTGCATACCAAGTTATCTTTCCGACCAGCTATGAACCCTTCTGGTTGTTGCATATAGATGTCCTCCTCAAGATTGCCATTCAAGAATGCAGTCTTGACGTCCATCTGCCAGATCTCAAAATCTAGGCATGCAGCAACGGATAAGAGTATTCTGATGGACTTGAGCATGGCCACCGGCGAGAAGGTTTCCTCATAGTCAATGCCCTCCCTCTGAGTATAACCTTTCGCAACAAGCCTTGCCTTAAAGGTCTCAACCTTTCCATCAGATCCTCTTTTCCTCTTGTAGACCCACTTACAGCCAATGGGTTTAATATTGGCTGGAAGTTCTACAAGATCCCAGACCTGATTAGAATCCATAGATTCCAATTCAGCCTTCATAGCTTTAACCCAATGAGCTGAATCAACATCAGCCATTGCCTCTTCGTATGTGGTAGGATCAGATTCAGATTCTATGGAGACAGCTTCAAAAACTTCTCCTAAGAACATGTATCTATCAGGCTGGCTGATAATCCTCCCACTACGACGAGGTACTGGTGCGGAAATAGGTGAAGAAGTGGTGTTTTCCTGATTTACATCATTATTAACTACGGGTTGGACAGAGGGCTCTCCTTCTATCTCTCTAAGATCTATCCTTCCCTTAGGTTTATGGTTCATGATATAATCATCCTCCAAGAAAATAGCATTCGTACTGACGAACACCTTCTGTTCTCTTGGATCATAAAAATACCATCCATAAGTACCCTTTGGATACCCCACGAAGTAACATACTTCCGATCTAGAATCCAACTTGCTCATCTTTCCTTTTAGCACATGTGCCGGACATCCCCATATCCTGAGATGTTGCAAAGAAGGCTTGCGCCCAATCCACATCTCTCGTGGTGTCCTGGGAACAGATTTGCTTGGTACTAGATTTAGTATGTAAGCAGCGGTTTCCAAAGCATAACCCCAAAGAAATAAAGGTAACTCAGAATAACTCATCATTGACCTAGTCATGTCTAAAAGAGTCCGATTCCTTCTCTCCGCTACACCATTTTGCTGAGGCGTGCCAGGTGCAGTCAACTGTGACAGAATCCCATTCTGTACGAGGTGATCAATAAATTCATTAGAGAGGTACTCGCCACCTCGATCAGATCGAATGGCCTTGATATGTGTGCCCAATTGCTTCTCCACTTCAGCCCTAAACTCTTTGAACTTTTCAAAGGCTTCAGACTTGTGCTGCATTAGGTACACATATCCATACCTAGAGTGGTCATCAGTAAATGTTATGAAATACTCATAACCACCCCTTGCTCTAATATTTATTGGTCCACACACATCAGTATGAACTAATTCCAACAATGCATTGGTTCTATTGCCCTTTGCAGGGAAGGACCTTTTGGTCATCTTACCCTCTAAACAAGACTCGCAGACTTCTATTGGTTCTAGAACCAAATCGCCTAAGACCCCTTCTTTGACTAGTCTGCCAATCCTATTTAGATTGATATGACCAAGCCTCATATGCCAAAGCTTTGTTGGATTAGTGGAAGGTCTCTTTCTTTTAGATGGTACAGTTACCACTGAGTTATTAAGTTCCATACAAGAATCTTTAGAAATATTGGGAGTAATCACATACAAACCATTTGATTTAACACCAGAACATATAAAAGAACGATTTCTTTTAATCACAACTTCAGTTCCAAAATTAAAAGAATAACCATTATTCGATAAATTAGAAACTGAAATTAAATTACGTCTCATTGAAGGAACGTAAAGTACATCTGATAAAATCAAAACTTTATTGTCTAGAAATTCTAAAACTACGACTCCTATAGCAACCGCAGAAACGGTTGCGCTAGAACCTAGAGTAAGTACGATTTCCCCATCACTGCACTTCCTGGTTGATCTGAACCCCTGCAATGAATTACAGATATGGTTAGTCGCACCAGAATCAATGCACCAAGTGTTTGAAGTATCCGTTATAAAACTTACTTCAATCACATGTGATTCAATCATACCTTGAACTCTTGTAGCTAAGAATTCTGGACAGTTCCTCTTCCAGTGGCCCTTCTCACCGCATTGGAAACACTTTCCTTTGCCTTGGCCACCCACCTTCCCTTTGCCCTTACCTTTTCCCTTAGATTTTGCAATCTTAGGGACTGGTCCAACACTTGAACCACCAGTGCTAGCCTTCTTCTTCCCTTTCTTTCCTTTCGGCATAGATCGGGAAGAGGAAGCGCTTTTCTCAACGTTTAAAACGCTGCCCCCAGGTTTGATCACCCCTTCCGCTGCCAATAAAGAGCTCATCAATTCGCTCATTGAAAAATCCATTTTATTCATATTATAATTCAGTTTAAATTGAGCGAATGATGGCGACAGCGTATTGAGGATCATATCAACTTGGGTCTGTGCATCGATGTTGGCACCTAGGGTCTCCAGCTCGTTTAAATAACCAATCATTTTCAAAACATGTTCTTTGACTGGAGTCCCTTCCGACATCTTAGCACTCATTATCTTCTGCATAGCTACCTGTCTGGCAGGCCTGCCATGCTCCCCAAACATCTTTTTCAGGGATTCGATAATGTCACTGGCGGAATTGTTCGACTGGTATTGGTGTTGTAACACATTAGCCATAGAAGCCAATATGTAACAACGAGCCATCCCATTCGACTTTTTCCATTTATCGAACTCGCGTCTAGCAGCAGCCGAAGCATTTGCAGCGGGTTCTTCGGGGCATGGGGTGGTGAGGACATATATGTGATCCTCCGCAGTTAACACGATGTCAAGATTACGTTTCCATTCAGTGTAGTTGTTTCCAGTTAACTTGTTTTGAGTGAGTATGGTGGCAAGTGGACTAAATGCAGATCCAGACATTATGATTTACTGAAAAATCAAAACAAAATAAATGTGGATATCAGAATTTGACAGTTTGAAATAAAAGAATCCTTTTAAAACTCTTATTTTAAAACTAAGTCGCCGGAATATCGAAACGAAAGAATAAAGCCTCCGTGTGGTGGTCAATGTTCGATCTTTCAATTTATCATAACTTATCCGCTATGCAACTCTTGCAAAACAAGTTATGACTTCCGAACCTATTTGATCTCTAAGTTTCTGAATAATGCCCCGTGTGGGATCCCTTATCCATAGCTTAGCTAGTGTGTACCATTAACTAGGATCCAATCACAACCGTCTCAAGTAGTGCCTCCGTATGGTGGTCACCCTCTAACACGTCTGATTGATCCTTATCAAAAGAAGTTCACATCTAGTAACCAATGAGTAATGCATCCTCCGTATGGAATGATCACCCCTGGCGAGGTGACACAGAATGCATCACTCATCTTACAGTGAACCGTTAATGGAAGATCGTGGGTGTAATTAATAAGACCCTCTCCCACTAGATTTAGTAAAAAAGGATTTTGCTTTTTGAGAAAATCTGTTTCTACACACTTCCTATAAACATCTAATGTTTACTAATGTGTTGAAAACGGTTTTTGAATTTTATTTTAGAAAACTTGTTTTGCGTGCATGCAACAATGTATTGTACGCCAATCACAAACAAAGCACATAAAACAAAAAAAAACTAAAATGAAATAAAAGACATCCAAACGATGCCTCTATCTCCCATGGCTCTATCTCCATAGAACCTGCTTTTGGTTTGATCGCCTCCAGCTCCATCTTCATGGACAACGGCTCCTTGCTCCATCTTCATGGATATTCTAATTCTATTACATTGAACCTATGCCTCTTTTGAAGCTTACAATTTATCTAGAAATAGAAATAGCAACAACAAAATAAAAGGCTAGGGAAACCGGTGCGACTTTTCTTTTCGTAGGATTGAAGTCGCAGCGCCCTTTACATATGCCTTAAAACCAAACCAAACTTAAAATAACACACCAATCTAAAAACATTCAAACACAAAATTAAATGCTCTTGGCGCCATAGGAGATAGCGACTAATCTTTTGCTGCAAAAGGTTAGTTGAACACACATCCACGCATATATATAACAAAATATAACTATTGGAACCCTTAATTGATTCACACAGTATATAAACTCTTTACATACTGAATTAGAACTCAAAACAGCATCTAACTTCTCTGTCATAGTTCGATCGATCGAAGACCGTTCGATCGCTCGAACCTTCGATCGATTGAACACTGTTCAATCGCTTGAACATTCTATTTCACAGAATGATTAAAAATTTTGCAGAATACGTTAAAATTAAACTTTTAATTTCAAAATACTTTTAAAACTGTGAAACAGAAAACCTGACAAAGAGTCTGTGTCGATCGATCGAACTCTATTCGATCGCTCGAACAACAGAAGGTTTCGATCGATCGAAACCTGTTCGATCGCTCGAGTACAGAGCGTTCGATCGATCGAGACTACTTCGATCGATCGAACCCATCTTGCATCCAATGCAATCACAGATTTGTATACTGCTATGATAACACTGCAGAAACAGATCTGTGACGATGCAGTTTCGAAAACAGTTCTAAAATCAACATGCAAATCAAAATAGTGTTCCAAAAACCGCATCTATAGATCCAAACGAGCGTGGCTCTGATACCAATTGTTGGAAAAACAGGTTTAAATGGAAAGTTTAAACGCGCAGCGGAAAAATCAAGTTATGAAACTTTATTGGCATGCCCGGATCTACTACTCGTCAATTCTACATATGCGCACAAGAGGGGACACGAGTTATACCTTAGTGTCTTGAACCCAATTCTGATCTTCAACTTCCAGCAGCCTCCACTAGATGATCTTCACCCTTATGACTCCTGCGGATGCCTGCCAGAAAGACTAGGGTTGGTGGGAACCCTAATGGAGAGGATAGAGAAGGTTTTGGGACTCCAAAACAGTTTCTGCAGCTTCTGACGTTCAAAACGACGAACAACCTTTTCCAGAACGCAGCTGCCCTATTTATAGATTCCCAGAACCGACCTAGACTTCGAGCGATCGAAGTGCCTTCGATCGATCGAACATTCGATCGATCGAACCATCTTCGATCGATCGAACCTGCAGACTTCAATCGATCGAGACATCTTCGATCGATCGAACCTGTCTGGACATCATCCTCAAGCATCTTTCCAAGCATCCTTGCGGAGCTAAGAGTGGGACCTCCTAGGCTCTTTATTGTTGGCTCAGACCAGTTTGTTAATTACCATGACCAAACTCTTTGATCAGCAAACTAACTAACTGGTCAGTTAAAGTTTACTCCACTATAAAACGATAACTGAACTCCAACGCAAAAGAACATATCCGAAGCGATAACTAGACTTGTATGTTGTACTAATGTCCCTCTACCGTCAGCATTCGTAATCATATTCAGGTAATCGGATAACTGTTACTGTCAACCTGAATCATGATAACTTCTTGTATTCCTTGAGTCCCATTCACCCTTCATGATTACCAAACATGTTGATAACTCTTATCAACAAGACTGCAGTACTCAGTAATCGACTTGGTGACATTCTCAAGGGAATGCTTACTCTGAAACAGAGGGTAGATTCTATCTTGACAATATATGTTCACAACCCTATGAATATGACATACCCAAGATACCCAGGTGTTGATCTTTTATAGACCTCACTGATTGGTAAATCAAAGCAGTCATATCCACAGTCTGTGTTCATAATCGTCTCAAGATTGAGAACACGTACCTTATACAAGTTATGAGTTCCTATTGACTGTTTGACAGTCTTAAGCGTCAATAGGAAACTCAGGTCCGTCAATGCACTATAAGCACTAGCATATCAACTAAGAGCTACACTCTAGTGATTGAGATTAATCACTCCATCCAATGGTAGTTAATTATGCTACAGTGTAGACTTGATGAGGTATCCAGTCTCATCATCCACTGTGACACATTCTAAGTATTAAAGAATAGTAATTCGTATCTCACTTGTGTGCATCTCATACACACACGAATTACTTACTATAATACTTAAGGATTAACAATCATCTCATGAAAAGAACATACACAATAAAATGTAAAGCTGATATCCATATATTAAAATGTCAATGTCTCATACAGAAAGTAATGGTTTGAGGGCACAAACCCAACACATTCATACTTCACTTGAAATCTATAAATATAAAGGTCTTTAGTCTCCAATGACCATCAAATGGAAGGAGAAGATGGTTTAGTTTAAGTCCAACTTCATGGTTCAATAGTTGGAGTTAACAAATAAAAGTTGAACTTGACAAATGAAAACAGTGAGTTCATAAACTGTTTTTGATCAAAGATTTTTAGTTCGAAATCTAACCGTCGGAATCAAGTGAAACCAACGGTAAAGTGCCAATAACACAATATTCTACCACTGAAATGTTTGTTTCAAGGTGGTTTCACGTCTAAAGTGGTTTGGTTATGAGTTTTGTAAGGTCACTACAATCTGTCCAGAGTTTCAGCATAGTAACACTCTTTTGAAATAAGTGAACCAATACTTTAATAAAGTGTTTGTGACCCAAAATAAATTTTTCTAAGTAGATTAATGTGTTAGGAAGTCACCCTAAAAAGAACAAAGCATTTCTGATTTGTTTGCTAATTTTAGAAAATCGTGCAAGAACTCTGGACAGAAGGTTGTAGAATGTTGAGTGATGTCTGGTTTTTGTCCAATTCCCGGAGATCCAACCGTTGAAACTTTGATTTCTTTTTTGGGTTAAAAACTAGACACACAGAGGCATCTTGTGCCCAAAATTCATCGAGATCAAACCACGGAAACCACGCTTTTTCAGTTTTTAAAGTTATGATCTGCTCTCAGCAATTTCCAGAATTCTGCACTAGTTTTCATCAAATCTTGTGAATAATGGCTTAAATGAAATTTTCATGAGTCAAGGTTCAAACCATATTTCAATAATGATTGGTTAAGCTTGAATTCAAAGTTTAAGTGAACCAAACCATTGAGTATTTCATAATTCATTCTTGCTCATGACATATTCATCCGTATGGATCGACATTTGTAGTTAAGATTTATTTGTTTTTTAGATTTAACTATATTCTATAGATTTAAGCTAGAAATTTAGGATTATTATTTTAGATCCAAGTTTACATTTTGTATATCATGTGGACTAACTCATTGTTTTGTAGCGCATTTGAGGTACAATTTCGCATCTCTTCTCTAGTTTATTCTATTTGTTGATTTTATTGATTTTCGACTCCGCGCGCGACACCTTAGACTAGGACTTACCTTATGTGTATACGTGATTAGAGACTCTTTTTTAGGATTTTCTTTTGTTTGTATGCATTGCACGTTTAATATCGCTGCTGGATCCCGGGTAAGTTCTCTTGTTCCTTAGTGCCATATCATGTTGCTTGCTACTTGAAATATGTGATTTTTGAATGACATTTTATCAATTGCAATTTTACACCCCTTTGGACATGCTTTTTGTGACGTATATCTACACATATATATATTAGTTGAGGGCACACTTAAATTAATAATTCGATTAGAAGGATATTGAGTAGAGACCTATCGCAAGATAGGATGAGAGAGGGTGTTTTAGTCCGACGGGCTCCTTCCTCTCTCATTCCATAATCCCCGGACCTAGTTAATCTATGGTTTCTAAAAGATCAGTTTGCTTTTAAAATGGTTTCTTAATTTTTCCTTTTAAAAATTAAGTGGCGACTCATTTATTTTTGAAATTGATTTTGAAAAGCTGTGGGTAAAAGAAAGAAAACTGCGATATCCACACTATGTTCTCCAGTTGTGTGGCTAATTCGACCATTTCATCAAATGATTTATCTAGGTATACTGCTGCTATCTTTAGAATGTCTGAGTTAAGTCCTTCGTAATGTTACAGTGTCTTATTTCGCTGAGTATCTACCATGTAAGGAGCAAATCACGATAGTCTCTCAAATTTTGTTGTATATTCTTGTACTGTCATGTTGCCTTGAACTAGTTCTATGAATTCCTTTTTCTTCTTGTTTCTTTCCGTCCTTGGGAAGTACTTTGCTAGGAAATTCATTTTGAATGCTTCCCATGTCATTCTCCTTGCAACATCTTCGCCTACTGTAGCTTCGACAGATTCCCACCAGTCTGCTGCCGAATACTTCAATTGAAAAATAGCCAAGCATCTTTTCTCCGTTTCATTGCATTCAAGGGCTTGAAACATTCGTTCCATATCATGAAGCCATTGCTCAGCTTCCCATGCTTCTATCATTCTGGTGAAAGTCCCTGGTTTAATTGCACGGAATCTCTCAAGCAGTTTATCTCCTGTCTGACGAGCATTTTCGTTGTTGATGACGCGGTCCTGGTGATCACTTGTTTGCTCCATACGTCGGACAAGAGCTCTTATCAATCCTGTTGGATCCACTGCTGGAGGTATCACATTCGTTGGTCCGTTGGGTGGATTCTGAGCATTTCGGTTTCTCCTAACCATAGTGTACGTTAACAAGGGTTATACCTACGAGTTGATACCTATTAGGTCAATACCTTATCTTATCTCCTTTGATCACATAATAAGTAATTGTAACGGTTCATCGAGTCAACAGAGATTTTTAACATATAACGGTTGTCACAACTGCTAGGATCAAGGGTATGGCATTCCTATCCTTGGTCTTTCTAGACTCTAGGCTGAGCTGACCGTTCGAGATACATCTCAGGAGGTTCGTCAGTGTCTAAACATTTATCGACCAATGGTCAATCCTATATTCTTATTATTAATAAACGTATAAGATGTAAGATTAGCAATTAATTAGAAGTAAGAATTCGACTCATCGATACAATTATGTTTAAGTTAAGTCGCAAGCAGACTATTACTGATCAGAAAATAAAAAGGTACAACAAAAATACGAATACTAGTTCTACTAGTCTGGAATACATCAAAAGAAGTGGAACAAAACATAAGATGAACTAGCTAAGGGTCCAACCTCCATCTCTCTCAACATCAGAGTCCAAGGTCACCTCTCCTAAGTCACTGGATGGCGGAAAGTCAATCGGAGGGATACCTATAAATGCATCCTAGGCTGGCTCTAGGGGCCAATAAGGGTCCTCTATCATCTCAGGCTGCGTTAGTGGATCTTCATCTTGATCGTCATCTGAGTCATCATCAGAACCTACAGGGGTAACAAAATATACTATGTCCTCTTGTGGCTCGTCCTGGTCATGGATCGCAAGGTTTCCAAGGGCATGAGAAACCTCCTCCATCTCAGCAGACAGCAAGCGCAGAGCCACTACTCTATGATATGCTAACTCTGGAATAGGTCTCTCATGGAAGAAACAACGTGTCCACTTCCTCATACTCTGGCGAACTCTATGCCTGATGGTAGTGCTAACATGACCAAGTCCTCGAGGCACAAACTGTCTCTCCAAGGTGACTTTGTACAGTCCATCCACAGCATCATACTCTATCTGGTGCTCCATGCTAGCCTGCCCAACACAGAAAACTAACTTAGTACTAATGCTAATTAAAGAAATATCTTAAAATTTCATAGTGATAAGGGGTACCTTTCTTAATTCTTTCTAAACCTTGAGTTATTGCCAATTGTTCCAAGTCTAACTCCCTGAACCTATATTAGTTCCTACTTCTATATTTTACACTTGTAATTTGTATGGCTCAACTCGTCGCGGGGATCTATTAGTCATTCTTATAGACTAAGAGTATACAAGCTTAAATAAATTTTCCTGGGATGAATAAAACTAATTATAAGCAAGCAGTACATCCATGTGAAAATTTGTAAGTCAGGCTAAAGATAATCTCCATAGATAGCTTTGAATATAGTACAACATTGTTACAAAAACATTTTCATCAGAGAGTGCGTACACTAAATAGGTACATAGTAGGGAACAGTGCTAAAAATAGATACATGAAAGGCGTACACGTTACTACTACAACGTGTTACATGCCTGAGTACAGCTATATATACAAAAGATGGACTACTAGTCCTATTACAATAGAGCTGTAGGTGTAGACACCCCAATTTTGACCGGCCGTCGAATTTAGGAGAGCGTCACCTCCACGTCCAATGATGACAATGACCGAGAAGTTCATAATATTCCAAGCTCTTCAGAAAATTCTCCAAAACGCGATAAAATTTCACAGAAAGACGGAAATACCAGGTATTCAGAAGAATTCAGATATAAAACACAACTTTTGGAAAAGATATTCAAAAATAATTTGTTTCAAAAAGAGAAAAGACCTAAAAAGGGAATTTTAGTCAAAACCGGCACACGGCAGGCTTCCGCGGCACTCGGTGACTGCCGCACGGCAGTCACAGAGTGCCGTGCCGGCACTTGTCAAGTGCCGCCGCAGGTTTCTGACTGCCGTTCGCTTCCAAAGTCTGTATTTTGTAGAGCAATACGTATGCGCATGCAAATAAGAACAAAAACTGATAAAGTAAGACTGACAAAGTTGCGGCAATCCATTAATTGCCGCGGCATTTGGTGAATGCCGCGCGGCAGTCATGAAGTGCCGCAACGGCATTTGATGAATGCCGCAGCGGTAGTCACGGACTGCCGCGTCAGTATCTGGACTGCCGCGCTGGACAGCAGTCTGCATAATTTCAGAAAGTACACATTGTACCAACTAATGAGGGAATTACACCTGTTTTTTTTACTCCAAAATTCACCAAAAATACCTGGTAATTTTGCTTATAAAAGAGAAGGGATCTTCCTAAAAGAGGGGGACCAAGAAGAAGAACACCAAGAGTTATTGAGAGAGAACATATACTTCCATTTCACCAACATTCTTTTAAAAAAAAAAGAGAGTGTTTAGAGAATTAGAGAAGAGCTTGGAAGATCTTCAAAGAAAAGAAAACTTTGAGGATAATTTGGAGGTGATCCTCTAACCATAGATTATTAGCTTATCATTTCTTCTCATCTCTAGTCTTAAAATCTTTCATTATTTTCTTTGTTTATCAAGTAAACTTAGGAGTTTCTTTTATTTCCATGTTACTTTCTTCCATTTTCTTGTTTACTTTCTTCTCTTGAAGGTCTTGGAGATCTTCAATATCTCTTTTGACCTCTAGAGTATGATCTTTTGAATCCTATGTAGGCTTGTGCTTCACATAGGAGTCAAAGTCTAATTAATACTTCATAAGAGGATCCAAGTCCACACTCATGATTTGGGTCTCCTAAACTTGGTGTCTTGAGGAATCCTTTCAATATTCCTTTAAGACTCATGAGTCATGGTCATGTCCCCCCCTCTCCAATGACCATTAAATGGTAGGAGAATGTAGTTTTTGAAGTCTAAACCCATCTCCATGGTTTAGATTTCCCTATCTTATAGATTTCATGAAGTCTATCCATATTTCATTTGAAGTCCATGAAGAATAAAGGTTTGTAGTCTCCCATGGCCATCAAATGGTAGGAGAAATGGTTTGTTTCAACTCAACTTCATAGTTTAATAGTTGGAGTTACCAAATAAAAGTTGAACTAGCAAAATAAAAACAGTGAATCCACAAACTGTTTTTGATCAAAGATTTTTAGTTCAAAATCTAACCGTTGAAATTAAGTGAAACCAACGGGAAAGTGTCAATAACACATTGTTCTACCACTGTAATTTTTGTTTTGAGGTGGTTTCATGTTTAGAATGGTTTGATCATGGTTGTTGTGAAGCAACAATAATCTGTCCAGAATTTCAGAATAGTTTCAGAACAGCAACACTCTTTTGAAATAATTAAATCAGAGTTCTAACAAAGTTTCTATGACCCAAAATAATTTTTTCCAAGTAGATTAATGTGTTAGGAAGTCACCCTAAAAAGAACAAAGCAATTCTGAATTTTTTACTATTTTTAATAAATCGTGTAAGAATTCTGGATAGGAGATTGTAAGATGCTGAGTGATGTCTAGTGTTTTCCATATTCCCGGAGATCTAACCGTTGAAACCTTGATTTTCTTTTTGATTTGTAAACTAGACTCACAGAGGCATTCTGTGTCCAAAATTCACCAAGATCAAACCATGAGAGATGTGCTTTTTATTTCTTTTAAGTTCTGGTCTGCTTTCTACAATTTTCAGAGTTTTATGACACATTTGACTTGTTTTGTAAATAAGGATCTAAATGACTTCTTTATGATCTAGGGCTTAAACCATGCTTTAATAATGATTAGTTGAGCTTGAATTCAAAGTTTAAGAGTATTTCATAGTTTATCCTTGTCCATGTACATATTCATCCATATGGTTTGACATTTATAATCAAGACTTATTTGCTTTGGATTTAATTACATTAGATAGATGTAAGCTAGAAATTTAGGATTGTTATTTCTAACATCGTATTTTGCATATCATGTGGACTAACCCTTTGTTTTGTAGCGCTACTAAGGTACGATTTCTCGATCCCTCTCTAGTTTATTAAATTTCTTGATTTTATTTGATTTTTGACCTCAATGCGCGACACCTTAGAATTAGGTTTTGCCTTATGTGTATATGTGATTAGAGACTCTTTTTAGGATTTTCTTTTGTTCGCATGCATTGCACGTTTATTATCGCTGCTGGATCCCGGGTAAGTTCACTTGTTCTCTATTGCATATCATATCGCTTGCTACCTGAATTATGTGGCTTTTGAATGATATTTTGTCAATTACAATTTTACACCCTTTGGACATGCTTTTGTGATGTATATGTATATATTTATTAGTTGAGGGCATGCTTAGATTAATAAATTTGATTAAAAGGATGTTGAGTAGAGGCCTATCGCAAGATAGGATGAGAGAGGGTGTTTTAGTCCGACGGGCTCCTTCCTCTCTCATTCCATAATCCCCGGACCTAGTTAATCTTTGGTTTCGCAAAAAGATCAGTTTGCTTTTAAAATGGTTTCTTAATTTTCCTTTTAAAAAATTAAGTGGCGACTCATTTTGTTTTAGAAATTGATTTTGAAAAGCTGTGGGTAAGTCAACCTGCGATATCCACAATCTGGCGACTCTGCTGGGGATCGAACCCAGAATCTCTGGTTTCGCAGACCAGAATTCTGATTTTGGGTTCACTGGAGGATTAGACTTGAAAAATGTCCTTTTAATCAAATTAATTAATCTTTGTGTGCCTGTTGCATTTCACTTGCATGTCCAGCCAGTCGATTGCACGGAACTATGACCTTGGAGGCTCGGGGCAACCCGGTCGGTCAAGTCATCATGGGACTGTGTGATCACCCTTGATCTCGTACCATGATTTAGTATATGAAGCATCCTATCGGGTGTGTGTTAAGGGTCCCTTATTTGACCAAAACCCAGCCTTTGCATAGTAGTTTCTATAGAACATTTCAATCTTAGGAAACCAATTCTTGATTAGGGTTATGTGTTAGGAAGTTTTGTATGCCTGGAAAGGATTACTTGAGATGATGACGATGCTTGCCTAATAGAAGATGTGTAAACTTTTAATCACTGTTGAGCAGTTCCCTTTGTGTCCCACGACATCTAGGGACATGTTGAACCTTGATTATAAGATTACGTCTCTTATATCATGTTCAGCTAAGCATCATTGACCTTGTATGCATCCAAACCCATGAAAAGTACGGTGATAATCCAATCATGTGACCCTTCTGCCCAAGGAATTTTAAATCCATCTTTGAAAGTAAACAGATTTTGCCGTCTTTATTCCAAAGTTTTTAATCACTTTTCCAAAATTCTGGCAGTTCATTTTTGATTAAAAGCCAAACCAAGGTTATTCATCCGCTAAGACACTTTTCAAAACAAGAGTTTCAACCCAATCACTTTTTGAAAAGCGCGATCCGAAATTCTTGAAAATTGTTTTCTAAAGAGTTCATCGGAAATGCTTTTCAAATGAATTTTGAAAACGCTAAAATCGAAGGGTAAAGAGGGTCGCAATGAATGAAGAAATCATCGTACTTGACATGGGTAAGGATTTTATGTGCTTATGTGCTTATGTGTTAGGACTAGGATTTTCCCTTTCTTTGGCATATAGAGTAGGCACACACACACACATGCATTGCATCCGCATGACTTACAAAATAAAAGTTTTGCTAAAAAGGTAAAAAGGTTTTTCTAAAAAGAAATTTCCAAAATTTATTGTAGGAGCAAAAATAGCAAACCAAGGGTGGTTTAGAGGTCCTACGGCAAGGTTAGTGAGAAGAGGATACGCTGACATGGCTGAAGAGAGAAACAATGAAGAGATGACCGGACTGAGGGTACTAGTTGAGCAGCAGGCAGAACAGATGCGAAGACAGGCTGAAAACATGAACCGAATGATGGGAATGATAGAGGAGCTGAACCGCCGACCACCGCATGTGGTTCCACCTGTCATGGACCCGCCTTTGGGAGGAGGAGACGGGGATTGGTTCGACGATCAAGAGGCACATTGGAATGATGCACTGAGAGCCAACAGAGACAGGGAAAAAGATGAGAAGGAGAAGCTGCTGACCGAGAAGATAGAAAAATTGGAGAGGGTAATGCGCAAAGCTCAAGGGGTGGATACCTATCTGATGGAATTGGAAGGGTTGTACGACAGAGTCCATGAGACGCTGCCGGCCGGTTTTAAAATGCCCGTCTTTGATAAATTTGATGGCACAGGCAACCCCCGCAGTCATGTCCGAATGTGTATAGGGGCTTTTCAGCCTAGTGGGCTGAGCACTACCATGATGGCTGTCCTTTTCCAACAAACCTTAACAGGAGCCGCTTTATCGTGGTATCTTACACTTGAGCTAAGCAAAACCAGAGTATGGGAAGAAGTGATTAAGGCATTTGTGGCACAGTACGAATACAATCAGGACTTGGATGTTACTATCCGAGATTTGGAAACAACCAGGCAGGGGAACAAAGAATCATTTGCCGAGTATTTAAGCCGATGGAGAGGGAAAGCTGCGAAAATGGTGCAAAGGCCACCCGAGAAGGACCAAATCCGAATGTTGATGAAAAATCTACAGCTAGTTTATCAGGAGAAGATGAGATTCCAGTCAATCAATACCTTTGCTGAGGTATTCGATGTGGGGACGAGAATCGAAGATGCAATCCAAAAAGGAATAATCAAGAAGGAAGAACCACAGAACCGATATCGGAGGCCTAGCTATGGGTCGAATGGAGGGCATTCGGGAGGTCACTCTGGCCCCACCGATGTCAATGCACTTAGCGAGCCGGAGAGAAAATTCGACATCACCAAAAGTCATCCAAGAGGAGGAGAGGATAAGCCAATGAGGAAGTTTTCAGATTTGGGCGTATCTTTATCAACCGCCCTCGACAGGCTGTTAGCAAAAGGGCACCTCCGCCAGTTGGAACCCCGACCCCCGCCGAGTCCACTCCCATCGTACTTTAAAGGAGATCTCTACTGCAAACATCATTAGCAAAAGGGCCACTCGACTGATCGGTGCATGAGGTTAAGGCATGACATACAAGACCTTATCGACAACAAAGTGATATCCGAGCCACCTGTCAAGGCTCCCAATGTCACCAAGAATCCATTGCCAAACCATCGTGCCGTACCGCCGCCGCGGGGTCTTTACTTTTTGGGAGTAGAAGAAGTGACATTCGATCCATCCAAGCTAATCACAAAAGTTGGGGAACCAAGGAAGTTTTATCAGTCACCGGAGAATCTGGAAATCTGTATGATGGGAAGCCAGCCAGGGATATGGGAAAACGAAATGACGAGGCAGTCAGATTGGTGGGTCCAAGAAAGCAATGATCGGAACATAGGTCTGGTAGGGGAAGATGATCTATGGTACCAAAGCGACGAAGAGGTAGAAGAGGGCTCAAAGACCTTTTCAGAAACCGACGATATTTGGGCAAAAGAAGAGATTGACCACTTGACTCGATCTGGTAGGCACTTCAAGCCACACGAATTAGAGGAAGATCACCCCGGGAGAGAGCTGGAGAAAGGGAAAGGAAAGATGAATGAGGAAGAAGAAGAGGATAGAGTCCTCAAGCAGATGAAAAAGACTCAGGCGAACATCACTGTTTGGGGATTGCTGATTGCCTCCAAACGTCATAGGCAGGCGGTCCTAGACGCCCTTAATCAATCTGACGTGTCTATCGACACCACCCCGGAAGACCTTGTAGGGCTGATCAACAAAATTTCGACTTTGGCTATTGCTTTCTCATCAAATGACTTACCGCCGGGAGGGCCCATGCTCAATAATCCTTTGTACATCACTGTTGAATGTTTGGGGAACACCGTACCCGCTTGTCTCGTTGACAATGGATCTGCTCTTAATGTGTGTCCTTTCCGCACAGCCAAACGAATGGGCTTGGATGAGTCTTCTTTTGTGCCGTCTCAACAAAAGGTCCGGGCATATGATAACACCCAAAGAGCAGTCATGGGCATCATCTTTCTTAACCTTGCTATCGGGCCAATGGATAAAGGAGCCGAGTTCCAAATTATCGATATCCCCGCTTCTTTTAATCTACTGCTGGGAAGGCCTTGGTTGGACAGTTTGGGCGCTATACCGTCAACAATCCATCAAAAAGTTAAGTATGTCTGGGAAAACAAAGTCTGTGATATCCTCGGGGACTGTTGGGTTCGATCATCGGAAGCATCGTCAAGTGCACCGGTCCTAGAGTTACAGCTGCAAGAAGAAGAAGCAAAAATGGGAGGATTCGAGTTCATCAGCGCGATAGAAGAAGGAAAGTCGGGAGAGTCCCTACCACCCCATTTTGATCAATATGCTAGTCCAGTCGTCGCCGGAATCATGAAGAAGATGGGTTTCTTTCCAGGATTGGGGTTGGGGAAGAACCTTCAAGGCCTGCCAGAGGCCCCAAGAATCCCTACTCAAACTCACACTCACGGTCTCGGGTATCAACCAACGAAGAAGGAGCTGAGAGCCAAGAAGAAGGCTGTCAACGCACCGCTGGATCCTTACTTGAAGACCCTCAACGGGTATTTTGTGAAGGAAGGAGAAGATTTCCCCTTCTGTGGTTTCCCAGAACCATGGATGGACCAAAAAGACAAATGCATGAAGCCGGGGTTCGAGATCTTCTTCTCCCATGAATTTTCTGGGTACAAAGACCCATTTTTGCAAATGCCTGAAAAATCTGTTGCTGCCAAGGACTGGGTTGGTATGCTGGACGGTTCTGCCATGAAAGATCTGTTAGGCGAAGGGAACGCAGAAGTCATGAAGGAGGATCCCGGAAAGACCAAAGGTGAATACGTCGAGGGCATAGTGGAGGAAGCCGCCGAAAGTGAAGAAGGTGAGGAAGGAAAGGCTGAGGAAGAAGAGATGGAGAAAATCACCAAGACAGGAGGTCCGGAAGAATACTTTATTACTGGCCTGGGAGGAGAGCACAAGAAGGAGTGGGTTTTTGAGTCTAGTGATAGGTTCCCCCCACACCCAGAGTCTGTAATGGCCCAAATGAGGCGTCTTTCAATTTCTATGTCTGTTGTAATCACTCCAAAGAAAGTCAATGAAAGTATGACTGATTCTGCCTACTCGAACGCGCTTAATGAATGTGATGAATGTGATGATCATGAAATACCTATTGAACTGCAAAAACTAATTGAAAAAGAAAAAGAATCTGCATGTAAAATCATTGAGGACACCCTAACAATTAATCTTGGAAATGAGAACAATCCTCAAAATGTCTTCATCGGCTCTACACTTAGCAATAAAGAAAGTACAGAACTAATCAGTCTATTAAATGAATTCAAAGATGTTTTTGCATGGTCTTACAATGATATGCCAGGTATCGATCCAAAAATAGTCCAACACCACATCCCTCTCTTTCCTAATTCCAAACCCGTAAAACAAAAATTGAGGCGAATAAGGCCAGAATGGGCACTCAAAGTAAAAGAGGAAGTTGAAAAGCAATTAAGAGCTGGATTCTTGATGGTCACCGAGTATCCCGAGTGGATTGCCAACATTGTGCCTGTCCCAAAGAAGGATGGTCGTGTTAGGGTTTGCGTGGATTTTCGGGATTTGAACAAAGCAAGCCCTAAAGACGATTTCCCATTACCCCACATCGACGTGTTGGTTGATAACACTGCAAGACATGAACTTCTATCTTTCATGGATGGGTTCTCCGGGTATAATCAAATCCTCATGGCTCCCGAGGATAGAGAGAAAACCACGTTCATCACTCCGTGGGGAACATATTGCTATAGGGTCATGCCATTCGGACTCAAGAACGCGGGCGCAACCTATCAAAGGGCTGCCACCACTTTACTGCACGACATGATCCACAAAGAGGTAAAGGTGTATGTGGACGATATGATTGTGAAATCCAAGGAGAGGGGAGGACACCTAGAGGCTTTGAGAAAGTTCTTTGGGAGACTGAGGGAATTCAAGATGAGGCTGAACCCACAGAAATGCACGTTCGGGGTCACTACTGGCAAGTTGTTAGGATTTCTCATTACTCAGAGGGGGATAGAGGTAGACCCCACCAAGATAAAGGCCATAATCGAAATGCAGCCACCAAAAAATGAAAAAGAACTGAGGGGATTCTTGGGGAGAATACAGTTCATCAGCCGCTTCATTTCCAAACTCACCTTGACCTGCGACCCACTTTTCAAACTACTCAGAAAGGGAGAAAGGTTCAAATGGGACACCCCGTGTCAACAAGCCTTCGACAAAATCAAAACCTACCTCCAAAACCCGCCTGTCCTGTCACCACCTTCGCCTGGGAGACCCCTGTTGCTCTATCTCTCCGTATCCGAAGATTCAATGGGATGTATGCTGGCCCAAGAAGGAGAAGAGGGGCGCGTGGAGAAGGCCATTTACTACTTAAGCAAGAGAATGGTGGGATATGAGTTAAAGTATTCGCCCTTGGAGAAGGCCTGTTGGGCCTTGGTTTGGTGTACCCGTCGCCTCCGCCACTATATGCTAGCCTTCCCTGTAATCCTGATATCCCGAATGGACCCATTAAAATACCTGTTCGAAAAACCCGTCTTGACCAGGAGAATTTCCCGTTGGACCATGATGCTGGCTGAGTTCGATATCAGATATGTCACCTCCAAGTCCGTAAAAGGAAGGGCCGTCGCCGAATTTTTAGCCGACCTCGCTGTAGAATCTGAGGATGAGGGAGACTTCAAGTTCCCAGATGAAGGAATAATGGAGGTCAAGGAGGAGTTGTGGAAAATGTACTTTGACGGAGCAGCCAACCAGTTGGGTTACGGGGTCGGAATCATTCTCATAGCACCAGACGGGGTCCCTACCCCATTAGCTGTCAAACTCAAATACGACTCAACCAACAATACCGCGGAGTACGAAGCCTGCATAATTGGGATGGAGGCGGCCTTAACTTTGAAAGTCGGACGGATTGATGTCTTCGGAGATTCCAATTTGATAATATCCCAGGTCCGAGGAGATTGGAGAGTAAAGCATGAGAAATTGAGACCTTACCATGACTATCTAGAAAGCCTGAAAGCGCAATTCTGAAAGATTTCCTTTTACTATCTCCCTCGTGAAGAAAACCAGCTAGCCGACTCTTTGGCTACCTTAGCTTCGATGATCCAAATCCCTTCCAAGGTTGCCATGATTCCGCTGTCCATAGAAGTAAGGAATCAATCGTCATTTGAAATGATCGCAGCCATAGAGAGAGAAGATGAAATGCCTTGGTATGTGGACGTGTGGAAGTTCATTAAAGAAGGAGAATACCCTGAAGGAGCCTCAGAAAAGGACAAGAAGGCGATACGACGATTTGCCGCTCAATTTGTGATCTACGCAGATAAACTATGGAAGAAGTCCTACACCGGGTATAATCTGGAGTGTTTATATGGGAGGGAAGCTAAGAGAATGATGGAGGAAATACACGAGGGAGTATGTGGGCCCCACATGAACGGGCACATGCTGGCGAAGAAGATCATTCGACAAGGGTACTATTGGACGACCTTGGACAAAGACTGTTGCGAATATGTTAGAAGGTGTCACAAGTGTCAGATTCATGCAAATTTGATGCACACCCCACCGTCGCAGCTCTATAGCATGACCACACCTTGGCCATTTTCCGTTTGGGGGATTGATATCATCGGTGAGATAGTTCCAAAGGCTTCCAATGGGCACCGGTATATAATCGTGGCGATCGATTATTTTACGAAATGGGTAGAGGCGGCCTCATATGCGACTTTGAAAGCCAAAGATGTGGCGAGTTTCATTGAGAAGAACATAATCTGCAGATATGGAGTCCCGAACGAGTTTATCTCCGATCATGGCAGCCATTTCCAGGGGAAAGTCATCCCGCTCTTAGAGAAATATAAGATCACCCGCCATCAGTCATCCCCGTACAGGCCCCAGACGAATGGAGCAGTAGAGGCAGCAAATAAGAATGTTAAAGCAATCTTGGGGAAGACAACAGATACGTATAAAGATTGGCATGAGAAGCTGCCATTTGCTTTATGGGGGTATCGGACGTCAGTAAGGACTTCAACGGGTGCCACGCCATACTCGTTGGTCTACGGAATGGAAGCAGTTCTCCCGGTCGAGGTGGAAATACCCTCTCTCAGAGTCTTAGCGGAATGTGAAGTGACAGAATCAGAATGGATACAGGGAAGATATGAGGAATTGATGCTGCTTGATGAAAAGAGGTTGACCGCGATAAACCATACTCGGGGGTACCAGAAGAGGATAGCTCGTGCTTTCAACAAAAAGGTTCGCCCAAGGAAGCATGCTGAGGGTGACCTGGTCCTCAAAGAACTAAAAGTGCCCGTTTATGACCCCAGAGGAAAATTCAAACCCAACTGGGTCGGACCATACATCATTAAGACCCTCCTTTCGGGAGGAGCGGCTTATCTCATGGACCTGGACGGGGTTGAATTTAAACAGCCAATTAACCTCGATCGCCTCAAGAAATACTTTGCTTGAAACCATTCTTTCAAAGCCTCCTACCTCGACGAACTACGCTTGACCTGATTCCCGCTAGGGGATACGTAGGCAACCAACTTGGTTCGGTCATTTCAAAAAAAAAAAAAAAAAAAAGGGGTGCTAAACTAGGGGCAAACTGGCGTTTGCCCGGAATCACTTCAAAGCCCTAAAACCAGGGGCAAACTTCGTTTGCTAGCCGAAGAACCCAGAAATAAAACCATCCTTCAGGTCACCTGGCTGTCAGAATAAGTACTATAAAGAAACAAATAAGAATTCATGGAAAAGAATGAGTAGAAAACAAAAAAGCAAAGTAGGGAGCCAGATAAAGACATTAAAAGGAGAATTCCTCATAAAAGATTAATCGAAAGGTTGAGCGCTTTGATCAAGCATGCTAGAAATTTCCCTAAAGATAACAACATCAGTCAATCACATTCGGAAAGCGTTAAAAAGTAGGCAGGGTCCGTCAGAAAGTTTTGTGAAAGGGCCAACTTTTCTCTGTTCTCGTCTGTTTTATTGTGCACGTGTCTCATCAAGTCTGTCTCACGACCAAGGCCTGGATCTCCAGAAGATACTGGACGGTGGGCACAATCGAAGCAGGGACCCTCGGGCACGGAGCAGCCATCCTACTCGACCAAGCCTCTATGAAAGCCTTCACGATGGGAGGACGCAGAGTAGAACCCCTGGTGAAATCAGCAGTCACAGATTCAGTAGTATCTTGCAAAAGTCCGAACTGACGGACAACTCGGTCAGGAATGTAGAAAGTCGTAGCGTTTAAACCCGGCAGCCAGATGCCAGGACGCCCAGGGAGGCGTACAGCAACAGAACGATGAGTCCACTGAGGGCAGATCCAGCAAATGTCACCAGAAGAGAGGCCTTGGAGCCAACCGAGTCATGCATCGGCAGATTGGAATAAGCAATGGATTTCCATGCGGTCGTAAGAAAATGGCCCACGAAGATGCGAGGGGTGAATGAAGAGATCAAGGCGTTCCATGAGCCAGACTTGCAGAACAAAAGGTGCCCCGGCAGATAACACAACCCCAGTAGCATGAGCATGGCCCAGCCCGATCAGAGTTTCACTAAGGACTAGCATAACAGCACTCTTCATCTCCCGCAAACCGCAGGCGATGGGTATAAGAATGTCAGAAGATGACTGGAATAGGAAGTAAGAGAGCATAGCAATCGACAAGGCACTACGTCGAATGATCTGATACTCACCATTGTAAGGGTCCCCTATGGGAGCATAAACGAGGCGAGGCGCTCAAAATCGATATGCCTGTCACAAATAAGGGAGCCCGCCGCATTTCGAGATATGTGGAGAAGAGTGGCTAAGTCGCGGACATACCCAGCCTGAATCTGAGGAACCGTCAATTCAGCAAAAGGATCAGTGTGGAGAATAGCGCTAAATTCCTCGAACAAAGGACAAATCTCCTGAAAGCCGAAACGAAAGACGTTGAGAGCAGGGTCCCAACACTGAATAGCAGCTCGAAGTAAGCCCTCGTTCAAATTCATGCGTCGGAAAGAGAAGAGATCGTTCAATCTGAAGCATTCAAAATTGAGCTTTTCAATACCTGAGAGAGTATCCATCCATGGGAAGAGAATTTGGGAGCTAATGGGGGCCATTTGAAAGGAGGATGGAAAGAGAAAGAGATGTTTTGCGGAGTGTTAGAAGAGGAGGGGTATAAGTAGGGAAATAAAGCTGCCCACTAGATCGCGGCACTCGATAAAGTGCAGCGGCACTCCATGAAGTACCGCGCGGCAGTTCGTGAGTGCCGCACGGCATTCACTGACTGCCGTTGCGGCATTCGTTGAGTGCCGCGGAAGCTTAACCGAGTGCCGTTCTGAGTTTTTTATTGGCCAGAATCTGTTTGTAACACGATCAGCCCACCTGCAAACAGAAAATTAATTGAGAAGCAATAAAACGTGCCGCATGAAAATACATACATTCATTCATTCATTCCATTCATTTGTATATATCAAATAAGTAAAAGAAGCAGAAGCATTCAAAGATAGAAATAAAATCGGGACCAAGCCATGGTCCCACATACGGCAAGATTTGGACCAAGCTATGGTCACACATACGGTGAATAAGCAGAAAGCATAATGAAATGTTTAAAGCATCTATCCTACCAAATAAAAGGAAGCAGCCATCAAAAAATAAAACATGTATATACAGTCATCCACCAAAATATAAATTCTCCGACAAACTCTCAAAAATGAAAAAATAATAAAAATAACAAAAGCAGAGTCAGCCGCGACCCCGACCCCGGCCGCGAGTCTGACGAGTCATACGTCTGAGAGGCTCCTCCTCTGACTCAGTCCCGCTGCCGCCATCAGTCCCACCGTGTCCGCCGCTGCCGCCGCCTCGGCCTCTGCCACCGCTGGTGCCCTCGCCGCCACCTCCGCCACGTCCAGCACCGCTACCTCCGGGAGTATCGCTGAGAGGGACGCCGAACTGCTGAAGCCGCTGCTGGAGCCGCCCCACCTGCTGAGACAGGACTCTATTCTCCTCCATCTGGAAGAGAAGGGATGAGTCCAGAAAATTGTTGAAAAGGCATTTGGAATGCTAAGAATATGGAAAGGGTAGAAGATCATACCTGGGCCCTCAACTGAACCGCAGCAGTCGCCCGAGCTCCCTCAGCCTGAAAACAAGAGTCAGGAACAAAGATCAGTAAAAAGAGATACGATCCCAGTCAAAAGTAGAGAAGGGGATAAAATTTTTTACCATCCACTTGCGCCCGAGAACCCACTGTCGCACGCTGTGGGCATACGACAGGCCCTCCTCCGCGTAAGCACGCGGGACAAGGTCGTAGTGAATAGGAATGGTGGGGGCGCCCTGCGAAAGTCGGGGGATCGTCGTCACGTGAGGCTCGCCAAATGTGACAATCGACATAGTCCAGTCCCACTCAGGTAGGCCAGGGGGGCGGACCGCAGCAGGGACATGCTGCAAACAAAGGTAATAAAACATGGGTGAGGAGTAAAAGGAAGAATTCATAAAAACAATAAAGGAATCATTTACTCACCCGAGTCACTTCCATCAGCGGGAAGTTCGGCATCAGCTTGGCGGTACGGAAGGCCGCGTATCCGTCAGGGTCGTCCAAGAAGCCGTGGATACCGAAGCTGGCTAGAGCAGCCGAGTAGTCGCCGCCCTGAAGTGTGTCTGTAGCTCTCATAGAGTCGGGAGGAGGGAACGGCACAAAGAATCTGGGATCCGCTATAGACTGCCTGGTCACCCTCTCTCCCAAGTACCACGCCATGCCCTCTGACCTACCATCGAGTAGCAGTCTCATCGGGTCATACCCGGCCGACTCCTGAATCCCCGCGCTAGCCTCGGGTAGCGCCCTGATCCACGGCTGCCACTGTACATGCTCCTCCCGTAGGTTCGTCAGGAAATTCCTGAACGAAACAAAGTCATGAGCCCCGGTCTTCTGCCCGACCCTGTCCTTCGCCCACTTCAGCCCCTGGGGCATGATGAGGGCGTCCGCAGCACGTGTCTCAGGAGACATCATGCGGAGATACTCATGGGACCAAATCTGTAATAAAAAGAGAGAAAGAAAAGAGAAATTAGTATCGCAAGGTAAATAAACTTCCGGAAGTAAAATAAGCGAAAAAAATATATATATATATATATATGTACCTCCCACGCTCTCCAATACCCGCCGGTAGGTGTCGACTTGCCCCGGGAGATGACACTCATGTGACTGTACAGGATAGCTAAACCTGTACCACCCCAATCAAACTCGGTGACCTGATCCAGATGCTCCAGCGACGCCACCAGGGGAGCAGAAATCCGGTCGCCCTTGGTGCTCAACAAAGAGCACCCCAGCACGTACATCAAAAAGCCGCGGGCCATCTGCTCGTCCGAAAAGCCGGGTTTTCCCCGGAAAGTATCCATGAACCACCGAGCTGTAACCAGGGCCTCCTCCGGGACCACTCCTAGCAGCGGCTCCATCTGATCCCACTCCTGGTCCGTGAGGTGCCGCAGGGGCTCTCCCCCGAATGGAATCCCCGTAATCATCGAGAAGTCCAGCGGGGTCAACGTCATCTCGCCGAAGGAAAAGTGGAAGGTACTCGTGGTATCCCACCACCGCTCGGCCAGCGCATGTATCTGCTGCAAGTCGTTGGAGCTCTTCGTCAAGAGTTTGACGAAGTCTCCAAAACCCGCTGCGTCCACCAGAGCTCTCACGGTCGGGCTCAGCTCGGTGTACCACTCATGGCCATGTGCAAGGCTGCCGTGGCCCTTCAGGACTTTGGGCTGCAGCTGCAAGAAAGAATCACAAGATTTGTTGTCAGAGAATAAATAAAAGGAGAAAGCAATGAAGAAGGAGATAAGTAATAAATAAAAGAAAAAAAAGTATAGAAGTGTTCACATAGGATTTCACAGGAGAGACATTCGTTTGCAATTTAAGAGAAAATGAATAAAAGGAAACGCTCAGAATTTTAACAAGGTTTCAAAAAAGAAAAAAAAAAAAAAAAAAAAAAAAAAAAAGAAAGAAAGAGAAAGAGTAGTTTTTATCCACCTACTTTGGAAAACATGCATATACAAGTTTTAAAGGAGATTTTGGGCCCGAGTCTGGTTGCAAAAAGGAATGCGTGATTGCAAATATTCACGAATCAATCATTTTGAATAATAAAATGGCATTAACAAAACTCGCCAGGACGGTAAATACAGGAAAAGGTTCGTGATTTCATTTCTACGAGCATTGGATTTCATTATTCACAAGCAATGTTTGAGATTTCGATTAAATGGTTTTCAAAAGTCGTTGAACAAAATCAAAAGGGAAAATAAAGGATAAATCAAGCATAAAATTCAATTTCTATTTTATTTATTTATTTTTCAAAAGTTCACGAGAAATAAAGATAATAAAATTTGAATTCCTTTACGAAAAGCATGGAATAAGGTATTCGAGACGCTCGAGGGCGCCACAAACATGACATTTGGAATAGGGTATCTAAAAGTGGTGACAATCCTATGTTACATTCACAAGGAAGATATACGGGAAAGAAATACGAGAAATAGACAAAAGGGAAGCGTTTACCTCGCGCTTGAACGCGCGGACTGACAAATGCTCATCAGGGTCTCTCAATAAGAGAGTAGCATCTGGATGATGGGTGGCCGTGTACTTGGCCTTCTTCTTCCTAGAACCACTCGCCATAACCTGTCAAAAAACAAGAGAAGAAGAAAAAGGGAGATTCGCACGTTAAAATTCATGAAAGTTCAGGAAAACAATGAAATAAAAGAGTTTAACCGAATCATGATCTAGCAGAACTTACCTGTGGACGTCGTAAATCGATATAGAAGTGGAGAAGAGGATGAGAGAAAATTTCTTCAGAGAGATTTCGAGATGGAGAGAGTGAGAGAATGAGAAAATGTGTTGAATCCCGGCGGTTTTAACCACTGCCGCTCAAACGCGGCACTCAAATTTCCGTGCGCGGCAGTCAGTCAACTGCCGTGCGGCACTCTCCGAGTGCCGCAACGGCATTCCGTGAGTGCCGCGCGGCAGTCAAGGACTGCCGCAGAAAACCGCGTGTGCCGCGATTATGGCGGTTCAAAGATATTTGCATTCCCCCCAAAAATTCAAATCAAGTCCCAAAAATTGAATTTGAGGCCCCAAAAATTGCCCTCATTGCACTTTTGGCCCTTAGGGTCGTTTCATAGGTACACTTTGACTACAAATTTTGGGGTTTCAAAAATATTCGAGCCCGTGGGCCCCCTTTTTTTTGAAAATTGGAGAATATAACGGATTTATATTCCCGGTTTTCACAACGGACTTGCGATTACCCCTCTTTTGGAGAATATAACGGATTTATATTCCCGGTTTTCGCAACGGACTTGCGCTTACCCCTATTTTGAAGAATATAACGGATTTATATTCCCGGTTTTCGCAACGGACTTGCGCTTACCCCTCTTTTGGAGAATATAACGGATTTATATTCCCGGTTTTCGCAGCGGACTTGCGATTACCCCTCTTTTGGAGAATATAACGGGTTTATATTCTCGGTTTTCGCAACAGACTTGCGATTACCCCTCTTTTGGAGAATATAACGGATTTATATTCCCGGTTTTCGCAACGGACTTGCGATTACCCCTCTTTTGGAGAATATAACGGATTTATATTCCCGGTTTTCGCAGCGGACTTGCGATTACCCCTCTTTTGGAGAATATAACGGATTTATATTCCCGGTTTTCGCAGCGGACTTGTGATTACCCCTCTTTTGGAGAATATAACGGATTTATATTCCCGGTTTTCGCAACGGACTTGCGATTACCCCTCTTTTGGAGAATATAACGGATTTATATTCCCGATTTTCGCAACGGACTTGCGATTACCCCTCTTTTGGAGAATATAACAGATTTATATTCCCGGTTTTCGCAACGGACTTGCGATTACCCCTCTTTTGGAGAATATAACGGATTTATATTCCCGGTTTTTCGCAACGGACTTGCGATTACCCCTCTTTTGGAGAATATAACGGATTTATATTCCCGGTTTTCGCAACGGACTTGCGATTACCTTCGTGATCAAATCAAAAGCACTTTCTTGACTCCTGTGTCACATTTTTGGCATGAAAAGTCTTGCCTGGCTAACACGCCACGAAATGCGCATCATACGTAGGAAAACACAATGAGCATGACATTTACACAATCAGGTCAATTTAGAAAAAGCCAATGCATTACACTTGCATCACGACAGGATAGGTGCATCCATCCGTGTGACTACTTGCGTCTGTGAATGGTCAACCCATGCCTGAACTACGCTTTGGTCTGATTCCCGATAGGGATACGTAGGCAGCTCGTCATGGAGCACGACTAATTAGAATTCTGCTGCACGCCCGTTTTTGCAACGCAATTTTGTTTTTGCCTAAATTCGACAGTCAGGTCAAAGGCTTGTCTTCACACAGGCTTTGACATTCACTTATGGGACGCGTTGCTTCACAAGCTCTGTCAAAGAGGGGCAAACTGTAGACACCCCAATTTTGACCGGCCGTCGAATTTAGGAGAGCGTCACCTCCACGTCCAATGATGACAATGACCGAGAAGTTCGAAATATTCCAAGCTCTTCAGAAAATTCTCCAAAACGCGATAAAATTTCACAGAAAGACGGAAATACCAGGTATTCAGAAGAATTCAGATATAAAACACAACTTTTGGAAAAGATATTCAAAAATAATTTGTTTCAAAAAGAGAAAAGACCTAAAAAGGGAATTTTAGTCAAAACCGGCACACGGCAGGCTTCCGCGGCACTCGGTGACTGCCGCACGGCAGTCACAGAGTGCCGTGCCGGCACTTGTCAAGTGCCGCCACAGGTTTCTGACTGCCGTTCGCTTCCAAAGTCTGTATTTTGCAGAGCAATACGTATGCGCATGCAAATAAGAACAAAAACTGGTAAAGTAAGACTGACAAAGTTGCGGCAATCCATTAATTGCCGCGGCATTTGGTGAATGCCGCGCGGCAGTCATGAAGTGCCACAACGGCATTTGATGAATGCCACAGCGGTAGTCACGGACTGCCGCGTCAGTATCTGGACTGCCGCGCTGGACAGCAGTCTGCATAATTTCAGAAAGTACACATTGTACCAACTAATGAGGGAATTACACCTGTTTTTTTTACTCCGAAATTCACCAAAAATACCTGGTAATTTTGGTTATAAAAGAGAAGGGATCTTCCTAAAAGAGGGGGACCAAGAAGAAGAACACCAAGAGATATTGAGAGAGAACATATACTTCCATTTCACCAACATTCTTTTAAAAAAAAAAGAGAGTGTTTAGAGAATTAGAGAAGAGCTTGGAAGATCTTCAAAGAAAAGAAAACTTTGAGGATAATTTGGAGGTGATCCTCTAACCATAGATTATTAGCTTATCATTTCTTCTCATCTCTAGTCTTAAAATCTTTCATTATTTTCTTTGTTTATCAAGTAAACTTAGGAGTTTCTTTTGTTTCCATGTTACTTTCTTCCATTTTCTTGTTTACTTTCTTCTCTTGAAGGTCTTGGAGATCTTCAATATCTCTTTTGACCTCTAGAGTATGATCTTTTGAATCCTATGTAGGCTTGTGCTTCACATAGGAGTCAAAGTCTAATTAATACTTCATAAGAGGATCCAAGTCCACACTCATGATTTGGGTCTCCTAAACTTGGTGTCTTGAGGAATCCTTTCAATATTCCTTTAAGACTCATGAGTCATGGTCATGTCCCCCTCTCTCCAATGACCATTAAATGGTAGGAGAATGTAGTTTTTGAAGTCTAAACCCATCTCCATGGTTTAGATTTCCCTATCTTATAGATTTCATGAAGTCTATCCATATTTCATTTGAAGTCCATGAAGAATAAAGGTTTGTAGTCTCCCATGGCCATCAAATGGTAGGAGAAATGGTTTGTTTCAACTCAACTTCATAGTTTAATAGTTGGAGTTACCAAATAAAAGTTGAACTAGCAAAATAAAAACAGTGAATCCACAAACTGTTTTTGATCAAAGATTTTTAGTTCAAAATCTAACCGTTGAAATTAAGTGAAACCAACGGGAAAGTGTCAATAACACATTGTTCTACCACTGTAATTTTTGTTTTGAGGTGGTTTCATGTTTAGAATGGTTTGATCATGGTTTTTGTGAAGCAACAATAATCTGTCCAGAATTTCAGAATAGTTTCAGAACAGCAACACTCTTTTGAAATAATTAAATCAGAGTTCTAACAAAGTTTCTATGACCCAAAATAATTTTTTCCAAGTAGATTAATGTGTTAGGAAGTCACCCTAAAAAGAACAAAGCAATTCTGAATTTTTTTACTATTTTTAATAAATCGTGCAAGAATTCTGGATAGGAGATTGTAAGATGCTGAGTGATGTCTAGTGTTTTCCATATTCCCGGAGATCTAACCGTTGAAACCTTGATTTTCTTTTTGATTTGTAAACTAGACTCACAGAGGCATTCTGTGTCCAAAATTCACCAAGATCAAACCATGAGAGATGTGCTTTTTATTTCTTTTAAGTTCTGGTCTGCTCTCTGCAATTTTCAGAGTTTTATGACACATTTGACTTGTTTTGTAAATAAGGATCTAAATGACTTCTTTATGATCTAGGGCTTAAACCATGCTTTAATAATGATTAGTTGAGCTTGAATTCAAAGTTTAAGAGTATTTCATAGTTTATCCTTGTCCATGTACATATTCATCCATATGGTTTGACATTTATAATCAAGACTTATTTGCTTTGGATTTAATTACATTAGATAGATGTAAGCTAGAAATTTAGGATTGTTATTTCTAACATCGTATTTTGCATATCATGTGGACTAACCCTTTGTTTTGTAGCGCTATTAAGGTACGATTTCTCGATCCCTCTCTAGTTTATTAAATTTCTTGATTTTATTTGATTTTTGACCTCAATGCGCGACACCTTAGAATTAGGTTTTGCCTTATGTGTATATGTGATTAGAGACTCTTTTTAGGATTTTCTTTTGTTCGCATGCATTGCACGTTTATTATCGCTGCTGGATCCCGGGTAAGTTCACTTGTTCTCTATTGCATATCATATCGCTTGCTACCTGAATTATGTGGCTTTTGAATGATATTTTGTCAATTGCAATTTTACACCCTTTGGACATGCTTTTGTGATGTATATGTATATATTTATTAGTTGAGGGCATGCTTAGATTAATAAATTTGATTAAAAGGATGTTGAGTAGAGGCCTATCGCAAGATAGGATGAGAGAGGGTGTTTTAGTCCGACGGGCTCCTTCCTCTCTCATTCCATAATCCCCGGACCTAGTTAATCTTTGGTTTCGCAAAAAGATCAGTTTGCTTTTAAAATGGTTTCTTAATTTTCCTTTTAAAAAATTAAGTGGCGACTCATTTTGTTTTAGAAATTGATTTTGAAAAGCTGTGGGTAAGTCAACCTGCGATATCCACAGTAGGGCTTGGGAATTTCTATCCCAAAAGTCCTTCAATCATCCTGATCCTCGACCTTTGGCTTTCCCTTCTCAGCAATGTCTCTCTTGGGTGGTTCCTCACCCACATACTCAGTTGGGTCAACATTGACTGCGGAATCAGCATCCTCCACAGAATTGATCCCCTTTACCGAAACTTCTCCATCATCATCCTCCTCCCTATCAGTCCCCATGACTGACTCAGCGGTTACAGGTGCATTAGCTATGGACTCCTCTGGTGCTGGGGGTGGCATAGCAAGAGGTGATCCTACGGGTCTTGGTGGGGGTGTCATCTTAACTTGAAAAGTCATGACTCGGAGGGTATAGCAGTCCTGAGTCATCTCAGCTACTTCCTGATGAACAAGTCTAAGGGTGCATTCTCGGTAATGTGCCTCTCTCTGCAGGATCTCTGGGTCCTCAATTCCCAACACATGTACGTCATGCCACATATTATCCTCCAAATGCCGTTGGGCACTCTGTCGAATCCTTTGCTGGTACAACACTGGGTTCGCAGGCTCTATACGATCTAGGTATACCCAATGTCCTCCAAATCCATCTTGGACATAAAAGGGTTCCATGCTAACCTGTCCAGCGTAAACTATCATAGGGTTAGTATCTTCATAAATGGGAACATAATTAATGGTTTATAACTTTAAGTGCATAGGGAAAACGGTAAACGCCAAAACCTAGGCTCTGATACCACTAAAAACCCTATCACGTCCCAGAGTAAGCCAAAAATAGGGAAAAATAAAAATTTTCCCTTATGGGTCCGTAGACACATGACTAGTTTGTTAACCATCCTGTCCTTCTAACTCCGTACCATGCAATCATAAGGGAAAATGCTAGAGCATAGGCATGACCTAAACTTATCAGAGTATAAATATAGCAGCGGAAATTAAACAAGAGTTACAATAACTTCAATCCTAATATAAATACTAAGCAATTTACATAAGTTTAAAACTTGAGAAACTGTCTATCATATCTTGGGCAAGGCTTTATTCTTCTTGGCTTCACGGTACAGCATCCTGAACTCTTCTATCTATCTCCAAACCTGCAACACTCTGGCCATACGAATGCCCAGGGCGTAACATGCCGTCAGCCTTGGAACAAGGTTGAGCGAGAGTCCCAACTGTACAATAATCAATAAATACAAAACATCTCTCGACTCACGTCATAGTTTAGTATCTTAAGATATGGTTAATCTCTTATCAAAAGACGCATTCTCACCATGGACATAGCAGAGGTCTCAACAAGACAAGTAGAGAGATAAACATAACATCATAGAATACATTCTCCTTATTATATCCTCGTGCTTACAAATGCATGACCAATGCGACTTATTCCCAACTCTTACTTTTAAAACAGACACTTTTCAAAACTATTTCATTTTAAAACCAAAACTTTCCAAAACCAAATCATTTCGAACCAAACCCTTTTATTCATCAATTCAATCTCATCATTCACTTTCTCTTTCTCATCCACTTGACAACACGCGGTATATCAAGGATGATAACATGCTATAACAGCCGATTCATACTTATTCCCTTGATAGGCCGTCGGACGTCTTCACGACGCACACTATCTGTAAACAATGGAACTGGCACATGGGACATCTTCAACCATGTGTATACTCTTACCGGTCATCTACACAGCTGAGAAGTATATTAGAGCACTAGCCAGACGTCTTCAACGATACATGGGACGTCTTCAACCACGTATGCGCATAACCGTTCATGTCCACCCGGCTCATCAGTCGTTGATCCATCGGATCTAGAAATCACATCTCTTTCATATTTACATATCTCATCTTATTCACATTTTCATCAAGCACCTCTCTTTCTCATACAATGCATGCTAACACATGTCATGAAATGCAAGTGAGTCCACTACCGATACTCATATGCAAAACCACTTTCATTTCTCTTTATTATTAACATAGCTTGTGTTATCTAGTCCGGTTAACAACCATCGTAAAATGTGCATTTAACTGTTAGCAGCAGAAACATAACATATAAAATATGGATCACATAACATAGATTTGATACCAATAATCATATCGATAAAACCCTTGACATGCTCACGTATGCAATAGCATTACCATAACATGATTTGCATAGTCTTACAATTATTTGAATACATGTGACATCATAAATCAGCATATTACTTATACAAAACATCATGCAGTTAACTTTTAAACATCATATATTAATCTTATTAGGATTAGAATGAGGTTAGGAAACTCACCTCGAGTCACCAATCCTCGAAAAGCAGATAATCGTCAAGTTCTCTACACAAATAAACGAAATAAACAGTAGTAATGTATGAGTACTACTATAGGGGCAAAAGGGTAATTTTACCAAATGAGGTTATAAACCTCAAGGTAGTGATCTACGTGTCATTCTAAGTCCAACGCCATTGACTAGACTCAAATCGGAGTCTGTCGCATTTTACGAGGTAAAAGGTAGGGCTTACTACACTAATACCGGCTCTAAAAGACAGGCTGTATTTTTGACAGAGTCGAAAAGTCTTCAAACTTTAAGAGAATGTTCTAGACATTATTCTAAGACTCTGGGAACTGATCGCGTAATTTTCGGAGTCCTAAATTATTTATTATGAATTATTGAAGATAATAAATACTTTAAAATACCCGGAAAGGGATTTAAATACATAAATATACCTATACTGTGAAATCAGTACTTAGAAGTACTTTTATTAAATACTGGATATTAAAATACACTTTCAGTATTTATTTTATAATTTTCGGAGCTCCTTTGGTATTTTTAATAATTAATATACTCATAAAATAGCTCCGTAATAATTATTAAAAAATACTAGACTATAATATTAAACCTTTATAATTTACATTATATAATAAAATAGTCCTAGGGTCATTATCCTAATTTTCTAGAATTTATAGATACATATAGATATTTATTAACTATTTAAAAACTATTTAAAACTGATATTTATTATTTATATTAACCATATAAATATACAATATATAATATACAATATATATAATATAATAATGATATATAGAATATAAAAAAAATAATATTCTATAATATAAAATATTAAAGGTATAATTATAAACCATTTACAACAATTAAAACAATTTAAAACATTTTAAACTAATTAAAACTAATAATACTTATAATAATAATAATAATAATAATAATAATAATAATAATAATCCAGACCCGACGGGTCAAGACGAAGCTACCCGCCCCCCTATGGATCATCCGTTTATACTCACAAGGAAACCCATACGCGTGACGCGATGGGTCAAACCCGACCCAACAAAACCTAAATGGACTACCCAGATACACACTCACGCAAACCCAACCCGAGAACCCATTCGGCTTGATCCTATACCCGAACCCAAACCAACTCATACTCACAAACTAGTCCTACCCATTAACCCGAACCCGAACCAAACCTAACCCAAACCCAGAACCACTAACAGACTCAACACAATCCGAACCATACCCAACCAAACCCGCGACCCGGCTCGTGGCGTCAAAATGACGCCGTTCCACTAAGAATAACTCACGGGTTTTTAAACCCGGTCCAAGGCCAGACCCTTTCCCACTTATACATACAAACTGAACCGCCCCGTTTACCCGAACCCAACCCGACCCAAAGTCAGGCCAACTTCAAAACAACGTCGTGCTACTTAAGTTGGCCCACGGGTTAATTTAACCCAGCCCAAACCCAAACCCTGACCCATCTATACACACAAATTGATCTAACCCGTTAACCCTAACCCAAGCCGAACCTGACCTAAACCCAAAACCATTAACACTCACAACACAACCCGCCCCGACTACCCAAACCCGACCCGAATAGAACCCGGCATCAAAACGACGTCGTCCTACTTAAAAGGACCCACGGGTTTTCAAACTCAACCCTAACCCGTGACCTTTACTCGCTCCTAGACACAACATAACCCGATTCTAACCTAAACCTAACCCGGACCAAACCCGGGTGTTATAACCTGAATTCCCTTTTCTTCTTCGGCGAGCTGCTTGCCGCCGATGACCCGCGATTCGCCGAAGATACTTCTAATGGCCATATCTCTCTCTCTTCTCCATGAAAATTGCCCAAACCAATACTAAAAGGACCGGAATCTCCCCCTCTTTCACATACTACAAGCTGAACCCATGGTTATCTCGTTTAGAGCACCTACCAGACCATTATCGTTTTGAGCAAATAAAAGAATAATGGCCTGCATGGCTATTCAAACATGCACCAAATCAAAACCTGCTACAAGGGGGTTCTACTGGGACCAAGGGGGTCACAATGGTGTAACTTAGAGGCCATTTGGTTGGGTTCAAAAATTCGAGCTCTGATGAGGAGCTCCAATGGAGGTCTGGGCTTAACCAGAGCACCAGGCTCTGTTTGGCTAATATGTAGATGGTCCTAGGGATGCATAGATGACATGCAAGTACTCAGAGGTGAGATAGGGTGTGGGCTTACCTCAGATGGATTCGGGTTGTCTTCAATCCTCTCCGATCTCACTCTCTCTCTCCTCTGCGTTCTCTTCTTCCTCTTCTTGCTGCGTGGGTGTGGTGGTGAGGGTGAGATAGTGAAGGAGAATGCAGGGAGTGGATGAGTGTAGTGTACAATGTAGGGGGTGCGTGTATAGGCCGCGAGGGTGGGGGTTGATCTCTTCTTCTCTAGCGCTCTCTCACTCTCTCTAACACTCTCGGGGTCTCTCATCTATACACAATCTGTATACAGATTGTGGGCAGGAAGGGCGGCTCAAATGAGGGGGTGTTGAGGGTGGTAAATGAAAGGGTGAGGGGTTATATGTAGAGGGGAATAGGAGGGAAGTTAGCATGTGTAATTGGTGCACGCAATGTATGTGCTTGTGTAAGTTTATGTGTGTGTCCAAGGGTAGAATGAGTGGGGTCCACATAGGGTGGTGGTGTGGGTCCCACATCCCAGGTAAGTACACTGGGATGTGTGCCTGAGTCCTAAGGTACCTGTACTACTGACTATAAGTGATACAGAATATGTAAACCTGTACCAGGATGAGTGCGGGTCCAAATGTAGGTCTACCTAAGGTTTCTAATATAGAAATTATAAACACCGGGGTTATGACCATTCTAGTAGACTCCAGGTTAAAAGTATCGTCGTTGTCGTTAAGACGTTGACTGAGAATCCTATCTAGGGGTTTCTAATTAAGAAAATCCTAATGAACCTTCTGTAACCGTTAGCATGGTGATGTCACTAATTCTAGTTCTATGTTGAATTTCTAAGAGAAATTCAGGGTGCTACAGCTCCCGTCTAAACAAATGCCAGCTGTCACCTCGGGCAAACCAAGCGGTGCCTCAAAAGGTACGCGCATTAAATGCACAGAATGACGATTTGGTTACGATGCGACTGTTTAGTTACATTCATGCCAACCTCGTTAAATCCTGACCAGACCAATCACTCCTCGACATGTGGCAACTACTGACCCTAAGTCCCCGAGGCCACCGCTCGGTTCAACCCTCGGATAACCAAGGCAACCGACCCGGTCCCGAGTAATGTCCCAGGTGGGGTCCTGGACAGTTCCACGAATTGTACTGATTTCCAACGCTCATCTAATGAGGCATCACATTAGCCTTGGAAATTGGGGGCAGCTGATACATATAAAAATATTCATCAAGGATTAATCTCCGCCACTTCAGCAAGGAGTGCCAGGTCACCTGTTAATTGTGCTCGATGCGTGGCTATCCCAAGTCGTGTATCCAAAACCACTCAGTATCATCCGATCCCTAACCAATGGATCAGGGATTCTGCCCGGGTTCGCCCTGTTATAGAGGTTGTCTAGGAGCTCTTTATGACGTGCCCTAGAATGTCCTAGATAGTTTCCTATCTCAGTTAGAAGACTTATGGAAAGAGTAGATAGTTCCCTAATCTTGTTAGGAGACTCCCAAGATTTGTGTAATCAATTGCAGTTAGATTGTGGTGCCTAATTAGGCCACTTACCTTGTATGAGTGGTCTCTTGCATCTATAAAAGAGATCTTTCACCCACTTTAAGGTGATCGGAATCTTAACCAACAAAGTCATAGCTTTACATTGCACTTATACTCTGCCCTACCGGCTTCTGGTAGCTCCAAGCCATTGTTGGTTCAACAAAGACCCCCGGCGACTTTCATATCATTGTGCAAGTGCTTTGACACACCACGTGAATGTAGGTTCCTTCATTAACAGGGCCGAACCACACTTAAATCTCTCTTGATTAATTCTTCTTACCTCTAACCAAAATTTGGCATCATCTGTATGTGTCAAGCAATCTTTTATGAAAGAATTGTAGGAGAGATTGGTTTGTACAAAAAATCACATAGAATTGTAGTAATTCTATAAAAATAAAATAAATAAATATATTGAGTTGTGGGCAGTACCCCTGAACCCCATATAAACACCCACCCTCATTCAACTAAACTCCTAGATCCGCCACTGTTTGGAGTGATGGAACGATTGGATCATGTTTATGGGTTTGAGATATATACAACCATTAGTTTCTCGTAAGAGTTTTTTGTTTGGATACAACTCTCAGATTGGTATGTGGAAGGGTGTATGTAAAAAGGTGTATATGAAGGGGTATGACTTGAATAGATATATACTTTCAAAAAGGACTATTTGTCTAAGAGATATGTTGGTTGGCAAGAGACTTATCCATAACTATGTATGGGTCTATGTAAAGTCATTCCATACAAACAACTATTATACATACTATCACAACGTGATTATATATTGACAATCAATCAATGAAATAATATTCCTACCTGATCACCAGCCTCACGACAAGGGTTCAATCTCTTTCCAAATTCAATAGGGACCAACATTGGTATCAGAGCAAGGTTGAAAAAGGAAGAGGTATTTACATTAATTTGACATCATAATTTCTGGTCAGTATATTTGATTTCAAGTTTATAGATGAGCATTTATACAATGGCCACAAAAATAGTTTCAATTGATTCTTCCAAAATTGAAAAACTAAATGAGATTAATTAAGACCCGATTTGGAAAAGAAGAGTTTCTTATTTATTGATACATGATAAAACACATTATATCACTTTTACTGAAAAACCTTCTGGCACTGATGAAACTGGGAAGAAGAAAATTGAAAATTGGGAGGAAGACAATGAACTTGCTCAGGCTGCTCTGTTAAGCCATATGCAAGATGATTTGATTCTTGTGCTTGAGGAAGAGAATACAACCAATAAATTTTAAGTGCTTTAGAGAAGAAGTACAGTGGAAAATCTGATACTCATGTTCAACTTTATCTTAAAAAATTTAATGGCCTAATAATGTTAGAGGATTCAAGTGTAGTAGATCATGTTAATATATAGCTTTTATTGCCAAGGACTTGTCAACGGTGGAGAATCCTACCCCCGACAAAATGCAAGTGTCAAGCATATTAAATAGCCTACTTCCTTCTTGGGACTCTGTTGTCACATCGGTAAATTGTTTTGGTCATTATTTAACTATGGACACTTTACCAACCGTTCTAGCACTAGAGGAGGAGAAGAAAAGGCATCGAAATCCCTCAAATCATATGGTTGTAGAAGAAAGTGGGAGATCCACCAAGTAACCAAAAAATGCATGGAAAGGAAAACTATTCAAGCATGGAAAGAAAAAGTGCAAAAAAGGAGCATGCTTTAGTTGCATTGAATTTGGACACTATAAGGCGACATGTCCAAAATGGAAAAAAGACGAGGAAGGCACAAAGGAAGGTCCAAAGGGTGACTCTATGGAATTGGTACTCACTGTTTCAGAAGCCATGATAATGAGCCCACAAAGTGTGATTGGTGGATTGACTCTGGGGAAATAAGGCATATGTGCAAATCACAAGACAATTTTGTAAACATGTCTTCATTGTCCTTTTGGGAGAGCATAGATTGTTCATGGAAATAACACCTACAGTGATGTTGGGGTTGGTGATGGTAGAGTCATGTGTAATGGTTATACTTTTATTCTTCTTGATGTTTTATAGACACCTATACAATTAGAAGAAACCTCATATTTGTCACTATACTTGATGAAAAGGGATATGATGCACCTATACAATTAGAATGAACCTCATATCTGTCACTATAATTGATGAAAAGGGATATGAAGTGAGGTTTGCTTTTGGTTCTGCAAACATTAGGAAGGATGGTCATGATATTGTAAAAGGAAGTAAGGTGAATAAAATGTATCAAGTTATGATTATTAATAATAATAATTATAACACATATGTTTCTTCTTACTTGTTTGAGTCTACTTTTATTTGTCTTTATACATGGCATTTAAGATTAGGGCATACTATCTCAGCCCCAAAAAAAAATGTCCACATTTTCTTTTCTGGATGTCCCAAAATAAGTGTTCGCTGTCTTAAATTCGTATTTTTTTGCTGACTTTCCAAAACTACGCTTATAATAAAGATAAAGTAGCAATTTTGTATAGTCTCAAAATAAGCAAATAGCTACTGACGATAATGGATGGAAAGGCCACCACCTCCCCCTCAACAGAAGGGAGAACCTCAACATCAGAAGGGATTTCGTATTCCTTCTTAAATGCAGCCAAACCCTCATCGGAATTAAGATCAATTTGGGAAGCTATGAGTAAAAGAGTTAGAAGAAGAAGTTGATGCATTTTTAGACAAGATTATTTCGGTGACCATCTACAAGAAAAGCTAAGAGGTTTATATAGAGTTAGACGTCTACTTTAACACGTCTCCCAATTAATGGTGGGAAAAACTTACATCGTCTAATTTTTGGAGAAGATCTAAACCGTTAGATTAACAAAAACTAACCCTTAATACGGTGGCTAGGATCTAAAAAGTCGAGCGAATTTAATGCGATGTGACAGAATATATCACCATCAAATCAGGAGGTTTTTGCTAAGTGTTTAGGTTAGGTCATACTGTAATAATAGGATTTAGGTTTCAAAAACTTTAAATCACGCACAGCGGAAAATAGAGTTTATAAAACTTAATTGGCATGCCCGGATCTACTACTTATTAACTCTATCAAACTCAAATCAACTGCATTTAGGTTAGACAAAACTACGAGACCTAACAACGTAATCCACCCATTGGGGGCAAGTTGAGAAAGGGCTAACCCGAATAAGGTTAGAAACCTAAGAAGAAGGGGTAAAGGGGTAACCTAACCCCCAATTTTAAAATATAAGGGTTAAATACTATCTCTCCTTCCCCTAAATCAATTATAGTCTGGTTAGGGCCAGGAAACCTATAATCCAGGTTATTTGGAATTTTGCATGTTCTCTGATGGAGTCTAATTTCTTTTGGATAACGGTAGATGTGTTCGCAGGGCCATCATACTTATGATAGGACCCCTCTCCTCGAACCTCCAGTTCAATTCATCAACTATTCTAGTATGGAGAGTTAATGTGGAGGGCTCTTCAGAGCTGGTGTGTTTAGAAGAAACTAAGATGGAAGACATGGCAAGAAGGAGAGAAAATCTGACCTAGGTTACTAAAAAAATGCTTGGGCGACTTAAACGAGTCGTCTCCTTAAGCGTCACAAGCTCCTTTAAATCAATCGAAGCAATGTGATCATCAGTACTAGTAGATGCCCCCTTTTACTCAAAATCCAGACCTCGGGAACGCCAATCGATATCACTAACATTGTAGTCATTCTTACCAAACAAGGATGCGTGGGCAGGTGTATCGCTTCACTTTGAAAATGGAGTCGTAATCCAACGGTCTAAATTGAGACCAGAGGGGGGAGTAGTTTATATGACACCGTTTCACTATGCTACAAGATCCGGACACGTGGCAAGTAAGATGTGGAATGAGTGCAGCGTATACAACCACTATTGACTAAGTCTAGGACCAAAGAAGACTCGGTCCATGTATCCGTTAGGCCCAAAACAGAATAACTACCCATCATCCTGATAGATAGGAGCAAGAATCCTACTACGTAAGGAATGGGACACATGGTAGACGCCAAAGTGGTCATCCCCAACAGGAAACAGGTGTCTAGCCCCACGTCTGATTAGTTGATTATTGTGCCAAAATGGCCTCAGTCAGTTGAGGCTCGGCATTATATATAGTCAACAGAACTATAGAAAGGGTACATAATCTTTTCCCTCTTTATACTTCTTGCTAGCTCTTTTTCTCAAGAAACTGACTTAGCCATCGGAGGAAACTCAGGAAAGCACAACCTCCCTTTTAAGTCTTTCCTTTACCTTGTGTGTAGGATGAATTGCAGAGAAACCATCAGCTATTGTTCAGACCAGCAACCACATCAGCTCAGCCTGAATTAAGCAACCTCACTCTCCTTCTTATTCAAGCGTTGAACTATAAGCTCCAATGTTATGGATTTCAAAATTGGCTTTCTGTTTGAAACTTATTTTGCATATTAGAGATTCCATAGACGTTCCTCTCTTTGGAGAAATAATAAGAAAGTTGGACTCTTTATCTCTATATATGAAGAGTTCTTCTTTGGAAACTAGATCATAATTGTATTTTAAAAGATAAATAAATCTATCACGCCCCGAAACTGTACATACGATTCTAGGACATGTGGCATGCCACCAAGGCATGTCGCCAGGTCATTAGATTTTAATATAACACAATAGTAAAAGTTTTGACTCATGAACTCAACCCATTTCTAATATTTTCAAAGAGATTTCATAAATAAATTTACGAACACACCATAACGAAGTTCTTTTTGAAAGTAATACTTTTATGTTTCAAAGGATCCCAAAGGTACCGTCATGTTTAATAAGAAGTAAAACAAACACCCAAAGTGGTCAAACTAAGAGTCATGCAGGGGTGTTTTGGTTGGTCGAACTGCCCCATTCGACCGGTCGAATGACCCTTGGGCAAAATCCTTCCCTTGTTGCAGAATTTTTCTTAAAGTCACTCAACCACTTCGAATTTAACCAACTTTAAAACATTCAAAACATTGAGTTTAATCCATAAACATGTAAAAACATCATTCCAACACGAATCTAAGCATTTTGAGTTCATATCCACCTTTAAAATGAATTAAGGAGAGTGTAGAGGAAAATTCCGTTTCATGTTGAACTCTAAGAGTTAAACTCCGAGTCCATCATCTAAACCAACCAAAACAAGATTGAAAGAGTCACACATACCCAAACTCAACCATCTAAACACAAGATATATATTACATGATCCAAAATCCAAGTTAGTACAACAACTACACAACTAGAACAACCAAAGCTTTAAGCTAAACTACTAAATTACAAAATATAAACTAAGGATTGAGCTAATACCATAATCCTCAAGTTAAGACAATTACACCATATTGAAAGTTTCTAAATCAAAACATACAACTTCCAACATAGCTCCCAAACATTCCAAAAACCCCACGTTGTCTCGCCGATGCCATTTTATCATTTCTTCGATGCCTCGCCTTTATCACCTACAATGGTTATTCAATAACCACTACACTATATCAGCTATATATTGGTAAATGATAACAATTAAAAACATGAATAACAAGCATGCTCAATCTTATCTTTCTACATGTCACTATGGTCTCTAGGAATGCAAGTACCAGCCACCCTTTCACGTTAGCCCATGACTACTCTATTAGTTCACGCGACGAACTGAGCTACCCACACCTCTCTCATTCAGATGTGCGTTTCGATGGCCATATCGGCACCTAGTCACAATCTTGATGGCAAGCACAGGTTTTCCTTTTAGCCATGTATACAACTCAACATGCTCAAGTATTCATAACACCGAGGGATTTCACAATTAATACATAATCTAACAAAGTACTCTAAATTAGAGATATATAGACATGCTTAGCATCCCAAAGATCATCTCAAACATCTGATTATTTGTATTTCATAATCAATGTCACTCACCTCAAGGATTTTGCTCCTACTTGTAAAATTAAGAGCCCAGTGAGGTCAAAGTACAAATCCTACACAAAATATACAAGTTATAAGCTAAACCTCCGAATTGGGCCATAGAAAAACTGTCTCAAAAATCAATAAGATTAGTACTATCGCATTAGACTCACCTCCAGGAGTCCGAATATGTAGCCTGTTAAAAAAATTAACGTCGATGAGCATGTCAATCGGCGTCGTGAACATCGGCATAATTTTCGTAGAGATATTCGTATATCTCTTCTGTAAATCCTAACTAAGGAGGAAGAAGAAGGATAATTGTTGAGTCATGAGACACATGTCTCATGCATATAAGTTACAAGTATTAGTTTCTATTATGACCTCCCCATTATTTCTCTAATTTTGTAATTATACCCCTGCTAGATATAAAACTTATTAAAACTATCTCAAACTTAAATGGTTGTTTGTATATGTAATGTATGGGTCCCATAAGTGGTCGCACATAATATTATGAAGTTTCTAATTAACCTACTAATTTTACAACGTGTTCATTTCGCTCTCACAAAGGTATCCCTAATGGACCACATAAGTGATCTCTAATAATTAGTATGATATTTAAAAACATAATATCATATTCACAAATGCCATAATAAATATTTAAGCACATAAGAATTATTTTCCATATCTGTCCCATCACACGGTGACCTCTCATAACTATCCCAAATTGGGACTGCCACTTGGCTTATTTTTGGGATCCAAACTAGACACCCCTAAATCATATTAGTGAGTTAAACTCACTTAACATATATAATCACATCATGATTATAATGTTAATATGCATGATAAATGCAATTAAATATAACCCGCAGGAGCGAGTGTTACATCTCTCCCCTCCTTAAAAAGGAGTTTGTCCCCAAACTCGTGGTACATCAAGTCTCGAATAAGTATGGGTATTACTCTCGCACTTCCTTCTCCATTTCCCATGTGGCCTCCTCTACTAAGTGATTGTGCAACAATACCATGACTAATGGAATAGTCTTTGTCCTCAATACTTGCTCCTTTCTGTCAAGAATCTTGATTGGATACTCGATGTATGTTAAGTCTTTTCTAATTTCCAATGGCTCTAGTTATATCACTTGACTCCAATCTAATACACATCACCTTAGCATTGATACATGGAAAATGTTGTGCACATTTACTAAGTCTTGTTGTAGATCTAGTCGATAAGTCACTGGTCCAACTTTCCCAATAACCTCCAATGGTCCGACATATCTCGGATTCAATTTCCCTCGCTTCCCAAATCTTAAAACTCCCTTTAAAATTGACACCTTCAAAAATACATAGTCTTCTACCTCAAAATCTATCGATCTTCTCTTTATGTTTATGTAACTTTTTTATCGACTTTGAGCCGTTCTCAAACATTGTTGTATCACTTTGATCTTTTCTGTAATTTGTTGAACTATCTCAGGCCCTATTAGTTTCCTTTCTCCCACCTCAGTCCAGCAAATTGGTGATCTACATTGCCGCCCATACAAAGCCTCAAAGGGTACCATTCCAATACTAGATTGGAAACTATCGCCATAAGAAAATTCTGCTAGAGGCAAATGCTCCTCAGAGGCAAATGCTCCTCCCAATCACCCTTGAATTCCAGTACACATAATCATAACATATCCTCCAATATCCTGATTACCCGTTCTAACTCGTCATCGATCTTCGAATGGAATGTCATACTAAAACTCAATTTAGTACACATAGCTCGCTATAATCCCTGCCAAAATTGTGATGTGAATTTACCATCTCTATTAGAGACAATAGGTATTGAAGTCCTGTATAATCTCATAATCTCGTGCACATACAACTATGCTAGTTTCATTGGGTCATTGGTCTTGATTGGCTAAAAGTATGCTGACTTGGTTAATTGATCAATGATTACCCAAATAGTGTCATTCGACTTCCTAGATCTCAGCAACCCTGACACGAAGTCCATCATAATATTCTTCCATTTCCATTCTGGTATAGGTAACGGTATTGACTGTCCTGCTAGTCTCTAATTTTCTATCTTGACCTACTGACATTCTACACACTTGGCTACAAGCTTTGCTACTTCCCGTTTCATTCCTCATCACTAGTAAACTTCCTGTAAGTCCCAGTACATCTTTGTGCTTCCCGGGTGGATCGAATACTTGGTGTTATGTGCTTCTTCGAGAACTATTTCTTTAATTCCATTCACATTGTGCATAAAACCCGATTCTTGAACTTCAACACTCCGTTCTCAAAGGTGAACTCCAACTATTTAACCTCGGGTATACCCTTGTAAATCTTCTTTGAGTTGGATCTTGGAGTTGCTTAGTTTGAATTTTATCAACTAACGACGGTCGTGCAATAATTTCTAACATCAAAGCATCTCGAGTCTCTGGAAGCACAAACAATAACTTTGTCGTTTTGCATCAAGACACATCCTAATCCCCGATGTGAAGCATCACTATAGATATTAAACCCCTCAATCCCTGATGTAATAGTCAAGATCGGCACTGACACTAGTCGAGTTTTCAACTCCATAAAGCTCTACTCGCACTCCAGACTCCCCACAAAATGGTACATCTTTCCTCATTAGTCGAGTCATAGGTGTTGCAATTCTCAAGAAATTTTTCACAAATCTCCGATAGTAATCGGCTAACCCCAAGAAACTATGTACTTCTAACATATCTGTTGGCGGATTCCAATTTGCTATGGCCTCACCTTTTTGTGGATCTACTGATACACCTTTTTTGGATATCGCATGTCCTTGTGGATATCGCAGGCAAGCCTCGTTTTAACTTTTTGAAATTTAAATACGAATTGCCATTTAATTTAAAAAGGAAAATTAAGAAACCATTTTAAAACCAAACTGAAATTTTGGAAACCAGAGATTTCTAGGTCCGGGATTATAGAATGGGAGGGGAAGGAGCCTGGCGGACTAAAACACCCTCTCTCATCCTATCTCATGATAGGCCTCTGCTCAACATCCTTATAGTCGAATTAATAATCTAAGCATGCCCTCAATTAATGCATAGATATAATGTACATTTCACAAGCATGTTGAAAAGGGTACAAGACTGCTAACAATAAAAGGCATACAAAAGCTTACAAAACCAAGTAGATTCATCTAGCAAGCGAATCATACGTAATAGGGAAGAAAGGAACATACCTGGGATCTAGCTACAAAAGAAAATGCACAATGTATACAAATAAATAAAAAAAAAACCTAGAAAAAGAGTCTCTACCACATACATACACACAAGGCAAACCCTACTCTAAGGTGCCGCACATGAAGTCAAAAATCAATAAAAATCAAATGAAATAAAAATAAAGAGTGGTTCAAGAAGCCATAGCTTAATAGTACTATAAAAAAGGTTAGTTTGTATGCTTGAACATAAACAATATTAAATTCTCTCATATAACTAACAAAGATAGAGAAGGTTGACAGAAATCATGAATACTTCCCAACCATTGAAGTCACAACATTCCTATAGATATACAAGTCTCAACGGGGAGCCAATATAATATCCATATAGAAATGGCATGTCCTCACCATGGTTGAAGAGAATTCATAAATAATTTCAACCCATAACAATTTATTTGTATGATTTACAAGCTAAAGTTCTAAGATACAACTATCATGACTATGAGTATTGTGAAATATATGAGCATGAATAAGATATCAATCATTTATTGATTTAGATCATTTAATCTCTAGATTTGAGTTCAATTAATCATAATCAAAACATATTTCAAGCCTTAAGGCATTAGAAAATCATTTGGATCAAAGCCAGCAAGATTTACCAAATCTGTCTCAGGTTTTCAGAATTTAGAGAGAAGAAACCTGAGATTAAAAAAAAGAAAAATCATAGTTCTCATTCCTTGATTTCAAAGATTTTTTAGTATGTCATGACTCTATATGTCTAGTTTCTAAACCAAAAAGAAAATCAAGAATCAAACGGTCCAATCTCCGATAATTGAACCACAACTAGACATCACTCAGAATTCATAAACTCTCTATCCAGAGATCTTGTATGATTTTCTAACAATAGTAAACGAATCTGAATCACTTCAATCTTTTTAGAGGATTTTGTTAACTCATGAAACGTCATAAGAAAATATTTAAAGCTTAAAATGTTTGATTAAAGCTCTGATCCATTCATTTTAAAAAGATGTTACTCTTCTGAAACTCTCGACAGAGAACAATTGGTTTACAAAACCCATGACCAAGCCATGCTAACCATAAAATCTCATCAAAATGAAAATTACAGTGGTACATCTATGAGTTAGGAACAAATTCCAATTAGTCTTATCCAAATTTAATGGATCATGATTTAACGAAAAATCTTTGATCACAGGTCATCATTGGAATCACTACACCATGGCTGAATTGTCATTTCTCATTTTTGAACCATAACATCTAAGCCATGCAAATTGGCTTCTCCTAAGCCTAATCCCCCTCTCAAGTTAATGATCCTTGATGGATTTAAAACCTAACTTATCCATTCTTCCTCTCAAATTAATGGTCTTTGGATGTTTATATACTAATCCTTGCAAGTTTCAATGAAACATGAGATAGCTTCCTGAAACTTAAATATGATGAACCCAAGTCATGGACATGGACTTGAATACATCATTTATATAAACACAACAAAAATCAATCTAAAATTTCATGTAAACCATAATTTTATAGAAAATTGAGAGATTAAAATCAAGTTATCTCAATGAGAACTGGAAGATCTCATGAGTTTTCAAAAGAAGAGCATAAACAAAGACAAATAAAATCTAAGCCAATTGATGATCGAAATCAAATTCCTCTTTGAAAACATATTTCATATGGATTATGAAACCAACTAGATCCAAATCAACAATTATACATAAGAACTCAATCACAATTCAAAGTGGTGTGTGAAAAAGGGGATAGAGAAGAGACATTTTGAAAATGTGTAAAAAAGGTCTTGGATTTTTAAGAATTGCGATTGAATTGTAAAAGATAATGATATGGATTTAAAGTTTTACCTAGGGTATTCTCTGAACTTGATTGATTTAGGAAGATCCAAGCCTTACAAGCAATACTCTTCTTCTTCTTTCTTGAAGGTTCAAGGTCCTTCAATGGAGATTTGAAGAATTGGGTGAATTGGGTAAGGTTTCTATGAGGTTTTTGAGTTTATCTCTCTATATTTCTCTAAGAAAAAACTCAATTTTCCAATTTCATCTCCTGTCTCAAAGATTTAAGTATCATTACTAAGATTCAAGTCTACAACCTCAAAAATTGAGAGAAAAATAGGTTTTTACATACTTTGATTTTCTTAGGGGCTAAGATAAGGGTAGATAGGTCAATTTAGGATGGTGGCAACATGGTTTGCATGAGCTAAGAGTAGCAAACATGTACACAAAAAATAGCATCGTTTGGTGCATTCATTTTATCAAAGATTGAAAAGGAATTTTGGCTTAAAAAAGCAAATTAGCTCAGACTGACACTCAACGAAGATGAGGCAGCACTCTCTGAGTGTCATAATGGCGTTCACAGACTGCCATTCTTGTAATCCGACTGTCGCTGCACAGCAATTCAGCACTATTCAATACCTTAATTTGATTTTATGTCATTTAAGTAAATGTCATTTAATTTACTTAAGATATTAAATGTAATTAAGGAAATACCCCCCATTTGGATTTAATAAAAATATCCAAAAAATCAAATTACTTAATAAAAAAAAGTTAACTTTTCCTCCGATGGAAAAATTTATGAATTCTTGCATAGTTCTTCTTAAAGAATGTGGACGCGCAGGATTCCACTTCTTTTTGTTTTTGTTTTAAATTGATTTGGACCAAAGAAAGAAAAGGAAGGTCTATTGAAAACAGATACAGAGTCGCCACTTGGTCTTTAAGGAACCATGAAACCTAATTTTGACTCACCCAAATGGATAAAGGACACCGGCCCTTCATAACCAAAGAACTTGGCTCAGGGTTTTGGTACGAGAGAGGAAGGGGCCTTTATCGCGACTAAAACACCCTCAACTCGCCCCGTCTTTCGACGGGTCTCAATTAGCATCCAAATAATCATCTTATACTATGTTTGGTTCGATAAATAATGCTATGATAGTATATTACATCACACAAGAATTTTGAAATGGAAGATCGAAAGATAAGATATCATTCAAAAGATCAAAGCCAAATATCACACGATGCAAAAGTGAAAGATCACACAAATAAACCTAGGAAAAATTGTCTAATCACATATCAAGTAATTAAGTTTCCCTAATCTAAAGGGGACATGAATTGTTCTTGAAACAAATAAATCAAAAGGATCAAAGTATGCTTAGCAAGCTAGAATGATGCATGCTAATCTTTGAGAAAAGAAGACCTCTCAATCCCCGGATGGATGAGAAAGGACGATTAGATCGAGGGGAAATATGAACGTATGATCAAGTTCATTCCTTATAATCTTCTTTGATTAGGAGTCACAAAAGCCCCAAATCTTTGCATGGATGCAATGTATGTATCTAGAATGTGCCAAGGTTGTAGTGTGCTTTGTGTTCATGGATTCCTAGAAAGACTTAGAAGTCTAGAATGTGTATGAATGAATGAATAAAATCATCATAGGATATGTACAAATGTAGTATGAACTACTTCCTAAGACATGAGCTAATTTGGAGTGCATGTAAGCATCAAATCAAAGGGGGGAAGTAAAAGTGTGCTTGCTGTGAATAGTGGACAAAACAGTAACATGATCTTTTAGAAATTGAAAAGAGGGGTTAGGAATGTTTTCAATGCATGATTTTTTATAGAGATATTCCTTATTTTGTCTAGAACACAACTCAAAAATCCAATCTTTAATAACTATCACATATTGAGAGAAATCATATGAACAATGGAGGTTACCCAAAAACAGAGTTCGTACTGTCGACTGAAATGTCAAAATATCTTAGAAAATGAAAATAAATGATCTAGATGTCCATTTTATACAGAACGTTCCCTAAGACATTGAAGTTGAAGGGAAAAATAATTTAGGACCACCTTTGTTTGAAACGTTTTCTGTAAAACAAGTTGAAAGTAGACCAAGCTGCTGTGACAGCAAAAATAGAATATCTGGAGAGAATGTTTGGGTCCAAATGGACCATTTTCAAGTATTTCCAAGTCAAACAAAAAATCATGGGTGTTCTCTAATGAGTTAGGAAGACTTTACAAGTAGTCTTGCATCCATACATTGAGTATTGAGTTCTAGAGAAATCTTTGAACTCAGATCACTCACTGTTTTGAAGATTTTGGGAAAAAACTAGAGTTTTCTTTCTTGAGATCAAAATGAGGGGTTTTAAGAGGGGTTTTATAATAGAGGTTTTGAAAGTATATTTTCAACATCAAGTAGAGATTATGACCTCTTGAAATGTCAACATCAAACTCATCATCAAGAACACCCAATATTATTTGCGAGATTCATTTTCATTTGAACATAACTTCAAGGATACCTTGGAGGTATTGAAGTTATAATCATCATCTATCAAACATGTTTTTGAGGTCAAGAGCTACTATCCATAAGGATTCACTCACCTCAAACTTTATGTCATCATTTAGATGATGAAGAACAAGTAAGTAAATAAAGAAAAATAAAAAGAAATGAGATAAGAGGAGATGAACATTGTATGTAAGCAAGAAAATAAACAATCAATAGATGATATGCAATGGTGGAACCACAAGCATTCAACCTCTTATATATGTGTGTATGTGGGTGTAGATTGCTCTCTAAATCATTGGAAACTCAAAGAAGATGAAAAAAATGAATTAAAATCTTGTAAATACTAGTTTAGTTTTGAGAAAACTAAATAAAAATTCACATTTGGCTTGGATTTGAAGAAGAAAATCTTTATTTCTCTCTCTATTTCTTCCTAACTCTCTATATCTCTCTCTAATGACTTCCAAGTTCTTCTTCCAAATGGAAGCAAATGGCTCTCCTTTATAGGCCAACTTGGGGAGGTATTTTGGGTTTTAAAAAGTCTCTAATTGGTCAAATATCCCGGAATAATCAAAACTATGTCGTTTTATTTGTTGAAAATTTGAATTAAAACCCAAAAATTAACCAAAAATTACAAAAAAAATGAAAAATCACTCAGAGTGCCACCGCGGCACTTGGCCACTACCGCCGTGGTAGTGGGCCAGTGCCGCCGCGACAGTCAACTCCCCCGTTGACCAAAAATTGCATTTTGGCCCTGGAAACTCCCAGAATTCGCAAAATAACCCTATTTTGTCCGAAATTCACCGAAAATTCATACGAAATCCAAATTGAGATTGTGATATACCATTGGAAAGGTATTGAGGTCTACTTTCTATAAAAAATAGTTTGGAGTTGGGTCACTTTGGAAAGTTTTGCGGTATTCGCGATAAAAGCCGAATTGATCGCATTTTTCACCTTCAGAAATTCATAACAAATTCGTTTTAGATCCAAAAATTATGTTCGATATACCGTTGGAAAGCTATTGACCTCTAATATTTGATAAAAATATTTCAACGTCGAAAAGGGGACTTTGATTTTTGGTCAAACTTGCAGTCAAATCAGTCAAACAGTGCACTTCCAGGAAATTTCAGGAAGTTCTGGGAGCCTCCAAAGACTGACGTTTCCGTTCTATTTTCTTTTAAAACATATTTTAAGACTTTTCACATGATCTAGGATGATCTCAGAACTTTTGGGCGAATTTGGATAATTTTTGTCAAACCTTGGTCAAACCGGTAAACGGAGACTTTCTGGGAACTTCCGGGACTTCTGGGGGTCTCTGGGAGCTTACGATTTCAAATATTTATCTTTTAAAATACATTTTTTTTAGTTTGGAACAACATCGAATGATTTCTGAGATTCTGGGCCAATCCGGAGAGTTTTAAGCTTTTAGAGGCATTTTGGTCATTTCTTTGATTTCTTGAGAGTTAGAGGCAATATCTAAAAATCCGATCTTTCTAATCATCGAGGTTTGACATGCTTGTAGCCTCCTAAATCTGTTAGCCGAAAAAATGGGGTGGCTACAGTTTGCCCCTCTTTGGCATGAACTTGCGAGGCAACGCGTGTCGCAAGCAAGTGCCAAAGCCTTGAAGAGACAGGACTTTTGGAGGCTAAAGATTTAGGATAAAAACAAGTGCGTTGCAAAAAAAGTAGGAAAAAGAAACCAGTGCTAAGGCTAGTGTTGGTCGCGCACTACGTGAGCTGCCTACGTATCCCAAGGGGAATCAGACCAAGACATAGTTCGGGGCACAAAGAAACAAAACATGCAAATACACAACAATCAGGCGGATGCTATGCGGGGATGATGCTATGCAATGCATGAATGTGATATTAATTGTGTCCTATCATGTTTAGTGTTCTAATCCTAGTATGAACTAGTGCTGTGGGGTGTACCACTCCGAGTGGACTTGTGTCGTGCCTGTATTGTGTTCTAAAGTGCTTGTGGTCCTAGTACATGTGTTCTGTGTATTCGCCACTCTCAGTGGGCTTGGTGATCTACGCTTCGCTATGACTAATAGACTTGTGAGGGATCTGAACCTGGAGGTCTTACCCAAGGAAGAGCGTGGTGCTCAAAGTGATACTATGGTGCTCAAAAGAATGCTTATGGTGTGTTTGCCACTCCCAGTGGGCTTTGTGATTTGTGTGTGCCGCGACCGATGGTCTATGTGTCATGTTATGGCCAATTTGTTGTGTTGGGTAAAGTGACTCTCTAGACTTGACTCGTGCTCCCCTTAATAGTGATACTATGGACTCGGTGACTCTCAGAGTCTCAATGGTGCTTCTCAAATTTCAATGATGATCCTCAATTCTCAACATCGCTTATGTTGTTCCTCAAATCTTTGATGGTGCTTCTCAATGCTTCTTGATTCTCAACAGTGTTCTTCAAATCTTAACGATGCTCCTCGACTTTTCAAGGATGCTTTTCAACTCTTCTGATGCTCCTCAACAAATCTGATGCTCCTTAACACATCTGATGTTCCTCAACTCTTCAACGATGCTCCTCAACACATCTGATGTTCCTCAATTCTTCAACGATGCTTCTCAACAAATCTGATGTTACTCGACTTTTTAATGGTACTTCTCAACTGTTTTGATGTTCCTCGATGCTCCAATAATGCTTCTCAACTCTTCTAATGTTCCTCAATGCTCCAACAATGCTTCTCAACTCTTCTGATGTTCCTCGATGCTCCAACAATGATTCTCAACTCTCCTGATGTTCCTCAACACATCTGATGCTCCTCCTCGACAATGATCCTAAACACATCTGAAGCCCCTTCACTCTTCAAAGATGCTCCTGAACAAATTTGATGCTCCTTAACTCTTCAACAATGTTCTTTATCATATCTAATGTCCCTCGATACATCTGATGCTCCTCAACAATACACTTGGACTTTGAACCCTAAACACCTCAATAACACATCTTATCAAAACATCTGGACTCTGAGCCCTAAAACACATCTTATCAACACTCCTCATCAACACATCTGGACTCTGAGCCCTAAAACACCTCAACAACACGTCTCATCGACACACCTCATTAACACATCAGCAATAGTTTCTTGGTGTTGGCGATATTTCCTCTGATCAGCCACCTTGAGAAACAACTATCAGTTTGTAGTTTGCAACCACTTATAAGTTTATGCCACTCGTACCTGGGACACTTCTCATGTTGCGACCTTAACTGGTGTAGTAATAATGTTTTGTACTTCTGCTTGTATACAAAGTTTTTTATAATCGGGAATCACCTTTAACCCACACATTTGAGACCATCAGGACAAATGGACTTAACAGGAACGACAGGGAAAGTTGGGTTAGTTTGTATGAAACCTCGATCTCTGACACACTTTTGATCAGATTACTACTAACTCAAACAAAGAAGGATTGGCTTGGACATGAAATTCTCAAATTACCACGATCCAATGTGCCTCCATCATGAATGATGTACCGTTCATCATTTATGTTCACTCCTCATCTTAATATGACAGCACTTTGCTGATAAATCTGGTTTTTGAAAATTCTTCCCTATTGATCTAATCAATTCTCTACTTCTCCCAGGAAGTGCTTTGAATTAGTGCCTTAGCTTTTAGAATAAAAGATGCTCCATTTCAAAAATAATTAGGTGACTTGAAAACTCGCCCTTGGTGTGAAGGGATCATGTTAGGGAAATGGAGTTTGCCCCTAGTTTGAGGTGTAGGAAGTAGAATTCATAGGCAAATGAGGTAGGTGACCGAAGTTTGCCCCTAGTTTGGACAATGGTTTATTGGAGATTTTGGGCAAAGGAGGTCGGTGACCGAAGTTTGCCCCTTGTACGAAGGGTAGATAGTAAAATTTAGGCAAACGAGGCGGGTAGCCGATGTTTTCCCCTAGTGTGGGAGATGTTTTCTGGCTTGAGGCAAAGACCGTGACTTTAATCTCTCAGATGCTCATAACTTTTTCCTAGGCACTAGTGAGGTGACCTAGCGAGCTCTTTTGTCTCTTTTGTTATTGCTCACCTTGGATTTAGCTCTAATTTTTGCCTAGACGTCCTTTCGGATTTTTGACCTAGCGAGCCATCCTTCTTTTCTTTTTGAAAGTCCGCCTACGTACCCCCGAGTGGGGATCAGGTCCAACGTAGTTCGGGCCAGGACCTTGAAAGAAGAGGGGTTAATATTGATGGTGTCGACCGAACCAATGCGGTTGCCTACGTATCCCTGAGTGGGAATCAGGTCGAGCGTAGTTCAAGGCAAGGCTTGAAGGAAATTGGTTTGATTATGATGGTGTCGACCAAACCGAAGCGGTTGCCTACGTATCCCCGAGTGGAAACAGGTCAAGCGTAGTTCAAGGAAAGGCTTGAAGGAAATTGGTTTGATTATGATGGTGTCGACCGAACCGATGCGGTTGCCTACGTATCCCCGAGTGGGAATCAGGTCGAGCGTAGTTCAAGGCAAGGTTTGAAATAAGGGGTTTGAGGTATGAGGGTTTTTCAAACCAATCGTCAAAGAAGTTCAAACTTGGGTTACTTATGGTAGCCTTGAAGAGGAGGATTCAGTTTCCATCTCCCTTTCTTTTCTTTTTCTTTTTCTTTTTTTTTTTCTTTTTCTTTTGTTTTGAGGATTAATCCTTTTCACTTTCGCCTAGCCAATCAATTTTCCTTTTCACATAGTTGATTCATGTGAGATCTTCCGATCATAATCTCGAAATTCCAAAATATGCACGTCAGCTCTCGGGATTTATGTGTGGTCGTTCTGAGCCTTTGAAATGTGATCTAGGCACGTTTTTATGATGTACCTTGAATCGTACAATTCTCTCATTTGTAAAATCATTTTGGCTGGCTAGGGTCAGATCTTGGAAATCAATACCTTTCCAGCTCTAACTTTTGCCTAGGTGCCCTTTCGGGTTTTCAGTCTAGCAATCTTTTCTTTTTTTTTTTCTCTTTTTTTTTACTTCTGTTTTTATTTTTTTGAAAGTGGAGATGAAACTCACTAAAATGTTTGGCAACCATCAAGGACCAAGTTCGCACAGGTTCACATGGCTATCAATTAGGTTGGGCCCAAGGCTTTGAAATAATGGTGGAAACGGCGTTGGGCATGCCCCAAATCAGTCTCAAGTATGTCTTTTCGAGATTTGAGCAAAAGTATCTTTAAATTCTTAAAGTAAGACTATTAAATTCTCAGCTCTTCTTTGGGGTCAACGTGAAATTGACTTTGGCCTTTTTGGGATTCTGTTTTTTATTTTCTTTCTGTTTGATGCAAAAATTTAGTAGCAGAGTAATGTCCGTGGTGATTTGAAAAGTGACATTTTCAGTTCAGCGATTCATACACTTATGAATATACACATCAGAATAGGCAAAATGAGACTTCATTCCATCAGAAGAGAATGATTACATTACTCGATACAGACTCACAACAACTCGATGACAGACAGACTTGACCACAAGAATAAACTTGAAATATACTCAAAACATAGAACAGACTCGACCCGATCTCAAATGGAGTGTCGCAGTGACTCGGTTATTCTTCTTTTTTTATTGACAAAAGTTCCAAACACTATCAACTCATCGCGTAGCTTCAACAATCATTGGCCTCAGCAAAGGGGATCATTTGAAAGGACCGGCCAGGGGCTTAGGTGACATGGGGTTGAATGGGTGGTGGCTCAATGATTCTTCAGTTAATGAGGTCTTGGATATCATGGCGGAGACGTATGCACCGATCGGTGTCATGGCCTGGGCCTTGGTGGTAGGCACATCATTTCGACAGGTCATAGTTAGGTGGTGGGGGATTGGCACGAGGCTGAAGGAGTTGGAGGTGTCCCTTTTTTAGCAGGCGGCCTAGGGCTACGGAGGGGGAGATATCTAGCTTGGAAAACTCACGGGGTACCCTATTTTGGTAAGGGTGGCTAGGCGAGCTAGTTTGGTTTGTGAGTTGGTATGGTTGGGGAGAATAGGTCATGGGTTGGTTACTAAGGGCGTTGACATCCGAAGGGTTTCGGGAGTAGTTGGGCCTCTTGGATTGGCTTTGTGATTCTTCATTCTTGATTTTTCCTTCCCTGATCGCATCCTCAATTCTAGTCCCAATCTCAAACAGTTCTTCAAATGTTGAGATGGACTGGTATAATAGTTTCTCATGGTACAGTGGCAGTAGATTCTTGATCAACATTCGGACTTGTTCCTTTTCGACTGGTCGGTGGGTCATTTGGGCCATTTTGTTCCTCCATCTACTCAAGAACGCAACGAAGGACTCATTGAAGTTCTACCGTGTAGTCTCTAGATCTCGGATGGTGACATCGAGCTCTTGGTTGTAGGAGTAATGATCAATGACGACCTGGACTATATCTTCCCAAGTTCGCGTCTTAGAAACCTCCAAGGTCAGAAACCAGGATAGAGCAGCCTTGGCGAAGGTTTGAGGGAACAACATTGCGATGTGCTCATGGGTGCAGCCCATTGATTGGAAAACATTCATGCAGAACTTTACATGGCTCTTTGGATTCCCAGTTCCATCAAAACGATCAATTTCAGGCATCTTGAAGTTCTCAGGCAGCTTTAATTTGTTGGGCTCAAAGAATCCTTCCAAATCTAACATGTAATCGTCAACCCCCTTACTCTTTCTCAATATGTTCTCAAGCTTGTCGACCTTATCCAGTTTTTCTTGAATTTTCTTCTCATATGCAAGTGGCGGGACCCCTTGAAACAAATCTTCTTCTCTGCCATTCTCATGTATACCGACGGGAGGTGGTACAAACCTCGGTGGTGGTGGCGGCGGCATGAATCCCGGTGGTGGTGGGAACCCAGGTGGGTATTGTGGTTGTTGCTGTTTCAGTTCTTCCATAAAGGCTAAAACTTGGGCATTTCCGGTTGGTTTGGACAGGGTTTCGGAGAGAAACTGGCATAGCTGGGCATTTCTGGTTGGTTTGGACAGGGTTTTGGAGAGAAACTGGCATATCAGGGCATTTCTGGTTGGTTTGGACAGAGTTTCTGGGAGAAGCTGGCATATCTGGGCATTTTTTTTTAGTTTGGACAGGGTTTCGGAGAGAAACAGGTTAATATGGTTATATCTGGGATATCCGAATACAGTTTCTAGGAGAAACAGGTTGATATGGTTATATCTGGGATATCTGGACAGAGTTTCTGGGAGAAACATGTTAATATGTGGTGATGGTGTTCATATTGTCTAGCAGGTTTTCATACTCCTATGTCTTAGGACCGACAAACAAGGTTTAAGGTGTTTATCTATGTGAGCATGGAGCAGACATCCTTGTCATGGTGCCTAGGCAGGTCAACTCAATGTGATCACATGTGAGTGATTGCCTTGGGGATCATAAGAAAGAGGTTCTGCCTCATGCCACATAAGCGTCTACACCGCGCAGGTAATCCCGTCAGGGCATACAACAGTTATATCACATTGTCCTATCTGAAAATTAAGATAAATGAACAGTCCTATGAAAGGTTCTACAGGAATCTATATGCAAAGGCTGGGTTTAGTCAAAGAGGATCCATTGACGAGAGTTCCAATATACCGTCAGAGAGACAGTACGGAGGTTTTTACTCTTTTTGATATACCTTGGAAGGTACAGTATCAACGGTGACTTATGCCATGGCACAGCAAGACCTGAACAATGTCAGCGCCGCGTTTCAGACACAGTCGGAGGGGGGAAATGCAAGAGTGCAATGCGGTGAACCAGACACAGTAAAATGATGATTTTAAGGATGCTTCTTATGAGTCAAACCTCTCTATTATTTTGTCTTGAAAATAAATATCCCCAGCAGAGTCGCCAGATTGTGGACACGCGGGATCCCACTTCTTTTTGTTTTTGTTTGAAATTGATTTGGATCAAAGAAAGAAAAGGAAGGTCTGTTGAAAATAGATACAGAGTCGCCACTTGGTCTTTAACGAACCAAGAAACCTAATTTTGACTCACCCAAATGGATAAAGGGCACCGGCCCTTCATAACCAAAGAACTTGGCTCGGGGTTTTGGTACGAGAGAGGAAGGAGGCTTTATCGCAACTAAAACACCCTCAACTTGCCCCGTCTTTCGACGGGCCTCAATTAGCATCCAAATAATCATCTTATACTATGTTTTGTTCAACAAATAATACTATGATAGTATATTACATCACACAAGAATTTTGAAATGGAATATCGAAAGATAAGATATCATTCAAAAGATCTAAGCCAAATATCACACGATGCAAAAGTGAAAGATCACACAAATAAACCTAAGAAAAATTGTCTAATCACATATCAAGTAATTAAGTTTCCCTAATCTAAAGGGGACATGAATTGTTCTTGAAACAAATAAATCAAAAGGATCAAAGTATGCTTAGCAAGCTAGAATGATGCATGCTAATCTTTGAGAAAAGAAGACCTCTCAATCCCCGGGATGGATGAGAAAGGACGATTAGATCGAGGGGAAATATGAACATATGATCAAGTTCATTCCTTATAATCTTCTTAGATTAAGAGTCACAAAAACCCCAAATCTTTGCATGGATGCAATGTATGTATCTAGAATGTGCCAAGGTTGTAGTGTGCTTTGTGTTCATGGATTCCTAGAAAGACTTAGAAGTCTAGAATGTGTATGAATGAATGAATAAAATCATCATAGGATATGTACAAATGTAGTATGAACTACTTCCTAAGACATGAGCTAATTTGGAGTGCATGTAAGCATCAAATCAAAGGGGGCAAGTAAAAGTGTGCTTGCTGTGAATAGTGGACAAAACAGTAACATGATCTTTTGGAAATTGAAAAGATGGGTTAGGAATGTTTTCAATGCATGATTTTTTATAGAGATATTCCTTATTTTGTCTAAAACACAACTCAAAAATCCAATCTTTAATAACTATCACATATTGAGAGAAATCATATGAACAATGGAGGTTACCCAAAAACAGAGTTCGTACTGTCGACTGAAATGTCAAAATATCTTAGAAAATGAAAATAAATGATCTAGATGCCCATTTTATACAGAACGTTCCCTAAGACATTGAAGTTGAAGGGAAAAATAATTTAGGACCACCTTTGTTTGAAAGGTTTTCTGTAAAACAAGTTGAAAGTAGACCAAGCTGCTGTGACAGCAAAAATAGAATATCTGGAGAGAATGTTTGGGTCCAAATGGACCATTTTCAAGTATTTCCAAGTCAAACAAAAAATCATGGGTGTTCTCTAATGAGTTAGGAAGACTTTACAAGTAGTCTTGCATCCATACATTGAGTATTGAGTTCTAGAGAAATCTTTGAACTCAGATCACTCACTGTTTTGAAGATTTTGGGAAAAAACAAGAGTTTTCTTTCTTGAGATCAAAATGAGGGGTTTTAAGAGGGGTTTTGAAATAGAGGTTTTGAAAGTATATTTTCAACATCAAGTTGAGATTATAACCTCTTGAAATATCAACATCAAACTCATCATCAAGAACTCCCAATATTATTGGAGAGATTCATTTTCATTTGAAGATAACTTCAAGGATACCTTGGAGGTATTGAAGTTATAATCATCATCTATCAAACATGTTTTTGAGGTCAAGAGTTACTATCCATAAGGATTCACTCACCTCAAACTTCATGTCAACATTTAGATGATGAAGAATAAGTAAGTAAATAAAGAAAAATAAAAAGAAATGAGGTAAGAAGAGATGAACATTGTATATAAGCAAGAAAATAAACAATCAATAGATGATATTCAATGGTGGAACCATAAGCATTCAACCTCTCATGTATGTGTGTATGTGTGTGTAGATTGCTCTCTAACTCATTGAAAACTCAAAGAAGATGAAGAAAATGAATTGAAATCTTGTAAATACTAGTTTAGTTTTGAGAAAACTAAATAAAAACTCATATTTGGCTTGAATTTGAAGAAGAAAATCTCTATTTCTCTCTTATTTCTTCCTAACTCTCTATATCTCTCTCTAATGACTTCCAAGTTCTTCTTCCAAATGGAAGCAAATGGCTCTCCTTTATAGGCCAACTTGGGGAGGTATTTTGGGTTTTAAAAAGTCTCTAATTGGTCCAAAATCCTGGAATAATCAAAACTATATCGTTTTATTTGTTAAAAATTTGAATTAAAACCCAAAAATTAACCAAAAATTACAAAAAAAATTGAAAAATCACTCAGAGTGCAACCGCGGCATTTGGCCACTGCCGCCGTGGCAGTGGGCTAGTGCCGCCATGGCAGTCAACCACCCTGTTGACCAAAAATTGCATTTTGGCCCCCAGAACTCCTGGAATTCGCGAAATAGCCCTATTTCATCCGAAATTCACAGACAATTCATACAAAATCCAAATTGAGATTATGATATACCGTTTGAAAGGTATTGAGGTCTATTTCCATAAAAAATAGTTTGGAGTTGGGTCACTTTGGAAAGTTTTGCGGTATTCGCGATAAAAGCCAAATTGATCGCATTTTTCACCTTCAGAAATTCATAACAAATTCGTTTTAGATCCAGAAATTATGTGCGATATACCGTTGGAAAGCTATTGACCTCTAGTATTTGATAAAAATATTTCAACGTCGAAAAGGGGACTTTGATTTTTGGTCAAACTTGCAGTCAAACAGTGCACTTTCAGGAAATTCCGGGAAGTTCTGGGAGCCTCTAAAGACTGACGTTTCCATTCGATTTTCTTGTAAAACAGATTTTAAGACTTTTCACATGATCTAGGATGATCTCGGAACTTTTGGGTGAATTTGGATTATTTTGGTCAAACCTTGGTCACTTTCGGGACTTCCGGGACTTCCGGGGGTCTTTAGGAGCTTACAATTTCAAATATTTATCTTTTAAAATACATTTTTTTTTGTTTGGAACAATATCGAATGATTTATGAGATTCTGGGCAAATTCGAAGAGTTTTGAGCTTTTAGAGGAATTTTGGTCATTTCTTTGATTTCTTGAGAGTTAGAGGCAATATCTAAAAATCCGATCTTTCTAATCATCGAGGTTTGACATGCTTGTGGTCTCCTAAATCTGTTAACCGACAAAATCGGGTGTCTACCAAGACCTTTCGATTTATCAACATTCCCTTTTACTTAAAAATTCTTAAAAATAATTTCTGGCATAAGGGAGACCCAATGAACAATTATCGGGGGACTTTTCATCTCAAAATTCAAAATTTTTACGATTGACCATCTTTAACCCGTTGACTTTTCACTGGGCCAACTATTGACTTTTGTTGACTTTTTCGGGATTCATGCCGAATTTCTTTCCTTTTGAAAATAGTTTTAAGACGCTCCCAGAATGATGCCATTTTTCTCAACATATTCAAAACTCATGGTCTACAAGGTGACGGGTAGATGGGAATTTTGGTATTTTGGCTGAAAATGGCAATTTTTGGACCGAGATTCTGCTTGGAAGAGCATTAGATTGCTTGCAACAGTCTTGATTCCGACAAGACATATTCATCATTGAACTCCAGAGGTAAATCCCCCTAAGTTTAATAGTTCGGTCAAAATTGGGTTGTCTACAGTCCCAAGAATTCAATCTCAGTCAACCAAAACTCACATTTCTTCAACTTCCCATACAGCTTCTTTTCCCGAAGTCATTGTACAATCAATCAGAGATGCTTTTCATAGTCTTCTACACTTCGAGAATACATCAAAATGTCATCTATGAAAATGATCACAAACTCATCTATGTAGTCTTTAAATACTCAGTTCATTAAGTCCATGATTGCTGCCGGCGAATTAGTAACCCCAAATGGCATAACAAGAAATTTGTAGTGGCCATATTGAGTCCTAAATGCAGTCTTCTCTACATCTTCCTCTTTCACCTTTAATTGATGGTAACCGGATCACAAGTCTATATTAGAAAACACTTGAGCTCCTTGACGTTTGTCGAATAAGTCATCAATTTTGGGTAACGGGTACTTGTTCTTAATGGTGAGCTTGTTAAGCTCATGGTAGTCAATACACATTCTCATAGTTCCATCTTTCTTCTTAACAAACAAGATATGTGCATCCTACAGCGATACACTAGGTCAGATAAACCCCTTGTTCAATAGCTCTTGCAGCTGAATTTTTAATTCTTTAAGTTCCACCAGTGCCATTCTATCTGGAGTCTTCGATACCGGTTGAGATCTTGAAGCTACTTTAATGGTAAATTCAATTTCTCGTTCAATCCACCCATCTGGCAAGTCTTTTGGAATTACATCCGAAAACTCCCATACTACTAATATATCTTCAACCTTAGTACCCATAACAAGTGTGTGAATTATAGAGCATAAGAACCCCTAGCACCCTTATTTCAAAAATTTGCTCACCTGAATTGCTGATACTTAGAATGGTGTTGCTACGACACCAATTCCCTAAAAAATAGACTCTCCCTGTCCTGGTGGTCAAAAAATAACTCTTTTTTGTTCATAATCGATTGAGGCTTGGTTCACAGATAACCAAACCATACCTAGAATTACATCAAAATAGTTAACAGTCAACGGTATCAAGTCAACGGTCAACTTTCTATCATCTACTTGAATGTCACATGCGTTGAAAATCGAAGATGTCATCATTGGTTTGCTAAGAGGTAAGGATACCAACAACTCATATACTAAAGGTTCGGACATGCTATCTAGATGTTTAACAAACTCATGTGGAATAAACGAATGTGTCAATCCCGAATCAATTTAGACATGAGCTGAATGTGAGCAAATCTGTAGGATACCTGATACAATGGAGTTAGAGACTGAAACATCTCCTAGAACTAATTGGTAAAACCTCCCTTGCCTTGGCTCATCACCTTTCCCCTTGTCCACGTTTGTTCTGGATCTTGCCCCAGTTGTTGCCATCGAACTTGTTCCTTGTTAATTTTTGGTTGGGCAATCCTTGGATTGATGTCCCGACATACCACGAGTGTAGCATCTTCCCCTTATATCTTGACTAGAACCTCCCGTGATCTAAGCTCTGAATTGTGGACAAAATCTTACAACACGACCCAGCGTCTTGCAAATATTGCACACCAATGTGAGATGGCAAACTCCCGCGTGTCATATATTACATATCGAGCATAATGGAGTGTTCTCCCCAGATTAGATACTTCCCCCTTGATTTCTTGTGCCGGAGCATGAACCTAGTAAGAATGAATTTTTAGAAAACCCCTAGCGTTTCCCTTGTTGTACCTGCTTGAACTTCTCAATATCCCTTTCCACTATCAAAGCCATATATTGGACATCGGCTACCTATTAGTGTTAGAGAGTATCAACATGGCTGGAAATCCCTCAATCCCTCCTCAAACTTCCGACCTTTGTCTACCTCCCTTGGCACGGATTGGTGAGCAAAATAAAGCAAATCGTTGTATTTTGTATCATATTCGTTAACGGACATATCTTCTTGTTGTTGATTGGCAAACTTCCATGCCATTTATGTTTTTGCATACGCTGGAAAGTACCACTTGTTAAACTCCTTCTCAAACTTTTTCTATGTCTCAGGTGATTCTTGAGCAAGCTGATTAGTCCACCAATTTTGAGCTCCCCTTTAAGGGTATTGGTGGCACACATGATCTTTTCATCATTGGTGCAGTTCACCGCTCAGAAAATATGATTCATGGCCATTAACCAACGGTCAGCTAACAACGTATCCGGACCTCCCTTGAATTAGATTGGCCTCCACTTATAGAATTGTTCAATGATTTCCTGTTCTTGTCATGGTTAAGGGTCTGCTGGTCTTTCACCTTGCATGAATACCTGGTTACTTACCGATATCACAAAGTTACTCACTGCATCTGCTAAATGGTCCATTCTTAAGTAAAGTGAACGTTCTCGGTTTGGGTCTGCCATTTCTTACCTGCCAATCAACTCACATAAATATTATGCATGCTATGCCAATATAACGTACAATATTTATATATCAACTTCATATCACAACATTATTATCCATATGCATTCATGCAATGCATCTAATTACTCGTCATAGTCTCGTTCACTCAAGTTGTTGTCTCTCGTACCCAAAGTTCTAAGCCTACTGCTCTGATACAACTAAATGTTACACCCCGAAACCACACATACGATTCTAGGACACATGGCACGCCACTATGGCACATTCTCATGTCATTTGAGTTCTATAAAACACATTAGTAAAAGTTTTGACTCATGAACTCAACCCATTTCTAACATTTTCAAAGAGATTTCATACCTAAGAAATTTCGTTTTCAAAAGTAACACTTTTATGGTCCCAAGGGGTCCCAAAGGTACCCTTATGTTTAATTAGAAGTAAAAGAAAACACTCAAAGTGGTAGAACTAAGAGTCATGCAAGGGGTATTTCATCTGGTCGAACAGCCCTATTCGACCGGTCGAATGACCCCTAGGTAGAATCCTTCCACTGGTGCCGAATTTTGCCTAAGGTCACTCAACCACTTCGAATTTAACCAACTTTAAAACATTCAAAACATTAAGTTTAATCCATAAACATGTAAAAACATCACTCCAACACGAATCCAGGCATCTTGAGTTCCTATCCACCTTTAAAACAAATTAAGGAGAGTGTAGATGAAATATTTGTTTCATGTCGATCTCTAAGAGTTAAACTCTGAGTCTGTCGTCTAAACCAACTAGAACAAGATTGAAAGAGTCGCACATACTAAAACTCAACTAACTAAACAAAAGATTTATATTACATGATCCAAAATCCAAGTTAGTACACCAACTGCATAACTAGAACAACCAAAGCTTGAAGCTAAATTACTAATTTACAAAATATGAACTAACGATTGAGCTAGTACCATAATCCTCAAGTTAAACCAATTACACCATATTACAAGTTTCTAAATCAAAACATAAAACTACCAATATAGCTCCCAACCATTCCAAAATCCCCATGTTGTCTTGCTGATGAAATTTTCTCATTTCTTCAATGCCTCGCCTTTCTCACCTATAATGGTTATTTAATAACCACTACACTATATCAGCTATATGCTCATAAATGACAACAATTATAAACATGAATAACAAGCATGCTCAATCTCATCTTACTACATATCACTATAGTCTATAGGAACACAAGTATTGGCCACCCTTTCGCATTAGTCCATGACTACTTCATTAGTCCGCTCGACTAACAGAGCTACCCATGCCTCTCTCATTCAGATGTGCGGTCTCATGGCCATATCGGCAGCTAGTCACAATCTTGATGGCAAGCACAGGTTTCCCTTTGCCCATATATATAATTCAACATGCTTAAGTATTCATAACACCGAGTTATTTCATAATTAATACATAAGCTAACAAAGTACTCTAAACATGTGAATCAGAGATATATTGACATGCTTAGCATTGCAAATATTGTATCAAACATCCAATTATTCATATTTCATAATCAATGTCACTCACCTCAAGGATTTTGCTCCTACTTGTAAAATTGAGAGCCTAGTGAGGTCCAGGTACAAATCCTATACAAAATATAAAAGTTATAAGCTAAACCCCCAAATTGTGCCACAAAAAAACTATCTCATAAATCAATAAGATTAGTAATATCGCATTAGACTCACTTCCAAAAGTTTGAATATATAGTCTGTTTTAAAAATGAACGTCGATTAGCACGTCAATCGGTGTCGTGAACTTTGGCGTAATTTTCATCGAGATATTCGTATATCTCTTCTATAAATCCTAACTAAGGAAGATAAAGGATAAGTGTTGAGTCATGAGACACATGTCTCATGCACATAAGTTACAAGTGTTGGTTTCTATTATGACCTCCCTAACATTTATCTAGTTTTGCACTGATACCCCTGCTAGATATAAAACTTATTAAAACTATCCCATATATTATGTATGGGTCCCATAAGTGGTCCCACATAATAATACGAAGTTCCTAATTAACCTCTAATTATGCAACGTGTCCATTTCGCTCTCACAAAGGTATCCCTAACGGACCACAGAAGTGATCTCTAACAATTAGCATGATATTTAACATAATATCATATTCACATATACCTTAATAAACATTTAAGAACATAAGAATTATTTCCCATATTTGTCCCATCACACGGGGACTTCTCATAACTATCCCAAATTGGGAGTGACACTTGGCCTCTCTCTGGGTTCCAAACTGGATGCTCCCAAATCATCTTAGTAAGTTAAACTCACTTAACACATATAATCATATATTATTATAATGTTAATATGCATACTAAATGCAATTAAATATAACCCGCGTGGGTGTTACAATACATAATCTATTAAGATCAATACGATTTCGATATATCAAAGACTCATCTATCTCAACAAACTTGATAGCAGACTTAGGGGGAGGGAAGAAAATTTTTGTTTTGTCAGCTAGCTCTGCATCTAGGCTATTATACGTGTGATTCAAATATGTACATATATTTATATATTATCAACTTTTATTTGCGAGATTATATGACTAATAACACTAGTGTTCATCCACTTACAAAATAGCATTAAAACTGAAAATTAAGTATTGAAATTTAAGTGCTAAATTTTAAGTACTGAAAATTTTAAGTGATTGAGCTTTCAGTACTGAAACCAGTATTTCAACTACTGAAATAGACTGTATTTAGTGATTATTTCCAGTAAAAAATTTTAATTAAAATTTTCAATGGGTTTGTGGCTGTTTTTTCAAGTAAGTGGTACATTAAAACAAAATAAGTGCTGGAAATTCATTTTATTATTTAATTAGGTTATCAAACATACCCTTAGACCAACCATGTTCATTTGGGTAAATTACATTTTTCACCCACCAACATTGGGGCCGATTTCACTATAGTCACTTTTTTATTGCTTAGCAAGAAAGATTTTTTATTAAGAGGACAAAAGTCCAACGATAATACAAGTTGGCAAAAAGCCAATAAATTCCCAGCTGTAGAATCACCCCTTTCATAAGCCACAAATCAACCTCAATTGGAATTACAGAAAAAAAAAAAAAAAAAAAAAAAGTAACACTCCACCCAAATTTGAAGACCACCTATTTATTACCAAGAAAAATAGCAACGAAACATCACTATATTACCTAAACCAATTAAGTTACATCCACCTCCAAATATATCTGCAACAAAAATAGCATAAGCCACAAAAGAGCCAGCAACTTAACAGCAAAAACAAGTCTCTCCACCAAACTCATAGACATCCTATCCTATGCCTAAAAAGAGTAGGATTTCCTCCATAACATTAACAAAAATAGAGCAGATCAGAAATCCCATAGCAAAAACAAAAGCACTATTCCAAAACAGCAGCAAGAGACACGCTAGTTTTACTATAGTATCTGTTTTATCAATTTTAGTTAGTGATGATGCCAAAATTTAGGTAAGGAGAAAAATAAGAGTGAGATAATGATTTGTATGTGGTTCAGTCCTGTTAATGAAGAGACCTACATCCACGTTGTGTGTTGGAGCACTTCTACTATCAAATCGCCAGGGGTTTTTGGTAAACCAACAATGGAGGTAGAGCTACCAAAAATCTGTCGGGCATGCTTTGGCAAGAATAAAAAGTTGTGTGCGCTTGTGTGCTATACCCAAGTGTAGGTAATCGTGCAAGTAGTAATCTGGTTAAGACCAGGTCGATCCCACAGGGAAGGTTAATAACTAAATACCTAGATTAATCTCTAAGAAGAAAATAAAAATCAATATTCGAAAGGTTGTAGAACACAAAGTTCCACGACGTGACTATTACTAAAGCAACTAAATTAAACTAATAATTAACTAATTAAATAGAGTGATATTTTAAAACGGGTTTTTACTTAATAAAAGGGAATGTTGGGATTACACGAATCCACCGTGACCTAGCCATCTACCATGCAATTACATTTAAGCTCTAAGGAGTGTGTCTATCTACTATATTCCGTTTTTTCTAAAGATAGAGATTCAATAGTCCGTTCATAGCCAGGACTAGATCATCACATTTATTTCCAAAACACATGAAGGTGGTTTAAAATAATAGTTAAGTCTCACATTCTGATTGGTGTTAGCATTCAAAATGGTTTGCAAAAGTTATTGAAGAAAATTACCTTAAGGCTTATAGTAATGAAACTCTTTTGACAAACTGAGCATTTGGGGACAGTTTGATAACAAATCTCAAAAGCAGAAAGTTTTGGAATACTGCAAAAAGACTCTTCAAGAATCTAAAGGTTCGATTGATCGATGCGCTTTCGATCGATCGAATATTAGCATTTCTTGAGCGATCAAAATGTCTTCGATCGCTTGACTATGCGTCTGCTTCGATCGATCGGACTACTTCGATCGATCGAGTGCATGTTTTATACTGTTGCATGGCAGAGGCTGGAGATCACTGTTTCATCGTGATCTCCCAACCTGAGGACTACTCACACATGGTCTGGAGTGTCATAGATTCAATTTCAACATTAATATTCATTAAAGTCCTATTTGGTTGTGGTTTAAACATAAAAAAAATAATGAAAACTAATGATTTAACACTAACTATCATGCAAAGCTATAATCTGATAGATTAAACTATGACAAACTGTAAGAAGAAAGTAACTAGAACAATAAAATGTAACCTGGACTGCAGAACTTTAATTAAACTTAAGAGAATCCAAGCCAAAACAATGATAATCCTTGAAAAACCTACAAAAAAGATTAAGAACAAAGCTCTCTACTCTCTATAAACTGTTCAAAAACAAAGTAGGCATCCTTTTGGACGTGAACAAAATGAGTATATATACATAAACCTAAGGCTAGGTTTAAAAACTCTGTCTCTGCTACGTGCGCATAAGTTCTGATAAAAGGCATGTTCGATCGATCGAACATCACTCGATCGATTGAACTTTTGGAACCGTCGAGCACTTGAACCTTCTTCGATCGATCGAAACCTCGATCGCTTGACTGATCTTCGATCGCTCAAGACTCGCTTTTCATGTTTGAATTGTCTTCCTTAAAATCAAGCATCCCTTTTATCCTGCTTAATCATTTCTTCACACAGCAAGCAGTGATCTGCACAAATTATAGCTAAAACAATATAACTTATCATAGATTAATCATATTATGTAAAAGCTAGCATTATAATCCAAATTCCAAATTTGCAAGGGAATTGTCGACTAAATCAGTGTATTTCTTCATATTAGCGCGGTTGTATTTTACAAATACCCTTGCTTGTCACAACCCCCAACTAGCGAATTGCTAGTCCCTAGCAATAAAGCAAAAAATAAAAACAAGCTAAACTATTATTACAACGACTAGACTAAAACAAAATAAACTAAAGCAACTAATCTAAATAAGAAGAGAAACTACCTAACTCACTTTCACAGGAATCGCGGTTGCATTTAGCGAATGCAACGAGCCATTAAAACCCTAGGTTCCCCCTAGTGGACGAGTGTTGTCTCGTGAGGGTTTATAGTGAATATACCCACAAAATTCTCAATTTTAAATTCAAAAAGACATAGAAAAAATTTTAAACACTCTCTTCTATTCAACTGTTAACTTAGCTCTACAAAGATATGTTAACCTCAAGCAAACCATGAAAGAGACTCACATACTCCTCATGTCACTAAGACAGATATAACATATGCATCATAATTATGTATCTGTGTGTGTGTGAAGTTAACAGCTATGCATCCTACCTTATTTAGAGTTGTTTTGGACTATCGTACCTCTAGAACCAGTAATTTCAACTCAATTCTCACCTAGGTTTACACTAAAAAAAAACGTCTCACAGAAACTGGCTTAATAATGATCGTACGTGGTATGAAAGCTTTGATAAGAGTGAATTTCTGGATAGTAAAAGGTTTTATACTCGACTTCACAAAAGACGGACATTTAGAGTGTATAGTCTCATGAAAATGATGTAACTTACTAGACGAGCGAACTACTGTGGATAACTCAACTTACACGTTTGTGTTCAAACTAAGTCATTTAAGAATCATTAAGACTTTAGAATTTTGGGTTTTATTGTAGAAGATACAGATGATGGATGGAAAGATTGTGCGTCTTAGCATATGATAGTGATTATCATCTCATTTTATTCTCCTTTCATTCATTTCACATCTCCAACCAATTTTTATCCTTTCATATTCTCTTTTTTTTTTGATAACTTCCCACAGCTACTCTCCTCCAATCACAACTTTGACAGTTTTCTATTATTGGATGCGCAATGAGGTCATTTCGAGTCAAGGTGCAGGATTTGGGGTTTATATTCCATAATGGATTGGGTATTATTCAGTCAGTATGGGGTTTTTGAAATAGAATGGTTTCTATAGGTAAAGGGATATGGATAGTGGTAGGAAATAGATGACGATGGCTTAAATCATTTTCATAATTCTTTAGTTTTAGCACTTCAATGTTTATTGAGTTTGGTTGGTAGATCCTGAACGTATTCTCCTCTAATAAGCAGCAAACTTTGAAAAGTTAACAGAGACTAGTGCAACGAATGTAATATGCGTAATCAAGAAAGACAATTCGAAGTTTGTGTGAAAATTCCCTCAGAAATAAAGATTGGATCAAAAACTCACTAAGGGTTAAATAGTTTTTACTACTCGTTCTTTTAGCACAATAGTCGTATTAACTAATTTTTAGGTTTTCAACATAGCTACCAACTAGTGCAATTGGATGTTGGATACATGAAAGGTCAACAAATGCAATCATCCTAGTGAAACTAGAAAAATGTGTGAACTTAACCCATAAAAGGATGAGATTAACATGAATGTATTATTGCTTGATAATAGCTAAATAAAAGTGAATATTCAAAGTTGTTCTACCAATAAAGTTCAGAAAATCTATTTATTTTTTATTTTTTATTTATTTATTTTTTATCGAGATTGTATGATATATGGAATAAAGTTATCCAGATTGCTAAGTTTACACATGAGCAGGTGATGATTATCTATCTGCATTCCACCCCCAACTGAAAATTGCGATGTCCCAGAAGTTGATTTTCAAAAATAAATAGAGAGATATCACCTGATACAGCAAAGCAATAACCGCAAGCATAGCAATCTATAAAGAGAACATACAAACTCCAAGCAGCCAAGATGAATAAAAAGTAAAAATGAAAATAAAAGAAAAAGAGATCTATACATAATATAAAACTGATCACTGGGATGATAAAGCGATAAAATCAGTGTAGTTATCGAAATATCCATCCAAACACACAGTCCTAAATATCCACATATCCAAAAGAAAACTACGAGAGAAGAGAGAAAATAGTAAGAAACAATATACAACAAAACCCCCACTCTCCCTGGACATAATCTACTCATCTCCAACATCGGATAAAATCACGATCGGGGCAGAAGGAGCAACCTCATCTCTGCCCTCAGCAACAGTAGTAGCTGTCGTCGGATCACTCACAGTCGGGGCAGCTGATGAAGACAATGATGGATTAGCTAGACTGATCTACCCAGATCTGTATCAGTATCGCCTCTAGTAAGGTCGTCATCTGATCCATCTTGCCCTCGAGTCGTATCCATGCCTCCCTCTCCTCAATAAGCAATGAGTGGAGAGTCTGGAGGGATACGGAAGACGACTCTCCCTGGGCCAGAGCTTGAGACCTTTGTCTCAGCTCGAATTGCGGTACGGCAGTGACGGGGTCCTCCTCATTTGAATCTAGCTCCTCAGCCTCAGTGGGCGTCCCAGAAGCTGCACCCTCTGTGTTGGTGCCTCCCCCTCTCTTCCTCTTTTCCCCGATCTTCGCCTTACAGTTCAACTTTCTCTTTTTTTGCGCATCAGAACGGTGTGCTGCTGTCTCTCCAAACTGACTCGAAGCCTATAAAATCATGTTTGTGGCCAATGGGAGCAATCCAGCCTGCTCAATCACCCGATGGATAGGCCAAGCGCCCTTTAGATGACGCTTGGCGACAATGTACCGCGTGGGCTGGATCAGGAAGTCGATATAGAGTCGAGGCAGGCAGACACGCAGCCTTGTCCCAATGGCATACAAAACCCGAGCATACCACGGTGTCACCTTTTTGTGATATGAAGTCATCAAAATGCAATTGGCAAGCGCCAGGTAGAGGAGATGATACTGCTCAGTCAAAAACCGATCCTCAATCAGGGAGATGTTGTTCCAGATTTGAACCCACCGCCGGTAATTTTACAAATAATGACAGAGGGCAGAGTCTCTGGTGTACCGGGTATGTGTGGATAAAAGTGGTTAGGAATCTCCGGTACACCCAAAGCAGCGGCCAGAGAAGCTGGGCTGAAAATGATCTCGCGACCCTGGAAGAATGATCAGTAAGTGAACAGGGCTGCATGGTCCTTAATCATGGTTGCACACGCTTCATGCACCTAATTGATGTTAATTTTCTTTAACTGCATCAACATCTCAAACCATCTTGACATGGCACGGATCCGTGCAAGAAACCACGTGGCGGAAAGCCACACAGTTTCAAGTGGCCGCTCTAACATCACCTTCTGTGCTTGAAAGTATCGGTTGAACCAAACCCAATCCTCGTCATTCTGAAACCCATGATCAGGTACCAGATTATTTATTGTGAGGTTGACAGGTTTGGATTTATGATACCCCATAATAGGATTCATTTGGAATGCCCTGAAATTGAAAACGAACAGAAAAGATTAAAGAAAACAAAAGTAGAAGACCAAATGAAGAAGCTGCCTCTACATCAATTCGATTGATTGAACAATTTTTGATCGATCGAAAACTTGCTGCATTCGATCGCTCGAAACCATCTCGATCGATCGAGCATAGCGAGATGAGCAGAAAAATGCCAGAAACATAAACAAAAGAAAATAGTCAAGAACTTAAGATTTCTAAGATTACAATTAGGTCTTAGGACCAATGGGGAGCACCTCCTTAAGGTTTTAACCAAAAATGGAATAGTGGGTTCAGAGGATCCTTACCTCGGTTTAAGCGCGGCGGAGAGGGAGAGGTGATGATAATGATAGTTGGAGATGAGCAGTGGCGTTCGTCAAATGATGGAAATAGAAGTGGGAGGAAAATTGTTGAGCTCTCTCTCTCTCTCTCTGTCTTAAAGCGCTTGAGAGAAGAAATGTACGCTAGACGTTTCGTTTAAATATAAGTCACGAGCAATCGAACACTCTCGATCGATTGAACTTTCGATCGATCGAGCATTGCTCAAGCGCTTGATGATTGGACGTTTTCGATCGATCGAGTGTGGTTCTATCGATGGAACCTGAAAGTTCTAAAATCTTTGTGAATGGAAAATCTATGCACCCCTAACTAACCAAGATTGTTCTGGACATACAGGAAAATGATAAAAATAATTCATTCACAAGACATGTAGGCCAGAAATCATCATCAACAAAGTAATATAAAATTGCAAATTTATAAATTTAACTTTGTAATAGCATCCTCTTTGCAAAATTGTTGCCCGCAACCATGGTAATTAAGACCTTATTAATAACGAAAAACTAAAAATTAAAAGCAAAATTAACAATCCTTTGTCCAGCATTACACTTCAAATGATAATAGAAAGATCAATTGACAAAACGCAATTGAAGTGGAGCACTAATTTTTAAACATGAATATTCCATCGTCCGCAATATCTTCTTTCTCTGCCACATCTTCAAGTGTGGATTCCAAACTTGATGATTCCCTTTCCCAGAACAGTCAAAAAGTAGCAAGGATATCATCAAGTGAGTCTGAAATCTCTGAGGAATTGAATGCACAAGTAGGAAGTGATCCGAATGGAGATAAAGATAAAGGAGTGTAATTTCTCAACGAACTTTCCTCTTGCGACGGAGTACCCAGGGACCCTATGCATGGTCCAAATCCATGAAACAGTTGATGCGGAAGGAACAACGGCGGTAACATTGGATTCATAGTAAAAATCCTGACAAAGGAAAAATAAAATAAAACCACAAAGGAAGGAATTTAATAAAACAAAAGAAATAACCAACAGAAAGGAATAAACATAGAAAGATGCGAAGAGAAAGAAATGTGACAAAGAATTAACCTCACTATAAGCGTGATAAAACCATGTGCACTAGCAAGCAGAGGGCATTGAAGCTAGAATAACAAATAACTCATGTGCAAATAAATGTACGGAACCAATTCGATGACAAGGAAGTCATCAACACAAGTGAAGACAACATTATGGCGTTCAGACACCACATCCTATAAACCGTCTTCCTCCCATAGTTCCCACATCGAATCATTCTCCCATTGTGCCAAGAGGGCATCATCGACTTCCCCAATAAAATACCCCTCTGGTTCACCATCCTCTTCAGGGAAGTCCATATGCTCGAAGGGGTTAATGTGGAAGAGTGCAGGGTTGTAAATGATGTACCCTTGGGTCAAGTAAATGACATCATTCGCTCTGGGCCCTTGATAAGGAGAGATGCAAAATACAATCTCCTCGGTAGTCCATGGAGGGTTAAGATATTTTGAATCAGCCCATGACCCGATTTAATGGACGTCGTCATCCCTCATGTTTTTTTTATAGCCTGCAGGGGAGAGATAACATGGAATAGCAGATTAGAATCGAAGTCACACTCAAAACAAGAAAGAAATAAATGAAACAAAACAATGTGTAGTAAAGGAAAGAATACAACAACAATGTGTGAACACTCTTTAGTGTTTTAAGAGGAGGAATAGCTGGGCTCATCAAGCTAGATGTGCTCAACTTCTGGTATAAAGTTCTCCAAGAATGGTTTTAACCTTTGGCCGTTAACCTTGAAACAATCATCGTTCTTGGGATTTATGAGCTCAATGGCCCCATGTGGAAAAATAGATTTAACAATGAATAGACATGTTCACCGGGATCAGAGCTTACCTGGAAAAAGGTGGAGGCGAGAGTCGTACAGTAATAATTTTTGCCCCAGCTCGAAAGATTTTTGAAAGATTGTTCTATCGTGGTGAGCCTTCAACCTTTCCTTATGTAATTTAGCATTGTCATATGCATCTCGACGTATTTCTTCCAGTTCAGCCAACTAGAGTTTCTGGAGATGACCTCCCTCTTTAATGTCAAAGCTCAATAAGTGTGTTGCCCAATACACTTTGTGATTGATTTCTATAGGGAGGTGACATGCCATGCCGTACACTAGCCTATACGGGGACATCCCTAAGTTTGTCATATAAGTGGTGCGGTACGCCCATAGAGCATCGGTCAGTTTATATGCCCAGTCCTTTCTATTGAAAGTAACCGTCTTTTCTAGAATATGCTTGATTTCTCGGTTAGCCAACTCTGCCTACCCATTAGTTTGTGGTGGTAGGCAAGAGCGGTCTTATGATTGACCCCATATTTCTAGAGAAGTGAGTCCAAAGGCCTGTTGCAAAAATGCTTGCCTTGGTCACTTATTAGTGCTTTCGGGGTTCCGAAATGCGAGAGAATATGTTCCTTAAGAAAAGACATTACTGTTTTGTGGCCATTGCGTCTTGTCAGTATTGCTTCTACCCATTTTGATACATACTCCACAGCTAAGAGTATGTATTCACTGTTGTTTGATTTCAGAAATGGTCCCATGAAGTCTGGCCCCAACAATCGAATATTTCAATTATGATAATGGGAGTTAAGGGCATAGAGTTCCTTTTTGAAATTGTACCTAGCTTTTGACAGCCTTAGCATGATTTGCAAAAAGAATAGGCATCCTTAAACATGGTGGGCTAATAGAATCCGCTGTATAGGACTTTTTGTGCGGTCTTTTGCGAAGTAAAATGGCCACTGCAAGCTTTAGAATGACAATAGGATAAAATTATAGTTATGTCCTCATTCGGGATGCAACGTCTGATGACCTGATTAGCACAATACTTGAATAAGTACGGGTCATCGAAAAAGAAGTGACGTGCGAACGAAAGGAACCGTTTCTTGTCCTGATTTAACCAATGACTCGGGGTCTCTCCTGTAACAAGATAACTTACTATATCCGCATACCAGGGCAAACTAGAAACAGTCATCAATTGCTCATCTGGGAATTCATCTTTAATTGGTACGGGTTCAGTGTTGTCAGTAAACGTCAACCGAGACAAATGGTCAGTAACCACATTCTTTACTCCCTTTTTATCCTTGATTGTGATATCAAATTCTTGGAGTAGGAGTATTTAACAGATAAGCCTTTGCTTCACGTCCTGATTTAACCAATGACTCGGGGTCTCTCCTATAACAAGATAATTTACTATATCCATATACTAGGGCAAACTGGAAACACTCATCAGTTGCTCATTTGGGAATTCATCTTTAATTGGTACGGGTTCAGTGTTGTCAGTAAACGTTAACCGAGACAAATGGTCAGCAACCACATTCTTTACTCCCTTTTTATCCTTGATTGTGATATCGAATTCTTGGAGTAGGAGTATCCAACAGATAAGCCTTTGCTTCACGTCCTTCTTATAAAGCAGGTACTTGAGGGCTGAGTGGTCTATGAAACAGACGATTGGGGACCCTGTTAGATATGATCTGAATTTATCTAGAGTGAAAACTATTGCCAGTAGCTCTTTTTTGGTAGTCTTATAGTTCATTTGAGCTTCATTAAGTGTTTGACTGGCATAGTAGATTACATAAGGCTTGTTATCGTTTCCTCTGTCCTAGGACTGCACCAATGGCGTAGTCATTAGCGTCGTACATTAGTTCGAATGGCAAACTCTAGTCAGGTGCCTGTATTATCGGTGCAGAGGTAAGGTGTTCCTTTACTGCGTCAAAAGATGTTTGGTAGTTTTCTGACCACTCGAAAGGTGCATCTTTGACTAAGAGTTAACACAGTGGTCGGAAAATCGCACTAAAATTTTGGATAAAGCGACGATAAAATCCCATGAGTCCCAAAAAAGAACAGATGTCTTTGACTGTACGGGGGACAGGTAGGTTTGAGATTATATCAATTTTTGTATTATTAACTTGGATACCTTTATTAAAAATAATATGGCCGAGGACAATTCCCTTGGTCACCATGAAGTGACACTTTTCCCAGTTTAGTACTAGGTGTTTATCCTCGCATCTTGCTAACACTTTTTCAAGGTGTTCCACATAATTGTCAAAACTATGGCCAAACACTGAGAAGTCGCCCATGAGCACCTCGAGTATTTATTCGGCCATATCACTAATTATGCTCAACATGCACCGCTGAAAGATGGCAGGTGCCTTGTATAAGCCGAAGGGCATACGACGGTAAGTGAATGTACCGAGCGGACACGTGAAAGTCATTTTCTCCTGATCTTCAGGAGTGATTTCGATTTGGTTATAGCCAGTATATCTGTCCAAAGAGCAATAATATTTATGACCCGCCACTCGTTCTAGCATTTGATCCATGAATGGTAATGGAAAGTTGTCTTTCCGGGTCACAGTATTCAATTTTTGGTAATCAATACACATCCACCATCTGGTGGGGACGCTTGTCGGTACTAATTTGCCATCTTTATTAGGAATGACAGTTATGCCTACCTTCTTTGGCACTACTTAGGTTGGACTAACCCAAGGGCTATCAGATATAGGATATATGATCCCAACATTAAGCAGTTTTAAAACTTCCTTTTTGACGACTTCTTGCATGTTGGGATTCAGACGCCTTTGCATTTGTCATGAAGGTTTAACATCTTCCTCTAAGTATATTTTATGAGTGCACACAGACGGGCTTATGCCTTTAAGGTCGGCAATAGTCCATCCTAATATTCCATTATGTTGTTTCAACAGTTGGATTAACTTACCCTCTTGTTCAGGATTTAATGTAGATGAAATTATGATAGGGTAAGTCTTTTCAGTCCTTAGGAAGGCATATTTGAGCTCTATTGGAAGCTCCTTTAACTCCAAATTGGGAAACTAAAAATTGGAGGGCATAACTAATTTTGTTTTTGGAGGTAGTGGTTCATATGGTGTTACTCACATGCATTCAGCTCTATCCTCCTCTTTTGTTTCCATCATGAGGCAAGTGTGATTTAAAGAAGCATCCAATGGAGTAGAATCATTAGGTTGCTAGATAGCGTCAAATTGTGACACACCTACTTCCAAAGGATCTTTGTAATCTATAAAATTAGCCTCATCTTCAATGACCATTTCGATGTAGTTGATTTCTTCCTCATCCTCATATTCTTCAGGGCGGGGATTTAAAAAAATCTTGACCTTTAAAGTCATGTTCCCGAATACGATGGTCATTATACCACTTCTTATTTTGATCGTGGCATCTATGGTGTTGAAGAATGGGCGTCTGAAAATCACCGGGATTTGTGAACATGGATTAGACACAGGTTCAGTGTCCAAAATTACAAAATCGACCAGGAAGATAAAGGAGTCTATTTGTACGAGAACGTCCTCTAGTATTACTCTAGGGTATTTGACTGACCTATCTGCCAGTTATAGTGCAACTCAGGTAGGTTTGAATTCATCCAACCCTAGTTGTTTATAAACTGAGTATGGCAGTAGGTTTACGCTTGTTTCTAGATTAAGGAGTGCGTTGTCTATCCTTTGATTTACAATCTGGCATGAGAGAGTTGGAGTACTGGGGTCTTTGAGTTTCAGAGGTAATTCGTTTTGGATGATTTCACTTGCTTGGCAAGCGACATACACGTGTTTCTTCACACTTTGCATCCTTTCGACCATGCATAAGTCTTTAAGGTACTTAGCATAGGCCGGCACTTGTTTGATTGCATCGAGGAGTGGAAGATTTATTTGACTTGTTTAAACAATTCCAAGAACTCCTGATTCTTTGCCTCATTTTTGGGTTTCTTAAACCTTTGAGGGTAAGGCGCAGGGAAAGGGCATTTAGGTAATTCATCTTTAGCTGGTTCCTTTTCGGGCCTTCTCTCAACCTCTTCTGCGTCTTTAGGAGATTCATTTTTTGCATCTAATGATTCGTTATTATTGAATTGCTCCTCTTCTTGAGTGGACGATTTGTTTTTAGTTACCACTTCATCGTCTTCATACTCCTCAGGGGTAGAGAGGGGTATATTGCACCCTATAATCTTGTCACTTCTCAGAGTAGTCACGGCTTTTGCCTATTCATGATTAGTGGGACCATTTTTGTATCCCTTAGGGTTTTGAAGTGGTTGGGCAGGAAATGTTCCACTCGATCCCTCTTGTCGTGCATCCATTCTTTCTAATGTTGCAGACATTTTACTCTTCATTTGAATTAACTATTGTGTTAAATTCGCATTAGAGAGTGGATCATCCTCTTGCACCTTTTTGTGAGGTGGCACGTATACATTTGATTACTGGTTGTTAGAGGGCTAAGCTTGGTTGTAGTTATTTGATCTATTTTGATTGAATGGCTGGGACTGCCTATTGTATTGCCCTTGATATTGGTGATTGTTATTATAGGACTGTTGTTGATGGTATTGATTTTGGGTCCCGGCATCATTTTTCCAATCAAAATCAAGGTGATTTCATCGACTATTATTATTTTGCGAATTATGATTGTTATAGGAATTCCCCGCCCCCCTATACACTTTCATGGCATTCATTTCTATGGGGGGTTATTCTTGAAAGTACGACACATTGGGACAGTATTGAGTGGTATGTCCCAACATGTTGCATGTGCCACAAGGTTCTTCAGGTAAAACCTGCCTAGAACTTTCTCCTTTCGTCATCCCTAACTCCTCTACTTTTTTAACTAGTTCTTCGTATTTGTTCATCAGATGATCCTCACTTTTTAATTGGTACAGACTTTTCTCCTCTACACAGGATATCTGTGAGCGTGAGATATCGTTAGTATTCGACCATTCATGAGCATGTTCAGCTAGCCACTCGAAGTGAGTTTCAGCCTCTTTAGTGTTTTGCGAAGAAACGGACCTGAACTCATGGTTTCGACCAACTTTTTAGTTTCACCATTTAACCCTTTGTAAAAGTAGCTTATGGTTCGCCATTTCTCATACCCTTTACGTGGGCATGAGAGAAGCAAATCCTTGAAATGCTCCCAAGTTTGAGTGAAGGTTTCATTGCTCTTTTGTTTATAAGAGTTTATTTGTCGCTCAATCTCGGTGGTCATGCGAGGTGAAAAGAATTTCTTTAAGAACGCAGTGTTCATCGCATGCCAGGTGTAGATTGAATTCGGCTTTAAGGTGAGCAGCAACGCTTTTGCTTTATCCTTCAAGGTGAAGGGAAATAGCATTAGGCGTGTCACATCTACAGGTTAATTTTGTGAGAATGTTTTAAAAACATCCTCAAAGTCTAACGTGTAGATATGCCTTCTCGCTCTCCATTCCATGGAAGGTTGGAAGGAGTTGAGTCATTCCATTGAGAAATTGAAATTCCCCTGCATGGGGTGGAATGAGAATACAAGAAGGTATAGGTGCGTGTTCGGGTGTCATAAGGTCGCACAAAGGACAAAGCGAATCATCAATTGGTACAACCACATTCTCACCATTTTCACTTTGATTATCGGCCATTGAATCAGTAGGTGTGGCTACGGGGTGAATTGAATTAGAGGAATCGGTAAAGTAGAATGGATTTCCGAAAATTCCTTCAATGGAATTATCGGACATGAAAGGGAAAGAATCTTAAGGAAATTTTAATCTAGAGAACCTAAAAAAAAAAAGAAAATAGAAATAGATAAAGGTAGATTGAGGTAATATAAGTATTAACTCGTCGCCTTCCCCGGCAACGCCGCCAAAAACATAGCACGAATAAAAAGTTGTGTGTGCTTGTGTGCTATACCCAAGTGTAGGTAATCGTGCAAGTAGTAATCTGGTTAGGACCAGGTCGATCCCACAGGGAAGGTTAATAACTAAATACCTAGAATAATCTCTAAGGGGAAAATAAAAATCAATATTCAAAAGGTTGTAGAACACAAAGTTCTACGAAGTGACTATTACTAAAGCAACTAAATTAAACTAATAATTAATTAATTAAATAGAGTGATATTTTAAAACGGGTTTTTACTTAATAAAAGGGAATGTCGTGATTACACGAATCCACCATGACCTAGCCATCTACCATGCAATTACATTTAAGCTCTAAGGAGTGTGTCTATCAACAGTATTCCATATTTTCTAAAGATAGAGAATCAATAGTCCGTTCATAGTCAGGACTACATCATCACATTTATTTCCAAAACCCATGAAGGTGGTTTAAAACAATAGTCAAGACTCGCATTCTGAATGGTGTTAGCATTCAAAATGGTGTTAGCATTCAAAATGGTTTGCAAAAGTTATTAAAGAAAATTGCCTTAAGGTTTAAAGTAATGAAACTATTTTGACAAACTGAGCATTTGGGGACAGTTTGATAACAAATCTCAAAAGCAGAAAATCTTGGAATACTGCAAAAGACTACTCAAGAATCTGAAGGTTCGATCAATCGACGAGCTTTCGATCGATCGAATATCATCATCTGTTGAGCGATCGAAATGTCTTCGATCGCTTGACTATGCGTCTGCTTCAATCGATCGTGTGCAGGTTTTGTACTACTGCATGGTAGAGACTGGAGATCACTATTTCATCGTGATCTCCCAACCTGAGGACTACTCACACATGGTCTGGAGTGTCATAGATTCAATTTCAACGTTAATATTCATTAAAGTCCTGTTTGGTTGTGGTTTAAACATAAAAAAATAATGAAAACTAATGATTTAACACTAACTATCATGCAAAGCTATAATCTAACAGATTAAACTATGACAAACTGCAAGAAGAAAGTAAATAGAACAATAAGATGTAACCTGGACTGTAGAACTTTAATTAAACTTAAGAGAATCCAAGCCAAAATAATGATAATCCTTGAAAAACCTACAAAAAAGATTAAGAACAAAGCTCTCTACTCTCTATAAACTGTTCAAAAACAAAGTGGACGTCCTTTTGGACGTGAACAAAACGAGCATATCTACATAAACCTAAGGCTAGGGTTAAAAACTTTGTCTCTGCTGCGTGCGCATAAGTTCTGATAAAAGGCATGTTCGATTGATCGAACATCACTCAATCGATTAAACTTCTGGAACCGTCGAGCGCTTGAACCTTCTTCGATCGATCAAAACCTCGATCGCTTGAGTGATCTTCGATCGCTCGAGAATCATTCTTCATGTTTGAATTGTCTTCCTTAAAATCAAGCATCCCTTTTATCCCGTTTATTCATTTCTTCACACAGCAAGCAGTGACCTGCACAAATTATAGCTAAAATAATACAATTTATCATAGATTAATCATATTATGTAAAAGCTGGCATTGTAATCCAAATTGCAGATTTGAAAGGGAATTATAGACTAAATCAGTGTATTTCTTCATTTTAGCGCGATTGTATTTTACAAACACCCCCACTTGTCATGCTTTTTTAAGCACGCTATTATAAACTAAGAATGCTATCCCATTTGAAGAGGATGAGTGGTCTCTTTTATAGATACAAGATACCACTCGTACATGGTAAGTAATATGATTAGGAAATACAATCTGATAAGGATTGACCAGCACGAATCATGGGAATTTCCTAATCCAATTAGGAAACAACCCTCTATTTCCATTAGTCTTCTAGCTTAAGTAGAAAACTATGTAGATTACTTGCTCCACGTCATGGGATGTGGCCGGGCTGCGCCTGCAGTGACTCGAGCCCGTATAGCATTCCTGGCATGTTGGTCGGGAACTAATAAAATGTGGCAAACTGCTCAGGTTAAGTAGAGATAGAGCTTTTGCCTTTACTGAATATTCTTGTACATATCAGCTAACCCCCATTTTCAAAGCTAATGTGATGCTTCATCAAATAAGGGTTGAAAATTTATATAACTAAGTAAACCATCTAGGAAGAAGCTCGAGAAATTAATCAGGTCCGGACTGGTCACCGTGGTCACTCAAGGTCTGAATTGATCGGTTATCCTTGGGAGCTTGGGGCCAGTACCTGCCTGTGTCAAGGAATGATTGGTCTGGTCAGGACCCAACAAGGTCGGTGCGAATGTAACCGAACAGTTGCATCATAGCCAAACTATCATTTTTGTATTTAATGTGCACACCTTTTGAGGCAATGCTTGGACTGGCCGAGGTGCTAGCTTGAAAGCATTTAGGTGGGAGTTGTGTAAGAGCATTGGATCTGAAATGATCGAGACAGTCCATGTTGCCTATATATGGGACACTTATGCATTTTTGCTACTCCTGCTGTCCACAGAAAGAGACTATCGAGTAGTTGCAAAAAATAAGCGTTCGTACAAGCTTCCTTAACTCTTTCCTGTGCTCTATTATTGTAAGTCCTTGCCTCTCCAGCCTTATAATTCACTGTATTTTTCTCACTCCATCATTTGATACATTCCTTAATGAGGCTAGAGAATAGGAGCCCATTAAGACTCGTGAGGGAGTAGGACTTCTTTTCCTGAAGATTCTACTTCTTCTTTTTGTCGGGTGGTTCCCTTGCCTTGGTAGAGCAGTTGAACTGGTCAGGGTGTCCCGGAACCACTTTGTCTGAGTACTACTTGACTATGAAGACCCTGTACGCCTTTTCGTATAGGCCCTTGACCCTACCATCCCTATATCTTAGATTTAGGTTCTAGGCCCCTATCTAGGCCATCTGCTGCTCCCTAGCCCCCCCCCCCCCCCCCATAGGAGCATTAGCAATGTGCCATTCTGACTTTGACTCATCCTCCCAATCGGAGGGTGAACAATCCAGGTCGAGTACCCTAGACACGAGCTTGGACCCTTCTTCACTGACTCCGTCTGATCACCACAGTAAAGGGAGGATTCCTATTCATGTTTCTGATGATGGGATGAGCCAAGGGCTCCAGGAAACCTCTCTCTCTCTCTCTCTCTCTCTCTCTCTCTCTCGGGGGTCAGGCGATGAGGCATCGATGCCAAGTAGTCCTGACGTACCTTTTTTTTACAAGTGGACTGCTAGCAGTCTGCTTATTAATGACCCAGGACGGAACAGGGATAGGTATAACATCCCAGGCCACTGTTCCTTGGCCATACCCGATAGTGGGGCTCATCTCTGTCGGTCTGGTTTCTTTGCCCTTTATGACGATGCCTTTGTGGTGGGCCTTCATCTCCCCCTCCACCCTCTCGCTTGAGATGTACTGATATACCTCACGATAGCTCTCGGGCAGCTTGCCCCGAACAAGTAGAGATTCCTAATGGGGGCCTTACACTTATGGCCCCAAGTCTTTGGGTAGAGCTCACCATTCAGGAGTTCCTGTGGACTCTCTGGTCATTCCCGTTGCATGAGGAGGTCGGTTTCTTCTCTCTAGGGGCCTAGGAGGGAAAAAAATGATTGACAAGTGCCCAAGCAATAACAAGGGGTGGAAGAAGAAGTTCATCTATGTATCCACCCTCAGGCTATGTGAGAACGCCCCAAGATTTTAGCCGAGGACCTCCTGGGCGGGGAAGCTGAGGAGTAAGTTCCATCTTGCATCAAATTTTCATTTTGTTTTATTCTTTCTACTAGAGTAACTAAGGTGTTCTTTTTTGCAGAGGAGGCAGCTGACCTACCGAGTATTCCCAAGGAGTACCAAGATAAGATTAGGGGCCTACGTTGAGGAACCGACCAACATTGTTAATATGTTAACCCAGGTGGGAGTTCTGAAGGTCATATACGAGCCCAGTTAGCCCTTTGAGACACCTTTCTTCCCTCCAATTAACCATGGTAAGCTCTTCCCTCTCGAGTTATCTTTATTGCCCCCTCAGTTATTATTTATTGCTTACTCGATCACTTATTGCCTACTTTTCCCTTCTTATAGAAATGGGGCCAAGGAGGGATCTTGTAGCATTGAGGGTGAGGGAGGCCACTACAGCTACTCGGACGGTCGAGAGAAGGAAGAGGCTAGCTGTTGAGCCAGTAGTAGGTAATCAGCCGCTAAGGTGGCTAAGATATGGGTCGATGGTTTGCCCGGAACTAGTCGGGATGTCAGCTTTATAGGTTGTGGTTCATGACACTACCCCCTAGGGGGACGTACTGTCTGAGATGCCTCTAATCGAGACTTCTGATATTCGAGAAAGAATCCGACCAGCTCTTTTCCCGAGTCAGGTCAAGATGTGCATAAGGATGTCTTTGCAGGCATTCCAAGAGTGCCTCTATATCCTTTATCACTTTGTAACTTGCTATGTCGCCTTTTTCACTTTGTTCACTTACTTTGTATAACCAATCGATTTTTACCTTTTCTTTTAGGTCGGCTGAATGGCTGCCGGGGCTGAATCCTTCTTGCTCGCCTTGGCTGAGAAAGCTGCCGCTGTAGAGGCTGATCTTTCAAGTGAGAAGGTAGAACTGGAGGCTAAGGAAACTGCCTTAGCTGTGGAGAAGGACAAAGTAAAAGGGTTGGCTCTGAGTCTCGAAGCAGCTCAGGTGGAGCTGGAGGCTGCTCTAGCAGAGCTTGGTATTGACCGAGAGGGTTTGACCGCTACAGAGGTTGAGAAAAAGGCTCTGGCTAAGGCGATAGCAGTGCAAGAGGGGGCGGAGAGGTCCGCTGACGATGGCTTCTTTCAGGGCTATGTGGATCTAAAGAAAAGGATGGCTCTGGACCATCCCGAATAGGACCTTACCGCTTACTCAGGAGTGGATTTGGACCACTGTATCATAGAGCCCACATCTGTTGAAGGAGCCATCATTGAAGATGTATTGATCGAAGACACCGCTCCTGGCAGAAAGGTCGGGGAGACCGAGGAGGAAGTTGTCATCATGGATGACACTTAGGTCCCAACCTTTATATATATTTCTCTTGTGTTGATTTTTTTTGTATATGGGGAGGCTGCTATAATTGCCCCCCAAGTGATGTACATTTTGAACTTTGAATGACGAAGGCCCTATGAGGTCTCTTTACATGCCATTTGTTGTCCATAGTTATACTTGTTTCCTTGCGTTTGTTTGTGATTGCTCGTGTTTGACCAATTATTAGCTCCATCAGAACCCTGCCTTAGCATAAGGTTTAGAACTATTTTGGTAGGAGACACTTGGTTTTTAAGGGATTTGTTAAAGCTTTGAAAAAATTCTGAGTGGTTGTACATGGAATTCTTCAGGCTTGTAGAACCTGGTCGGGGAACTGCAAGGGCTCAGGGTTAACCGATCTCCTTATAGTACTCTTGATGTGCTCAGAACATTACAGGCGCTCAGATGTCTAAGGGGTTTATGCTTGGTTAGTTTTGAGTCCCGTAATGTTCGGTATGACTTCCTGTTTAGTCCGTTGTCCCTTCCCACCCCCCCCCCCCCAAGCTTATGCGTAGACGGGTGTTGATAGAGGTGGTGACTATAGGTAGTCGACTTAAAATGTTGGTAGTTTTAGGGTCTTTTGGAATTTGCTATCATCAGCCACCTAGGGGGATTTTCCCCCATCAGGTGTGATCCTGAGGTCTATTGACTCCTCTATTGCTACCCACCTAGGGGGTTTACTCCCATCATAGGTTATGGGCTTAAGTAGAGTAAGTGCCTCGGGTATGATCCTGAGGTCTTTTTGTGCATCGGGTGTGATACCGAGGTCATGTTGTAGTAAGAGACTGATAGGGGACACTGTTTTAATCAAAAAGTCTTTTTTCATTTGAAAAACTATTATGATTGCTTGAAAAGAGCTATAACTTGTTTGAAGTAAACATAAAGGTTCCTAATCGAAAACAGCCCACCATCTATCAAAAGTACTTTTGTAGATGCTCTACGGATAAGGTTTCAGCAAAAAATTAACCTTTTAAAAACTTAATTGCAAATTAAACTCAATCACAAACAATTATGTAAAGAGAGAAAGGAAGAGATACTTGCAAACCGAGTTTTCAAGTGGTTCGGCATTTCGCACACTGCGCCCTACGTCCACCCCTCAAGAACACCTCTTGAGGATTCCTTTATCATCTTAATTACTGGTTTAGATCAAACCATCATGGTACACTTCACGGGTGTGCACCAAACTATTGCAAGAGCCTTTAATCTCTTCCAAAGAAGAACACCTCTTCTTTGTGCACAGAGGTTTACTAACCCCCACTCTTCACAAATGATTTGGATACAAATGATAACTCTCTTGAAGAGTAGATAATACAATTAAAAGCTCACTACAATTTGCTCTCTCAAAGATACAAAAATCAAGGACTAGAACAAATTGATTAACTCACATAATTAGGGGCTCAAATATGAATGATTAAAGGTCAACAAGTTGTGTTATTCAAATGATGTTTTCTAATGGATTGATCTCTCTTAAATGGTTTGGGAAAACATGTTCTTATAGGTCTTGAAAGATTGTAGCCGCTAGTGGCAAAATGGTAAATAAAAGCCTTTCAAAAAATTAGCTATTATGTTGTTCTGCCTCAATCCTGTTGACTGATGCCGCGACCCAGTTGACTGACCTTCAAATCTTTTGTAAGACACTATTAGACCAATCAACTAAAGGAGGGGTTCGATCAACTGAAGGTCTTGAAGCAGAACATATGTTTTCATAACATAAACCAGTCAACTAGTTTCACTTACGGTGTACTGAAACTTGAAGGGTCCAATCGAATGGGAAACTTATCCATTTAACTATTTTTCCAATGAAAAACAATTTTCTTATTTTGAAAGATTTTGCTAAGTTTTAAACTTCTAAGCCCTTATGAGTGATAATCAATATGCTTTACAATAAAAACCTAGTCTTCAACCAAGGAGGAAAGATCTTCAAGTTTTCAAGCTTGTTCCTTGTTGAGCTCAATCTCTCTTGGGCTTTACCATATGCTATCTCATGATGTCAAACAAAGTTAGAACATTTAAATGCACAATTCAAGAAATTAGCGCAATGAAAATGACTTGATAATAGTTTAGAATAGAACAATTGAGAACATGCTATTATCAATAGATTTGTCATCATCAAAACAAACATAAATAATGGCTTAAAGAAATTCAAGGCTAACAGTCACAATATGTTGTAACACCATGAGAAAAAAATGTAACAATGAGCATTTAAACATCTCAACAACAGGTAAGTAGACCATTAACTATACCAATAAATTAGCTGCTGACAAAAGCTTTATATCTCTCTAAATTTTGAAATGCAAGACAACCACAACCACAATATTGTGACTCCATCACAGAATGTTGTAACCCCTTCACAAAATGTTTGATGTAGAAATGTTAGCAAGAGGTATACGTTTAGTGTATATATAGGTGTTAGTAATTACCCAATAAGTATTTATGAAGCTCTTTTACAACACGTGGAATTGAGGAGACCTTTGTTCAATTGTTATTATAGAGGGTCTCTAATTGAAGAAACATATTTGATCTAAATAATAACACAATATTATATGAGTCTCTACATGTACAGTGATAAATGAAGATGTCCATGTTGGGTGTGATCATATATGGTCTCTACTCCTACTAACGATAGTATGTTCATAACTATACAAATAACTTTCAATTTTTTGAGAGAACGACTCAGAGGTGGTGTTGAAAGTATCCGTTTAATATATGAGTCCCTATAGAATCTGCATCCCATTAAGGACGTGCACTTGGTGCTAGTATTCCATGCCAACATGATTGAGATGTATCACTGAGAGAAATGGCAAAGAGTTGTTGATGTTGTTCACTTTATTTATACGTGTTTATAAGAAAAAAAAAGTTGGTTTTTAAAATATTTGAAACAATCAAGTTGAGAGAATGAAAATTAAATATGAAATATAGTATAGTTGTCATGCCTTGCAATAGCAAAATGGAGAAAATTTATTCCTTTTTGGACCCATAGACCATGACAGTTGAATGTCACCATATTGGCCCATAATCAAAGTCTAACCCTCAGACTAATGATTCAAGTCATGCATTGGAATATCTAAGCTCAACATACATATAAATAGAGTGTAATTCTAAACCATTACAAACCTTAAGTATCTGCGGAAACAATGATAAACTTTTATGGCAACATATGCCGATTACAAACTTAATAATACAGAAGTCTGTGGATATAAACATAAACTGCCTATGATAAAGCTTCTGATCTTCAGCTGCCATAGTAGTCATCTCCATCATAGGTCCCGTCATAGTAGGCCTCCTCCTAATAGCCTCTCACCATGTACTCTTCCTATGTATAGTCATGACCCTGGTCAGCTGGAAGTAGAATATATAGCGGTATAAAATGCCGTCACCTACGAAAGCTGAGTAAATGGAAGTACTTACAGAGTACCTATAAATATGCAGTACATCTATAGAACAACATCAATAAGGATCATCTTGTTGTTCACATTTATGAATACACCAACTCAATATATATCAATGGACATTATCCCAATCCATCCTAAACATTACATGGACTCTTGGATTCACATTCCACACGTAGTTCTACCTCCTACATTGCTCAACTAATTTATTAAACAATCCTTTTCTAGTTAGGCATGTAGCCCAATACTTCATAATTTAGCAAACCTGATACATAGTCCCACTTTCCAATTCATAAATCAGACACATAGCCCCATCTCTCAGGCCAAACCACTCTGATTACGTTCTGGCCAACAGACCTTGATGCATTTTGGCCAACATGCCCTTGATACACTCTTGCCAATACGCCCTTGATCTATACTAGTTAACATGCCCTTGATATATTCTGGACATCACGCTCTTGATACATTCTCGCAAACACACCCTTGATACATTCTGGCCAACACGCCCATGATACATTCTGGCCAACACGCCCTAATCCTGTAACATTGGCCCTTTTATATGTATTTATCCATATATGAATGTATTTCTATGATTCCATATCTGTATACGTAAAGTTGTGATCGTTTATGAATGGGTCTTGATGATGGTTAGTGTGGATGTTTACTACTTAACCTTTGAATCCATATAACATTAGAAGGGTTCCTGAAGTAGGAGCTCCGAGCACTCGAGATGTGAGTGCTCAAGCTTAAAAGTTGTAAAATGACCATTTTGCCCCTGGGTCTTGAAAACTCAAAAAATACCCACCATAATCCAGCATTTGTTACGTTTATAAACTCTGTTTCCAGAGAGTTTCTTTGAGAGAGAGATATGGAAAATTCATAAACACCCATACATATTTTCATGCATAAACATCACTTACATGGTTTCAATTTCATGATCCACATGCATAAACACATTTATTTCAACTTCCATGAAGCTCTGGAAGTGAGACATGGAGTATCAAAGTGAAGAGGAAGAAGTTTGAAGTCTTGAAGCACTCTTGAAGCTGTTTTGGAACTTGATCAAGCACACACACACACACTAACCATCTTTTGCATCCTCTAGATCTTGTGAGTACATCTACTCACTTAAAAACTATGTTTTCTTAAGTTTAATTATGATCCATGGTCTTGCATGGCACATGAATTAAGATTTAATACGAAATTCTATTATAAACAAACCAAACTGCTAGTAAACTGTCAAACTCGAGCACTCGAGAGGCGCTAGAAGTCAAGCCTAATTAATAGGCCTGAGCGCTTGAGAGGCGCTAGTGCTCGAGTTCAGTAGTATATAAAAAAAGGCTTGTTGCATGTTAGTTTTAGGATGATCCATGATATGTTGGTTGTGCTATGAGTTGTAAAAGTTGTACTATGGGTTATACTTTATATATAAGCTTACATGTGTTGCCTAGAAGTTGTACTTCATGTTATTAAAGTGATACTTTAGAAATAGGCTACTTATATAATGCAAAGGGAAAGGAATCCTGAGATTTACAAAGGCGAGCAGTCAACCTCACCCGAGCGCTCGAGCCTATTGGTTTAACAAAGTACATATTTTCTTTAGTAAATGGGTGATGAGTTTAACTAGTAGCCATATACGTGCGAGATACAAAAACTCTGAGAATAACATGAGATGCACTTAATTACGATAATCTGAGAATGATGCGCATAAATGACTTATACCCTGTGCATTAGTTTATGACACGTAAGTTGCGATAAAGAGAGTTTTAATGAGACGATTATATTCGTCGGTTTGGTTTCCATAGGGGCAATGGTGGCAAGAATAGTTATACTCAGTTAGTTTGTCTCGGTCAAATGTTGAGATGGTTAATAGGCCATTTGGGCTCAAATGCCAAGAAAGCATGCCATTTAGGGCTATGATCACAAGCTAATAAAGGCTGAATGGAATAAGATGGGGGTTAGTGAACAATGAGGCAAATTGGGCTAAGATGCCATGTAGGTGGCCGTTTGGGCTGAAGATGGCAAGAGATGTCAAGTAAGTGGATAGTTGGGCTAAGGATGACAAGGGGGCAATCCCATAGACCATGTTGGGCTGCGATATTCTAGGCCAACGGCATTCGTGCCGGAGTGCATGCAAAGTGACACGACTAAAAAGTTGTGCGCTCTTGTGAAACACCCAAGTGTAGGTGATCGTGCAAGTAATACTGGATAAGTCCAGGTCGATCCCACAAGGAAGGAATAGGAAGAAAATATACTAAGTTACAACCTAAAGAAAAAGGAAAAATAAGATTTTAGGAGTGGAAGTTCTAACGAATCCTAATTAATTAAATTAAACTAAATAACAAACTAAAGTATAAAGAAACATAACTAATTAAACAGATAAACTAAAGGTGTTGGAAATACGTGAATCCACATTGATCCTAACCACCTACCATGCATACTCATTAATGTTCTATGGAGTTCATTCCTTTTCAGTATTCCGTATTTTTCTAAAGATATAGAATCAATAGCCCTTTCATGACCCAGTCTATATCATCACAGTTGATTTAAAATACTTGGAAGACGGTTTAAAACAGTAGTTATTACTTGCACTCTAAATGGTGTTAGCATTCAAAGTGGTTTTCAAAAGTCATTGAAGAACATAGCCTTAAGGCTTTAAGTTCTAAAAACTGTTGTGACAAACTGAGCTTATAGGGACAATTTGATGACAGATTTCTAAAACAAAAAGTCATGGAATACTTAAAAGAATCATCTCAGGAATCAACAGGTTTGATCGATCGAAGCGCTCTCGATCGATCGGACAGCGTCATCCTTCAATCGATCAAAATTTCTTCGATCGCTTGACTATGGCTCTGGTTTGATCGATCGAAATATCTTCGATCGATCCAGTCCAAGTTTTTTATATCATACATGCTAGAGGCTAAAAATCAATATTTCATCACATATTTCCAACGTCTAAACTACGGAAACATAATTGAACTAATAGAGAAGTTGTAACCTAGAGTAATCATAACATCTATAACAATAAACAATCAAATACGATAAAGGAACAGAAAAACCTGGAAATCATCTGAAATAAACTTGTAATAATCTTAAACTAAACTTTAATCTTCAATAATCTTCAATAAATCAATGGAAAAAAGGAAGAAAAACAAGAATCTAACCTAATCTACTCCTAATCTAACCCTAAAACTACCCTAAACTGCTGTTTTTTGCGTTCTGGAACGTCCTCTCTTCGTCTGGTGTCAAAACGACTTATTTGTAGGGTTCCTGTAGAGTTTACGCAACTTCTAGAAGAAAATAAAGCTCAATCGATAGAACTTACTTCGATCGATCGAAGGTTCGATCGATCGAACTCTCCTCAATCGCTTGAACTCTCTAATTTTGACAACTCTGCACACCAATGGGAGAATGGCCATAACTTTTCACTCAGACGTCAGATTCACCTCTCGTTTATGGCCACGCGACCATAACTCAAAACTCTACATTTTATATTTCAAGGAAAATCTTCCAAATATGAAGTCTTCATTGTCAAAAATGGCATTTTCTCAGCTACTTCTGTTGTTCTCTTCACTAGAATCACTTTCTTTAGCTCCACTTCATTGATTTACATTCTAATACCTATAAGACAACGCATAAACATATGTTTTAGCATTAACACAATAAAAATAACATTGTTATTAGAATGCACCTAAATGTAGGGACTTTGGGGATAAAAGTATGCATTAAAAGACTATATAATATGCTATGAATATGCACTTTTCACCACGAATCACACCCCCCAACTAGCTCATTGCTAGTCCCTAGCAATGAAGCGAACTACAGTAATGTTTATTTAAACTCCAAAAATTGAAAACAAAAGAAAGTAAAAATCCTAAATCACTTTCGCAGGAATCGCGATTGCATTTAGCATATGCAACAAGCCTTTAAACCCATAGGTTCCCCCTAGTAGACAAGTGTTGTCTCGTGAGGGTTTGCTGTGAATCTACCCACAAAATTCATATATATGGTAATAGTTCTCATTTAAATGTTTTCAAGAAAATTTTTCTCTCATTTACCAATGTAGTTAAGCTCAACAATCTTATGAAACTCTCTAGTATGCCATAACCATGCAACACACACATTACAGTTAATCTACTATCAAAGTCATTAGAATATTCCATACCTATTAATCTTCAAGTGTGTGTGTGAATGGACAACTCAAATACAAAACTTTAATTTCAAAGTTCGCAAAACCTAAGATGCTATTAAGACGTTTATTTTGACTCAACTCTCACCGGGATTACACTATCAAAATGAAATCACTTCGAATTCGGTGTAATAATTATCACTCATGATATGGAAGCTATAAAGAGTAAATTTAAATGGAAACAAAGGCTTCTCATATCTAAATAGATAAACGGATATTTTAGTGCGCAAAGTCTCATGAAACGATACTTTTAACTAGAAGAGCGAGATACCGTGGAGAACTCTCTCATTACCTTAACTTCAAATCCAATTTACTTAAAATCATCAGGACTTTGAAAAAGAGGCGTTATATATTCAATTAGGTCAACGGATGTGATTGGAATGTCTATTACAACTTTTCAAACATTCCCACATCTCCAATTTCTCTCTTCTTTTCTTTTAATATATATATTTTTTCACTCTTCTTTCTATTCTTATTTTTTTTCTTCTATAACAACCATTGGCATTTTTTTTCTTTTCATGCTTTTTTTTTCCTTTTTTTTTCTTTTCATCATTTTTTTCTTTGCTAACTTTCCCTTATTCATAGAACCAAACTTCTTGTCAAGAAAACACATCCCAATCATTCCTAGGTAAAGAACTGAGGCTTGAACTCCTAATTTGAAGTTAAGTATAGACTTTACCATTGTGAAGACAAGGTGATTATGATAAGCTCAAGAGGTGAAATAAAAGAATATCATAGAGGTAGGCCAAGGCTGTACTATGCATGTATGGTCAAAAGATGGCCTAAATCATCTTCTAAGTTCATAGGATTATTCATTTAAGTAAATTCAAGAGCTCTATAGTTTGATAAATCCTGAACGTTCTCTTCTAGTGATCAGTCAAAATGAAGAAGAAAAATGAGACTTTCAATGAATTAATATGCTTTTCAAAAAGTAAGAGTAATTTTATAAAACCCTCAAGAATAAAGAAAGGAACAAAAGCTCACTTAGGTTATTAGTCTTCACTACAGTCTCTCAAGACACCTAAGCTATGCTTACGAATCCATTTTAGCTAAGTACAAGGTTGTCACAACGTGCTCAAAATTGTTTAAAGATTAAAAGGCATAAAACATACTATAACTAAGATAGTAAACATACAAACTATTGTGTTGTGGATATCGCAGGTTTCTTACCCACAGCTTTTTCAAAATTAATTTCAAAAGCAAATGAGTCACCACTTAATTTTTAAAAGTAAAATTAAGAAACCATTTTTAAAACAAACTGATCTTTCAGAAACCAGAGATTAACTAGGTCTGGGGATTATAGAATGAGAGAGGAAGGAGCCCGTCGGACTAAAACACCCTCTCTCATCCTATCTTGCGATAGGCCTCTACTCGACATCCTTTTAGTCAAATTTATTAATCTAAGCATGCCCTCAACTAATACATATATACATATACATCACAAAAAAGCATGTTCAAAGGGTGTAAAATTGCTAATGACAAAATATCATTCATAAGCCACATATTCCAAGTAGCAAGCAATATGATATGCAATAGGGAACAAGAGGACTTACCCGGAATCTAGCAGCGATATTAAATGTGCAATGCATACAAACAAAAGAAAATCCTAGAAAGAGTCTCTAATCACATATACATATAAGGCAAGATCCTAATTCTAATGTGTCGCGCATGAGGTTGAAAAATCAATAAAATCAAGAAATTAAAATAAATTAAAGAGGGTCCTAGAGATCATACCTTAATAGCGCTAAAAAACAAAATGTTAGTCCACATGATATACAAGATGTGAAGTTAGAAATAACAATCCTAAATTTCTAGCTTAAACCTATCAAGCATGAAATCCAACTTTATTCAATAGCTAGTTCTAATCATGAGCATTAAATGTACATGAATGAATGAATGTGAACAAGAATAAGACATGGATTTATTCACTAATTTGGGTCACTTAGCCTCTGGATTTAAGCTAAATTATCATAATTCAAAGTATGATTTGGGTCTCAAGACATTAGGGGGGCCATTTGAGTTGAAATAAACAAGATTAGACAAAAACAGTAGCAGTTTTTTATGAATTACAGAGAGCAGATCATAACTTTAAAAAATTGAAAAGCATGGTTCCCGTGGTTTGATCTTGATGGATTTTGGACACAAGATACCTCTGTGTGTCTAGTTTTTAACCCAAAAAAGAAATCAAGGTTTCAACGGTTGGATCTCCGGGAATTGGACAAAAACCAGACATCACTCAGCATTTTACAACCTTCTATCCAGAGTTCTTGCAGGATTTTCTAAAAATAGCAAAAATATCAAAAATGCTTTGTTCTTTTTAGGGTGACTTCCAAACACATTAATCTACTTAGAAAAAATTAATTTGGGTCACAAACACTATACTAAAGCATTGGTTTACTTATTTCAAAAGAGTGTTACTATGCTGAAACTCTGGACATGAAACCACCTTAAAACAAAAAATACAGTGGTAGAATATTGTGTTGTTGACACTTTCTCGTTAGTTTTATTTGATTTTGACGGTTAGATCTCGAACTAAAAATCTTTGATCAAAAACAGCTTGTGAACTCACTGTTTTCATTTGTCAAGTTCAACTCTTATTTGCTAATTCCAACTATTGAATCATGAAGTTGGACTTAAACTAAGCCATTTTCTCCTACCATTTGATGGTCATTGGAGACTAAAAGACCTTTATATTTATAGATTCCAAGTGAAGTATGAATGGACTTCATGAAATCTCAAGATAAAGAATCTAAACCATGGGGATGGGCTTAGACTCAAAACCACTTTCTCCTACCATTTGATGGTCATTAGAGATGAAGACATGACTATACTCATGAGTCTCAAAGGAATATAGAAAGGATTCCATGAAACATCAAGTTTAGAGGACTCAAGTCATGAGTATGAACTTGGATCCATCTATTTTCTTATAAAATGAAGTGATGATCAAGTTTTGACTCCCATGTAAAGCATAAGCTTACATGGGATTCAAAGGATCATACTCAAAAGATGTCAAGAGAGATATTGAAGATCTCCAAGAATCCCAAAAAATAAACAAAGAGAAATAGAAGAAAGATCAAGGAATTAGAAACAAGGACTTCCAAGTCTACTTAACAAACTCTAAAACTTAATCAAGAAAAACTAAATATGACTTGAAGATTAGAAGCTCAAAAGAAAGAAAACACAACTAAGATTAGAGGGTCACCTCCAAGCTATCCTCAAAGTTCTTTTCCTTTGAAGATATTCCAAACTCTTCTCCCTAGTTCTCTAAACTCTCTCTTTTTGAATTGTGTTGTATGTTGTATTTTGTATCACTCTCTTCTATCTTGTTTCTCCTCAAAGAAGATCCTCCCTCTTTTATAGACAAAATTACCAAGCTTTTTTCAGTGAATTCGGAGTGAAATACAGGTGTAACCATCTCATTTGGTGGTACAATACGTACTTCCTGAAATTAGACAGACTGTTACCCAGGGCGGCAGTCAACAAACAAGTGCGGCAGTCTGTGAATGCCGCCGCGGCACTCCGCGACAGCCGTCGCGGCATTCCGTGACTGCCGCGCGGCTCTCAGTGAGTGCCACGCCAAATTATTGATTGCCGTATTTTCGTCAACCTTACTTTATCAGTTTTTTTGTTTTTGTCCACATACATATACGTATTGTACCACAAAATACGGACTTTAAAAGAAAAAGACAGTCAGAAAATGTCGGCGACACTCAGTAAATGCCGGGCCGGCATTCACTAAATGTCGTTCGGCACTCAGTGAGTGCCGCTCGGCATTCACTGAATGCCGCGGAATTCTGCCGTGTGCCGGTTTCTGCAGAACTTCCCTTTTTAGGTCTTTTCTTTCTTCCTTTTTTCTTAAAGAAACTTATTTTTGAAGATCTTTTCCGAAAATGGTGTTTTACACCTGAATTCTCCCAAATACCTGGTATTTTCTTCTTTCTGTGAAATTTTTTCGCGTTTGGAGAACTTTCTGAAGAGCTTGGAATACTTCGAATCTTTTCGGTCCTTATCATCATTGGACGTGGAGGTGACACTCTCCTAAATTCGACGGTCAGTCAAAATTGGGGTGTCTACAGTTTGCCCCTCTTTGACAGAGCTTGTGGGGCAACGCGTCCCATAAGTGAATGTCAAAGCCTGTGTGAAGACAAGCCTTTGACCAGACTGTCGAATTTAGGTAAAACAAAACACGTTGCAAAAACGGCTTCACAAACGGTTCACTTTGGTCGTGCTCAACGGTAAGCTGCCTACGTATCCATTCAGGAATCAGACCAAGACGTAGTTCAGGCAGGAGCCAAACATACACAAGCACAAGTAACCATATGGGTGAATGCACCTATCTTATCGTGATGCAAGTGTCATGCAATGGTATTTTTCGAATTGACCTAGTCATACAAGCGCCATGCTCATCATGTTTTTCCCTGCGTGCGACGCACTTTACGTGATGCGTTAGTCAGGAAAGATTACCTAATTCCGTGACTGATGCGAAGATCTGTTACAGGGGTCATGATGTTTTCGATTTGATTTCGAGGGTAAATGCAAATCTGTTGCGAGAACCGAGAATATAAATCCGTTATATTCCCAAAACAAGGGTTAACGCAAATCTGTTGTGAGAACTGAGAATATAAATCTGTTATATTCCCAAAACTAGGGTTAACGCAAATCTATTGCGTGAACCGAGAATATAAATCCGTTATATTCCCAACGAGGGTTAACGCAAATCTGTTGCGTGAACCGAGAATATAAATCCGTTATATTCGAGGGTTAACGCAAATCTGTTACGAGAACCGAGAATATAAATCTGTTATATTCTCAAAACTAGGGTTAACGCAAATCTGTTACGTGAACCGAGAATATAAATCCGTTATATTCCCAATGAGGGTTAACGCAAATCTGTTGCGAGAACCGAGAATACAAATCCGTTATATTCCCAAAACGAGGGTTACCGCAAATCTATTGTGAGAACCGAGAATATAAATCTGTTATATTCCCAAAACGAGGGTTAACGCAAATCTGTTGCGAGAACCGAGAATACAAATCTGTTATATTCCCAAATCTTTTCTAATTTTCAAAAATCAGGAACCCATGGGCTCAAATCTTTTTCAATTTTCAAAAATCGGAGGCCCACGGGCTCAAATATTTTTTAATTTTCAAAAATCGGGGGCCCACGGGCTCATATATTTTTTAATTTTCAAATATCAGGAGCCCACGGGCTCAAATATTTTTTAATTTTCAAAAATCGGGGGCCCACGGGCTCATATATTTTTAAATTTTCAAAAATCGGGAGCCCACGGGCTCAAATATTTTTTAATTTTCAAATATCGGGAGCCCACGAGCTCAAATATTTTTTAATTTTCAAAAATCGGGGGCCCACGAGATCATATATTTTTTAATTTTCAAAAATCGGGAGCCCACGGGCTCAAATATTTTTTAATTTTCAAAAATCGGGGGCCCACGGGCTCATATGTACTCTTAAATTCTGAAATTTGTAGCCAATTTAAACCTAAAAACGACCCCGAGGGCCAATAGTGTAATGAGGGCAAATTTTGGAGGCCTCAAATTCAATTTTTGGGACTTGATTTGAATTTTGGGGGGAAATAAAGGATCTTTGAACCGACTTAAACGCGGCACACGCGGATTTGCGCGGCAGTCCGTGACTGCCGGGCGGCACTCACGGAATGCCGTTGCGGCAGTAATGAGTGCCGCGCGGTAGTCCATCAACTGCCGCGCACGAAAATCTGAGTGCCGCGTTTGAGCGGCAGTGGCTAAAACCGCCGGGTTCAATACACTTTTCTCATTCTCTCAATCTTCTCTCTCTCGGTTCCTCTCTGGAGAAAATTTTCTCTTTTTCTTTTCTCGCTTGGATCGATCCACCGGGGCTTTCAGGTTAGTTCTACTCGATCGAAACTTGATTAATCTCTTTTATTTCTTCATTTTTTCTGAGTTTTTTGTGAATCTAACACGCGAATTCTCTTTTTTCTTTATAGATCATGGTGAGCGGTTCGGGGAGGAAGAAGAAGGCCAAGTACACGGCCACTCATCATCCTGATGCTACACTCCTTCTCCGGGATCCCGACGAGCATTTGTCTGCCCTGCGCGTTCAAGCGCGAGGTAAACGCTCCTCTTTCTTTTTTTTCTTTTTTATTCATTTCTTCCCTGTATTTCTTTCTCTACATGAATGCAACATACGATCGACACAATTATGCAGATATCCCGTTTCAAGCGTGAATGCTGTGCTTGTGGCGCCCTCGAGCATTTCTAACGCTTTATTCCATGCCCCTTTTTTAAAGAAATTCATTGTTCATTTTATTATATATATTTTTTTACTTCTTATGAACGTCAAAACTTCTCATAAAAACGAATGCCATGTTTGAATTTTCCTATATTTTTTCTTTCTTTCGACTTTTCTCAAGGACTTCTGAAAGCCGTTTATGTTTAATCGAGATTTCAAAACACTTCTCGTGAATAAGGAATCTTATGCTCATTTTAAACATTCCCCTGTGTTCATTGTACTCATGAGTTTTCTTAAGCGTTCCAAACGCAATTTATTAAAATTGATTCTTGACCGCTTGTGGTCACATACTTCTCTTTAAAACTACACTCAAACTTCTTTTGCACCTTTACATGTTTATATATGCATGTATTCCCGAAAAGGCGAACAAGTTATTCTTTTTTTTTCTTTTTCTTCGAAACCTTGCTAGGACATTGGGTGCTTTCACTTATTTCTTTTTGTGAATCGAACGCACACCAGTGCCCTGTTTGTGAAGTTTCTGCGAGTATTTCCAGATTTTTTTTATTTTTTCCTTTTTATGTTTACCTTTTCTTTTATCCAATTGCTAATATCAAAATTTGTGATTCTTTCTTGCAGCTGCAGCCTAAGGTGCTGAAGGGGCATGGCAGCCTCGCGCATGGTTATGAGTGGTATATACAGTTGAGTGAGACAGTGAAGACTTTGGTCGATGCGGCCGGGTTTGGAGACTTCGTCAAACTCTTGACGAAGAGCTCCAATGACTTGCGGCAGATACATGCACTGGCCGAGCGGTGGTGGGATACCACCAGTACCTTTCATTTTGACTTCGGGGAGATGACGATGACTCCCTTGGATTTCTCGATGATCATCGGGATCCCGTTTGGTGGAGAGCCTCTGCGATATCTGACGGATCAGGAGTGGGACTAGGTGGAGCCTTTTCTAGGAGTGGTCCCGGAGGAGTCTCTGGTCACAGCCCGATGGTTTATGGACACGTTTAGGGGCCAACCTGGTTTACGGATGAGCATATGGCCCGAGGCTTTCTCATGTACTTACTGGGGTGCTCCTTGCTGAGCACCAAGGGTGATCGGGTCGATGTTTCCCTGGTAGCGTCCCTGGAGCGCCTGGACCGGGTGGACTAGTATGGCTGGGCTGGCGCAGGGTTAGCCATCTTATACCAGCACATGGGTGACATCTCTCAGGACAGGCCGGCCTCCATCAACAGTTATTGGAGAGCGTGGGAGGTATACCTTCTTCCATATTTCATTGCTCATTATACTTTTAACAACTTATTTAAATTATGAGACTAACTCACTTTTCTCTTTCCCGTTTTTTTTTTTTATTTTTTTTTTATTATTACAGATTTGGTCCCACGAGTACCTCCGCATGATGTCCCCTGAGACGCGCAGCGCTGACGCCCTTATCATGCCCCAGGGGCTGAAATGGGCGAAGGATAGGGTTGGGCAGAAGACCGGGGCCCACGACTCCGTTTCGTTCAGGAACTTCCTGACGAACTTGAGGGAACAGCACATTCATTGGCAGCCCTGGCTTAGGGTTCTTCCCGAGGCTCGTGCGGAGATCCGAGAGTCGGCTGGATATGACCCGATGAGGCGACTCCTTAGTGGGCCAGAGGGCCAGGCGTGGTACTTAGGAGAGAGGGTGACTAGGCAGTCACTGGCGGCCCCTAGATTTTTCGTGCCATTCCCTCCTCCTGACTCTATGAGAGCCACGGACACGCTCTAGGGTAGCGAGCTGACGACTGCTCTGATGGGCTTGGGTATTCACGGCATCCTGGATCCTCCTACAGGATATGCGGCTTTCCGTGCCGCCAAGCTGATGCCGAACTTCCCTCTGATGGAAGTGACTCGGGTGAGTACAAAATTCCTCTATTACTATTTTTATGAATTTCCTTTTATTCTTTATTCATGCTTTATTGTTTTTCGCTTGCAGCATGTTCCTACTGCGGCTCGTCCTCCTGCCTTGCCTGAGTAGGATTGGACTATGTTAGCCGTCTCGTTCGGCTGTGGACCACTGCGAATGAGGAGCGGATCCTGACGCTCTCCCTCGATAGTGTCCCGGGACGGATCCCAAGGAGCACACTTCAGGGAAAACTAGGACTTCCTCACGCGATCCTAGAGACAAAGAGTCGCCACCTAATTTTTATCGGGAATTAGGAAACCCAAGTTTGACTCGCCCAAAATTGAATAAGGTTACTCGCCCTTCATTACCAGAAACAAGGTTCGGGGGTCTTGGTACGAGAGGGGAAGGAGCCCAAGCAGGACTAAAGCACCCCCTCCTCGCCCTACCGAATGGTAGGCCTTGATTCAAATATCCTTGTTATTAATTCATAATAGATGTTGTTTCCTCAAACATACTAGATAGATATATACATGGCAAAAAGAAACATCTAATGAAAATCATTTCAAGAGACTAAATCAAGTAGAAAGCGGATGCTCATGTAATACAAGGGAGAAGTATACTCACAGTGGCTAGTCCCGCCCGGGACCGATGCAAATAAAGTAAACATGTCATGATATGCAAAGGGAACGAGAAGACTTACATTGGTTGACTCAAGCGGAGTTGCGAAAGCAAAAAGGATGGAAACGTGCAATGCAATCATGCAACAATCCTAGATAAGATGTCTCTAACAAATAATCATATAAACGGAGACTATCCTAAAGGAATTGTGTCGTTGAAATCAAAGTTGTAAACCTAGAAAAATTCTAAGAGAAAGGATAGAGATAGTACACGATACATGGGCACTAAGCCACATGTAGACGAGGCAAACCACAAATCGAAGTCCGGGTCCGAGGCACTTAATTCTCTGCACTAATACACCAAAGAATACCCAAGCATTGCAAAAATACAAGCAAACAAATGATATGCATGATAAACAAAGAAAACATGTCATCAATCAAATTTCCAGATTCAGCAACCTCTAATGAATCCTATCAAAAGTGGTCTTAAACATGAGCTGGATAAAAACCCTTTTACAGAAAGTTAGATACATGTCTTAGGGAACTTCTCCAAAAAGTGGGACCTCAATATCAATTTTATTGTTTGAGAAATAAATGTTTTGGGAACAGTGGATCAGGACTGTCCATTGTTCTTGTAAAAATCATAATTAAATCTACAAAAATCATATGAAGCTCTATTTGGTGTCAAAAGAAAGCTATTTCATTGTAGTATATGATAAAAATAAACCCATGGACATTCTGTAATCACAAGGTTTCTGAAAAAGTGTTTTAAACAGACTCTGTTATTCTGGAAATTTGGTATCATTTGACAAATGAATGCAAAACATAATAGAAGTATAATAGAAGTTCATGAATCATGTTAACCAAGTTGATTTAAGCTTTTGATCTCTCATCCATTTATCCTAGGTGATTTCTAAACCAAGTTTTATTCATCAATTGTTGTTGAGTGATCAAGGTATGACCATTTTGTATACATAATCATATTTGTAATTAAACTTTGAAAATTCCAGAATAGTTGTATCAACTTTAAACGCTTAGAAAACGATCCTAACTCGATCGTATGCTCACGATTTTACATCGGCATATAGATATATGAGTTAGGAATCATCCCCAAAAAGCGGAACGTCGATAACTATTATAGATTTTCTGAAATTCAAGCACAAAGAGACGATGTTCAAATCTGTCAACCGATTTCTCAACAATTTCTAAAAATAGTATATGAATCCTAAAAGCTCTCAAAACGGACCGGATGAAAGCTAATTCATCAAAGTTTACCCAGAAAATTTGAAATCCATCAAACTATGGGTTTTGATGGACCAAATCTAATGGACAAAACCAATCTGCTTTGCTGAATTTTTATCTAGTTCATTTTAAAGTGTGAGGAAAACATTTTAGTGATAGTTGAAGCTTATTAGGGAGATCAAACTCATAGATCAACTTAATTATCATGATTCCCAATCAATTTAGCCCTCAAGTTCTATGAAGAACTTTTAGATCAAGGATCAAAGGGACTTATAAATATCATGTTGGAGATGAAATTCAATAGGAATTCTAGGTAATAGGAATAATCAAGAGATAGGTATGAACATAGAAATCATCCTTCTCATAGATCATATTTCCAAACCATCATGGAATTCAAAATAGATATATGTATATACATATAATCATGTATGCATGAATCTAAACTAAAATTGAAGAATGAAACCAAAATTGAAAATCAAAGTGAAAAACAATCTCTAATTGTAAATTATCAATAAAAATCAAAGAGATTTGGATCTAACTATGTGAGTGTGTGAAGAACATGAGAGGAAGAAGATGAGTGTTCTAATAAGTAGAAATAGAACTAAGTTAGATCCAAATCTTATAGATCTATATATACAAAGTAGGAATTAGAGATGAACTATAGTGTTTACCTCTTGGAGGATTCTCAATTACAAGACCAAAATTGATTTGAAGATCTTCTTCTTCAAGTGTTATTCAAGTGTTCTTCAAGCACTCATCCATGGAAGTTGAGGGAGGCAATTGATGTTCAAATTGTGGTCTAATTAGCCTAAGTTAATCTAAATTCAATTCATAATTTTCTCTCTCTAGAATTCACCTAAATTGAAAGTATATTCAAAGTATACTTATCTCTCTTGTATGTGCTTCTATGTGTGTTTGTATCTCCAAGTATATTCAAGTGTATCTCTTCCAAGTGTCTAGTGTGTTAAGATGTGATCTCATATGAGATGTATGAGATCTTATATAGAGTTTTGAAGACTTAGCTCTTAAGTTTCAGGGTTAAAACAGGATTTTTAGAGCTTAAAAGAGGGTTAAAATGGCCATTTCGGAGCCTAAACGCAATTTCCAGGCAATTTCCTCGCAGTGGGAAGCTTCTAGAAGGGTCTGGAACTCAAAAAGCTCCGTGGAGGACACAAATGGAAGTGGCGGTTATGGTGGGACCCGCCACCCCCATACCCAAAACCGCCACTTACTATTCTTGCTCCTCTGGTCACCCACAAACCCTGTTTCAAAAATCACGTGCACTGCTTTTCCAGATTTTTGTAAAAATGCTTTTTGGTGTCCGAAATCGTCCGTTTACGTACCGTTGGAAAGCTGTCAGGTTGAATTTCAGTATAAAAATATTTCCAGAGGTTTTATAATGAGAATTGAAGTCCAATTGAAGTCCGGAAGTCCTCCGGAACTTTCGTCGTCTTTTTGAAATCAAATGACGTCTTTTCCAAAATTGCTTTCAAATGTGCGTCGATTTCGAACTTTTCTTTAAAATTGAATCTCTGGATACCTAGAATACTGCGTTTAGAACACTTAATGTTCATATAACCCTGAGAGAATATGAATTCTGAGAGATGATTTTGACAAAACCGGGATTTATCCATGGAAAAGGGCTTTTCTGAGCTTGAAGTCACTTTCCGAAGTCCGATCTTCTGATTGTGTGGAATCCAGTACCTTCCACGGGGTACTTTTCATCATCGAATCCTCCAAGACGTTGTCCACCCTAAATCCTATCAGTGTGGTCAAAATTGGGTGTCTACAGTTTGCCCCTCTTTGGCAGAGCTTGTTGTGAACAACGTGAACTGCAAGTGAGTGCCAAAGCCTTGAAGGCACCCAAATAACCATACTGAGAGGTTTTAGGAAAAACAAAAAATTCGCAAAATCAAGAAATTCAAAATCAGAGAAAATCAAGAAATTACGAATGCAAGAATGCAATGCAATGCTGGGTAGAGGCGGCTAATTTGAAGCTGATGCTGGTCGTGCTCCGCTGGAGCTGCCTACGTATCCTTTCCAGGAATCAGACCAGGGCGTAGTTCAAGCGCGCGGGAAAACGGAAAACAAACAACAACAATGCGGATGAAATGCTCCTATCCTAGGATGCTGGTGCAGTATGAAAACATGAAATGTGAAAGTGCTGGAGGAATCATCCTCAAGGTTCCCTAGATGCAAAATCTAATGCAAAGGATGCAACGACTCTCTCTCACAGTCGAATATGCTAAAGGTATCTTGGATGATTCTCGAGGTTTTTGTCAAAGTTATTCTTCTGATCTTAAGGCTCGTAGGCGTCATCTGTATCCTGGACGACTCTTGAAATAGCGAAGTATCTTGGATGAATTCTGAGTCATGTCAAACAACTGGACGATTGCTGGTGTAGAGTCCTTCTGCTGGGGACGATTACTGATGTAGAGTCCTTCTACTGGGGACGATTGTTGATGTAGAGTCCTTCTGCTGGGGACGATTGCTGAAATAGGTCCTTCTTCTGTGGACGATTGCTGATGTAGAGTCCTTCTGCTGGGGACGATTTGCTGATGTAGAGTCCTTTTGCTGGGGACGATTGCTGGTGTAGAGTCCTTCTGCTGGGGACGATTGCTGATGTAGAGTCCTTCTGCTGGGGACGATTGCTGAAACAGGTCCTTCTTCTGTGGACGATTGCTGATGTAGAGTCCTTTTGCTGGGGACGATTGCTGATGTAGAGTCCTTCTGCTGGGGACGATTGCTGATGTAGAGTCCTTTTGCTGGGGACGATTGCTGATGTAGAGTCCTTTTGCTGGGGACAAATCTTCTGAAACAGGTCTCTCTGCCGGAGACAAATCTTCTGCTCTTCTGAAACAGGTCCTTCTTCTAGACAAATCTTCTGTAACAGGTCTGGAAACAAGTCTTCTGAAACAGGTCTCTCTGCCGGAGACAAATCTTCTGTTCTTCTGAAACAGGCCCTTTTTCCGAGGACAAATCTTCTGTGGCAGGTCTAGAAACAGGTCTCTCTGCCGGAGACAAATCCTCTGTTCTTCTGAAACAGGCCCTTCTTCTGAGGACAAATCTTCTGTTCTGATGCACGGATTCTGAGAGATACACAAATTCTGAGAGATGACCCTTCTTCTGAGAGCAACCCACGGATACACGATTCTGATTTTGAGAGAAACCCTACATTCTGGAGGCAACCCTGACATGCGATGCTGAGAAATACATGATTCTGAGAGAAACCCTACATTCTGGAGGCAACCCTGGATACACGATTCTGATTCTGAGAGAAACCCTACATTCTGGAGGCAACCCACGATTCTGAGAGAAACCCTACATTCTGAGAGCAACCCACGGATACACGATTCTTGGCATAAACCTTGTATTCTGGAGGCGACCCACGATTCTGATTCTGAGAGAAACCCTACATTCTGGAGGCAACCCACGATTCTGAGAGAAACCCTACATTCTGGAGGCAACCCTGGATACATGATGCTTGGCATAAACCTTGTATTCTGGAGGTGATTTTGATGCTCAAATTCTGAGAGATACCCTTTATCTGGAGGCAACCCGTGGATACATGATGCTTGCGAGAAACTTAATTCTGAAAGTTCTCTACTGGGGAGATCCTATGATTCTGAGAGATGCACGAATTCTGTATACCTTGACAATATCTGGAAATTCTCTGCTTGAGGAGATATCTGAGGTTTCTGGGACGCGAGCACATATTCTGGAGGCCCTGCTGATTCTTTCTGAGACTCATATTGGTGCTTCGACCAACGCAATCATTCTTGCAACACGTCAGGCTTACTCTAACCCTTTCTGAACATCTCGCATTCTGACCCATCTTCTGAAAGTCCTTTCTGGATGTAATTCTCAAGCGACAGTAGACTCAAATGTCCATTTTCTAAGACAACTCATAATCAATCCCAAAACGACGGGAGTTTGCCGTTTCTCGGCCACTTTCAGGCTGCGGTGCCTTTGATTCTTCTCATCTGGGGGACTTTTTTCAATTCTTGAATGGATTTTTACCAAGATTCAAATCTCCAGAGGTCCTCTAGACCAATTCCAACAAGTTTTAAGCACTCTCAAGGCTTATATATCAAAAATGGACCAATCCTGGATCAAATCAAGAGTTCCGGGGGTCAAAACGCGAATATAGAGCAAAATGGGGAAATGGCAGGAAGTGAATAGTAAATGGCGGTTCCCCACACCCCCTTGGGAACCGCCAGCCGCAACTTTGGGGTTTTAAACCCATTTTCTTCTTTGTTCTTCATTCATTTCTTCTTCAATGCATCACTTCTTCCTTCTAAGGTGCTCAAATCTTGCAATTTCTTGATGTTTTGAGTGATTTCTTGCATTAAAACCTCCAAAAACTTTGTTGATTTCATCAACTCCTCCCTATTCTAGGGGATTCAAGTACCAAGGTTTTTACTATTCATCATCTTCAACCTCTTATCTTCAAGCTTCAAGCATCAACAACCATGAGTTCCCATGGACAAGGTGAAAGTTCTAGAACACGTAGAAGCCAATTTCAAGCTAGTGGAGCTTCATCAACTCAAACCATGGAGTATGTAACCATGAAAAATCCACTAAATCATATCTCTAGGAGGGCCTTTCGTCAAGAGGTAACCCATTCTTTAATTACTCCTTTGTTTCACATCTTCATACGTGTCTCTTTATTCTTGCGATTCCTTAGAAATCATCCTTTTTCTTTTTAGAATGTGGTTGGTCATCTTAGAGGTCATGGTAGCCATGGAAAATGCCTTGAATGGTTTAATGAATTGTCGGAGTCGCGTCCCCAAGTAGTAGCCAATATCAAGCAAGCGGGCTTTGGGTCGTTTGTAACCTTATTGGAGAGATCGACTAATGATTTGGCCATGATTCAAGCTCTTGCTGAAAGGTGGTGGGATTCCACAAATACTTTTCACATGCCTCTTGGGGAGATAACCATGACCCCTCTTGATTTTGCAATGATAACCGGCATCTCATTTGGCGGGCATCGTCTTGCCTTTGCAAAGAACATCCATAGACATCCTACTATCATTGAGCGTCTCCTAGGCATCATCCCATCCCAGAGAGATCTTCACGGATCGAGCGTAGGCATCACATGGTTCATCAACAACTTCAGGCCTTCTGAAAGAGCGGCTCAATTTACCGATATGCAGCTTACCCGTGCTTTCATCTTGTATTTGCTTGGTTGCTCTCTTCTTTCTACTCGAGCTGAGCGGATTACATTGAATATGCTTGATAGTCTTCGAAATCTTGAGGAGATTGCAGATTTTGATTGGGGCTCTGCTGGTTTAGCCATTCTGTATAGTCATATGGGGGAGCATTCTCGAGGCAAATCCCCTGGATTCGGCGGATTCTGGAGAGCTTGGGAGGTACTGAAAATATTTTCATTTCCAGTTTTTATCATTTGATGTTCTGCTGTTTTGACCACTGCTTTATTTTCCCTTGTAGGTGTGGGCCTTTGAGTATTTCTCCATGACGGCTCCATCATTCCGGGAGGAAGAGATTCATATTTTTCCACGGGCTCTGAAGTGGCGTCGCCAAGCCGTAGGTACCAAGAATGATGCTCATAATGTTATTTCTTGCCGGGATTTTCTTACCCGTCTCAGATTCACCCAAGTTAACTGGCATCCTTGGGTGACAAATGGAGATGTGACTGAGATTGGCTTAGCTAGACAGATGACTGGAGAGAGGATTCTTCTTGAGGGTCCCTCTGTTCTTGAGTGGTATCTTGGAGAGAGAGTAGCTCCTCAGACTGATTTGGAGGATCGTCTCTTAGTGCCACAGGATCCGCCTTCTTGTGTGAGGTCGGCGCAGAATTTGGAAGATGAAGATCTTATTAATGCTTTGAACGGAATTCCTTCAGCCTCTTTTACTCTGTTTGAGGAGAACTATGACGTCTTCAGGGTTACTCATCTGATGCCTAATTTCCCGCTCTCAGATGACCCGCAGGTATTTCACGACTTCTTCATTTCTGATCGAATGCTTGCTTTATCTTATTTCTCATCATCATTTGCAGGGGAGTTCTTTTGTGGATGGCCCTGGTCAACCTCTACCTCTCATTCCTCCTTGTGATTGGCGAGCCTCGACCATGCTGCGCGGAGTTATATCTTCTGTAGAGATCCCCCGTGATCTTGTAGAGCCTCAGCTAGTTTCAGAACAACATGAGTCCGTTCCCCGAGCCGTTTTCAATGAAGAGCGAGCTTATGCACAGAATCTGAGGGCTTGGAGCCTTGCTCGTGAGGGACATGTAAGTAATTTCTGAACTCATTACCTCTGATTCTTCTGATCTTTCTGACCATATCTTTCTTCTCTTTGCAGTGGGATGGCATGTGCCAGACTTACATAGACCGTGATGCGGCCCTGGTAAATTTCTTGACCTTTTCTTCTTATCTCATTGCTTTTTCAAACCCCTATACTGATTCTTTTCTTCCACAGGTGGCTCAAGTTAGGCAGCTTCAATCACAGTTGGAGCGGATGAATGCAGGCCCTTCTGGTGGGGCTGGTGGGTCTAGGCGAAGGCGCCAAATTGAAGATGATGATAGCTCTACGGCCTCAGATATGCCTGCTCGGTACCCACGGGCTACTCGTCGTCGCTGATGATGATCATATGCACCCATGACTATCTTTCTGTTTTTCTTGCTTTCTGTGCTGAGACTGATGTTGATGTATTCTGTCTGAGACTTGATGGGCTTGTACTCTTGACTTTGCTTGATGCTGTTTTATGCTATCCTTCTGTTTCGCTTTGCATCCCTTGTCACGAGACTGATTTGATTGACACTTTGCACACTGACACACAGGACTCGATTTTACAGGGAAAGGAAATTTCTGACGATTCCTCTTTCTCGACAATGTCTTTTGACTTGGATATTTGAATTTTCTAAGGATTTGCATATTTTGAAAATGAGATTTTATCTTGTAGCAGGATATTGTGTTGGCTTTGCATGTAATCTTGAAGCTTTTGAAAATTTTCCACATAATGTTTCAGTCTTGACATTAGATTCACATCTTTAGATTGCTAAAAAACTTTTCAACTTAATATCAAGAATTACCAGATTTTTCACTTAGGTGCTTTAATTCTGATAGCCAAGTGATCCAGAGAGGACAGGTAGCGAGGTATGGGCAAACGACAGTTTGCCCCTAGTTGATAGAGATAAATGGAAGTTTGGGCAAACGCAGTTTGCCCCTAGTGTGGCAGTGATATCTTGAGGCTTTGGGCAAACTTGAAAGTTTGCCCCTAGTTTGCAAGGTTCAGGGATCGAGAGCCAGGAAAGCTCGCCTACTTATCCCCAAGTGGGAATCAGATCCAAAGTAGTTCGGCCAGGTCTTGAAAGAAAGTATGGTTGAGGGTTTCAGGAGCAGTGACCGAACCGAGCAGGTTGCCTACATATCCCCAAGTGGGAATCAGGTCAAGTGTAGTTCCTCGAATGCTGGAGGTTTTGAAAGAACAGGTTTTGAAAGAAAAAGGCTTTTAAGCATAGTATCTCTTGAGACGGTCAATGTTGATTGGCTGATTGAACTCAACTCCATCTAGATCCATCAGGTATGCCGCTCCTCCAGAGAGAAGCTTCTTGATGACGTATGGGCCAACCCAATTTGGCTTGAATTTCCCTCTAGGATCGAAAACGGGTGCTTTTAAGGCTTTAAGCACAAGATCGCCTTCCTCAAGTTTTCTTGGACGGACCTTCTTGTTGAATGCTCGAGCTATTCTTCTCTGATACACATGCACATGATCAATTGCGGCCAACCTTTTCTCATCAAGTAACATTAGCTCCTCATATCTATCTCTTAGCCAATCAAATTCTGGAATCTCGGATTCTGCCACAACTCTCAAAGATGGTAGTTCTATTTCAACTGGGAGTATTGCTTCCATTCCGTAAGCCAATGAATAAGGAGTGGCTCCTGTAGATGTTCGGATAGATGTTCTGTATCCCCACAGTGCATACGGTAACTTCTCATGCCAATCTCGGTATGTATCAGTCATCTTTCTTAGGATCGTCTTCAAATTCTTATTAGCTGCTTCAACTGCCCCATTTGTTTGTGGCCTATACGGCGCTGACATGTGGTGCATGATCTTGTATTCTTCTAGTAGATCCAAAACCTCTTTCTGGAAGTGACTGCCATGATCGGATATCAACTCATGAGGGACCCCGTATCGGCAGATTATATTTCTTCTGATAAATCTGGCCACATCTTTAGCCTTCAATGTCGCATAAGACTCTGCTTCCACCCATTTTGTGAAATAATCAATTGCTACCAGGATGTATTGATGCCCATTAGACGCCTTCGGGGTTACTTCTCCAATAACATCTATTCCCCAAACTGAGAATGGCCAAGGGGTAGTCATGTTGTATAGCAGTGACGGCGGCACATGCTTCATATTGGCATGGATCTGACATTTGTGACATTTTCTGACATATTCATAGCAGTCCTTGTCCATAGTAGTCCAATAATATCCTTGTCGGATGATCTTCTTAGCTAACATGTGTCCACTCATATGAGGACCACACACCCCTTCGTGAATTTGCTCCATCATCTTTCTCGCACTGTTTCCATATAGACATGTCAAGTTGAATCCATTGTAAGATCTCTTCAATAGACTTCCACCACAAATCATGAACTGAGCCGAGAATCTTCTTATGGCTCTCTTGTCTTTCTCGGAGGCGCTTTCCGGATATTCCCCATTTTCAATGAAGTTCCACACGTCGGTGTACCACGGAAGTTCTTCTGCTTCTTCTATTTCCCCAATCATCTCATAAGACGGCTTTTCCCTTTGTTCAATCATCAAAGGAGTTAGCTTTATCCCCACAGGAATCTCAATCATTGACGCTAAAGTAGCCAAAGAGTCTGCTAGCTGATTTTCTTCTCGAGGCAGGTAGAAGAACGTGATATGCAAGAAACGAGTTCGTAAAGAATCAAGATACTCATGATAGGGTTTTAACTTCTCTTCCTTGACTTTCCAATCTCCTCGAACTTGGGATATGATCAAATTGGAATCCCCGAATACATCAAGTTTCCTTACCTCCAAAGTCAATGCGGCTTCTAGCCCCAAGATACAAGCTTCATACTCAGCAGTGTTGTTGGTGGAGGTGTACTTCAGCTTAATAGAGAATGGGGTATGTGCTCCTTCAGGGGATACAAGGATGATTCCTACTCCATATCCTTTTTGGTTTGCAGCTCCATCAAAGTACATTTTCCACACATCTTCTTTTAATTCCATCAATCCTTCGTCAGGGAACATGAACTCTCCTTCGTTTTCCAGATTTATCGGATGTTCTGCTAAATGTTCTGCGACAGCCCTTCCTTTAACAGATTTACTCGTAGCATGTATCAAGTCAAACTCAGATAGCATCAATGTCCATCGGGAGATTCTTCCGGTCAATGCTGGTTTTTCAAATAGGTACTTCAAAGGGTCCATTCGGGAGATTAAAACAACAGGGAAGGCCAACATATAATGCCTCAGACGACGAGTGGCCCAAACCAAAGCCCAACATGTCTTTTCTAACGGAGAATACTTCAATTCGTATCCAGTCATCCTTTTACTTAAGTAGTAAATGGCTTTCTCTGTACGCCCTTCATCTCCTTCTTGGGCTAACATGCATCCCATAGCATTCTCTGACACGGATAAGTACAACAGCAAAGGCTTCCCTGACTTCGGGGGTGAAAGAACCGGTGGGTTTGATAAATAAGCCTTGATCTTGTCAAAAGCTTCTTGACATTGATTGTCCCATTCGAATTTCTTCCCTTTTCTCAACAAGCTGAAAAGCGGATCGCAAGTAGCAGTGAGCTTAGATATGAAGCGGCTGATGAATTGGATTCTTCCCAGAAATCCTCTTACTTCCTTTTCATTTGTCGGAGGCGGCATATCCATAATAGCCTTGATCTTTGTGGGGTCAACCTCAATTCCTCTCTGTGTGATGAGAAATCCCAGCAGCTTTCCGGTGGTAACTCCAAAAGTACACTTCTGTGGATTCAATCTCATTCTGTATTTCCTTAATCTTTCAAAGAACTTGGCGAGTGCTGTTAAATGCCCACTTCTTTCTTTGGACTTAACAATCATATCATCCACATAAACTTCTACCTCTTTATGGATCATGTCATGTAACAAAGTAGTAGCAGCTCTCTGATAGGTTGCGCCAGCATTCTTTAACCCAAATGGCATCACTCGGTAGCAATACGTCCCCCAGTGAGTTGTGAATGTAGTCTTTTCTCTGTCTTCGGGTGCCATTAAAATCTGATTGTACCCTGAGAAACCATCCATGAATGATAACAACTCATGCCCCGCGGTGCTATCTACCAGAACATCTATGTGTGGAAGCGGAAAATCATCCTTAGGACTAGCCTTGTTTAGATCTCTGAAGTCAACACATACACGGATCCTTCCATCCTTCTTTGGCACAGGAACTATATTGGCTATCCATTCCGGATATTGGGTTACCATCAGGAATCCAGCTTTCAATTGTTTCTCAACTTCTTCTTTGATCTTCAAAGTCCATTCGGGTCTCATGCGTCTCAACTTTTGCTTAACAGGTTTTGAATTTGGAAAGAGAGGGATGTGGTGTTGGACAATCTCTGGATCGATGCCTGGCATATCTTGGTAGGACCAAGCGAAAACATCTTTAAATTCTTTTAATAAGTTGATTAGTTCATTGCTTTCTTGTGAAGTGAGTGTGGTGCCAATATGAACATTTTGTGGATTATCTTCATTATCCAAGTTTATTAGCAAAGTTTCTTCAATAATCTTGCATGCAGATTCATTTTCATTTTCAATTAATCTTTGCAAATCCTCAGAAATTTCAAAATCAAGATCATCAGACACAGAAGAGTAAGCAAAATCCTCGTTCATTTCATTAACATTTTTGGGTACATCAAAAGCAAAAGCAGACTCAACATCATGGCTCATATTGGCCTTTACAGACTTCCGGGGAAATGGGGGAGGGGATTTGTTGACTTCCGATTCTATCACCCAATTGTTCAGAGCTCCCTCTATTGGCTTGATTTCTTTCACATTTCCCAGTGCTTCTTCGGCATCCATCAGCATGTTCAGCTCTTCATCCATTAGCATGTTCAAATCATCACTTGTCATCAGCTCAGCCCAGTCCTTCCTTTCTTTCTTGATAGGCGGAGTATACAAGAACGGATCCTCATAGTCGGAGAACTCATGTTTGAAGAAAATCTCAAATCCAGGCTTAATGTTCTTGGTAGCCGGATCATACCATGGTTCAGGGAACCCACAGAAGGGAAAGTCATCGCCTTCTTTCACGAAGTATCCATTCAGGATTCTTGGCCCAGAAACAACCATCGGCCCTTTTCCTTTTGTCATCTTCTTCTTATCTTCTTCAGTCAATTGATACCCAAGCCCAGATTTATCTTTCTGTTCGTGGAAGTTCGGTGGTTCAGTTATTCCTTGTTGACGACGACCTAGTCCCATTCCAGGAAAATAGTTCATCTTCCGCACCATATGAGCCACTTTAGGATTGGCATACTGGTTAAAGTACAATGGCATGACTTCAGGGATCCAATTCTGTCCCACTTCTTCTTGTAGATCTTTGGCAACCGGGTTTCCCTTCTTGAACATCTTTCTATATTCGCGTCCGGTGATGAACGGCTTCTTTTTCTTGATCGGAGTGATTTCTTCGCCCCAGACAGATGCATCAGGAAGTTTCTTCTCATAGCTGAGTCGATCCCAAACGGATTTCTTTTTCTTAGCTCCTTCATTTATCATTCCCACAAAGTTGAATCCTCCCAATTCATTTTCTTCTTCCGGTGTTTGGACTTCTAGCACAGGACCATGGCTTGTCCCTTCTTCTTTGATCCAGCTATCCCCAAAGATTGTTACCACATCCTCTTTCCAGATGGACTTGACTTTCTGGTGGAGAGTGGAGGCGACTGCATCATTCACATGTAACCACGGACGTCCCAATAGCAGATTAAAGCTAGCCGGAATATCAATCACTTGGAAATCAGCTTCTTTGTTTAATGGCCCGACTTCAATTTTCAACTTAATCATTCCCACAATGGCCCTTTTGGTGTTATCATAGGCCCTCACAGTTTGTGTTGATGGCAAGAGTTCTGAAATTGACAACCCCATTCTGAGAGCTGTTTGGAGAGGACATACATTCAAGGCTGACCCATTATCTACCAAGCAGACCGGTACTCTATTCCCCAGGCAATGTACAGTGATGTAGAGAGCTCTGTTGTGGTGTGCCCCTTCCGGCGGTAAATCTTCATCTGTGAATGTGATTACAGGCTTACAAGGCTTTGAAGAGATCATGTTTACTAGATCTTCGGGAGTAGTATTGACAGAAACATCCAAACGATTGAGAGTATCGAGCATGGCCTGCCTGTGTTTGTGAGAGGTCATAAGTAATCCCCATACTGAGATCCAAGCTTGTGTTTTCTTCAATTGCTTTAGGATTTCATCTTCTTCTTCGCTCACGGCTCCTTTACCAGCCTCTTTTGCTTTGACGACTTCTTTCTCATTCCATGTTTCTTTTCCACGATTTTCTAACTCATGAGGCTTGAAATGACGTCCGGAACGGGTCAAGTGGTTTGCTTCATTGGTGATCCAGATAGACTCAAGTTCTTTGGCTAACTTTTCGGTGCCAACAGTGATTTTCCAAACAGAATCATCGGGGATTATGGTATTATTAACGGAATCATCCTCATCATCATACCACCAATCTTCTTCTTCTTCCATCATTGCAATAAGATCGTCATCTTTGATTTCAAGGTTCTCGACAGGCTTTAGCAATTCTTCTATCGGCTCAGTGCTTTGTTTCTCGGTGACTGCTTCTATGGGCTTTTCTTCCTCATACCAGATCGAGTCGTCGGTGATGACATTGGGATCCCACCATTCAATTGTAAGATTTCCGTTGGCTATTTCTTCTTCAAAAGCCAGTGCTTCTTCGACCCATTCTTCCTCTTCCATATTCCTCAAGATGCAAATTGCAGCGTCTTCCGGAAGTTGAACATCCATAGCTGGTTGATTCGAGGATGTGATGTAGATCTTTGGGTTATAAATCTGAGATCCTTCTTCTACAAAGCTAACATTTGGCATGTTCCCCTTATGATTAGGGAGAGGATTCTTCTGAACATTTGGCTGAGAGGGAGGAGGGGAGATGACCCCTTTTTCAATCAAGTCTTCAATTTCATGGCGAAGTCTCCAGCATCTATCTGTGCTATGTCCACGGCCTTGATGAAAGTCACAAAAGAACTCTGTTTTGAAACCCGGTGGAAGTGGATTTGGCTCTGGTTTAGGTTCCAATTTCTGCAAGTACCCTTTTTCTATCATTCTTTCAAGTGCGGTGCTTAGTGGCATCCCCAAGTCGGAAAATTCTCTTTTCTCTCTCGACTGTTTCTGATTTTGACTTCCTCTTGCATTAGCCATACTTCGACGCTCTTTCTGAAAAGGCTGAGGAGATAGTGTGTTGACGTCAGCAGACTGATGATAGACTGGCCTTTCTGTCTTTCTGTATCGATTGCTCGTGCTTTCTTTCTTGATCTTTCCATCTCTAATGGCATCTTCTATCAAAGTTCCCACATCAAACAGCTGTTCGAAACTCACAATGGACTGAAATTCTAGCCTTTCCAAGTATTCGGGCTGTAGATTCTTGATGATCATTCGGACCTGATCTTTTTCCGCTGGCCTGCTAGTCATTTGAGCAGCTTTAGCTCTCCAACGAGTAAGGAAACCTGCGAAGGATTCCCTGTACTCTTGTCGGGTGGTTTCTAGATCTCTTGCAGTTACATCAAACAACTGGTTATATGAATATTGAGCCACGAAAGCTTTGGCCAATGCCTCCCAATCTCTGGTTATGGCTGGTTCCAACGTCAAGTACCATGAAAGTGCTGCTCCACTCAAAACTCTTGGAAACAATAGAGCGAAGAGGTCAGATCCAATGCCCATGGGCTGCAAAGTTCCTACATAAAGCCTCAGATAGCTCTTTGGATTTCCGGTTCCATTGAAAAATTCAATATGCGGCATCTTAAACTTCTCTGGGGTTTGGCTTTTGGAGCGTCACACAACCCTTCAACATCGAACAAATACTCATCCACCCCTTTGCTCTTTCTGATCACACTCTCTAGTTTGTCGATCTTGGCCAACTTGTCCTGAATTTCCTGATCTAGCTGAACCTTTGGTTGAACTGTCTCCCCAAAATCTTCTTCTTCATGATGCTCTGGAGGTGGTGGTGGTGGATTAGTTAGCTGCTCAATCATTCTCATCATAGTGGCAAGTTGTTCTCGATTCTGCTCCCTGCTCTGATCCAAGGCAGCTTGCATTGCGGCCAATCTGGCTTCCATATCCGCTTCGTATGTCATATCTTCAACCCTAGTCGACTCGGCTGTTCCTTCTTCTAACCCTGATCTGATCAAACGGCTGTTCGGAGCTCTGACCCAGAAAGGAGTACAACTTTTCGGTCCTATCTTTTCTTATCTGGTTTATTTAGGGATTTTCAAATAATCAGGTATCTTTATTGCAAAAGAATTTTTCAAAGAATGATATAAGAAGGTGGATTTACAAAGATGGAAATCATAAATGGAAAATCATTTCCTTTTTCAAAAACATTTTTCTTAAAATCAAAAGAAATCTTTTCAAGCTTTCAAAATTCTGAGGAAAACAAAACTTTTCTTTTGTTTTTAAAAGTATATTAGAGGCGTCGCACTCGTGAGTCGTATATGCAATGCTCGTGTAGTGCATGCAATGCAGATGAAATGCAATCTAATCTAAATGCAATGCACCTTAATCTAGCTTAGACCTAGCACATCAGCACATAAGCACATAAGATTCCTTGAGTATGCTAATCACCCTACTAATCCAATCATTATCCAAGGATTTTGAGTTTTGAAATTCTTGATGGTTCATGTTTTCAAAATTGAAATTTTTCATGAAAATCTTTGAAAGAGATGGGGAGATTTGTAATTTTCAAAAGAATTTTTGAACCATCAATGCTTGTGGTGAGAAATCATGATTTTTGAAAATCGAGGTAGGAAATTTGAAATTCTGAATTTTGAGAGGAGAATTTGAAATTGAATCATCAAAGTAGGAATTTTAGATTTCTCTAAAAATCTAGGAGAATTTGAAAGTGAATTTCAAAGCGAGTTTTCAAAAGGGATATTCCCGGAATTTTCAAAAGACTTGGGATTTTCAAAGAAGTGCTTATAATTTCAAAAAATTTCAAAATTGTCCTCAAATAATGATTGGATGTTCGGATAAAGACCATACTATCCTAGAGGAATCCACCATACAAGGTTTGATGATGCCTTCGCATACACGTCCTCATCATCCACATAATCCCTTACGGGCAAGCGCAAGTAATTCATCACATTGTCCTAATCAAAGATGATAATCAAGATCCTAATTGAAGGGTTCTATAGAAACTATATGCAAAGGCCGGGTTTTAGTCTCATAAAGGGTCCATTAGCAAGCTCAGCGGTGTGGTTGACCGCCTCCCCGAGGGCGTGCCGTTCACACATAGGCTCTATATACCGCACGCGGTACAAGGCTAACGGTGACTACATGCTACCAAAACTCTTGACAAATAGAGGAAAGAGGGCCCTCTATCTTCAAGGCAATGATCTCAAGCAGTCGCGGTGAAAGAACAATGCAAGTGCAAATGCAGGCAGAAACAACATGATTATTGAATTAATAACAAGGATATTCATTGGTTCAAGTCAAACCCTCGAAGAACAAGAAACCATCGGTTTCATGTTCAAATCCCCAGTGGAGTCGCCAGATTGTGGACCACTGCGAATGAGGAGCGGATCCTGACGCTCTCCCTCGATAGTGTCCCGGGACGGATCCCAAGGAGCACACTTCAGGGAAAACTAGGACTTCCTCACGCGATCCTAGAGACAAAGAGTCGCCACCTAATTTTTATCGGGAATTAGGAAACCCAAGTTTGACTCGCCCAAAATTGAATAAGGTTACTCGCCCTTCATTACCAGAAACAAGGTTCGGGGGTCTTGGTACGAGAGGGGAAGGAGCCCAAGCAGGACTAAAGCACCCCCTCCTCGCCCTACCGAATGGTAGGCCTTGATTCAAATATCCTTGTTATTAATTCATAATAGATGTTGTTTCCTCAAACATACTAGATAGATATATACATGGCAAAAAGAAACATCTAATGAAAATCATTTCAAGAGACTAAATCAAGTAGAAAGCGGATGCTCATGTAATACAAGGGAGAAGTATACTCACAGTGGCTAGTCCCGCCCGGGACCGATGCAAATAAAGTAAACATGTCATGATATGCAAAGGGAACGAGAAGACTTACATTGGTTGACTCAAGCGGAGTTGCGAAAGCAAAAAGAATGGAAACGTGCAATGCAATCATGCAACAATCCTAGATAAGATGTCTCTAACAAATAATCATATAAACGGAGACTATCCTAAAGGAATTGTGTCGTTGAAATCAAAGTTGTAAACCTAGAAAAATTCTAAGAGAAAGGATAGAGATAGTACACGATACATGGGCACTAAGCCACATGTAGACGAGGCAAACCACAAATCGAAGTCCGGGTCCGAGGCACTTAATTCTCTGCACTAATACACCAAAGAATACCCAAGCATTGCAAAAATACAAGCAAACAAATGATATGCATGATAAACAAAGAAAACATGTCATCAATCAAATTTCCAGATTCAGCAACCTCTAATGAATCCTATCAAAAGTGGTCTTAAACATGAGCTGGATAAAAACCCTTTTACAGAAAGTTAGATACATGTCTTAGGGAACTTCTCCAAAAAGTGGGACCTCAATATCAATTTTATTGTTTGAGAAATAAATGTTTTGGGAACAGTGGATCAGGACTGTCCATTGTTCTTGTAAAAATCATAATTAAATCTACAAAAATCATATGAAGCTCTATTTGGTGTCAAAAGAAAGCTATTTCATTGTAGTATATGATAAAAATAAACCCATGGACATTCTGTAATCACAAGGTTTCTGAAAAAGTGTTTTAAACAGACTCTGTTATTCTGGAAATTTGGTATCATTTGACAAATGAATGCAAAACATAATAGAAGTATAATAGAAGTTCATGAATCATGTTAACCAAGTTGATTTAAGCTTTTGATCTCTCATCCATTTATCCTAGGTGATTTCTAAACCAAGTTTTATTCATCAATTGTTGTTGAGTGATCAAGGTATGACCATTTTGTATACATAATCATATTTGTAATTAAACTTAGAAAATTCCAGAATAGTTGTATCAACTTTAAACGCTTAGAAAACGATCCTAACTCGATCGTATGCTCACGATTTTACATCGGCATATAGATATATGAGTTAGGAATCATCCCCAAAAAGCGGAACGTCGATAACTATTATAGATTTTCTGAAATTCAAGCACAAAGAGACGATGTTCAAATCTGTCAACCGATTTCTCAACAATTTCTAAAAATAGTATATGAATCCTAAAAGCTCTCAAAACGGACCGGATGAAAGCTAATTCATCAAAGTTTACCCAGAAAATTTGAAATCCATCAAACTATGGGTTTTGATGGACCAAATCTAATGGACAAAACCAATCTGCTTTGCTGAATTTTTATCTAGTTCATTTTAAAGTGTGAGGAAAACATTTTAGTGATAGTTGAAGCTTATTAGGGAGATCAAACTCATAGATCAACTTAATTATCATGATTCCCAATCAATTTAGCCCTCAAGTTCTATGAAGAACTTTTAGATCAAGGATCAAAGGGACTTATAAATATCATGTTGGAGATGAAATTCAATAGGAATTCTAGGTAATAGGAATAATCAAGAGATAGGTATGAACATAGAAATCATCCTTCTCATAGATCATATTTCCAAACCATCATGGAATTCAAAATAGATATATGTATATATATATATAACCATGTATGCATGAATCTAAACTAAAATTGAAGAATGAAACCAAAATTGAAAATCAAAGTGAAAAACAATCTCTAATTGTAAATTATCAATAAAAATCAAAGAGATTTGGATCTAACTATGTGAGTGTGTGAAGAACATGAGAGGAAGAAGATGAGTGTTCTAATAAGTAGAAATAGAACTAAGTTAGATCCAAATCTTATAGATCTATATATACAAAGTAGGAATTAGAGATGAACTATAGTGTTTACCTCTTGGAGGATTCTCAATTACAAGACCAAAATTGATTTGAAGATCTTCTTCTTCAAGTGTTATTCAAGTGTTCTTCAAGCACTCATCCATGGAAGTTGAGGGAGGCAATTGATGTTCAAATTGTGGTCTAATTAGCCTAAGTTAATCTAAATTCAATTCATAATTTTCTCTCTCTAGAATTCACCTAAATTGAAAGTATATTCAAAGTATACTTATCTCTCTTGTATGTGCTTCTATGTGTGTTTGTATCTCCAAGTATATTCAAGTGTATCTCTTCCAAGTGTCTAGTGTGTTAAGATGTGATCTCATATGAGATGTATGAGATCTTATATAGAGTTTTGAAGACTTAGCTCTTAAGTTTCAGGGTTAAAACAGGATTTTTAGAGCTTAAAAGAGGGTTAAAATGGCCATTTCGGAGCCTAAACGCAATTTCCAGGCAATTTCCTCGCAGTGGGAAGCTTCTAGAAGGGTCTGGAACTCAAAAAGCTCCGTGGAGGACACAAATGGAAGTGGCGGTTATGGTGGGACCCGCCACCCCCATACCCAAAACTGCCACTTACTATTCTTGCTCCTCTGGTCACCCACAAACCCTGTTTCAAAAATCACGTGCACTGCTTTTCCAGATTTTTGTAAAAATGCTTTTTGGTGTCCGAAATCGTCCGTTTACGTACCGTTGGAAAGCTGTCAGGTTGAATTTCAGTATAAAAATATTTCCAGAGGTTTTATAATGAGAATTGAAGTCCAATTGAAGTCCGGAAGTCCTCCGGAACTTTCGTCGTCTTTTTGAAATCAAATGACGTCTTTTCCAAAATTGCTTTCAAATGTGCGTCGATTTCGAACTTTTCTTTAAAATTGAATCTCTGGATACCTAGAATACTGCGTTTAGAACACTTAATGTTCATATAACCCTGAGAGAATATGAATTCTGAGAGATGATTTTGACAAAACCGGGATTTATCCATGGAAAAGGGCTTTTCTGAGCTTGAAGTCACTTTCCGAAGTCCGATCTTCTGATTGTGTGGAATCCAGTACCTTCCACGGGGTACTTTTCATCATCGAATCCTCCAAGACGTTGTCCACCCTAAATCCTATCAGTGTTGTCAAAATTGGGTGTCTACAGGCGAGCCCTACTCGACGATGATTCCCCGACTCACACAGGGTGCCCCCGCTATTCCTCTCCATTACGACGTTGTCCCGTGTGCTTACGCTGAGGAGGGCTTGACGTACGCCCACAGCGTGCGGCAGTGGGTTCTCGGGCGAGAGTGGATGATAAGAAACTTATCCCCACCTTTCACTTTGACTTTGATTACCTCTTCTTTTACGATCCTATATTCTTGGTTCTTGTTTTTCAGGCTGAGGGAGCTCGGGCGACTGCTGCGACACAGTTGAGGGCCCAGGTATGATCTTTATCCTCTTATTCTCAGTATTTTGTTTGTCTTTTCAACACTATCTGGATTTATCCTTTCTTATTTCAGGCGGAGGAGATCAGAGCCCTGTCCCAGCAGGTGGGGCAGCTTCAGCAGCAGCTCTAGCAGTTTGGCATTCCCATCAGCGACACTCCTGGGGCTGGCGGCGCTGGACGAGGCATGGAGCGGGGCGGTGGTAGCGGTGGAGGCAGCAGCGGGGGTCGAGGCAGAGGCGGCGGTAGCGGCGGTCGTGGAGGGAGTGGTGGAGGCAGCGGGACAGAGTCGGAGGAGGAGCCCCTCAGGCGTATGACCCGCCAGACTCGCAGCCGGGGCCGAGGCTGATCCTTCTTTTTCTTCTTTTTATTTATTTATTTTTTATTTCTTTTGAGTGTTTTGGGAGGATTCACACTTTTATTCGGATGATTGTATATACATGCACTTTATTTTGATGGCTGCTCAGGATAACCGGTAGGGTAGGTGACACGAATATTTTTCTGTGCGCTTGTGTGCTATACCCAAGTGTAGGTAATCGTGCAAGTAGTAAACTGGATTAAGTCCCGGTCGATCCCACAGGGAAGGATGAGAATTAATTTACTTATATTAGACTCAAAAAGAAAAGAAAATTCAATGTTTTGAAAGAAGTGTAGAACACAAAGTTCTACGATTAACAACTACTAAAATTAATAACAACTAAATTAAATTAACTAATGATTAACTATTTGACTAAAACGAAATCTTAAAAACGATTTTACTTAATAAAAGGAAGTGTTGGGATCACGCGAATCCACTGTGACCTAGCCATCTCCCATTCAATTGCAGTTTAAGCTCAATGGAGTACATCTTCTATAATATTCCGTACTTCTCTAAGGATCTAGAATCAATAGTCCTTTCATGACCGGGACTATATCATCTCAATTAAGTTTGAAATACATGAAAGCGGTTTAATTCAATAGTTAAGACTCGCACCTACAATGGTGTTAGCATTGAGGGTGGTTTGCAAAATGTATTGAAAGAAAATGCCTTAAGGCCTTAAGTTCAAAGACTGTTTTGACAAACTGAGCATTTGGGGACAGTTTGATAACAAATTCTTAAAACAGAAAGTCTTGGAATACTGTATTGGATGTTCTCAAGAATCTGACTGTTCGATCGATCGATGCGCTTTCGATCGATCGACAATCGTCATCTCTCAATCGATCGAAATGTCTTCGATCGATCGACTATCTCTCTGCACCGATCGATCGAACACAGATATTATTCTGGTACATGGCAGAGGCCTGAAAGTCACAGTTTCATCGCGGTTTCCCAACCTCGAACTACTTAGACATGGTCTGGAGTGTCCCAGATGCAATCTTAACGTAAAGATTCATTAAGGGTTTGTTTGATTGTGAGCTTTTCATTAAAACTATAAAAACTTGTGATTTTAATATATCTAGCATGTAAAACAATATGATTAATACTAAACCACAATGAACTAAGTGTAGTATGTAAACAAAATGATAACTAATTAACCTGGATTGAAGAACTCGTATTTAAACCAAAGGAAATCCCAACTATCAGTGTTAAACCTTGAATAATAACCTACAAAACCATAAAAACTCTCTCCTCTCTCTATGAAAACTGATAAGAAAATAAGTGGGCGTCGTCTTGGACGTGTACAAAATGAGTTTTTATAGTAGAACCTTCATGCTAGGGTTAAAAATCCCGTCTTTTGCTGCGTGCGCGTATTCTGCTAAAAGGCATGTTCGATCGATCGAATAACTCTCGATCGATTGAACTTCTGGATTATTCGATCGCTTGAGACAGGTTGGATCGATCGAACGCTCGATCGCTTGAGAAGACCTCGATCGATCGGGCTTCAGTTTTCAACTTTGAATTGTCTTCATTAAAGCCAATCACTCCCTTTTATCCTGCTCAATCAATTATTCACACAGCGACAGTAATCTGCAAAAAAATCACAACTAAAACACATAACTCATCATAGATTAATCATAATGTGTAGAAACTGGCGTTGTAATCCAAATCGCAGGTATATGGGAAAATTGTGAACTAAATTATGGTATTTCCTTCTTTTAGCGCGGTTGTATTTTACAAATACCCCCGCTTGTCACAACCCCCAACTAGCGAATTGCTAGTCCCTAGCAATAAAGCAAAAATGAAACAAGCTAACTACTACTACAACAACTAAAATAAACAAAAAATAACTAAAGCAAACTAATCTAATTAGGAAAAGAACTACCTTACTCACTTTCGCAGGAATCGCGGTTGCATTTAGCAATTGCAACAAGCCGTTAAACCCCTAGGTTCCCCTAGTGGACGAGTGTTGTCTCGTGAGGGTTTGCAGTGAATATACCCACAAAATTCTCTGATTAAGCTCAAGAAGATATAGAATAACTCTTAAACATTCCCCTTTTCGACTATCAATTTTAGCTCTACAAAACATATCAACCTCATACAAGCCATGAAGAAATCCACGTGTTCCTCCTGACACCGAGATAAATATACATATGCATTCCATTCATGTATCCGTGTGTGTGTGAAATCAACAGCTATGCATTCAACTTAGTTTAGAGTTGTTTAGACTATCATACCCTTCGGAATTCGTAGTTTCAACTCAATCCTCACATGGGTTCGCACTCAAAAATGAACATCTCACAAGAACTGGTTTAATAATGATCACTTATGGTGTGAAAGCTTTGATAAGAGTGATGTTCTGGCTACTAGTGTTTCACACCTAACTCGATAAAGGACGAACATTTAGAGTGTATAGTCTCATGAAAAGAATACTACTTACTAGAGGAGCGAAATATCGTGGATACTCAAATTACACGTTCATATTCAAACTAAGTTGTTAAAAATCATTAAGACTTTGACTTTTCGGCTTTCATTTAGTAGGATAGAGATAAGAGGGGCGAGAATTGCACATCCTTAGCATGTGATAGAGACTAATTTATTTCTTCTTTATTCCAACCATCCTCTCTTCTCTTATACATTCATTTTTTTTTTTTACACCCTTTTTTTTTTTAACTAATTATTTTCTTTTTGTAACGTCCTCCCCACAACTACTCCCTTCTAGTCACATACTTCAATAATTGTGATCACATTAGATGTGCAATCAAGTTTATAGATGTTAAAGTATCAGATGAAGGGTTCTAGGCTTTCATATTGGCAGTATTTAATCAGTATGGGATTAAGAGATTCTTATATGTTGATACAGGTATATGAAAAAAGTAAGGAATGAAAAACGATGGCTTAAATCATTTTTCTTAACTTCTTAGTTTTAGCACTTCAGTGTTCATTGAGTTTTAATTGGTAAGTCCTAAACGTTCTCCTCTAATAAGCAGCCTAAATGAAGAAGTTGAGACTATTCAACGAATTTAAAGTATATTCAAGAAAAACAATTCGAATTTATTGTGATAAGTCCCTCGGAATTGGAGTTTGGGCTCAAAAGCTCACTAAGGGTCATTAGTTTCCACTATTTATTCCTTAAAGCATAACAATCGTATTGACTCTTATTTAAGTTTTCAGCATAGCTATTAACGCGTGCCAATGGATGTTGGATACTAGAATGGTCAACATATGCATTCGTCTTAGTGACATTAGAAAAACGCGTGAATGTAATTCATAAAAGGATGAGATTAACATGAATGTATCATCGCTTGATAACAGCTAAACAGAAATGAACATTTAAAAATATTCTACCAATTTAATTCAAAAATTTTGTTAATAGTTTGAAACTTTGAAGATTTGTTTGAAAATTTGTTGTATCGTCAACTTTGATAAAAAATGGAGATTGTATGATGTTTGCAATAGAAAGAGTGATCCAGATTGCGAAGTAAATAATATGCACAGGTGATTATCTATCTATATCCCACCCCCAACTGAAAATAGCAATGACCTCAGAAGTTGAATTTTCAAAAATAAATAGAGAGATAGCACCTGAAATAGCATCAATAACTGCAAGCGTAACAATCTGTAAAGAAACATACCCTCTCCAAGCAACCAAGATCAAACGAAAGATATACAAACGGAAAATAAACATATGATCTATAAATAATAACAAAACATCACTGGGAAGATAAGACAATAAAAATGATGGAGCAGTGATAATAAAATGCACACAAACAAACCAACTAACCAAAAACAGATATCCACATAGAGTACTACTGTACCACAATCCAAAAGACATAAGAGGAGAGCAGAGAGATAGAAATAAGAAAAAGAAAATACAACAAAACTCTCCAAACACTCACAACGTCAAGACCTAAACATCCTCAGCAACATCTGATAATATCTCTATCGGCGCATCGGGGGTATCCTCAACTCCACCCTCAGCAACAGTGCTAGCCATCGCCGGGTCACTCGCAGTCATGACTGGAGGTGGTGGAAGTGGGGGCTCCGCAGAAGGTGGTGCCGCTGAGGACGATGGTACAGCATGATCAGCAGGTGGCGGTGGGGGATCAGCTGTGGATGGATCGGCAGTAGGATGTGCAGTAGGGGGAGTAGTAGTAGATGGAGGAGTACGTAATGACTGATCAACCCCCAACTGAATCAGAATAGCCTCTAGCAATGTCGTCATGTGGTCCACTCGGCCCTCGAGTCTGATCCGTGCTTCCCTCTCCTCCAGTAACAACTCATGAACAGTCGAGAGAGGCACGGATGACGAAGACTCTCCCTGGGCCCGAGTTTGAGCCTGAGATCGCTGTCTCAGCTCAAACTGTGCAACCTCCACCAGAGGATCAACCTCATCATCAGAATCAAGCTCCTCAGCCTCTGTCAGCGTCCCTGAAGCTTCACACTCAGTTCGGTGCCATCGGCTCTCCTCCTCTTCTCTCCAACTTTTGCCTTCCCTTTACCCTTCCTCTTCCTCTTCTGTGCATCCGATCGGCGAGAAGCTGTCTCGCCAAAATGACTACGAGCCTGAGAGTACGCGTCATCAGGTAAGGGAACGAGGCCAGCCTGCTCGATCACCCTGTGTATGGCCCAAGCACCTTTCAGGTGCTTCTTGGAAGCAATGTATCGGGTGGGGTGCCTCATGAAGTCAATATATAGGCACGGCAAACAGACTGGTAACCTTGTCCCTATGGCATATAACACATGTGCATACCAAGGTGCAATCTTCTCCCGGTAGGAGGTCACCAAAAGACAATTGCTGAGAGCAAGGTGGAGCATGTGATAATTATCGGTCAGATAAATGTCAGCAATAAGGGATATACCATCCCAGCTCGGTAATGCACCCCCGGTGAGCTCTCGAATGACTGCAATCGATAGGAGTACTGGCGTGTCAGCACGGTGCAGGCATACACAATCAGGCACCTCCGGGACTCCTAGAGCAGCTGAGACAGTGGCTGGACTGAACACAATCTCCCGGCCGTGAAAGAATGATCGTAGTGTGAATGAAGCATCTGGATCTCTGATCATCGTCGCACAAGCCGCGCGGATCCATGACAGATTCACTCTCTTCGCCTGAGAGAGCAAATCGTACCAGTGTGGCATGGCTCGGAGGCGGGTGAGATACCAGGGAGTAGTGAGCCATACCGTCTTGAGTGGTCGCTCAATCATCACCTTCCGGGACTGAAAATAGCGCGTGAACCACTGGCGATCGGGAGTGTGCCAGAAGCCGTGATGTGGGACCGGGTCAGGAATGGCGAGGTCAAAGGGCTTCTCCCTGTGATACCCTGTAACAGGGTTCATTGTGAAGATCCTGAAATGGAGAAGAAAAGAAAACGATAATTAAAAACAGGAATTGAAAAGAAATCAAAGAGACTGCCAGAGTTCGAGCGATCGAACTTTAATCGATCGATCGAGAAACGCAACTCGTCGATCGCTCGAATTTAGACACAACGTACCCCCAACTAACCCAAGTTGTTTTGGACATATAGGAAATGATAAAAACAATGCAGTACAGGACATGTAAGCCAAAAACTCATCCTCATAATAGATAATTGCAATTTTTATTTAAATAAAATTTCATAACAGCATCCATATTGCAAAATTATTGTCCCCAACTGATATTTAAGACCTTCTTTAACTAAAGAAAACGAAAACAAGACTAGAACTAAAAATATTATATGTCTAGGATTACACTTCAATTGCTAAAAGAAAGACCAATGATGAAATACAATTGAAGTGAACACTACTCTTCGAGCAAGAAAATTTCTTCTTCCACCATTGCTTCATTCTCTGTTAAATCTTCGCATGTGGAGTCCAAACAGGATGATTCCCTTTCCCAGAACAGTCGGAAAGCAGCCAGGACATCATCGAACAAGTCTGAACTCTCTAAGGAATTGAAAGCCCGTGCAAAAGGTGATCCCGTTGGGGACACGGATAACAGAGTGTAACTATACAACGGACTTTCCTCTTGCGGTGGAGTGTCTGGGGACCTTATGTATGGTCCAAAGTCATGAAAAAGTTGATGTGGCAGGAAGAACGGTGGAACTGGTGGATACATAGTGACAATCCTGACAAAGGAGAAACCAAATGAAAACAACACAAAGAAAACGAATCAAACAAGACTAAACGAAAAGACAACAGAAAGAAATAACTAAATAAAGAAAACAAGAGAAAGACAAGTGACAACGAATTAACCTCACTATTGGCATGAGACACCCATGTGCACTAGCAGGTAACGGGCACTGGAGCCGGAACAGCAAATAGCTCAGGTGCACATAGATGTAAGGAACCGCTGCGATGACAAGGGAGTCATCGACAAAAGTGAATACCGCGTTGTGGCGTTCGGGCACCGCATCTTGTAGGTCCTCTTCGTCCCATGGTTTCCACATGGAGTCATTCTCCCATTGCTCCAATAGTGTGTCATCCACTTCTCCAACAGCGTACCCTTCAGGCTCGCCTTCCTCTCCAGAGAGGTCCATATGCATGAATGGGTTAATTTGGAGGAGAGCAGGATCATAAGGGATGTATCCATAGGTCAGGTCCACCACATCATCTGCCCCTGGTCCTTGGTAAGGAGATAAGCAGAATGCTATCTCGTCAGCAGTCCAAGGTGGGTTCTGGTATTCAGAATCAGCCCATGACCCTATAGAATGGATATCATCATCTCTCATCTTGAAACACCTGCATAGGAGAGATAATATGAAAAGGCATATTAGAATCCAAAATCACTTGTAGAGAAAGATAGAAAGAGTTAGAAAAAAAATTGAAAAACATCAAAAGTTAAGATATACAACAACAACGTGAAAAAACGCTTACGTTGGAGATCAAGAGTAGTTGGGTTCATCCAGTTGGATGAACTCAGCCTCTGTTTGGAAATTCTCCAAGAACGGTTTTAGCCTTTGGCCATTGACCTTGAAAATTGCATCGTTCTTGGGGTTTATTAGCTCAACCGCCCCATGTGGAAAAACATATTTGACTATGAATGGTCCTGTCCACCGAGATCGGAGTTTGCCTGGGAAGAGGTGGAGGCGAGAGTTGTACAGCAAGACTTTCTGCCCCGGCTCGAATGATTTACGACAAATTGTTCTATCATGGCGAGCCTTCAACCTTTCCTTATGTAATCGAGCGTTGTCGTATGCATCTCGACGTATTTCTTCCAATTCAGCCAATTGGAGTTTCCGAAGATGCCCTCCTTCTTTAATATCAAAGTTTAATGAGCGTGTCGCCTAATAAGCTCTGTGTTCAATTTCTACAGGGAGGTGACATGCTTTTCTGTAAACTAGCCTATATGGAGACATTCCCAGATTCGTTTTGAAAGCCGTGCGGTAAGCCCATAATGCATCAGTCAGTTTGTAAGCCCAATCCTTCCTGTTGAAACTAACCATCTTTTCGAGAATATGCTTGATTTCTCAGTTAGCTAATTCTGCTTGCCCGTTTGTTTGTGGATGGTAGGCAAGAGCGATTTTGTGGCTGACCCCATATTTCTTAAGTAGTGACTCCAAAGGCCTGTTGCAGAAATGCTTGCCTTGGTCACTTATTAGGGCTTTTGGGTTCCCAAAACGCGATAGGATATGTTCTTTAAGAAAGGACATAACTGTTTTGTGGTCATTGCGTCTTGTTGGTATTGCTTCCACCCATTTTGACACATACTCCACAGCTAAGAGTATGTGTTCACAATTATTTGATTTAGGGAACGGGCCCATGAAGTCTATGCCCCAACAATCGAATATTTCAATTGTGATAATAGGGGTTAAGGGCATGGAGTTCCTTTTTGAAATTGTACCAAGCTATTGGCAGCGTTGGCACGTTTTGCAGAAAGCATAAGCGTCCTTGAACAAAGTGGGCCAGTAAAATCCGCTGTGTAAGACTTTTTGTGCGGTCTTTTGAGAAGAAAAATGGCCACCACACGCTTCAGAGTGGCAGGAGGCTAAAATTACGGTTATATCCTCATTAGGGACGCAACGTCTGATGACCTGATTAGCATAATACTTGAATAAGTACGGGTCATCGAAGAAGAAATGACGTGCGAATGAGAGGAACCGCTTCCTCGTCCTCGAATTCTATGGCAAGGTCGGCTAAAAACTCAGCGACAGCCCTTCCTTTCACAGACTTGGCAGTGATATACTTGATGTCGAATTCAGCTAGCATCATGGTCCAATGGGAAATCCTACTGGTCAAGACAGGTTTTTTGAATAGGTATTTTAATGGGTCCATTCGGGATACCAGGATTACAGGGAAGGCTAGCATGTAATGGCGAAGGCGACGGGTACACCAAACCAAGGCCCAACAGGCTTTTTCCAAGGGTGAGTACTTTAACTCATATCCGACCATTCTTTTGCTCAAGTAATAAATGGCCTTCTCCACGTGCCCCGCTTCTCCCTCTTGGAGGTAGGTTTTGATCTTGTCGAAGGCTTATTGGCAAGGGGCGTCCCATTTGAATTTCTCTCATTTTCTAAGCAGTTTGAACAGTGGGTCGCAGGTTAAGGTGAGTTTGGAAATGAAGCGGCTGATGAACTGTATTCTCCCCAAGAATCCTCTCAATTCTTTCTCATTTTTTGGTGGGTTCATTTCGGTTATGGATTTTATTTTGGTGGGGTCTACCTCTATTCCCCTCTGAGTAATGAGAAACCCTAATAATTTCCCAGTAGTGACTCCGAATGTGCATTTTTGCGGGTTTAGCCTCATTTTAAACTCCCTCAATCTCTCAAAGAACTTTCTCAAAGCTTCTAGGTGCCCTCCCCTCTCTTTGGATTTCACAATCATATCATCCACATACACCTCCACCTCTTTGTGGATCATGTCGTGCAGTAAAGTTGTGGCAGCCCTTTGATAGGTCGCACCTGCATTCTTGAGTCCGAATGGCATGACCCTATAGCAATATGTCCCCCATGGAGTGATGAACGTGGTTTTCTCTCTATCCTCAGGTGCCATGAGGATTTGATTAGACCCAGAGAATCCATCCATGAAAGATAGAAGCTCATGTCCCGCAGTGTTATCGACCAACACGTCGATGTGGGGTAATGGGAAATCGTCTTTAGGGCTTGCCCTGTTTAAATCTCAAAAATCAACGCAAACCCTAACACGACCATCCTTCTTTGGGATAGGTACAATGTTGGCAATCCACTCAGGATACTCAGTGACCATCAAGAATCCAGCCTTTAATTGCTTTTCAACCTCCTCTTTTACTTTAAGTGCCCATTCCGACCTCATTCGCCTCAATTTTTGTTTTATGGGTTTTGAATTGGGAAAGAGAGGGATGTGGTGCTGGACTATCTTTGGATCAATACCTGGCATATCATTATAAGACCATGCAAAAACATTTTGAATTCATTTAGTAGATTGATTAGTTCTTTGCTTTCTTTATTGCTAAGTGTGGAGCCGATAAAGACATTTTGAGGATTGTTTTCATTTCCCAGATTAATTGTTAGAGTGTCCTCAATGATTTTGCATGCAGATTCTTTTTCTTTTTCAATTAACTTTTGCAATTCATTAGGTATTTCATGATTATCATATTCATCACATTCATTAAGCGCGTTCGAGTAGGCAGAATTAGTCATACTTTCATTGATTTTCTTTGGAGTAATTACAACAGACATAGAAATTGACAGACTCCTCATTTGGGCCATTACAGACTCTGGGTGTGGGGGAATCCTATCACTAGACTCAAAAACCCACTCTCTCTTGCTCTTTCCCCCCAGATCAGTGATGAAGCATTCTTCCAAATCCCCCGCCTTGGTAATCTCTTCCATCTTTTCTTTCTCGGCCTTCCCTTTGTCGGTCTTTCCCTGATCTTCCTCATCTTCTCGACTCTCGGCTGCTTCCTCCACCAGACCTTCGGCGTATTCACCTTTGGCTTTTCCAGGATCCGCTTTCATAACCCCCGTGCTTCTCTCATCCAGCAGATTTTTCATGACAGAGCCGTCTAGCGCATCGATCCAATCCTTGGCAGCAATGGACTTTTCAGGCATTTGTAAGAACGGGTCTTTGTACTCGGAAAATTCATGGGAGAAAAAGATCTTGAACCCTGGCTTTAGACTTTTCTCTTTCTGGTCCATCCATGGTTCTGGGAAGCCACAGAAGGGAAAATCTTCTCCTTCCTTCATAAAATATCCATTGAGCGTCTTTTGGTAATGGTCTAGCGGCACATCGACAGCCTTCCTCTTCGCCCTCAATTCCTTCTTTGTCGGTTGGTACCCCAGGCCGTGAGTGTGAGTCTGAGTAGGGATTCTTGGAAACTCAGGCAGGCCCTGAAGGTTCTTCCCCAGTCCTAATCCTGGAAAGAAACCCATCTTCTTCATGATCCCTGCGACCACTGGGCTGGCATACTGATCGAAATGGAGTGGTAGAAACTCTCTCGGCTTTTCATCTTCCAACATGCTGATGAACTCGAACTCTCCCATTTTTGTTTCTTCTTCTTGCAGTTGTAATTCTAGAACCGGTGAGCTTGATGATGCTTCGGGCGAACGAACCCAGCTGTCCCCGAGGACATCATAGACTTTATTCTCCCAGACATACTTAACCTTCTGATGGATTGTTGACGGTATAGCACCCAAACTGTCCAACCAAGGCCTACCTAGCAACAGGTTGAAAGAAGCGGGGATGTCGATGACCTGGAATTCAGCTACATTTCCAAAAGGGCCGATAACGAGACGAAGAAGGACTATCCCCATGACTGTTCTCTGGGTGTTGTCGTAGGCTCTTACCCTTTGCTCCGATGGTGTAAATGTTGACTCATCCAGGCCCATTTGCTTAGCCATTCGGAAAGGACATACGTTGAGGACCGACCCATTATCAACCAGGCAAGCAGGCACGATGTTCCCCAAGCATTTGACAGTGACATATAATGGTTTGTTGCGAACGGGCCCTCCCGGAGGCAAGTCATTTGACGAGAAGGTAATAGCCAAAGCCAGAATTTTGCCAATCAGCCCTATGAGGTCCTCCGAGGTGGTGTCAATAGACACGTCAGATTGGTTCAAAGCGTCTAGGACCGCCTGCCTATGGCGTTTGGAGGCAATCAGCAACCCCCAAATGGTGATATTGGCCTGAGTCTTCTTCATCTGCCTTAGAACCCTGTCTTCTTCCTCTTCTTCATTCATCTTCCCTTTTTCCTTCTCTAGATCTCTCCCCGGATGATCCTCCTCTAGCTCATGCGGTTTAGAGTGTCTGCCAGACCGAGTTAAATGACTGATTTCTTCCCTTGCCCATAGATTGTCAATTTCTGAATCAACTGTTAAAGTACCCTTTACAACCTCTTTTTCTTTGTCGCTCTCGTACAAAAGATCATCTTCTACCTGGTTCTCGTCTCGGTCGTCACTCCCTTTAACCCACCAGTCTGACTGCCCTATTTCGTTCTCCTTTGGCTGATCCTCTAAAGCACAGATTGTCAAATCCTCAGGTAGCTGGTATGGCTTTCTTGGTGTCCCGGCCTTAGTGATCAGCCTAAACGGATCGAAGGTTGCTTCTTCTATCCCCAAGAGGTAAAGGCCTTGTGGTGGTGGCACAGCTCGATGATTTGGAAGTAGATTTCTAGTAACATTCGGAGCTTTGGTGGAGGTTCCAAAATTACCTTGTTATCAATGAGATCTTGAATCTCGTGCCTTAATCTCATACACCTATCCATCGAGTGACCCTTCTGCTGATAAAATTTGTAGAAGAGGTCCCCTTGAAAATTTGGCGGAAGCGGACTTGGTAGAGGTCGAGGTTCCAGCTGACGGAGATGCCCCTTGGCTAACAATCTATCGAGGGTGGTTGACAATGACACTCCCAAGTCTGAGAACTTTCTTGGTGCTTTGTCCCCTCCTCTCCTTGGTGCTATGTCGAATTTCTTTTCTGGTCCATTCAGTGCATTGACATCGGTGGGGCCAGAGTGACCCCCTGTCTGTCCTCCGTTGGACCCATAGTTTGGCCTCCTGTACCGGTTTGGTTGCTCTTCCTTCTTAATTACCCCTTCTTGGATTGCATCCTCTATCCTTGTCCTGGCATCGAAAACCTCAGCAAAGGTGTTGATCGACTGGAATCTCATCTTTTCTTGATACACTGGCTGTAGATTCTTCATCAGCATTCGGATCTGATCCTTCTCAGATGGCCTTCGTACCATTTTAGCTGCCTTTCCCCTCCATCTGCTCAGGTATTCGGTGAATGATTCTTTGTTCCCTTGCCTAGTGGTCTCCAAATCTCGGACAATGACATCCAAATCTTGATTGTATTCGTACTGTACCACAAATGCCTTAATCACTTCTTCCCACACCCTGGTTTTGCTTGGTTCGAGAGTAAGATACCAAGACAGAGCAGCTCCAGTCAAAGTTTATTGGAACAGGACTGCCATCATAGTTGTGCTCAAGCCTCTCGGTTGGAAAGCCCCAATACACATTCTTATATGACTGCGAGGATTTCCGGTGCCATCAAACTTATTAAAGACCAGCATTTTGAACTCGGCAGGCAGCGTCTCGTGGACCCCATCATACAGGCCTTCTAACTCCATTAGATAGGTATCAACTCCCTGAGCCTTGCGCATCACCCTTTCCAACTTCTCTATTTTCTCGGTCAGTTGCTTCTCTTTCTCAACTTTCTCTCTGTCTCTGTTGGCCCGCAGTGCATCAGTCCATTGTGCTTCCTGGTCGTCGAACCAATCTCCTTCTCCTCCTCCCAAAGGTGGATCCATAATGAGCGGAATTATATGTGGTGGTCGGCGATTCAGCTCTTCTATCATCGCCATCATACGGTTCATGTTTTCCACCTGTCGCCTCATTTGCTCTGCTTGTTGTTCTACCAGTATTCTTAACCCGACCATTTCTTCGTTGTTTCTTTCTTCAGCCATGTCAGCGTATTCCCTTCTAACTAGCCTCGCCGTGGGATCCCTAAACCACGTTTGATTTGCTATTTTTGCTCCTACAAATAAATTTGAAAAGTCCTCTTTTAAAACCCTTTTTATCTTCATTTTATTACACAAAGTCATTTTAAACAAAAACTTTCCTTTTGTATGTCACGCGGATGCAATGCATGTGTGTGTGTGTGCCTACTCTATATGCCAAAAAAAAGAGAAAATCATAATCCTAACACATAAGCACATAAGATCCTCACCCATGTCAAGTGCGCTGATTTCTCCTCTCATTGTGATCCTCACTACCTTCTTAGAGGTTGGTCATTTCGAAATTTTCAAAATTTATTTGAAAAGCATTTTTTTTTTTTGGGTAGTAAAAAGGCCTTTGAAAACAATCCTTGAGAGTGCTTTTTGAGAACATCCTTCTACCAAAATAATTTTCAAGGATTTTTGAATTTTTCTTTTGAAGATGATTAACAAAGGTTAATTTGGGTTTTTTAATTGAAAAGAGGAAAAAATTTTGAAAAGGTAGTCGAAAACCTTAAAAAAAACCTTTGGGTAGGGGGATCACATGACTGGATCATCACCGTACTTTCCATGAATTCGGATGCATACAAGGTCAATGATGCTTAGCTAAACATGATATAAGAAGTATAATCTTAGAATCAAGGTTCGGCATGTTCCCCAAATGTCGTGAAATATGAGGAGAAATTGCTAAAAGGTGATTAAAAGATTATACATCTTTCATCAAGAAAGTATCGTCATCATCTCAAGTAATCCCTTCCGGGCATACAAAACTTCCTAGCACATAATCCTAATCAAGAATTGATTTCCTAAGATTGAAAGGTTCTATAGAAACTACTATGCAAAAGTTGGGTTTTGGTCGAATAAGGGACCCTTGACACACACCCGATAGGATGCTTCATATACCAAAACATGGTACAAGATCAAGGGTGATCACACAGTCCCATGATGACTTGACCGACCGGGTTGCCCCGAGCCTCCAAGGTCATAGTTCCGTGCAATCGACTGGCTGGACATGCAAGTGAAATGCAACAGGCACACAAAGATTAATTAATTCGATTAAAAGGACATTTTTCAAGTCTAATCCTCAAGTGAACCCAAAATCAAAAATTCTGGTCTGCGAAACCAGAGATTCTGGGTTCGATCCCCAGCAGAGTCGCCAGATTGTGGATATCGCAAGTTTCTTACCCACAGCTTTTTCAAAATTAATTTCAAAAGTAAATGAGTCGCCACTTAATTTTTAAAAGGAAAATTAAGAAACCATTTTTAAAACAAACTGATCTTTCAGAAACCAGAGATTAACTAGGTCCGGGGATTATGGAATGAGATAGGAAGGAGCCCATCGGACTAAAACACCCTCTCTCATCCTATCTTGCGATAGGCCTCTACTCAACATCCTTTTAACCAAATTTAATAATCTAAGCATGCCCTCACCTAATACATATATACATATACATCACAAAAAAGCATGTTCAAAGGGTGTAAAATTGCTAATGACAAAATATCATTCATAAGCCACATATTCCAAGTAGCAAGCAATATGATATGCAATAGGGAACAAGAGGACTTACCCGGGATCCAGCAGCGATATTAAACGTGCAATGCATTCAAACAAAAGAAAATCCTAGAAAGAGTCTCTAATCACATATACATATAAGGCAAGATCCTAATTCTAATGTGTCGCGCATGAGGTTGAAAAATCAATAAAATCAAGAAATTAAAATAAATTAAAGAGGGTCTTAGAGATCATACCTTAATAGCGCTACAAAACAAAATGTTAGTCCACATGATATACAAGATGCGAAGTTAGAAATAAGAATACTAAATTTCTAGCTTAAACCTATCAAGCATGAAATCCAACTTTATTCAATAGCTAGTTCTAATCATGAGCATTAAATGTACATGAATGAATGAATGTGAACAAGAATAAGACATGGATTTATTCACTAATTTGGGTCACTTAGCCTCTGGATTTAAGCTAAATTATCATAATTCAAAGTATGATTTGGGTCTCAAGACATTAGGGGGGCCATTTGAGTTGAAATAAACAAGATTAGACAAAAACAGTAGCAGTTTTTTATGAATTACAGAGAGCAGATCATAACTTTAAAAAATGGAAAAACATGGTTCCCGTGGTTTGCTCTTGATGGATTTTGGACACAAGATGCCTTTGTGTGTCTAGTTTTTAACCCAAAAAAGAAATCAAGATTTCAACGGTTGGATCTCCAGGAATTGGACAAAAACCAGACATCACTCAGCATTTTACAACCTTCTGTCCAGAGTTCTTGCACGATTTTCTAAAAATAGCAAAAAAATCAGAAATGCTTTGTTCTTTTTAGGGTGACTTCCTAACACATTAATCTACTTATAAAAAATTATTTTGGATCACAAATACTTTATTAAAGCATTGGTTTACTTATTTCAAAAGAGTGTTACTATGCTGAAACTCTGGACAGATTGTAGTATCCTTACAAAACTCACAACCAAACCACTTTAGACATGAAACCGCCTTAAAACAAAAAATACAGTGGTAGAATATTGTGTTGTTGACACTTTCTCGTTAGTTTTATTTGATTTTGATGGTTAGATCTCGAACTAAAAATCTTTGATCAAAAACAGCTTGTGAACTCATTGTTTTCATTTGTCAAGTTCAACTCTTATTTGCTAATTCCAACTATTGAATCATGAAGTTGGACTTAAACTAAGCCATTTTCTCCTACCATTTGATGGTCATTGGAGACTAAAAGAACTTTATATTTATAGATTTCAAGTGAAGTATGAATGGACTTCATGAAATCTCAAGATAAAGAATCTAAACCATGGGGATGGGCTTAGACTCAAAACCACTTTCTCCTACCATTTGATGGTC